>JALAZF010000289.1:4361413-5629619 GCA_022829125.1 Lathyrus tuberosus | reverse complement strand
AATTTACCATTACCTGATTCATTTCTTCCACCATTCTCTGTAAAATTCACACAGTATGATCAATAAAAAAACAAAAATTAAAAACAAATATATATAAAAAAGATAACATGTATCTGGAGTATTAGCAGATTGAGAACCATTAATACAAGAAAAACAACTCATCTATCACACAAACCACACACAGAAACTCAAACTAAAAAGTGATACAGACCAAGTCTAACTCGGTATATTAGATTTAGACGATGTCAAAAGACGATAATACCTTAGATGAAATGGCAAAAAGCTGGATCTGGTAGAAGGAATTGATGTTGTTATTGGAGCTTGAAAAACTGACTGAGAGAGAGGGTTGTTGTGCGAAAAATAAGAAAGGGACAAGTAAAAAATGAAATCCAATGGTTTGAAAGGATAAAGGAATTGTTACCATGGTATATGCATGTAACACACTTGAATAAAAACAACAATAAACTTCCACCAGTTGGCAAAATGTGTGGCTCTGATACGACAATGCAATTTGATTTAGTCAGTTACATTTAAGGATAATTTATAGTATAAAGCAATTAGGTTAGAAAGGGTGAATTATGGTTATGGACAATTGAGTGTGTAACTTTAGCTAATAAAAAGGTTAAATTATTGATTATGTGCGTATCTTATTTTCTTAGGTAAGATAGTTGAAGTCTGTGACACAATGAATCTTAGATCTCATTAATAGGTTTGATCTAATGGCCAAAACTTACGTATCAGAGGGATATAAAGTGTGCCGAAGATTAAAAAACTTGGGCTATTTCCTCTCACGTTTCATTCGTAAACTCACCCATTCTGTTTCGTTTCGAAAACCCTAATTCCCATTCTTCTACGCAATGTCGCTCTCTCACCTTTTCAAATCAATTTGCATAGCTTCAAATAGCAATGACGCTCTGTCATGAATTGCTCTATATGCTTCATATAGAGCAAGTCGTACAAACAATATGCATCACCTTAAGATACTTGCAGAGATAAAAAAAACAAACCTGAATGGAGTTCTATGGTTTTGGATCAAAAGTATATAAAAAGCAGGTGTTGCCTTGATTATTTATTCGTTGTTGGCTTCATGGTTGATGCTACGTCATTTGGCTAAAGAGAAGTTTTTACATGAGTTCGCGTCTAAAAGGTTTGAGTTATGGTGCATTATGTCCGAAAATCACCCACTAAGTCCGAAAATCTTTAATCTCCTTAACCAACTTTGGAGATTTCCCATTGTAGAACCGCATCTACTTTGGATAGATCCACGACAACAATCTTATCTACAATAGCATAACCAAGAACTCATCCTTATCACCAAAAATCACGCATTGATATCTTAGCATAACTTCATCTTTCTTTAATACTTGTAACTCAATTCTCAAATACTCCACACGTTCTTCTTCTAATTTTATAATGGATCAGAATACCCCAACGAACACCACTTCGAACTTATCTGATTAAGTACGAAAGATATGGTTCGTAATCCCCACACACACCAACGCATTATAAGCACCGAACAACATCATCCTATATTGTAATACTCCAAATCGAGTTTCAAAGATTCCTAGTCATATATTCTTGAAAGTGGACACTTATCCTTAAGCACTTTGGAGAGTTATTAATCTACATAGAAACACACTTATCCACTGGAGTGACTACCCATCAAACAGTACACAAATCTCATTTATGTCCATCAGTAGAATAATCTCCCTATCAACAAACAACCGTTTAGTATAGGTTCAACATTCTGAGTTTAAAATAACATACGCAACCGTTGAAAATTTGACTGAGAGAGAGGGATGTTGTAGGAAAAGAATAGAGGGACAAGTAAAAAAATGAAATCCAATGGTTTGAAAGGATAAAGGAATTGTTACCCGGGTATATGCATGTAACACTCTTGAATGAAAACAAAAATAAATTTCTGCCACTTGGCAAAATGTGTGGCTCTGATTGGGCAATGCAATTTGATTTAGTCAATTGCATTTAAGGAGAATTTATAGTATAAAGCAATTAGGTTAGAAAGGGTAAATTATGGTTATGGACAATTGAGTGTGTAACTTTAGCTAATAAAAAGGTTAAATTAAGGATTATGTGTGTATCTAATTTTCTTAGGAAAGATCGTTGAATTTCGTGACACAATGAAATTTAGATCTCATTTGTAGGTTTGATCTAATGGCCAAAACTTACGTGTCACAGGGATATAAAGTATGCCAAAGATCCAAAAACATGGGCTAATTCCTCTCACATTTCATTTGTAAACTTTCCCATTCTGTTTCGTTCCGTAAATCCTAATTCCCATTTTTCTGCGCAATGTCGCTCTCTCACCTTTTCAAATCAATTCGCATATCGTCAAATCACAATGACGCTCTCTTACGAATTTCTGTATATGCTTCATATATAGCAAGTCGTATAAAAACTATGCATCACAGGACGATACTTGCAGAGATCAGAAACAAACCTGCACGGGATTCTATGGTTTTCTATCAAAAGTATGAAAAAGCAGGTGTTGCCTTGATTATGTATTCGTTGTTGGCATCATTGTTGATGCTACGTCATTTGGCTAAAGAGAAGTTTTTACATGAGTTCGCGTCTAAAAGGTTTGAGATATGTGTAATACCTCAAAATTTGCCCACTTGTTTTAGCTTTTACTGGCTTATGTTTCGTTGCATTGCATTTAGATCTTGTGTGCATCTCATAACATACCTATTGCACAAGGGCATGTGATCAGTGGCCTGCAAGGTGTTGGTCATTCAAAGAAAGGGTCTTCAAATAAGCCTCAAGGGTTTCTTATGTCATATGTCATCTCAATTGATCCCACAAGGCATTGGAAGAGGAGAATTCATCAAGAAGATTAGGCAGTGCACCATCTCCTACACAAAACAGTCTAAAATGGGGATCTGACCCTCAAATGAGCAAGCTCTTTGAGTTTTTATCACTTCCAAATGTCATATCTCATCTTTGTTAGATAGGGTATACATCATATTCAGAGGAATTTGGCTTTGGAGGATGTGTTATTTCCTCCTAACCAGAGGGTACAAAATTAGGGTTTGACGTAAAATCAGTTTATTTCTGATTTTTTGGACAAAACTGGATCTCATGGTATTCCTTGTGTTCCTAAGTGTATATGGATGGAAAATTGATCATCAATTGGTTTCGGAAGGGTTTCAATTGGTCAGAAGATTCAAAATTAAGAAATTGAGGAAAAAGTCAACTGTGCAGTGAAAAAGTCAACTCCTGACTTTTTGAGGTCAAATTCATGAAATTCAAGTTACATGTATCCATTGGACAAAATTTGTTCAAGGAATTATGGAGGAATCATGAAAAATAAGAAATGTGCAAAATTTCCATTTTTAGAAATTCAGGGTTTCCAAAAATGGCAAGTTTGGACCATTTTGCACCACACTTTGAGGCTTTCTTTCTCCATGATAAAAGCTCCAAACTTCAGGCCCAAGTTGATCCAAATAAAGTTCATATTCCAAGCTTCAAATCCATGTAAAGAATTCCTCCATTGGATCAATATTGAGAGAGTTATGGTTGATCAAAGTTTGGCAAAACTAGGTCAAAAACCAAGTCATGACCAAGCATGACCAGGCCCATGCGCCATAATTTTGTCGAACACTTGGTGTGCCAAATGTCCAGCCACTTTTCTCAATGATGGAAGCTCCAAATGAAAAAATGTTGAACATCAAAGTTGTTCATCTCAATGTCCTCTTCAACTTTGATGTTGGACATTTTTCCATTTGAGCAAGTTATGATGGGTTATGATGGTCCCAAGTTGACGTGTTCTTGCTGAATTTCCAAGTCAGGTTGCCATGCCAACCTACCAACTTGCCACGCCCATGCACCAGTTCTGAACCATGATGTTTGGAGTCATTTTACACCACCCTACAAGCCTCTATTCAATTCAATTTCAACATCAAACTTATTCTCCTATATCTACTCTTTCATTTGCCACCAAAATCACACATTTCCATTCATTAAAGTGAGAGATATCCATCACCAAACTTCCTTGTTTTAAGTGATATCAAGCTGCTATAAAATCAGAAAAAATAACATTGTTGTTGTTGCTAATTCAAATACTCACACTACACACCAGTCCACCTTTTACTTCATTAAGCTAAACATTTCCTTACATCATCACCATCCACTTTAAACCTCACCATACACTTCATAAACTCACCCACACCATAGTAAATCTTCCCAACTCACCTCTAACGACATGACTCAGTTAGTTAGAGTCTACTCAGTTAACCTCACACCAACTCACTTAACCAACTCAGTTGACCATGGTTAAACACATTTAACCCTAACTATATAAACAAATTTACACACAATTTCAAGGGCTCTCTCTCATTTTTCCACATTCTCAGAAATCATTCTCAATCATTCTCCACTCTCTCTCTCTAATCTCACACATTTCTCACATTTTCATCACAATCTCTCTCAAGAAATCTCAAGTTTTTCTTTTACTCTCAAGAGTTCAGATCCAGATTTCTCTCTCGTTTCTTCATCATTTTCGAAGATTCTTTGAGCAGCATCACCTCCATAACCTCCTCTTTCTACTGTATGCATTGGATTTGCTTGAATCCACCATTGGAAAATCTCAAGTTTCACATATCACTCCAAATTTCTACTCCAATCAAGCATAGGATCTGATTTTTGCCTTTATTTGGCTCAAAGTGTTGATTTGAAGATCTTGCAAGAAGTTCTTGGGTTTCTAAAACAAAAATTGCATCTCACAAGGTTAGGGATCTTAAAACTTTTCTTTTATTTCATCATGATTTTAGAGATTTATAATGTGAAATTAGTAATCATGCATTGCATTTGGAAGTCCTGAAATGATGGCACACCATTGGTTGTTTAATTTGGATTTTATGTGATTTTGTGAAATTTGTGCTTGAACATGTCACTTTCGTGCCATTTTTCTTGATATTAGAATGATATTTTTGAGATTTAATTGGTATATTCATGATCTATGAAGTTTGGGCTTCAGTTTGGTATCTTATTTTGTTAATTTTCATTAAGAATTGATGGAGTTATGTGAGGGAGAAGTTTGGCAAAAATTCTGCGTTTTTTGTATGGGTTTAGTATTAATTTGCATGAGTTGATAATGAGGATGATGAGGTGTCATGCGATAATTGGCCATGTTCTTACTTTCCAATGATTAACAATGATTAATTGATGATGAAGTGATAATTGGTAAGAGAGAGAAGGCGCATGGCATGTTTTGGTTGGTGGGATTATTGCACTTTAAGGCTAGCCAATAGCAAGATAACACCGCATTAATGAAGAATTAAGTCCTCACGTGCTTGCCTTGTTGTGCGTCAGATGGTTCACATGTGCGTGAGTGTAAGGTGGTCTTGGTGATCGTGCATTGTGGGACGTTGGATAATATTACATGATTAATCGTACGACCTTGATTGCATCAACATGTTTGATTACTGTGTACTCTGTCACACCCTAGCATGCGCCTAATGGACTGGGTTAAATTGTTTTTCGCACCCTCCTCTTTAGAGGCCCAAGCATTTTGAACTATAAATTTACTTTAGCTGCACCCCCATTCCAATTCCTTTTGTATTTTGATTTCTTTTCCCTATCTGTTTGGTTTTCTATTTTTAAAAATAGTATGACATTGCAAAAAATCCCAAATAAATTCATGTGGCCTCTTAATGCATTAAAATAATTTTCTACAATTTTTCATTCTGACTTTAGTGATTTTAGAGCATAATTCCAAATTTGTCATTTAATTTCTTTTGAATATAGTTCTTCCTTGATGATCAAACTTGTACATTTTATTTCTCCCACTTCCCACAATATTTTTTACTCATTATTTTTGCATTGATTAGATAACATACTGGAGCATATGAAAATATTTTGTTTACATTTTTAACTCATTTTTATCATGTGTTTTGTTGGGCGTATTTGAGCTTTTTTGGATGTGTTTCAAGGTGAATGTGTGAGCTCATTTGAGCACTTTTCTTGTTGAATTTTGTGTTGTGCTTTTTGCATGTGATTACATCCTGACTTAATTGAGTTGTGTTCTATTTTCATAATTTTTCAAATCCATTTGCTATTTGGTTATGCATGCTAGATTAGGAGATCTTTTATGAAGTTTTGTTAACATCATTCTCACATGTTTTTGGTAGGCATTTATGCCATCCTATTAGGATTTGTTTATGCATCGTTTGTATTTCATTTGTAGGATATTCTAAGTCATTTTAGTTCCATTATAGGTCACCTTGACTTGCATTTGCATTTGACATGAGTTTATGTGTTATAACTTGAAACTTGGACATGTTTTCATTCCTTATATCTTCTTGTGCTCTTCTTGCTTTATGCTTACATTTTGTATGATGTTTTGCTCATTCCATTAGCATCTTATCATTAGTATGCCACTGCCTATATGCATTCTCTAATCATTTACATGTTATGCATCTTTGATATGTCATTTTGTGCATTTAATTGAACATGTTTCTTTTTCTTGCTTTTTCTCCTTCTTATCCCTTCTACTTGTAATACTCTAAACATAAGTTGTGTGATATTTCATATGCTTTATAAAACCTTTGTCAATTGAATGTAATTCTGACCTTGACCTTTCATGAGGCATAAATGCATGATCACTTTGCATTTCCATCCATTCTTCATCTATTCTTTTCATAATGTAATTCTTTAGTGATTTGGACATTACTTGTACATAGTTGATTTGTGTTTGATGTCTTAACATTAGAGAGTACTCTTATTGTTTAGATTCTGACTTTGATTAGTTTGTATCTCTTAGGATCATATTTCCTTGGTTCTTAATTGATTTGATCATCACTCGTTGTTTCTTCCTTTATTTCATATTTGTAAATATTGTGAACTAACCCTTTCATGTAGGCGCATGGTAAGTAAGTGTGTGGACATGTTTTCACATACCATTATCTCTTTCATATTCTCTTATTACTTTTAATATTTCAATTTTTGTTTGTGATGAGCATTTACATGCTTTCCTTGCATAACTTCTTCTTCATCCCCCTTTAAAATCAACTTAACTTCCATTTTGGAAGTAAGTTGCTTTTTTTGCTCTTTTTTTCTTTCTTTTAGAAGTAGGTTTCTTAAACCACATTAACCATAGGATATCCAGGCATGTTAACACTAGGGTGAGTCTTAGTCCCCTTTAGTTTTTACTTTTGGTTTCCTTTTGAGTCACTTCTTCTCATCTCATAATAAAAGTAAAAAACACTTAATAAAGGCATAACAAATATTGTATTTAGGCCTTTCATGTGGGAACAAGGAGGTGAGGGGTCTTCTCTCATTTCCTTGGAATGTTTAGTGTACGTCCCATCTTGGGTCGATATGCGAGGCATTCGATTCTATATGAAGGACTTAAATACACTACCTGTTACAAAACAAAAACAATCAAAACACTTCTTTCTTAAAAGACAAAAACAAACAAATGACGTCTTTCCTTCGGGAATTCTCTTCTCATCTCACTCACTCTCGACGTACGAACGTGCTTCTCCTCGTTCTTTTGCAAGACGGTAACACACTCCATTCAACGAGACTGCAACACCTGAACTAGAACGTAAGCCGTTTCCTAAAAAATACAAACAGCTTTCCCTAGGTGAGGGGAACTACGTTGCTCTGATTCTCATGCTCCCGATGAGATACGTAGGCAGTGGGGTAGGGCCCATTCGAGCACTTCTTTTATTTTCCCTACATTTTTTTCTCTTTCTCTCTCCTTTCCTCTTCCAGTTTTCCAGTCAGCAGTTCCTTTTCCAGTATCCTTTCCTTACACCCTTTGATTGAAGCAGCAAACGTGGATCCCATCGGGTACGATGGACGCGTGGGGGTGCTAATACCTTCCTCTTGCGTAACCGACTCCCGAACCCAGTTCTCTTGGTCGCAAGACCATGCTCTTTCCTTTCCCCAGGTTTATGCGGTGTTTCCTTTCCCTCTCCTGGGATAAATACACATTGCTGGAGACTTTGTTTCGATGCATCTTTCGCGTTTGCACCTGGATGAAAATCCCGGGAGCGACAGCTGGCGACTCTGCTGGGGACAGATTGACCTCTTGCTGGTCCATCCCTAAGCGAGTCAATCCTAACGCTTGTTTATTTTTTTTCTTTCTTTCATTGGGTGTTTACTGTCGTGCTTTATTTTGCTGTTTATTTACTTTACTGTATTTACTGCATTTTAGCATTACATATCATATTATTATTGTTGTGCTGGACTGGTTTTCTATTTGGCGGGATGGGATTTCTGAGAGATAAGCCCATTACACAGGCTTGAGTATACACTTAGAATTAGATTGGAGAGTAGTGGGACCTACGTGTCGTCTGGAGTGCGTTGGGTATTCACGAAATTCACAGCCAGACGAGGCTATCTTGGGACATGTTCTGACGTGCGTATCTTGCGCATTTCAGGATGTCGATCTAGAGAGATGTCGACTCTGGTGACCGATCATTGAGGACCTTAGTGGAAACATCCCTCTTTAGTGGTGACAGTGGCAGACCACATTCTGTGGCAAACCCATTCGCACCCGAGGGCCCACTTTGGAACTTGCATAGGATGGCCTTTATTTTTGAGGTGAATCAGTGGACGACCTCTTTGATTGGCATAGCATTCTATCCTTCGGGCTGAATGTGCTATTGCTTCTCAAACCTCCGAAACTGAGGATCAAAATTTTCTAAGTATCCACATGTGAGTGTGGGTGGGATGTTTACAGGTTTACAGGTAACCAAGCTTCCTACATACCCTGTCTTGTTGGTAATATTATATACAGATGGTGTATCCTATTACAGTGGTTTGACACTCACCTACAGAAATGTTATCATATTTATACAGACACAATGCACACAGTTCAGCACAGACACCTGATTACCTGATCACATGCCCTTTCACATTGCATTATCATATCATAACGGTTGTGTTTGTCATTTACAGGTGCATAATACACTTCTGATTCCAATCCATGGGTTCAACAGAGAATGACGAGAAGAGGAAGAACAATGTTTCTTACAAGTTTCCAGACCCTACCTTGGATTTACTGCTCAAAGTTATAGATATGGCTAGCCCGGGTGTTCTTGATAAGTTTCAAAAGAAGTACGGGAATTTGGTTAAGATGGTCCGTACTATCACAAAGTATGAACATGATGCTTTGCACACTCTGCTGCAATTCTACGAGCCTTCGTTGAGATGTTTCCTCTTTCCAGATTACATTTTGATGCCAACACTGGAAGAATTCTCATTTATTTTGGGGATTCCGATCACGTCGGCAATACCATTCTTTTCTGGTAGTTCTCCTAGTACAAAAGAAATTGTTGCTGCAATGCAAATAGATCAGTCAGTGATAAAGAGTGGTGTGAGTAGCAAAAACGGAGTTGACGGATTTCATTTGGAATTCCTCTCTAATCAAGCTCAAGAGGCTGCTAATGCTAAAAACTGGACGATTTACAATTCCATTCTGGCTCTCTGCATATATGGCCTAGTTCTTTTTCCCAATCAGCAAGACTTTGTGGATATTCAGGCGACGAGAGTTTTCGTTCTTAAAAATCCAGTCCCTACTTTGTTAGGAGATTTTTATCATTCTGTGCATTACAAGAACGAGAAAAGAAGGGGAGGACCTGTTAGTTGTTGTACTCCACTGTTGTGCCATTGGCTTTTCAAGCATTTGCCTCAAACAGGTGCCTTTGTGGAAACCATAGATGTTGCGAAATGGTCCAAGCGAATGATAGGTTTAACTGCTGATAATATTATCTGGTTTGATCATCGGTTATTGAGAATAGAGCTTATCACAAGATGCGGAAAATTTTCAAATGTACCTCTGATTGGCAGAAAAGGAGGGATCAATTATAATCCAGTTTTAGCCATCCGACAGTTCGGGTATGCTTCCAGGTATCCTCTTACGGAGCAAGACGTTGAAGAATCTTTGTTCTTTACAGGAACTAAAGATGAGAAGTTGACAGAAGTAGTGAATGCTTGGAAATATAAGCATAAAAATGGGAAAACGGTTTTTGGGAAAGGAGATTGTAGGTCTTATCCTGAATATGACAGATGGATCGAGATGAAAGTAAAAGAATTGCTTTTACCCTTTTCAAGGGAACCTTTTTTAGGTTCAGTAGAGCCAGAACAGCCAACCATGGTGGCTATTGAAGAGTGTGAAAAGTGGCAGAAGATAGTAAAAGAGCTTCAAGCAGAGAATGCGGGTATAAGTAGTTGTCTCCAAAATGCCCTGCATGACAATAAAGATCTAGAAGGAAGAGCTCAGAAGGCAGAAAAGATCTTAGCAGCCAAAGAGAACGATTTTTATGAAAGAGCACAACACTTCCAGAAGATCAGCAAAGGTGCCGATGCTGCCACTCAGGCTCACAAGACAACTAAACAGGACTTAGCTCAGACCAAAGATACATTGGCCAAATTCCAGCGAGCATGGGATGATGTTAGAATTGAAAATGTTGAGTTACAGGAACAATTGAAGATAAAAGACGAAGAGCTTAAGAAGGCACATGAGTGGAGGAGAAAGTATCGGGAAAGCCTCGGTAAAAGTCAAGAATAGTTAGAAGAAGCTAGAAGAGAGATGAAGAATACCAAGAAAGATCTTGAAGAAGTCATGATAGAAAGGGAGATACTCAAGACGCAAGCTGGCATAAAGAGACACAAAGGAGTGTGCGATGACGAAGCTTTGATGCTGCATATGGGTTCCTTAACTGAGGCTCTTGAGAAAAGGGATGCTTTGATCAAAGAGATGATTGAAAAGCCGAATCACCAGCGTACTCGTATACTCTTTGAGGAGATCAAATACACAAGTGATAAGCTGAAGGACATGGAATTATCAGACTGATGTTCTTTTTCTTGTAATTTGTTGTTAATGGTTACCATCAAGCTTGTTGATGGATCCATCTTTCCCTTGTATTTCATTTGTTGATGAACCTCTTTTGAATGTACTTGAATATTTTTTTGAATGGGGATGAGCAGTTTTATTCAAAATTAGTCCTTATCAGATATCTGTACACAAGCACATGACCACGACACGTCTCTTTATATCACGATTTCTGATCTTCAGATTTCTGTGGTTAAGATTGGAATCAGGGTGTAAGGCACCTCGAAAATGATAAACATGACATTTGCATTGCATAACATTTCATTTTGCATAACAGGTACTTGTTGCAGGAGCTCTCTAACCTTTATTTGGTTTCAGGCATAATAGGTGATTCTCATATTCACCGATACGCAACCAGACGAAACCAGACAAGAGTCATGGATCAGGTACAGATAGAGCTGGCTGACTTAAGGGCACGCATAGAACAGTTTATGAATCTGATGCAAGGCGTTGCCCAGGGGAAACAGGACTTGAGAGCAGGACAAGAAGACATGAGAGCTACTATCTAGAGGTTGGAGATAGAGATTCCTATTGTCAACAACGTTAATCCCCCCGGGTTAACCCTCATGTCGTCAATCCTCCTGTTGTCAACCCTCTGGTTGTCAATCCTCCTGTTGTCAATCCTCCGGTTGGAGTTAACTTGGGTTTTGTTCCTAGCAACAATGGGCTGGTGGAAGATCGTCAGGATGATCAGTTTTCCGTACTTAATGCTGATATGGGATTCTACCATGATGACAGGAAATATGAGGGACTGGCTGAAAGGGTGAAAGCTATAGAAAGTAAAAATCCTTTGGGAATTGATGTTGAGGATATGGGGCAAGTACAGGGTGTCAAGATTCCCCCGAAGTTTAAACCACCTACTTTCGACAAGTACAATGGCAGCACTTGTCCCAAAACTCATCTCCAGGCGTATAACCAGAAGATAGCGGCTTATTCTGATGATCAAAAATTATGGATGTATTTTTTCCAGGACAGCTTGTCTGGAGCCTCACTGGAATGGTACATAAAGTTGGACAGGGCTCACGTCAGAAGTTGGAAAGAGTTGTGCTTGGCTTTCTTAAAGCAATACCAGTATAACATCGACATGGCACCGAATCACACTCAATTACGAAGCATGACCCAGGACCCTAAGGAAGGTTTTAAGCAGTACGCCCAGAGGTGGCGTGAACTTGCTGCTCAGGTGCAACCTCCGTTGGCAGATAGAGAAATGGCTGACATGTTCATGAATACTCTGCAAGGTCCGTATCTTGACCGGTTGGTTGCTTGTCCATCCACTGGTTTTACTGACATAGTAATTGTCGGAGAGAGAATCGAGAGTTTGCTAAAGCTGGGGAAGATTCAGGACAGCAGTGGTACAAGTTCAGCTCCTGCAAAGAAGTTCTTTGGTAACAATAACAGAAAGCGTGATGGTGACGCTAATGTTGCGTATGTACAGGGGGAGAGGTAGAGGACGACAAAGCCCATATCATCAGGCAGCGTCCATAACTATTCCTGCTCCGGGTACTGAGGCTCAACCTGCAGATCAGAGGCAGTATCGCCCAAGACAGAGAATGAATGACCGACATTTTGATGCTTTCCCTATGACTTGCTCACAAATGCTACAGAATTTACTTCGTTTGAAGTTGGTACAGTTGAGGACGTTGACTCCCCCAGTGGGTAAATTATCTTTTGGGTACTATGCAAATGAAAAGTGTGAATTTCACTCAAATGCGCCAGGTCACAATGTGGAAAATTGCAAGGCTTTCAAACATGTGGTTCAGGATCTTGTTGATTCAAAGGCTATTAATTTTGCTTCGAGGCCTAATGTAATTCAAAATCCCATGCCTTCGCATGATGGACCAGGGGTGAATTCCATTGAAGAAGATGGAGATTTGAATCTGGTGAGGAATATTAATGATGTTAAGACACCGTTGAAAGTTGTGAAAGACCGCCTACTGAAAGGGGTTGTATTTCCTGGTTGTTCGGAAAGTTGTGAAGATTGTTTGATTGCTGATAATGGTTGTGTGAAATTGAGAAATAGCCTTCAGAGCATGATGGGTGAAGGATGTTTACAATTTGAGCAATTAAAAAAAAAAGATGATGAAGTTTCTACTATTACAATCTACTTTGATTCGGTGGAAATTCCAGTGCCTGCTCCTGTACAGACATCTGCGCCTGAACGAGTAGCTCCTATAGCTATAACTGTTCCCAGTCATGTCCCAAATGAGAACAAGGTTGCTATCTCGTGGTACTATGGAACTAATAGTCAAGGACAGAGGCAAGAGGTGCAAACTCCTAAAGAAAGTGGTTCAAGTATCAGAAATGTTGGGGGAATGGGTGGTTTCACTCGCAGCGGAAGGCTTTTTCCTCCTCAGACACTCAGGAAAGACGATAATGAAGCATTAACGAGGACTAAAGGAAAGCAGGTGATAGGTGATGAACCAATGCCAGGGGCAGAATCTGATAAGTCATTGGAGAAAGATGTTGAGGAATTCATGAGAATAATCAGAAAGAGCGATTATAAGATCGTTGACCATCTACATCAGACTCCTTCTAAGATCTCCATATTGTCATTGTTGCTATGCTCCAAAGCGCATAGGAACGCGTTGTTAAAGATCCTAAACATGGCGTACGTACCACAAGAAATATCAGTGAACCAGCTTGAAAGTGTGATTTTCAATGTTAACGTCGGTAACGGTTTAGGGTTCACAGATTTTGACTTAACTCCAGAAGGAAGGAACCACAATAAGGCTCTCCACATATCAATGGAATGTAAAGGTGCTATGCTATCCCATGTATTAGTGGACACTAGTTCGTCCCTCAATGTGTTGCCTAAGAAAGCATTAGCAAAGCTGGATGTGGAAGGGGTTATACTGAGGCCCTGTGATCTAGTGGTGAAAGCATTTGATGGTTCAAAGAGATCAGTGTTTGGAGAAGTAGAGCTACCGGTCCAAATCAGACCCCATGTCTTTAATACAGTGTTTTATGTGATGGACATCCAACCAACCTATAGTTGTCTATTGGGTCGCCCATGGATCCACGCTGTTGGGGCTGTATCTTTAACCTTGCATCAGAAGATAAAATTTGTTGTTGACGGTCAGGTCGTTACGGTATACGGAGAAGAAGATATTTTCGTTAGTCATCTGTCATCCTTCAAGTACGTGGAGATGGACGGAGAAATCCATGAAACTCTCTGTCAGGCATTTGAATCTATGAATATGGTGAGAGATTCTCCGTCTGGTGAGGCAAGGGTGGGAACTTCTATGACTTCGTATAAGCAGGCCTTGGAAGTGGTGCAGTTCGGTCATACCGAAGGTTGGGGACAAATGATTGAGACACCTTTCAAGGATGATAAAAGCGGAATTGGTTATAAGCCCCCTCGAGTTCCACTACTATAGGGTCAGGAGCGCCAAGGGCCGGTTATTTTCTCAGTGGAGGAGTCATATATCCAATCTGGACCTGTGCAGCAATTGAAGACGGTGAAGATAGTGACTGCGACCTGGACAATTGGGTGCGCCCATGTGCCCCAGGAATGAAGCTGAACAATTGGTTTTCGGAGGATCTCATCCAAGTTACTCTGCCAAATAAGTAATTTTCTTTGTTTTCTTTCATTAAGCATGCAAAGGTCCTATGCTCTGCCCAAGGCATAGTGACTTCATTGTAAGGGCCCCATGTGTTTTCATGCAAAATTTTATCATTAATAAAAGGATGTTTTGTATTCAAAATTGTGTCCCCTGTCTTTCATTTTATTTTTTATCAGATAAAAATGGCAATGTTTTCTTCGCAGTTTTTTGTTTTTTCTGTTCCTTTCAAAAAAGCAATTTCTAAAAGCATGAATTATCATTCATGCAGAAATAATTCTATGGATCTTGTTGATGACGAACCTGCTATGGTTTATTATGACTTCGATAATCCAATATACCAAGCTGAAGAGGGGGATGAGGAAGATTGTGAGCTTTCTGAAGAGTTGGCTAGATTATTGAAATAGGAAGAAAGAGCCATTCAGCCTCATCAGGAATCTATAGAAGTTGTCAATCTCGGTACTGAAGAGGTAAAGAAAGAGGTCAAAGTAGGGGCAAGCCTGACAGAGAATGCAAAGAAAGAGCTGATTGAGATGTTGCGAGAGTATGTTGACATCTTCGCATGGTCTTATCAAGACATGTCGGGGTTGGATACGGACATCGTTGTGCACAGATTGCCGCTGAAAGAGGGTTGTTTTCCTGTCAAGTAGAAGCTTCGGAGAACCAAACCTGAAATGGCCATCAAGATTAAAGAGGAGGTGCAAAAGCAGTTGGATGCGGGGTTTCTAGCTGTTACTAGTTATCCGCCATGGGTCGCCAATATCGTGCCAGTGCCGAAGAAGGATGGCAAAGTTAGAATGTGTGTGGATTATCGAGATTTGAACAGGGAGAGTCCAAAAGATGATTTTCCATTACCTCACATTGACGTGTTGGTAGATAATACGGCTCAATTCTCTGTGTTTTCTTTCATGGATGGGTTTTCCGGATATAACCAGATCAAGATGGCGCCAGAGGATATGGAGAAGACTACATTTATTACCCCGTGGGGGACATTTTGTTATAAGGTGATGCCGTTTGGTTTAAAGAACGCTGGGGCAACATATCAGCGTGCCATGGTGACGCTTTTCCACGATATGATTCACAAAGAAATTGAAGTTTATGTGGATGATATGATTACCAAATCACAAACGGAAGTGGAGCATTTGATAAATTTGAAAAAGTTATTTGAATGATTAAGAAAGTTTAGATTGAGGCTGAACCCAAATAAGTGTACTTTCGGGGTAAGGCCTGGTAAGCTTCTGGGCTTCATCGTCAGTGAAAAGGGAATCGAGGTGGATCCAGCAAAGGTAAAAGCCATTCAAGAGATGCCGGAGCCAAGAACAGAAAAACAGGTTCGTGGGTTTTTGGGGAGACTGAATTATATTGCAAGATTTATATCTCATCTTACCACGACTTGCGAGCCAATATTCAAATTATTGAGAAAAGATCAATCAATCCGGTGGAACAATGACTGTCAAAAGGCCTTTGATAAAATAAAAGAATATTTGCAAAATCCTTCGATTCTCATGCCTCCAGTTCCTGGGAGGCCACTGATTATGTATCTCACTGTACATAATGGATCAATGGGTTATGTTCTCGGTCAACACGACGAGACAGGTAGGAAAGAGCATGCTATATACTACCTGAGTAAAAAATTCACCGATTGCGAGTCCCGGTACTCGATGCTTGAGATGACATGCTGCGCACTAGCATGGGCTGCTAAGCGATTGAGACAATACATGCTAACTCATACAACCCTATTGATTTCAAAAATGGATCCAATCAAGTACATTTTTGAGAAGCCAGCTCTTAATGGAAGGATCGCTCGGTGGCAGATGGTTTTGACCGAATATGATATACAATACACTTCCCAGAAAGCTATCAAAGGGAGTGTGTTGTCTGATTATCTTGCTGAGTCGCCTATTGATGATTATCAGCCAATGGGGTTTGACTTTCCTGATGAAGACATAATGTTTCTCAAGGCTAAAGATTGTGAAGAGCCTCCGGTTGACGAAGGGTCGGATCCTGATGACAAATGGAAACTGATGTTCGATGGGCCCGTTAACATGAATGGAAGTGTTGTAGGGGCAGTCCTTATTACTCCGAAAGGATCACACATGCCTTTCACTACCAGGTTAACGTTTGATGTCACTAATAATGAAGCGGAATACGAGGCTTGTATCATGGGCATTGAGGAAGCCATTGATTTAAGGATCAAGACTCTTAAGATAACCAGATCAATGGAGATTGGCATACCAACCAGCAGAACTTGATTCCTTACAGAGACTATGCGAGAAGACTATTGACTTTCTTTACAACAGTAAAATTATACTATATACCTCGTGATGAGAATCAGATGGCTGATGCTTTAGCTACGTTGTCTTCCATGATTCAGGTGAATTGGTGGAACAATATACCCAAGATTGATGTGATGAGGCTAGACAGACCCGCTCATGTGTTTGTCACTGATACGATGACTGATGATAAACCCTGGTATTTTGATATCAAGCGTTTCTTGAAGAGTCAAGAGTATCTGGCTGGGGCATCAAACAATGACAAAAAGACTCTGAGGAGGTTGGCAGGAAGCTTCTTCTTGAATGAGGATGTGCTTTACAAGCGAAACTTTGACATGGTCTTGCTCAGATGCGTGGATAGACACGAAGCAGACCTGTTAATGCAGGAAGTGCATGAAGGATCTTTCGGTACCCGTGTTGGTGGGCATGCTATGGCAAAGAAGTTATTGCGAGCTTGGTATTACTGGCTAACTATGGAGGTTGATTGCTTTAAGTACGATCGAAAATGTCATAAATGCCAAATCTATGCTGACAAGGTGCACGTGCCACCAAATCCCCTGAATGTGATGAGTTCTCCATGGCCCTTTGCTATGTGGGGCATTGATATGATTGGGAAGATTGAGCCTACTGATTCCAATGGACATCGATTCATTCTGGTGGCTATTGATTACTTCACCAAGTGGGTGGAAGCTGCCTCTTTTGCAAATGTCACCAGGCAGGTGGTAGCCTGATTCATTAAGAAGGAGATTATTTGCCGATATGGGGTGCCCGAAAGAATCATCACTGACAATGGTTCTAATCTCCACAATAAGATGATGTAAGAGTTATGCCAGAGCTTCAAAATTGAACATCACAATTCTTCTCCTTATCGCCCAAAGATGAATGGTGTCGTCGAGGCAGCCAACAAAAATATCAAGAAGATTGTGCAAAAGATGGTAGTGACGTATAAGGATTGGCATGAAATGTTGCCTTTCGCTTTGCATGGGTACCGTACCTCTGTTCGTACATCTACTGGGGCAACCCCATTTTCTCTTGTATACGGTATGGAAGCAGTGTTACCGGTTGAGGTTGAGATCCCTTCTTTAAGGGTCATGATGGATGTTAAACTTGACGAGGCTGAATGGGTTCGAGCGAGGTTCAACAAGTTGAGTCTCATCGAAGAAAGACGATTGGCTGCAGTATGTCATGGACAACTGTATCAGAGGAGAATGACACGGGCATTTGGCCAGAAAGTGCGTCCACAGACTTACCAGACGGGCGACTTGGAATTGAAAAGGATTCTTCCTCCGAATACAGATCATAGGGGCAAATGGACTCCTAATTATGAAGGTCCATATGTTGTTAAGAAGGTTTTCTCGGGCGGAGCCTTGATGCTTACAACAATGGACGGTGAGGATTTTTTGTCCCCTGTGAACTCAGACCCAGTTAAAAAATACTTCGCATAAAGAGACCCGCTGGACAGTAAAAAAAGAGTCCAGGCAAAAAAGGGCATCCCGGCGAACCATAATAAAAAAAAAGAAAAGAAAAGGTTCGGGAAAAAATTAGGGATAAAAAATAATAATAATAAGAAAGTACACCCGGTAAGTTGAAAACCCGCAAGGGCAACTTAGGAAAAAAAAGGTATCTCGGTGGATTGAAAACCCGTAAAGGGCGATCCAGGCAAAAGAGAGATTTAGCAAAAACTGCGATCTGAGTAGTCTGTATTGTCTCGTTTCAATCAATGAGCACGCTGAAGGATAGGAATCAGTTTAATCGTCCCCCTTTGAAGGCAAAGTAATCGGAGAGTCTTGAAGATATATGAACCATAGCAGGGTTGAAACTCAATGGAGTTCCAGTTTCACATTGCCATTAGGACAGTTTCTTTTCTGTTTTGGCAATTACCTCTTTCCAGGAATTGCTTCTTGATGTAAATGCCTATTTTCAGGCTCTTCAATCAATAAAATGGTCGTTATTCAGAATAATTCTATATGTTTGTTTGTTTTTATATTTGGTTTTGTTTACACAAACGTCCAAATTTTTTATAAACATTTGCATATGAAAACATTGGGGTTCTACAATAGAGTGCCTAAAAGGAAAATATTTAAAATTGCTTTAACTGACGAGTATGCTTGGGTGAATACTTCAAAACCCATGTTACCTTGGGGCATATGTGCGCATTCTTTTGTTTGCAGGTGTTGAAAGTTTGCTGATTAGCTGTTCAAAGATGTATGACGTTTTCAAGCCAAAGTCCCTTACGAAGCGCAAGTGATCGTTCCTCCCCAAGCAGAGACGGTTCCTCATCAGGAAAGTACTTCTGGGAGGTGGTCATCCCCAACGTATTTACAGAGCTTCATGATCCTCAGCAACGTTGTCGAATGGCAGTACTGAAGCCATCATGTTCAGAAAAAGATTCTCATTTCACTCTTTTGTCACAACGTTTACTAATTGAGTCCATCGTCTGGCCGACGGTCGCGCACGGTGATTCGTTATTAACAAGTCAGTTTCAAATGGGTAGTGGTGTATCTTATTAAGTCGGTTTTCCCATTCCATACACCCAACGGTTACAAGCTTTTCTGTGTCGATAACAGTTGTGAAGCCTTAGTGAAGTCGTCATCCCAAGCATGGGGCATTTTGAAAATTCCCCAGCAGGAGGTGTTCCAAATATATTATCCCCAGTAGAGTTTGAAGATGCGCGGTCTTCTGTAAAATCCTCTCAAGGGACATTTCCAGCACGAGACGCTCTGAAGTGGTTCTCCCCAGGAGAGTTTGTTGTAAGCTCATTTCCCCAGCGGAGTTCTATGGTTATAGTTATTCCCCAAGTAGACTGGTTCAGATGATGCTTCCCCAGCAAGGTTATCATTTCCTACAGCAACCTCAACAGGTTTGTCAGGTCAGTGCCCAGATCAGGAGATCAGGTCAATTTGTCTTCCCCAGTACAGTTTGCGACCACGAAGCCAATCCAGCTTGTTATCCCCGGCGGAGTTGCCTATCTTTCCTCAGCATTTATTTTGCTGAGGACCTCCTTGCATTTTGCATATAGTAATCATTACATCCTCAAAAACGGGTAGCATTTCCGTCGAGATGGAGCATTACGCCATGGAAAAATTCAAACATATGCATGTGAAGCATAGGCCAATTTTGATAACTCGTGCGAGAGTCCAAAACTTTGCTCCTTATATCATTGACAAAGCCGGAAAGAATGCATGTTTTATTCCTTACCAAACAATTCAAAGCAGCGCAAAGGGTTTCATCATTTTTCTCCCCACAGAGTCACATCTCCCAGCTTACAAGATTTTTAGAACCATTCCCGATAGGATTCCTTGAGCCATTCCCGATAGGCACCCTTTGAGTTTTAAACCTGATCGTTCCCGACTGGCCCATTTAGCATTCTCGATAGGTAAGCCATAGGTTTTCAACTTGATCCATTCCCGATAGGCACCCTTTGAGTTTTAAACCTGACCGTTCCCGACTGGCCCATTTACCATTCCCGATAGGTAAGCCATAGGTTTTCAACTTGAGCCATTCCCGATAGGCACCCTTTGAGTTTTAAACCTGACTGTTCCCGATAGGCGCGTTTACCATTCCCGATAGGTAAGCCATAGGTTTTCAACTTGAGCCATTCCCGATAGGCACCCTTTGAGTTTTAAACCTGACCGTTCCCGACTGGCCCATTTACCATTCCCGATAGGTAAGCCATAGGTTTTCAACTTGAGCCATTCCCGATAGGCACCCTTTGAGTTTTAGACTGTACCGTTCCCGACAGGCGCGTTTACCATTCCCGATAGGTAACCAAGGTCCAAGCTCAGCCGTTCCCGACAGGTTGTTAGCCGTTCCCGACAAGTTGTTTACTGTTCCCGACAGGTTGTTTACCGTTCCCGATAGGTTGTTTACCGTTCCCGACAGGTTTCCTATGGAGTTCAATGGTTCCAATTTCTTTCTCACAAACTCTTCTTCCTTACCATTGTTTTCCTTCACAACATTTTTCTTTATCCACAATGCAAATTTTCTCAGTTATTTTTGTATTTAATCCCTATGTATCTTGAATTCCTGATAGCCGTTGCTTTCATCCATTCAGATTCACAGTTGATTGAATAGGGGCAGCTATAATACCTTAAAATTTGCCCACTTGTTTTAGCTTTTACTGGCTTATGTTTCATTGCATTGCATTTAGATCTTGTGTGCATCTCATAGCATACCTATTGCATAAGGGCATGTGATCAGTGGCCTGTAAGGTGTTGGTCATTCAAAGCAAGGGTCTTCAAATAAGCCTCAAGGGTTTCTTATGTCATATGTCATCTCAACTGATCCCACAAGGCATTGGAAGAGGAGAATTCATCAAGAAGATTGGGCAGTGCACCATCTCCTACACAAAACAGTCTAAAATGGGGATCTGCCCCTCAAATGAGCAAGCTCTTTGAGTTTTTATCACTTCCAAATGTCATATCTCAACTTTGTTAGATAGGGTATATATCATATTCAGAGGAATTTGGCTTTGGAGGATGTGTTATTTCCTCCTAACCAGAGGGTACAAAATTAGGGTTTGACGTAAAATTAGTTTATTTCTGATTTTTTGGACAAAACTGGATCTCATGGTATTCCTTGTGTTCCAAAGTGTATATGGATGGAAAATTGATCATCAATTGGTTTCGGAAGGGTTTCAATTGGTCAGAAGATTCAAAATCAAGAAATTGGGGAAAAAGTCAACTGTGCAGTGAAAAAGTCAACTCCTGACTTTTTGAGGTCAAATTCATGAAATTCAAGTTACATGTATCCATTGGACAAAATTTGTTCAAGGAATTATGGAGGAATCATGAAAAATCAAGAAATGTGCAAAATTTCCATTTTTAGAAATTCAGGGTTTCCAAAAATGGCAAGTTTGGACCATCTTGCACCACACTTTGAGGCTTTCTTTCTCCATGATAAAAGCTCTAAACTTCATGCCCAAGTTGAGCCAAATAAAGTTCACATTCCAAGCTTCAAATCCATGTAAAGAATTCCTCCATTGGATCAATATTGAGAGAGTTATGGTTGATCAAAGTTTGGCAAAACTAGGTCAAAAACTAAGTCATGATCAAGCATGACCAGGCCCATGCGCCATAATTTTGTCGAACACTTGGTGTGCCAAATGTCCAACCACTTTTCTCAATGATGGAAGCTCCAAATGAAAAAATGTTGAACATCAAAGTTGTTCATCTCAATGTCCTCTTCAACTTTGATGTTAAACATTTTTCCATTTGAGCAAGTTATGATGGGTTTATGATGGTCCCGAGTTGACGTGTTCTTACTGAATTTTCCAAGTCAGGTTGCCATGCCAACCTACCAACTTGCCACGCCCATGCACCAGTTCTGAACCATGATGTTTGGAGTCATTTTACATCACCCTACAAGCCTCTATTCAATTCAATTTCAATATCAAACTTATTCTCCTATATCTACTCTTTCATTTGCCACCAAAATCACACATTTTCATTCATTAAAGTGAGAGATATTCATCACCAAACTTCCTTGTTTTAAGTGATATCAAGCTGCTATAAAATCAGAAAAAATAACATTGTTGTTATTGCTAATTCAAATACTCACACTACACACCAGTCCACCTTTTAATTCATTAAGCTAAACATTTTCTTACATCACCACCATCCACTTTAAACCTCACCATACACTTCATAAACTCACCCACACCATAGTAAATCTTCCCAACTCACCTCTAACTGTCATGACTCAGTTAGTTAGAGTCTACTCAGTTAACCTCATACCAACTCACTTAACCAACTCAGTTGACCATGGTTAAACACATTTAACCCTAACTATATAAACAAATTTACACCCAATTTCAAGGGCTCTCTCTCATTTTTCCACATTCTCAGAAATCATTCTCAATCATTCTCCACCCTCTCTCTCTAATCTCACACATATCTCACATTTTCATCACAATCTCTCTCAAGAAATCTCAAGTTTTTCTTTTACTCTCAAGAGTTCAGATCCAGATTTCTCTCTCGTTTCTTCATCATTTTCGAAGATTCTTTGAGCAGCATCGCCTCCATAACCTCCTCTTTCTACTGTATGCATTGGATTTTCTAGAATACACCATTGGAAAATCTCAAGTTTCACTCATCACTCCAAATTTCTACTCCAATCAAGCATAGGATCTGGTTTTTGCCTTTATTTGGCTCAAAGTGTTGATTTGAAGATCTTGCAAGAAGTTCTTGGGTTTCTAAAACAAAAATTACATCTCACAAGGTTAGGGATCTTAAAACTTTTCTTTTATTTCATCATGATTTTAGAGATTTATAATGTGAAATTAGTAATCATGCATTGCATCTGGAAGTCCTGAAATGATGGCACACCATTGGTTGTTTAATTTGGATTTTATGTGATTTTGTGATTTTGTGAAATTTGTGCTTGAACATGTCACTTTCGTGACATTTTTCTTGATATAAGAATGATATTTTTGAGATTTAATTGGTATATTCATGATCTATGAAGTTTGGGCTTCAGTTTGGTATCTTATTTTGTTAATTTTCATTAAGAATTGATGGAGTTATGTGAGGGAGAAGTTTGGAAAAAATTCTGCGTTTTTTGTATGGGTTTAGTATTAATTTGCATGAGTTGATAATGAGGATGATGAGGTGTCATGCGATAATTGGCCATGTTCTTACTTTCCAATGATTAACAATGATTAATTGATGATGAAGTGATAATTGGTAAGAGAGAGAAGGCGCATAGCATGTTTTGGTTGGTGGGATTATTGCACTTTACGGCTAGCCAGTAGAAAGATAACACCGCATTAATGAAGCATTAAGTCCTCACATGCTTGCCTTGTTGTGCTTCAGATGGTTCACGTGTGCGTGAGTGTAAGGTGGTCTTGGTGGTCGTGCGCTGTGGGACGTTGGATAATATTACATGATTAATCGTACGGCCTTGATTGCATCAACAAGTTTGATTATTGTGTACTCTATCACACCCTAGCATGCGCCTAATGGACTGGGTTAAATTGTTTTTCGCACCCTCCTCTTTACAGGCCCAAGCATTTTGAACTATAAACTTACTTTAGCTGCACCCCCATTCCAATTCCTTTTGTATTTTGATTTCTTTTCCCTATCTGTTTGGTTTTCTATTTTTAAAAATAGTAAGACATTGGTAAAAATCCCAAATAAATTGATGTGGCCTCTTAATGCATTAAAATAATTTTCTATAATTTTTTATTCTGACTTTAGTGATTTTAGAGCATAATTCCAAATTTGTCATTTAATTTCTTTTGAATATAGTTCTTCCTTGATGATCAAACTTGTACATTATATTTCTCCCACTTCCCACAACATTTTTTACTCATTCTTTTTGCATTGATTAGATAACATACTGAACCATATGAAAATATTTTGTTTTCATTTTTAACTCATTTTTCTCATGTGTTTTGATGGGCGTATTTGAGCTTTTTTGGATGTGTTTCAAGGTGAATGTGTGAGCTCATTTGAGCACTTTTCTTGTTGAATTTTGTGCTGTACTTTTTACATGTGATTACATCCTGACTTAATTGAGTTGTGTTCTATTTTCATAATTTTTTAAATCCATTTGCTATTTGTTTATGCATGCTAGATTATGCGATCTTTTATGAAGTTTTGTTAACATCATTCTCACATGTTTTTGGTAGGCATTTATGCCATCCTATTAGGATTTGTTTATGCATCTTTTGTATGTCATTTGTAGGATATTCTAAGTCATTTTAGTTCCATTATAGGTCACCTTGACTTGCATTTGCATTAGACATGAGTTTATGTGTTATAACTTGAAACTTGGACATGTTTTCATTCCTTATATCTTCTTGTGCTCTTCTTGCTTTATGCTTACATTTTGTATGATGTTTTGCTCATTCCATTAGCATCTTATCATTAGTATGCCACTGCCTATATGCATTCTCTAATCATGTTACATGTTATGCATCTTTGATATGTCATTTTGTGCATTTAATTGAACATGTTTATTTTTCTTGCTTCTTCTCCTTCTTATCCCTTCTACTTGTAATACTCTAAACATAAGTTGTGTGATATTTCATATGCTTTAAAAGACCTTTGTCAATTGAATGTAATTCTGACCTTGACCTTTCATGAGGCATAAATGCATGATCACTTTGCATTTCCATCCATTCTTCATCTATTCTTTTCATAATGTAATTCTTTAGTGATTAGGACATTACTTGTACATAGTTGATTTGTGTTTGATGTCTTAACATTAGAGAGTACTCTTATTGTTTATATTCTGACTTTGATTAGTTTGTATCTCTTAGGATCATATTTCCTTGGTTCTTAATTGATTTGATCATCACTCGTTGTTTCTTCCTTTATTTCATATTTGTAAATATTGTGAACTAACCCTTTCATGTAGGCGCATGGTAAGTAAGTGTATGGACATGTTTTCACATACCATTATCTCTTTCATCTTCTCTTATTGCTTTTAATATTTCAATTTGTGTTTGTGATGAGCATTTACATGCTTTCCTTGCAGAACTTCTTCTTCATCCCCTTTAAGATCAACTTAACTTCCATTTTGGAAGTAAGTTGGTTCTTTTGCTCTTTTTTTCTTTCTTTTAGAATTAGGTTTCTTAAACCACATTAACCATAGGATATCCAGGCATGTTAACACTAGGGTGAGTCTTAGTCCCCTTTAGTTTTTACTTTTGGTTTCCTTTTGAGTCACTTCTTCTCATCTCATAATAAAAGTAAAAAACACTTAATAAAGGCATAACAAATATTGTATTTAGGCCTTTCATGTGGGAACAAGGAGGTGAGGGGTCTTCTCTCATTTCCTTGGAATGTTTAGTGTACGTCCCATCTTGGGTCGATATGTGAGGCATTCGATTCTATATGAAGGACTTAAAAACACTACCTGTTACAAAACAAAAACAATCAAAACACTTCTTTCTTAAAAGACAAAAACAAACAAATGACGTCTTTCCTTCGGGAATTCTCTTCTCATCTCACTCACTCTCGACGTACGAACGTGCTTCTCCTCGTTCTTTTGCAAGACGGTAACACACTCCATTCAATGAGTATGCAACACCTGAGCTAGAACGTAAGTCGTTTCCTAAAAAACACAAACAGTTTTCCCTAGGTGAGGGGAACTACGTCGCTCTGATTCTCATGCTCCCGATGAGATACGTAGGCAGTGGGGTAGGGCCCATTCGAGCACTTCTTTTATTTTCCCTACATTTGCTTCTCTTTCTCTCTCCTTTCCTCTCCCAGTTTTCCAGTCAGCAGTTCCTTTTCCAGTATCCTTTCCTTACATCCTTTGATTGAAGCAGCAAGCGTGGATCCCATCGGGTACGATGGACGTGTGGGGGTGCTAATACCTTCCTCTCGCGTAACCGACTCCCGAACCCAGTTCTCTTGGTCGCAAGACCATGCTCTTTCCTTTCCCCAGGTTTATGCGGTGTTTCCTTTCCCTCTCCTGGGATAAATACACATTGTTGGCGACTCTGTTTCGATGCCACTTTCGCGTTTGTACCTAGATGAAAATCCTGGGAGCGACAATATGATGATACATACATGGGAAAAGTTGGAACACCACCTTTCACATCCAGTGAAAATGTTCTTTATGTTGAAATACTAAAGAACAATCTTCTATGTTTTAGCCAACTTTGTGACAAAGGCTTCAAGATCAAGATCACCAAGGATAAATGCTTGATTGAAGATGAAGTCATATATGAGGTAAAACTCAAAGGTAAAAGATTCAATAATATATTTATGATTTCCCTGGATGATTTATCTTTAAAAGTAAAATGTCTAATGGACTAAACAACCATGATTGCGTATCCTGAAAAACCTTATACTACAAAAAATAGAATGTCTATAATAATAATAATAATAATAATAATAATAATAATAATAATAATAATAATAATGATAATAATAATAATAATAATAATAAATAATAATAATAATAATAACAATAATAATAATAAAAATAATAATAATAATTAATTAGAATTAGAAAACCCTAATTTACCATTACCTGATATCTTTCTTCCATTATTCCCTATAAAACTCACACGGTACGATCAATAAAAAAAACTAAAATTATAAAAATATATTAAAAAAACGAAGATATATCTAGAGTAGTAGCAGATCGAGAACCATTAATGCAAGAAAAAGAACTCATCTATCACATAAACCACACACAGAAACTCAAACTAAAATGTGATACAGACCATATCTAACTCGGTAGATTAGATTTAGACGATGTCAAAAGACGATAATACCTTAAATGAAATGGAAAAAAGATGGATCTGGAAGAAGGAATTGATGTTGTTATTGGAGCTTGAAAAAATGATTGAGAGAGAGGGATGTTGTACGAAAAAGAAGAGAGAGACAAGTAAAAACATGAAATCCACTAGTTTGAAAGGATAAAGGAATTGTTACCCGGGTATATGCATGTAACACACTTGAATGAAAACAACAGTAAACATCCGCCAATTGGAAAAATGTGTGGCTCTGATTGGGAAATGCAATTTGATTTAGTCAATTACATTTAAGGAGAATTTATAGTATAAAGCAATTAGGTTAGAAAGGGAAAATATGGTTATGGACAATTAAGTGTGTAACTTTAGCTAATAAAAGGGTTAAATTAGGGATTATGTGTGTATCTAATTTTCTAAGGTAAGATAGTTGAAGTATGTGACACAATGAATCTTAGATCTCATTTGTAGGTTTGATCTAATGTCCAAAACTTACGTGTCAAAGGGATATAAAGTGTGTCGAAGATCAAAAAACTTTGGCTATTTCCTCTTACGTTTCATTCGTAAACTTTCCCCTGTTTCGATCCGCAAACCCTAATTCCTATTCTTCTACACAATGTCGCTCGTTCACCTTTTCAAATCAATTCACATAGCTTCAAATCTCAATGACACTCTCTCACGAATTACTCTATATACTTCATATAGAGCAAGTCGTACAAACATTATGCATCACCTGAAGATACATGTTGATATCAGAAACAAACCTACACGAGATTCTATGGTTTTGGATCAAAAGTATAAAAAAGAAGGTGTTACCTTTATTATGTCTTCGTTGTTGTCTTCATGGTTGATGTTACGTCAGTTAGTTATAGAGAAGTTTTTACATGAGTTTGCGTCTAAAAGGTTTGTGATGAGTCCAATCCTTTGTGGTTGGCATCAATTTTTGTAAGACTAACTTGACAGTAAGATCTCGGACAAGATGTTCAAACATGAAGAACTAACTGAAGATCAAGATGTCCTATCATGATGATTCAACATCTTTGTCTGTTACTTTTCTGTTTTAATTATGTTATTCTAGATCTTATATTATTATGGGATTATTTGTTTTCCTAGGGGGCGTCCAAGATTGAGGAATCAGAGATTCAAATTCTAATTTGAAGATGTTGTTTCTAAGTGTGGAGACACTTTAAGTAACTTAGAATTGAAGAAACTATTCTAGAGGATAATAAGTTGCAGATTCTGTGGAGCAGAATTGCCGCGTTTCTGAAACCCTAATCTAGTCTTGTTTATGGTTATAAATAGGAGGGATTTAACCTAGGAAAAGTGTCGAAAAATATATTGTTGCCTAGTGTGTTTAGGGTTTGCATTTTATGAGCCTCTCTTGTATTGTGTGAATACTTGAGTTGTATTTATTCAGTCATTGCTGTGATTGAAAGGGAATTAAGGGTTTCATACCTATGAGTGTTTTAGGTAGAAATATAGCACGAGTAGTAATTAGGTGATAAGTTGTAAACGGAGGTGTTTAGATTTGAACTAATACTGCTTAGTGTATTTCATTCTTGGCTTGGAAGCCCCCAGACGTAGGTGAGTTGCACAGAATGGGTTAATAATTGCTGCGTGTTCTCTTTATTTTCTGCATAATGTTTTCTGCTCCTATTTGTCCTTGTGTGTTAAGAAGAGATCAAGTGTCTCGACATCCTGTTAGACATATTTGTGATCTGCTATACCATAATTTCAATTGGTATCAGAACAGACATCCTTCTTTGCATCTAGGTGAGATTCAGGGATGATACTTTTTGGTTTAATGGATAAAGAAGGAGGAATTTTAAATAGACCACCCATTCTTGATGGTTCCAATTATGAATATTGGAAAGTGCACATGGTGGCATTTATCAAGTCTATGGATGGTAAAGCTTGGAAATATGTGGTCAAAGGGTGGGATCCACCAAAGGATGGGAAGATTACTGATGAGTTGAAACCTGAGGAAAACTGGAATGATGAAGATGATAAGCTTGCTCAAGGTAACTCCAAAGCATTGAATGCCTTGTTCATTGGTGTTGACAAGAACATCTTCAAGCTGATCAAGAATTATTTTGTTGCCATGGATGCTTGGGAGATCTTGAAGACTTCTCATGAAGGAACTTCTAGAGTGAAATCTTCAAGACTTCAACTTCTCACTTGAGAACTTAAGGATGAAGGAGGATGAAAGTATTCAAGACTTTCATATGAACATTGTGGACATTGCCAATACTTCAAGTGATCTTGGAGAAAAGATTCCAGAAGCCAAGTTAGTCCAGAAAATTCTGAGATCTCTTCCTAAGAAGTTTGACATGAAGGTGACAGCCATCGAAGAAGCTCAAGATATAAATACACTGAAGGTAGATGAACTCTTGGGCAATCTACAAACTTTTGAGATGACATTGAATGAGAAAACTGAGAAAAAGAAAAGTTTAGCCTTGGTGTTTAATCAAGATAAAGGAAAGACAAAGGAAGGATTGTCTAAGGTTGTTGTGCTCCTCGGAAAATAGTACAATCAAT
Organism: Lathyrus tuberosus; assembly: GCA_022829125.1. NCBI lineage: Eukaryota > Viridiplantae > Streptophyta > Magnoliopsida > Fabales > Fabaceae > Lathyrus > Lathyrus tuberosus. The sequence goes on along the minus strand of JALAZF010000289.1, from coordinate 5,600,177 downwards.
TACTGAAGAGGATGGAAGGAGAGTCAAGGGCAAATGTCAAGACTCAGTCATCTGACAACCACAAAAGGATGGATTTTGGAAGAAAGTCCAAAAGTGAAGAGAAAGTAGGTAAATGGAAGGGAATCAAGTGTTATGAATATGAGGGTGTTGGACACATTAAATCTGAGTGTCCTACCTTTCTTAAGAAAGAAAAGAAAGGCTTGTCTACATCTTGGTCTGAAGATCATTCTACAAGTGATGAATAATCACCTAAACAGGTTTCTGCTCTTACAAGGATATTTGACTCTGATGTAGAATCTGATATTGGAGAACTCTCATATAATGATCTGGTCAACTCCTACAGGGAGCTGTACACCAGAAGTGCAGAAGTTTGCCAGCTAGGAGAGGATCAACATAGTGTTATTATGCGGCTTGAATCTGAAAGATTAAGGCACCTTGACATCATCTCTGATATAAAGGAGGAAGTTGTATTGCTCAACTCTAAACTTGACAATATAACCAAAACTATTATAATGCTCAACAGCAGTTCAGATGTGCTAAATGAGATCCTTCATTTTGGGAGGGAAGCTGGAGATATCAAAGGACTTGGTTACAATGATCAAGGTGTGATGAGCAAAAGAAATGAGCCATAATCTAGTTTTGCTCAGCCCAAAAGAAGACAGACTCAAAAAATGTCAAAAGGGATGTCTCAACATTAGCGTAGACATCATAAAGATACTTCAGGAAAAAAGAAGCAAGACTGGAAATGTCATCATTATGGTAAGTATGGCCATATTAAACCCTACTACTACAAGTTACATGGTTATCCCAAGCCTCGTTCTCAATCTAGAAAGATGCAAGCTGGTAAAATAGGAAAGAAGTGGAGTCCCAAGAATGAGTCAGTGGCTCTAATAGCCCATTCCTCTCTAAGAGGATCTGCTGAAGAAAATTGGTACTTTGATAGTGGGTGTTCAAGACATGTGACTGGTGTCAAGAACTTTTTGGTGAATATAGAATCTCATGTCTCTAACTATGTCACTTTTGGAGATGTGTCCAAAGGAAAAATTAAAGGAGTTGGAAAATTGGACCATGCTAGAAAACCTATACTTGACAATGTACTGTTAATCAAGGGTCTGACTGCTAATTTAATTAGTATTAGTCAACTTTGTGACCAAGGTCTTAAGGTCAACCTTACCAAATCTGAATGTTTGGTTATGAATGATAAAGATAAAGTTATCATGAAGGGTGTCAGATCAAAAAATAACTGCTATGTATAGACTTCTTTACAGACAGAATGCTCATCAATGTCAAATGGGAAGCATCAGAGACCTTCCTCAGAACTAAACATTGATAAATGACAGAGTGGAAGGTTAACCAAGATGTCACATAGGAAGTTGCAACATCATATTATCTCAAGGATTCAAGACCTCCTTCATAGGGTCTTTATGGTTGACAATTTTGAAGGAAGAAGGTGTGCTTATGCTGTCATTAATAACTCAACTACAGAAGCTGAAGGCATAGAAACAGGGATTAGTTGCTCTCAGTTCATAGGAATAAGACAGGTGTTGGTTGGGCATAATGTTACACAGGATGTTGGGACATTATTCTGTGACAACTTGAGCTTAACTGGTGGTATCAAAAATCAGGTCAAGATATTAAGGGGTAAATTAGGGTTTTGCTTACTGGAAGATTTAGAAAATTTAATTTGTGGGAACACTATTCAAGGGTATGTATGTGTTGCGGTGAGAATCGGATATCAAGCTATTGGTTAACTTGAATCACACATCTTTGAAATTCACCACCGAGCTTTGATTTATCCAAAGGAAAGGGTAAAGAACGAAAACCCTAATAAGAGAATCTAGGTTCGGGGGTTGGTTATACTAAGGAAAGGTATTAGCACCCTAAGTATCTGTAGTACTCTACAGGAACCTCTTGTTAGTATTTGTGTTATCTATTGTTTGCTTGCCAAGGAAAATGTGCTAAGGGAAAGACCTAGGGGTTTATTTACTAAGTATGCTCGCCAAGACATCGCATCTCGTGCCTACGTATCCTGACGGGAATGGAATCAGAGCATTCGTAGTTCCCCTCAATACGGGGTAAAAGGGTGTAAAAAGAAAAAGTTGAATCCAAGAAGGTATTGGATGTAAAGGAAAAAGGTGGAATCCAAGAAGGCATTGGATATAAAGGAAAAAGGTGGAATAAGAAAAAGGTAGCTCACTAGGATCTCGCAATCCTATGCCTACGTATCCTTAATAGGAAGTCAGAGCAATCGTAGTTCGGACTACGGGTGAAAAATCTTGGAAGCAAAGCTTGAAGAGATTAATGGCTATCTCTTGTGAAAGGATTTGAATGAAAAGTTTAAGGTTGTAAAGGGAGAAGAGATTAATGGCTATCTCTATGACAAAGTTAATTGTAAGTGTAAGGTCAAAGGTGGTAAATGGAGAAGAGATTAATAGCTATCTCTATGGAGAGTTAAAGGAGGCGTTAAAGGTTACAAGAGATTAATGGTTATCTCTTGGGAAGGCTAATGGTTTGAAAGTGGTTTGAATGAAATGTTTTCTTTGATTTTTAAGGTTTAAGTTAAAAATAAACAAAGATAAACAATTAATACAAAAATAATAAATACTTTTGGGATTTTTTTAATATGAAAAGCATAATAAGAAGAAAATAATTAAAATGTTTTTTTTTCATTTTTGGTTAACAATAAAGATGAAAATTAAAATAATTGAAAAGAAAAATAAATAAAATTTAGTACCATATATGATCAACCAATACCCATTTTCATGGGGTTTTCACTCAACATTTCAAGATAAACACAATGGTAACTTGAATGGATGAAAATGATACCTTACGGAGGGAGTTCAAAAATCAAGAAGGTTTACCTATTGGAGTATGTCCAATGCACCTTCTAAAGCACTTCCAGATGAGATGTGATGATGTTTACAGCTTCACTGAGCCTCCAGGAGTGTGTGGGAATGATGGGTTTCAATGCATTTGATGAGTGATGTTTGATGTAAGAGAAGTGGAAAAATCGGGAGATTCGAAGTTTCGACTCTTATGTGACAATGGATTTAGTGAGAATATGATATTTGGAAGAATTTCATGACCATTCCCCTTGATTTTTCCTTGAATGAATCCTTGATTCTCTCAAAAATCCCCTCAATCTTCTCAAAAATCTCCTCTAATCTCCTAAAAAATCTCATCCAATCTCCCCCCAAAATGAAGAAACCAAAGGGCTATTTATAGAATTCTTGATCCTCCCCTTTTTTTAGTACCAAGGTTGCCCTGAGTATGAGCTTCTAATTACATGTTTGCCACCAGTAATTACAAAATTGCCATAAGTAGTGTAATGCTGATCCTCTCGCTGCTGATCCTCACTTGCTGTTAATCCTCAATTGCTGATCCCCACGCTACTGATCCTCAATTGCTGATCCTCGCGCTGCTGATCCTCACTTGCTGATCCTCAACTGACACTTGGTATTTACCACTTTTCCATTGCTTGGTACCTAAGTAAGGAATATTCCTTCCTTGATCCTCACGCATGTTCCATAATTACCACTTTGCCATTGCTTGGTACCCAAGTAAGGAATATTCCTTCCTTGATCCTCACGCATGTTCCATAATTACCACTTTGTCATTGAATAATGTTGATCCTCACGCTGCTGATCCTCAACAGCTTTTGGTAATTACAATTTTGCCATTGGTAATTACAATTTTGCCATTGGTTTATTTTTTATCCTTTTTTTGTGTTTCTGTTTAACAAATGATTTTCTTTCTTCGATTTTCTCGACTTAACTTGACGAAACTCAATTATTTCCCACACTTTCTCAATTATTGACTCGAAAAGTCCGTAGTTGACCAAAAAAGAGTCAAAAGTCAAACTTTGACTTTGAGCATCTGTTGACTTTTTAACAATTGAACCAAAATTCTTCAACTACCAATATATCAAACTTCCCGAGCCATTTTAAACATATGAATGAGCCATTTTGAAACCTTTGAATCACGTTCTAAGCCATGAGATCCTGGTGAACATGAATTAATGCACACTAAACTTGATTATTGATGGAGGGAAACTCTTGATCATGTTGAATGAGTCGAGAGCTTGGCTTATTGATCTTATCCTCTTTCTTGTGCCAACCCTAACTTTTACACAAAAGAAACAAACTGGCAAGACATTGTGGTTAGCTAACAAATGCATAGATGATTGAGACCTAAATACAAGTGCAAGATGTTATGACATATAAGGGGTAAAATTTGTGGTACAACAGTATGGTTTCAAAAATAATCATTTCAAATTTACCTAAACCATTGGTGCGCACGTTTGCCCCATACTGCATCATCTTCTACAAACTTCTTCATCAGAGAAAGACAAATTTTTGCTTTCAAGTGCTGCAAGATGTCTCAACAACACTCTTCTAAAGGAATAACCAAGAAGGAAAACGTGTCTTCATCAGCGGCTAGAGGTAGGTCTGAAGAGTTATCTACTGAAGATGCCATTGATGTTGTCTTCTTGGCTGTGGTGCTATGCAAGCTTGATAAACTGGCTGTAAGAAGATCTAAGAACATTCCCCCAGGTAATCCCTCAAATACCTATGGTTTTTTTTCTAACCTTAGGAAGGAAAAATAAATTTTTAACACGGATGAAAGGATTAGAAAAATAGTGGATAAGTTATAAGTCTAGGGGATCGGATGAATGTTGCTGGAATCACTAAACCATTGGCTCAGATACTTCCCACTACTCTAGTTGGTGAACCGGAGGTGGTGACTGAGAAGAATGTTGATAAGGATATTGATGAAGGAGATGATCATGAAATGTCAGAAGGGAACCTTCACACCCTTTTTCGATTTTGTTGTAAGAAATGTTGGAACAAATGATGAAACATCTCCATCTATAGAAGAATCTCAGGAACAGGCTTCTAAGGGTACTGCTGGAGAGGTTACTGATAAGGTTATCAATGTTGATGACTTTCCTTCTGATGATGAAATCATTGCGAAAAGTCTCCACCCGGATGTGGCCAAGAGATTGAAGAGTAGAAAAGATAAGGGTATGGATACTGAAAACACCTCTACCAGAAGAACTAAGAAATCTGTGGTTGGACCTCATAAACCTTGGAGCAAGGTCGCTGTTGTATCAAGAAAGAGAAAGGTTAAGTCTGATACTGAATCAGACTATGATGTTGCAGATGATGTCCAGGACATCATGCATGTAAAGAAACCAGCCTAAAAGAAGAAGGTTGTTGTTCTTCCCAAAGGTCCTCTGGATAATATCTCCTGCCATGCTCTTGAAAACGTGGAGAGGTGGCCATTTGTGTACCAGAGAAGAGTAGCTTTGGAAAGGGAACTAGGAAAAAATGCTCTAGAGTGCCAAGAGGTGTTGAAGTTGATTGAAGTTGCGGGCCTGATGAAAACAATCACTAAACTTGGATCCTGTTATGAGAAGGTGGTCAAGGAGTTTGTTGTGAACATCTCCGAAGGGTGTGATGATGCAACCAGCGAAGGCTACAGGAAAGTGTATGCAAGAGGGAATGCTGTGACATTTTCCTCCATAGTAATCAATAAGTTTCTGGGAAGATCTGAAGAATCTCAACCTGAATGTGAAGACACTAATGATCAGATATGTCAGGAGATCACCTATAACACTGTGAAGCATTGGCCAAGCAAAGGGAAGCTGTCAGTTGGGAAGCTCAGTGTGAAGTATACAATTCTGCACATAATTGGTACTGTCAACTGGGTGCCCACCAACCATACTTCAACCATATTAGTTGAACTAGGAAGATTCATCTATATTGTTGGTAAAGGGAGAAAGTTCGATTTTGGGACTTATATCTTTGATCAAATTATGAAGCAATCTTCATCAACTGCAGTCAAACTTCCTATATGTTTTCCTTCACTTATTTGTGGCATAATTCTGGACCAGTGCCCTAGTATTCTAGTATTTACAGATCATGTAATGAAAAGGGAATCTCCCTTGACATTGCATTATAAGCTGTTTGCTGGAAGTCATGTCCTAGATATTGCTTCAACATCTGCTCCTGCAACTTCAAAAGAGAAAACCATTGCTCAGCTGAAGGAGACCTGCAAGGAGCTTAATGCCATCATCAAGTCCAGTACATCTAGGAAGGATAAACTTAAGCAGTTAATACAGGCCTTGACTATTGAGCAAGACAATGACACTGAAGCTGACACTGGTGTTGCTGAAGAGGTTGCTGTTGATGATAGGAAGAGCACATCTGATGGATGTTTCTTTCTGGGAAACAACTTGATTTCATGGTTTAGTAAGAAGCAAAATTGTGTTTCTTTATCTACTGCTAAGGCTGAATACATAGCTGCAGGTAGCAGTTATTCTCAAATGATGTGGATGAAGCAAATGCTGACTGAATACAATGTCATTCAAGATGTCATAACACTTTTCTGTGACAACTTAAGTACCATAAATATTTCAAAGAATCCTATTCAGCACAGCAGAACCAAACATATTGACATCAGGCATCACCTTATTCGGAATCTTGTGGAAGACAAAGTCATAACCTTGGAGCATGTTGCCACAGAGAATCAGCTAGTTGACATCTTCACTAAAGCCTTGGATGCTAATCAATTTGAAGTGTTGAGAGGCAAGCTTGGAGTTTGCCTGTCTAAAGATTTGTAGCAGTCCACTTGGTGTGGGAATGCTATTCAAGTAATTGCATATGTGTTCCCATCAAGTAGAGAGAGGTCTTCCAAGACTACTCTCAAGCTGAGCAACACTTGTCAACAGTACCTGATCATGAAGAAGAGGAAGAAGAACAGAAGATGACTGCTGAATGTTGTTTTTTTTTGTGTGGTTTTGTAAGGGTTTAATGCCCAGGATTATGTTTAGCACTTTATGTGCTTGTTTTGTACTTTAATGCTTTATGATTTTGCTTGGTTATTTTGTTAGTTTATCTACCTTTGTCATATTCTGGCTAAAAAGGGGGAGTAATACTAACTTTACTAACCACTGCTGCTAACCATTGAGGGGAGTATGTTATACTGCTGCTTGCAGGAGAAGGAACTGGTTAAGGGGGAGGTAAGATGTTTGATTTTTTTTTCTGCTGATGTTTTAAAGTTTTGTTTCTTGGCCTCGGATTGTGTTTTTCTGTCTGCAAGTTTCATTTAGTTAGTTTTAGCCAAAATCTTCCAAAGGGGGAGATTGATGAGTCCAAGCCTTTGTGGTTGGCATCAATTTTGATAAAACTAACTTGACAGTAAGATGTTGGACAAGATGTCATAACATAGAGAACTATCTGAAGATCAAGATGTTAGCAAGATGTCCAATCATGATGATTCGACATCTTTGTCTGTTACTTTTCAATTTTAATTATGTTATTCCAGATCTTAGATTATTATGGGATTATTTGTTTTCCTAGGTGGCGTCCAAGATTGAGGAATCATAGATTTTGATTCTAATTTGAAGATATTGTTTCTAAGTGTGGAGACACTTTAGGAAACTTAGGATTGAAGAAACTATTCTAGAGAAGAATAAGTTGCAGATTATGTGGAGCAGAATTGCTGGATTTCTGAAGCCCAAATCCAATCTTGTTTATGGTTATAAATAGGAGGGATTTAACCTAGGAAAATTGTTGAAATATACATTGTTGCCTTGTGTGTTTAGGGTTTGTATTTTGTGAGCCTCTCTTGTATTGTGTGAATACTTGAGTTGGACTGTTTTGTTGAGTTGTAATTGTTTAGTCACTGCTGTGATTTAAAGGGAATTGAGAAGGGTCTCATACCTAGGAGTGTCTTAGGTAGAAATATAGCACGGGTAATAATTAGGTGACAAGTTGTAAACAGATGTGTTTTACTTTGAACTAATACTGCTTAGTGGATTTCATTCCAGGCTTGGAAGTCCCCCAAACGTAGGTGAGTTGCACCGAACTGGGTTAACGATTGTTGTGTAATCTCTTTATTTTCTGATTAGTGTTTTCTGCTCCTATTTGTCCTTGTGTGTGAAGTAGAGATCGAGTGTCTCAACATCCTGTTAGACATCTTTGCGATCTGCTATACCAGAATTTCAGTTTGAGACATGGTACTACATACATGGGCAAAGTTGGAATACCACCTTTCACATCCATTGAAAATAATCTTTATGTTGAAGGACTAAAGCACGATCTTCTAAGTATTAGCCAACTTTGTGACAAAGGCTTCAAGATCAAGTTCACCAAGGATAAATGCTTGATTGAAGATAAAGTGACACATGAGGTAAAATCAAAGGTAAAAGATTTAATAATATATTTATGATTTCCCTGGATGATCTATCTTTGAAAGTAAAATGTCTAGTGGACTAAACAACAATGGCTGCGTATCCTGAAAACCTTAGACTGCAAAAAATAGAATGTCTATAATAATAATAATAATAATAATAATAATAATAATAATAATAATAATAATAATTAATTAGAATTAGAAAACCCTAATTTACCATTACCTTGTTCATTTCTTCCACCATTCCCTTTAAAATTCACACGATACGATCAATAAAAAAAACAAAAATTAGAAAAATGTATTAAAAAACAAAGATGTATCTGGAGTAGTAGCAGATCGAGAACCATTAATGCAAGAAAAACAACTCATCTATAAAAAAAACCACACATAGAAACTCAAACTAAAAAGTGATACATACCATGTCTAACTCGGTAGATTAGATTCAGACGATGTCAAAAGACGATAATACCTCAGATGAAATGGCAAGAAGCTGGATCTGGAATAAGGAATTGATGTTGTTATTGGAGCTTCAAAAGCTGACTAAGAGAGAGGGATGTTTTACGGAAAAGAAGAGAGGGACAAGTAAAAAATGAAATCCAATGGTTTGAAAGGATAAAGGAATTGTTACCCGGGTATATTCATGTAACACACTTGAATGAAAACAACAATAAACTTCCGCCACTTAGCAAAATGTGTGGCTCTGATTGGGAAATGTAATTTGATTTAGTCCATTAAATTTAAGGATAATTTATAGTATAAAGCAATCAGGTTAGAAAGGGTAAATTATGGTTATGGACAATTGAGTGTGTAACTTTAGCCAATAAAAAGGTTAAATTAGGGATTATGTGTGTCTAATTTTCTTAGGTAAGATAGTTGAAGTCTGTGACACAGTGAATCTTAGATCTCATTTGTAGGTTTGATCTAATGGCCAAAACTTACGTGTCTGAGGGATACAAAGTGTGCCGAAGATCCAAAAATGTGGGTTATTTCCTCCCACGTTTCATTCGTAAACTTTCCCATTCTGTTTAGTTCCGCAAACCTTAATTCCCATTCTTCTGCACAATGTCACTCTCTCACCTTTTCAAATCAATTTGCATGGCTTCAAATCGCAATGATGCTCTCTCACGAATTGCTCTATATGCTTCATATCGAGCAAGTCGTACAAACATTAAGCATCGCCGGAAGATACTTGCAGAGATCAGAAACAAACCTGCACGGGATTCTATGGTTTTGGATCAAAAGTATGAAAAAGTAGGTGTTGCCTTGATTATGTATTCGTTGTTGGCTTCATGGTTGATGCTACGTCATTTGGCTAAAGAGAAGTTTTTACATGAGTTCGCGTCTAAAAGGTTTGAGATATGGTGCTACATACATGGGCAAAGTTGGAACGCCACCTTTCACATCCAATGAAAATGTTCTTTATGTTGAAAGACTAAAGCACAATCTTCTAAGTATTAGTCAACTTTGTGACAAAGGCTTCAAGATCAAGTTCACCAAGGATAAATGCTTAATTGAAGATGAAGTCACACATGAGGTAAAACTCAAAGGTAAAAGATTTAATAATATATTTATGATTTCCCTGGATGATATATCTTTGAAAGTAAAATGTCTAATGGTAACAACAATGACTCATGGCTATTACTATAATATATTTATTATAGACATTCTATTTTTTGTAGTCTAAGGTTTTCAGGATACACAATAACAAAGAGTAACAATAACAAAGAGTAAAAATTAAAGATTGAATATAAATTGCAACTGATTGAACAAGGATATAACAAAACCGATGGAAAAATAATAAAAATCACATTCTTGTGACGACGTTTGGGAACTTCTTTCCGTGTTGTACAGAACCGAATGGAAGCTGTAATGACAGTGGAGTTGGGGACGAAGGTGGCGAAATGAATAACAGAACAGAACAGATGCTGCAAAAGAGGTGGCGTTGACTCCTACGGTAGGGTTGGGGACGAAGGTGGGTAATGGTGAGGGAGAATTTTGAATATTTAGAGTGTCTTTTAATATCTCAGTAGAGTGTCTTTTGAGTACTTTATGCATGAAGCAGAGTGAAAAAGGAAATTGACATTGAAAGATTGAGATAGGTATTTAAGTTTTGCACGGAAATTTAAAAAGTTACTTAAGTATGTTTAGATAGAAATAACTCTGTAATTACGAATTGTTAGTTGGTCCATTGGTGATTGGCGCTTGACTTGGTAGGGAGAATCATGGTTCGATCCCCGCAACTGCGATCGGGGGGTTTGAACCACTTGATGCCAGAACTGACCCCCGAACCAGATTAGGCGGTCTAGTGGGCCGGATACTGGTGGTGAAAACCAAAAAAAAAATAATAATAATAACTCTGTAAATAGAAAAAAATAAATTTAATTTAAGAAGGGCATAGTGATAAATTCCAGAATATAATCTTTTACTAAATAGACAATAGATGTATTTTATTTTAAAAAGTATCATATTAATTTTTTAATTCTTCAAAACACATCTAACTAATTTTTTTAATCTAATCAACCATAGAAAAACTTGAAAATCAATCACTAAACTCATTGTTAATTAAAAAAATTTAACATAGTATGATTTAAAGAGTAATACATTCATGAAGGAATTATGGGGAATTTATAAAGGTATTCAACTTGCTATTAATTTGGGGTTCAACGCTATTGAAATTAACATTGATTTCCAACTAGTCATGAAGACGATTAATTCCAACGACAATGGTAGTAGTAATGGGATGAGTCTCATCACCAAAATTAAGTCTATGTTCTTCCATGATAATGATTTTATCGATAAACATGTGCATAAGGAAGTCAGTTCATGTGTGGATGTGCTTGCAAAGAATGGTATTGAGTTTCAAGAAGAGTATAATCTCTTTGATGTGTGTCCTCTTGTTAATCACTTCTTAAAATGATTTGTTAGATATGTCTGTTTTCCAATTAATCTCAATGCAATCTTTTCTTTTTTGGCTGTTTTGCCCTCCTATTAATATTATAAAAAAAAGTAATAACCTAAATTATTTTATTTTATTCTAAAATAATAATCGCGCCTACCACAAAAAAAAATACTGAACAAAACCAACCTTCTTTTCTCTTTACATACAACAATCGAATCGATCAACACACACATTTTCGATTGATTCTCTTCAATGGCACTCTCGCGCCTTCGCCACCCTCTCATCTCTCATTCCCTTCACATCCTTTCTTCCACCACTAGATCCATTTCTCAGTACTCTCTTAAATCCTACTATTCTCCAGTTATTGTCATTATTTTTTTTGTTCTTTTTAATTTAATAGTCAATTTTAGATTTTTCTCCGATTTTCCTCACCTATACTTGAAATTTCTTAACGTGGTTCTGAAATTTCTTAACGTGGTTCTCCAATTATTATCAAAACTTGTAGCTCTTTCTCTTAGCTTTCCAACGCCTATCAGAATGTGTCAATCTAATTCTCGTAGCTCAATTTATGGTCTGTACAGTGAACATGTATCAAATAACTGTTAATGCTGAAAATAAAATATGAATTTAAATTAAAGGCATAAATAAACTTAGAGAAAATGGGTGATGCACTGACAATGTAAAAAAATTTTACACTGTCAACCAATCACGACCATGAATTTCGCCAAGTCAGACTGTAATTTTTATAAAATTTATATGACATGGCAAAACGATATGTTTTTATTAGATGACAGTGTAAAACTTTTTTACACTGTCAGTGCATCTCCTTTAACCTCATAAACTTAATTCTAAAAACGCAATAAAATAGTTAAATTAATAAAATAAACTAGGGAAATGCCTAAGTACAATGTGCATCAAAATGCTCTGACTAAATTCCCTCACACTTGAACTTTTGCACTCCGAGAAAAATTAAAATTCAAAACAGAAAAACTTTAAAACAAAAACAAAACATACATTTCCAAAGGTTTTCAAGATGACAAAAGTGTAAGTAAAATACTAAGTCTAATCTTCATGAAAAATGGTGTTAGTGAGAAACATTCTATGACATTCAAAGCATATAAGAGGGCAGTTTACCAGAGAGTACATCATAAGTGGCAAGATCCTCACAAGATAAAATTCACTTGACTCTCAAGTGTTTAAGTTAACTGTTTACACTCAAAGCACAACATGAAAGTTAGTACCACCATAAGCTTGAAAAGACTCTAACATCCCTAATTGAAATACATACACACAAAGATCAAAATGACTTTTATTCAGGTTGTAACATGGCCAAGGTAAGGGTAAGATAAATCCTAAGGGGTACTAGGCTAAAACTCAAAGGGTCAAAAGAAAATTGAAGGAAACTGAGGGAGCTGAACTACAAAATACTTCATTCACTTCTGTAGCGCACGATTTTTGTCGGTGACGTGACCACCTTATCGCGGAATTGGGTTTTCTCCTCAATGAAGAGGAAGGGGGTGCTACTTTCTGATTTCTTATTTATCCCGTGAAGCTGGAAGGGAAAGGGAAGCTATCTAAAACTAACCTTGCACGCGAATGTTTAACTAAACAAACGCTTAAAGAGATTCGGGGAGTTCAGGGTCTGGTTATACAATGAGGAGTTGTCAATTACCCATCCTATATGTGGTTATCATCAAGATGTTAGCTTTAGATTCTACTTTGTACTTTATGGTGTTTATCTGTTAATGGGTTGGGAAAGTTTCTTGAGAAATATGAGAGAGAGAGAGAGAGAGAGAGAGAGTGTGTGAGTTTTTAATGATGTTCGGGTTTTCCCGATGTTTTTGGTAAGGCACTGGACCTAAGTTTTGATTGATGTGTAAAGGTACTAGACCTAGAGTTTTTTATTAGTATGAAGGTACTGGACCTAGAGTTTTTGGATTAGTATGCTCGCTAAGATTTCGCAATCTTATGCCTACGTATTTGTAGCGCGATTTTTGTGGTTTCGAATCACTATCGCTTTGGTACTACAGTTCGATTCATTTTTTATCCTGTGAAGCTGATTAAGGAAGGGAAATAGATGTCTCCAATTAACCCTGCTTGCATACTGAGTTCAAATAGATGACTATTGGTTTACAGATGCTATTAAGATAGTGGGTCACTCTTGGTTTATTTTGTTAAGAATAGAATGTCTGGACTGTTCATGAAGCTTTTGGGTATATGCTGGATCTGATTGAGGTATGAAGGTACTGGACCTAGAGTTTTTGGTTAGTGTGCTCGCTAAGATTTTTGCAATCTTATGCCTACGTATTCCCGTTTTTAAACGAAACAGGGAAATCAGAGCAATCGTAGTTCCTCCTATTCTAAGGGAGGAAAAAGATGTTTTGGTGTCTCGTTTAAAGCCCAAGACGGAGTCTAAAAGTTTGACTGAGAGAGTACTTGTCATCTCCAAAGGGGAATTTTTCATTTTTTTGTCTGCCTTGCTCAAAGCACAAGGTTGATGCTAAAAGGTTGATTGACTCAACCGGGGATTTCTTTATACAAAGCCTAAGAGGAGGCTATCGACCCAACAAGAGGGTGTTTATTATTTGTCTCGTACAAAGCCCGAGATAGAGGCTAAAAGGGTTGACTCAACAATAGAGTACTAAAAGTAATTGACTCAACAAGAGAGTGCTTTTATATGTCTTGTACAAAGCCCAAGACGGAGGCTGAAAAAGGTTTGACTCAACAAGACAGTACTTTTTATCTGTCTTGTACAAAGCCCAAGACGGAGGCTAAAAAGGTTGACTCAACAAGAGAGTCTGAAAGGGTGATTGACTCAACAAAAGAGTCTTTTATACTCAACAAGAGAGTGATTTGTTGTCTCGTTCAAGGCCCGAGATTGAGGCTAAAAGGAGATTGACTCAACAGGAGAGCCTGGAAAAGTGAGTGACTCAACAAGAGAGTCTGAAAAGGTTAGCTCCGCTAGGGAGAATCATTGTACAAAGCCCAAGAGGAGGCTGACTTTGCGGAGGAAGGATCATTATACAAAGCCTAAGAGGAGGCTATCTTACTACTAAGGATTATTGAGATCCCTAGGCAGGTCCAAGTAGAGAACTCTCATGAGAGAGACGGGGTTTCTGCTGGAGATTGATCCAGAATGATTGGGGTTTCTTCCTATGTTTAGAAGGAACTTGAGAATGTCTTTGAGACTCAAGATTATTTAGACTGTCTAAGTCTATTGGTAGAGTTTTATCTTTTGTATGATGCCCAAGAGGAGGCCGACTCGTTTAAGGGATGAGTATCAACCCTAGAATTGGTCTGAGAGTGTTGACTCTTTTTAGAAAGACAGATCTAATGAAGGATGACTAAGTTCTGTCCTATACCTGTAAGAGGTCTTCAAGGTCCTTGTATTAAGCCCAAGAGAAGGTGTGAGAACTTCTAAGAAGCCGAAGGGTCCTTGTACAACGCCCAAGAGGAGGCGGGAATGCTTTTAGGAAGCCTGTGGGTCCCCAAACCAAGAGAAGTTCAAGAAATACAATTCACAGAGAAAAGATCATTCCAGGAAAGTTCGAGGGTTTGGAAGAAACTCAAGAGATGTTATTCACGGAGAATAGATTAACTCGGGGAGTAGAATTTCTTTGACAATTTCTAGGGGTGACAGTCTGAGAAAAGGTTCACCGAGAATATTGCCTTTCTCTTTGTTCCATATTGTTTAACCCCTAGAGGAGGGAAGACTATATCTGGTAATCCTATGGGGATCTAGTCTTGTTTGTTTCAAAGAGTGACCAACAGGCTTTACCTAGCTCTAGACCTAGTTGCCAGGGAAAACTCTAAATAACTATACTAGTATATATACATTTGATATATGACAAGTATATAAAAGGATGTGAAAGAAGACTTACAGTGAAGCAGCCCCACAATACAGTTATATATGTGTATATATATATATATATATATATATATATATATATATATATATATGAAAGCAGTAAATGAAAGCGGATAAACACTTACCCGTTGTAGAGCTTCCATGTTGTTTTGTTAGTTGTTCAACAAAGAAATTAAAGAAAGTTTGGATAATGACTGCATATTCAAAATCAAAGGAGAAAGTGCTTTGAAAAGATTATTGGGGCTTATAGCTCAAGGAGAGGCCCAAGGTTTTAACAGTGATCACACCGCTGTTTTGAAAATGTACAGAGGGACTTATACAACAACTGAGGCCCAAAAGGTTTTTATTTACAAAAAGGTTGGGTCTTACACTCTATTAGAGGCCCAAAGTTTATTTTTGTACAAGTGGTGGGGCTTACAACTCAGGGAGAGGCCCGGGGTGGACAGTGATTGCACCGTCATTTTGAAAATAGTCAGGGGACTTATACAATTGTCTGAGGCCCAAAATGTTTGGCTTTCAAAAGGGGTTGGGTCTTACACTCTGTTAGACGCCCAAGATTGTTTTTGAAAAGGAATGGGACTTATAGCTCGAGGAGAGGCCCAGTTGGTTTTGTCAAAAAGGGCGGCGATCGCGCCGTTTGTTTTGAAAATACAGTGGGACTTATACAATGACTGAGGCCCAAAAAGTGGTGTATTTACAAAGGGGATGGGTCTTACACTCTAATAGAGGCCCAAAGGTTATTTTTAAGAAAGAAGGTGGGACTTACAGCTCGAGGAGAAGCCCAATGATGTTTTTAAGAAAGGCGACGATTGCACCGAACTTTTGAAAATATACCGAGGGATTTATACAATGACTGAGGCCCAAAAAGTTATTTATGTACAAAAGGGGGTTGGGTCTTACACTCTATTAGAGGCCCATGAGTGTTTGAAAAAGATTTGTGAGGGTGGAATTACTCAAAACCCTAATTTTGTTTAAAAAGGAATTAATTTTGTTAAAAAATTAATAAAAGGTATTGAAAACATGTGAAAAATGAGTGGTGATCTTGGATCAATATTTTAAAAATCATGTTTTTATCCACAAAATGATTGGAAACCAATTAAGTTTGGAAAATCAAGAAGAAAAAAATATTTTAAATGTTGAAAAACAAATAAAAGATTAATTCTTTGCAAAAATATCTAGTATATGAAATAAATAATACTTTTGGGAATTTTTGGTAAAATAAAATATTTTAACATTTTTGTGAATTATTAAAAAAAGAATCAACTCAAAATCATTAAAACTCGGAGAGAAATTAATTTTTGAATCAATTAAACAAAATCACAAAAATTCAAATATTTGAATTATGGCGCCAAGAACACCAAGTTCTTGCCCGCGCCCTCTGTTTTCTCAGATTTGCGTTTTCTCATCAATCTCACTGAATACTTGACGAAATCATATAATCCACATATCAATCTGCTCGTTTTCACCTCACGATCATGTCTATGGTCTTTAATTTCATTTATTTTAAGCATGGAATAAGAAATCAAGACAAAACCTCAAGAACCCTAAAATTTTCATGAAGGCTGAGAATTTTGATACACGATTCAAACAAAGCAGTTAATTGAGTGGAAACATTCTATGCATGATTATGAACATTTGGCAAAAGTATTGTGCGAGGAAATATGCATAGATTAAGAGATGACCAAGTTTAGGCTTACTTGAAGGTCGTGGCTGCAAGAGCAATGTTATTCTTGAGTTGGAGGTGTTACAGATGAGTTGTGATGATCTGAACAGCTTCCCTACACCATATGGAGTGTGTTTGGATGCTTGGACTTGATCGGAAATGGCTGGATCACTTCATGGCATCTCAACTGCAACTTGGTTGAAAACTCGAGCAACTTGCTAGTGATTCTGAGAAATCAGTGTTACAGTTGTGTGTTTAGTGTTTGATCAGCTCACATATGATGTTTATGGGGTGTTAGAGCAATTGGTTTGAGTGGAATTGCTCTCTACTGAAAAATTCGATAGTGACTTGCTAAGAAAGGCATTTTTGAGAGTGAGAAGATGATTTTGAGAAAGGCAAGTGTTGTAGGCCTTTGGTGTACTTAAACTGAGCACAAATGAGCTCTATTTATAGTAGATCAAGTTTGTTTTACAAGCAATAGTGAATGGATACTGGTACAGGTCTGTGGCCAATGGTTGCATTTTAGAATCTCAAGTCTCCTCTAGCCATTGACTAGAGGTTAGGGCACAGGCCTTTGGTTCCCTAGTTCAGAGATCATCTTTGACTCATTCAGTTGGAATAGGCTCAGTTCATGCCACCTTGGTGCATCCATTGAATGCTCCAAAACAAAATTGGAGTCTTGTCTTCTTTTTAGGGTTTTTTAGGTTTGGCATGCTACTTTTAGTTCCAAAGACTTGGAAGGCTTATGGATCAGTGTTTGTTCCTTCTTGGTCTCCCCCTGAGGTGTTCAGATGGATAAACTTGTTTGTCATTTGCACAAATTGTCCAAATCGAGCAAAATGCACAAATTTGCCTTGTTATGACAGTTGCAGCAAGGCATATTGCCACTGTCATAATTCTTAGCTCAAATGGAATTTCATGGGGTTCTTGGACATTTTGGAAATCTCTCATATGATACAACATATGTGTGATCATAGTTTGTCTTGATACTTTATGGATCTAAGTGAAAAATGCCCCTACATTTTGAAAAAAGTGAAACAGATTCTGACTTAGTGAAAATTTCACTAAGTGTTGGGAAAATGTCACTTTTGTGTTTTCAGCCATTTTGATCATTCCATAACTTAAAATCCATGAGGAATTGGAATGAGGTGTAGTTGACACTTTTGAAGTATGCCATGAGAGCTACAAATCCATCTTTGGATCATCCTAAATGGTTGATTGGATCTCAAGTTATGATCCTTGGAAGTTGGTACCCTAGCCACTTTGTTTTATAACTTAGAAAAATTCTAAGTTTTTATGGTTACCCCTTTTACAAGTTATCCCACTTTCTTTTATTTTTCTTGATGAATGATGATTCAAATCACACATTAACATCATTTTAGGGTCAAGGAACCTTGGTTGACCAAAAAATCAAAAAGTCAAACTATGACTTTTTGCTACAGTTGACTTTTTATCAGATGAATTCCAAACTATGCGATCCTCTATGAAATCAAGCCCTTGACCTAAGTCAAACTTATTGGATGGATTCCATAGGTGTTATAGGATGTATTGAATCATGTCCCAAGGTTTGGGAGCATGTCCTGGTCAAAAGTCAAAAGCACCGTTGACTTTTTCCTCGAAACCCTAGTTGTGGTCCTGATGAAATTGAAACTTGTAGATCAAGCTTCTTGGATCAATCCATTGTTGCAAATGGATCAATGTAGTATATTAGAGACCCTCAAACCATGTCTTGAGGTCTTGGCTCATGTTTTGTCCCAAAAGTCAACTTAGGGGTGAATTAAGTCAAGAAACCCTAATTCCTGATTTTTGATTAATGCATCCCCTGAAGTTAAATTGACTTGATGCTTGGGTCCATGAGGTCCCTTGGAGTACCTTGGGTTATGCTTTGAAGTATTGGCTCATTCCTAGAGGAAAATTTCCACCTGGAGGCCCTGGTCGACCAAAACCCTAATTTGGTGACACTGGCGATCTTGAGGCTTGATCCACTTGGAATGCTACAGCCTTGTGCTTGATCCTTGATGTGGGAGTCCTCTTGATCCCTTGTGGGTGTTTGAGAGGTTAGACAAATTGAAGATCATGTCCTTTCTTGATTGATCCTTTTTCTAAGGGCTCGGAGAGGGCTTGAAACCCTAATTCTTGATTGTAGTGAATGCTCACCCATCTTTGGGGAGATTGATAAGTGTGAAAGTTCATCCATATTGTGGTAATGCTTTTCACAATGATAGGAAATCTTAGTGGTCAAAATTTGGGGTATGACAGATGCCCCTATTTAATCTTCTTGGACCCGAAGGTGTGAATGGCGAAGGTATTCGGGCATTTGGGGTACAAGAGGATTAAATATCGGAATACCAGAAATTTTGATGGTGGTTATGAATGGCAGTGCGCTCATCCATCTTCTTTTGCTAAGCGCTGATACTTAGAAAAGGTAAAACCTCCCCTCGATCCGGGTCTTCAGCCACGGAACTGGTCTAAGTTTCTGAAATAAACTTCCCCTCGATCCTGGTTTCCTACCAAGGAACTGGTCTTAGTTTCTGATATAAACTTCCCCTCGATCCGAGTCTTCAGCCACGGAACTAGTCTCAGTTTCTGAAATAAACTTCCCCTCGATCCTGGTTTCCTACCAAGGAACTGGTCTTAGTTTCTGATATAAACTTCCCCTCGATCCGGGTCTTCAGCCACGGAACTGGTCTCAGTTTCTTTTGTCAATAAACTTTCTTGACAAGGGACGCTTTTTGTAGCGGTTTTCCTCAAACTTCTCGCCGAATTTTCCTGGGGAGATGCCATTTGATGGGAAAAAGTTTTGATGTCAGACTTGCTGGGGAACCCATTCGTCTGAGCTATAGAGGTATACAAACTTCTCCATTGGAGACGTCATTTGTCGACTCTACTGGGGAAAACGAGTCTCTTGAGAGACTGCTCTCTGCTTGGGGGTACTTCATCATACTTTTCCCGAGATCTTCTCGGAGAAATGCCATATGATGTAATCCAACTTGGAGGTGTTGATGACCTGTTTGATAGCAAATTTTCAGAGAGAAACTGTTGTATTGCTGAAGCTTTGATTAAAAGGCTTTCTTTGGGGATCTTCCTTAATCCGGGAAAGCGAAGATATCACCTTCAATGGTGAAGAGTGACGTTTGTTGACTGTTTTCTTGCCTTTCAGAGGTTCAAGTTATCAAAGTGTTCGAAAGCCCACTACCATCCAGAAATCAACTGGAAGAGAGACTGTTTGGATGCAACGTTTCCTGACAAGGACAGAACTGACAACTCGGTTGACAAGAGGACTTTTACCACTAGGGGATAAGACCGACTAGAGTGATAGTAATGCAATATAATTATGAATGCAAATAAATAATGCATGATGTATGTATGTATATGCTGACAAAACTGACGCAATATACAAACTAAAGGAATGAACAGGACTGGATACTCGGCCACTGCGGGGGACGAAGAAGTACCATTTATTCAAAATAGCAATTCTGCCTTGCTTAGGAGAGGTAGCCCCTGCGGGGGAACAACGTTGGTCGGGCATAGGAGGTAAGAACTCTGCCGGGGATGTCGGACGAAATATTCACATCTGACATAGCTGATCCTTCGCTCAGGTGCACTGGTTTAGAAGGAGTACTTTGATTCTGCACTTTGAAGTTTGATTACTTCTGGAGAAGCGATCGATGTTTTTTCGATGTTTAACAGTCAAAAGAAATTGCCATCTTTATTTAAAAGCAGAAAAAATTCGATAAGTAAATTCATTTTTGTTTTATTTCAAGAATCGTTAATCATGTTAAAATGTTATTCTGTAAAGCTAAAACAAATGAGAATTGCAAACAAAGCACAAGGGCTCAAATTTTATATATAGGATGGAAATCAGCCAAACGCGTGATTCCATAGAGTATTTACAAAGTTTAGAAAATGGTAATTTAAGGGAAAAGGGCTACATTGAAACATAACGACCACTATCCTTCTACCAACTTTGAATTCGGGACATCCTGAGCTTCCGTCGAAGATGACCCTGACTGGAGTTTTCCTGATAGGTGGCATTACTGCTGCTGGGGGATTTGCCCCTTTGTCGAACATAGTTACATGCCATTATCCCTAACTTTTGCCTGGATTGTACTTTGAGATTTCCAATCCACCGGGATGATTTTTGATTATGTCTCTAATTTTTACCTGGACCTCCCTTTCGGGTTTTCAATCCACCGAGACGTTTTTTTTATTTAGGCGGAGTATTTCTTGACTACGTCAACATTCGTGGGGTAGGCAAATTCTTCTCCATCCATGGTTGCGAGTCTCAAGGCACCGCCTGAGAAGGCTTTTGTGACCACGTAGGGACCATCGTAATTCAGAGTCCACTTGCCCCGGGAATCAGTGAGAAATAATTGTATCTTCTTGAGCACAAGGTCTCCTTTCCTGAAGACACAAGGTCGGTCCTTTTTGTCAAACGCTCTCTTCATTCTTTGCTGATACAACTGACCATGGCATAGAGTCGTTATCCATTTTTCTTCGATTAGGTTTAGTTAGTCGTGTCTGCTTTGACACCGTTCAGCTTCTATTAACTTAGCTTCCATCAATACCCGGATTGATGGGATCTCTACTTCTATGGGGAGCACTGCTTCCATGCCATATACTAGAGAGAAAGGGGTTGCCCCTGTTGAAGTGCAGACAGATGTGCGATAACCGTGAAGAGCAAAGGGCAGCATTTCGTGCCAGTCTTTATAGGTTACAACCATCTTCTGAACAATCTTCTTGATATTCTTATTAGCGACCTCTACCGCTCCGTTCATCTTAGGCCAGTAGGGAGATGAGTTATGGTGTTCGATCTTGAACTCCGCGCACAACTCTTTCATCATCTTGTTGTTCAAGTTAGATCTGTTATCAGTCATGATCTGGCTTGGAACACCATAACAGCATATGAGATTGTTTTTGATAAAGCGGACCACGACTTGTCGGGTTACATTGGTGTATGATGCTATTTTGACCCACTTGGTGAAGTAGTCAATGGCGACCAGGATGAACCGATGTCCGTTCGAAGCTTTGGGTTCAACCATGCCAATCATGTCGATTCCCCATATGGAAAAAAGCCATGGGGAAGAGAGAACTTTGAGATGCGTTAGCAGTACATGGATTTTGTCTGAGTTTATCTGACACTTGTGACACCTTCTCATATACTTGTAGCTATCGGATTCCATGGTCAACCAATAGTACCCTGCTCTTAGAATTTTTCTCGCCATTGTGTGTCCGCTGGCATGAGTGCCAAAGGATCCTTCGTGAATTTCCTTTATTAGTATATTTGCTTCTCTCTACACATCGGAGCAAGACCATGTCAAAGTTCCTCTTATAGAGTATATCACCACTCAGGAAGAAACTGCCTGCCAATCTTCGGAGGGTCTTTCTATCTTTTCTGGATGCCCCAGGTGGGTACTCTTGTTTCTGAAGGAAGCTTTTGATATCGTGATACCAAGGTTTGTTGTCTATGACTGCTTCGATCGTGAAGATGTAAGAGGGTCGTTCGAGGTGCATTATGTTGATCTTAGGTATATCATTCCATTGACCTACACTAATCATGGAAGAGAGAGTGACTAATGCATCAGCCATGTGATTCTCTTCACGAGGGATATGATGAAACTTGATTCTGTTGAAGAATGGTAACAACCTTCTCGCATAGTCTTTGTAAGGAATCAATCCTGATTGGTATGTGTTCCAATCTCCTTTGATTTGATTGATAACCAGGGTTGAGTCGCCATAAATATCCAAGTTCTTGATCCTTAAGTCGATCGCTTCTTCGAGACCCATGATACAAGCTTCGTATTTGGCCTCGTTGTTGGTACACTTGAATGTCAGTCGGGCGGTGAAAGGAATGTGGGTACCTTGAGGTGTTATAATGATTGCCCCAATTCCGTTTCCATAATGATTGACAGGTCCGTCAAAGATAAGTCCCCATTGGGAACCTGGTTCTGGCCCTTCATGACATCTTCGTCTGGGAAGTCAAACCCGGCTGATTCTTGATCTTCAATCGGTTGATTAGCCAAATGATCGGCTAAAATACTTCCTTTAACGGCTTTCTGAGCGTGGTATTCGATGTCGTATTCTGATAACAACATCTGCCAACGGGCGATCCTTCCCTTGAGAGCAGGTTTTTCAAAGACGTACTTGATTGGATCCATTTCTGAGATTAACCAAGTAGTGTGATGAATCATATACTGGCGAAGACGTTTGGCTGCCCAAGCCAGAGCACAGCAAGTTTTCTCGAGCATGGTGTACCGAGTTTCACACTCGGTGAATTTCTTGCTTAGGTAGTAGATGGCAGACTCTTTCCTTTTTGTTTTGTCTTGTTGGCCAAGTACACAACCCATTGAGTCTTCCAAGACTGTCAAATAGATGATTAGTAGTCTTCCTTCCACTGGAGGTGATAGAATCAGTGGGTTTAACAGGTATTCCTTGATACTGTCGAAGACGGTCTGGCAGTCTTCTGTCCAAATGCAGTCCTGATTCTTTTTGAGTAATTTGAAGATTGGCGCATATGTCGCGGTCATGAGGAATATAAATCTGGAGATGTAATTCAAACGTCCCAGGAATCCCCTGACTTGTTTTTCAGTCCTTGGAGAAGGCATTCTTGAATGGCCTTGACCTTTTCAAGATCAACCTCAATCCATTTCTGGCTGACGATGAACCCTAGCAATTTCCCTGAACGGACTCCGAAGGTGCATTTGTTGGGATTCAAGCGAAGTTTGTACTTCCTCAAACGCTCGAATAGTTTTAACAAGTGGGTCACATGCTTCTCTTCTGTTTTATATTTGGCAATCATATCATCGACATATACCTCAATCTCTTTGTGGATCATGTCATGAAACAGAGTAGTCATGGCCCTTCGATAGGTTTCCCTGGCGTTCTTCAAACCGAACGGCATTACATTGTAACAAAAAGTGCCCCATGGGGTGATGAACGAATTTTTCTCCATGTCTTTCGGTGCCATTTTTATCTGATTATAGCCCGAGAATCCATCCATAAAGGAGAAAACTTTGAACTTTGTTGTACTGTCTAGCAGCATGTCTATGTGCGGTAAGGGAAAGTCATCCTTTGGACTAGCCTTGTTTAGATCCCTGTAGTCCACACACATTCTGACCTTTCCGCCCTTTTTCGGAACTGGTACTATGTTGGCTAACCATTGAGGATACTCTGATGTGGCGAGGAAACCCGCGTCAATCTGTTTCTGTACTTCCTCTTTGATTTTGATGGCCATGTCTGGGTGATGTAGCGAGCGATTTTTATCGGTGACGCGACCACCTTATCGCTGAAGTTTGGGTTTTCCTCCTCGAGGAGGAAGGGTGCTACTTTCTGATTTCTTATTTATCCCATAAAGCTGAAAGGGAAGGGGAATCTATCTAAAACTAACCTTGCACACGAATGTTTAACTGAATAAACGCTTGAAAGAGATTGGGGGGTCCGGGGTCAGATTATACAATGGGTAGTTGTCAATTACCCATCCTATATGTGGTTATCCACAGGATGTTAGCTTTAAGTACCGCTTTATAATTTATAGTGTTTATCTGCCGATGGGTTGGGAAAGTGTGACAGGGAGAGTGAGTTTTTGTTGATGCTCGGGTTCTTCCCGGTGTTTTTGGTAAGGTACTGGACCTAAGTTTTGGTCGATATGAAGGTATTGGACCTAGGGTTTTTTTATTAGTATGCTCGATAAGATTTTGTAATCTTATGCCTACGTATTCCCATTCAAACGAAACAGGGAAATCAGAGCAATCGTAGTTCCTCCTATTCTAAGGGGGGAAAGGGATGTTTTGGTGTCTTGTTTAAAGCCCAAGATTGAAGCTAAAGGTGATTTGTATCTTGTTCAAAGCCCAAGATGTGAAGCTAAAAGGTTTTGATCGAAAGGGAATTTGTCACCTCTAAAGAAGAGTTGTTGATGTTTGTATGCCATGAGCAAAGCATGTTCTGATGCTAAGAGGTTGATTGACTCAACCGGGGATTTCTCTATACAAAGCCTAAGAGGAGGCTAGAAGTTTGACATTTTCGGGGGAAATGTTCTTTATGTCTTGTACAAAGCCCAAGATTGAGGCTAAAAGGGTTCACTCAACAAGAGAGTGTTTTTATGTGTCTTATACAAAGCCCGAGACGGAAGCTAAAAAAGGTTTGATTGACTCAACAAGAAAGTCTTTTACACTCAACAAGAGAGTGCTTTTATCTGTCTTGTACAAAGCCCAAGACGAAGGCTAAAAAGGGTTGATTGACTCAACAAGAGAGTCTTTTATACTCAACAAGAGAGTTCTTTTATCTGTCTTGTACAAAGCCCAAGACGAATGCTAAAAAGGGGGATTGACTCAACAAGAAAGTCTTTTATACTCAACAAGAAAGTGCTTTTATCTGTCTTGTACAAAGCCCAAGACGGAGGCTAAAAAGGGTTGACTCAACAAGAGAGTCCGAAAAAGTTAGATCCGCTGGGGAGAGTCTTTGTACAAAGCCCAAGACGATGCTATCTTACTGCAAAGGGTCATTGAGATCCCTAGGCAGGTCCAAGTGTGGGGAACTCTCATGAAAGGGACTGGGTTTCTGCTGGAGATTAATCCAGGATAACCGGGGTTGCTTGAGAATGTCTTCGAGACCTAAGCAGATTAGACTGTCCAAGTCTAAAGTTTTATCTTTTGTACTATCCCCAAGAGGAGGCACGGGCATTAAGGGATGAGAATCAACCCTAAAATGGTCAAAGTTTCAACACTGGAAATACTGCTCTAGCGAAGGATGACTAAGTTCTGTCTTATACCTTTAAGAGGTCGTCAGAGTCCTTGTATTAAGCCCAAGAGAAGGCATGAGAACTTCTAAGAAGCCGAAGGGTCCTTGTACAATGCCCAAGAGGAGACGGGGATGCTTTTAGGAAGCCTGTGGGTCCCCAAACCAAGAGAAGTTCAAGAAATGCAATTCACAGAGAAGAGATCATTCCAAGAAAGTTCAAGAATTTGGAAGAAACTCAAGAGATACCATTCACGGAGAAAAGATCATCTCTGGGGAGTTAGAGTTTCTTTGACAATTTCTAAGCATGACAGTCTGAGAAAAGGTTCACCGAGAATACTGTTTTTCTCTTTGTTCCATATTGTTTAGCCCCAAGAGGAGGGAAGACTGTATCTGGAATCCTACGGGGGATCTAGTTTTGTTTGTATTTAAGAGTGACCAACAGGCTTTACCTAGTTCTAGATGTAGTTGCCGGGGAAAACTCTAAATAACTATACTAGTATTACACAGTTGATATATGACAAGTATATAAAAGGATGTGAAAGAAGACTTACAGTGAGGCAGCCCCACAATACAGTTTTATATATATATATATATATATATATATATATATATATATATAAGCAGTAAATGAAAGCAGATAAACACTTACCCGTTGTAGAGCTTCCATGTTGTTTTGTTAGTTGTTCAACAAAGAAAGTTTTGATAATAACTGTACATTTGAATTCAAAATTAAAGGAGAAAGTGCTTTGAAAATATTGTTGGGGCTTACAGCTCAAGGAGAGGCCCAAATTTTCGACGATGGTCGCACCGTTGTTTTGAATTTGTACAGGGACTTATACAAGTGACTGAGGCCCAAAGAGGTTTTCTGTACAAAGGGATGGGTCTTACACTCTCTCAAGAGGCCCAAAAGTGTTTTTAAGGAAAACAAATGGGACAAAACAACACGAGGGCATGCCCAGATGATTTTGTTTTTTATGGCGACGACCGCGCCGCGATTTTATAATCGCAGGGGGACTTATACAATGTCTGAGGCCCTAAATGTTTTTGTATTTACAAAGGGGTGGGTCTTACACTCTCTCAAGAGGCCCAAAAGTGTTTAAAGAAAAGAAATGGGACTTACAACACGAGGGTAGGCCCAAGGTTTTCGTTTGAAATGGCGATCGCGCCGAGATCTTTTTAACGCAGTGGGTCTATGGTTTTGGTTAAAAATGGATTAGGTCTTACACTCTATTAGAGGCCCAAAAGTGTTTGAAAAAGATTTGTTTAGGGTGATAATGATCAAAACCCTAAATTTATTTCAAAATGTATTTTAATTAAATAAAAATTCAATTAAAATAATCAAAATTATCAAACTTGTGTTCAAAACAAGTTGTGCTCTTGGATTAATGTTTGAAAAATCATGTTTATCCACAAAATGATTGGAAACCAATTAAATTTGGAAAACCAAGAAGGAAAAAATATTTTAAATGTTAAAAAACACATAAAAGATTAATTCTTTGCAAAAATATCAAGTATATGAAATAAATAATATTTTTGGGAATTTATGGTAAAATAAAATATTTTAACATTTTTGTGAATTATTAAAAAAAGAATCAACTCAAAATCATTAAAACTCAAAGAGAAATTAATTTTTGAATCAATTAAACAAAATCACAAAAATTCAAATATTTGAATTATGGCGCCAAGAACACCAAGTTCTTGCCCGCGCCCTCTGTTTTCCCGAATTTGCGTTTTCTCATCAATCTCACTGAATACTTGATGAAATCACACAATCCACATATCAATCTGCTCGTTTTCACCTCACGGTCATGTTTATGGTCTTTAATTTCATTTATTTTAAGCATGGAATAAGAAATCAAGACAAAACCTCAAGAACCCTAAAATTTGCATGAAGGCTGAGAATTTTGATACATGATTCAAACAAAGTAATTAATTGAGGGGAAACATTCTATGCATGATTATGAACATTTGGCAAAAGTATTGTGCGAGGAAATATGCATAGATTAAGAGATGACCAAGTTTAGGCTTACTTGAAGGTCGTGACAGCAAGTGCAAAGTGATTTTTGAGTTGGAGGTGTTACAGATGAGTTGTGATGATCTGAAAAGCTTCCCTACACCATATGGAGTGTGTTTGAATGCTTGAACTTGATTGGAGATGGCTGGATCACTTCTTGGCATCTCAACTGCAACTTGGTTAAAACCTTGAGCAACTGGCTGGTGATTCTGAGAAATCAGTGTTCCAGATGTTGTTTAAGTGCTTGGATCACTTCTATATGATGTTTATAAGGTGTGTGTGTGATTGGTTTAGTTGAAATTGTTCCCAAGCTTAAAACCCGATAGTGACTTGCTTTGGAAGGCAAGTTTGAGAGTGAGAAGATGATTTTGAGAAAGGCAAGTGTTGTAGGCCTTTGGTGTACTTAAACTGGGCACAAATGATCTCTATTTATAGTAGAGCAAGTTTGTTTAGCAAGCAATAGTGAATGGCAACTACTGGAGAGGTTTGGTAAATGTTGATCAATAGGAATCCAAGTCTCCTCTAGCCATTGACTAGAGATTAGAGCACAGGCCTATGGTTCCCTAGTTCTGAGATCATCCTTGACTCATTCAGTTGGAAATGGCTCAGTTCATGCCACCTTTTATGTTTGGCATGCTACTTGTGTGGAATCTTGGACTTGGGAGGCTGATGGATCAGTGATTGTCCCTTGTTTGTTCCCCCTTGAGGTGTTCAGTTGGATAACCATGCTTGTGGTTACATAATTTGGGCAAATCGAGCCTTTGTGCACAAAGCTGCCTTGCCAAGACAGTTTGCAGCAAGGCATGTTGCAGCTGTCATAACTCCTAGCTCAGGTGGAGTTTGATGGAGTTATTGGCCATTTTGGAAAGCTTTCATATGATACAACATATGTGTGATCATAGTTTATTTTGATACTTTTTGTATCCAAGTGAAAAATGCCCCTACATTTTGGAAAAAGTGAAACAGATTATGACTTAGTGAAAATTTCACTAAGTGTTGGAAAAAGTGACATTTCATGTTTTCAGCCATTTTGATCCAACCATAACTCAAAATCTATGATGAATTGGAATGAGGTGTAGTTGACACTTTTAAAGTATGCCATGAGAGCTACAAATCCATCTTTGGATCAGCCAAAATGGTTGCTTGGATCACAAGTTATGATCCTTGGAAGTTGGTACCCTAGCCACTTT
The DNA here is from genome assembly GCA_022829125.1 of Lathyrus tuberosus. NCBI lineage: Eukaryota > Viridiplantae > Streptophyta > Magnoliopsida > Fabales > Fabaceae > Lathyrus > Lathyrus tuberosus. The sequence goes on along the minus strand of JALAZF010000289.1, from coordinate 5,571,608 downwards.
ATTCCATAACTTAGAAAATTTCTAAGTTTTTTCATGGTTACCCCTTTTACAAGTTATCCCACTTTTCTTGGTTTTTCTTGATGAATGATGATCCCAATCACATATTATCATCATTTTAGGGTTTAGGGAACCATAATTGATCAAGGAATCAAAAAGTCAAACTTTGACTTTTTGGGCACAGTTGACTTTTTATCAGATGAATTCCAAACTGTGTGATCCTCTATGAAATCAAGTCCTTGACCTAAATCAAACTTGATGGATTGATTTCATAGGTGTTGTAGGGTGTATTGAATCATGTCCCAAGGTTTGGGAGCATGCCCTGGTCAAGAGTCAAAGGGACAGTTGACTTTTCCCGTGAAACCCTAATTGTGGTTCTGATGAGCTTGAAACTTGTGAATCAAGCCTCTTGGATCAATCCATTGTTGTAAATGGATCAATGTAGTGTATTGGAGACCCTCAAATCATGTCTTGAGGTCTTGGCTCATGTTTTGTCCCAAAAGTCAATTTAGGGACGAATTAGGTCAAGAAACCCTAATTCCTGATTTTTTTATAAATGCATCCCCTGAGGCCAAATTGACTTGATGATTGGGTCCTTGAGGTCCCTTGGAGTACCTTAGGTTATACTTTGAAGCATTGGCTCCTGTCCAGATGAAAACTCCCATCTGGAGGCCCTGGTCGACCAAAACCCTAATTTGGTGACACTGGCGATCTTGAGGCTTAATCCACTTGGAATGTTGCAGCCTTGGGCTTGATCCTTGATGTGGGAGTCCTCTTGATCCTTTGTGGGTGTTTGATAGGTTAGACAAGTTGAAAATCATGTCCTTTCTTGATTGATCCTTGGTCTAAGAGCTCTGAGAGGGCTTAAAACCCTAATCTTTGATTGTAGAGAATGCCTAATAATTCCTGAGGAGATTGATAATTTGCACAATGATGGGAATCTTAGTGGTCAAAATTTGGGGTATGACAGGTGAGTTCTTCTCAACCTCTATTTTACTGGCGGACATTCTGATCTTAACGGTAGATGATGTTCCACGATGCTGGTATCCAACCCTGGCATATCCTGATAGGACCAAGCGAATACATCGGGAAACTCTTTGAGAAGCTTTATCAAACCTTGTTTGACAGTTGGACTGAGCAGTGCCCCAATCTTGACTTCCGTTCTCTCCTCTTCTGAACCCAAGTTTACCGTTTCCAACGGCTCTTTGTGTGGTTCAATGGACTTTTCTTCTTGTCTGAGTAATCGGGAGATCTCTCCTGGAATTTCTTCGTCATTTTCTTCTTCAGCCTCAGATATTGGGAATTCAAAGTTGGGAGAAGGCATCGGATCGTATGTTTCAATGGGGTTTAAAACAAGCAATCTTCCTGACGTGATGATTTGTTTTTAGAAGAGATAGAGAGAAATGCAAGAGTGTGTGCAGTGTATTTTTTTTTTGAAAAACTGCTTGTTTTTATTTGAATTATTTTTTAGGATTACCATTTTCTGAAAAAGCGAAAAGAGAAAACAACAATTAATGCAGAAATTACAAAACGACGTTATTTTATTTATGATTTAGTCGATTCTTGAAACTACAACCCTATGAAACAAAACTCTGTCGCTTTGGGCAAAGCGAAGAGGGTACATTTATAGAAAGTGAGCCCTATCAAAACATCTGTTTCACCTGGGCATGGTGAAAGGTTAAAGACAGCAATTACTTAGACTTATGGAAAATCTTCGGAACATCGACAGCAACCCATTGGCGGCGAACTCCTCGGTGAATCACAAAGTCTGGCACCTTCTTTCTTGATTTGTCTTCAAAAATAACGCTGATTTCTGGTGGAGCAGGATCGTTGGAATCTGTCTCCCAGGCAGAGTTATCGTAGGAGGATTCCTCAGCTGTATTTTGCATAGTGTTTGTGCTCTCAGGTATATCTCCCCATCCAGTTGGCTGGATGTCTTCGAGCCTGATGCGAGAGCTTTCAGGAGCGGTGTACTTGACCATGTAGTCATATTTACCACTCGGTTGTCCTAAGGTATCCCACACTTCTTTGGAACTGGAGGAGTCATCCTTTTCGATGACGTTGACCTCAGGAAAAACATAGTTGATGAATTCTAGTCCTGTAAACTTTACGAATTCATCGTCGTGTTGGATATTCTCTGAATGCCCTGAGCGCCGATCCCATGACATGGTGGGGACGCAGGTATTCTTTTCAATGATGCTCAGCTGATTTTCATTGTTCGGCTTATTCTCTTGCCCCGAGTCTCCTGGATACGGCTGCCAGATAGGCAGGCCATCCATCGGGTCGTAGTAGTCGTGGTCAAAGTTGTCTTTCATCAGAGTGTCCTCCTCTAATGAGTTTGGTGGAGCACGGCATCCTTCCGGATCACAATCTCCGTATATCATTTTGACGTCTGACCTGGGTATAAATCTCGGACTTTGTGCGGGATAGCAAAATGGTGTAGGCACTTCTTCTTGAGACATATAACCATCCTTGTTGAGATAGGACTTCCATTCTTCATCTGTATCAGAGGAGTCGCCCTCGTTGATGGTATGTACTTCTTGAGGCACTGGGTGAAGGAAACCTCCACTGTGGAAGAAGTCCTGAATGGGATAAAAACTTTCATTATTAGTAGTAGTCTGGGTACAGGTTGAGGAAAAGCCAAGACCTTTCTTCGCTTTGTTTTCAGTAGGAACGACAAGATGTCCCCATCCTTTCGAATTGTTGCTTTTGATTACTTCGAAAGCATCTTTGTACGAAGAAATAGAGGTTCCTCTCTCTGATTGATTGTTATTGCTCACTGAAAGTGCTTGGAACTGGGTTCCGATAATATCCTCTGGTTCTACACAAGTGGATGATGATAAGTTACTTACGAGCAAGGCTTGCTCTCCGCAGACTGTGACGAGTTGGTCGTTCTTGATAAACTTCAGCTTCTGGTGAAGTGTCGAAGTGACTGCCCCAGCCTGGTGTATCCAAGGGCTTCCCAACAAACAGATGTATGTTGCTCGGATGTCCATGACCTGGAAAGAGACTTGGAAAGTGTGAGGACCGATAGTTATGGGAAGGTCGACTTCGCCGATAACTATTTTTTGGGATCCGTCAAATGCTTTGACGGTGACATCACTGCCTCTCATCGGAGATCCTTTAAATGACAATCGCATTAAAGTAGACTTTGGCATAACATTGAGAGTCGATCTGGTATCTATCAGTATGCTGGCTAAAGCATCGTCCTGACAGTGGACTGTAATATTGAGTGCCATGTTGTGACTTTTGCCTTCTTCTAGCAATTCCTCATCACTGAACCCCAAGTTATTGCAGGAAGTGATATTGGTGATGATGCTGTAGAATTGTTGTATTGTTACATCCTGTTCCACAAAGGCTTGCTCTAAGGCTTTCTGTAGAGCCTCCTTGTGGGCTTCGGAACTGAGTAATAGGGACAGCACAGAGATTTTTGAAGGAGTTTGCAGTAGTTGATCAACAATGTTGTTTTCACTCCTTTGGATGAGCTTTAGCATCTCACCATTGTCTTTTGAAAGGTCGGGATCACTGGATTGACTGACTGGTGGACTGGGAACTTCGGGCTGAGGTTCCTTTTCTTTGTTAGGTTCTCCAACTCCTCGATTGAAGATTCGACCACTCCGTGTTACTCGACTGATGTCTGCAATATTCACGACAGAGGGTAATAGAACTCCTTTTCCATTCTCAATTATTGTGGCACCGTATTTGTAAGGGATCGCCTTATCGGATTTGTACGGTACTGGTCCCGGCAGATAGATAACTACAGGAGCCTTTTGATTTTTCTGAACATTGTAAGTAATTTCAATCAGTTCCTGGTTGGGAACTTTCCTACTGTCCAAAGGAATTCTTAATTCGTCAAGCATAGGGATTATGGCACAAACATCTTTGGTCTTTTCATGATCAGAGATTATGACAACGTCTTTAATCTGACCAGCGAAATAGTCTGGCGTCCAGTTGATTGATCCAGAACCTGGACATGGTTGAATCTCTTTACGGTCCAACTGACATTGAAGGGCTGCTCGCACGAGGTAGCATCTGAAATTATGGTATCAGATATGTGATGTTAAGTGAGATGTCACAGCATCAATATTTGTTGTATGAATAAGACAGTAAAAAAACAGCACAGAAGAACAATAAATAAACACAGAGAATTGTTTACCCAGTTCGGTCTAACTACCTACGTCTGGGGGCTACCAAGCCAGGGAGGAAATTCATTATTAGTAGTATTAATTAATAGACTCTACAGCCAACACATCAGTTGACAATCTACTCACTTAATCACTACCCAATGACACTTCTACCTAAGACACTCTTAGGTATGAGACACCTCTCACTCCCCCTCAAATACAGCAGTGATAACAATTGAATGATTACAAAGTATAAAAGAACACTCTTCAAAGACACACCTTGATTTTGCTTAAAAGCTTCAATCAAGAACAATACACTCGTGCTTAAAAGCTTAGAGTGGACAAATTACAACTCAAATAAACAGTCCAATTCAAACATCAAAGAGATGAGTGAATGGCTCACAAATAATAAAACACAAAGAGACTTAAACCCTAACACAAGTAACGCAGCTCTTTGAATCATACTTCTCTGTCACGCAAGTAGGGTTGATACGCCTTTAAATAGAACAATCTTCATGGGCTTGGGCAGAATAAAATCTCAGATTTGATTTAACAATAAAGCAGATTTATTCTCCAAATCTCTTTCCCCTAAAATAGTAACAACCTGATTCTTCAAAATAGTAGAAAAAGATTGCTTCACATAAATAAATTACTCCATGATTTTCGCAACAATCAGAAAACAAATCACACTAAAGATTGCTAAAATAGTGCAACACACAAAACAATACATTCTGAACAGATTGTAAAATGTTCTGTCATCAGATGTTAAGACATCAATCGTGACATCATGCACAAAAACTGCAATACCAAACAACACACCACAAGCAGAATGTTAGAAGCACATGTTAAGACATCAGACGTGACATCTTGAACAAACACATTGTTTTATCAAAATTGCTGCCAATAACAGAACTAACAATCTCCCAATTTGGCTAATTTTGGCTAAAACAATATCAGCACACATCAGAGATACCTGCAGCAGAAACACACCATACCACATACACTCTCAGAAATACAGAAACTCCCCCTCAAGCCAAGAAGCACAGAAAAACAATCAAGAAAACCATCTTCAAGAAAACCATCTACAAAACCATCTGCAAAACAAACTACTACACTATTCTCCCCCTTTTTAGCCACAGTTTGACAAAGAGTTATGAAAGAAGTCAAGTCAGTACCAAGAGCTCCCCTTCACTTCTCACAGTTAGTTATACTAGCTACCAGTCAGTCAAATTAGCTCTCCCTTGTTAGCCACAGTATGCAACACATGTCAAGACAAGTCATGGAACATCCAACCAAGATAATCATTTCAGATCATAGGAAACAATATCCAAGATGTGCAGATTACAACACAAGCACCCAAGGTGCAAAACAAAAACTAATAGTAAAAAAAACAAAAGAACCATCAAAGAACACCACCAACAGTTCACAGTAGAGTCCTTTTCAAAACCAGATGTAAACCCAGAAACAAGTCATTCAAGATCATCAGTCTCCTCACTAGAGGTACCAGCTTCCTCTTCCCCATCATCTTTAACCTGTTCTAAACTTTTGATCAAGGCCTCTAATTTCATCTTCCTAGCAGTATTTATGTTGATCACTATTTCCAGCTCCTTGCAAGTAGCCTTCAATTCACTGATTAACTCATCTTTGGTGGTGTTCTTGTTGTCAATAGTTGCAGGTGTTGAAACAATATCAGGAACATGTTGTCCTGTAAAGAGTTTGGAGTGAAGAGAGAATACATACTCCCTTTTGCAAGCAATATCTGTAGCAGCCAAGATCCCAGGATGTTGACTCAAAATAATTCCACAGATTAAGGATGGAAAAGTAATTGGCAACTTCACAGCCATTGTTCCAGCATGTTTGACTGTTTGATCAAAAATATAAGAACCATAATCAAAATCCTTCTTGGTTCCAACTGCAAAGATGAACTTTCCCAACCCAACAGAGATTGTAGTCTTATGGTTGGTAGGAACCCAATTGGCAGCTCCAATTCTGTGCAGTATAGCATACTTAACACTCAGAAGTCCAGCAGCCAATTTTCCCTTCAAAGGCCATGCAGTCACTTGATTTGCAGTAATCTCCTTGCAAATCTGATTGTCAGTGACCTCCAACTCACTCTCTGCTTGTTCACTCCTTCCCAAGTATCTGTTAATAACAGTAGGAGAAAACTCAATACACCTACCCCTTACATAAACCTTTCTAAAATCCACACTTCTGCTATCAGTAATATCTCCAGGGATGTTCACAATGAACTCCTTGACAAGCATATCATAACATTTTGAAAAACTAGACACAGTCTTCATTAACCCAGCATAATTGATCAATTCCATAACCTCCTTCATCTCAAGAGCGTCTCTACCTAGTTCTCTTTCCATGCAACCCTTCTTTGATAAACATACTTCCATTTTTGCACACTAACAACAGAATGAAAAGAAACATTATCTAGTGGAGCATCAGGAATTTTATCAGCAATTCTACTCACAGCAGGCTTTTTCACATGAGTAATGTCCTGGACATCATCCTCAACATCATAGTCTGAGTCAGACTCAATCCTAATCTTCCTCTTTTTGGAAGAGATAGACACTTTGCTCCAAGATTTTGTCGGACCTACAACTGGAGTCTTCCTCTTATTGATATCAGTTCTCACCTTTGGAGGTGAATCTACAGCTTTCCCTTTTCTCGATTTCAACCTTTTAGCAATACCAGGAACCACATTAGCAATTATCTCATTATCAGACAGTTCATCCACATCCACAACATCAACATTCTTCTTTCCTTTAGGACTAGATGTGCCTTTCTTAGTAGGATATGTTTCAACATTAGCTCCAACATCAGTTTCAACATCAGCTCCACCATCATCAGTTTCTGCATCATCCAGAGCAGAAATGTCCAACCTGTGAAGATTTCCTTCAGGATTATCTATGTCAGAAGGATCAGCAATTTGCCTATCATTTTTCTTAGCCTCAGAGTGAGGGGCAGAAATTTGAGCAAGTGGCCTGGATATCCCAGCCACAGAAATACCCTTCTCCAGAACCTTAGTAACTATCTGGTCTAGACTCTTATCCACAGAAAACTCTTCTTCCTCATTTTGATTTTTATCAACTTGAGGGAGTGAAGTAGAAATCCCAGGAACTGATTTGTCTCCATACAAAATACCCGTCACAACACTCTTAACTTCAATATCATCATACTTTCTACACACAGAAGAATTAGAGGATTTACCTGCAGGAGTACGTTTAGAGCTTTTCGCCTGCAGTTTGCTTGGCCTTGTCTTTTTAGAATCAGAAAGAGGAATCATGGATAGAGAAGCAATGTCAAGAGCATCATCAGGGGAGACCTCTTCCGAAGAAACCCTAGATTTTGAATGTGTAGGATTCTTGGTAGCTGGTTTCTTGGATGGTGGTGGCCGTTGTTGAGACATTGTAACCTTCTTGCAACTGATTGACAAAGGAGTGGAGAGACTTCTTTTCTTGAGAGAGAAGATGAACCAACAGTATGAATCAAAATGGAGGTAGCGTGTGGGAGCAAAGATATAAAATGATTGCCTATGGTGAGGGTGCTGCTTTTGTTGGACACTTAAAAGGCAATAAATGAAATTTCCACAAAATAAATTACTTTTTAAATTTTTGAATTTTAAAGAATGTAGACCATATGCCATTAACTGCTATTGACCTTCATATCTACACATGCCCAATTCTTCTCTTAAGGTTTCACATTGACTCGCATCCATATCCTTAGAGAGAATGTCAGCACACATCTTTTCTGTAGTGACATGTCCAAACTCAATGGCCTTGTTTTCTCCAAGTCTTCTTCTGAACAGATGATGAATATTAATGTGCTTAGTGCTCCTTGGGTTGTCACAGTAAGATGTCATGACATCATGCTTGACATTGTACTTAGTCAGTTTTTGCTTCACCCCTTTCAGATCATCATCTTTGGAGAAGCAGCTGGAATCTTTAGGAATCCACACGTAGCAGTTGTCTTTAGATCTGACTCCCTTCATCACAACTTCCCTCTTTTTATTAGTCACTAAACATTCAGATTTTGTATAGCTGACCTTGAAACTTTCATCACACAATTGACTGATACTGATTAAATTGGCAGTCAATCCTTTAACCAGCAACATATTATCAAGGTTAGGCACTCCTGAGCAGTTCATCTTTCCAACACCTTTGATTTCTCCCTTGGCTCCATCACCAAAGATCACATAACTTGTGGAGTAAGATTTGATATCCACCAAATAGTTCTTGACACCTGTCATATGTCTAGAACATCCACTATCAAAATACCAGTCTCCTATGGTAGAATCTTCTAGAGACATGTGAGCTATCAAGCTGTTTGCAGCAACCTTGGGAACCCATTGTTTTCCATTTGTAGGAATGCTTTGATTTGATCTAGGTTGAGGATCAGGCTCAGGAAATCCATGCAGTCTTAAGCAAAAAGGTTTTATGTGACCAAACCTTCCACAATAATGACATCTCCATCTTTGAAATCCACCTCTGAAATGGTTGGGATGTCTTCTCCCTGGAGAATGTCCTCTCCCATGATGTTGAGGCTGTCTTCTGCTATGATGTTGAGGCACAAAATGATTAGGTCCAAAAACATGAACTTTCCCATGATGTTGAGACATCTGATGGGACAAGCTATGTTTGAGTCCAGATGAACTAGCATCTGTAATGGGTTTCTTCTTATTAACATTAAATCCCAGCCCTGTCATATCTCCTGCCATCTTGCCAGCTTGAAGGATTTCATCCAAAGTGTCAGTTCCACTATTTAGCATCCTAACAGATTTAGACAATTAATTAAGTTTGGAGTTCAGTAGAGTGAATTCATTCTCCAGTTCAGCCTTATCAGCCTTTAGTTGGATTATGAGTTCCTTTTGCTTCTCCCCTTCTTGGCACACTTCTTCACTTTTGATACATAGCTCTCTATATGATGCATCTAGTTCCTCATATATAATCTCTCCATCACTTGAATCATCATCAGACTCACATATTCCAGTCATTGCTCTGACATGCTTGGCATATTCATCTTCACTTTCAGTGTCCTCATCAGACCAAGTGACAGACAAACCCTTTTTCTGTTTAAGGTATGTAGGACATTCAGCTCTGATGTGACCATACCCTTCACAGTCATGGCATTGGATTCCTTTGTCATTATTAGGTTTCTCCTCTGCTTTGGTTTTCTTCATTTGATCACCTGACCTGTTGATGTCAGATGTGATGTTCTTGACATAAGGTTTATAGCTCCTGTCCATTCTTTTCACCACCTTATTAAACTGCCTTCCCAGCATCACGATTGCATTGGATAGCTCCTCCTGGGTTTCAATATCACACTCTTTTTTTTCATCTTCAGTACTAGACACCAAAGCTATGCTTTTGGCCTTCTTTTCTGATCTGTCATTCAACCCTAATTCAAATGTCTGAAGGGAACCAATCAATTCATCTACCCTCATCTGGCTGATGTCTTGAGCTTCCTCTATAGCAGTCACCTTCATTTCAAATCTCTTAGGAAGAGATCTGAGAATTTTTCTCACCAACTTCTCATCAGACATCCTCTCTCCTAGGGCACTAGAAGCATTTGACAGCTCAAGTATATTCATGTGAAAGTCGTGAATGGTCTCTTCATCTTTCATCCTCAAACTTTCAAACTTTGTTGTTAACAGCTGAAGTCTTGACATCTTGACCTTGGAAGTTCCTTCATGAGTTGTTTTCAGGATATCCCAAGCCTCCTTAGCCACTTCACATGTATTGACCAGCCTGAAAATGTTCTTGTCAATACCATTAAATAAGGCATTCAAAGCCTTAGAATTCCCAAGAGCAAGTTCATCTTCTTCCTTGGTCCACTCCTCTTCAGGTTTCAGCTTTGACACACCATCTTCTCCCACAATGACAGGATGTTTCCATTCTTTCAAAACAGCCTTCCAAGCTCTGCTGTCTAAAGACTTCAAAAAAGCAACCATGCGAGGTTTCCAATAGTCATAATTTGATCCATCTAGAATAGGGGGTCTATTCACAAATCCACCACTCTCCTTGTCCATTGTACCAGAAAGTAACAGCCCTAGATCTCACCCAGATACAGAGCAGGATGACCTGCTCTGATACCAGTTGAAATTCAGGTATCAGATATGTGATGTTAAGTGAGATGTCACAACATCAATATCTGTTGTATGAACAGGACAGTAAAAGAACAGCACAGAAGAATAATAAATAAACACAGAGAATTGTTCACCCAGTTCGGTCTAACTACCTACGTCTGGGGCTACCAAGCCAGGGAGGAAATTCACTATTAGTAGTATTAATTCATAGACTCTACAGCCAACACATCAGTTGACAATTTACTCACTTAATCACTACCCAATGACACTTCTACCTAAGACACTCTTAGGTATGAGACACCTCTCACTCCCCCTCAATCACATCAGTGATAATAATTGAATAATTACAAAGTATAGAAGAACACTCTTCAAAGACACACCTTGATCTTGCTTAAAAGCTTCAATCAAGAACAATACACTCGTGCTTAAAAGCTTAGAGTGGACAAATTACAACTCAAATAAACAGTCCAATTCAAACATCAAAGAGATGAGTGAATGGCTCACAAATAATAAAACACAAAGAGACTTAAACCCTAACACAAGTAACGCATCTCTTAGAATCACACTTCTCTGTCACGCAAGTAGGGTTGATACGCCTTTAAATAAAACAATCTTCATGGGCTTGGGCAGAATAAAATCTCAGATTTGATTTAACAATAAAGCAGATTTATTCTCCAAATCTCTTTCCCCTAAAATAGTAACAACCTGATTCTTCAAAATAGTAGAAAAAGATTGCTTCACATAAATAAATTACTCCATGATTTTCGCAACAATCAGAAAACAAATCACACTAAAGATTTCTAAAAGCGCAACACACAAAACAACACATTCTGAACAGACTGTAAAATGTTCTGTCATCAGATGTTAAGACATCAATCTTGACATCATGCACAAAAACTGCAATACCAAACAACACACCACAAGCAGAATGTTAGAAGCACATGTTAAGACATCAGACATGACATCTTGAACAAACACATTATTTTACCAAAATTGCTGCCAATAACAGAACTAACAGCATCCTTGGTTATTCTTCGAGCAGACTCTACAGCGCTTGTAGTTGTGCGATGGTACCTGGCCACATTCGCTTTGAATGCAGTGTAACCTTACTAGGTCTATTTCCGTAGATCGAACATACTGACTTTGATGGCTAGTAAGGTTCCCGTTTGTCACACTGAGTTGTTGCGTGTCTTTGTCTAGATAGATCGGAAGCCACCAATGGTTTAACAAATGTTGCAGAGTTCTTTGAACGAGAGCGCACCCTTGGTTACTCTCACAACATATTTTACAGCTCAGATAATCATGTGAAGTGAGAAAACTGAGCTGGACTTGCTTGGCGTGTAACTCCACCAAGCTGGTATTCATCAAACGAATATCGAAGATTTGAATCATGTTGATCTGATAAGGATTTTTATCATGATAGTCCTGGATCCATCCAAGATCCATCTGACGCTAGAGGGCCTCTTGTATGAAAGAGCATCCCTGATTATTTACCGAGCAAGTCAGGCAGGAATTGTAATCGTGTCGCGGCAGATTATGATACTGGCTTTGCCTTGAGTGCATTGTCACCAAGTTGATATTCATTGCATGGATGTCGTGATCCTGAATGATGTTGGAATTCGTATAAGTCAGGTTGACTCCATGAATTCGGTGCTCCTGGATCCACCCGAGATCCAACGGTTCCTGCAGAGCTGATTACACCACAAAACATCTTTGATTATCTTTAGAGCATATATCACACTGGTGATAATTATGAGCTGGTACATGACCGTATCTGCTCTGTCTGCGATGCATCTTAACCAGATTAGTCCTTAATAAGAGTACATCGTGAATTTGATAGTTGTTGTTAGATTCTCCTTCTATCAAATTTACTGCAGCCTTCTCGTGTTAAGGCAACGGGTTTGTTTGAACATTCGGATTTGTATCCTTGAAGGATAAGACCCCGCTCCTGACAAGCTTTTGCACATCGGACTTGAAACTGAGACAGTTTTCTATGTTATACCCTGGTCCTCCTTGATGGTAAGGACAAGTCTGATCCGTTTTGAACCAAAAAGGCAGATTTTCCGGAACCGCGAGAGGAGCCCTGGTTTGGACATGCCCCTTGACTAGTAATAATGGAAACAGTTCTGCGTACAACATCAGTATAGGGTCAAACCCTAGTGGTCGCGTTGTACGGTTGTTGTTGTTGTACTGTGGATGAGCCTGCTGAAGAGGTTGTTGTGTCCTTTGCTGGTACTGTTGTTGATTCGGTTGGCTTTAAGCAACCTGAGGTTGATACGTGGGAACATACGCAGCGTTAATAGCAAGAATTACAGTTGCTACTGATTTCTATCGTCGCCTTTGCTTTTCGAGAGAGATATTACTAATATCTTGCTCTTTTTTCTTAGGGAGAGAACTACCGTATCTTTTGGTACTGCTTGATGGTCCAGTGTCTTTAACTAAACGTCCTTCTCAGACTGCTTCCTCAAGATGAACTCCCATGCCGACCATCTCAGTAAAGTCGTTGGGCATACTGGCAACCATTCTGTCGTAATAAAATGCGCTCAAGGTTTTCAAGAAAATCTGTGTCATCTCTTTTTCCTCAAGAGATGGACCAATCTGTGCGGCGATTTCACGCCATCTCTGAGCATACTCCTTGAAGGTTTCCTTGTCCTTTTGCGACATGGCTCTGAGTTAATCTCTGTCTGGTGCCATGTCCAGGTTATATTTGTACTACTGAATAAAGGCATCGCCAAGATCCCTGAAAGTAGCGATCTTAGTGCGGTTTAAACCCATGTACCATTTGAGTGCGGCACCGGTTAAACTATCTTGGAAATAATGGATCAATAGCTGGTGGTTCTCAGTCTGAGTTGACATCCTCCGAGCGCACATCACCAAATGACTTTGAGGGCAAGAGTTACCCTTGTACTTCTCAAATTCAGGCACCTTGAATTTGGGAGGAACTTTCACATTGGGGGCCAAACAAAGGTCTGCGGTGTCCTTTCCAAATAAATCCTGACTGCGAATGGCTTGCAGTTCTTTCTGCATTTCCAGGAACTGTTCCTGGAAATCCTTCATCCTGTTGTCCATACTTTTGCTTCCACCAGAAGGCATCTGTGGAACATGTCCTTCCGGGACAGTGTGTACCACGGGTGGTGGTATGGTCATTATGGCAGTGACTCTTGGTGCCTCCCGAAGTTTGTAACCTTCAGGAGTTATTGTCATGCCCCTGGCATCTTCGCTTTCCCGAAGTTTGTAACCTTCAGGCCCAGTGGCTCCTGCTGCAGTTTTCGAATCTTCAGTGATCGGTCGAATCTTCAGTGATCGGCGGAATATATCCTTCCGGGATATAGTTGAGTGGCATGCCCCAGGGACGATCTTTAGGCATGTTATACCGAGGATCGATCTTTTCCACTATAGGCGTTGATGTGATCTCTGAGATCACAGTCCGTTGTAGCTGAGCTGCTGCCAGAGCTTGCATGTCACTGTGAAGCTTCCTCAGATCCTCTCTCAGAGCATCGATTTCTTCTCTCAACTCTCTGTTCTCTTCCTCGACATTATCCATTTTCTTTTGAATGTTGGCCCGAGTATTGTACGAATGAGACAGTTTGACTCTAGAATCGAGACATAAACACGAGATTCGTAGGGAAGAAGAATGCGTTACGTGAGAATGATGAATGATATGCAATGATTATATTTAGTTATTTTTTTGTTTAATTAAAATAAACTTCAACAATTGGATTGCAAATATCAAACAGTGGGGAAACCCCATTTTATTGAATTCAAAGATTGCGGAAATGGAAATAGAGTAATTACAAAGTGCTGTAAAAGGTAATCTAAACTTATGGGTCCCGAGTCCTCTCTGAGGAGAGCTCAGGTGCTGGCTCTGGTAGCTTCCTTTTCTTTGACCGGGGCTCTTGAGCCGTTGTCGGGTTGTCATTCCTTTGCCAAGTGAAAGAAGCGAGCAAGTTCCTTCGGTCTTCTTGATTCTCTATAGCATGTTGCTCTAAAATCTCAATCAGAGCATCTTTATCTTTCAATAGTTGTTGTATTTTCTTACACTCCACATTGAGAATGCGGTATTTGTTCTTCCAAGACCTCCTCTCCTGTTGAACTTTGTTGAGAGTAACCTGAAATTTTTCTGTATCAGACATAAAATAAAGGACAGGGTCCCTTAATGGAAGAACTTCTTGACGAGGGTAAGGCATCCTCAGTTTGAGAGCTCTAGCTTGTACCCAGTGGAGATAAGGTTCCACCGAGACATAGTCTGGTTTCCCTATAGACTCTCTTCCTTTCCTATGAACATGTTTCCAAGCATGCACTATTTCTGTCTTTAGTGCCCTGTCACTTTCTCCTTCCTTGAAGAAAAGACCTTCCAGATGAGCATTACGTGGGACATGCCTCATCGGGTATCCGAATTGACGACGAACAAAGACTGGGTGGTAATTGATTCCTCCCTTAGTTCCTATAAGGGGTAAATTAGGGAAATTTCCATAACGGTCAATGATTCTGATCCCGTCATAGATTCGATTGTACCAATCGATGTCAGAGTTGGTAAGAGACATGATTCTCTGCGACCAACGTAAAGTACTCTTTTGATCCCAAAATGCAGCAGACTTTGGCAAATGGGAAGTGAACCATTTGTAAAGCAGGGGTACGCAGCATGTGATCATTCCTCCGCTGTACAAATTCCTTAAATGTACAGAATGATAGGAATCCGCGAGCAAGGTTGGTACGGGGTTTCCAATCAAGAGTATCTTAATGGCATTGATATCAACAAAGTTATCAATGTTAGGAAACAGAAATAACTCGTAGGTGAGCAAAACAAAGATGCTCTCAAAAGCAGTCACGTTCCCTATACTAGCACAGTACAGGGCTTTCTTTATCAAAAATTGGGTTGGCAAACCTTGGATTCCACCCTTAGTGGTCATGTGAGTCCTGACTTCTGACTCGTCGAAATAGATTTCTCTTGAAATGGTTTGATCCTTTGGAATTTCTTCCAGTCCAGAAAAGGGAGCTTGATCAGTGATAGGTAAATCAGTCAGGTGAGAATACTCCTCCAGCGTTGGTGCTAGCTGATAATCTGGGAATGTGAAATAGTGATAGACCGGATCATAGAACTGAATGAGTGTAGATAGGATTCCTTCAATTATATGGACCCTTAACAGAGACAGTAGTCCTCCGTACTTAGCTCTGAAAGCCTCAGGGTTGGTGATCATCCTCGCCAAACCTCTCAAATCCTCTAATTTTGGAACCTTGAAGGTGTACTTGTGAGTTTTCCTTCTACCGAAATCCATAACGCAATCTTTTTCTCTGACATTTGCAATCATTGTCTTAGTTTAATTTAAAAAAGAGAAACTAGAAGAGAAATTTTTCTTTGTTTTAATGATTTTTAGATGAATGCATGAATGCAACACACAAAAACATAGAAAAAACATGGGTTCAAAGGTTCGGTGTCATGAAGTCAAGGCTCTACCCATCCCCAAAGGTTTATACTGGTGATTTTTTGTACCTGTCCTCAAAATCACTGACCCCTCTTGGGATAACGACAGCAAGCGGATCGCCAGCGAGCTGTAGTATCTTAGAGTAGTCTCAAAGGAAGGTAGTATCGCGTGACAACTATTTCTGATAGCTTCCACACTACAAAATGGTTTCAGTCTACTAAAATCCTCAGCTTCTCAGATAACCCAATCGAACAATCTGCTTTCAACAACCGAAGTCGTATAGGCATTGAATCCGTAAAGGGCATCTCCACTGATTTGATGGTCGACCGAGGTCTCTTATTTGGGAGTCACTCCCTGTAAGATTACTCGTCTAGTGCCATCACTTATCTTAGGTGTATACTCAATCTTTCCAGATGCGGCATCACACGCATTCCCATTAGCAGAAAAATAAACACAGATATCAATTAGGAAAAGCAGTATATATATTTATCCTAAAACTAACATCCTAGACCTCTTAAGAGCTATAATAATCCTAGTCCTAAACAGACAATGGCTCCCCAGCAGAGTCGCCATTTCCGTGGTATTTTCTTAAGGTTTCTATCCAAGAGATAGGAGAAGAGCTTGTCTCTCCCACTGTGGTCGCCAATTTTCTGTGGTGGCCACAGTGAAAAATGACTTGTTCAAGGTTTCTACCAAAATTGTAAGAAAGAATGCCTCCCACTATGGTCTCTATTTTTCTGTAGCGCGGTTTTTGTGGTTTCGAATCACTATCGCTTTGGTACTACAGTTCGATTCATTTTTTATCCTGTGAAGCTGATTAAGGAAGGGAAATAGATGTCTCTAATTAACCCTGCTGGCATATTGAGTTCAAACAGATGACTGTTGGTTTACAGATGCTATTAAGATAGTGGGTCTCTCTTGGTTTATTTTGTTAAGAATAAAATGTATGGACTGTTCATGAGGCTTTTGGTTAGTGTGCTCACTAAGATTTTTGCAATCTTATGCCTACGTATTCCCGTTTTTAAACGAAATAGGGAAATCAGAGCAATCATAGTTCCTCCTATTCTAAGGGAGGAAAAAGATGTTTTGGGGTCTCGTTCAAAGCCCAAGACGGAGGCTAAAAGTTTGACTGAGAGAGAACTTGTCATCTCCAAAGGGGAATTTGTCGATTTTTTGTGTTCCTTGATCAAAGCACAAGGTTGATGCTAAAAGGTTGATTGACTCAACCGGGGATTTCTTTATACAAAGCCTAAGAGGAGGCTATTGACCCAACAAGAGGGTTTTTATTATTTGTCTCGTATAAAGCCCGAGATAAAGACTAAAAGGGTTGACTCAACAAGAGAGTACTAAAAGTGATTGACTCAACAAGAGAGTGTTTTTATATGTCTTGTACAAAGCCCAAGATGCAGGCTGAAAAAGGTTTGACTCAACAAGAGAGTACTTTTTATCTGTCTTGTACAAAGCCCAAGATAGAGGCTAAAAAGGTTGACTCAACAAGAGAGTCTGAAAGAGTGATTGACTCAACAAAAGAGTCTTTTATACTCAACAAGAGAGTGATTTATTGTCTCGTACAAGGCCCGAGATTGAGGCTAAAAGGAGATTGACTCAACAGGAGAACCTGGAAAAGTGAGTGACTCAACAAGAGAGTCTGAAAAGGTTAGCTCCGCTAGGGAGAATCATTGTACAAAGCCCAAGAGGAGGCTGACTTCGCGGAGGAAGGATCATTATACAAAGCCTAAGAGGAGGCTATCTTACTGCTGAGGATTATTAAGATCCCTAGGCAGGTCCAAGTAGAGAACTCTCATGAGAGAGACGGGGTTTCTGCTGGAGATTGATCCAGAACGATCAGGGTTTCTTCCTATGTTTAGAAGGAATTTGAGAATGTCTTTGAGACTCAAGGGTATTTAGACTGTCCAAGTCTATTGCTAGAGTTTGATCTTTTGTATGATGCCCAAGAAGAGGCCTACTCGTTTAAGGAATGAGTATCAACCTTAGAATTGGTCTGAGAGTGTTGATTCTTTTTAGAAAGACAGATCTAACGAAGGATGAATAAGTTTTGTCCTATACCTGTAAGAGGTCTTCAGAGTCCTTGTATTAAGCCCAAGAGAAGGCGTGAGAACTTCTAAGAAGCCGAAGGGTCCTTGTACAATGCCCAAGAGGAGACGGGGATGCTTTTAGGAAGCCTGTGGGTCCCCAAACCAAGAGAAGTTCAAGAAATGCAATTCACAGAGAAGAGATCATTCCAGGAAAGTTCGAGGGTTTGGAAGAAACTCAAGAGATGCTATTCACGGAGAATAGATCAACTCGGGGAGTAGAATTTCTTTGACAATTTCTAGGGGTGACAGTCTGAGAAAAGGTTCATCGAGAATACTACCTTTCTCTTTGTTCCATATTGTTTAACCCCAAGAGGAGGGAAGACTGTATCTGGTAATCCTATGGGGATCTAGTCTTGTTTGTTTCAAATAGTGACCAACAGGCTTTACCTAGTTCTAGACCTAGTTGCCGGGGAAAACTCTAAATAACTATACTAGTATATATACAGTTGATATATGACAAGTATATAAAAGGATGTGAAAGAAGACTTACAGTGAAGCAACCCCACAATACAGTTATATATATATATATATATATATATATATATATATATATATATATGAAAGCAGTAAATGAAAGCGAATAAACACCTACCCGTTGTAGAGCTTCCATGCTGTTTTGTTAGTTGTTCAACAAAGAAAATAAAGAGAGTTTGGATAATGACTGTATATTCAAAATCAAAGGAGAAAGTGCTTTGAAAAGATTATTGGGGCTTATAGCTCAAGGAGAGGCCCAAGGTTTTAACAGTGATCGCACCGCTGTTTTGAAAATGTACAGAGGGACTTATACAACAACTGGGGCCCAAAAGGTTTTTATTTACAAAAGGGTTGGGTTTTACACTCTATTAGAGGCCCAAAGTTTATTTTTGTACAAGTGGTGGGGCTTACAACTCAGGGAGAGGCCCAGGGTGGACAGTGATCGCACCGTCGTTTTGAAAATTGTCGGGGGACTTATACAATTGTCTGAGGCCCAAAATGTTTGGCTTTCAAAAGGGGTTGGGTCTTACACTCTATTAGAGGCCCAAGATTGTTTTTTAAAAGGAATGAGACTTATAGCTCGCGGAGAGGCCCAGTTGGTTTTGTCAAAAAGGGCGGTGATCGCGCCGTTTGTTTTGAAAATACAGTGGGACTTATATAATGACTGAGGCCCAAAAAGTGGTGTATTTACAAAGAGGGTGAGTCTTACACTCTAATAGAGGCCCAAAGGTTAAAGAAAGGAGGTGGGACTTACAGCTCGAGGAAAAGCCCAAGGATGTTTTTAAGAAAGGCGACGATCGCGCCGAACTTTTGAAAATATACAGAAGGACTTATACAATGACTGAGACCCAAAAAGTTATTTATGTACAAAAGGGGTTGGGTCTTACACTCTATTAGAGGCCCATGAGTGTTTGAAAAAGATTTGTGAGGGTAGAATTACTCAAAACCCTAATTTTGTTTATAAAGGAATTAATTTTGTTAAAAAATTAATAAAAAGCATTGAAAACATGTGAAAAATGAGTGGTGATCTTGGATCAATCTTTCAAAAATCATGTTTTTATCCACAAAATGATTGGAAACCAATTAAGTTTGGAAAATCAAGAAGGAAAAAATATTTTAAATGTTGAAAAACAAATAAAAGATTAATTCTTTGCAAAAATATCAAGTATATGAAATAAATAATATTTTTGGGAATTTTTGGTAAAATAAAATATTTTAACATTTTTGTGAATTATTAAAAAAAGAATCAACTCAAAATCATTAAAACTCAGAGAGAAATTAATTTTTGAATCAATTAAACAAAATCACAAAAATTCAAATATTTGAATTATGACACCAAGAACACCAAGTTCTTTCCCGCGCCCTCTGTTTTCTCAGATTTGTGTTTTCTCATCAATTTCACTGAATACTTGATGAAATCATACTATCCACATATCAATCTGCTCGTTTTCACCTCACGGTCATGTCTATGGTCTTTAATTTCATTTATTTTAAGCATGGAATAAGAAATCAAGACAAAACCTCAAGAACCCTAAAATTTGCATGAAGGCTGAGAATTTTGATACACGATTCAAACAAAGCAATTAATTGAGGGGAAACATTTTATGCATGATTATGAACATTTGGCAAAAGTATTGGGCGAGGAAATATGAATAGATTAAGAGATGACCAAGTTTAGGCTTACTTGAAGGTTGTGACAGCAACAGCAATGTGATTTTTGAGTTGGAGGTGTTACAGATGAGTTGTGATGATCTGAACAGCTTCCCTACACCATATGGAGTGTGTTTAGATGCTTGGACTTGATCGGAAATAGCTGGATCACTTCATGGCATCTCAAATGCAACTTGGTTGAAAACTCGAGCAACTGGCAGGTGATTCTGAGAAATCAGTGTTACAATTGTGTGTTTAGTGTTTGAACAACTCACATATGATATTTATGAGGTGTTAGAGCAATTGGTTTGAGTGGTATTGCTCTCTACTGAAAAATTCGATAGTGACTTGCTAAGAAAGGCATTTTTTAGAGTGAGAAGACGATTTTGAGAAAGGCAAGTGTTGTAGGCCTTTGGTGTACTTAAACTGAGCACAAATGAGCTCTATTTATAGTAGAGCAAGTTTGTTTTGCAAGCAATAGTGAATGGTAACTGGTACAGGTATGTGGCCAATGGTTGCATTTTGGAATCTCAAGTCTCCTCTAGCCATTGACTAGAGGTTAGGGCACAGGTCTTTGGTTCCCTACTTTTGACTCATTCAGTTGAAATAGGCTCAGTTCATGCCACCTTGATGCATCCATTGAATGCTCCAAAACAAAATTGGAGTCTTGTCCCCTTTTTAGGGTTTTTTAGGTTTGGCATACTACTTTTAGTTCCAAAGACTTGGCAGGCTTATGGATCCGTGTTTGTTCCTCCTTGGTCTCCGCCTGAGGTGTTCAGATGGATAAACTTGTTTGTCATTTGCACAAATTGCCCAAATCAAGCAAAATGCACAAATCTGCCTTGTTATGACAGTTGCAGCAAGGAATATTGCCACTGTCATAATTCTTAGCTCAAATGGAATTTCATGGGTTTCTTGGACATTTTGGAAAGCTCTCATATGATACAACATATGTGTGATCATAGTTTATCTTGACACTTTTTGGATCTAAGTGAAAAATGCCCTTACATTTTGAAAAAAGTGAAACAGATTCTGACTTAGTGAAAATTTCACTAAGTGTTGGGAAAATGTCACTTTTGTGTTTTCAGCCATTTTGATCATTCCATAACATAAAATCCATGAGGAATTGGAATGAGGTGTAATTGACACTTTTGAAGTATGCCATGAGAGCTGCAAATCCATTTTTGGATCAGCCTAAATAGTTGCTTGGATCTCAAGTTATGATCCTTGGAAGTTGGTACCCTAGCCACTTTGTTTTATAACTTAGAAAAATTCTAAGTTTTTATGGTTACCCCTTTTACAAGTTATCCCACTTTAATTGATTTTTCTTGATGAATGATGATTCAAATCACACATTAACATCATTTTAGAGTCAAGGAACCTTGGTTGACCAAAAAAATCAAAAAGTCAAACTTTGACTTTTTGGTACAGTTGACTTTTTATCAGATGAATTCCAAACTGTGCAATCCTCTATGAAATCAAGCCCTTGACCTAAATCAAACTTATTGGATGGATTCCATAGGTGTTATAGGATGTATTGAATCATTTCCTAAGGTTTGGGAGCATGTCCTGGTCAAAAGTCAAAGGCACAGTTGACTTTTTCCTCGAAACCCTAGTTGTGGTCCTGATGAAATTGAAACTTCTATATCAAGCTTCTTGGATCAATCCATTGTTGAAAATGGATCAATGTAGTATATTAGAGACCCTCAAACCATGTCTTGAGGTCTTGGCTCATGTTTTGTCCCAAAAGTCAACTTAGGGGTGAATTAGGTCAAGAAACCCTAATTCCTGATTTTTGATGAATGCATCCCCTGAGGTTAAATTGACTTGATGCTTGGGTCCATGAGGTCCCTTGGAGTACCTTGGGTTATGCTTTGAAGTATTGGCTTATTCCCAGAGGAAAATTTCCACCTGGAGGCCCTGGTCGACCAAAACCCTAATTTGGTGACACTGGCGATCTTGAGTCTTGATCCACTTGGAATCCTGCAGCCTTGTGCTTGATCCTTGATGTGGGAGTCCTCTTTATCCCTTGTGGGTGTTTGAGAGGTTATACAAATTGAAGATCATGTCCTTTCTTGATTGATCCTTTGTCTAAGGGCTCGAAGAGGGCTTGAAACCCTAATTCTTGATTGTAGTGAATGCTCACCCATCTTTGGGGAGATTGATAAGTGTGAAAGTTCATCCATATTGTGGTAATGCTTTTCACAATGATGGGAAATATTAGTGGTCAAAATTTGGGGTATGACAGTATTCCCGTTTAAAGAAACAGGGAAATCAGAGTAATCGTAGTTCCTCGTATTCTATGGGAGGAAAAAGATGTTTTGGTGTCTTGTTCAAAGCCCAAGATTGAAGCTAAAAGATTGAGTATTCGTGTCTTGTTCGAAGCCCAAGATTGAAGCTAAAGGTTTGACTAAGAGAGAATTTGTCATCTCTAAAGGAGATATTTCATTTGTTTATCACAACTGTTGGGTGACTGTTTATAAAGGAGGATTACTTTAACTGGGATATATGAATCCAGCAATGCCATAATTTCCGTTATGAGGGTGTTGTCCTGAAGGAGAAAATTTTAACTCAGTATAGAGCAATGCCATTTTTCCTTAGGAATTTCTTATACTAAGAGAGGGACAGTGGCGTGGATGTAAATAATCCAGAGGCTTGCCACTTACAACAATTAGATGAAAGAGGGGATTTACCAGGATAAAAGATGGACAACAACTTGGATATTTGAATCAACAAGTGTGTCAGTTACAGCAGTTATCTGGGATTAGGGTTTGTTTTGATTTTCTATTTTGATACGTGATATACAAAGAAATGACTTCCTACAGAGAGTTTTAGATTTCCTCTGAGGGGATTGTTGATTTTTGTGTGCCTTGATCAAAGCCCAAGGTTGAAGCTAAGAGGTTGATTGACTCCACTGGGGAAGTCCTTATACAAAGCCTAAGAGGAGGCTAGAAAAGACTGACTCAACAAGAGAGTGTTTATATATGTCTTGTACAAAGCCCAAGATTGAGGCTAAAAGAGACTGACTCTTTGGGGATATCATTATACAAAGCCTAAGAGGAGGCTAAAAGGGATTTTGACTCCGTCGGGGAGGGTTTGTATGTGTCTTGTACAAAGCCCAAGATTGAGACTGAAAAAAGACTGACTCTGTGGGAAAGAAATCTTTATCTGTCTTGTACAAAGCCCAAGATTGAGGCTAAAATGAAACTTTACTGACTCGGCTGAGGATATTTTAGGTGTCTTGTACAAAGCCCAAGATTGAGGCTGAAATGAGTGACTCTGTGGGAGAGCATTATTTGTCTTGTACAAAGCCCAAGATTGAGGCTGAAAAAGAAGGTTGACTCTATTTAGGGAAATTTATATGGTGTCTTGTACAAAGCCCAAGATTGAGGCTGAGAAAGGTTGACACAACAAGAGAGTGCTTTTATCTGTCCTGTACAAAGCCCATGATTGTGGCTGAACAAGCTGGAGAAATGATTATACAAAGCCTAAGAGGAGGCTAAAACAGTTGACTCAACAAGAGAGTGCTGGAAGGTGATTGACTCAACAAGAGAGTCTGAAAGTCGTGATTGACTCAACAAGAGAGTCTGAAAAAGTGATTGACTCAATAAGAGAGTCTGAAAAGGTTAGCTCCGCTGGGGATAATAGTAGTACAAAACCTAAGAGGAGGCTGACTGTGCTGAGGAAAGATCATTATACGAAGCCTAAGAGGAGGCTAGCTTCTGCCGGGGATTATTGAGATCCTGAGGCAGGCCCAAATGGGGAATCAACTCATGTTGAGGGTTACAGAAGAGTCGAGGTATCAGATGCCTTGAGGCTCTGATTTGGGATAGTGTTATATTGATTATAAACTGACTCTGGCTTAGGGATTTTAGGAGAGAGACTGGGTTTTAGAACCCATGGGTTTTAACTCTGCTGGAGATTGATCCAGACTGAACGGGGTTTCTTCCTATGCTTGTAGGGAACTTGAGAATGTCTTTGAGACTCAAGGGGATTTAGATTGTCCAAGTCTATTGGTATGGAGGAGTTTATCTTTGTATAACGCCCAAGAGGAGGCTGGCCCTTTTAAGGGATGAGTATCAACCCTAAAATCAGTCTGAGGTTTTGACTCTTTTTAGAAAGACAGCTCTAACAAAGGATGACTAAGTTCTATCTTATACCTTTAAGAGGTCTTCAGGGTCCTTGTGTTAAGCCCAAGAGAAGGCATGAGAACTTCTAAGAAGCTGGAGGGTCCTTGTACAAAGCCCAAGAGGAGACGGGGATGCTTTTAGGAAGCCTGTGGGTCCAAACCAAGAAAATTTCAAGAAATACTATTCACCGAGAATAGATCATTTAGTGAAAGTTTTAAGGTTTGAAGAAATTCAAGAGATGCTATTCACCGAGAATAGATCAACTCTGGGGAGTAGAATTCCTTTGACCATTTCTAATAGTGACAGTCTGAGAAAAGATTAACCGAGAATACTGCCTTTCTCTTTGTTCCATATTGTTTAAGCCCAAGAGAAGGCAAGACTGTATCTGGAAGTCCTATGGGGATCTAGTTTTTACCGTGTAAAAGAGTGACCAACTGGCTTTACCTAGTTCTAGACCTAGTTGTCGGGAAAAACTCTAATTAACTGTACTAGTATATATACAGTTGATATATAACAAGTATTTAAAAGGATATGAAAGAAGGACTTACAGGGGAGCAGCTTCCCACAATACAATTATATATATGAAAGCGAGTAAATGAAAGCTATTAAAACTTACAGGTGAGCAAGCTCCCATAGTAACAGCTGTATGGTTAGTTGTTCAAGAAATTAAAGAAAGTTTTGATAACAACTATGAATTTGAACCTAAATCAAAAGAGAAGTTGTTTTTGAAAAGGTTGTTGGGGCTTATACTCAAGGGGAGGCCCAGATGAAAAACAGTAACCGTACTGTTGTTTTGTAAACTGTACTGGGGCTTATACAATGACTGAGGCCCAAAAAGGTTTTTTATTTACAAAGAATGGGTCTTACACCTTATTACAGGCCCAAAGTTTATTTTATATACAAGTGGTGGGGCTTACAACTCAAGGAGAGGCTCAGGTGATTTTTGTTTAAAAGGTGACGACCGCGCCAAGATTTTAAAATCGTATTGGGACTTATACAATGACTGAGGCCCACAGAGGTTTATTTACCAAAGGGTTGGGTCTTACACTCTTTTAAGAGGCCCAAAAGTTGTTTTGAAAGAGAAAGATGAGACTTACAACACGAGGGGAGGCCCAGATGATTTCATTTTGAAATGGCGATCGCGCTGAGATTTTTGAAAATGCAGAGGGACTTATACAATGTCTGAGGCCCAATTATTTTATTTACAGAGGTATGGGACTTACACTCTACCAAGAGGCCCAAAAGTTATTTAAAATTTAATATCAAGATGAAACCCTAATTTTAAATTAAAATGTTTATTTTCAAAGGATACGGCTGATTCTCATTATTCGGCTGATTCTCTTGCCCCGAGTCTCCTGGATACAGCTGCCAGATAGACAGGCCATCCATCGGGCCGTAGTAGTCGTGGTCAAAGTTGTCTTTCATCAGAGTGTCCTCCTCTAATGAGTTTGGTGGAGCACGGCATCCTTCCGGATCACAATCTCCGTATATCATTTTGACGTCTGACCTGGGTATAAATATCGGACTTTGTGCGGGATAGCAAAATGGCGTAGGCACTTCTTATTGAGACATATAACTGTCCTAGTTGAGATAGGACTTCCATTCTTCATCTGTATCAGAGGAGTCGCCCTCGTTGATGGTATGTACTTCTTGAGGCACTAGGTGAAGGAAACCTCCACTGTGGAAGAAGTCCTGAATGGGATAAAAACTTTCATTATTAGTAGCAGTCTGGGTACAGGTTAAGGAAAACCCAAGACCTTTCTTCGCTTTGTTTTCAGTAGGAACGA
Source organism: Lathyrus tuberosus (assembly GCA_022829125.1). Lineage (NCBI taxonomy): Eukaryota > Viridiplantae > Streptophyta > Magnoliopsida > Fabales > Fabaceae > Lathyrus > Lathyrus tuberosus. Next base: position 5,545,833 of record JALAZF010000289.1, on the reverse strand, counting down.
CAAGCTGTCCCCATCCTTTCGAATTGTTGGTTTTGATTACTTCGAAAGCATCTCTGTACGAAGAAATAGAGGTTCCTCTCTCTGATTGATTATTATTGCTCACCGAAAGTGCTTGGAATTGGGTTCCGATAATCTCCTCTGGTTCTACACAAGTGGATGATGATAAGTTACTTACAAGCAAGGCTTGCTCCCCGCAGACTGTGACGAGTCGGTCGTTCTTGACAAACTTCAGCTTCTGGTGAAGTGTCGAAGTGACTGCCCCAGCCTGGTGTATCCAAGGTCTTCCCAACAAACAGATGTATGTTGCTCGGATGTCCATGACCTGGAAAGTGACTTGGAAAGTGTGAGGACCGATAGTTATGGGAAGGTCGACTTCGTCGATAACTATTTTTCAGGATCCGTCAAATGCTTTGACGGTGACATCACTGCCTCTCATCGGAGATCCTTTAAATGACAATCGCATTAAAGTAGACTTTGGCATAACGTTGAGAGTCGATCCGGTATCTATCAGTATGCTGGCTAAAGTATCGTGCTGACAGTTGACTGTAATATTGAGTGCCATGTTGTGACTTTTGCCTTCTTCTGGCAATTCCTCATCACTGAACCCCAAGTTGTTGCAGGAAGTGATGTTGGTGATGATGTTGTAGAATTGTCGTATTGTTACATCCTGTTCCACAAAGGCTTGCTCTAATACTTTCTGTAGAGCCTCCTTGTGGGCTTCGGAACTGAGTAATAGGGACAGCATAGAGATTTTTGAAGGAGTTTGCAGTAGTTGATCAACAATGTTGTTTTCACTCCTTTGGATGAGCTTTAGCATCTCATCATTGTCTTTTGAAAGGTCGGGATCACTGGATTGACTGACTGGTGGACTGGGAACTTCTGGCTGAGGTTCCTTTTCTTTGTTAGGTTCTCCAACTCCTCGATTGAAGATTCGACCGCTCCGTGTTACTCGACTGATGTCTGCAATATTCACGACGGAGGGTAATAGAACTCATTTTCCATTGTCAATTATTGTGGCACCGTATTTGTAAGGGATCGCCTTATCGGATTTGTATGGTACTGGTCCTGGCAGATAGATAACTACATGAGCCTTTTGATTTTTCTGACCATTGTAAGTAATTTCAATCAGTTCCTGGTTGGGAACTTTCCTACTGTCGAAAGGAATTCTTGATTCGTCAAGCATAGGGATTATGGCACAAACATCTTTGGTCCTTTCATGATCAAAGATTATGACAACATCTTTAATCTGACCAGCGAAATAGTCTGGCGTCCAGTTAATTGATCCAGAACCTGGACATGGTTGAATCTCTTTACAGTCCAACTGACTTTGAAGGGCTGCTCGCACGAGGTAGCATCTGAAATTCTGGTATCAGATATGTGATGTTAAGTGAGATGTCACAACATCAATATCTGTTGTATGAATAAGACAGTAAAAGAACAGCACAGAAGAACAATAAATAAACACAGAGAATTCACTACAACAAAAATGACTTTAGGCAACAACGGAAAACCGCAGTCTAAGGTAAGAAAACCGTAGCCTAAAGCTTTAGGGGACGATTTTTCATACGTGGAATAAACGGCCGTTGCCTATTTCTTTAGAGCGCGGTTTTTGTATTTCTACCCACGGACTTTAAACACCGTCGCCTTAAATATTAACAGCCACGGTTTAAATAATAGGTTTAGGCTGCGGTTTTCTAATAACAACATAAAATAACCGTCCCCAAAACATAAGAAAAACCTACGGTTTTTAATAAGCAACACATAAAAACCGTTGCCTAAGCCATAATTTATTTTTAAAAAATTAAAAAGTACTGCGCCTAAAACATAGGAAATGGAAATGCATGGATGCCCTTCCTCAAGATGAGTCTCTTAATTGTTTCCAGATTTTCTGTTTTTCCTCAAGATTATGTCTTATATTGCCATTTAAAATTTTATTCACCATATAATATACGAACTCTCAAAAATTCAGCTAGTCACATAAGTAAATGAAAGTTCTAGATACCTTATTAGAAAAAACATTAAATGGCCTTTGACCATTGGTTACCATTACAGCACAGAAAAATAGATTTTAAGATCTTGTTTGGATAATGTTCCAATGCATAAGAGATGCAACAATGATATGACGAACAAGAACAACCTACAAAATTTCAATTTTATGATTTATATTCATTATAGTATTATTTTTGCTTACAGTCAGTGCTATCATGCCTGCCGTGACACCGATTTTAAAACCTTTCCCAAGGTATTCGCCGCTAAAATAAATATCATGAACAGATGAAGGATTGATCCCTTTCTCTATATGATTTACCTTCACATATCAATGTACAAACACTTTAGTTTTATGAAAATTAAGACTGTGAATACAAATATTCAAAAGGAGGATGGAACTTCAAGTTCATATATACTTACAATTTCTACCCCTTGTTTATCTGTGCGTGTTATGAATACGAAAAAAGTGGACAGCACGACGGATATCAATGGAGCAATTGCTGGAACCCAGAAGAATTTATTGTTCTTCTTTCCCTAATCAACAGAACATGAAATAACATTAATAAAAACTTTTTAGTCCTAACTATTTAAGAAATAATAGTAAGATGAATAATGGAGTTTAATGTCATTAGATGTACTTGGCGACGAGAAGAAAACACAGAAAGCTAGCTCCGATTAATATAGTGTGCCAGTTCCACTGCAAGATGGTAAATATTAAATCATGCATCAATTTAGTACATTTCTCATTCTCTTATTTAGTTCATAACTTGCTTGTGCATATTGAGAGATAAAGAGAAAGAGACCATACTCCATGTTTGGCTGATGAGAACACTGAATGCAACACCGAGACAATATCGGTTTTTGTTGTGAACATTTTGCTCTTAATTCCAAGGAAACCCTTTAGCTGTTGAAGGCCAATTGTGATGGCAGCACCTCCCATAAAACCGACAGTAGCAGCATAGGATAGGAAATCAATCAAGAATCCTAACCTGGTTTTCGACAATAAAAAAAGAAGAGAACCAACATAACTATAAGATCATCATGATATGTTAAATAATGTAGCATTTGTAATACATGTATATCTGGTGTCTGTGTCGGTGTTTGTGCTTTGTAGGATATTCTTGAAAATCCCAAGAGTTGCTTGTGTAATCCCAGCGAAAAATGTGGCGGTAAAAGCAAGTCTTTGATACTCTTCTTTATGAGTAACCAGATCAATCTCAGTACTAATACTATGTAAGTTTCCTTTGTCAAATCTTGGGGCAAATAATTTGATGGAAAAAAAATATCTAGAAGGAAGACAAATAGTGTCTAATGTTAAGTGTACAAAAAAGAAAATACCATAATTATGTTCATATAATGGGTCATTGATTGTGATTTATTTTTGGTTTGGTTTTAGACTCTTTGGTATGTGACTCTTCACAATTGTCATGTACCTTTCTAAAAAGGAATATAAAAAATATGTCATTCTTAGAAAGAAAATAAAAAATCAATTAGAAATGAATCAAATACTAAAACCTCAAAAAAGGAAAGACCAAAAAGTCACTATAAAAAAAGAAAACAATAAAAGACATATTTGACTGACAAAAAAAAAAACAAACGGTTTACTTTTGAGAATTCCATTACAATAATTCATTAGCAGCTTCAAGTTTTTTCAGTTCTCTATGGGTTTTTTTTTCACCGTCAATATCCGGTTTATTGAATAGATTAATCCGGTTTGAGAGTCTGTTCTAATATCAAATATTTTCGGTTTCTTCCCAATTGCAGTTACAAGAATTGAATCGTGGTCCTACCAAACAAGTTCAACGCGATGTTCTGTATACATTTTTCACAAAACAAATAAAAACACTATTTAACTAAACTTTAACCATAACAAATATTTCATAAGATATTATTTAACAATAATTTAATAACGACAAATTTTAGACCATGTGTCGTAACGGTCTTTCACGTCATTACCCTATACAAGGATACATATTTAGAGAATTGAGAATTGCATTACTTTAATTCATTGTGCATAAGAACATGAACACATACTTCAATACTTGATCAAAAGCTAGGTGTGTGCTTTGCTAGGCAATCACTTTACAAATACTGAATAAAGTTAGGACTATTGTAGACTTAATAATCTTAATTTATCACCCTAATTAGCCCCAAACTATCAAAGTTGTAACCATATATTATCCAACCAAGTAACAACAAGTTCACATATAGATATTATCCAACTAAGTAACAATACAGTTCAAGACAAAAAAAATATTAAAAATCAAATTGAATTGCATATGCATATGACCCTATAACAAATTCAACAAAACTAAAACAACTAAACTCTAAAATACTAATTGCTCATGAAAATTAAACTCAATAGTTTATAGAAAATCACTTATATAAGAGTGTATACTTTATAAGAGTGAAATGCTATCAAGTATCAACCATTTTAAGCTCATAAGAGTTCAGCCAAAAACTACATGAGATGGAGAGTTTGTAGCTCACCCACAAATTTAGCCAAATTTGTGACTAAATATATAAAACCATTATATTTACAAATTAAGCTACATACCTATTTATGTTTAGCAAGTATGATACTAAATCCATAAATAGAGAATAATGAATTTACCTGTAGACCACATGTAGTGAACAACCATGGCAAGAGAAGCAACTGACCCATATAACTTCCAGTGTCAATCCTATCTACAACAAGGGCTCAATATCCTTCAACGCCGTTCTCCATTGACCATTAAAACATTAAGGATTCTAATACCATTCTCCTCACCATTTTCAACTATCTACAAATGCCCCTGTCATAATTTTGTTGTTAAAATTTGATTGTTCATAAGATACTTTTATTGTTGTTAATGTTGTTGAAGTAATTGTGTATTAGTTAAAATCAACTTGACAGGAAACAACAAAAATGCAGACAATTTCTTCATACAAATTTTCAACTAATAAAAAACAATTGAGGGATTAAAATGCAATGCCTGAAACCTTTCATTTGCTATCTGTGTATAATTCAGACCTAGATTCTAGACATTCGCGTTGCGCTTGAAACCTTTCAGCAAATCTTGTAGAAGTAGAGAGTTTCGCGGGCCATTTCCTAAAGTCGAGCTTCCCAAATTTCGTAATCTTCGTCGCCGTCTTCGATGAGGTGGTTATCGTGAATCGAACATTTGTTGTTTAGTTTTGAGAAAAGGATTTGGGGGAAAAGAAAATAATTTTGGATAGAATAATTCAGAGTATGAAATTGGCAAAGTTTGGGAAGAGAGAAACCCTTCTTGTAAAGAAAAGAGAGAGTGGCGACGAAACCCTTATTCCTTCTTCGTCTCAGAGAGTAGCACAAAAGACCCCTTCTTGTTTATTTCATAGTGATAAGGTATGGTATTTTTTTATTTATTATTGTGATTATTATTATTAATAATTGTTTTTTATAATTGTTATGATTAAAGTATAAATTTTCTATATTGTCTATTTAAATTAACACAATGATTATTTTTATCAATATTATAACATTCATTTTTTTATTAAAAAAATATCTTTTATGTAGTAATCAAATAATTTTTTTTCACACTCTATAACAAATAAAACCAATTTTAAAATAATAAGCTAAGATTTATAATTTTATTATTTTCACACTAATAAAAAAAATTAGTTTATTTTAACCCCACATGTTTTATTTATAACTTTTATGTCGATAAACTTGTTTTTTATTTTTGTAAAAATATCTCATTTTACCATCCAAAATCTCAAATTTTTATTTTTTTAGATGTAGTTTTTTTATATTTTATAAATATAAAAAAATATTAAAGATATTAATAATAATTTTTTCTTTAACTACTTTAATGACATCTATCAATATAATTAATTTTTATTTTGAATTTTTTATTATATGTCTAGAATAACTGTTTTCTCTCTTTTTCAATTTTGATATATATTAGAATAAATTTCTAATATATATTTTTTATTTAAATTAAAATAAAAAAACTATAAAGTATAAAATTTGTCTCCTAAAGACCATATGTTTTGTATAATAATGTGTCCTTTCAAATTTATTCGTATTTTCCATTTTTATCTAATCAGCTTTTTCATATTAAAAAATTGATTTTTATTATACTTTCAAATTTATTACAATTGCTAAATTTCTAAATATATTTGTCTTATTATTACCTGCTTTAAAATCATACACATGAATAATTAAATGTGTGATAGTGCATTTATTTTTATATTAATTGATTAATAACAATTAAAATACTTTACACATAAATTTATAAATATTACCTTTTAGAGTTTAATTACTATTCATTCTAAAAGCAAAAAGTTTTTTCAAATAAGCCTCGTTGCATTTATAAGACCTATACGAACAAGTCATGTGTAAGATCTAAAAATATAAAAATTAATATACAAGTTATTATTAATATTTAGATGTACAACTTATGACAAGATATTAAATCTGGTCTAGTGGATGCATCACTGAAATTTTGTGCATTGAAGTGGATGAGTTCGACCCCTGAGAATTCCATTCTTTTAATAAGCGCCTTCCACAATTTAAAAATAAAAAAGACAGCAGGCTTTATGAACAACGTTCGATCCCTGTAGCTAAAATTAAACAGGCGACGGTTTAGTTAATCCAACACTTTCTAAACCGTGGCTTTAAAGTAAATAAACGACGGTTATATATAGGCCACACTTCCGTAGCCGTAGTGTAAAGTAAATACGCAACGGTTTACAAAATAATTTACAAAAATTGCCTTCACGTAAAAAAGCGCGGCCTATTGTTCTTTAGGCAACGGTTTTCACGCCGTTGTTTATTCTTCCGTTGCCTAAAGCCAAAAATGTTGTAGTGATTGTTCACCCAGTTCGGTCTAACAACCTACGTCTGGGGGCTACCAAGCCAGGGAGGAAATTCACTATTAGTAGTATTAATTAATAGACTCTACAGCCAACACATCAGTTGACAATCTACTCACTTAATCACTACCCAATGACACTTCTACCTAAGACACTCTTAGGTATGAGACACCTCTCACTCCCCCTCAATCACAGCAGTGATAACAATTGAATGATTACAAAGTATAAAAGAAAACTCTTCAAAGACACACCTTGATTTTGCTTAAAAGCTTCAATCAACAACAATACACTCGTGCTTAAAAGCTTAGAGTGGACAAATTACAACTCAAATAAACAGTCCAATTCAAACATCAAAGAGATGAGTGAATGGCTCATAAATAATAAAACACAAAGAGACTTAAACCCTAACACAAGTAACGCAGCTCTTTGAATCACACTTCTCTGTCACGCAAGTAGGGTTGATACGCCTTTAAATAGAACAATCTTCATGGGCTTAGGCAGAATAAAATCTCATATTTGATTTAACAATAAAGCAAATTTATTCTCCAAATCTCTTTCCCCTAAAATAGTAACAACCTGATTCTTCAAAACAGTAGAAAAAGATTGCTTCACATAAATAAATTACTCCATGATTTTCGCAACATTCAGAAAACAAATCACACTAAAGATTTCTAAAATAGCGCAACACACAAAACAACACATTCTGAACAGATTGTAAAATGTTCTGTCATCAGATGTTAAGACATCAATCTTAACATCATGCACAAAAACTGCAATACCAAACAACACACCACAAGCAGAATGTTAGAAGCACATGTTAAGACATCAGACATGACATCTTGAACAAACACATTGTTTTATCAAAATTGCTACCAATAACAGAACTAACAATCTCCCAATTTGGCTAATTTTGGCTAAAACAATATCAGCACACATCAGAGATACCTGCAGCAGAAATACACCATACCACATACACTCTCAAAAATACAGAAACTCTCCCTCAAGCCAAGAAGCACAGAAAAACAATCAAGAAAACCATCTTCAAGAAAACCATCTAGAAAACCATCTGCAAAACAAACTACTACACTACTCTCCCCCTTTTTAGCCACAATTTGACAGAGTTATGAAAGAAGTCAAGTCAGTACCAAGAGCTCCCCTTCACTTCTCACAGTTAGTTATACTAGCTACCAGTCAGTCAAATTAGCTCTCCCTTGTTAGCCACAGTATGCAACACATGTCAAGACAAGTCATGGAACATCTAACCAAGATAATCATTTAAGAGCATAGGAAATAATATCCAAGATGTGCAGATTACAACACAAGCACCCAAGGTGCAAAACAAAAACTAATAGTAAAAAAAACAAAATAACCATCAAAGAACACCAGCAACACCACCAACAGTTCACAGTAGAGTCCTTTTCAAAACTAGATGTAGACCCAGAAATAAGTCATTCAAGATCATCAATCTCCTCACTAGAGGTACCAACTTCCTCTTCCCCATCATCTTCAACCTGTTCCAAACTTTTGATCAAGGCCTCTAATTTCATCTTCCTAGCAGTATTTATGTTGATCACTGTTTCCAGCTCCTTGCAAGTAGCCTTCAACTCACTGATTAACTCATCTTTGGTGGTGTTCTTGTTGTCAACAGTTGCAGGTGTTGAAACAATATCAGGAACATGTTGTCCTGCAAAGAGTTTGGAGTGAAGAGAGAATACAGACTCCCTTTTGCAAGAAATATCTGTAGCAACCAAGATCCCAGGATGTTGACTCAAAATAATTCCACAGATTAAGGATGGAAAAGTAATTGGCAACTTCACAGCCATTGTTCCAGCATGTTTAGCTGTTTGATCAAAAATATAAGAACCATAATCAAAATTCTTCTTGGTTCCAACTGCAAAGATGAACTTTCCCAACCCAACAGAGATTGTAGTCTTATGGTTAGTAGGAACCCAATTGGAAGCTCCAATTCTGTGCAGTATAGCATACTTAACACTCAGAAGTCTAGCAGCCAATTTTCCCTTCAAAGTCCATGCAGTCACTTGATTTGCATTAATCTCCTTGCAAATCTGATTGTCAGTGACCTCCAACTCACTCTCTGCTTGTTCACTCCTTCCCCAGTATCTGTTAATAACAGTAGGAGAAAACTCAATACACCTACCCCTTACATAAACCTTTCTAAAATCCACACTTCTGCTATCAATAATATATTCAGGGATGTTCACAATGAACTCCTTGACAAGCATATCATAACATTTTGAAAAACTAGACACAATCTTCATTAACCCAACATAATTGATCAATTCTATAACCTCCTTCATCTCAAGAGCATCTCTACCTAGTTCTCTTTCCATGGCAACCCTTCTTTGATAAACATACTTCCATTTTTGCACACTAACAACAGAATGAAAAGAAACATTATCTAGTGGAGCATCAGGAATTTTATCAGCAATTCTACTCACAGCAGGCTTTTTCACATGAGTGATGTCCTGGACATCATCCTCAACATCATAGTCTGAGTCAGACTCAATCCTAATCTTCCTCTTTTTGGAAGAGATAGACACTTTACTCCAAGATTTTGTAGGACCTATAACTGGAGTCTTCCTCTTACTGATATCAGTTCTCGCCTTTGGAAGTGAATCTACAGCTTTCCCTTTTTTCGATTTCAACCTTTTAGCAATACCAGGAACCACATTAGCAATTATCTCATTATCAGACAGTTCATCCACATCCACAACATCAACATTCTTCTTTCCTTTAGGACTAGATGTGCCTTCCTTAGTAGGATATGTTTCAACATTAGCTCCAACATCAATTTCAACATCAGCTCCAACATCATCAGTTTCTGCATCATCCAGAGCAGAAATGGCCAACCTGTGAAGATTTCCTTTAGGATTATCTGTGTCAGAAGGATCAGCAATTTGCCTATCATTTTTCTTAGCCTCAGAGTGAGGGGCAGAAATTTGAGCAAGTGGCCTGGATATCCCAGCCACAGAAATACCCTTCTCCAGAACCTTAGTAACTATCTGGTCTAAACTCTTATCCACAGAAAACTCTTCTTCCTTATTTTGATTTTTATCAACTTGAGGGAGTGGAGTAGAAATCCCAGGAACTGATTTGTCTCCATACAAAATACCCGTCACAACACTCTTAACTTCACTATCATCATACTTTCTACACTCAGAAGAATTAAAGGATTTACCTGCAGGAGTACGTTTAGAGCTCTTCGCCTGCAGTTTGCTTGGCCTTGTCTTTTTAGAATCAGAAAGAGGAATCATGGATAGAGGAGCAATGTCAAGAGCATCATCAGGGGAGACCTCTTCCGAAGAAACCCTAGATTTTGAATGTGTATGATTCTTGGTAGCTGGTTTCTTGGATGGTGGTGGCCGTTGTTGAGACATTGTAACCTTCTTGCAACTGATTGACAAAGGAGTGGAGAGACTTCTTTTCTTGAAAGAGAAGATAAACCAACAGTATGAATCAAAATGGAGGTAGCATGTGGGAGCAGAGATATGAAATGATTGCCTATGGTGAGGGTGCTGCTTTTGTTGGACACTTAAAAGGCAATAAATGAAATTTCCACAAAATAAATGACTTTTTAAATTTTTGAATTTTAAAGAATGTAGACCATACGCCATTAACTGCTATTGACCTTCATATCTACACATGCCCAATTCTTCTCTTAAGGTTTCACATTGACTCGCATCTATATCCTTAGAGAGAATGTCAGCACACATCTTTTCTGTAGTGACATGTCCAAACTCAATGGCCTTGTTTTCTCCAAGTCTTCTTCTGAACAGATGATGAATATTAATGTGCTTAGTGCTCCTTTGGTTGTCACAGTATGATGTCATGACATCATGCTTGACATTGTACTTAGTCAGTCTTTGCTTCACCCCTTTCAGATCATCATCTTTGGAGAAGCAGCTGGAATCTTTAGGAATCCACACGTAGCAGTTGTCTTTAGATCTGACTCCCTTCATCACAACTTCCCTCTTTTTATTAGTCACTAAACATTCAGATTTTGTATAGCTGACCTTGAAACCTTCATCACACAATTGACTGATACTGATTAAATTGGCAGTCAATCCTTTAACCAGCAGCATATTATCAAGGTTAGGCACTCCTGAGCAGTTCATATTTCCAACACCTTTGATTTCTCCCTTGGCTCCATCACCAAAGATCACATAACTTGTGGAGTAAGATTTGATATCCACCAAATAGTTCTTGACACCTGTCATATGTCTAGAACATCCACTATCAAAATACCAGTCTCCTATGGTAGAATCTTCTAGAGAGATGTGAGCTATCAAGCTGTTTGCAGCAACCTTGGGAACCCATTGTTTTCCATTTGTAGGAATGCTTTGATTTGATCTAGGTTGAGGATCAGGCTCAGGAAATCCATACAGTCTTAAGCAAAAAGGTTTTATGTGACCAAACCTTCCACAATAATGACATCTCCATCTTTGAAATCCACCTCTAAAATGGTTGGGATGTCTTCTCCCTTGAGAATGTCCTCTCCCATGATGTTGAGGTTGTCTTCTGCCATGATGATGAGGTTGTCTTCTGCCATGATGTTGAGGCACAAAATGATTAGGTCCAGAAACATGAACTTTCCCATGATGTTGAGACATCTGATGGGACATGCTATGTTTGAGTCCAGATGAACTAGCATCTGTAATGGGTTTCTTCTTATTATCATTAAATCCCAGCCCTGTCATATCTCCTGCCATCTTTCCAGCTTGAAGGATTTCATCCAAAGTGTCAGCTCCACTGTTCAGCATCCTAACAGATTTAGACAATTGATCAAGTTTGGAGTTCAGTAGAGTGAATTCATTCTCCAGTTCAGCCTTATCAGCCTTTAGTTGGATTATGAGTTCCTTTTGCTTCTCCCTTTCTTGGCACACTTCTTCACTTCTGATACATAGCTCTCTATATGATGCAGCTAGTTCCTCATAGGTAATCTCTCCATCACTTGAATCATCATCAGACTCACTTATTCCAGTCATTGCTCTAACATGCTTGGCATATTCATCTTCACTTTCAGTGTCCTCATCAGACCAAGTGACAGACAAACCCTTTTTCTGTTTAAGGTATGTAGGACATTCAGCTCTGATGTGACCATACCCTTCACAGCCATGGCATTGGATTCCTTTGTCATTATTAGGTTTCTCCTCTGCTTTGGTTTTCTTCATCTGATCACCTGACCTATTGATGTCAGATGTGATGTTCTTGACATAAGGTTTATAGCTCCTGTCCATTCTTTTCACCACCTTATTAAACTGCCTTCCCAGCATCACGATTGCATTGGATAGCTCCTCCTGGGTTTCAATATCACACTCTTTCTTTTCATCTTCAGTACTAGGCACCAAAGCTATGCTTTTGGCCTTCTTTTCTGATATGTCATTCAACCCTAATTCAAATGTCTGAAGGGAACCAATCAATTCATCTACCCTCATCTGGCTGATGTCTTGAGCTTCCTCTATAGCAGTCACCTTCATTTCAAATCTCTTGGGAAGAGATCTGAGAATTTTTCTCACCAACTTCTCATCAGACATCCTCCCTCCTATGGCACTAGAAGCATTTGACAGTTCAAGTATATTCATGTGAAAGTCGTGAATGGTCTCTTCATCTTTCATCCTCAAACTTTCAAACTTTGTTGTTAGCAGCTGAAGTCTTGACATCTTGACCTTGGAAGTTCCTTCATGAGTTGTTTTCAGGATATCCCAAGCCTCCTTAGCCACTTCACATGTGTTGACCAGCCTGAAAATGTTCTTGTCAATACCATTAAATAAGGCATTCAAAGCCTTAGAATTCCCAAGAGCAAGTTCATCTTCTTCCTTGGTCCACTCCTCTTCAGGTTTCAGCTTTGACACACCATCTTCTCCCACAATGACAGGATGTTTCCATTCTTTCAAAACAGCCTTCCAAGCTCTGATGTCTAAAGACTTCAAAAAAGCAACCATACGAGGTTTCCAATAGTCATAATTTGATCCATCTAGAATAGGGGGTCTATTCACAAATCCACCACTCTCCTTGTCCATTGCACTAGAAAGTAACAGCCCTAGATCTCACCCAGATACAGAGCAGGATGACCTGCTCTGATACCAATTGAAATTCTGGTATCAGATATGTGATGTTAAGTGAGATGTCATAACATCAATATCTATTGTATGAACAAGACAATAAAAGAACAGAACAGGAGAACAATAAATAAACATAGAGAATTGTTCACCCAGTTCGGTCTAACCACCTACGTCTGGGGGCTACCAAGCCAGGGAGGAAATTCACTATTAGTAGTATTAATTCATAGACTCTACAGCCAACACATCAGTTGACAATCTACTCACTTAATCACTACCCAATGACACTTCAACCTAAGACACTCTTAGGTATTAGACACCTCTAACTCCCCCTCAATCACATCAGTGATAACAATTGAATAATTACAAAGTATAGAAGAACACTCTTCAAAGACACACTTTGATCTTGCTTAAAAGCTTCAATCAAGAACAATACACTCGTGCTTAAAAGCTTAGAGTGGACAAATTACAACTCAAATAAACAGTCCAATTCAAACATCAAAGAAATGAGTGAATGGCTCACAAATAATAAAACACAAAGAGACTTAAACCCTAACACAAGTAACGCAGCTCTTAGAATTACACTTCTCTGTCACGCAAGTAGGGTTGATACGCCTTTAAATAGAACAATCTTCATGGGCTTAGGCAGAATAAAATCTCAGATTTGATTTAACAATAAAGCAGATTTATTCTCCAAATCTCTTTCCCCTAAAATAGTAACAACCTGATTCTTCAAAACAGTAGAAAAAGATTGCTTCACATAAATAAATTACTCCACGATTTTCACAACAATCAGAAAACAAATCACACTAAAGATTGCTAAAATAGCGCAACACACAACACAACACATTCTGAACAGACTGTAAAATGTTCTGTCATCAGATGTTAAGACATCAATCTTGACATCATGCATAAAAACTGCAATACCAAACAACACACCACAAGCAGAATGTTAGAAGCACATGTTAAGACATCAGACATGACATCTTGAACAAACACATTGTTTTACCAAAATTGCTACCAATAACAGAACTAACAGCATCCTTGGTTATTCTTCGAGCAGACTCTACAGCGCTTGTAGTTGTGTGGTGGTACCTGGCCACGTTCGCTTTGAATGCAGTGTAACCTTACTAGGTCTATTTCCATAGATCGAACATACTGACTTTGATGGCTAGTAAGGTTCCCGTTTGTCACACTGAGTTGTTGCGTGTCTTCGTCTAGATAGATCGGAAGCCACCAATGGTTTAACAAATGTTGCAGAGTTCTTTGAACGAGAGTGCACCCTTGGTTACTCTCACAACATATTTTACAGCTCAGATAATCATGTGAAGTGAGAAAACCGAGCTGGACTTGCTTGGCGTGTAACTCCACCAAGCTGGTATTCATCAAACAAATATCCAAGATTTGAATCATGTTGATCTGATAAGGATTTTTATCATGATAGTCCTGGATCCATCCAAGATCCATCTGACGCTAGAGGGCCTCTTGTATGAAAGAGCATCCCTGATTGTTTACCGAGCAAGTCAGGCAGGAATTGTAATCGTGTCGCGGCAGATTATGATACTGGCTTTGCCTTGAGTGCATTGCCACCAAGTTGATATTCATTGCATGGATGTCATGATCCTGAATGATGTTGGAATTCGTATAAGTCAGGTTGACTCCACGAATTCGGTGCTCCTGGATCCACCCGAGATCCAACTGTTCCTGCAGAGCTGATTACACCACAAAACATCCTTGATTATCTTTAGAGCATATATCACACTGGTGATAATTATGAGCTGGTACATGACCGTATCTGCTCTGTCTGCGATGCATCTTAACCAGATTAGTCCTTAATAAGAGTACATCATGAATTTGATAGCTGTTGTTAGATTCTCCTTCTATCAAATTTACTGCAGCCTTCTCGTGTTGAGGCAACGGGTTTGTCTGAACATTCGAATTTGTATCCTTGAAGGATAAGACCCCGCTCCTGACAAGCTTTTGCACATCGGACTTGAAACTAAGACTGTTTTCTATGTTATGCCCTGGTCCTCCTTGATGGTAAGGACAAGTCTGATCCGTTTTGAACCAAAAAGGTGGATTTTTCATAACCGCGAGAGGAGCCCTGGTTTGGACATGCCCCTTGACCAGTAATAATGGAAACAGTTCTGCGTACAACATCGGTATAGGGTCAAACCCTAGTGGTTGCGTTGTACGGTTGTTGTTGTTATATTGTGGATGAGCCTGCTGAAGAGGTTGTTGTGTCCTTTGCTAGTACTGTTGTTGATTCGGTTGGCTTTAAGTAACCTGAGGTTGATACGTGGGAACATGCGCAGCGTTAATAGCAGGAATTATAGTTGCTACTGATTGCTATCGTCGCCTTTGCTTTTCGAGAGAGATATTGCTAATATCTTGCTCTTTTTTCTTAGGGAGAGCATTACCGTATCTTTTGGTACTGCTTGATGGTCTAGTGTCTTTAACTAAACGTCCTTCTCAGACTGCTTCCTCAAGATGAACTCCCATGCCGACCATCTCAGTAAAGTCGTTGGGCGTACTGGCAACCATTCTGTCATAATAAAATGCGCTCAAGGTTTTCAAGAAAATCTTTGTCATCTCTTTTTCCTCGAGAGGTGAACCAATCTGAGCGGCGATTTCACGCCATCTCTGAGCATACTCCTTGAAGGTTTCCTTGTCCTTCTGCGACATGGCTCTGAGTTGATCTCTGTCTGGTGCCATGTCCAGGTTATATTTGTACTGCTGAATAAAGGCAGCGCCAAGATCCCTGAAAGTAGCGATCTTAGTGCGGTTTAAACCCATGTACCATTTGAGTGCGGCACCGGTTAAACTATCTTGGAAATAATGGATCAGTAGCTGGTGGTTCTCAGTCTGAGGTGACATCCTCCGAGCGTACATCACCAAATGACTTTGAGGGCAAGAGTTACCCTTGTACTTCTCAAATTCAGGCACCTTGAATTTGGGCGGAACTTTCACATTGGGGGCCAAACAAAGGTCTGCGGTGTGCTTTCCAAATAAATCCTGACTGCGAATGGCTTGCAGTTCTTTCTGCATTTCCAGGAACTGTTCCTGGAACTCCTTCATCCTGTTGTCCATACTTTCGCTTCCACCAGAAGGCATCTGTGGAACCTGTCCTTCCGGGACAGTGTGTACAACGGGTGGTGGTATGGTCATTACGGCAATGACTCTTGGTGCCTCCCGAAGTTTGTAACCTTCAGGAGTTGTTGTCATGCCCCTGGCATCTTCGCTTTCCCGAAGTTTGTAACCTTTAGGCCCAGTGGCTCCTGCTACAGTTTTCGAATCTTCAGTGATCAGCGGAATATATCCTTCCGGGATATAGTTGAGTGGCATGCCCCAGGGACGATCTTTAGGCATGTTATACCGAGGATCGATCTTTTCCACTATAGGCGTTGATGTGATCTCTAAGATCACAGTTCGTTGTATCTGAGCTGCTGCCAGAGCTTGCATGTCACTGTGAAGCTTCCTCAGATCCTCTCTCAGAGCGTCGATTTCTTCTCTTAACTCTCTGTTCTCTTCCTCGAGATTATCCATTTTCTTTTGAATGTTGGCCCGAGTATTGTACGAATGAGACAGTTTGACTCTAGAATCGAGACATAAACACGAGATTCGTAGGGAAGAAGAATGCGTTACGTGAGAATGATGAATGATATGCAATGATTATATTTAGTTCTTTTTTGTTTAATTAAAAGAAACTTCAACAATTGGATTGCAAATATCAAACAGTGGGGAAACCCCATTTTATTGAATTCAAAGATTGCGGAAATGGAAATACAGTAATTACAAAGTGATGTAAAAGGTAATCTAAACTTATGGGTCCCGAGTCCTCTCTGAGGAGAGCTCAGGTGCTGGCTCTGGTAGCTTCCTTTTCTTTGACCGGGGCTCTTGAGCTGTTGTCGGGTTGTCATTCCTTTGCCAAGTGAAAGAAGCGAGCAAGTTCCTTCGGTCTTCTTGATTCTCTATAGCATGTTGCTCTAAAATCTCAATTAGAGCATCTTTATCTTTCAATAGTTGTTGTTTTTTCTTACACTCCATACTGAGAATGCGGTATTTGTTCTTCCAAGACCTCCTCTCCTGTTGAACTTTGTTGAGAGTAACCTGTAGTTTTTCTGTATCAGACATAAAATAAAGGACAGGGTCCCTTAACGGAAGAAATTCTTGACGAGGGTAAGGCATCCTCAGTTTGAGAGCTCTAGCTTGTACCCAGTGGATATAAGGTTCCACCGAGACACAGTCTGGTTTCCCTATAGACTCTCTTCCTTTCCTATGAACATGTTTCCAAGCATGCACTATTTCTGTCTTTAGTGCCCTGTCACTTTCTCCTTCCTTGAAGAAAAGACCTTCCAGATGAGCATTACGTGGAACATGCCTCATCGGGTATCCGAATTGACGACGAACTAAGTCTGGGTGGTAATTGATTCCTCCCTTAGTTCCTATAAGGGTAAATTAGGGAAATTTCCATAACGGTCAATGATTCTGATCCCGTCATAGATTCGATTGTACCAATCAATGTCAGAGTTGGTAAGAGACATGATTCTCTGCGACCAACGTAAAGTACTCTTTTGATCCCAAAATGCGGCAGACTTTGGAAAATGGGAAGTGAACCATTTGTAAAGCCGGGATACACAGCATGTGATCATTCCTCTACTGTACAAATTCCTTAAATGTGCAGAATGATAGGCATCCGCGAGCAAGGTTGGTACGGGGTTTCCAATCAAGAGTATCTTAATGGCATTGATATCAACAAAGTTATCAATGTTAGGAAACATAAATAACTCGTAGGTGAGCAAAACAAAGATGATCTCAAAAGCAGTCACGTTCCCTATACTAGCAAAGTACAGGGCTTTCTTTATCAAAAATTGGGCTGGCAAACCTTGGATTCCACCCTTAGTGGTCATGTGAGTCCTGACTTCTGACTCGTCCAAATATATTGCTCTTGAAATGGTTTGATCCTTTGGAATTTCTTCCAGTCCAGAAAAGGGAGCTTGATAAGTGATAGGTAAATCAGTCAGGTGAGAATACTCCTCCAGCGTTGGTGCTAGCTGATAATCCGGGAATGTGAAATAGTGATAGACCAGATCATAGAACTGAATGAGTGTAGACAGGATTCCTTCAATTATATGGACCCTTAACAGAGACCGCAGTCCTCCGTACTTAGCTCTGAAAGCCTCAGGGTTGGTGATCATCCTCGCCAAACCTCTCAAATCCTCTAATTTTGGAACCTTGAAGGTGTACTTGTGAGTTTTCCTTCTACCGAAATCCATAACGCAATCTTTTTCTCTGACATTTGCAATCATTGTCTTAGTTTAATTTAAAAAAGAGAAACTAGAAGAGAAATTTTTCTTTGTTTTAATGATTTTTAGATGAATGCATGAATGTAACACACAAAAACATAGAAAAAACATGGGGTCAAAGGTTCGGTGTCATGAAGTCAAGGCTCTACCCATCCCCAAAGGTTTATACTGGTGATTTTTTGTACCGATCCTCAAAATCACTGACCCCTCTTGGGATAACGACAGCAAGCGGATCGCCAGCGAGCTGTAGTATCTTAGAGTAGTCTCAAAGGAGGGTAGTATCGCGTGACAACTATTTTCGATAGCTTCCACACTACAAAATGGTTTCAGTCTACTAAAATCCTCAGCTTCTCAGATAACCCAATCGAACAATCTGCTTTCAACAACCGAAGTCGTATAGGCATTGAATCCGTAAAAGGCATCTCCACTGATTTGATGGTCGACCGAGGTCTCTTATTTGGGAGTCATTCCCTGTAAGATTACTCGTCTAGTGCCATCACTTATCTTAGGTGTATACTCAATCTTTCCAGATGCGGCATCACACGCATTCCCATTAGCAGAATAATAAACACGGATATCAATTAGGAAAATCAGTATATATATTTATCCTAAAACTAACATCCTAGACCTCTTAAGAGCTATAATAATCCTAGTCCTAAACAGACAATGGCTCCCCAGCAGAGTCGCCATTTCCATGGTATTTTCTTAAGGTTTCTATCCAAGAGATGGGAGAAGAGCTTGTCTCTCCCACTGTGGTCGCCATTTTTCTGTGGTGGCCACAGTGAAAAATGACTTGTTCAAGGTTTCTACCTAAAACTGTAAGAAAGAATGCCTCCCACTGTGGTCTCCATTTTTCTGTAGCGCGGTTTTTTGGTTTCGAATCACTATCGCTTTGGTACTACAGTTCGATTCATTTTTTTATCCTGTGAAGCTGAATAAGGAAGGGAAATAGATGTCTCCAATTAACCCTGCTGGCATATTGAGTTCAAACAGATGACTGTTGGTTTACAAATGCTATTAAGATAGTGGGTCTCTCTTGGTTTATTTTGTTAAGAATAGAATGTATGGACTGTTCATGAGGCTTTTGGTTAGTGTGCTCGCTAAGATTTTTGCAATCTTATGCCTACGTATTCCCGTTTTTAAACGAAACAGGGAAATCAGAGCAATCGTAGTTCCTCCTATTCTAAAGGAGGAAAAAGATGTTTTGGGGTCTCGTTCAATGCCCAAGACGGAGGCTAAATGTTTGACTGAGAGAGAACTTGTCATCTCCAAAGGGGAATTTGTCGATTTTTTGTGTACCTTAATCAAAGCACAAGGTTGATGCTAAAAGGTTGATTGACTCAACCGAGGATTTCTTTATACAAAGCTTAAGAGGAGGCTATTGACCCAACAAGAGGGTGTTTATTATTTGTCTCGTATAAAGCCCGAGATAGAGACTAAAAGGGTTGACTCAATAAGAGAGTACTAAAAGTGATTGACTCAACAAGAGAGTGCTTTTATATGTCTTGTACAAAGCCCAAGATGCAGGCTGAAAAAGGTTTGACTCAACAAGAGAGTACTTTTTATCTGTCTTGTACAAAGCCCAAGATAGAGGCTAAAAAGGTTGACTCAACAAGAGAGTCTGAAAGGGTGATTGACTCAACAAAAGAGTCTTTTATACTCAACAAGAGAGTGATTTGTTGTCTCGTACAAGGCCCGAGATTGAGGCTAAAAGGAGATTGACTCAACAGGAGAACCTGGAAAAGTGAGTGACTCAACAAGAGAGTCTGAAAAGGTTAGCTCTGCTAGGGAGAATCATTGTACAAAGCCCAAGAGGAGGCTGACTTCACAGAGGAAGGATCATTATACAAAGTCTAAGAGGATTCTATCTTACTACTGATGATTATTGAGATCCCTAGGCATGTCCAAGTAGAGAACTCTCATGAGAGAGACGGGGTTTCTGCTGGAGATTGATCCAGAATGATCGGGGTTTCTTCCTATGTTTATAAGGAACTTGAGAATGTCTTTGAGACTTAAGGGTATTTAGACTGTCCAAGTCTATTGGTAGAGTTTGATCTTTTGTATGATGCCCAAGAAGAGGCCTACTCGTTTAAGGGATGAGTATCAACCTTAGAATTGGTCTGAGAGTGTTGACTCTTTTTAGAAAGACAGATCTAACGAAGGATGAATTAGTTTTGTCCTATACCTGTAAGAGGTCTTCAGAGTCCATGTATTAATGCCCAAGAGAAGGCGTGAGAACTTCTAAGAAGCCGAAGGGTCCTTGTACAACGCCCAAGAGGAGGCGGGGATGCTTTTAGGAAGCTGTGGGTCCCCAAACCAAGAGAAGTTCAAGAAATGCAATTCACAGAGAAGAGATCATTCCAGGAAAATTCGAGGGTTTGGAAGAAACTCAAGAGATGTTATTCACGGAGAATAGATCAACTCGGGGAGTAGAATTTCTTTGACAATTTATAGGGGTGACAGTCTGAGAAAAGGTTCATCGAGAATACTACCTTTCTCTTTGTTCCATATTGTTTAACCCCAAGAGGAGGGAAGACTGTATCTGGTAATCCTATGGGGATCTAGTCTTGTTTGTTTCAAATAGTGACCAACAGGCTTTACCTAGTTCTAGACCTAGTTGCCGGGGAAAACTCTAAATAACTATACTAGTATATATACAGTTGATATATGACAAGTATATAAAAGGATGTGAAAGAAGACTTACAGTGAAGCAGCCCTACAATACAGTTATATATATATATATATATATATGAAAGCAGTAAATGAAAGCGGATAAACACTTACCCGTTGTAGAGCTTCCATGTTGTTTTGTTAGTTGTTCAACAAAGAAATTAAAGAAATTTTGGATAATGACTGTATATTCAAAATCAAAGGAGAAAGTGCTTTGAAAAGATTATTGGGGCTGATAGCTCAAGGAGAGGCCCAAGGTTTTAACAGTGATCGCACCGCTGTTTTGAAAATGTACAGAGGGACTTATACAACAACTGAGGCTCAAAAGGTTTTTATTTACAAAAGGGTTGGGTCTTACACTCTATTAGAGGCCCAAAGTTTATTTTTGTACAAGTGGTGGGGCTTACAACTCAGGGAGAGGCCCAGGGTGGACAGTGATCGCACCGTCGTTTTGAAAATTGTCGAGGGACTTATACAATTGTCTGAGGCCCAAAATGTTTGGCTTTCAAAAGGGGTTGGGTCTTACACTCTATTAGAGGCCCAAGATTGTTTTTGAAAAGGAATGGGACTTATAGCTCGAGGAGAGGCCCAGTTGGTTTTGTCAAAAAGGGCGGCGATCGCGCCGTTTGTTTTGAAAATACAGTGGGACTTATACAATGACTGAGGCCCAAAAAGTGGTGTATTTACAAAGGGGATGAGTCTTACACTCTAATAAAGGCCCAAAGGTTAAAGAAAGGAGGTGGGACTTACAGCTCGAGGAGAAGCCCAAGGATGTTTTTAAGAAAGGCGGCGATCGCGCCGAACTTTTGAAAATATACAGAGGGACTTATACAATGACTGAGACCCAAAAAGTTATTTATGTACAAAAGGGGTTGGGTCTTACACTCTATTAGAGGCCCATGAGTGTTTGAAAAAGATTTGTGAGGATGGAATTACTCAAAACCCTAATTTTGTTTATAAAGGAATTAATTTTGTTAAAAAATTAATAAAAAGTATTGAAAACATGTGAAAAATGAGTGGTGATCTTGGATCAATGTTTCAAAAATCATATTTTTATCCACAAAATGATTGGAAACCAATTAAATTTGAAAAATCAATAAGGAAAAAATATTTTAAATGTTGAAAAACAAATAAAAGATTAATTCTTTGCAAAAATATCAAGTATATGAAATAAATAATATTTTTGGGAATTTTTGGTAAAATAAAATATTTTAACATTTTTGTGAATTATTAAAAAAAGAATCAACTCAAAATCATTAAAACTCAGAGAGAAATTAATTTTTGAATCAATTAAACAAAATCACAAAAATTCAAATATTTGAATTATGGCGCCAAGAACACCAAGTTCTTGCCCGCGCCCTCTGTTTTCTCAGATTTGTGTTTTCTCATCAATCTCACTGAATACTTGATGAAATCATACTATCCACATATCAATCTGCTCGTTTTCACCTCACGGTCATGTCTATGGTCTTTAATTTCATTTATTTTAAGCATGGAATAAGAAATCAAGACAAAACCTCAAGAACCCAAAAATTTGCATGAAGGCTGAGAATTTTGATTCACGATTCAAACAAAGCAATTAATTAAGGGGAAACATTTTATGCATGATTATGAACATTTGGCAAAAGTATTGTGCGAGGAAATATGAATAGATTAAGAGATGACCAAGTTTAGGCTTACTTGAAGGTCGTGACAGCAAAAGCAATGTGATTTTTGAGTTGGAGGTGTTACAGATGAGTTGTGATGATCTGAACAGCTTCCCTACACCATATGGAGTGTGTTTGGATGCTTGGACTTGATCAGAAATGGCTGGATCACTTCATGGCATCTCAACTGCAACTTGGTTGAAAACTCGAGCAACTGGTTGGTGATTCTGAGAAATCAGTGTTACAATTGTGTGTTTAGTGTTTGAATAACTCACATATGATATTTATGAGGTGTTAGAGCAATTGGTTTGAGTGGAATTGCTCTCTACTGAAAAATTCGATAGTGACTTGCTAAGAAAGGCATTTTTGAGAGTGAGAAGACGATTTTGAGAAAGGCAAGTGTTGTAGGCCTTTGGTGTACTTAAACTGAGCACAAATGAGCTCTATTTATAGTAGAGCAAGTTTGTTTTGCAAGCAATGGTGAATGGCAACTGGTACAGGTCTGTGGCCAATGGTTGCATTTTGGAATCTCAAGTCTCCTCTAGCCATTGACTAGAGGTTAGGGCACAGGCCTTTTGTTCCCTAGTTCAGAGATTATCTTTGACTCATTCAGTTGGAATAGGCTCAGTTCATGCCACCTTGGTGCATCCATTGAATGCTCCAAAACAAAATTGGAGTCTTGTCCCCTTTTTAGGGTTTTTTAGGTTTGGCATACTACTTTTAGTTCCAAAGACTTAGGAGGCTTATGGATCAGTGTTTGTTCCTCCTTGGTCTCCCCCTGAGGTGATCAGATGGATAAACTTGTTTGTCATTTGCACAAATTGCCCAAATCGAGCAAAATGCACAAATCTGCCTTGTTATGACAGTTGCAGGAAGGAATATTCCCACTGTCATAATTCTTAGCTCAAATGGAATTTCATGGGGTTCTTGGACATTTTGGAAAGCTCTCATATGATACAACATATGTGTGATCATAGTTTGTCTTGACACTTTTTGGATCCAAGTGAAAAATTCCCTTACATTTTGAAAAAAAGTGAAACAGATTCTAACTTAATGAAATTTTCACTAAGTGTTGGGAAAATGTCACTTTTGTGTTTTCAGCCATTTTGATCATTCCATAACATAAAATCCATGAGGAATTGGAATGAGGTGTAATTGACACTTTTGAAGTATGCCATGAGAGCTAAAAATCCATTTTTGGATCAGCCAAAATAGTTGCTTGGATCTCAAGTTATGATCCTTGGAAGTTGGTACCCTAGCCACTTTGTTTTATAACTTAGAAAAATTCTAAGTTTTTATGGTTACCCCTTTTACAAGTTATCCCACTTTATTTGATTTTTCTTGATGAATGATGATTCAAATCACACATTAACATCATTTTAGAGTCAAGGAACCTTGGTTGACCAAAAAAATCAAAAAGTCAAACTTTGACTTTTTGGTACAGTTGACTTTTTATCAAATGAATTCTAAACTGTGCAATCCTCTATGAAATCAAGCCCTTGACCTAAATCAAACTTATTGGATGGATTCCATAGGTTTTATAGGATGTATTGAATCATGTCCCAAGGTTTGGGAGCATGTCCTGGTCAAAAGTCAAAGGCATAGTTGACTTTTTCCTCGAAACCCTAGTTGTGGTCCTGATGAAATTGAAACTTCTAGATTAAGCTTCTTGGATCAATCCATTGTTGCAAATGGATCAATGTAGTATATTAGAGACCCTAAAACCATGTCTTGAGGTCTTGGCTCATGTTTTGTCCCAAAAGTCAACTTAGGGGTGAATTAGGTCAAGAAACCCTAATTCTTGATTTTTGATGAATGCATCCCCTGAGGTTAAATTGACTTGATGCTTGGGTCCATGAGGTCCCTTGGAGTACCTTGGGTTATGCTTTGAAGTATTGGCTTATTCCCAGAGGAAAATTTCCACCTGGAGGCCCTGGTCGACCAAAACCCTAATTTGGTGACACTGGCGATCTTGAGGCTTGATCCCTTGTGGGTGTTTGAGAGGTTATACAAATTGAAGATCATGTCCTTTCTTGATTGATCCTTTGTCTAAGGGCTCGGAGAGGGCTTGAAACCCTAATTCTTGATTGTAGTGAATGCTCACCCATCTTTGGGGAGATTGATAAGTGTGAAAGTTCATCGATATTGTGGTAATGCTTTTCACAATGATGGGAAATATTAGTGGTCAAAATTTGGGGTATGACAGTATTCCCGTTTAAAGAAACAGGGAAATAAGTGCAATCGTAGTTCCTCCTATTCTATGGGAGGAAAAAGATGTTTTGGTGTCTTGTTCAAAGCCCAAGATTGAAGCTAAAAGATTGAGTATTTGTGTCTTGTTCGAAGCCCAAGATTGAAGCTAAAGGTTTGACTGAGAGAGAATTTGTCATCTCTAAAGGAGATATCTCATCTATTTATAACAACTGTTGGGTGACTGTTTATAAAGGAGGATTACTTTAACTGGGATATATGAATCCAGCAATGCCATAATTTCCTTTATGAGGGTGTTGTCCTGAAGGAGAAAAGTTTAACTCAGTATAGAGCAATGCCATTTTTCCTTAGGAATTTCTTATACTAAGAGAGGGACAGTGGCGTGGATGTAAATAATCCAGAGGCTTGCCACTTACAACAATTAGATGAAAGAGGGGATTTACCAGGATAAAAGATGGACAACAACTTGGATATTTGAATCAACAAGTGTGTCAGTTACAGCAGTTATCTAGGATTAGGGTTTCTTTTGATTTTCTATTTTGATACGTGATATACAAAGAAATGACTTCCTACAAAGAGTTTTAGATTTCCTCTGAGGGGATTGTTAATTTTTGTGTGCCTTGATCAAAGCCCAAGGTTGAAGCTACGAGGTTGATTGACTCCACTGGGGAAGTCTTTATACAAAGCCTAAGAGGAGGCTAGAAAAGACTGACTCAACAAGAGAGTGTTTATATATGTCTAGTACAAAGCCCAAGATTGAGGCTAAAAGAGACTGACTCTTTGGGGATATCATTATAAAAAGCCTAAGAGGAGGCTAAAAGGGATTTTGACTCCGCCGGGGAGGGTTTGTATGTGTCTTGTACAAAGCCCAAGATTGAGGCTGAAAAAAGACTGACTCTGTGGGAAAGAAATCTTTATCTGTCTTGTACAAAGCCCAAGATTGAGGCTAAAATGAAACTTTACTGACTCGGCTGAGGATATTTTAGGTGTCTTGTACAAAGCCCAAGATTGAGGTTGAAATGAGTGACTCTGCGGGAGAGCATTATTTGTCTTGTACAAAGCCCAAGATTGAGGCTGAAAAAGAAGGTTGACTCTGTTTAGGGAAATTTATAAGGTGTCTTGTACAAAGCCCAAGATTGAGGCTGAGAAAGGTTGACACAACAAGAGAGTACTTTTATATGTCCTATATAAAGCCCATGATTGTGGTTGAACAAGCTGGAGAAATGATTATACAAAGCCTAAGAGGAGGCTAAAATAGTTGACTCAACAAGAGAGTGCTGAACGGTGATTGACTCAACAAGAGAGTCTGAAAGTCGTGATTGACTCAACAAGAGAGTCTGAAAAAGTGATTGACTCAACAAGAGAGTCTGAAAAGGTTAGCTCCGCTGGGGAGAATAGTTGTACAAAACCCAAGAGGAGGCTGACTGTGCTGAGGAAAGATCATTATACGAAGCCTAAGAGGAGGCTAGCTTCTGCCGGGGATTATTGAGATCCTGAGGCAGGTCCAAATGGGTAATCAACTCTTACTGAGGTTTACAAAAGAGTCAAGGTATCAGATGCCTTGAGGTTCTGATTTGGGATAGTGTTATATTGATTATAAACTGACTCTGGCTTAGGGATTTTAGGAGAGAAACTGGGTTTTAGAACCCATGGGTTTTAACTCTGCTGGAGATTGATCCAGACTGACCGGGGTTTCTTCCTATGCTTGTAGGGAACTTGAGAATGTCTTTGAGACTCAAGGGGATTTAGACTGTCCAAGTCTATTGGTATGGAGGAGTTTATATTTGTATAACGCCCAAGAGGAGGCTGACCCTTTTAAGGGATGAGTATCAACCCTAAAATCAGTCTGAGGTTTTGCCTCTTTTTAGAAAGACTGCTCTAACAAAGGATGACTAAGTTCTGTCTTATACCTTTAAGAGGTCTTCAGGGTCCTTGTGTTAAGCCCAAGAGAAGGCATGAGAACTTCTAAGAAGCCGGAGGGTCCTTGTACAAAGCCCAAGAGGAGGCGGGGATGCTTTTAGGAAGCCTGTGGGTCCAAACCAAGAAAAGTTCAAGAAATGCTATTCACCGAGAATAGATCATTTAGTGAAAGTTCTAAGGTTTGAAGAAATTCAAGAGATACTATTCACCGAGAACAGATCAACTCTGGGGAGTAGAATTCCTTTGACCATTTCTAATAGTGACAGTCTGAGAAAAGGTTAACCGAGAATACTGTCTTTCTCTTTGTTCCATATTGTTTAAGCCCAAGAAAAGGCAAGACTGTATCTGGAAGTCCTATGGGGATCTAGTTTTTACCGTATAAAAGAGTGACCAACTGGCTTTACCTAGTTCTAGACCTAGCTGTCAGGGAAAACTCTAAATAACTATATTAGTATATATACAGTTGATATATAACAAGTATTTAAAAGGATATGAAAGAAGGACTTACAGGGAGCAGCTTCCCATAATACAATTATATATATGAAAGCGAGTAAATGAAAGCTATTAAAACTTACAGGCGAGCAAGCTTCCATAGTAACAGCTGTATGGTTAGTTGTTCAAGAAATTAAAGAAAGTTTTGATAACAACTATGAATTTGAACCTAAATCAAAAGAGAAGTTATTTTTGAAAAGGTTGTTGGGGCTTATACTCAAAGGGAGGCCCAGATGAAAAACAGTAACCGTACTGTTGTTTTGTAAACTGTACTGGGGCTTATACAATGACTGTGGCCCAAAAAGGTTTTTTATTTACAAAGAATGGGTCTTACACCTTATTACAGGCCCAAAGTTTATTTTATATACAAGTGGTGGGGCTTACAACTCAAGAAGAGGCCCAGGTGGTTTTTGTTTAAAAGGCGAAGACCGCGCCGAGATTTTAAAATCGTATCGGGACTTATACAATGACTGAGGCCCACAGAGGTTTATTTACAAAAGGGTTGGGTCTTACACCCTTTTAAGAGGCCCAAAAGTTGTTTTGAAAGAGAAAGATGAGACTTACAACACGAGGGGAGGCCCAGATGATTTCATTTTGAAATGGCGATCGCGCTGAGATTTTTGAAAATGCAGAGGGACTTATACAATGTCTGAGGCCCAATTATTTTATTTACAGAGGGATGGGACTTACACTCTACCAAGAGGCCCAAAAGTTGTTTAAAATTTAAAATCAAGAGGAAACCCTAATTTTAAATTAAAATGTTTATTTTCAAAGGAAATTAAATGAAAAAAAATGATATCAAATACCAAATATATTCAAAAATAAGTTGTATACCTTGGAAAATCATGTTTATTCACATGAAAGTTTGAAATTCAATTGGTTTTGAAATATCAAAGTGGAAATTCCATTTTAAAATGTTTGAAAACAATTAAAATGAAATTAATTACAAAAATTCTAACTATATTAAATAAATAATATAAATTGGATTTTTTTTTTTGTAAAATAAAATAATTTAACATTTTTCTGAATTTAGAGAAAAAGAATCATTTCAAAAACATAAATATTCAAAGAGAAATTAATTTTTTTAATCAATTAACAAAAATAACAAAATATTCAAATATTTGAAAAAGGGCGCCAAGAACGCCAAGTTCTTGTCTGCGTGCCCTGTTTCTGCAAATTTACATTTTCTCACTTTTCTCCATGATTTCTCAATGGTTTTGCACGATTCAAGTACCAATCTTGTTCGATTTTGAACAAGGATCACAACCATATAGTTTAATTGCATTTATTTTGAACATTGAGTGAGAAATCAGAAGAAAACCTCAAGAACCCTAATTTCAGCATGAACACAATGAAATTACATACATGATTGATTCATGACAATTGATTGAGGGTTATCACTCCATACATGATTATGGACATGTGGCAAAATTATTGTGCAGTAAAATATGCGTGCATCATGGAGTTTGAAGAGCTCATGCTTACCTCTTGCAACTGGTGATCGAGTTTGGTGATGGAGGTGTTGTACGTTGGTTCCAATGATCTGGACGGCTTCCTTAGGTGCCAAGGAGTGTGTCTGAATGCTTGGAGTGGTTTGAAATGAACTGGAACTTGAGATGGTACCCCAACTACAAATCTGTCAAGAACTTGAGCAGTTAGCTGGTGATTTTGTGAAATTGATGTTCCATTTAATGCCCCAGTTTTTTTTTGTCAGTTTTAGTCCGTTTTATTTATTTGAGTCGTTTTTTATTATTCTATTATTATTTTATTTTTATTTCTGACTTTAATCTGAAAATATGTTATTTTTAGTCGAGATTATATTTTATCGGGTTTTGGGAGCGTTTGCGAGATATTTGGGTGTAGGGGTATTTTGGGCGTTTTGATTTATTTGGTTAAGTTAAGAATAGAATGAAAAAGAGAGAAAAATAGTAAGAAGAGAAAAGAAGAGAAAAGAAGAGAAAAGAAGAAAAGAGAGAAAAACTTGAGGAAGAAGAAATCAATCAACCAATTTTTCTACGCGCTATTTAATCGGGTAAGGGTGCGAAACTCGATTATGCTATGTTTGTGTATGATTATGTATGTGTTTGCTTGGATGTTTCTTGTCTTTCCATGGCTTTTGAGTTCTAGTTTGAAAATGATAAAATGATTAGGAATCGATGTTTGCGCGGCCAGAAATCGATATAATTTGTGTTGTGTGATCACCATGTGGTTATGAGTCATTGCTGATAATTGTTTTGGTGTTGGAATTGATTTGGAATGAAAAATGAGGTTTTTGGAGGTTTTGGATAGTGTAACCCGTAACAGAATTTTTCTAGTTCTGGTGTGATTCGCCAGGCAAATTGAGTATCGCCACTAGCTCGCCAGGCGGAGTGCAGGCGAAGGGAAATTGCCAGGCGAATTCGTAAGTCGCCAGGCGAAATAGGAATTACAGAAAGGGGGTAGCTTCTGTAACTTTTCATTTTTTTCTAATTGGTGATTCGCCACTAGCTCGCTAGGCGAATGGCTGGCGAATGGGATTCGCTAGGCGAAATCCATGGCGAATGGGAATTCGCCAGGCGAATTTGGCTGTATCTCAATAAATTCTTTTCTTTGAAAATTCATAACTTTTGATCTGTGGTTCGGTTTGAGGCGTGGTTTGATGCGTTAGAAAGCTCATAAAATGTACTTTATATTGATGATGGTTTTGAGAATTGTTGGCCGATTATATTATGTCAGAAATTAGAAAATGTGTTGCTTTGTTGTTGACTTTTGCCATTTAATTGTGTGAACTTGATGTGTATGTGCAATATGTTGTTGGTGTGGATATTTTATGACTTGTGTACTGTTGAGTGATGAAATTGCATGAAATATATATCGTAATGATGATTGGTGGCCTTACGGCAAGAAATTGCAATGTGTTGTAATTGTTGAGTTATGCATGATTATGGATGAGTAAATGTGTGCATATGAATGTTATGAGTCATTGTATGCCAAGCATCATAATATGCATACTGTGAATTCGAGTACCATGAGGGTACGAGCGACAGATAGATTCCAATGGGAATTCGCTATAACATCGTGAGCCTTAAAAATAAGAGGACCTAAAGCGATTTGATATATCGTGAGCCTTAAAAATAAGAGGACCGAAAGCGATGGTTATAGACGATCATGTGCCCTTGTGGGGTGTGAGCGATCAGATTGTGAGCCTTATACAAAGAGGACCGAAAGCAATCCATAAACGTCGTGAGCCTTATACAAAGAGGACCGAAAGCGACGGGGAACATCGTATGCCCGACGGGGAGTTACACTAAGTAACGAGCGATGGTTCCAATAGTTCCTGAGTGAACTGGTTCTGAGATGTTATGAGTCGGTACCGCATGTGCATTGCATGGAGTCGTTGTGTCGATCTCTGTGCATTTGCATAAATCATGGATTAATTGTGTATGGAATTGTGAATGTGACTGATGAGATAAAATATGTATATTTATGTGGTTGATGAGAGTATTGTATATGATTGATATGCATCGGCGACGTATATATAGAATATGTTTTGTATTTGATTGTGGTGCAATTGTGGTGAAAATATTTTATATGTGCATTTTGTGTTAATATATGATTATATGCAACTGTGTTATGATTGTGTTTCTCACCCTTCTGCTGTTTTATAATGCTCTATGAGGCATTGCAGATTAGAGTTGCTGGAGGTCTTTTTGTGAAGCTTTGCGTCTTCATTCTTTTGTCGGTCGGCTCTGATATGTGACGCCGGGTAGTTAGGGTGGCCGTTTGTGATTAGTTTGTATTATGTATATGTATCTTTTGAATTGTACATGTATGGTTGTATATGACAAACAAACTTTCATGATATATATATATATATATATATATATATATATGAGATTCAGTTGCAGATTTTCCGCTATTATTCTGTTTCTGATTCGTGGGTGTATTACTACCTGAATTGTTGCATATCTGTATGAGCAGGTGTTGTTTGTTTGTTTCAAATTGATGTGGCGTCTCCGGTCTATGCCGTGCATGTTTTAATTATACTCTGATGAAATTTTGAATTTTCTTTTACCGCTTTAATAGCTTGGAGGTATAGATTGGGGGTGTTACATTAAGTGCTATCAGAGCCAGTCCGTGTCAGTTTGTGTCAGTCCTTGTTGGTCTTTGTGGTTAGGGGAGCTATTTGTTTAACCATAGTTGCTATTAATGGAAATGAATAGAATATGGCTGGAAGGAATAATGTTGCTTTAGCTACTGCGATGCAGACTATGGCTCGGGCTGTGCAGGGTGCACCGAATGCTGCTGGCAATGATGAGTTTCGAAAGAATAAACCACCTGTCTTCAAAGGAAGATATGATCCTGATGGTGCACAGATTTGGTTGAAAGAGATTGAAAGGATTTTCCGAGTGATGGATTGTGACGAGGATCAGAAGGTGAGACTAGGTACTCACATGTTGCTGGAAGAAGCTGATGATTGGTGGGTTGGTACTCGTCATGTGTTGGAAGCTGCAGCGGAGGAGGAGGAAGAGATCACTTGGGAGCTATTTAGCTGGGAGTTCTTGAGGAAGTATTTTCCCGAAGATGTCAGAGGGAAGAAAGAGATAGAATTCTTGGAATTAAAACAAGGTAGTATGTCTGTTGTAGACTATACTGCTAAGTTTATTGAGCTGGTGCAGTTTTATCCACATTATAGGGAGGCGACTGCGGAATTTTCTAAGTGTGTTAAGTTTGAAAGTGGGTT
This sequence comes from Lathyrus tuberosus, assembly GCA_022829125.1. Classification (NCBI taxonomy): domain Eukaryota; kingdom Viridiplantae; phylum Streptophyta; class Magnoliopsida; order Fabales; family Fabaceae; genus Lathyrus; species Lathyrus tuberosus. Next base: position 5,513,960 of record JALAZF010000289.1, on the reverse strand, counting down.
GCGTCCTGAGATTAAACAGGCTATTGGTTATCAGAGGATTCGAAGGTTTGCAGACTTGGTGGATTGTTGCAGGATTTATGAGGAGGATAGTAAGGCTCATTCTACTCACTATAAGAGTATGACCAACCGAAAAGGGAAGCAACAGGTTCGTGGTGGTCCTTATGTGACACCAGCTGATAAAGGTAGGCAAAGGGGTGCTTTTGATCAAAGGTCAAGTGGGGGAGGAATGTCTAGTCCTCTGAGGTGTTTTAGATGTGGTGATGTGGGACATCGTCAGTCTGAGTGTAGGAAGGATTTGAGGAAGTGTTCTAATTGTGTGGTGTAGGACATGTGGTTGCTGATTGTGCAAGGAAGAATGTGTTGGTATGTTTCAACTGTGGTGAACCTGGTCACATTAGTACCAAGTGTTCGAAACCGAAGAAGGCTCCAGTTAGTGGGAAAGTCTTTGCGTTATCAGGGACTCAGACTTCAAGTGCAGATCGTCTGATTTGAGGTACTTGTTTTATTAATAGTATGCTCTTAATTGCTATTATTGATACTGGAGTGACTCATTCATTTATTTCATCTGAGTGCGCGAAGCGTTTGAATCTTGTGTTGTCTTTAATGGATGGTGAGATGGTTATTGATATGCCAGCAATGGGTTCAGTAACTACTTCATTGGTTTGTTTGAGTTGTCCTTTGACCATTTATGGTAAAGATTTTGAGATGGATTTAGTGTGTTTGCCGTTGGAGGGTTTAGATGTGGTTTTAGGAATGAATTGGTTGCAATTCAATCGGGTTCATATTGATTGTTATCATAAGCTAGTAAGGTTTCCTTCTCTTGAGGAAGACGAAGACTTGAGTTTCTTATCTACCAAAGAGTTGAAGAAACTTTTGGCGGAGGAAGCTCAGTTGTTCGGGTTGTTTGCATCTTTGACCGTGGCTAGTCAAGTGTCGCTGGATGTGTTTCCTGTTGTGTGTGAATTTCCTGAAGTGTTTCCTGAGGATATTTTAGATGTGCCGCCAGAGAGAGAGGTGGAGTTTTCTATAGATCTAGTTCCTGGTACTAGACCTGTGTCTATGGCACCTTATAGAATGTCGGCATCTGAGTTGGTTGAGTTGAAAAAGCAATTGAATGTGTTGTTGGAGAAGAGGTTTGTGAGGCCAAGTGTTTCTCCTTGGGGTGCTCCAGTTTTGTTGGTGAAAAAGAAAGATGGAAGTATGCGATTGTGTATTGATTAGCGTCAGTTGAATAAGGTGACGATTAAGAATAAGTATCCTCTTCCAAGGATTGATGATCTGATGGATCAGTTGGTTGGTGCTTGTGTGTTTAGTACGATTGATTTGAGATCGGGGTATCATCAGATAAGGGTGAAAGAGGAAGATATTCAGAAGACGGCTTTTAGGACACGATACAGTCATTATGAATATTCGGTGATGCCGTTCGGGGTTTCTAATGCGCCAGGTGTGTTTATGGAATACATGAATCGTATTTTTCACGAGCATTTGGATCATTTTGTTGTTATGTTTATTGATGATATTTTAATCTATTCTAAGTCTCGGGAGGAGCACGCGGAGCATTTGCGTATTGTTTTGCAGGTTCTGAAGGAAAGGAAACTTTTTGCAAAATTGTCCAAGTGTGAGTTCTGGTTGTCGGAAGTGAGTTTTCTTGGACACGTAATTTCAGGTAATGGTATTTCTGTGGATCCATCTAAAGTAGAAGCAGTTCTACAATGGGAGGCTCTGAGATTTGTTACTGAAATTCGAAGCTTTTTGGGTTTGGCTGGTTATTATCGGAGGTTTATTGAAGGTTTTTCTAAGTTGGCACTTCCATTGACCCAGTTGACTTGTAAAGGACAAGCGTTCATTTGGGATATTCGGTGTGAGGAGAGTTTTAATGAGCTGAAAAGAAGATTGACGACAGCTCCAATTTTGATTTTACCAGATCCTAATGAACCGTTCGTGGTTTATTGTGATGCGTCTTTGATTGGCCTAGGTGGTGTGCTAATGCAGGAAGGTAAGGTTGTGGCTTACGCTTCAAGGCAATTGAGAGTGCATGAGAAAAATTATCCTACTCATGATATTGAGTTAGCGGCTGTGGTTTTTGTGTTAAAGATTTGGAGGCATTATCTCTACGGTGCAAGGTTCGAAGTCTTTAGTGATCATAAAAGCTTGAAATATTTGTTTGATCAGAAGGAGTTAAATATGAGGCAGCGTAGATGGTTGGAATTCTTGAAGGACTACGACTTTGGCTTAAATTACCATCCTGGTAAAGCTAATGTGGTAGCTGATGCTTTGAGTCAGAAATCATTGCATATGTCAGCTTTAATGGTTAAGGAGTGGGAACTTTTGGAATCGTTTAGAGACTTGAGTTTGGTATGTGAAGTGACTTTGGATAGTGTGAGGCTGGGTATGCTGAAGGTTACTAATGATTTTCTGATGACGGTAAGTGAGAAACAGAAGTTGGATGTGAAATTCGTGGATTTGATGTTGGTTGGCGGAAAAGATGCGAGTAGTGATTTTGAAGTGGATGTTAATGGTGTTTTGAGGTTCCGTGGCCGAATTTGTATTCCTGATGATTCGGAGTTGAAAAGGATGATTTTGGAGGAAGGACACCGGAGTAATTTGAGTATACATCCGGGAGCGAATAAGATGTACCAAGATTTGAAGAAGATTTTCTGGTGGTCTGGATTGAAAAGAGATATGGCTCAGTTTGTGTATGCGTGTTTGACTTGTCAGAAGTCGAAAGTTGAACATTTGAGGCCTAGTGGTTTGTTGCAACCGTTGGATATTCCGGAGTGTAAATGGGATAGCATTTCGATGGATTTTGTAACAGGATTGCCAAACACTCAGAGAGGGCATAATACTATTTGGGTGGTTGTAGATAGACTGACTAAATCGGCTCATTTCATTCCGATTGATATCAGTTTTTCTTTGGAGCGGTTAGTTGAGATTTACATCAGTGTGATTGTGAAGTTGCATGGGGTTCCGTTAAGTATTGTTTCTGATCGAGATCCAAGGTTTACCTCGAGATTTTGGGAAAGTTTACATAAGGCTTTGGGTTCTAAATTGAGATTGAGTTCAGCTTATCATCCGCAGACGGATGGTTAGACGGAGAGGACGATTCAGTCGTTGGAAGATTTGTTGCAAGCGTGTGTTCTTGAACAAGGTGGTATGCGGGATAGTTATCTTGCATTGATCGAATTTACGTATAACAATAGTTTTCATTCTAGTATTGGAATGGCACCGTTTGAAGCATTATATGGATGAAGGTGTCGAACACCGTTGTGTTGGCACGAATTTGGTGAGAGAACGGTGGTAGGACCGGAGTTGGTGCAGTAGACTATAGATAAGGTGAAGTTTATTCGTGAGAAGATGAAAGCTTCTCAGAGTAGACAAAAGAGTTATCATGATCGGAGACGGAAAGATCTTGAGTTTCAAGAGGGCGATCATGTATTTTTGAGGGTTACGCCGGTAACAGGTGTTGGTCGTGCATTGAAATCGAAGAAACTTACTTCTCGGTTTATTGGTCCTTACCAGATATCCGCGAGAGTTGGTACTGTGGCGTATCGGGTGGCGTTGCTGCCGAATCTGTCGAATTTGCACGATGTGTTTCATGTTTCACAGTTGCGGAAGTATGTTCCGGATCCGTCACATGTGATTCCTATGGATGAGGTTGAGGTAAGGGAGAACCTTACGGTTGAGGCTTTACCAGTTAGGATTTTGGATCGCGAAGTGAAGCGGTTGAGGGGCAAGGATATTTCACTGGTGAAGGTAGCGTGGGGAGGCGCTGCTGAGGGCAATTTGACTTGGGAGTTGGAGAGTCGGATGCGGGAGTCGTATCCAGAGTTGTTCGTCTCAGGTATATTTTCGAGGACGAAAGTTTCTAAGTGGGGGAGAGTTGTAACGCCCCAGCTTTTTTTTTGTCAGTTTTAGTCCATTTTATTTATTTGAGTCGTTTTTTATTATTCTATTATTATTTTATTTTTATTTCTGACTTTTATCTAAAAATATGTTATTTTTAGTTGAGATTATATTTTATCGGGTTTTGGGAGCGTTTGCGAGATATTTGGGTGTAGGGGTATTTTGGGCGTTTTGATTTATTTGGTTAAGTTAAGAATAGAAAGAAAAAGAGAGAAAAATAGTAAGAAGAGAAAAGAAGAGAAGAGAAGAGAAAAGAAGAAAAGAGAGAAAAACTTGAGGAAGAAGAAATCAATCAACCGATTTTTCTACGCGCTATTTAATCGGGTAAGGGTGCGAAACTTGATTATGCTATGTTTGTGTATGATTATGTATGTGTTTGCTTGGATGTTTCTTGTCTTTCCATGGCTTTTGAGTTCTAGGTCGAAAATGATAAAATGATTAGGAATCGATGTTTGCGCGGCCGGAAATCGATATAATTTGCGTTGTGTGATCACCATGTGGTTATGAGTCATTGCTGATAATTGTTTTGGTGTTGGAATTGATTTGGAATGAAAAATGAGGTTTTTGGAGGTTTTGGATAGTGTAACCCGTAACAGCATTTTTCTGGTTCTGGTGTGATTCGCCAGGCGAATTGAGTATCGCCACTAGCTCGCCAGGTGGAGTGCAGGCGAAGGGAAATTCGCCAGGCGAATTCGTAAGTCGCCAGGCGAAATAGGAATTACAGAAAGGGGGTAGCTTCTGTAACTCTTGGTTTTTTTCTAATTGGTGATTCGCCACTAGCTCTCCAGGCGAATGGCTGGCGAATGGGATTCGCTAGGCGAAATCCATGGCGAATGGCTGGCGAATGGGAATTCGCCAGGCAAATTTGGCTGTATCTCAATAAATTCTTTTCTTTGAAAATTCATAACTTTTGATCTGTGGTTCGGTTTGAGGCGTGGTTTGATGCGTTAGAAAGCTCATAAAATGTACTTTATATTGATGATGGTTTTGAGAATTGTTGGCCAATTATATTATGTTGGAAATTAGAAAATGTGTTGCTTTGTTGTCGACTTTTGGCGTTTAATTGTGTGAACTTGATGTGTATGTGCAATATGTTGTTGGTGTGGATATTTTATGACTTGTGTACTGTTGAGTGATGAAATTGCATGAAATACATATCGTAATGATGATTGGTGGCCTTACGGCAAGAAATTGCAATGTGTTGTAATTGTTGAGTTATGCATGATTATGGATGAGTAAATGTGTGCATATGAATGTTATGAGTCATTGTATGCCAAGCATCATAATATGCATACTGTGAAGTCGAGTACCATGAGGGTACGAGCGACGGATAGATTCCAATGGGAATCCGCTATAACATCGTGAGCCTTAAAAATAAGAGGACCTAAAGCGATTTGATATATCGTGAGCCTTAAAAATAAGAGGACCGAAAGCGATGGTTATAGACGATCGTGTGCCCTTGTGGGGTGTGAGCGATTGGATTGTGAGCCTTATACAAAGAGGACCGAAAGCAATCCATAAACGTCGTGAGCCTTATACAAAGAGGACCGAAAGCGACGGGGAGTTACACTAAGTAACGAGCGATGATTCCAATAGTTCCTGAGTGAACTGGTTCTGAGATGTTATGAGTCGGTACCGCATGTGCATTGCATGGAGTCGTTGTGTTGGTCTCTGTGCATTTGCATAAATCATGGATTAATTGTGTATGGAATTGTGAATGTGACTGATGAGATGAAATATGTATATCTATGTGGTTGATGAGAGTATTGTATATGATTGATATGCATCGGCGACGTATATATAGAATATGTGTTGTATTTGATTGTGGTGCAATTGTGGTGAAAATATTTTATATGTGCATTTTGTGTTAATATATGATTATATGCAACTGTGTTATGATTGTGTTTCTCACCCTTCTGCTGTTTTATAATGCTCTATGAGGCATTGTAGATTAGAGTTGCTGGAGGTCTTTTTGTGAAGCTTTGCGTCTTCATTCTTTTGTCGGTCGGCTTTGATATGTGATGCCGGGTAGTTAGGGTAGCCGTTTGTGATTAGTTTGTATTATGTATATGTATCTTTTGAATTGTACATGTATGGTTGTATATGACAAGCAAACTTTCATGATATATATATATATATATATATATATATGAGATTCAGTTGCAGATTTTCCGCTATTATTCTGTTTCTGATTCGTGGGTGTATTACTACCTGAATTGTTGCATATCTGTATGAGCAGGTGTTGTATGTTTGTTTCAAATTGATGTGGCGTCTCCGGTCTATGCCGTGCATGTTTTAATTATACTCTGATGAAATTTTGAATTTTCTTTTACCGCTTTAATAGCTTGGGGGTATAGATTGGGGGTGTTACATTCCAGGTGTTATATAAGAGTTTGGATCACTTCTATATGTTATATGTGAGGTGTTTGAACCATTGGTCTGGTTGGAATTGCTCTCAAACTCAAAACCCGATGGTGACTTGAGTTAGAAGGCAAAATTGGAGTGAAAGTGGTGATTTTGAGGAAAGCATCAGTTTGGGTGCTTTGGTGTACTCAAACTGATAAAAAATGAGCTCTATTTATAGTAGAGCAAGTTTGTTTTGCAAGCAATAGGGAATGGCAACTGCAGCAGGCCTTTGGCCAATTGTGATCAAATGGAATCTCAAGTCTCCTCTAGCCATTGACTTGAGATTAGAGCACATGCTTTATAGCTTTGGTTCAGAGATAAGTTTTGACTGTATTCAGTTAGAATAGACTCAATTCATGCCACCTTGATGCATTCATTAAAGGATGGGAAACAAAATTGGAGTCTTGGCATCTTTGTAGCCTTTTTAGGGATGACAAGCCTGATGTAGATTCTTGGACTTTGGAGGCTTGGAGATCAGATCATCCCCCTTGGATTTGATCCTCTGATGTGTCCAAATTGATGACAAAGCTTGGAGTTATCGGATTTGGATAAATCGAGCAAATGTGCACAATTCTGCCTTATAAAACCAATTCGTGATGCCATGTTTCAAGGGTTGTATCTCTCTGCTCAAATTGAATTTGGAGATGATCTGGTACTTGTTGGAAAGCCCTTATGGCATACTTTAACTTTGATGTTCACCCCTAGACCTGGTTGGACTTGGATCAAGGTGAAAAATGTCCCTACATTTTAGAAAAAGTAAGGCAGATTTTGACTTGGTGAAAATTTCACTAAGTGTTGGAAAAATGTCATTTTCATGTTTTTTGCCATTTTGATCATTCCATAACTTAAAATCCATGAGGAATTGGAGTTTGATGTAGTTGAAGCTTTTGTAGAGTGTAGCAAGACCTACAAATCCAGTTTTGGATCCCCCAAAATGGTTGTTTGGATCTCAAGTTATGGTCCTTGGAAGTTGGTACCCTAGCACTTTGTTCCATAATTTAGAAAAATTCTAAGTTTTTTATGGTTACCCCCTTTTACAAGTTAACTCACTTTCTTTGATTTTTCTTGATGAATGATGATTAAAATCACATATTAACATTGTTTTAGGGTTAAGGAACCTTGTTTGACCAAAAATCCAAAAAGTCAAACTTTGGATTTTTGTACAGTTGACTTTTTATCGGATGAAATCCAAACTGTGCGATCCTTTGTGAAATCAAGTCCTTGACCTAAATCAAACCTAATGGATGGATTCCATAGGTGTTGTAGGGTGTATTGAATCATGTCCTAAGGTTTGGGAGCATGTCCTGGTCAAAAGTCAAAGGCACAGTTGACTTTTTCCTTGAAACCCTAACTCTGGTCCTGATGAAATTGAAACTTGTGAATCAAGCTTCCTGGGTCAATCCATTGTTGTAAATGGATCAATGTAGTATATTGGAGGCCCTCAAATCATGTCTTGAGGTCTTGGCTCATGCTTTGTCCCAAAAGTCAACTTAGGGGTGAATTAGGTCAAGAAACCCAAATTCCTGATTTTTGGTAAATGCATCCCCTGGGGTTAAATTGACTTGATGATTGGGTCCATGAGGTCCCTTAGAGTATCTTGGGTTATATTTTGAAGAATTGGCTCATGCCCAGATGAAAATTGTCATCTGGAGGCCTCAGTCGACCAAAACCCTAATTTGGGGATACTGGCGAACTTGAGGCTTGATCCACTTGGAATGTTGCAACGTTGTGCTTGATTCTTGATGTGGGAGTCCTCTTGATATTTTGTGGGTGTCTGAGAGGCTAGACAAGTTGAAGATCATGTTATTTCTTGAGTGATCCTTTGTCTAAGTGCTCTGAGAGGGCTCAAAACCTTAATTCTTGATTGTGGTGAATGCTCAATCATCTTTGAGGAGATTGATGAGACATGAAAGTACATCCATATTGTGATGATGATTTGCACAATGATGGGAAATCTTGGTGGTCAAAATTTGGGGTATGACAACTTCCAAACAACTTTTCTACTATTTCACTTCTCTTTTCTCTTTTTATTCTTTTTCGGAAGGAAATTGTGTCGATATTCTTCTTTTTTTCCCCCATTTTTTTAACGTTTTTTTCTTTTTCAGTATTTTTTTCTTTTTCTGCCAACCTTTGAAAAATCACAATTATGTTTTTCAACCCACTCAACTCCATACAAAACTCTTTCAACCCTATAAATGGGTGATACTATTGTTTTTCACTTTCAGGCTTGTAATGAGTTTAAACAAAGAATGAGATAATAAGCTCAAAGGGGCTTCCAAACAAGGGATAATATTTGCAGGGTTGGATTTTTGGCTAAATGGTTAAAATAAAACAAAACAACATGCCTTTATCATATCAGTGTGCACAAGTAAAGAAAAAAGTTTCAACTCTTTCTTTTCCGAAAAGAACTTTTATAATCCATTCCTTAGCAGTCAGACTAAAAGCTTGGAGCATCCAAACGAGAATAAAATTAGCTAATGTCTATACACTTCTAGGATACGATTATAATCGTTCCATTTCTTTTTCTTTTCCCCTAGTTCCATGAACTACGGAGCTCTGATTTCCTCATTGCACTATGAGGATACGTAGGCACAAGATTGTGAGATCTTGGAGATCACCCTTATTCCACAACCTTCTTCTAACCTTACTCCATTTTTCCTTAGTTCTTCAAACTATGGAGCTCTTATTTCCTCATTGTACTATGAGGATACGTAGACACGAGGGTCCTAATCCTCTGTGAACACCCTAATTATAAACCATTTTTCCCTTTTGTAAGTAATCTTTAGATAACATTCATCCAAGCAAAGAACAAGTAAAATGGTTCCCGTCGAGTACGACGGATGTGAAGGATTCTAATACCTTCCCCTCGCATAACCGACTCCCTTACTCGTTTCTCTTTCCCTTGTGTTTTATCAATATTTTCCCTTTCCTTTTGGAATAAATAAAGTTCGATGGCGAATTTGTTGTATTATCGAGCGTGCGATGCGCTCGGGTATTTTTCCGCTAGCTTCAATACTACTTCATTATCTTTGAAAATATTATTCTTGGGAATATTGTATAGAAACACATATAGAGCTATTGTTCATTTTGTGTGATTATTTTCACTATACGTAAAATTGTGTTAATCTGCTTATACAAGCATTCTTTGTAAACACAGTCTGTAAATCTCAAATTTGTTTAAGTGGTTACCTTGAGTTACTAGAGTTTAGTCTATATACTCAAAAAGACAAAGACGATTGTCTTTGTGGTATTTGTAATCAGTTTGTTTATAGTGGATTAAGTCTTTATTGAGAAGGCAAAATCACCTTGAAAGAGTGGATTGGAGGTAGCTTAGTTAACAATGAACTAATAGAAAAATAATGTGTTATTCTTATTGTTCTTCTATTTGCGTATTGAATTGGTGTTGAAAAAGCTTTAATTTTTTAGAAACTCAATTCAACCCCCCCCCCCCCCTTTCTTGTGTTTCTTGCCACCTTCAATAATTATTTTGCTCTCGAATTAGATTTGATCAGAGATGATGAATTCACAATCTATTACGGTGGTTCAGAGCTTTTGATGCAGTGGAAAATGGGCTGACCTGCAAGGTTAACACTTCAACACTCAATTTAGTAAGAGTGAAAAATGAAGATTGAATGATAAATGATTTGAATACTTAGGAAATGACACACTCTTTTCTTTAAATATGAGAATTGATCAACAACTGAACGCGTGTGATAAGGCGTGTTATACAATCAATCTTCAGATTAATCTGAACGATTGAGATAGTAATTGCGAGGGAGATAGTAGCATATTTAGGAAAAAAAGGGTCAACCTACTCTTCGTTGTGTGTTGCTCTCTATTATTATTAGACTTTCGTATCTTTAGACCTCTTAGATGGTCGAGAACAATAACTAATATGAAATTAACTATAGAATGTTGCTTATAAGCATTTCTAATAAATAAATTCTTAAATACATTATTATATAGATATGCATAATCAAATTAATTATTAACTTAATACTTTTTTATTATGTATGTTAACTTCAAATTTATTTTAATGTCTTAATTATATTAATTTTAATTTCTTCAAAAATGTACCATATTAGTTTTTTAAATCTAATTAATAATAGATAAAATTTGAAAATCAATCACTAAACTACTCATTGTTAATTAAAAAAAAAAGGGTTAAATAAGTTTTTAGTCCCTATAAATATCCCAACTTTCAAGTTTGGTCCCTCAAAAATTTTCCTTCAAACAATGGTCCTTATAAATTTTTCCGTCCCCAAATTTAGTCCCTCCCGTTAGTTTCCACTAACGGTGGCTTATGCGCAAGCCTGTTGCGTGCGATTTTTTTCGGTGACGCGACCACCTTATCGCCATGGGTTTCTCCTCACCGCAATGGTAGGAGTGGGGTGTTACTTTCTGATTTCTTATTTATCCTGTGAAGCTGGAAAGGAAATGGAAGTTATCTAAAACTAACCTTGCACGCAAATGTTTAACTGAACAAATGCTTAAAGAGATTGGGGAGTTCGGGGTCAGGTTATACAATGGGGAGTTGTCAATTACCCATCCTATATGTGGTTATCCACAGGGTGTTAGCAATTTTCCTTACTGTTTTCTACTTACTGGTGTTTGTCTGTCGTGGGTTGGGAAAGCTTCTCCTTCAGGAGTGTTTGAGAGAGAGATTTTTTGTTTGATTTCGGGTTTTCTGAGGTTTTTGATGAGTGTGTGAAGGTACTGGACCTAGATTTTTGTTTTTGATTGGTTCGCTCGCTAAGATTTCGCAATCTTATGCCTAAGTATTCCCGTTAAATATAAACAGGGAAATCAGAGCAATCGTAGTTCCTCCTATTCTATGGGAGAAAAGAGATGATGTTTTGGTGTCTTGTTCAAAGTCCAAGATTGAAGCTAAAAGGAGTATTTGTGTCTTGTTCAAAGCCCAAGATTGAATCTAAAAGGTTTATTTGTGTCTTGTTAAAAGCCCAAGATTGAAGCTAAAAGGTGTGACTGAGAGAGAATTTGTCATCTCTAAAGGGAGACATCTCGTCTATTTATCACAACTGTTGGCTGACTGATTATAAAGGAGAATTAATTTAACTGGGATAAGTGAATCCAACATGCCATAATTTCCTTTATAGGGATTTGTCCTAAAGGAGAAAACTTTAACTCAGTATAGAGTAATGCCATTTTTCCTTAGGAGTTTTTTTCATGCTAAGAGAGGGACATTGGTGTGGATGTAAATAATCCAGAGGCTTGCCACTTACAGCAATTAGATGAAAGAAAGGGGATTTACAAGGATAAGAGATGGACTACAGCTTGGATTTTTGAATCAACAAGTGTATCACTTACAACAGTTATCTGGGATTAAGGTTTGTTTTGAATGTTTGTTAACACAGAGAAATGTCTTCCTACAGAGAGATTTTGATTTTTCACTGAGGGGATGTTGATTTTTGTGCGCCTTGATCAAAGCCCAAGGTTGAAGCTATGAGATTGATTGACTCCACTAGGGAGATTATTATCTGTCTTGTACAAAGCCCAAGATTGAGGCTAAAAAGAGACTGGCTCTTTGGGGGGTATCATTATACAAAGCCTAAGAGGAGGCTGAAAGTTTGACTTTTTCGGGGAAATATTTTGTCTGTCTTGTACAAGGCCCAAGATTGAGGCTAAAGAAGGATTTTTGACTCCATTGGGGAATATTTGTAGGTGTCTTGTACAAAGCCCAAGATTGAGGCTAAAAGGGGAAACTAACTCTACTGGTGAGAGGTTTTATCTGTCTTGTACAAAGCCCAAAATTGAGGCTAAAAGAAAATTGACTTTGTTAGAGAGTATGATTTGTCTTGTACAAAGCCCAAGATTGAGGCTAAAAAAGAGAATTAACTCTACTTAAGGAGATTTTATATGTGTCTTGTACAAAGCCCAAGATTGAGACAAAAAAGAGACTGACTCAACAAGAGAGTGTTTATATGGTGTCTTGTACAAAGCCCAAGATTGAGGCTAAAAGAGGTTAAATCAACAAAAGAGTGTTTAAGAAAGAAGATTGACTCAACAAAAGAGTGCTTTTGAAGCTAACTCTGCTAAGGAAAATCATTATACAAAGCCAAAGAGGAGGCTGGCTTCTACTGAGGATTATTGAGATCCAGAGGCAGGTTCAAAATGGGGAATCAACTCTTGCTGAAGATTACAGAAGAGTTTAGGTATCAGATGCCTTGAGGTTCTGATTTGAGATAGTGTTATACTGATGATAAGCTGACCCTAGTTGGGGAAATTTAGGATGAAAGACTGAGTTTTAGAACCTACGGAGGTTTTAACTTTGTTGGAGATTGATTAAATGACCAGGGTTTCTCATGTGTTTGTAGGGAATTTGAGAATGTTTTTGAGATCCAAGAGGAGATTAGACTGTCCAAGTCTATTGGTATGGAATAGTTTATCTTTGTATGATGCCCAAGAGGAGGCTGGTGCTTTAAGGGATGAGAATCAACCCATAAATTGGTCTGAGGTTTTGACTCTTTAGAAAGACTGCTCTAACAAAGGATGACTAAGTTCTATACTATACATTTAAGAGGTCTTCAGGGTCCTTGTATTAATCCCAAGAGAAGGCATGAGAACTTCTAAGAAGCCGAAGGGTCCTTGTACAAGCCCAAGAGGAGGCTAGGGATGCTTTTAGGAAGCCTGCGGGTCCAAACCTAAGAAAAGTTCAAGAAAAGCTTCACCGGGAATAATCTTTTCTTTAGTGAACAGTTCTAGGGTTTGAAGAAATTCAAGAGAGGTTTCACCGGGAATTAATCCTCTCTGGGGAAATGAACTTCTTTGACAATTTTCTAATAGTGACAGTCTGAGAAAAGTTTCACCGGGAATAATGCTTTTCTCTTTGTTCCATATTGTATAAGCCCAACAAGAGGCAAGACTGTATTTGGAAATTCCTATGGGGAACTAGTGTTGACTATGTTGAAAGAGTGACCACTGGCTTTATCTAGTTCTAGACCTAGTTGCCGGGGAAAACTCTAAGCAGAAAATATACAGGCATATATATACAGATGAAATATATACTGTATGTAAAAGAGGGTAGGAGGACTTACAGGTGAGCAAGCTTCCAGCATAAATAAATATATATATATATATATATATATATATATATATATATATATATATATATGTGTGTGTGTGTGTGTGTGTGTGTGCGTGCAAGTATGTAAAAGAAAGCTGATAAAACTTATAGGTGAGCAAGTTTCCATTGTAACAGTTGTATGGTTAGTTGTTCAAGAATTTAAAGAAAGTTTTGATAACAACTATGAATTTGAACCTAAATCAAAAAGGAAAGTTGTTTTGAAAAGAAGATTGGGGCTTATACTCAAGGAGAGGCCCAGATGAAAAATAGTAATCATACCGTTGATCTGAAAATGGTATCAGGACTTGTATAATGATTGAGGCCCAAAAAGGTTTTCTGTACAAAGGGATTGCCTAAATTTTTTGAAAAAGAAAAGAAATGGGACTTATAACACAAGGGTAGGCCAAGATGATTTGTTTATAAACGGCGCTCGAGCTGAGGTTTTAGAAAACACAGTGGGACTTATACAACGTCTGAGGCCCAAAAAGGTTTTTATTTACAAGGGATGGGTCTTACACTCTATTAAGAGGCCCAAAGTTTATTTTTGTACAAGGGATGAGGCTTACAACTCAAGGAGAGACCCATGGAAAGACAGTGATCACACCGTCGTTTTGAAAACTGTACTAGGACTTATACAATGATTGAGGCCCAAAATTATTTATGTACAAAGTGGGTTGGGTCTTACACTCTATTAGAGGCCCAAATTGTTTTGAAAAAGATTTGTGAGGGTGAAAATCAACAAAAACCCTAATTTGATTTTAAAATGTATTTTAATTGAATAAAAATTCAATTAAAATGATCAAAATTATCAAACATGTGTGAAAAAACAAGTTGTGGTCTTGGATTAATATTTGAAAAATCATGTTTCATTCATAGAATGATTTGAAAATCATTTGAATTTGCAAAATCAAGAGAAAGAAATGTTTTTAAATGTTTAAAAACAAATGAAAAGATAATTCTTTACAAAAAATACCAAATATATAAAATAAATATTATTTTTGTGAATTTTTTATGGAATAAAATATTTTAACATTTTTGGGAATTTTTAAAAAAAGAACCAATAAAAAATAATTAAAATTGAGAGAGAAATTAATTTTGGAATTAATTAATAAAAACCATAAAAATGTGAAAAATAGCAAAAAAAATATAAGAAATAGCAAAAGGTTCACCGAGATGCTATTCACCGAGAATAGATCAAGTCTGGGGAGTAGGATTCCTTTGACAATTTCTAATAGTGACAGTCTGAGAAAAGGTTCACCGAGAATACTGCCTTTCTCTTTGTTCCATATTGTTTAAGTCCAAGAGAAGGCAAGACTGTATCTGGAAGTCCTATGGGGATCTAGTTTTGACCGTATAAAAGAGTGACCAACTGGCTTTACCTAGTTCTAGACCCAGTTGCCGGGGTAAACTCTAAATAACTATACTAGTATGTTAACAGTTGATATATAACAAGTATTTAAAAGGATATGAAAGAATGACTTACAGGGGAGCAGCTTCCCACAATACAATTATATATATGAAAGAGAGTAAATGAAAGCTGTTAAAACTTACAGGTGAGCAAGCTTCCATAGTAACAGCTGTATGGTTAGTTGTTCAAGAAATTAAAGAAAGTTTTGATAACAACTATGAATTTGAACCTAAATCAAAAGAGAAGTTGTTTTTGAAAAGGTTGTTGGGGCTTATACTCAAGGGGAGGCCCAGATGAAAAACAGTAATCGTACTGTTGTTTTGTAAACTGTACTGGGGCTTATACAATGACTGAGGCCCAAAAAGGTTTTTTATTTACAAAGAATGGGTCTTACACCTTATTAGAGGCCCAAAGTTTATTTTATATACAAGTGGTGGGGCTTACAACTCAAGGAGAGGCCCAGGTATTTTTGTTTAAAAGGCGACGACCGCGCCGAGATTTTAAAATCGTATCGGGACTTATACAATGACTGAGGCCCACAGAGGTTTATTTACAAAAGGGTTGGGTCTTACACTCTTTTAAGAGGCCCAAACGCTGTTTTGAAAGAGAAACATGGGATTTATAACACGAGGGCAGGCCCAGATGATTTCGTTTTGAAATGGCGATCGCGCTGAGATTTTTCAAAATGCAGAGGGACTTTTACAATGTCTGAGGCCCAGTTATTTTATTTACAGGGGGATGGGTCTTACACTCTACCAAGAGGCCCAAAAGTTGTTTAAAATTTAAAATCAAGAGGAAAACCTAATTTTAAATTAAAATGTTTACTTTCAAAGGAAATTAAACGAAAAAAAAATGATATCAAATACCAAATATATTCAAAAATAAGTTGTATACCATGAAAAATATTTTGAAAAATCATGCTTATTGACATGAAAGTTTGAAATTCAATTGGTTTTGAAAGATCAAAGTGGAAATTCCATTTTAAAATGTTTGAAAATAATTAAAAATGATATTAATTACAAAAATTCTAACTATATTAAATAAATAATATAAATTGGATTTTTTTTTTGTAAAATAAAATAATTTAACATTTTTCTGAATTTTGAGAAAAAGAATCAATTCAAAAACATAAATATTCAAAGAGAAATTAATTTTTGAATCAATTAACAAAAATAACAAAATATTCAAATATTTGAAAATTTGAAAAAGGGCGCCAAGAACACCAAGTTCTTGCCCGCGTGCCCTGTTTCTGCAGATTTGCATTTTCCCACTTTTCTCCATGATTTCTCAATGGTTTTGCACGATTCAAGTACCAATCTTGTTCGCTTTTGAACAAGGATCACAACCATATAGTTTAATTGCATTTATTTTGAACATTGAGTGAGAAATCAGAAGAAAACCTCAAGAACCCTAATTTCAGCATGAACACAATGAAATTACATACATGATTGATTCATGACAATTGATTGAGGGTTATCACTCCATACATGATTATGGACATGTGGCAAAATTATTGTGCAGTAAAATATGCGTGCATCATGGAGTTTGAAGAGCTCATGCTTACCTCTTACAACTGGTGATCGAGTTTGGTGATGGAGGTGTTGTACGTTGGTTCCAATGATCTGGACGGCTTCCTTAGGTGCCAAGGAGTGTGTCTGAATGCTTGGAGTGGTTTGAAATGAACTGGAACTTGAGATGGTACCCCAACTACAAATCTGTCAAGAACTTGAGCAGTTAGCTGGTGATTTTGTGAAATTGATATTCCAGATGTTATGTAAGAGTTTGGATCACTTCTATATGTTATATGTGAGGTGTGTGAACCATTGGTTTGGTTGGAATTGCTCTCAAACTTAAAACCTGATGGTGACTTGAGTTAGAAGGCAAAATTGGAGTGAAAGTGGTGATTTTGAGGAAAGCATCAGTTTGGTTGCTTTGGTGTACTCAAACTGATCACAAATGAGCTCTATTTATAGTAGAGCAAGTTTGTTTTGCAAGCAATAGGGAATGGTAACTGCAGCAGGCCTTTGGCCAATTATGATCAAATGGAATCTCAAGTCTCCTCTAGCAATTGACTTGAGATTAGAGGACAGGCTTTGTAGCTCTGGTTCAGAGATAAGTTTTGACTTAATTCAGTTGGAATAGACTCAATTCATGCCACCTTGATGCATGCATTAAAGGCTTGGAAACAAAATTGGAGTCTTGGCATCTTTGTAGCCTTTTTAGGGATGACAAGCCTAATGTAGATTCTTGGACTTGGGAGGCTTGGAGATCAGATCATCCCCTTTGGATTTGATCCTCTGATGTGTCCAAATTGATGACAAAGCTTGGAGTTTTCAGATTTGGACAAATCGAGTAAATGTGCACAATTCTGCCTTGTAAAACCAATTCATGATGCCATGTTTCAAGGCTTGTATATCTCTGCTTAAATTGAATTTGGAGATGATCTGGTACTTGTTGGAAAGCCCTTATGGCATACTTTAACTTTGATGTTCACCCCTAGACCTGGTTGGACTTGGATCAAGGTGAAAAATGTCCCTACATTTTGGAAAAAGTAAGGCAGATTCTGACTTAGTGAAATTTTCACTAAGTGTTGGAAAAATGTTATTTTCATGTTTTTTGCCATTTTGATCATTCTATAACTTAAAATCCATGAGGAATTGGAGTTTGATGTAGTTGAAGCTTTTGTATAGTGTACAGTTGACTTTTTATCGGATGAAATCCAAACTGTGCGATCCTTTGTGAAATCAAGTCCTTGACCTAAATCAAACCTAATGGATGGATTCCATAGGTGTTGTAGGGTGTATTGAATCATGTCCCAAGGTTTGGGAGCATGTCCTGGTCAAAAGTCAAAGGCACAGTTGACTTTTTCCTTGAAACCCTAATTGTGGTCCTGATGAAATTGAAACTTGTGAATCAAGCTTCCTGGGTCAATCCATTATTGTAAATGGATCAATGTAGAATATTGGAGGCCCTCAAATCATTTCTTGAGGTCTTGGCTCATGCTTTGTCCCAAAATTTAACTTAGGGGTGAATTAGGTCAAGAAACCCAAATTCCTGATTTTTGGTAAATGCATCCCCTGGGGTTAAATTGACTTGATGATTGGGTCCATGAGGTCCCTTAGAGTATCTTGGGTTATATTTATAAGCATTGGCTCATGCCTAGATGAAAATTATCATCTGGAGGCCTCAATCGACCAAAACCCTAATTTGGTGATACTGGCGATCTTGAGGCTTGATCCACTTCGAATGTTGCAACTTTTTGCTTGATTCTTGATGTGGGAGTCCTCTTGATCTTTTGTGGGTGTCTGAGAGGCTAGACAAGTTAAAGATCATGTCATTTCTTGAGTGATCCTTTGTCTAAGTGCTCTGAGAGGGCTCAAAACCCTAATTCTTGATTGTGGTGAATACTCAATCATCTTTGAGGAGATTGATGAGACATGAAAGTACATCCATATTGTGATGATGATTTGCAAAATGATGGGAAATCTTGGTGGTAAAAATTTGGGGTATGACAGATGCCCCTATTTACTCTTCTTGGACCCGGAGGTGTGAATGGCACAGATATTCGGGCATTCGGGGTGCAAGAGGATTAAATATCAGAATACCCAAAATTTTGATGGTGGTTATGAATGGTTGCTTGCTCATCCATCTTCTTTTGCTAAGCAATAATGCTTAGAAAAGGGTAAAACTTCCCCTCGATCCTGGTCTTCAGCCAAGGAACTGGTCTTAGTTTCTTTTGAAATAAACCTCCCCTCGATCCTGGTCTTTACCCATGAAACTGGTCTCAGTTTCTGAAATAAACTTCCCCTCGATCCTGGTCTTTACCCTTGGAACTGGTCTTAGTTTCTGAAATAAACTTCCCCTCGATCCTGGTATTCAGCCACGAAACTGGTCTCAGTTTCTTTTGTTAATAAACTTCCCCTCGATCCTAGTCTTCAGCCAAGGAACTGGTCTCAGTTTCTTTTGTCAATAAACTTTTTGACAAGGGATGTTATTCGTAGCAGTTTTCCTCAAACTTCTCGCCGAATTTTCATGGGGGGGTGCCATTTGATGGGAAAAAGTTTTGATGTAGGACTTGCTGGAGAAACCCATTCGTCTGAGCTGTAGAGTTGTACAAACTTCTCAGTTGGAGATGCCATTTGTTGACTCTACTGGGGAAAACAAATCTCTTAAGAGACTATTTCCTGCTTGGGGATATTACATCATACTTTTCCTCGAGATCTTCTCGGAGAAATGCCATGTGATGTAACCCAATTTTGAGGTACTGATGACTTCATTAACATTGACTCTCTTGGAGAGAAAAATCAATGTGTTGCTGAGAGTCTTTAGTTGTGAGGCTTTCTCTGGGGATTTTTCCTTAATTCGGGAAAGCGAATATATCATCTTCAATGGCGAAGAGTGACATATGTCGAGTGTCTTCTTGCCTTTCAGAGGTTCAAGTTATCAAAGTGGTCAAGGGCCAACTCCAATCCAGAAATAAACTGGAGGAGAGATATTATTTAGACAAAACATATCCTGACCTGGAAAGAACTGACAACTCGATTGAGAGGACTTTTATCACTAGGGGACAAGGCCGACTAGAGTGATAATGATGTAATATGAATGTGAATGTAAATCAATAATGCATGATGTATGTATGTTTATGCTGACAAAGCTGACGCGACATACAGACTAATAGATGAACATGACTGGATATTTGGCCACTGCTGAGGTGAAAAGTATCACTGGTTCAAGATAGCAATTCTGCCTTGCTTAGGAGAGATAGTCCCTGTGGGGAACAACCTTTGGTCAAGCTTAGGAGATAAGAACTCTGCCCGCTATATCATATGGTAAAACCACATCTGATACAGTCGATCCTTCATTCAGGCGTACTAGTTTGAGAAGGAGTACTTTGATTTTGTACATTAAAGCTTGATCGCCTTTGGAGTAGCGATCAATGTTCTTTCGATGTTCAATAGTCAAAAGGAATTGCCATCTTTATTTTAAAAGTGTAGAAAAATGTGACAAGTAAATTCATTTTTGTTTTATTTCAAGAATCTTTAATCATGTTAAAATGTCGTTCTGTGAAGCTAAAACAAAGAAGAATAGCAAACAAAAGCACAAGGGCTCAAATTTTATTGATAGGATGGAAATCAGCCAAACGCGTGATTCCATAGAGTATTTACAAAGTTTAGAAAATGGTAATTTAAGGGAAAAGGGCTACATTGAAACATAACGACCGCTATCCTTCTACCAACTTTGAATTCGGGACATCTTGGGCTTCTGTCAAAGATGACCTTGACTGGAGTTTTCCTGATGGGTGGCAGGACTGCCGCTGGGGGATTTTCCCCTTTGTTGGACGTAGTTACTTGCCATTAATCCCTAACTTTTTTCTGGATTGTACTTTGAGATTTCCAATCCATCGGGATGATTTTTTATTATGTCTCTAATTTTTTCCTGGACCACCTTTTCGGGTTTTCAATCCACCGAGACGTTTTTTTTTTGTTTAGGCGAAGTATTTCTTGACTACGTCAACATTTGTGGGGTAGGAAAATTCTTCTCCATCCATGGTTGCAAGTCTCAAAGCGCGCCTGAGAAAGCTTTCTTGACCACATAGGGGCCATCGTAATTCGGAGTCCATTTGCCCCGGGAATCAGTGAGAAATGATTGTATCTTCTTGAGCACAAGGTCTCCTTTCCAGAAGATGCGAGGTCGGACCTTTTTGTCGAATGTCTTCTTCATCCTTTGCTGATACAACTGCCCGTGGTATAAGGCCGTTATTCACTTTTCTTCGATCAGATTCAGTTCATCGTGTCGACTTTGACACCATTCAGTCTCTGTTAGCTTAGGTTCCATCAATACCCTGATTGACAGGATCTCTACTTCTATGGGAAACACTGCCTCCATGCCATATACTAGAGAGAATGGGGTTGCCCCTGTGGAAGTGCGGGCAGATGTGCGATAACCATGAAGAGCATAGGGTAGCATCTCGTGCCAGTCTTTGTAGGTTACAACCATCTTTTGAACGATCTTCTTGATGTTCTTGTTAGCCGCTTCTACCGCTCTGTTCATCTTAGGTCGGTAGGGAGATGAATTATGGTGTTCGATCTTGAACTCAGCACACAACTCTTTCATCATCTTATTGTTCAAGTTAGATCCATTATCCGTAATGATCTGGCTTGGAACACTATAACGGCAGATGAGATTGTTTTTGATGAATCGGACCACCACTTGTCGGGTTACATTGGTGTATGACACTGCTTCGACCCACTTGGTGAAGTAATTAATGGCTACCAGGATAAACCGATGTCCGTTTGAAGCTTTGGGTTCAATCATGCCAATCACGTCAATTCCCCATATGGAAAAAGGCCATGGGGAAGAGAGAACTTTGAGATGTGTTGGCGGTACATGGATTTTGTCTGAGTATATCTGACACTTGTGACACCTCCTCATGTACTAGTAGCAATCAGATTCCATGGTTAACCAATAGTATCCTGCTCTCAGAATTTTTCTCGCCATTGTGTGTCCGTTGGCATGAGTGCCAAAGGATCCTTCGTGAATTTCTTTTATCAGCATGTTTGCTTCTGGTCTGTCTACACATCGGAGCAAGACCCTGTCAAAATTTCTCTTATAGAGTGTGTCACCACTCAGAAAGAAGCTTCCAGACAGTCTCCTGAGAGTTTTCCTATCTTTTCTTGATGCCCCAGGTGGGTACTCTTGTTTCTGAAGGAAGCATTTGATATCATGATACCAAGGTTTGTCGTCTATGATTGCTTCAATCGTGAAGATGTAGGTGGTCCGTTCAAGGTGCATTATGTCAATCTTAGGTACGTCGTTCCATTGACCTACACTAATCATGGAAGAGAGAATGGCTAGTGCATCAGCCATGTGATTCTCTTCACGAGGGATATGGTGAAACTCGACTCTGTTGAAGAATGGTAACAACCTTCTCGCGTAATTTTTGTAAGGAATCAGTCCTTATTGGTATATGTTCCAATCTCCTTTGATCTGATTGATAACCAGGGCTGAGTCGCCATATACATCCAAGTTCTTAATCCTCAAGTCGATCGCTTCTTCGAGACCCATGATACAAGCTTCGTATTCGGCCTTGTTGTTTGTGCATTTGAATGTCAGTCGAGCGGTGAAATGAATATGGGTACCCTGAGGTGTTATGATGATTGCCCCAATTCCTTTTCCATAATGATTGACAGCTCCGTCAAAGATTAGTCCCCATTGGGAACCTAGTTCTGGCCCTTCACCGGGTAGTGGTTCATCGCAATCTTTCATTTTCAAGTACATGACATCTTCGTCTGGGAAGTCAAATCTGACTGATTCCTAATCGTCAATCGGTTGATGAGCCAAATGATCGGCTAAAATACTTCCTTTGACGATTTTATGAGCATGGTACTCGATGTCGTATTCTGATAACAACATCTGTCAACGGGCAATCCTTCCCGTGAGAGCAGGCTTTTCAAAGACGTACTTGATTGGATCCATTTCTGAGATTAACCAAGTAGTGTGACGAATCATATACTGGCGAAGACGTTTGGCTGCCCAAGCCAGAGCGCAACAAGTTTTCTCAAGCATAGTGTACCGAGTCTCACAGTCGGTAAATTTCTTGCTCAAATAGTAGATGGCAGACTCTTTTCTTTTTGTTTCGTCTTGTTGGCCAAGTACACAACCCATTGAGTCTTCCAAGATTGTTAGGTAGATTATCAGTGGTCTTCCTTCCACTGGAGGTGATAGAATCGGTGGATTTAACAGGTATTCCTTAATACTGTCAAAGGCGGTTTGGCAGTCTTCTGTCCAAATGCAGTCCTGATTCTTTTTGAGTAATTTGAAGATCGGCGCACATGTCGCTGTCATGAGGAATATAAATCTAGAAATGTAATTCAAACATCCCAGGAATCCCCTGACTTGTTTTTCAGTCTTTGGAGAAGGCATTTCTTGAATGGCCTTGACCTTGTCAGGATCAACCTTAATTCCTTTCTGGCTGACGATGAACCCTAAAAGTTTCCCTGAACGGACACCGAAGTTGCACTTGTTGGGATTCAAGCAGAGTTTGTACTTTCTCAGACGCTCGAATAGCTTTGACAGGTGGGTCACATGTTCCTCTTCTATTTTAGATTTAGCAATCATGTCATCGACATACACTTCGATTTCTTTGTGTATCATGTCATGAAATAGAGTAGTCATGGCCCTTTGATAGGTTGCCCCAACGTTCTTTAAACTGGACGGCATTACCTTGTAACAAAATGTGCCCCATGAGGTGATGAATAAAGTTTTCTCCATGTCTTTCGGCACCATTTTTATCTGATTATAGCCCGAGAATCCATCCATGAAGGAGAAAACTTTGAACTTCGTTGTACTATCCACCAGCATGTCAATGTGTGGTAAGGAAAAGTCGTCCTTTGGACCGGCCTTGTTCAGATCCCTGTAGTCTACACACATTCTGAACTTTCCGTCCTTTTTTGGAACTGGTACTATGTTGGCTAACCATTGAGGATACCCTGATGTGGCGAGGAAACTCGCGTTAATCTGTTTATGTACTTCCTCTTTGATTTTGATAGCCATGTCTGGATGAGTCCGTCTTATTCTTTACTTTACAGGCAGACATTCTGATCTTAACGGTAGATGATGTTCCACGATGCTGGTATCCAACCCTGGCATATCCTGATAGGACCAAGCGAATACATCGGGAAACTTTTTGAGAAGCTTTATCAAACCTTCTTTGACAATCGGACTGAGCAGTGCCCCATTCTTGACTTCTTTTCTCTCTTCTTCTGAACCTAAGTTGATTGTTTCCAATGGCTCTTTGTAAGGTTCAATGGGCATTTTCTCTTGTCTGAGTAATCGGGAGATCTCTTCTGGAATTTCTTCGTCATTTTCTTCTTCAGCCTCAAATACCGGGAATTCAAAGTTGGGAGAAGGCTTTGGATCGTATGTTTCAATGGGGTTTAAAACAAGCAATCTGCATGACGTGATGATTGTTTTTTAGAAGAGATAGAGAGAATGCAAGAGTGTGTGCAGTGTATTTTATGAAAAATGCTTATTTTTTATTATCTGAGTTGTTTTTTTTAGGATTACCATTTTCTGAAAAAGCGAAAAGAGAAAACAACAATAAATGCGAAAATTACAGAAAGACGTTATTTTATTTATGATCTTGTCGATTCTTGAAACTACAGCCCTATAAAACAAAACTTTGTGGCTTTGGGCAAAGCAAATAGGAACATTTACAGAAAGTGAGCCCTATAAAAACATCTGTTTCACCTGGGAAAGGTGAAAGGTTAGAACAAAGACGGCAATTACTTAGACTTATGGACGACTTTCGGAACATCAACAGCAACCCATTGGCGGCGAACTCCTTGGTGAATCACAAAGTCTGGTACCTTCCTTCTTGATTTGTCTTCAGAAATAACGTTGATTTTTAGCGGAGGAGGATCGTTGGAATCTGTCTCCCAGGCAGAGTTGTCGTAGGAGGATTCTTCAGCTATATCTTGCATAGTGTTTGCACTCCCAGGTAAATTTCCCCATCTAGTTGGCTGGATGTCTTCGAGCCTGATACGAGAACTTTCAGGAGCGGTGTACTTACCCAAGAAGTCGTACTTGTCACTCGGTTGTCCTAAGGTGTCCCACACTTCTTTAGAACTGGAGGAGTCATCCCTTTCGATGACGTTGACCTCAAAAAAAGCATAGTTGATGAACTGTTGTCCTGCAATCTTTGCAAATTCATCTTCGTGCTGGATATTTTCGGAATGCCCTGAGTAATAATCCCACGATTCGGTGGGGACACAAGTATTCTTTTTGATGATGCTCAGCTGATATGCATCGTTGGGCTGACTCTTTTGCCCCGAGTCCCCTGGGTACGGCTGCCAGATAGGCAGGCCATCCATTGGGCCATAATAGCCGTGGTCAAAGTTGTCTTTCATCAGAGTGTCCTCCTCTAATGAGTTTGGTGGAGCACGACATCCCTCCGGATCACAATCTCCATATATCATTCGACATCTGATCTTGGTATATATCTCGGACTCTGTGTGGGATAGCAAAATGGCGTAGGCACCTCTCCCTGAGACATATAACCGTCCTTGTTAAGATAGGACTTCTATTCTTCATCCGTATCGGAGGAATCACCCTCGTTAATAGTAAGTACTTCTTGAGATACTGGGTGAAGGAAACCTCCACTGTGGAAGAAGACTTGAATGGGATGAAAGCTTTCATCGTTAGTAGCAGTCTGGGTATAGATTGAGGAAAAACCAAGACCTTTCTTTGTCTTATTATCCGTAGGAATGACAAGTTGTCCCCATCCTTTTGCATTGTTACTTTTGATCACTTCGAGAGCATCTTTGTATGAGGAAATTGACGTTCCTCTTTCTGATTGGTTGTCACTGCTCACTGAAAGTGCTTGGAACTGGGTTCCAATAACCTCCTCTGGTTCTACACAAGTGGACGACGATAAGTTACTCACGATCAAGGCTTGCTCTCCACAGACTGTGACTAGTTGGTCGTTCTTGACAAACTTCAGCTTTTGGTGAAGTGTTGAAGTGACTACCCCAGCCTCGTGTATCTAAGGTCTTCCTAACAAACAGTTGTATGCTGCCCAGATGTCCATGACCTGGAAAGTGACTTGGAAAGTGTAAGGACCGTTAGTTATGGGAAGGTCGGCTTCGCCGATAACTGTTTTTCGGGATCCATCAAATGCTTTGGTGATGACCTCACGGCCCCTCATCGGAGATCCTTTAAATGATAGTCGTATTAGAATGGACTTTGGCATAACATTCAGAGCTGATCCGATATCTACCAGTACGCTGGCTAAAGCATCGTCCTGGTAGTTGACTGTAATGTTAAGCTCCATGTTGTGAATTTTGCCTTCTTCCGGCAGTTCCTCATCACTGAATCCTAAGTTGTTGCAGGAAGTGATGTTGGAGAAGATGCTATCGAATTGTCTAATTGTTACATCTTGTTCCACAAAGGTCTGCTCTAAGACTTTCTGTAGAGCCTCTCTGTGGGCTTCAGAATTGAGTAAAAGAGATAACATAGATATTTTTGAAGGATTTTGCAACAGTTGATCAACAATGTTGTACTCACTCTTTTGGATGAGCTTCAGCATCTCATCGTTGTTCTTTGAAAGGTCAGGATCACTGGATTGATCGACTAGTTGATTAGGAACTTCTGTTTGAGGTTCCTTTTCTTTGGTAGGTTCTTCAACTCCTCGGTTGAAGATTCGACCGCTCCGTGTTACTCGACTGATGTCTGCAATATTCACGACGGAGGGTAACGAAGTTTCTTTCCCATTCTCAATTGTTGTTGCACCGTATTTGTAAGGGATAGCATTATCGAATTTGTACGGTACTGGTCCTGACAGATAGATAACTACAGGAGCCTTTTGATTTTTCTGACCATCGTAGCCGGCCTCAATTGGTTCGAGGTTGAGAATCCTTCCACTATCGAGAGGAACTCTTGATTCATGGAGTAAAGGGTTTATGGCACATACATCTTTGGCCACTTCTTATTTAGGGATCAAGACAACTTCTTTGCCTCGATTGGGAAGATAGTCTGACATTATGTTCATTGGATCAGAGCTTGAGCATGGTTGAACCTCTTTGTGGTCCAACTGACTTTGAAGAGCTGCTTGTACGAGGTAGCATCCTTGGTTATCTTCTGAGCAACCTCTACAGCGCTCATAGTTGTGTGGTGGCACCCGGCCACGTCCGCTTTGTATGCAGTGTAACCTCACTAGATCTGTTTCCATTGATCGAACATCCTGATTTTGATCCCTAGTAGGGTTCCCATCAGTCATACTGACTTGTTGTGTGTCTTCATCTAGATAGATCGGAAGCCACCAGTGATTCAATAAGTGTTGAAGCATTCTTTGAACAAGAGCGCATCCTCGGTCACTCTCACGACATACTCTACAGTTCTGATACTCATGTGAAGTCAGAAAACTAAGCTGGACCTGCTTAGCGTGTAATTCCACCAAGCTGGTATTCATCAAGCGAATATCAAAGATTTGAATCATATTAACTTGATAATGGCTTTTATCACGGTAGTCTTGAATCCATCCAAGATCCATCTGACGTTGGAGGGCCTCTTGTACAAAAGAGCATCCCTGATTATTTACCGAGAAGATCAGACAGGAATCGTAATCGTGTCGTGGCAGATCATGATGTTGGCTCTGCCTTGAGTGCATTGCCACCAAATTGACATTCATCATATGGATGTCGTGGTTTTGAATGATGTTGGAATTTGTATAAGTTATGTTGACCTCACAGATTCGGTGATCTTAGATCCATCCGAGATCTATCTGTTCCTGCAGAGCTGATTGCACCACAGAACATCCTTGATTGTCTTTAGAGTAGATATCACACTGGTGATAATTGTGAGACGGTACATGACCGTATCCACTTTGTCTTCAATGCATCTTTACCAGGTTGGTTTCCAATAAGAGTACATTATGAATTTGATAGCTGTGTTTAGACTCTTCCTCTATCAAGTTTACCGCAGCTTTCTCGTGTTAAGGTAATGGGTTCGTCTGAACATTTGGATTTGTATCCTTGAAGGATAAGACCCCGCTCCTGACAAGCTTTTGCACTTCGGATTTGAAGCTGAGACAGTTCTCTATGTTATGCCTCGGTCCTCCTTGATGGTAAGGGCAAGTCTGATCCGCTTTGAACCAAAAAGGCGGATTCTCCGATATTGCAAGAGAAGGCCTGGTTTGGACGTGCCCCTTGACCAGTAGTAGTGGAAACAGTTCTGCATACAACATTGGTATAGGGTCAAACCCTGGTGGTCGCGTCGTACGGTTGTAATTATACGGAGGACCAGCCTGCTGAAGAGGTTGTTGTGTCCTTTGCTGATATTGTTGTTGATTCGGTTGGCTCCGAGCAACCTGAGGTTGATACGTTGGAACGAGCGCAGTGTTGATAGCAGGAGTTACAGCTGCTATTGGTTGGTACCGTCGTCTTTGCTTTTCGAGAGAGATATTACCAATATCTTGCTCTTTTTTCTTAGGGAAAGCACTATCGTATCTTCTGGTACTGCTTGATGGTTCTGCATCTTTGAACAATTGTCCTTCTCAGACTGCTTCCTCAAGACATACCCCCATGTTCACCATCTCAGTAAAGTCGCTGGGTGCACCGGCGACCATTCGGTCGTAGTAAAATGAGCTCAAGATTTTCAAGAAGATCTTTGTCATCTCTTTTTCCTCAAGAGGTGGACAAATCTGAGCGGAAATTTCACGCCATCTCTGAGCATATTCCGTAAAGGTTCCCTTGTCCTTCTACGACATGGCTCTGAGTTGATCTCTGTCCGGTGCCATGTCTAGATTATACTTATATTGTTGAACGAAGGCTGCCCCAAGATCTATGAAAGTGACGATCTTAGTGCGGTTTAAACCCATGTACCATTTAAGTGTGACACCGGTTAAACTATCTTGAAAATAGTGGATCAGTAGCTGTTGGTTCTCTGTCTGAGTTGATATCTTCCTAGCGTACATCACCAAATGACTTTGAGGGCAAGAGTTGCCTTTGTATTTCTCAAATTCGGGCACCTTGAATTTGTGCGGAATTTTCACATTGGGGACCAAATAAAGGTCTGCGGCGTCCTTTCCAAATAGATCCTGACCGCGAATGGAATGCAGTTCCTTCTGCATTTCCAGGAATTGTTCCTGGAACTCATTCAATCTGTCGTACATAATTTCATTTCCACCAGAAGGCATCTGTGGAATCTGTCCTTCTGGGACAGTGTGTACCACGGGTGGTGGTATAATCATTACGCCAGTGACTCTTGGTGCTTCCCTATCCCGAAGTTTGTAACCTTCAGGAGCTGTTGTCATGCCCCTTGCATCTTCCTTTTCCCAAAGTTTGTAACCTTCAGGCCCAAAGGTTTCTGCTGCAGTTTCCGGATCTTCCGTGATCGGCGGAATATATCCTTTCAGGATATAGTTGAGTGGCCTGCCCCAGGGACGATCTTTAGGCATGTTGTACCGAGGGTCATACTTTTCCACTATAGGCGTAGATGTGATCTCCGAGATCATAGTTCTTTGTTGTTGTATCTGGGTTGCTGCCAGAGATTGCATGTCATTGTGAAGTTTTCTCAAATATTCTTTCAGAGTGAAGATTTCTTCTCTCAACTCTTTATTCTCTTCCTCGAGATCAACCATTTTCTTTTGTCGATTGGCCTGAGTATTGTATGAATGAGACAACTTGACTTTAGAATCGAGACACAGACGTGAGATTCGTAGGTAAGAAGAATGCGTTATGTGAGAATGATGAATGATATGCAATAATTATTAAATTTGTTATTTTAATCAAAAGAAACTTCAACAATTGGATTGCAAATATCATACAGTGGGGAAACCCCATTTTATTGAATTCAAATATTACGGAAATGGAAATACAGTATTTTACAAAGTGCTGTAAAAGGAAATGTCTAAGCTTATGGATCCTGAGTCCTCTCTGAGGAGGGCTCAGGTGCTGGTTCTGGTATTTTCCTTTTCTTTGATCGGGGCTCTTGAGCCGTTGTCGGGTTGTCATTCCTTTTCCAAGTGAAAAGAGCGAGTAAATTCCTTCGGTCTTCTTGATTTTCTACAGTATGTTGCTCTAAAATGTCGATCAGAGCATCTTTTTCTTTTAACAGTTGTTGTATTTTGGTACACTCCATATTGAGAATGCGGTACTTGTTCTTCCAAGATTTCTTTTCCCATTGAACTTTGTTGAAAGTGACCTGGAGTTTTTCTGTATCTGACATAAAATAAAGGACAGATTCCTTTAACAGAAGAACTTCTTGATGAGGGTAAGGCATCCTCAGTTTGAGAGCTCTAGTTTGTACCCAGTGGAGATAAGGTTCTATAGAGACATAATCTGGTTTTCCTAGAGACTCTCTTCCTTTCCTGTGAACATGTTTCCAGGCATGCATTATTTCTGTTTTTAGTGCCCTGTCGTTTTCTCCTTCCTTGAAGAAAATACCTTCCAGATGAACATTACGCGGGACATGTCTCATCGGGTATCCGAATTGACGACGAACTAAAACTGGATGATAGTTGATTCCTCCTTTAACTCCTATGAGGGGTACATTAGGGAAATTTCCACAACGGTCGATGATTCTTATCCCGTCAAAGATTCGATTGTACCAATCTATGTCAGAGTTGGTAAGAGACATGATTCTCTGTGACCAATGTAGAGTACTCTTATGATCCCAAAATGCAGCAGACTTGGGTAAATGGGAAGTGAACCATTTGTATAGCAGGGGTACACAGCATGTGATCATTCCTCTGCTGTACAAATTCCTTAAGTGTACAGAATGATAAGCATCTACGAGCAAGGTCGGTACAGGGTTTCCAATCAGAAATATCTTAATGGCATTGATATCGATGAAGTCATCAATGTTAGGAAACAGAAATAACCCGTAGGTGAGTAGAATAAAGACGCTCTCGAAAGCAGTCACGTTCCCTATACTAGCAAAGTACAGAGCTTTCTTTACCAAAATCTGGGCTGGTAAACCTTGGATTCCACCCTTAATGGTCATGTGAGTCCTGACTTCTGACTCATCCAAATAGATCGCTCTTGCAATGGTTTGATCCTTTGAATTTCTTCCAGTCCAGAAAAGGGAGCTTGGTCAGTGATGGGTAAATCAGTCAGGTGAGACTATTCCTCCAGTGTCGGTGCTAGTTGATAATCCGAGAATGTGAAACAGTGATAAACTGGATCGTAGACCTGAATCGGCGTAGACATGATTCCCTCGATTACATGGGCCCTCAAGAGAGACAGCAGTCCTCCGTACTTAGCTCTGAAAGAATCAGGGTTGGTGATCATCCTTGCCAACCCTCTTAAATCCTCTAATTTTGGAACCTTGAAGGTGTACTTGTGAGTTTTCCTTCTACCGAAATCCATAACACAATCTTTCTCTCTGATATTTGCAATCATTGTCTTAGTTTAATTTGAAAAAGAGAGACTAGAAGAGAAAACATTTTCCTTATTTAAAGTTTTTTAGATGAAATGAATGCATGAATGCAACACACAAAAACATAGAAAAAACATGGGGTCAAAGGTTCAGTGTCATGAAGTCATGGCTCTACCCATTCCCAAAGGTTGTACTATGGTGAATTTTTGTACCTGTCCTTAAAATCATTGACCCCCATTGGGATAACAACAGCAGGATGTAGTATCTTAGGGTAATCTCAAATGAGGGTAGTATCGCATGACAACTATTTCCGATAGCTTCCGCACTACAAAGTAGTCACATGGTCTCAGTCTACTAAATCCTCAGTTTCATTGATACCATAATCGAACAATCTGCTTTCAACAACCGAAGTCGTTTAGACATTGAATCCGCAAAGGGTATCTCCACTGATTCGATGGTATACCGGGATCGCTTATTCGGGAGTCACTCCCTGTAAGATTACCCGTCTCATGCCATCACTTATCTTAGGTGTCACTCAAACTTTCCACATGCGGCATCACCCGTAGTCACATTAGCAGAAAAATAAACACGGATATCAAGTAGGAAAAGCGATATATATATATATATACATATATATATATATATATATATATATATATATATTTATTCCTAAAACTAACATCCTAGACCTCTTAGGAGCTATAATCCTAGTCCTATACAGACAATGACTCCCCAGCAGAGTCGCCATTTCTCTGTAGCGCACGATTTTTGTCGGTGACGTGACCACCTTATCGCGGAATTGGGTTTTCTCCTTAATGAAGAGGAGGGGGTGCTACTTTCTGATTTCTTATTTATCCCGTGAAGCTGGAAGGGAAAGGGAAGATATCTAAAACTAACCTTGCACGCGAATGTTTAACTAAACAAACGCTTAAAGAGATTCGGGGAGTTCGGGGTCAGGTTATACAATGGGGAGTTGTCAATTACCCATCCTATATGTGGTTATCCACAGGACGTTAGCTTTAGATTCTACTTTGTACTTGATGGTGTTTATCCGTTAATGGGTTAGGAAAGTTTCTTGGGAAATATGAGAGAGAGAGAGAGTGAGTTTTTGATGATGTACAGGTTTTCCCGATGTTT
The DNA here is from genome assembly GCA_022829125.1 of Lathyrus tuberosus. Taxonomy (NCBI): domain Eukaryota; kingdom Viridiplantae; phylum Streptophyta; class Magnoliopsida; order Fabales; family Fabaceae; genus Lathyrus; species Lathyrus tuberosus. The sequence continues at coordinate 5,482,146 of JALAZF010000289.1, read as the reverse complement.
TTGGAAAGGCACTGGACCTAAGTTTTGATTGATGTGTGAAGGTACTGGACCTAGAGTTTTTTATTAGTGTGAAGGTACTGGACCTAGAGTTTTTGGATTAGTATGCTCGCTAAGATTTCGCAATCTTATGCCTACGTATTCCCCTTCAAAGAAACAAGGAAATTAGAGCAATCGTAGTTCCTCCTATTCTATGGGAGGAAAAAGACGTTTTGCTGTCTTGTTCAAAGCCCAAGATTGAAGCTAAAAGATTGAGTATTTGTGTCTTGTTCGAAGCCCAAGATTGAAGCTAAAGGTTTGACTGAGAGAGAATTTGTCATCTCTAAAGGAGATATCTCATCTGTTTATCACAACTGTTAGGTGACTATTTATAAAGGAGGATTACTTTAACTGGGATATATGAATCCAGCAATGCCATAATTTCCTTTATGAGGGTGATGTCCTAAAGGAGAAAACTTTAACTCAGTGTAGAGCAATGCCATTTTTCCTTAGGAATTCCTTATACTAAGAGAGGGACAGTGGCGTGGATGTAAATAATCCAGAGGTTTGCCGCTTACAGCAATTAGATGAAAGAGAGGATTTACCAGGATAAAAGATGGACAACAACTTGGATATTTGAATCAACAAGTGTGCCACTTATAGCAGTTATCTGGGATTAGGGTTTGTTTTGATTTTCTGTTTTGATACGTGACATACAGAGAAATGACTTCCTACAGAGAGTTTTTCATTTCCTCTGAGGGGATTGTTAATTTTTGTGTGCCTTGATCAAAGCCCAAGGTTGAAGCTAAGAGGTTGATTGACTCCACTGGGGAAGTCCTTATACAAAGCCTAAGAGGAGGCTAGAAAAGACTGACTCAATAAGAGAATGTTTATATATGTCTTGTACAAAGCCCAAGATTGAGGCTAAAAGAGACTGGCTCTTTGGGGATATCATTATACAAAGCCTAAGAGGAGGCTAAAAGGGATTTTGACTCCGCCGGGGAGGGTTTGTATGTGTCTTGTACAAAGCCCAAGATTGAGACTGAAAAAAGATTGACTCTGTGGGAAAGAAATCTTTATCTGTCTTGTACAAAGCCCAAGATTGAGGCTAAAATGAAACTTTACTGACTCGGCAGAGGATATTTTAGGTGTCTTGTACAAAGCCCAAGATTGAGGCTGAAATGAGTTTGACTCTGCAGGAGAGCATTATCTGTCTTGTACAAAGGCCAAGATTGAGGCTGAAAAAGAGGGTTGACTCTGTTTAGGGAAATTTATATGGTGTCTTGTACAAAGCCCAAGATTGAGGCTGGGAAAGGTTGACACAACAAGAGAGTGCTTTTATCTGTCCTGTACAAAGCCCAGGATTGTGGCTGAATAAGCTGGAGAAATCATTATACAAATCCTAAGAGGAGGCTAAAAGAGTTGACTCAACAAGAGAGTGCTGAAAGGTGATGGACTCAACAAGAGAGTCTGAAAGTCGTGATTGACTCAACAAGAGAGTCTGAAAAAGTGATTGACTCAACAAGAGAGTCTGAAAAGGTTAGCTCCACTGATGAGAATCATTGTACAAAGCCCAAGAGGAGGCTGACTGTGCTGAGGAAAGATTATTATACCAAGCCTAAGAGGAGGCTAGCTTCTGTCGGGGATTATTGAGATCCCGAGGCAGGTCCAAATGGGGAATCAACTCTTGCTGAGGGTTACAGAAGAGTCGAGGTATCAGATGCCTTGAGGTTCTGATTTGGGATAGTGTTATATTGATGATAAACTGACCCTAGCTTGGGGATTTTAGGAGAGAGACTGGGTTTTATAACCCATGGGTTTTAACTCTGCTGGAGATTGATCCAGACTGACCGGGGTTTCTTTCTATGCTTGTAAGGAACTTGAGAATGTCTTTGAGACTCAAGGGGATTTAGACTATTCAAGTCTATTGGTATGGAGGAGTTTATCTTTGTATAACGCCCAAGAGGAGACTGACTCTTTTAAGGGATGAGTATCAACCCTACAATCAATCTGAGGTTTTGACTCTTTTTAGAAAGATAGCTCTAACAAAGGATGACTAAGTTCTGTCATATACCTTTAAGAGGTCTTTAAGGTCCTTGTGTTAAGCCCAAGAGAAGGCATGAGAACTTCTAAGAAGCCGGAGGGTCCTTGTACAAAGCCCACGAGGAGGCGGGGATGCTTTTAGGAAGCCTGTGGGTCCAAACTAAGGGATTGGGTCTTACACTCTATTAGAGGCCTAAATTTTTTGAAAAAGAAAAGAAATGAGACTTATAACACAAGGGTAGGCCAAGATGATTTGTTTGTAAACGACGCTTGAGCCGAGGTTTTAGAAAACACAGTGGGACTTATACAACGACTGAGGCCCAAAAAGGTTTTTATTTACAAGGGACGGATATTACACTCTATTAAGAGGCCCAAAGTTTATTTTTGTACAAGGGATGTGGCTTACAACTCAAGGAGAGACCCATGGAAAGACAGTGATCGCACCGTCGTTTTGAAAACTGTACTGGGACTTATACAATGACTGAGGCCCAAAATTATTTATGTACAAAGTGGGTTGGGTCTTACACTCTATTAGAGACCCAAATTATTTTGAAAAAGATTTGTGAGGGTGAAAATCAACAAAAACCCTAATTTGATTTAAAAATATATTTTAATTGAATAAAAATTCAATTAAAATGATCAAAATTATCAAACATGTGTGAAAAAACAAGTTGTGGTCTTGGATTAATGTTTGAAAAATCATGTTTCATTCATAGAATGATTTGAAAATCATTTGAATTTGCAAAATCAAGAGAAAGAAATGTTTTTAAATGTTTAAAAACAAATGAAAAGATAATTCTTTACAAAAAATACCAAATATATAAAATAAATATTATTTTTGTGAATTTTTTATGGAATAAAATATTTTAACATTTTTGGGAATTTTTTAAAAAAGAACCAATAAAAAATAATTAAAATTGAGAGATAAATTAATTTTGGAATTAATTAATAAAAACCATAAAAATGTGAAAAATAGCAAAAAAATATAAGAAATAGCAAAAGGTTCACCGAGATGCTATTCACCGAGAATAGATCAACTTTGGGGAGTAGGATTCCTTTGACAATTTCTAATAGTGACAGTCTGAGAAAAGGTTCACCGAGAATACTGCATTTCTCTTTGTTCCATATTGTTTAAGTCCAAGAGAAGGCAAGACTGTATCTGGAAGTCCTATGGGGATCTAGTTTTGACCGTATAAAAGAGTGACCAGCTGGCTTTACCTAGTTCTAGACCTAGTTGTCGGGGAAAACTCTAAATAACTATACTAGTAATCGTACTGTTGTTTTGTAAACTGTACTGGGGCTTATACAATGACTGAGGCCCAAAAAGGTTTTTTATTTACAAAGAATGAGTCTTACACCTTATTAGAGGCCCAAAGTTTATTTTATATACAAGTGGTGGGGCTTACAACTCAAGAAGAGGCACAGGTGATTTTTGTTTAAAAGGCGACGACCGCACTGAGATTTTAAAATCGTATCGGGACTAATACAATGACTGGGGCCCACAGAGGTTTATTTACAAAAGGGTTGGGTCTTACACTCTTTTAAGAGGCCCAAAAGTTGTTTTGAAAGAGAAAGATGAGACTTACAACATGAGGGAAGACCCAGATGATTTCATTTTGAAATGGCGATCGCGCCGAGATTTTTGAAAATGCAGAGGGACTTATACAATGTCTGAGGCCCAATTATTTTATTTACAGAGGGATGGGACTTACACTCTACCAAGAGGCCCAAAAGTTGTTTAAAATTTAAAATCAAGAGGAAACCCTAATTTTAAATTAAAATGTTTATTTTCAAAGGAAATTAAATGAAAAAAAAAATGATATCAAATACCAAATATATTCAAAAATAAGTTGTATACCTTGGAAAATCATGTTTATTCACATGAAAGTTTGAAATTCAATTGGTTTTGAAAGATCAAAGTGGAAATTCCATTTTAAAATGTTTGAAAACAATTAAAATGAAATTAATTACAAAAATTCTAACTATATTAAATAAATAATATAAATTGGATTTTTTTTTTTGTAAAATAAAATAATTTAACATTTTTCTGAATTTTGAGAAAAAGAATCAATTCAAAAACATAAATATTCAAAGAGAAATTAATTTTTGAATCAATTAACAAAAATAACAAAATATTCAAATATTTGAAAATTTGAAAAAGGGCGCCAAGAACACGAAGTTCTTGTCTGCGTGCCCTGTTTCTGCAGATTCACATTTTCTCACTTTTCTCAATGATTTCTCAATGGTTTTGCACGATTCAAGTACCAATCTTGTTCGCTTTTGAACAAGGATCACAACCATATAGTTTAATTATATTTATTTTGAACATTAAGTGAGAAATCAGAAGAAAACCTCAAGAACCCTAATTTCAGCATGAACACAATGAAATTCTATACATGATTGATTCATGACAATTGATTGAGGGTTATAACTCCATACATGATTATGGACATGTGGCAAAATTATTGTGCAGTAAAATATGCATGCATCATGGAGTTTGAAGAGCTCATGCTTACCTCTTGCAGCTGGTGATCGAGTTTGGTGATGGAGGTGTTGTAAGTTGGTTCCAATGATCTGGACAGCTTCCTTAGGTGCCAAGGAGTGTGTCTGAATGCTTGGAGTGGTTTGAAATGAACTGGAACTTGAGATGGTACCCCAACTGCAAATCTGTCAAGAAATTGAGCAGTTGGCTGGTGATTTTGTGAAATTGATGTTCCAGGTGTTATATAAGAGTTTGGATCACTTCTATATGTTATATGTGAGGTGTTTAAACCATTGGTTTGGTTGGAATTGCTCTCAAACTCAAAACCCGATGGTGACTTGAGTTAGAAGGCAAAATTGGAGTGAAAGTGGTTATTTTGAGGAAAGCATCAGTTTTGGTGCTTTGGTGTACTCAAACAGATCAAAAATGAGCTCTATTTATAGTAGAGCAAGTTTGTTTTGCAAGCAATAAGGAATGGCAACTGCAGCAGGCCTTTGGCCAATTGTGATCAAATGGAATCTCAAGTCTCCTCTAGCCATTGACTTGAGATTAGAGCACAGGCTTTGTAGCTTTGGTTCAGAGATAAGTTTTGACTGAATTCAGTTGGAATAGACTCAATCCATGCCACCTTGATGCATTCATTAAAGGATGGAAAACAAAATTGGAGTCTTGGCATCTTTGTAGCCTTTTTAGGGATGACAAGCCTAATGTAGATTCTTGGACTTCGGAGGCTTGGAGATCAGATCATTCCCCTTGGATTTGATCCTCTGATGTGTCCAAATTGATGACAAAGCTTGGAGTTATCAGATTTGGACAAATCGAGCAAATTTACACAATTCTGCCTTGTAAAACTAATTCATGATGCCATGTTTCAAGGGTTGTATCTCTCTGCTCAAATTGAATTTGGAGATGATCTGGTACTTGTTGGAAAGCCCTTATGGCATACTTTAACTTTGATGTTCACCCCTAGACCTGGTTGGACTTGGATCAAGGTGAAAAATGTCCCTACATTTTAGAAAAAGTAAGGCAGATTTTGACTTAGTGAAAGTTTCACTAAGTGTTTGAAAAATGTCACTTTAATGTTTTTTGCCATTTTGATCATTCCATAACTTAAAATCCATGAGGAATTGGAGTTTGATGTAGTTGAAGCTTTTGTAGAGTGTAGCAAGACCTACAAATCAGCTTTGGATCCCCCAAAATGGTTGTTTGGATCTCAAGTTATGGTCCTTAGAAGTTGGTACCCTAGCCACTTTGTTCCATAATTTAGAAAAATTCTAAGTTTTTTATGGTTACCCCTTTTACAAGTTAACTCACTTTCTTTGATTTTTCTTGATGAATGATTATTCAAATCACATATTAACATTGTTTTAGGGTTAAGGAACCTTGTTTGACCAAAAATCCAAAAAGTCAAACTTTGGATTTTTGTACAGTTGACTTTTTATCGGATGAAATCCAAACTGTGCGATCCTTTGTGAAATCAAGTCCTTGACCTAAATCAAACCTAATGGATGGATTCCATAGGTGTTATAGGGTGTATTGAATCATGTCCCAAGGTTTGGGAGCATGTCCGTGTCAAAAGTCAAAGGCACAGTTGACTTTTTCCTTGAAACCCTAACTCTGGTCCTGATGTAATTGAAACTTATGAATCAAGCTTCCTGGGTCAATCCATTGTTGTAAATGGATCAATGTAGTATATTGAAGGCCCTCAATTCATGTCTTGAGGTCTTGGCTCATGCTTTGTCCCAAAAGTCAACTTAGGGGTGAATTAGATCAAGAAACCCAAATTCCTGATTTTTGGTAAATGCATCCCCTGGGGTTAAATTGACTTGATGATTAGGTCCATGAGGTCCCTTAGAGTATCTTGGGTTATATTTTGAAGCATTGGCTCATGCCCAGATGAAAATTGTCATTTGGAGGCCTCAGTCGACCAAAACCCTAATTTGGGGATACTAGCGATCTTGAGGCTTGATCCACTTGGAATGTTGCAACTTTGTGCTTGATTCTTGATGTGGGAGTCCTCTTGATATTTTGTGGGTGTCTGAGAGGCTATACAAGTTGAAGATCATGTCATTTCTTGAGTGATCCTTTGTCTAAGTGCTCTGAGAGGGCTCAAAACCCTAATTCTTGATTGTGGTGAATGCTCAATCATCTTTGAGGAGATTGATGAGACATGAAAGTACATCCATATTGTGATGATGATTTGCACAATGATGGGAAATCTTGGTGGTCAAAATTTGGGGTATGACAACTTCCAAACAACTTTTCTACTATTTCACTTCTCCTTTCTCTTTTTATTCTTTTTCGGAAGGAAATTGTATCGATATCCTTCTTTTTTTCCCCCACTTTTTTAATGTTTTTTTCTTTTTCAGTATTTTTTTCTTTTTCTACCAACCTTTGAAACATAACAATTATGTTTTTCAACCCACTCAACTCCATACAAAACTCTTTCAACCCTATAAATGGGTGATACTATTGTTTTTCACTTTCAGGCTTGTAATGAGATTAAACAAAGAATGAGATAATAAGCTCAAAGAGGCTTCCAAACAAGGGATAATATTTGCAGGGTTGGATTTTTTGCTAAATGGTTAAAATAAAACAAAACAACATGCCTTTATCATATCAGTGTGCACAAGTAAACAAAAAAGTTTCAACTCTTTCTTTTTTGAAAAGAACTTTTATAATCAATTCCTTAGCAGTCAGACTAAAAGCTTGGAGCATCCAAACGAGAATAAAATTAGCTAATGTCTATACACTTCTAGGATACGATTATAATTGTTCCCTTTCTTTTTCTTTTCCCCTAGTTCCATGAACTACGGAGCTCTGATTTCCTCATTGCACTATGAGGATACGTAGGCACAAGATTGTGAGATCTTGGAGATCACCCTTATTCCACAACCTTCTTCTAACCTTCCTCCATTTTTCCTTAGTTCTTCAAATTATGGAGCTCTTATTTCCTCATTGCACTATGAGGATACGTAGACACGAGGGTCCTAATCCTCCGTGAACACCCTAATTATAACCATTTTTCCCTTTTGCAAGTAATCTTTAGATAACATTCATCCAAGCAAAGAACAAGTAAAATGGTTCCCGTCGAGTACGACGGATGTGAAGGATTCTAATACCTTCCCCTCGCATAACCGACTCCCTTACTCGTTTCTCTTTCCCTTGTGTTTTATCAATATTTTCCCTTTCCTTTTGGAATAAATAAAGTTCGATGGCGAATTTGTTGTATTATCGAGCGTGCGATGCGCTTGGGTATATTTCCACTAGCTTCAACACTACTTCATTATCTTTGAAAATATTATTCTTGGGAATATTGTATAGAAACACATATCGAGCTATTGTTCATTTTGTGTGATTATTTTCACTATACGTAAAATTGTGTTAATCTGCTTACTACAAGCATTCTTTGTAAACACAGTCTGTAAATCTCAAATTTGTTTAAGTGGTTACCTTGAGTTACTAGAGTTTAGTCTATATACTCGAAAAGACATGGACGATTGTCTTTGTGGTATTTGTAATCAGTTTGATTATAGTGGATTAAGTCTTTATTGAAAAGGAAAAATCACCTTGAAAGAGTGGATTGGAGGTAGCTTAGTTAACAACGAACTAATAGAAAAATAACGTGTTATTCTTATTGTTCTTCTATTTGCGTATTGAATTGGTGTTGAAAAAGCTTTAATTTTTTAGAAACTCAATTCAACCCCCCCCCCCCCCCTTTCTTGTGTTTCTTGCCACCTTCAATAATTGTTTTACTCTCGAATTAGATTTGATCAGAGATAATGAATTCACAATCTATTACGGTGGTTCAGAGCTTTTGATGCAGTGGAAAATGGGCTGACCTGCAAGGTTAACACTTCAACACTCAATTTAGTAAGAGTGAAAAATGAAGATTGAATGATAAATGATTTGAATACTTAGGAAATGACACACTACTTTCTTTAAATATGAGAATTGATCAACAACTGAACGCGTGTGATAAGGCGTGCTATACAATCAATCTTCAGATTAATCTGAATGATTGAGATAGTGATTGCGAGGGAGATAGTAGCATATTCAGGAAAAAAAGGGTCAACCTACTCTTCGTTGTGTGTTGCTCTCTATTATTATTAGACTTTCGTATCTTTAGACCTCTTAGATGGTCGAAAACAATAACTAATATGAAATTAACTATAGAATGTTGCTTATAAGCATTTCTAATAAATAAATTCTTAAATACATTATTATATAGATATGCATAATCAAATTCATTATTAACTTAATACTTTTTTATTATGTATGTTAACTTCAAATTTATTTTAATGTCTTAATTATATTAATTTTAATTTCTTCAAAAATGTACCATATTAGTTTTTTAAATCTAATTAATAATAGATAAAATTTGAAAATCAATCACTAAACTACTTATTGTTAATTAAAAAAAAGGGTTAAATAAGTTTTTAGTCCCTACAAATATCCTAACTTTCAAGTTTGGTCCCTCGAAAATTTTCCTTCAAACAATGGTCCTTATAAATTTTTCCGTCCCCAAATTTAGTCCCTCCCGTTAGTTTCCACTAACGGTGGCTTATGTGGCATGCCTGTTGCGTGCGATTTTTGTCGATGACGTGACCACCTTATCGCCATGGGTTTCTCCTCACCGCAATGGTAGGAGTGGGGTGCTACTTTCTGATTTCTTATTTATCTTGTGAAGCTGGAAAGGAAATGGAAGCTATATAAAACTAACCTTGCATGCAAATGTTTAACTGAACAAATGCTTAAAGAGATTGGGGAGTTCGGGGTCAGGTTATACAATGGGGAGTTGTCAATTACCCATCCTATATGTGGTTATCCACAGGGTGTTAGCAATTTTCCTTACTGTTTTCTACTTACTGGTGTTTGTCTGTCGTGGGTTGGGAAAGTTTCTCCTTCGGGAGTGTTTGAGAGAGAGTTTTTGTTTGATTTCGGGTTTTCCGAGGTTTTTGATGAGTGTGTGAAGGTATTGGACCTAGAGTTTTGTTTTTGATTGGTGTGCTCGCTAAGATTTTGCAATCTTATGCCTAAGTATTCCCGTTAAATATAAACAGGGAAATCAGAGCAATCGTAGTTCCTCCTATTCTATGGGAGGAAAGAGATGATGTTTTGGTGTCTTGTTCAAAGTCCAAGATTGAAGCTAAAAGGAGTATTTGTGTCTTGTTCAAAGCCCAAGATTGAAGCTAAAAGGTTTATTTGTGTCTTGTTCAAAGCCCTTGATTGAAGCTAAAAGGTTTGACTGAGAGAGAATTTGTCATCTCTAAAGGGAGACATCTCGTCTGTTTATCACAACTGTTGGGTAACTGATTATAAAGGAGAATTAATTTAACTGGGATAAGTGAATCCAGCAATGCCATAATTTCCTTTATAGGGATTTGTCCTAAAGGAGAAAACTTTAACTCAGTATAGAGTAATGCCATTTTTCCTCATGAGGTTTTTTCATGTTAAGAGAGGGACATTGACGTGGATGTAAATAATCCAGAGGCTTGCCACTTACAGCAATTAGATGAAAGAAATGGGATTTACCAGGATAAGAGATGGACTACAACTTGGATTTTTGAATCAACAAGTGTATCACTTACAACAGTTATCTGGGATTAAGGTTTGTTTTGAATGTTTGTTAACACAGAGAAATGTCTTCCTACAGAGAGATTTTGATTTTTCTCTGAGGGGATTTTTATGTGCCTTGATTAAAGCCCAAGGTTGAAGCTAAGAGATTGATTGACTCTACTAGGGAGATTATTATCTGTCTTGTACAAAGCCCAAGATTGAGGCTAAAAAGAGACTGACTCTTTGGGGGGTATCATTATACAAAGCCTAAAAGGAGACTGAAAGTCTGACTTTTTGGGGAAATATTTTGTCTGTCTTGTACAAAGCCCAAGATTGAGGCTAAAGAAGGATTTTTGACTCCACTGGGGAATATTTGTAGGTGTCTTGTACAAAGCGGAAGATTGAGGCTAAAAGGGGAAACTGACTCTACTAGTGAGAGGTTTTATCTGTCTTGTACAAAGCCCAAGATTGAGGCTAAAAGAAAATTGACATTGTTGGAGAGTATGATTTGTCTTGTACAAAGCCCAAGATTGAGGCTAAAAAAGAGAATTGACTCTGCTTAAGGAGATTTTATATGTGTCTTGTACAAAGCCCAAGATTGAGACAAAAAAGAGACTGACTCAACAAGAGAGTGTTTATATGGTGTCTTGTACAAAGCCCAAGATTGAGGCTGAAAGAGGTTAACTCAACAAAAGAGTGTTTTAAGAAAGAAGATTGACTCAACAAAAGAGTGCTTTTGAAGCTAACTCTACTAAGGAAAATCATTATACAAAGCCTAAGAGGAGGTTGGTTTCTGCTGAGGATTATTTAGATCCAGAGGCAGGTTCAAAATGGGGAATCAACTTTTGTTGAAGATTACAGAAGAGTTTAGGTATCAAATGCCTTGAGGTTCTGATTTGAGATAGTGTTATACTGATGATAAGTTGACCCTAGATGGGGAAATTTAGGATGAAATACTGAGTTTTAGAACCTACGGAGGTTTTAACTCTGCTGGAGATTGATTAAATGACCAGGGTTTCTCATGTGTTTGTAGGGAACTTGAGAATGTCTTTGAGATCCAAGAGGAGATTAGACTATCCAAGTCTACTGGTATGGAAGAGTTTATCTTTGTATGATGCCCAAGAGGAGGCTGGTGCTTTAAGGGATGAGAATCAACCCATAAATTGGTCTGAGGTTTTGACTCTTTAGAAAGACTGCTCTAACAAAGGATGACTAAGTTCTATACTATACATTTAAGAGGTCTTCAGGGTCCTAGTATTAAGCCCAAGAGAAGGCATGAGAACTTCTAAGAAGCCGGAGGGTCCTTGTACAAGCCCAAGAGGAGGCTAGGGATGCTTTTAGGAAGCCTGCGGGTCCAAACCTAAGAAAAGTTTCACCGGGAATAATCTTTTCTTTAGTGAACAGTTCTAGGGTTTGAAGAAATTCAAGAGAGGTTTCACCGGGAATTAATCCTCTCTGGGGAAATGAACTTCTTTGACAATTTTCTAATAGTGACAGTCTGAGAAAAGTTTCACCGGGAATAATGCATTTCTCTTTGTTCCATATTGTATAAGCCCAACAAGAGGCAAGACTGTATTTGGAAATTCCTATGGGGAACTAGTGTTGACTGTGTTGAAAGAGTGACCACTGACTTTATCTAGTTCTAGACCTAGTTGCCGGGGAAAACTCTAAGCAAAAAATATACAGGCATATATATACAGATGAAATATATACTGTATGTAAAAGAGGGTAGGAGGACTTATAGGTAAGCAAGCTTCCAGCACAAACAAACAAATATATATATATATATATATATATATATATATATATATATATATATATATATGTGTGTGTGTGTGTGTGTGTGTGTGTGTGTGTAAGTATGTAAAAGAAAGCTGATAAAACTTACAGGTGAGCAAGTTTCCATTGTAACAGCTGTATGGTTAGTTGTTCAAGAATTTAAAGAAAGTTTTGATAACAACTATGAATTTGAACCTAAATCAAAAAGGAAAGTTATTTTCAAAAGAAGATTGGGGCTTCTACTCAAGGAGAGGCCCAGATGAAAAATAGTAATCGTACCGTTGATCTGAAAATGGTATTGGGACTTATATAATGACTGAGGCCCAAAAAGGTTTTCTGTACAAAGGGATTGGGTCTTACACTCTATTAGAGGAATAATTTTTTTGAAAAAGAAAAGAAATATGACTTATAACACAAGGGTAGGCCAAGATGATTTGTTTGTAAACGGCGCTCGAGCCGAGGTTTTAGAAAACACAGTGGGACTTATACAACGACTGAGGCCCAAAAAGGTTTTTATTTACAAGGGATGGGTCTTACACTCTATTAAGAGGCCCAAAGTTTATTTTTGTACAAGGGATGGGGCTTACAACTCAAGGAGAGACCCATGGAAAGACAGTGATCGCACCGTCGTTTTGAAAACTGTATTGGGACTTATACAATGACTGAGGCCCAAAATTATTTATGTACAAAATGGGTTAGGTCTTACACTCTATTAGAGGCCCAAATTGTTTTGAAAAAGATTTGTGAGGGTGAAAATCAACAAAAACCCTAATTTGATTTAAAAATGGATTTTAATTGAATAAAAATTCAATTAAAATGATCAAAATTATCAAACATGTGTGAAAAAAAGTTGTGATCTTGGATTAATGTTTGAAAAATCATGTTTCATTCATAGAATGATTTGAAAATCATTTGAATTTGCAAAATCAAGAGAAAGAAATGTTTTTAAATGTTTAAAAACAAATAAAAACATAATTCTTTAAAAAAAATACCAAATATATAAAATAAATATTATTTTTGTGAATTTTTTGTGGAATAAAATATTTTAACATTTTTGGGAATTTTTAAAAAAAGAACCAATAAAAAATAATTAAAATTGAGAGAGAAATTAATTTTGGAATTAATTAATAAAAACCATAAAAATGTGAAAAATAGCAAAAAAATATAAGAAATAGCAAAATGGTCTGGGTGGGTGTTGAACCCACGACCTTCCATTCAAACACACATGCGCGCTACCGCTGGGGTGGTGATACATCCGTGTATCAAAACCACCCCATGAATATATATGGGATGCCTTGTTTTTAGGCCTGGCCAAGGCGCCATGGCCTGGCCCTTGCCCAAGGCAAGGCCTGATTTTAGGCCTCTTGCATGAAGGCTCTAACTTTCTCATTTCTCCATGGATTGGGACAAAATCTAGGTGTATCCTGCCTAGAATTTCATGAGGAATCCAATGGTGCCTTTGGAATTTTTAGAAAATGTTTCCATTTTAAAATCCGATAGTGATTTCAAAATAGGCCTAGATTTGCATGTTCTATGCTATCTCATTGTACAGGCAATAATAGCATGACTAATTGGTCCAAACACAACATATATGACATGTATGAGATGTCCATGATCAATGGACATCAAAGCAATGCATGATTTAGAGAGTTCAAGTTGTGATGCACTTACCTCTTGAAGCTCCTTGTGCTATCTGTCAAGTTCCTTATGCCAGAAGTAATCCAATGCTTTAGACACTCTTAATTGATCCCTTAGAAGCTTTTAGGATGATCAAAACCAGCTGGAATCCTCAGGAACAAGTATTGGCTCTTTCTTGCAAAAGGGGCAAAAGTGACCAAGATAGTAACTCTCTCAAATAGTGTTCCAGATGAGGGAAACCAATTGGGACAGTTTGAGGATGATATTTGGAGTGTGTTTGAGGCCTTGTTTGGTTTTGGAAATGACTGAATCAAGACATGGCTTGCAAAATGAAAAACAGTCAAAATTTGAGGTTTTGGAGGTTGACTTTCTGATTTTGGTGTTTTAGATCAAGGGTAAGTGTTTGAACAGCTTAGATATGATATATTGGATGTGTTTGGATCATGAGCTATGGTGGAATTGCTCTCTAACTCAAAAACTCAGAGATGACTCGCAAAAGAAGGCATTTTGGCCTAATGAGAGAGATTTTGAGGAAAGCATCAGTTGTAGTGCTTTCGTGTACTCAAACTGACCACAAATGAGCTCTATTTATAGTAGAGCAAGTTTGTTTTGCAAGCAATAGTGAATGGCAACTTGGACAGTCCCTTGGCCAATTGTAGCAAAAGGAATCTTTAGTCTCCTATAGCCATTGACTTGAGGTTAGGGCACAGGCCTATGGTTCTTTGATTCAGAGCTGAATCTTGACTCATTCAGTTAGCAATGTCTCAGTCCATGCCACCTTGATGTATCCATTGAATGCTTGGAAACAAAATTGGAATCTTTGAGCTTTTTAGCCTTTTTAGGAAACTCATGGCTACATGTAGTTCCTTGGACTTGGGAGGCTTATGGATCAGATCTTTTCTCTTGGATTTTATCCTCTGATGTGTCCAAATGGATGACAAGGCTTGGAATTGTCCAAATTAGCTAACTCGAGCAAAATGCACAAATCTGCCTTGTAAAAATCAGTCCATGATGCCATGTTCCAAGGGTTGTATCTCCCTATTCAAAATGAATTTGGAGATGATTTGGTACTTGTTGGAAAGCCCTCGTGGCATACTTCAACTTTGATGTTCACCAATGGACCTGGTTTATCTTGGATAAAGGTGAAAAATGTCCCTACATTTTGGAAAAAGTAAGGCAGATTCTGACTTATTGAAAATTTCACTAAGTGTTGGAAAAAGTGTCATTTTCATGTTTTTGTGATTTTGATCAATCCATAACTCAAAATCCATGAGGATTTGGAATCTCTTGTAGTTGACATATTTGAAGTATGTCAGATGGACTTTCATTTGAACTTTGAATGAGAGAAAAAGGCCTTGTGGTTCAGGAGTTATGACCTTGCAAAGTTGGTATAAAATCACTTTTGTTCCATAACTTAGAAAAAATTTGGTTTCTCATGGTTGCCCCTTTTGCAAGAAACCTCACTTTTCTTGATTTTTCTTAATGAATGATGATCAATACCATACATTAACATTATTTTTTACTTAGGGGAACCATATTTGTGAAAAATTCCAAAAAGTCAAACTTGATTTTGTGCACAGTTGACTTTTCGTCAGATGAAATCCAAACTGTGTGATTCTTGGTGCAATCAAGTCCTTGACCTAATTCAAACCTAATGGACGAATTCCATAGGTGTTTTAGGGTGTCTTGAATCATGTCCCAAGGTTTGGGAGCATGGTTGTGAGTCTCAAGGTGTCGCCTGAGAAGGCTTTCTTGACCACATAGGGGCCGTCATAGTTCGGAGTCCGTTTGCCCCGGGAATTAGTGAGGAATGATTGTATCTTCTTGAGCACGAGGTCTCCTTTTCTGAAGACACTGGGTCAGACCTTTTTGTCCAACGCTTTCTTCATTCTTTGCTGATACAACTGACCGTGGCATGGAGCCGTTATTCGCTTTTCTTCGATCAGATTCAGTTCATCGTGTCGACTTTGACACCATTCAGCCTCTATTAGCTTAGCTTCCATCATCACCCGGATTGATGGGATCTCTACTTCTATGGGGAGCTTTGCTTTCATGCCATATACTAGAGAGAAAGGGGTTGCCCCTGTTGAAGTGCGGACGGATGTGCGATAACCGTGAAGAGCAAAGGGCAGCATTTTGTGCCAGTCTTTGTAGGTTACAACCATCTTTTGAACGATCTTCTTGATGTTCTTGTTAGCCGCTTCTACCGCTCCGTTCATCTTAGGTCGGTAGGGAGATGAGTTATGGTGTTCAATTTTGAACTCAGCACATAACTCTTTCATCATCTTATTGTTCAAGTTAGATCCATTATCAGTAATGATCTGGCTTGGAACACCATAACGGCAGATGAGATTGTTTTTGATAAATCGGACCACCACTTGTCGGGTTACATTGGCATATGACGCTGCTTCGACCCACTTGGTGAAGTACTCAATGGCTACCAGGATGAACCGGTGTTCATTTGAAGCCTTGGGTTCGATCACGCCGATCATGTCGATTCCCCATATAGAAAAAGGCCATGGGGAAGAGAGAACTTTGAGATGCGTTAGCGGTACATGGATTTTGTCTGAGTATATTTGACACTTGTGACACCTCCTCATGTACTTGTAACAATCGGATTCAAGGGTCAACCAATAGTACCCTGCTCTCAGAATTTTTCTCGCCATTGTGTGTCCGTTGGCATGAGTGCCGAAGGATCCTTCGTGAATCTCTTTCATTAGCATGTTTGCTTCTGGTTTGTCTATGCATCGGAGCAAGACCATGTCAAAATTTCTCTTATAGAGTGTATCACCGCTTAGGAAGAAACTGCCAGCCAGTCTTCTGAGAATCTTCCTGTTTTTGCTGGATGCCCCAGGTGGGTACTCTTGTTTCTGAAGGAAGCATTTGATATCATGATACCAAGGTTTATCATCTATGACTGCTTCGATCGCGAAGATGCAAGCGGGCCTTTCAAGGCGCATTATGTCGATCTTAGGTACATCGTTCCATTGATTAACAACAATCATGGAAGAGAGAATGGCTAGTGCATCAGCCATGTGATTCTCTTCACGAGGGATATGATGAAACTTGATTCTGTTGAAGAATGGTAACAACCTTCTCGCGTAATCTTTGTAAGGAATCAATCCCGATTGGTATGTGTTCCAATCTCCTTTGATCTGATTGATAACTAAGGCTGAGTCTCCATACACATCCAAGTTCTTAATCCTTAAGTCAATTGCTTCTTCGTGCCCCATGATACAAGCTTCGTATTCGGCCTCGTTGTTTGTCCACTTGAATGTTTGTTTGGCAGTGAAAGGAATGTGGGTACCCTGAGGTGTTACGATGATTGCCCCAATTCCGTTTCCATAATTGTTGACAGCTCCATCAAAAATTAGTCTCCATTGGGAACCTGGTTCTGACCCTTCACTGGGTAGCAGTTCATCGCAATCTTTCATTTTCAAATACATGACATCTTCGTCTGGGAAGTCAAATCCGACTGATTCCTAATCGTCAATCAGTTGATGAGCCAAATGATTGGCTAAAATACTTCCTTTAACAGCTTTCTGAGCGTGGTACTCAATGTCGTATTCTGATAACAACATCTGCCAATGGGCGATCCTTTCCGTGAGAGCAGGATTTTCAAAGACGTACTTGATCGGATCCATTTCGAAGATTAACTAAGTAATGTGACAAATCATGTATTGGCAAAGACGTTTGGCTGCCCAAGCCAAAGTACAGCAAGTTTTCTCAAGCATAGTGTACCGAGTCTCACAATCAGTGAATTTATTGCTTAAGTAGTAAATGGCAGACTCCATTCTTTTGGTTTCGTCTTGTTGGCCAAGTACACAACCCATAGAGTCTTCCAAGACTGTTAAATAAATAATCAGTGGTCTTCCTTCCACTGGAGGAGACAGAATCGGTGGATTCGACAGATACTCTTTGATACTGTCGAAAGCTGTTTGGCAGTCTTTTGTCCATATGCAGCTTTGATTCTTTTTTAGAAGTTTGAAGATTGGCGCGCATGTCGCGGTCATGAGCAATATAAACCTTAAGATTTAATTCAGACGTCCCAAAAATCCTCTGGCCTGTTTCTCAGTCTTTGGTGAAGGCATTTCTTGAATGGACTTGACCTTGTCAGTATCAACCTCAATTCCTTTATGGCTGACAATGAACCCTAAAATTTTTCCTGAGCGAACACCGAATGTGCATTTATTGGGATTCAAACGGAGTTTATACTTTCTCAAACGCTCGAATAGTTTTGACAGGTGGGTCACATGCTCCTCTTCTATTTTAGATTTGGCAATCATGTCATCGACATACACTTCGATTTCTTTGTGCATCATGTCGTGAAACAGAGTAGTCATGGCCCTTTGATAGGTTGCCCCAGCGTTCTTCAAGCCGAATGGCATTACCTTATAACAAAAGGTGCCCCATGGGGTGATGAATGAAGTTTTCTCCATATCTTCCGGTGCCATTTTGATTTGATTATAGCCCGAGAATCCATCCATGAAGGAGAAGACTTTGAATTTTGTTGTACTGTCTACCAGCATGTCTATGTGTGGTAAGGGAAAATCATCCTTTGGACTGGCTTTGTTAAGATCCATGTAGTCTACTCACATTCTGACTTTTCCATACTTTTTCAGAACTGGCACTATGTTAGCTAGCCATTGAGGATATTCTGAGGTGGCGAGGAAACCTGCGTCGATCTGTTTCTGCACTTCCTCCTTGATTTTGATAGCCATATCCGGGTGAGTCCGTCTCAACCTTTGTTTCACTGGCGGACATTCTGACCTTAACGGTAAATGATGCTCCACGATGCTGGTATCCAACCCTGGCATGCCCTGATAGGACCAAGCAAACACATCTGGAAACTCTTTGAGAAGTTTTATCAAGCTTTCTTTGACAGTCGGACTGAGTAGTGCCCCAATCTTAACTTCTTTCTTTTCTTCTTCTGATCCCAAGTTGACCGTTTCCAACGGCTCTTTCTGAGGTTCAATGGACCTTTCTTCTTGCCTGAGCAGTCAAGAGATCTCTTCTGGAATTTTTGCGTCCTCTTCTTCTTCAGCCTAAAATACCGGGAATTCAAAGTTGGGAGAAGGCATTAAATCGTATGTTTTAATGGGGTTTAAAACAAGCAATCTGCATGACGTGATGATTTGTTTTTTAGAAGAGATAGAGAGAATGCAAGAGCGTGTGTAGTGTATTTTCTGAAAAATGCTTGTTTTTATTTTGGGTTGTTTTAAGATTACCATTTTCTGAAAAACGAAAAGTGAAAACAGCAATAAATGCGGAAATTGTAGAACGACGTTATTTATTTATGATTTGGTCGATTCTTGAAACTACTGCCCTATAAAACAAAACTCTGTCGCTTTGGGCGAAGCGAAGAGGGACATTTATAGAAAAGTGAGCCCTATAAAAACATTTGTTTCACCTGGGCAGGGTGAAAGGTTAAAACAAAGATGGCAATTACTTAGACTTATGAACAACTTTCAGGACATCGACAGTGTTGTACCCCAAATTTTACTCCTTAGATGTCATATTTTCTTGCACCTACATTTAGACCTCAAACGTGTATGCATTGTTAACTAACCATTTCTTGTTGCAAGTTGTTTCTTTTATTAGTGAAAGATAGTATTTACACAAAGACGGCATGGACTCCCTAAGACATCTTTTGGCCAAATGCAACCATTTGAATCTACATGTATCCAAGAAGAATTTTTCAGCAAGAAATCAAATGTTTCACCAAGACAAGTCAACCATTGCCTTTCATGTCAAGCAAAGTGTGATCCCAAATCTTGAGAAATTATGCCATGTGATAACAAACATCCTTGGAATTCATTTTTGAGCCTTAAAGATTTTTTTTCTCAAAGTGCAATAATTTTCATGGAGATAAATATGCATCAAGTTGTAACATATCAAAGTGGTGCCATGGGAGAGTTTAATTTTGCAATCCTAAGTGTTTTCGTGACATTTTTTTTTCTTTTTTTTTGCTCATGGACATATGGTTTGTCTTAAATTTCTAATGGGCCCAAAATATGTCATTTGGATCAAAGACCAGCATTCAAAGTTTTGCTCCCGTATTGCAACAAGGCCCCATGCATCTAGATAATTCTTGTGCCATTTGGAAAATCTGAAGATGCTTTGCTTTGAAAACAAGTTTCGTAATTGTTACCTATTTGAGCTTATCCATTCCTGTTGAGGCCAAAAGGATACCGAGATACCATAGTGGATTGGTGAAACGAGGTGGTCCAACACAAGAATCCTGCATGCATGAGCAGAGAGGTCGTACTCAAAATTCAAATTATTTCTCTTTTTTGGATTTCTCTCTCATGGCATTTTAAAAGGTGGTTTTGGAATAACCCTTGAAAAAAGAAAATCACAGACTGTACCACCACCTCCTCCGCTGCACTTATCCTGCATGGTGATTGACCAAGATCAACGGTTGAGGATGTTGATACACAAACCCTAATTTCTTATCCTATGGATAAACCAATGATCCACTGTATTTACAAGACCCGGATCCATTTGCTTGGCCTATAAAAGGACGTCGTTTTTCCTTTGTTCGACACCAGAAATTACCAAGAATTTCTCTCTACTTCTCCCTCTCATAATCTTGCAAGTAATCCTCAAACTTGCAAGAAATTCATCACTTTCCCTTCCTTCTGTAAACACACAGAAACACAACCAAAAAGACACCAAGCAAGAAAACCCTCTAAACTCTCTCTAATCCTTCATTCCTCAGTTCTGCAAGTAACCCTCAAAATTTGCAAAGAACTTATCATTTTTCTGTAAACACAACAAGCCATCAAACCACCACATCCTAACCATCATTGACTTGGTTTTTCTGGGAAGCTTAGTAGCAGCTGATCTGGGAAGGAGGAAAAGCGCATCCACCACTTCCAGAAACCTGTGCTTGTGAAGAAGCAGTGGACTTGCTCCACTAGGCATCATCTTATCTCTTTCTATTTTTTTTTGCATGTTGATTGTGTAATACGTATTTGCACCACGCTGTTATCATTTCCATTCCACTACTGTCTGGTTTTATGGTTGTTTTGCTTCATGTCTGAATATCATGCTATCATATTTCTGCTTGATTATTGTATTGCTGTGAGTAATCATCATGTTGGATTCCATTTTTTGTGTTGATTTAATCATGATTCGGTTCGTCTGGTTTTTGTTCGTGTTCATAAAAAGAAATGAAATGCATGAGACTGGGTGGCGTTCGCCACATCTGTTTGGGTGGCTCCCGCCACACAGTTTTATTAATATAATAGTCACCACCCACCACCACATAATAATATAATATAACACCACTCACACACACCAAACAATAATTAAAAAAGGAAAAGAGGTGCATGTGGCGCAAGCCACCCTCTCCAACCATGGCGCCAGCCACCCTTGCCCAACATGGCGCAAGCCACCACCTTCAAGGGAAAAGGTGGCGCAAGCCACCATTCATGTGGCTTCCATCTTCTTTTTTATTTTGTTGTTTTTTTTTTACTATTTCTATCCATTTCCTTTTTATTGTTTTTCCTTAATAATTTCAAAGCCACATAATTCTTGCTTCTTATTTCTTTTAGAATCCAAATGTGTGCTTAAATGTTAGATGCATTTCCTTAAGTATGTTTTAATTTGTGATGACATTTGAACATTGATGTACGAACTTTACCATAAATTCTTGTCTGTGCTTTTTGTTTCTGTTTGCTATGTTACATGATTCCATTGCCTTGTTCTTCAACTGTGAGAATGTCTTTCTGCTATGCTTGATATACTAATGTGCTATCATTGTTAAACGAGTTATTTTGGGAGCATGCTGTTTGGGAAGTTTGGTTGAACATTGTTTCTTGGCTTTATCATGAGAATGCTGGCTGTGCTTTTCTTTGCTTCTGTTTGCTATACTATATGTTTCCAAGGCTTTACTTCTCAAACTGTTAGAATACATTTGCTGCTATACTTGACATGATCATGTGCTCACTGTTTCCAAAAATGTTACTGTTGTTAAATGTGTTGTGATTCATGAAACTCTTGCTATGAAAATGTGTTTGCTTCCTGTTCGAAATCACATGAGTTAATTCTTTTGTTTTTGTTTGCTTCCATGCTATGATTGCCATGCTCGTGTGACTACTGTTTGTGAATTGATTCTTCTATGAATGTATTTGGTTTGTGAAGTTCTGTCTCTGACTTTATCATAACTCTTGCCATGCAAGTTTGTGTTGTTTTACTAAATGTTAAATGAACAACATGATTTCAAATGCTGTGCTTTTAAGTGTAAATGCTTCTCTGCCATTTTCACTTTTTTTAGTTCACTGCATGACCACTTGCACTCACTGTCTGATGTGTTTACACTTATGGTTAAATGCTCACCATTTGCTATGTTCATATTCATGCTACAATTTATGATCATTTGCTTACCACTTGCTATGTCCACATTTATGTTCACTTCTGATTACTCACTCATTGTTTGCTATGTTCTTTTTTTTTAGTACATTTCATGATTATTTGCTTACTGTTTTATTGAACTCCTATATATTACATATATTTCACCCTTTTTACCCCATCCGGTGAACTACGGTTGCTCTGATTCTTTAGTCAGATACGTAGGCACAAGATGCGACGTCTTGGCGAGCAAACTTAGTGTACATACTTAGGTCCTTAGTCTTAGTACATATTTATCTTAGCAAGCAAACATAACTTAACATAAACACAAACAAGAGGTTCCCGTAGAGTACTACGGACGTTTAGGGTGCTAATACCTTCCCTAGACGTAACCAACCCCCGAACCTTAGATCTCCCACCTTTAGGTTTTTAAACGATCTTGAACCTTTCCTTTGGATAAATCAAAGTCGGTTGTAAAAGAAATATGATACAAGTTAATTAATAGCTTGTTATCCGATTTTCACCGCAACAGACAACAACCCTATTGGCGGCGAACTCCTCAGTGAATCACAAAGTCTGGTACCTTCTTTCTTGGTTTGTTATCAGAAATGTCGCTGATTTTTGGCGGAGCAGAATCGTTGGAGTCTTCCTCCCAGGCAGAGTTGTCTTAAATGAACTCTTATTTTGTATCTTCCTTAATGTTTTTACTCTCGAGAGGATCTCCCCATCCAGTTAGCTGGATGTCCTCATACCTGATGCGAGAGCTTTCAGGAGCGGTGTACTTGACCAAGAAGTCGTACTTGTCACTTGGCTGTCGTAAGGTGTCCCATACTTCTGTGGGACTGGAGGAGTCATCTTTCTCAATGACGTTGACCTCAGGAAAAACATAGTTGATGAATTCTTGTCCTGCAATCTTTGCAGATTCATCGTTGTGTTGGATATCTTCAGAATGTCCTGAGTAATGATCCTATGACTTGGTGGGGACGCATGTATTCTTTTCAATGATGCTCAGCTGATATACATCGGTTGGCTGACTCTTTTGCCCCAAGTCTTCTGGGTACGACTGCCAGATAGGTAAGTTATCCAAGGAATCAAAATAATCGTAGTCGAAGTTGTCTTTCATCAGAGTGTTCTCCTCTAATAAGTTAGGTGGAGCACGACATCCCTCAGGATCACAATCTCCGTACATCATCTTGACGTCTGATCTTGGTATATATCTCGGACTCTACGTGGGATAGCAAAATAGCATATACGCCTCTCCCTGATACATATAACCATCCTCGTTGAGATAGGACTTCCACTCTTCATCTGTATCAGAGGAGTCATCCTCATTTATGGCGTGTACTTTTTGAATCACTGGGTGGAGGAAGCCTCCACTGTGGAAGAAGTCCTGAATGGGATGAAAACTTTCATCTTTAGTAGTCTAGGTACAGGTTGAAGAGAAACCAAGACCTATCTTTGTCTTGTTATCAGTAGGAATCACGAGATGTCCCCATCCTTTTACTTCGTTACCCTTGATCACTTCGAGAGCATCTTTGTATGAGGAAATCGACGTTCCTCTCTCTAATCGATTCTCATTGCTCAACGAAAGTGCTTGGAACTGGGTTCCAACAACCTCCTCGGGTTCTACACAGGAAAATGATGATAAGTTGCTCACGATTAAGGCCTGCTCTTCGCATACTGTGACTAACTTGTCATTCTTGACGAACTTCAGCTTCTGGTGAATTGTCAAAGTGACTGCCCCAGCTTCGTGTATCCAAGGTCTTTCTAATAAACAGATGTATGCTGGCCTGATGTCCATGACCTGGAAAGTGATTTGGAAAGTGTGGGGACCGATGGTTATGGGAAGATCAACTTCGCCGATAACTATTTTTCTGGATCCATCAAAGGCTTTGACGATGGCCTCGTTGCCTCTCATCGGGGATCCTTGAAATGATAGTCGTATCAGAGTGGATTTCGACATAACATTCAAAGCTGATCCCGTGTCTACCAGTACGCTGGCTAGAGCATCGTCCTGGCAGTTGACTATAATGTTAAGCGCCGTGTTGTGATTCTTGCCTTCTTCCGGCAGTTCTTCATCATTGAATCCTAAATTGTTGCAGGAAGTGATGTTGGAAATGATGTTATCAAATTGTCTTATCGTCACATCTTATTCTACGAAAGCTTGCTCTAAGACTTTCTGCAGAGCTTCCCTGTGAGCTTTGGAACTGAGTAAGAGTGATATCACAAAGATTCTTGAAGGAGTTTGCAACAGTTGGTCTACAATGTTGTACTCGCTTTTCTGGATGGGCTTCAGCATCTCATCGTTGTTCTTTGAAAGGTTGGGATTACTGGATTGCCCGACTGGTTGATTTGGAACTTCTGTTTGAGGTTCCTTTTCTTTGGTAGGTTCTCCAACTCCTCTATTGAAGATTCGACCGCTCCGTGTGACTCGACTGATGTCGACAATGTTTACGATGGAGGGTAATGGAGTTTCCTTTCCATTTTCGATTGTTGTTGCATCGTACTTGTAAGGGATAGCCTTATCGGATTTGTACGGTATTGGTCCTGGCAGATAGATAACCAGATGAGCCTTTTGATTTTTCTGACCATCGTAGGCAGCCTCAATTGGTTCGAGGTTGAGAATCTTTCTACTATCAAGAGGAACTCTTGATTCATGGAGTAGAGGGATTATGGCGCATACGACTTTGGCCATTTCGTGATTAGAGATTAGGACAACGTCTTTGCCTTGATCAGGAAGATAGTCTTGTATTACGTTGATCGAACCAGAACTCGAACATGGTTGAATCTCTTTCCGGTCCAACATATTTTAAAGAGTTGATCATACAAGATAACATCCTTGGTTGTTTTCTGAGTAAACTCTACAGCGCTCATAATTGTGTGGTGGCACCCGACCATGTCCACTTTGTATGCAGTGCAACTTTACTAGATCTATTTCCATTGAGCCGACATCCTGACTTTGATGCCTATCAAGATTCTCGTTAGTCATACTGATATGTTGTGTAGCTTTATCCAATTAGATTAGAAGCCACCAGTGGTCCAACAAGTGTTGAAGTGTTCTTTAGACAAGTGCACACCCTTGGTCGTCTTCATGGCATTGTTCACAGTATTGATAATCGTGTGAAGCCAGAAAGCTGAGCCTAACTTGTTTAGCGTGTAATTCTACCAGACTGGTATTCATCAAGCGTATGTCAAAGATCTGAATCATATTGACTTGATGGTTATTTCTCTCCCGATAGTCTTGAATCCATCCGAGATCCATCTGACTTTAGAGGGCCTTTTGTATGAAATAGCATCCCTGATTGCTTGTTGAGTAGATCGGACTGGAATTGTAATCGTGTCGTGGTAGATCATGGTATTGACTTTGCCTTAAGTGCATTGCCACCAAGTTGACGTTCATCACCAGAATGTTTTGGTTCAGGACAATGTTGGGATTTGCGTGAGCCATATTAACTTCACGAATTCGGTGATCCTGGATCCATCCGAGATCCATTTGTTCTTGTAGAGCTGATTGCACTACGAAACATCCTTGATTATTCTTTGAGCAGATATCACACTGGTGATAATTGTGAGGCGGTATATGACCGTACCCGTTCTGTCTACAATGCATCCTGACCAGATTAGTTCCTAATAGGAGTACATCGTGAATCTGATAACTATGGCTAGATTTTTCTTCTATTAAATTTACTGCAGTCTTTTCATGTTGAGGCAACAGTTTCGTCTGAACATTCGGATTAGTATCTTTGAAAGATAGGACCCTGTTCTTGACAAGCTTCTACACATCAGACTTGAAGCTGAGACAATTCTCAATGTTGTGCCTTGGTCCTCCTTGATGGTAAGGACATGTTTGATCCGCTTTGAACCAAAAAGGAGGATTGTCTGGTACTGTGAGAGGAGTCCTGGTTTGGACGTGTCCCTTGACCAGTAGTAGTGGAAACAGTTCTGCGTACGACATCGGTATAGGGTCAAACCCTGATGGTCGTGTCGTACGATTGTTATTGTTGTACTGTGGACGAGCCTACTGAAGAGGCTGTTGTGTCCTTTGCTGATACTGTTGTTGATTTGGTTGGCTCTGAGCAACCGGAGGTTGATATGTTGGAGCCGACGCAGGGTTGATAACGGGAGTTACCGCTGCTACTGGTTGATACCTTCGCCTTTGCTTTCCAAGAGAGATATTACCAATATCTTGCTCTTTTTATCTTTTGGAAAGCACTACCGTATCTTTTGGTACTGCTTGATAGCTCTGCATCTTTGACCAATCGTCCTTCTCGGACTACTTCTTCAAGGCGTACCCCCATATTCACCATCTCAGTGAAGTCACTGGGCGCACTGGTGACCATTCGGTCGTAATAGAATGAGCTCAAGGTTTTCAGAAAGATCTTAGTCATCTCTTTTTCCTCAAGAGGGGAACAGATCTGAGCGGCAATTTCACGCCATCTCTGAGCATACTCCTTGAAAGTATCTTTGTCCTTCTGCGACATTGCTCTGAGTTGATCTCTGTCTGGTGCCATGTCCAGGTTATACTTATACTGCTGAACGAAAGTTGCGCCAAGATCTCTGAAAGTATTGATCTTGATGCGATTTAAACCCATGTACCATTTAAGTGCGGCACCGGTTAAACTGTCTTGGAAATAATGGATCAGTAGCTGTTGATTTTCTGTCTGGGTAGACATTTTTCGAGCGTACATCATCAAATGACTTTGAGGGCAAGAGTTGCCCTTGTATTTTTCAAAGTCAAGCACCTTGAATCTGTGCGGTATTTTCACGTTAGGGACCAGACAAAGGTTTGCGGCGTCCTTTCCGAATAAATCCTGACCGCGAATGGCATGTAGTTCTTTCTGCATCTCCAGGAATTACTCCTGGAACTCATTCATCCTTTCGTACATGTGTTCGTTTCCACCAGAAATTACTTGTGGAATCTGTCCTTCCGGGACAGTATGTACCACTGGTTGTGGTATAGTCATTACGACGGTGACTCTTGGTGCTTCCATGCCCCGAAGTTTGTAACCTTCGGGAGTTGCCGCCATAACTCTCGCGTCTTCGCTTTCCCGAAGTTTGTAACCTTCAGGCCCAGCGGTTCCTGCTGCAGTTTTTGGGTCTTTAGTGACCGGCGGGATGTATCCCTCAGGGAAAAAGTTGAGAGGCATGCCCCTGGGGCGATCCTTAGGCATGTTGTAACGAGGATCATATGTCTCTACTATGGGCGTAGATGTGATCTCCGAGATCACAGTCCTTTGTTGTTGCCCCTGAGCTGCTGCCAGGGATTGCATGTCACTGTGAAGTTTTTTCAAATCTTCCTTTAGAGCGTCGATTTCTTCTCTCAGCTCTCTGTTCTCTTCCTCGAGATCGTCCATTTTCTTTTGTCGATTGGCTCGAGTATTGTATGAGTGAGACAGTTTGACTCTAGAATCATGACACATACGTGAGACTCGAAGATAAGAAGAACGCGTTATGTGAGAATGATGAATGATATGTAATGATATATTTTTTTTTAGTTTTTGCTTTAATAAAAAAGAAACTTCAACAAATAGATTGCAAATATCATACAGTGGGGAGACCCCCTTTTTTTTTATTGAATTTGAAATATTGCAGAAAGGGAAAATACAGTATTTTACAAAGTGTTGTAAAAGGAAATTTCTAAACTTATGGATCCTGAGTCCTCTCTGAAGAGAACTCAAATGCTGGTTCTGGTATTTTCCTTTTCTTTGACCGGGGCTCTTCAGCCGTTGTCGGGTTGTCAGTCCTTTGCCAAGTGAAAGAAGTAAGCAAGTTCCTTTGATCTTCCATAGCAGGCTGTTCTAGAATCTTAATCAGAGCATCCTTTTCTTTTAACAATTCCTGAATTTTGGTACACTCCACATTGAGGATTCAGTACTTGTTTTTCCAAGAGCTTTTCTTCCGTTGAACTTTGTTGAGAGCTACCTGGAGTTTTTCCATATCGGACATAAAATAAAGGACAAATTCCTTTAACGGAAGAACTTCTTGACGAGGGTAAGGCATTCTTAGCTTGAGGGCTCTAGTTTATACCTAGTGGAAATAAGGTTCCATGGAGATACAATCTGGTCTTCCTAGAGGCTCCCTTCCTTTCTTGTGAACATGTTGACAGGCATGCATTATTTCCTTCTTTAGTGCTCTGTCATTTTCCCCTTCCTTGAAGAAAAGACCTTCCAGATGAGCATTATGCGGGATATGCCTCATCGGGTATCCGAGTTGACGGCGAACTAAAATTGGATGATAGTTGATTCCTCCTTTAGTTCCTATGAGGGGTACATTAGGGAAGTTTCCACATCCGTCGATGATCTTTATCCCTTCGTAAATCCTATTATACCAATCTATGCCAGAGTTGGTAAGAGACACGATTCTCTGTGACCAACGTAGAGTACTCATACGGTCCCAAAAAGCAGTAGTCTTGGGTAAATGGGAAATGAACCATTTGTAAAGCAGGGGTACACAGCATGTGATCATTCCTCCACTGTACAAATTCCTTAAGTGTACAGAATGATAAGCATCTGCGAGCAAGGTTGGTACGGGGTTCCCAATCAAAAATATCTTAATAGCGTTGGTATCAACGAAGTTATCTATGTTGGGAAAAAGGAATAACCCATATGTAAGCAGAACAATAATATCTTCAAAGGCAATTATCTCTCCTACACTGGTAAAGTATAGAGCTTTCTCCGTCAGGAATTTAGCTGGTAAACCCTGGATTCCTTCCTTAGTGATCATGTGAGTCCTGACTTCTGACTCGTCCAAATAGATTGCTCTAGCAATGGTTTGTTCCTTTGGAAATTCTTCTAGTGATGGGTAAATCAGTCAAGTTGATAATCCGGATCGTAAAATTGAATTAACGTAGACATGATTCCTTCAACTACGTGGACCCTTAACATAGACAGCAGTCCTCCATACTTAGCTCTGAAAGCATTAGGGTTGGTAATCATCCTTGCCAACCTTCTTAAATTATCTAGTTTTGGAGCCTTGAAGGTGTACTTGTGCGTCTTTCTTCTACCGAAATCCATAACGCAATCTTTCTCTCTGATATTTGCAATTATTGTTTTAGTTTATTTTGAAAAAAAAAAAAGAGGAAGAAGAAGGAGATTTTTTTCTTTGTTTAAGAGTTTTTTTTAAATGAATGCATGAATGCAGCACACAAAAATATTGAAAAAACATGGGTTCAAGGGTTCAACGTCACGAGCATGAAGTCATGGCTCTACCCATCCCCAAAGGTTGTATTCTAGTCAATTTTTGTACCTGTAGAACGGGTTAAAGGTTCCCAAAATCATTGACCCCCTAGGGATATCAACAGCAATTTGGTTCACCCGAGCGAGCTGTAGTATCCTAGGGTAATCTCATTTGAGTGTAGCATCGCGTATCAACTATTCCCGATAGTTACCGCATTACCAAATGGTCATATGTCTACTAAATCCTCAAGGTCACGGGTCCCGCACTGGGATAACGTCTATTTTCACGACGATCGGTCGTTCAACATAGTATTCACACAGGCCCTCTCCTGATTTGATGGTCTACCAGGATCACTTATTCGGGAATCACTCCCTGTAAGTCCACCCGTCTATGCCATCACTTATCTTAGGGCTCTCTCAAACTTTCAACATGCGTATCAATCGCATTCCCATTGACAGAAAAATAAACACGGATATCAAGTAGGAAAAGCAGTATATATATATAGTATGTAGAAAATTTCTAACAACCTAGACCTCTTAGGAATTCTAATCCAAGTCATAGACAGATAAAATGAAATGTCCCCAGCAGAGTCGCCATTTTACTGTAGTGTACGATTTTTGTCGGTGATGCGACCACCTTATCGCCATGGGTATCTCCTCACCGCAATGGTAGGAGTGGGGTGCTGCTCTCTGATTTCTTATTTATCTTGTGAAGCTGAAAAGGAAAGGAAAGCTATCTAAAACTAACCTTGCACGCAAATGTTTAACTGAACAAATGCTTAAAGAGATTGTGGAGTTCGGGGTCAGGTTATACAATGGGGAGTTGTCAATTACCCATCCTATATGTGGTTATCCACAGATTGTTAGCAATTTTCCTTACTGTTTTCTACTTACTGGTGTTTGCCTGTCGTGGGTTGGAAAAGTTTCTCCTTCGGGAGTGTTCGAGAGAGAGAGAGTTTTTGTTTAATTTCGGGTTTTTCGAGGTTTTAGATGAGTGTGTGAAGGTACTGGACCTAGAGTTTTGTTTTTGATTGGTGTGCTCGCTAAGATTTCACAATCTTATGCCTACGTATTCCCGTTAAATATAAACAGGGAAATCAGAGCAATCGTAGTTCCTCCTAATCTATGGGAGGAAAGAGATGATGTTTTGGTGTCTTGTTCAAAGCCTAAGATTGAAGCTAAAAGGAGTATTTGTGTCTTGTTCAAAGCCCAAGATTGAAGCTAAAAGGTTTATTTGTGTCTTGTTCAAAGCCCAAGATTGAAGCTAAAAGGTTTGACTGAGAGAGAATTTGTCATCTCTAAAGGGAGACATCTCGTCTGTTTATCACAACAGTTGGGTGATTGATTATAAAGGAGAATTACTTTAAATGGGATAAGTGAATCCAGCAATGCCATAATTTCCTTTATAGGGATTTATCCTGAAGAACAAAACTTTAACTCAGTGTAGAGTAATGCTATTTTTCCTTAGGAGTTTTTTTCATGCTAAGAGAGGGACATTGGCGTGGATGTAAATAATCCAGAGGCTTGCCACTTACAGCAATTAGATGAAAGAAAGGGGATTTACCAGGATAAGAGATGAACTACAGCTTGGATTTTTGAATCAACAAGTGTATCACTTACAACAGTTATCTAGGATTAAGGTTTGTTAACATAGAGAAATGTCTTCCCAGAGAGATTTTGATTTTTCTCTGAGGGGATGTTGATTTTTGTGTGCCTTAATCAAAGCCCAAGGTTGAAGCTAAAAGATTGATTGACTCCACTAGGGAGATTATTATCTGTCTTGTACAAAGCCCAAGATTGAGGCTAAAAAGAGACTGACTCTTTAGGGGGTATCATTATACAAAACCTAAGAGGAGGCTGAAAGTTTGACTTTTCTGGGGAAATGTTTTGTCTGTCTTGTACAAAGCCCAAGATTGAGGTCTTTACTCCACTGGGGAATATTTGTAGGTGTCTTGTATGAAGCCCAAGATTGAGGCAAAAAGGGGAAACTGACTCTACTGGTGAGAGGTTTTATCTGTCTTGTACAAAGCCTAAGATTGAGGCTAAAAGAAAATTGACTTTGTTGGAGAGTATGATTTGTCTTATACAAAGCCCAAGATTGAGGCTAAAAAAGAGAATTGACTCTGCTTAAGGAGATTTTATATGTGTCTTGTACGAAGCCCAAGATTAAGGCAAAAAAGAGACTGACTCAATAAGAGAGTGTTTATATGGTGTCTTGTACAAAGCCCAAGATTGAGGCTGAAAAAGGTTAACTCAACAAAAGAGTGTTTTAAGAAAGAATATTGACTCATTAAAAGAGTGCTTTTGAAGCTAACTTTGCTGAGGAAAATCATTATACAAAGCCTAAGAGGAGGCTGGCTTCTGCTGAGGATTATTGAGATCCAGATGCAGGTTCAAAATGGGGAATCAACTCTTGCTGAGGATTATAGAAGAGTTGAGGTATCAGATGCCTTAAGGTTCTGGTTTGAGATAGTGTTATACTGATGATAAGCTGACCCTAGCTGGGGAAATTTAGGATGAAATACTGAGTTTTAGAACCTACAGAGGTTTTAACTCTGCTGGAGATTGATTAAATGACCAAGGTTTCTCTTGTGTTTATAGGGAACTTGAGAATGTCTTTGAGATCCAAGAGGAGATTAGACTGTCCAAGTCTACTGGTATGGAAGAGTTTATCTTTGTATGATACCCAAGAGGAGGCTGGTGCTTTAAGGGATGAGAATCGACCCTTAAATTGGTCTGAGGTTTTGTCTCTTTAGAAAGACTGCTCTAACAAAGGATGACTAAGTTCTGTCCTATACCTTTAAGAGGTCTTCAGGGTCCTTGTATTAAGCCCAAGAGAAGGTATGAAAACTTCTAAGAAACCGGAGGGTCCTTGTACAAAGCCCAAGAGGAGGTTGGGGATGCTTTTAGGAAGCCTGCGGGTCCAAACCTAAGAAAAGTTCAAGAAACGTTTCACCGGGAATAATCTTTTCTTTAGTGAACAGTTCTGGGGTTTGAAGAAATTCAAGAGAGGTTTCACCGGGAATTAATCCTCTCTGGGGAAATGAACTTCTTTGACAATTTTCTAATAGTGACAGTCTGAGAAAAGTTTCACCGGGAATAATGCCTTTCTCTTTGTTCCATATTGTATAAGCCCAAGAGGAGGCAAGACTGTATCTGGAAATTCCTATGGGGAACTAGTTTTGACTGTGTTGAAAGAGTGGCCACTGGTTTTATCTAGTTCTAGACCTAGTTGTCGGGGAAAACTCTAAGCAGATAATATACAGGCATATATATACAGATGAAATATATATTGTATGTAAAAGAGGGTAGGAGGACTTACAGTTGAGCAAGCTTCCAGCACAAACAAATATATATATATATATATATATGTGCAAGTATGTAAAAGAAAGCTGATAAAACTTATAGGTGAGCAAGCTTCCATTGTAACAGCTGTATGGTTAGTTGTTCAAGAATTTAAAGAAAGTTTTGATAACAACTATGAATTTGAACCTAAATTAAAAGGGAAAGTTATTTTGAAAAGAAGATTGAGGCTTATACTCAAGGAGAGGCCCAGATAAAAAACAGTAATTGTACTGTTGATCTGAAAATTGTATCGGGACTTATTCAATGACTGAGGCCCAAAAAAGTTTTATGTACAAAGGGATTGGGTCTTACACTCTATTAGAGGCCCAAAGTTTTTGAAAAAGAAAAGAAATATGACTTACAACACAAGGGTATGCCCAAATGATTTGCTTGTAAACGGCGATCGAGCCGAGGTATTAGAAAACACAGTGGGACTTATACAACGACTGAGGCCCAAAAAGGTTTTTATTTACAAGGGATGAGTCTTACACTCTATTAAGAGGCCCAAAGTTTATTTTTGTACAAGGGATGGGGCTTACAACTCAAGGAGAGGCCCATGGAAAGACAGTGATCGCACCGTCGTTTTGAAAACTGTACTGGGACTTATACAATGACTAAGGCCCAAAATTATTTATGTACAATGGGGGTTGGGTCTTACACTCTATTAGAGGCCCAAAGTGTTTTAAAAAAGATTTGTGAGGGTGAAAAACCCTAATTTGATTTTAAAATGTATTTTAATTGAATAAAAATTCAATTAAAATTATCAAAATTATCAAACATGTGTGAAAAACTAGTTGTGATCTTGAATTAATGTTTGAAAAATCATGTTTCATTCATAGAATGATTTGAAAATCATTTGCAAAATCAAGAGAAAAAATGTTATTAAACGTTTAAAAACAAATAAAAACATAATTCTTTACAAAAATACCAAATATATAAAATAAATAATATTTCTGTGAATTTTTTGTGGAATAAAATATTTTAATATTTTTGGGAATTTTCAAAAAAAGAACCAATAAAAAATAATTAAAATTGAGAGAGAAATTAATTTTGGAATTAATTAATAAAAACCATAAAAATGTGAAAAATAGCAAACAATATGAGAAATAACAAAATGGTCTGGGTGGGTGTTGAACCCGCGACCGTCCATTCAAACACACATGCGCGCTACCACTGGGATTGTGATACATCTGTGTATTAAAACCAACCCATGAATATATATGGGATGGCTTGTTTTTAGGCCTGGCCAAGGCGCCATGACCTGGCCCTTGCCCAAGGCAAGGCCTGATTTTAGGTCTCTTGCATGAAGGCTCTAACTTTCTTATTTCTCCATGGATTGGGACAAAATTTAGGTGTATCCTGCCTAGAATTTCATGAGGAATCCAATGGTGCCTTTGGAATTTTCAGAAAATGTTTCCATTTTAAAATCCGATAGTGATTTCAAAATGGGCTTAGATTTGCATGTTCTATGCTATCTCATTGTATATGCCATAATAGCATGACAAATTGGTTCAAACACAACACATATGACATGTATGAGATTTCCATGATCAATGGACATCAAAGCAATGCATGATTTAGAGAGTTCAAGTTGTGATGCACTTACCTCTTGAAGCTCCTTGTGCTATCTGTCAAGTTCCTTGTGCCAGAAGTAATCCAATGCTTTAGACACTCTTAATTGATCCCTTAGAAGCTTTTAGGATGATCAAAACCAGCTGGAATCCTCAGGAACAAGTATTGACTCTTTCTTACAAAAGGGGAAAAAATGACCAAGATAGTAACTCTCTCAAATGGTGTTCCAGATGAGGGAAACCAATTGGGACAGTTTGAGGATGATATTTGGAGTGCGTTTGAGGCCTTATTTGGTTTTGGAAGTGACTGAATTAAGACATGGCTTGCAAAATGCAAAATAGTCAAAATTTGAGGTTTTGGAGGTTGACTTTCTGATTTTGGTGTTTCAGATCAAGGGTGAGTGTTTGAACAGCTTAGATATGATATATTGGATGTGTTTGGATCATGAGTTATGGTGGAATTGCTCTCTAACTCAAAAACTCAGAGATGACTTGCAAAAGAAGACATTTTGGCCTAATGAGAGAGATTTTGAGGAAAGCATTAGTTGTAGTGCTTTGGTGTACTCAAACTGACCACAAATGAGCTCTATTTATAGTAGAGCAAGTTTGTTTTGCAAGCAATAATGAATGGCAACTTGGACAGTCCCTTGGCCAATTGTAGCAAAAGGAATCTTTAGTCTCCTATAGCCATTGACTTGAGGTTAGGGCACAGATCTATGGTTCTTTGATTCAGAGCTGAATCTTGACTCATTCAGTTAGCAATGTCTCAGTCCATGCAACCTTCATGCATCCATTGAATGCTTGGAAACAAAACTGGTTTGAGCTTTTTAGCCTTTTTAGGAACTCATGGCTACATGTAGTTCCTTGGACTTGGGAGGCTTGTGGATCAGATCTTTTCTCTTGGATGTTATCCTCTGATGTGTCCAAATGGATGACAAGGCTTAGAATTGTCCAAATTAGCTAACTCGAGCAAAATGCACAAATCTGCCTTGTAAAAATCAGTCCATGATGCCATGTTCCAAGGGTTGTATCTCCCTATTCCAATTGAATTTGGAGATGATCTGGTACTGCCCTCATGGCATACTTCAACTTTGATGTTCACCAATGGACCTGGTTTAACTTGGATCAAGGTGAAAAATGTCTCTACATTTTGGAAAAAGTAAGGCAGATTCTGACTTATTGAAAATTTCACAAGTGTTGGAAAAAGTGTCATTTTCATGTTTTTGTGATTTTGATTAATCCATAACTCAAAATCCATGAGGATTTGAAATCTCTTGTAGTTGACATATTTGAATTATGTCAGATGGACTTTCATTTTAGCTTTGAATGGGAGAAAAATGCCTTGTGGTTTAGGAATTATGACCTTGCAAAGTTGGTACAAAATCACTTTTGTTCCATAACTTAGAAAAATTTTGGTTTCTCATGGTTGCCCCTTTTGCAAGAAACCTCACTTTTCTTGATTTTTCTTAATGAATGATGATCAATACCATACATTAACATTATTTTTGACTTAGGGGAACCATATTTGTGAAAAATTCCAAAAAATCAAACTTGATTTTGTGCACAGTTGACTTTTCATCAGATGAAATCCAAACTGTGTGATTCTTGGTTCAATCAAGTCCTTGACCTAATTCAAACCTAATGGATGGATTCCATAGGTGTTTTAAGGTGTCTTGAATCATGTCCCAAGGTTTGGGAGCATGTCTTAGTCAAAAGTCAAAGATACAGTTGACTTTTTCTTCAAAACCTAATGGTGGTCCAGGTGAAATTGAAACTTGTGGATCAAGCTTCTTGGATCAATCCATTGTTGTAAATGGATCAATGTGGCGTATCTGATGTCCTCAAATCATGTCTTGAGGTTTGGGCTCATGCCTTGCCCTAAAAGTCAACTTAGGGGTGAATTAGGTCAAGAAACCCTGATTCCTGATTTTTTATGAATGCATCCCCTGAGGCTAATTTTGACTTGATGAGTAGGTCCATGAGGTCCCTTGGGGTTTCTTAGGTTATGCTTTGAAGCATTTGCTCATTCCCAGAGAAAAATTTTCATCTGGAGGCCTTGGTCGACCAAAACCCTAATTTGGTGACACTGGCGAGCTTGAGGCTTGATCCACTTGGAATGTTGCAACCTTGTGCTTGATTCTTGATGTGGGAGTCCTCTTGATCCTTTATGGGTGTTTAAGAGGTTAGACAAGTTGAAGATCATGTCATTTCTTGATTGATCCTTTGCCTAAGTGCTCAGAGAGGGCCAAACCCTAATTCTTGGTAGTAGTGAAAGCTCAACAATCCTTGAGGAAATTGATGAGGCATGATGGCACATCCATATTGTGGCAATGATTCTCACAATGATGGGAAATCTTGGTGGTCAAAATTTGGGGTATGACAATGCCATGCGTGTATTATTGCTTTGCCACGTCAAAAATGTTGTAAAATATTTATTCTGGTACCTCTTATGTGGCATCCCTCTTCTTCCTCAATCTCTCTAGTTTTGCTACCTCTCTTTCTCTCTCCCATAGAGTTTATAACTTTCTCCCAAATTTAATTACCGATTCAATTACATTCAACTCTCTCTCTAAAACTCCTGCTCTGTTCTGTTTTGGGCTTCACTATGAGTTCAACCAAATCGAGTAGACAACGAAGTTCATCTTCAACGGCACGTTTTTCTCTCTCAACAATTCAAACCCTAACAGAGTTGATTACAATTGCTTTTCCCTTTTCTAGATTTCGATTTCCGTAACTTTGATTCAAAGCCATATGAATGAATCAATGTCTGATTCGGTAATCGATTAAGTTCCGTTTTGATTAATTTTCCACAAAAGGATGATTAGTGAAACGGAAATAAGATCCTGGAGGTAGTTTTTTCTGCCCCCTTCCTGTGGTTGTGTGCTCACATATTGGGTTACAAGAACCTGTTTTTAACACACACACACACACATACACATACTTTCTAGTACAGAGAGATAATGACAACTAAGTTCCCAAGCATTGATGTGAAGTGTATCTTCTCCCAGGTGATCGAGCACGTAGCGGAACCTGCAGAGTTCTGCAAATCTCTAACAGCATTAACAATCTCGTATGGAGCTACCATCATACCGACAATAAATCGTTTAATGAGAGCTTATGCAACTGCCATTGTTGCCGCAAAATACATCCTCCGCTGGGTATTTTATTTTTCTCAAGTTCATTCTAATGTTTTAAATTCTACCTTAGTTTAGTAACTTATCCCTAAAATTTGCTACTTTTCTTTATTTTATAGTATCTATCTTGTCACACGTTATATTAAAAAAACATTAAAATTGTAATCAACATAGCAAAGGCTCTTAGGCATTGATAAAATATTTACAGAAAGAGTACACAAGGAAGTATTTGTTATGATGAAATTTAGAATAAAGTGGCCATCAATGTGACATATTATGTTTGAAACATGTCAGCTTCCAATGGGCACACATGAATGATCAAGTTTTCTTACTAAGAATTTGTTCTTTATTTATTCATTGGCTATAATATGACTAGTTTTCCATATCCATATTTTCATGGTGGTGTTGAGTGTGGCTTAAATGGTTCATCCTCCATGAATGGTGTCAAAGAATCAATCTCAAACAACAAACAGTCCCTTTCTCCTATTGATATCTTTTCAGGTATGTCACTATGATGCATGCTTAGATTAGTGGTAAATATCACAAAATTAATTTTTTTATTAAATTCAACCACAACCACAGCAGCGACAAGAGCATAAATATTGCACAAATTCTGCAAGCAATGCATTTAAGATGGTTGAAGTGCTTAACAACTTCCCTCCTCATCAACACAATTTTACTCTGTAATTAAGTTCATGACATGGATGATGTTGCTTTATACTAATTGAATTCTTTTTGTGATCCTACTACTTGTGTTTCATTATAAGGTGTATTTCTCAAATATGCTGGAAACTAGGTGGTTTGGTGTAACTCAACATTCGTTTTAAACTATTTCAAATCTTAGATATATTCAAGATATATTGTGCATTCAAGTCATCAAAATGATATTATTAAGGTGTAACTTAACATTCATTTAAATTAATTGAATTTGGCAGTGAGGGTTATTTTGAATAAGAAAGTTAGTTGTCATAAGTTGAAGTTAGAATTGAATTAGAAATTTTGAAATGGAATATAATTGAATTATTGATGTTTGATGTGAAAAGATGTGAATTGTTAAAAGGATGCTACATTGCTAGGCTACAACAATGCATAAAAAAATCAATTGTTAAGGACTGAGTTGGAATTGTTATGCAACTAGACTTGGATGGTGGAAGTTTATGCCACTAGATGGAGACAAATATCATTTATTTGAATGCCTTCAGCTTTTCTTGTATTTTGGACTATCCATCTTATTTGAAAATACAAGATTTTCTTGTATTCTGGATGTAGTATATATTACAATGTTGGAATTGTTATAATTTTACAACTTCACAATATTAGTGCAGTTTTAGTCCTGTAGTATGGATAATCAATGGTTCAACTAGTTTTATTGGAAATAGTTTATGAATAATTTATTATATTGCATATATACATTGATAACATTGCTTACATCATGGAGGGCTTTGTATAATTCATTAGATTAATTTTGATTTTGTATACATTGGTAGCATTGCTTACACCATGGAGCTATAACAACTGTGTATGTGCCACCATGTGTAATAGTACAAATCAAATATAAATTAATTTCAGTTAAATGTTAAGTATTCAAAATTATAGTTAAATGTTAGATGAAATATTATGTCAGTGAAAAAAAATTCTGCATTGCAGTTGTTTGAAGAATCGTTTTTTTTTTTTTTTTGGATTGTTAGAGTTAGTGAAATGAAAGTTAATGGTTATTTAGTGAAAACTAGAAATGTGAACTAGGTTACTTGGATTAAATTAATTGAATTTGGTAGTGAGGGTTATCTTGAATAAGAAAGTTAATTGTCATAAATTGAAGTTAGAATTGAATTAGAAATTTTGAAATGGAATTAGCTAGGAATTAGCTACTGATTATTAGAATTGTGTGTTTAAATTATCTAGGAATTAGCTAGGAAGTAGCTGCAGATTAGCTACAATTTATGAGTTTAAATATGATATTAATATAAAAAAAATTAAAATTGAAACAATTGACACGTGACATACATGTCAGTATTTTTTTGCCATGTTGGCATTGCACATGTAAGCCACTTCATCAAAAAAATTTCACATGACATGTTACATAAGCCACCGTTAGTTTTCACTAACGGGAGAGATTAAAGTTAAGGACGAAAAACTTTAAAAAAACCATTGTTTGAAGAAAAATTTTGGAAGAACCAAACCTAAAAATTACGATATTTGTAAAGACCTTATATATATTTAACCATAAAAAAAATTACCATAATATGATTTAAAGAGTTCTACAATAGTTTGTTTTTTAGTTAAGAACCGTGAGTATTAAACCTTAATTATTTTATTATTTTATTTGATTCTAACATAATAACCTCGCCTACCACCCAAAAAAATACTGAACAAAACCAACCCTCTTTTCTCTTTACATATAACAATCGAATCGATCAACGCACGCTTTTTCGATTGATTCTCTTCAATGGCACTCTCGCGCCTTCGCCACCCTCTCATCTCTCATTCCCTTCGTATCCTCTCTTCCACCACCAGATCCATTTCTCGGTACTCTCTTAAATCCTACTATTCTCCAATTATTATCATTATTTTTTTATTCTTTTTAATTTAATAGTCAATTTTAGATTTTTCTCTGATTTTCTTTACCTATACTTGAAATTTCTTAACGTGGTTCTGAATTTTCAGCTTATAGTTGTTAGGTTGCTCTTGTTTGATGGACGTAGATTTTGTGATTGTGATTTCAACTTATTGATATTTCTTTTGAATTTAAGTATTGCAGTTGAAGTGTTTTTTTGTGATGCTTTCCTTTTGAATTCACTTTGTGAGTTTGTTTTGTACTCAACTATATGGTTATAGTGCTGCTGAGTCTGGACTCTTGTTTGATTTCAAAATGGTTCATTTTTCATATATGGGTATAGCTCTTATGTGAAATTTACAGATTTGGTTTCTAGTGTATGGTTTTATGCTCGTTCATTTGGATGAACACTAAATTGAAATGGTGCTAATGTTGATCAGTGATCACTTAGTGTTGGCATTCTGCTTGTTAGGTTTGGTATGCACGACTTGTCCCGACTTCCATCTGAGATGTTTTTAGATAGTGCTTAGTGGTGTTGGCTTTCTCCCATTCATGTTTACTTTTTCTATTTGGTGCATCCATCTATGATCCATACTGAGAATATGTCATATATATGATCAGTTAGTGGCATGGCGTCCAGTGTAGTCAAGATCGAGTACTGGGTCGTAAGATCTTACAATATTACGTTAGGATGCCTGAGTGCTATGATCAGAGAAAGATCGTTTTCATCACTTGTGTGGTCAAGATTAGACTTTTTGAAGCAAGATCGTAAAAAAAGGTGTTGGGGCTTTTTTTGTGCCTTCATTATAATTTTTGTGATTTTGTGTATGTGTGTGTATATATGGTATGAAATTACCATTTTCTCTTCGGTAGGATCTAACGTGCCATGCTAACAATCCAAGTTATACGATCTTTCACAAGCCGACCGATGCTACTTAAGATCTCTTGCTTGACTACATTGATGGAATGGAATCCTTTACTTATGACATGCCATTTCTGAATAGCTTTCTTTACTTTAGAAAGAATGGTAGACTTTTTATTAATGTTCATAGAATCTTAATTATTCTAATTCTGCTTTGGTATCTTTTTCTTCTTCTTAGAATACTGCTTTCAAGTTTCTAATACACTGTTTTTGGTTATAATCTTGGTACAGAACTCCCAATTCAAGGATTTATTCTGTAGGTGGTAATGGGAATCTAAGGTTTGCATCTATTAACCTGTATTTTTTTCTCATAAGCTGCAAACTCAGTTTTTTTGTTGTTGTTGTTGTGTCATTTTTATTTATGTGATTTGTTTATACTTTGAAGACGGGGCTGGACAGATAAATAGGGAAATATCTTACTATGTCTATTAGGATAAAAGATGTCCCCTTTTTCGACCATCAATCACTATTCTGCATAAAAATATCTGTCTCTTTAAAGCCATTTGCCTGGATTGAGCACCTGAAATAAAAATACAACATCATTCTCTAGTCTCTCTAGTTCATCCTCCTTCCTTGTTCTTGTATGATCTAATTGGAAGATTACTAATGGTGATGTTTATCAGGCATACATCTTGGTCTGGGCTTACTGGAGTTTGTGATAGACCCTTGAAGTCAAAGGTTAGTTAGTATTTAAATATATAAAAAAAATTCCAATCATGACTGATATTCTCTGACAACAGCTGTCAACATTTTTGGCAGTGGATTGGTGTCAAATTCTTCTCGTCTTCAGGTACTTAATGTTTCTGTTACCTAATTTAGTAGATGGTTAATGGAAGCTCCTACTTTTGGTCGAGAGATTATGATATATATTTGTGTTGAGTCTCTTTCTTTTCAGTGACATATTAAATATATAATTACCACCCATCGTATATCCAAGAGGTAGCATCATGTTTAGCAACTTCCAGCCATCTCATTTATGCTTTAGCATCTTTACAAAACTTAATATTAGAGAGCCTTATTTTTAGAAAAGTAAAGAGACTATGGTAATTTGTTCATACAGAATAGATGGATATTGGATATTTAGTTGGGGTGGGACTGGAAGTTGATTCCACGGGTGTTAGTGTCATTGCTGCTTCAAGAGAATTATGATCTATGATTTGCGAATAGATTGGGCAGTCTCGTATATTATACCTCCCTCTCTAATTTTTTTCCTCTACTGACAAGGTTTCGAAGAGGTTGTTTAATATCTTTTTATCTTGAGTAAAGAACTGGAAAAAATAAAAGGCCTTATAGGGTTTTCTTAGGAAACCTATATATTTTCTGTTTTTCCATTTGGTCATATGAATTGCAGCTTTGGATGAAATCCAACCCAAGAAAGTGCATGCTTTCTTTTGCTAGGAATGTTTCCTCCTAGATACCTATATGTGAAAATATGCCTTAGTCCAAGGTGTACCCTATTTAAAATGTAAAGGGTAACATTGTCAATATTTGATGACAACTGTCCTTGGTTTTTTTATTATAATCTGATGTTGATATAGAAGGACAAGGAACATTGATAATCTCTTTTTTATGGTGAACAACTTAGATCTGCTGCCTGTGAAATACCAACAGCTCTTCTCTATAACTATCTTAGATTTTTCTTAGGGCTTCATTAAGGTTGTTTTGGAAACCATAATGCCCTGTTTATCTGATTTACCAATAAAGGTTAAAATTATTCTTTAGGTGCCTATACTATTTGGGGAAATTAAGCCCGTTATTTTTAGTGCTTGTAATGGCATCCTTAGATTAAAAATTTATATTTAGGTCCATATAATACAAACCTTGAAGATGCCTAAATTTAGAATACTTCACTAGATGATTGGAAATATTAGTTTAGATAGAATTAAGGATGGTGGCATTTGTGAGAGCTGAGGTAGCACCTATTGTAGAAATATGGTTGGATCTTAACTTAAATGATTTTGGCTTTTGTAGAGGAGGCGTGTAGATTCCACAGTAAGGAAGGTAGATCGGGTGCACAGT
This sequence comes from Lathyrus tuberosus, assembly GCA_022829125.1. Lineage (NCBI taxonomy): Eukaryota > Viridiplantae > Streptophyta > Magnoliopsida > Fabales > Fabaceae > Lathyrus > Lathyrus tuberosus. The sequence continues at coordinate 5,439,594 of JALAZF010000289.1, read as the reverse complement.
AGCCCAATCATTAGAGGCAGAGGAAAGGCACAAAAAACTATAGGAGGTGAAACTATTTAGAAAAACTTAGAGGTCAATCGTTTTGCTATAGATATGATTTATGATAGAATATTATGGGTCTATGTAGCCGACTCTGCTAAGTGGGATAAGGTTTGATTGTTGTTGTCGTGATCTTTTTATGGCACTCCTTGTTCAGTTCATCATTTTTGGTGAATGTTTGGTTTGGTGTGCCTCGTACGCATATCAATTATTGATGGGTAGTATCATTTCATTAATGCATTTGCATAAGGTGCAATCAACTCTTGTGTGGGCCAGTCCATACGGAGCTTTGCTCTGGCTTGAAACGGGGCCCCCGCTAGGGGACGGTGGGTATTGGTCCCTCTTGGATTAGTCGGTCGCAAGGTCGGATACCAAGATTTTCAAAAAAAAAAAAAGAAAAAGTAAAGACGCCATTTTTTGTGGCAATAATCAACCTATGCTTTAGTAAGGAACATTTGGTAGCAGTGTAACTTTCATATTTTAAGGAGATTTATTTGGTACATTGCTTAACTTGGGAAAGATTAGTCATTTGGCATCTCTGTTGCAACCTCGTGAGTATGACTTTTTTGATGAAATTTCACTTACTGATATGTGAGGTTTGGGAAGCTTTGATACACTATTTTTGCTCATTTTCTTGGTTGTTTTTTTGTTTCATTCTCTTGTTTTGGAGGATTTCTTGTCCTCCTTTATCTTTGTAATCCACACTCTTCATATCAATATAATGTTAATTTTACTATCTTAACTTAATGTTATGATTAAAAGAGGTTAACTGCAAATTAAGTCATATGCATCTAGTTGTATTCTGATCATTTTCTCCTCATTTGATAGATTTTCCGCATGAAGTCCTTGGCATGCCAGCTTTATCTCCTACAATGGTGAGCTTGGGGAAACAGTTTTTTCTCCCTTTTCTGATCTCTTTTCTTTTATGGCTTTCCTGGAATTTTGACATCTTCTCTTGGTTTCAGACCCAAGGTAATATTGCAAAATGGAGAAAAAAAGAAGGGGATAAGGTAGGTCAGTTCGAAATTCTTGAGTTTTGATTGTTGCCGATCATACTTCTGTTTGCTTTGATACTTTTATTTCGGAAATTGACTTCTTTGGACGAACTAATCATTTTCTCATTGCTACTGTTTAATCTTACAGATAGCAGTGGGAGATATACTATGTGAAATTGAAACTGATAAAGCTACACTTGAATTTGAAAGTCTTGAAGAAGGGTATTTTTTTCTTCCAAAGTTCTGGATAACCTTTAATTTAAAATTTATTAACTTCAATTTCTTACTGTTTAAATGGTAATGCAACTTGAATGTTAGTCCTGTTAAAGTTCAACATATCCGCCAACAGAAAAACAGTTCAACACATTCATCAATAAAAGAAACAGTTCAACATCTCTCAGCTGGGAATTTTAGCAACTCGAAGGTTGCTCATAATATGTGCATCTTAGGTCTTCTTGGTAATAAAATTGATGATGGTGACATGATTAATCCTTAATCATACTAACACTAAACGCCTAGTTGGTAGCATATAAAACATGCAAGCTTTAGTGCACTGTTAAAATGTGTTATAGTGATTGGATGGTTCATGCAGATTTCTGGCTAAGATATTGGTACCCGATGGTTCAAAGGACGTGCCAGTTGGACAGCCGATTGCAATAACAGTAAGCCAAACCACCATTAAGTTCCAACTCTTGTATTGTTATTTGGTACTGTTATATGGACGCCATAGTAATGTTTACTTCCGACATTATTTGATTCTGTAGATGAAAGTTGCTTTTATAGACAAAAAATTAATACCATAATTTGTCCATCCTTCAACATTTCTTTCTCTCACTGAGTTTATTTATTCCCTTTTAACAAAATTGACTCAACAATTGTTTTCACTGTATGTTCCAATATGCACCTTTATGCTTCTTAAGCTGCTAATGAAAACTTCACAATTTATCAGTTGCCCATTTCATCTGAAACATGATTTGTTTTTACTTATCTGTCTTCTCAAATTTAATAAAATTGTGTCATGCACTCACTGTTCCTGGCTTAAATAACATGCCGTTTTTTTATATTATACTTGCAATAGGAGGTTCATTCCAGTTTCTATTTGTTTAATGAAATAATGTAAACTTTAAATATTGTGGTTTTGGTAAATATTAAATCTAACAACTTTTTCCCGCCTATTTAATTGTTAACTTCATGATGATTCTAACCTACAATTTTTAGAGTTCAAGTGATATTTGTATCCTAAATATTTGATATGTAAGCTCTAACGACGGGCCTTGACAAGGTTGAGGAGGAAAGCGACATTCAAAATGTCTCTGCTTCAGTGGGGGATGAGAGCAAGGTTGAAGAGAAGAAACCAACAAATCAGGATGTTGCGGATGAGGAAAGTAAACCTGAATCAACTTCTACAATTGATACATCAGATCTTCCACCCCATGAAATTCTCGGAATGCCTGCTTTGTCCCCAACAATGGTAAAGATTATTTTGATGCTGCTTGTAACCATTTCTATCATAAATTTTTTTCCATCCATGAAATGATTTTAAATTTTTTTTCTGCACAGAACCAAGGAAACATTGCTAAATGGAATAAAAAAGAAGGAGACAAGGTTAGTTATGTTTTTAACACAAGGTCTCAATTGAGATTTCCTTTTTAATGTATTTTTGAATATCTTAAAATGAGAAAAATGTGAGTAAGTCATTAGCATTCATTTTATTTATTGTCTGCCATGAATTAACCCTAATTATTTAACAGATTGAAGTGGGTGACATATTATGCGAGATAGAGACAGACAAAGCTACTCTTGAATTTGAAAGTCTTGAAGAGGGGTGAATATCTTTCTTTATACTAAAAGGCATTCATTATGTTTGCTATAGTTGCCTCGCATTACAACATGTTATGTTATTAAACATTTTTTAACCCACACTGTTACATCTTAAATAATGTTTTCGCACGTAAAGAAGACTTGCAGATATAATATGGATTTTAAACATATTTGTTGCATGCATGATATCTTACCCAAGTGTTTATAGACATGCCTAGTACTGATCAGTTTCCTTCAAGAAAGTTTGAAAGAAACCTAGGAACGGTATCTCTTTCATTGTTGCAATTTCGGTAGATTGTAATCTATTTCTTTCTAATCTGGCTAATTACAATGTCAAATTACTAACTAGTTTATTAGCACAAAGCTGGCATTCTATTTGGTCTATTTTGCAGACAATCACTATTTGTCCGTTTTCTTTCTTCTTCCCAATAAAGTTTCACCATCTAGCTGACCAATTTATGTCTGACATTGGCGGAGACTAGGTACCTAGCTAAGATAGTTGCACCAGAAGGTACAAAAGAAGTGGCAGTCGGACAGCCTATTGCAATAACAGTAAGTATGATAGTGCTTTGTAACTTCTTCCAACACATTGTGAGGTTTGAAATACAAACTAAGCAAATGTCCAATTATGTTCGGTAAATTTATTGGCTGGTTTACCAAATTGTTACCGTTTGCTTTTGTCTTGAAAAGCACCGTGTGTATGAAATACTTTCACTGCCTGCCATTCCGCTAGGTTGAAGATGCGGGTGATATTGAAGCTGTAAAGAATTCTTTTAGCAGCAGCTCAGTAAACCAAAAGGAGAAGGCCCCCCGATCCAGCACTAAAAGTGAGGTCAAAACTCAAAAAAAGAATACCGCACGAATCAGTCCAGCTGCAAAGTTGCTAATCACGGAATATGGATTGGATGCATCAACATTGAATGCAACTGGTCCTCATAGCACCCTACTGAAAAGCGATGTTCTTTCTGCAATTAAATCAGGAAAATTGTCTCCAAAACCTGCTTCATCTAAAGCAAAGGCTCCATCATCTCAAAGTCATCAAGCAGCGGCTTCACAAGAGTCAAAGTCTGACTTAAAGCAGTCAGATGCTTATGAAGATTTTCCTAATAGTCAAATTCGCAAGGTAGGACCATCAAATATTTTGTTAATTATGAATATAAGGTTCTTCAATTTTTTCACAGAATATGTTGCATGGTAATGAGAGTTAATTTTGTCAAATAAGAATATATGGAAGTTATTCAAAAGGGATTCAGCCTTCCAGAGAAGACATTGTTTGGTGTCTATGGTTAGGAGTTGAGTGCTCAAATCTAATGGAAAATCTGTTATTAGACCTAATATGGGTCTGAATTGTTTTTGTCGCCCCTATAGAGTGCATTCACACATTGTTTTGATAATACTTGGCCATTGTTGTAGATGTACAGCTCAGTTTAGTGATGTTTTTGTTTGAGCCTTTCTAATTACATCTCTACTGCCTGAATACTTTGGAAAATTGACAATTATTGGACTAAATTTCAAATTCTGCTTCCATCCACTAATCCCATGAATGTATTATGATTTGCCTGTATGTGTTTTTGACTGTTTTGTAGGTGATTGCCAAGAGATTATTGGAATCTAAAATAAATACACCACACTTATATTTATCATCAGGTTTTAATCCCCTAATGCCCTACATATTATTGAAAACTACTCTATTTAGTACTAACCAATTCATATAATATTTTGTTGGAATGTGACAGATGTTACACTGGATCCTCTTCTTTCTCTTAGAAAGGATCTTATAGGTATTACTGATATTATTTTTTTATTGACACATGTTAGATGGTATGCTCTTGGTCCTGGTACACCTGCAATCCAATATAATCTTTATTTGCTCCTTGATTGCAGAGCAGTATGGCGTAAAAGTTTCAGTGAATGACATCATTATCAAAGTTGTAGCGGCTGCCCTAAAAAATGTGCCAGAAGCAAACGGTAAGCAATTTCCTCTTATTGTTCTATCCATTTGTGTTACATTTACCTTAACTATCTTAGGTGATAGAAGCAGTGAGGGACCCAGAAGGTGCAGGAAACTCATAAATTTATAGCTATTAAAAATATATATAACAATTTTTGTAACAAAAATACTACTAAAGTATTATATACAATACTGTGAATGTTTCTGGGTTGTTGACTTAGGTGTTTAGCCTACAAAACCTCACCTGCAAAGTCTGTTTCAAGCAGACTCAAGTAGTATAAACTAACCTGGACTCCCCGAGCTTAATAATCATCTGGCCAGAAGGCTGTTGGAGATAAGTCTCTTGTGGTAGAAGTAGAACATAGAAAGGCTTACTGGCCTGATACTTTATGCCCCTATAGTTTGGAACAATCAGAGTTCAATTGTAGGATCATACCGGCAGTCAAGCTTGAGTACATGCAAGACATGGAGATAGATACTGTGGCAGACAATGACAGTTGCTATAGACAAAAAAGTAGGACGAACACAGATGACACCAAACAACAAAACTTCTTATTTTTTAAACATAATAGGAGAATAAGAATGAATTAGGTCATGGGGAGTTGCACTGGCGAGTGCCATGATGAAATCAGATTTTTTTGAATCCCCTGAAACAACGAAAAGTTAACTTTAAGGATTTTCTGGAAAAGGAAGGAATGAAAGAAACATTATATTTTACTGATAAAAGGTTCTTAAGAAATAATAAGTATCAAATACAAAGCATTTACATTTATAGTTGTTAGAAGTTGCCTTAATTGCATGCCACTTCCAGCCGCCTTAATTGCAGTAGCTTTAAACTGCCTTTATTGCATCTTCCAGCACTTTCTTTGTGCTAGAGTAGTGCTTAAGGCTTGAGAGTTCCTCATCTTACAAGCCAGTTTTGTGAGGGTTTGTTAGGTCTTAAGCCTAAATTCTCAGTAAAATAATAATATAGGCCAGACATAACTAACATGAGTATCCTAACCCAATAAGGTTAATGAAACAACTGCCTACTAAACATGAATTACCTAGTACTAACAGGCTAAATTCAGACATCCATTGTTTGTTTTACCGCAGGCTATATCAGTGTTATCAAATATCACCAATTGCGGCGCTATGGCGGATATGCATGGCGGTTTTTGGGCTTTCCGCAATGGTAAATATCGGCCAATATTGCAGGTTTTTCCGCCATAATCCGCTATATCGGCACTGCAAAATGTATGGCGGGATTTTGACTCTCCGCCATGGACAACACTGAAACACTGGGCTAAATACAGTTTTCAAAATATTGTAAATTAGAAATATATAACCAAAATCAAGTGCTCAATACTTGATTGTGTTTTACGTCTTGGTTCATTTTATAGGGTTCTTTGTTATTGCTACAATTTCATTGCCTATTCTTAGAACTGAGTTTTTCCCTACAGAAGTCTCTAATGCTTAAATCTAACTTATATTATGGCAGCATACTGGAGTGATGAGAAGGGTGAAGTCATCTTATGCGATTCTGTTGACATATCAATAGCAGTTGCCACTGAAAAGGTAATAGATGTTGTTTAACAGTCGTTATCATTTTACAAAGTGCTTAAATTTTTTGTGGCTGTAGGGCTTGATGACTCCAATATTAAAAAATGCCGATCACAAGACAATATCTGCCATCTCTTCAGAGGTAATTTTATGTCATTGACGTAGGTTCCTAGTTACTATTTTTTATAGGACCCCTCTGCTGTTGTCTAGCCATTTTATTTAAATATTGGAAAGTGGGGTTATTCTTTGTTCTTAATCAACTTTAATTCATTATTGGTACTTTAGGTCAAGGAACTGGCTGCAAAAGCACGTGCAGGCAAGTTGAAGCCTCAAGAGTTCCAAGGGGGGACTTTTAGGTGAGTTTGCAAGTTAGAAAATTCCCTATTATCATCTCTGTTTTTTTTTTTTTTTTTCCAAAACCATAACTCCGAGCTTTGTATAACGCCTTGCAGCATTTCAAACTTAGGAATGTATCCCGTGGATAAATTTTGTGCAATTATAAACCCCCCACAGGTTATCTCTCTCTCTCTCTCTACACATGCACACGCACACACACACACACATTATTGAAAATATAACCGAGATTGCCCATAAGTAGATTAATGAATATATATAAGTTTTAATAAAAGTAAGATTTTTTGTTCCTAGGCTTTGTTTGGGAGTTTGGAGGAGAATGGAGGGAAGGATTTCGGAGAAGATGATTATGGAGAAAAATAGATAAATCTTTAACTATTTTTAAAAGAGAGCTTTTGTGTTGATGATAATCGAATACTTATTATTAATATCTTTTTAATATTTAGACTGTTTAATAACATGTATTAAATTTAGAGAGTATATTGAAACCCTCTAAAAGTCCTCCAAACAAGAGTTTTTGTTCCCCAAATTAGTGGAATTGAATTATGAAGAAAAATAAGCCAATTCCTCTCAAATCTCTCATTTATTTCCACTTCATCCCTTCTTTTTTTTTAAGTCTTCCCCTCCAAACTTCTAAACAAAGCCTTAATCGATAAATTTCTATGAAGTTGTACTACATTTTGCTTATGATCTCAGTTAATTTTTACTATTCTTTTAATTCCAATGTTTTTTCATTCATTTTTAAAGATGATATGATAAACCAATTTATATGTCTTTTCACTCAGCTATTTACCATTTCAACAAAGGAGCTTACTTCCATGGTGAACCAAGGATGATTTTCACCTACTTTGACTTTATTTAATATAAAAAAGAAAGGAAATAATAACTGAAGATTTTGATTTTTTTATATCTTAATAGTCACTTAGTCGCAGACCTTTCGTGAAATTATTCCTGTTCTTTGACTTATTTCCGTATTTTATAATCCTATCTCGAAAGTTGTTTCATTTCTCAGAATGCCTATTATATTAATCTGAGAAACAGTTACCCAAGTGGCCATTCCTTTTGAAGCCTGGATTTTAAAATGATCAAAGTGTTCTGTTGCTTTGGATTAATATAACTCTTTATTAATTTGGATATCATTTGATGCAGGCTTGCATTCTTGCTGTAGGGAGAGGCAACAAAGTTGTGGAACCAGTAGTTGACGCTGATGGTATATATTTATAGATGTTCTTTGTGCCACTTAATGCTTAAACTTGAAGTTTGTTTTGACATTGGTTTTTATTTGCTACTAGGAATTGAGAAGCCATCAGTTGCTACTAAGTTGAACTTAACATTATCTGCCGATCATCGCGTCTTTGATGGAAAAGTTGGAGGTATGCGTAATTAAAATACTTTAATTAGCCAATGGAAAGTATAACTAGGGTGTTTGATTATGTGGTTTAACTCAATTTTGCAGGTGCATTTCTCTCTGCTCTGAAGTCAAACTTCAGTGATATAAAACGACTTCTTTTATAATGACATACACCAAACTTTCATGGTGTTTGATTATTGTGCTTCTCATGACAAATCATGTTGATTAACGACATCCTGGCTTGGAGTTGCATAACATATCATTTTTGTGCATTTTATTTATACATGGGAAACAGTTTTCATTGCTGTACCTTTATTGGTTTTTGTAAAATAATATATTGGGTGTCATTACCCATCATATCTTGAGGAAATACCCACCACCAATGACCATCTAACATTAGGCTTCCAACATATGAGATTCCAGCATGTTGGTAATTTTGTTAATTAGGCAGTTTTTTGCCTTTTGATATTTAATAATTTTGTATGAACGGCTTTGTATAGACTGAATAAATATCAACATATTTTGATGAATAAAAGTTACATTCATATGCTGCATGCCCTACCTAGGCTACTATTTGCTCGTTCTGGACGTTTTTAATGTTCATCTTAGTTTTTGTATCCAGACTACTATTAATACAGATGTGGCCTCCCTCGGCTAGATTCTCTACCTTAACACTGTGGCGCATAAAATTCAAAATTGTCCTTAAATTCTGAAGTATATTTTGTACGCATCTAAAGTACAAGACATCCATTCGTAAGTGAGCCATTAATCTCATTTTATTAGAAATCAATCCGGAAGTGTATCTCTATACTAATGAAAGGGTGAGTCGCCATTAATCTCATTTTATTAGAAATCAATCCGGAAGTGTATCTCTATACTAATGAAAGGGTGAGTCCTTACACTTCCATAATAATTTTTAGACACTGTTGTATCCTAAAATTTGCCCGCACTATTTTTAATCTTAATTGGCTTTTACTTCTCATTCATATGCATTTCCATTAGGTCATGATCTTAATCATTCATTTGCATAAGCTCTTAAAGCATTGGATCAATGATCATACCTCAAGGGTTTTTCATCTTTCTACAAATTGTGGCTCATGTGGACACAGGATTATCAGGTTCCATTTATCACAAACTCCAAAGAAGGGTCTTTGGTCAAGGTCAACTTGACATTGACCATTCATGATCTCATGGCTCAACACATGATTTAAGGGTTCCAAACACTTCATTGTGGTCTATTTAATTTTATCGGATGGAAAAGCTTGAGATATTGATGATTGAAGATTTTGATTCAACTGCCAAAAAATCAACTGAGGTTCAAAGTCAAGGTTTAACTTTTGAGTTTTTGGTCAACCATGAGTATTTTAAATCAAGAGTCATGAAAGTATGAAGTTTGATTATGTTTCACCAAGAGAAAACTTGAAAATCAAGAAAAATGCAAATTTGAGAAATTTGAAATATTTTCTAAGTAGCAAGAATAATGCTCATTTAGTCAACTTTACAAAGTTGTGGGGTTTGACTCAAGCATTCAAATTCAACAAATAAGGGATGCCATTGAAGATCTCACTTGATACTACATAGTGATGAAAGAGTTGAACTCAAAAGCTTCTTCTAATGGGGAGATATGTGTTGCTAAAGTCAAGGTTTTACTCTTGTATAAAATTCAAAAGACTTGCAAATTTTTTAAGTGTTGGAGCATGTTCATGAGCATGAATTTTAATGCCATTTGTGGCTGATCCAAGCACTCAGTTTGGACACTTGGGGTATGCAAATGAAGATAATGTTTAGTACTACACTATGGTGCAAGATTTGAGCCAATAATCATTCTCCAAGTAGGAGATATTTGAAGCTAAAGTGGAGGTTCCAACTTTGTGCAATATGGCAAATACTTGGATTTTTTTTCCTCTAAGTTTCAAACAATGATGATGTCATAACTTTACACCAATGTATCTTAACATTCAAGAATCTTCTCAAATTTCTTCCAACATGAAAGTTGTACATGACCATGAGACCTTTCCAAAGATATCAAGTTTGCATCAATTGGTTCATCACACCTCAAGTTATATCCTTCCAAAGTAGCCAGAATGACATGTTTTTTGATCATGGACATCAATTGCCACCAAGTTGTGCATGAATAGGTCCATTCGGAGATTGAAAGTGTTCAAGGTCACTCAAAACTTCAATTCCAAGGATCCATGGGTTGCATTGTGTCTAATTTCAAAGTAATCACAAGTTGTGGCACGAGTTATACAACATTCCAACATAGCAAGTTCAAATCAATCTTGCTTCCAATCTAGCCAGCCATTCACACCAATTCCAATTGCCTTTGATTCACATCATGGCATAATTTGTAAGGCATCAAGAATTGACTCAAATGAGGAATAATTATGCACATGAGCACGTGGCCAATTGTGTAAAAATTCATTCTGCATAAGACAAAACAGATTAGACAAAAGAGAGGAATATACTGGATTGAGGAAACCTCATCATTCCCAATCATTTCTAAATGATCACACAATCATTTCCCACTGAAAAATCATGTGGAAGTGAGCTCCAACGGATCAAATGCTGAGTTGGCAAGGTTGTTAGGGAAAGTGAACCTCACGCACTCAATTGCACAATTTTAGCTCAAATCTCACGCTCTTACTCTTCATACACGATCCCTCTATAAATATCAAGCTATCCCAACGCCATTTATAAGCTTTGAGAGGCAGGTTTACTCTGCCCAGATTGTGGTGAAACTCCTCTGAAACTCGATTCGGTTGGAAGAATTCGTGAAGATTCAAACTCCATTCTTCGTCCAGATCTCAAGTAGGAAGTTCAAGGAAGCTAAAGCAAAAAGAATCAGGCCAAACAGAGCTCTGAAGAGTGAGAACGAAGTTCATCTTCAAGCACCTCTGAGCACCTTTCGAGCAGGTCAATTTCTTCGCCATTTTTGATAATTCTTGTTACTGAATCGTGCGTATTCATGTGTTGATCATTAATTCTAAGCTAATTACCATTTATATTGCATCATCATCATTTAATTTGAATTTGTTCAGTTAGGGTTCTTGAATAATTTTGTCAATTTCTTTGGATTATGGCCTCATCTGTGAAATGTAATTACATAGCCTGATTTTTCTTAGATTCACGGTTCTAACGAGTATCTAGTTGCTCGTTTTCATGGAATTTTTTGGAAATCACATTTTGGTTATAGCTTGAGGAAGAAGACGATGCCTCATGTTCATTTTGATATGATACTAATCTTTATTTTACATTTTAATTAATTTAAATTAAGCCTGCCACGTGTATGATTAATATGCTGATTGTACAATTAGGCTATGTGTTTTTGAGTTAAAGTGAGGCATGGTGGAGTTTATCATCATGACCTTTTATTGTGGATAATGTTGAGTCAGCCAGATCCAAGGGTGGAGAGATGTTTGATCTCAATGATTCCTGTGAATGTGTGAAAAACACAAGGGGGGGGGGGGGGGTTGAATTGGGTTTTTACACTAAAAAACGATTCTTTAAAAATAACCCCCTTTACAAATAACCTCTACTTTTTTATAATAAAGCAAGAGAAACCGAAAAGAAAGAACACAGTATGTTTATAGTAGTTCACTTGAGAAACCCTCAAGCTAGTCTAGTCCACCCGCCAAGGTGATTTTGCCTCTCTCAAGCGAGGTCTTAATCCACTAATCAAACTGATTAATACAATGCACAAGCCAAACTGCAAGTGACTAACAACAATCTCTAAGACACAGTAGTCCTAGAATTCTCAAGAATTCTGACCTAACCGGTCTCTCAAGGAAACAATCTCTAAGAGACACTAGTCCTAGACTTCTCAAGAATCCTGACCTAACCGGTCTCTTAAGGAAATCAAACAATTGTTTGAAAAATAATTTGTTTACAGAAAATTGCTTCTACACAAGCTGATATGTAAACAAATTTAAGAACAAAATGACTTAAGAATGATATGAACAATAGAGCTTATGAGCAGTGAAGATTGGCAACACATTCTTGAAGTCTTCAAGCCTTTATATAGCCATGCATGTGAAGTGACCGTTGAAGGATATTTCTGACATTTCAGAATTATGGCAGCTTGAAAGAACGTGGGGGACAAATAGTACATTTGCATCCGCCTTATCCGGAGTGGTGCAAAGCGTCCTCATCGTACCGTTGTACTGTTGTACCACGTTGCTTAGTCTTCTCAACTTCCTGACTTCAGAGGCTTCTGAGAGCATAAGTTAGAAGAAGGGAAAACAGGACTTGGGTCTTAAGAGCTTCAAGCCTTTAGAGTCTGCAGAGCTACATCTTTAGAGTCTTCAACACTTGATCTTCAGAACCCATAGTCTAAGAGCATAAGTCTTCAGCATCTGGACTTGTTCATCAGATCTTCTGTCTTCAGATCTTCAGAACTTGTTTTCTTTAGACATCGTATCAGAGTCATACGGCTTCAGAATCTTCTGCAGCAAATGCTACTGTTCAGTAGAACAAATGTAGCGCAGAAGCGGAACAATTCTCTTCTAATAACTTAGCCACGCTATTTATCAGAAACATAACCTGTTTGTTAAATTCTAAAAAATAACAAACATTAGAATACTAAAATTGTTCATACAAACATACTTGTTTGTTATCATCAAAACTCAGAGGTATTATTGCAGAACCAAACTGTTAGTTCTGTTATTGGCAGCAATTTTGGTAAAATAATATGGTTGATCAAGATGTCTTGTCTGATGTCTTAACATGTGCTTCTAACATTCTGCGTGTGGTGTGTTGTTTGGTATTGCAGCGTTTGTGCATGATGTCAAGACTGATGTCTTAACATCTGTTGACAGAACATCTGTTCAGTCTGTTATGTGATTTAGGGTTGCGTGTTAATTGTTATGTTTTGAGAGATTCTGTTTGTGATATTGCAGGCGAAATTCTTGGAGAAGATTTATTCAGATGCAATCGTTTGTTTCTATATTTAGGGCGAAAAGATTTGAAGATAAAATCTGTTTTTATTGTGCACCAAATCTGTATTTTTCACAGAGCCCAAGCCCAAGAATCTGTTTCTATTTAAAAGAAGTCTCAACCCTACTTGGATGATACGAAGACAAGAGATTGTGTACTGAGTGTCAAGTATTAGGATTTGTGTTTTCGTCTGTGTATTGTGAGCCATTCATTCATCTATTTTGATGTTTGAATTGGACTGATTTAGTTGAGTTGTATGTTGTCCACTCTAAGCTTTTAAGCACGAGTGTTTGTTCTTGATTGAAGCTTTTAAGCAAGATTAAGGTATTGTCATTGAAGTGTGTCTTCTACTTTATTTATTGTATGTTGTTATCACTACTGTGATTGAGGGGGAGTGAGAGGTGTCTCATATCTAAGAGTGTCTTAGGTAGAAGTGTCATTGGGTAGTGATTAAGTGAATAGATTGTCAACTTGTATGTTGATTGTAGAGTCTATGAATTAATACTACTGATAGTGAATTTCCTCTCTGGCTTGGTAGCCCCCAGACGTAGGTTGTTAGACCGAACTGGGTGAACAATTCTCTGTGTTTATTTATTGCTTTTAAGTGCTGTTACTTTTATTGTCTTGTTCATATAGCAGATATTGATGTTGTGACATCTCACTCGACATCACATATCTGATACCAGAATTTCAATTGGTATCAGAGCATGTTTGACTAAGTGTCAGAACATTGATAGTGGTCTTTTGGCCAATTGTGGCTAAAAAGGGGGAAAAGTGAGTAGTGATTTTTGGCTTTGTTGGATGTTCTATGATGTTGGTTTCTGTTTTCGTGGCTTGAGAGGGAGTTTGTAGTTTTGATTGTTGTGTGCTGCTAAGTGTGCAGCTGGTTTCCTTGGTTGTTTATTTTTTTTCAGAATGTTAGATTTGTTTAAAGATCTCTGTCAAAGACTCCAAAGAGAAAAGGAGAGCAATGTCATCAGAATAAGAAGTGATCATGGAAGAGAGTTTGAAAATAGCAAGTTTGCTGAATATTGTTCTACTGAAGGCATCAGTCATGAGTTTTCTTCACCTATTACTCCTCAGCAAAATGGAGTTGTTGAAAGGAAGAACAAAACCATTCAAGAATCTGATAGAGCAATGATTCATGCCAAAAAGCTTCCTTACCATTTCTGGGCTGAAGCTATGAATACTGCCTGCTACATTCACAACAGAGTTACTTTGAGAAGAGGTACTTCAGCTACCTTGTATGAGCTGTGGAAGGGAAGAAAACCAAGTGTGAAGTACTTTCATGTCTTTGGAAGTAAATGTTATATTCAGTCAGATCGTGAACAGAGGAGGAAAATGGATCCTAAAAGTGATGAGGGAATCTTTTTGGGATACTCTACAAATAGCAGAGCTTATAGAGTATTCAACTCCAGAACCAGAGTCATGATGGAATCTATAAATGTGGTTGTTGATGACTATGGAATGAAGGAAGTTGCTGATGTCCTGGATGATGTTAGAACATTTATTGATGCTGTATCAACAGAAGCTGAAGACAGAAGTGGAAATCCTAGTCCTACTGCTGCTGAACCTGAACCAGAGCAGCCTAACAAGGGACCATCCATCAGAGTGCAAAAGGACCACCCAAAAGAGCTTATCATAGGTGATCCAAACTCAGGGGTTACCACTAGGTCAAGAGAAGTTGTGTCAAACTCTTGCTTTGTATCCAAAATTGAGCCCAAAAATGTTAAAGAAGCCTTGAAAGATGAATTTTGGATTAATGCCATGCAAGAAGAGCTGGGACAATTCAAAAGGAATGAAGTGTGGGATCTTGTACCAAGACCTGATGGAATAAATGTGATTGACACCAAGTGGGTTTACAAGAATAAATCTGATGAACAAGGAGTGGTCACCAGAAATAAGGCTAGACTGGTTGCCCAAGGTTACACTCAGGTAGAAGGAATTGATTTTGATGAGACTTTTGCTCCTGTGGCCAGACTGGAATCTATCAGGTTACTTTTAGGTGTGGCTTGTAATCTCAAATTCAAGTTATTCCAGATGGATGTAAAGAGTGCTTTCTTGAATGGGTACTTAAATGAAGAACTTTATGTAGATCAACCCAAGGGGTTTATTGATCCAACATTTCCTAACCATGTCTACAAACTAAGGAAAGCTCTTTATGGATTAAAGCAAGCACCTAGAGCTTGCTATGTCAGGCTTACTGAATTCTTGTCTCTGAATGGCTACAGAAAAGGAGGAATTGACAAGACATTGTTTGTCAAAGAGGAAGGAGGAAAACTGTTGATAGCTCAAATATATGTTGATGACATAGTGTTTGGTGGGATGTCAGAAGCAATGGTTCAACATTTTGTGAAACAGATGCAGTCTGAGTTTGAGATGAGTCTTGTTGGTGAACTTAGCTATTTTCTGGGTCTGCAAGTTAGACAAATGGAAGACTCCATATTTATCTCTCAGAGCAAGTATGCAAAGGACATAGTCAAGAAGTTTGGTCTGGAGAATGCTAATCACAAAAGGACACCTGCTCCTACTCACCTGAAGCTGTCCAAAGATGAACATGGAGTGAGTGTGGATTAAAGCCTATATAGAAGCATGATTGGAAGCCTACTGTATCTCACAGATAGCAGACCTGATATCTCCTTTGCTGTAGGAGTTTGTGCCAGATATCAATCTGAACCTAAAGTTAGCCACATGAATCAAGTGAAGAGAATTCTGAAATATGTGAATGGTACTAGTGACTATGGCATACTATACAGTCATGGATCAGGCACTGAACTGAGTGAATATTGTGATGCTGATTGGGCAGGGAGTGCTGATGATAGAAAAAGTACTTCTGGAGGATGCTTCTTCTTAGGGAACAATCTTATCTCATAGTTTAGCAAAAAGCAGAACTGTGTGTCTCTCTCTACTGCTGAGGCTGAGTACATAACAGCAGGAAGTAGTTGTTCACAACTGGTTTGGATGAAGCAAATGTTAATTGAATAAAATGTCAAGCAAGATGTCATGACATTGTACTGTGATAATCTAAGTGCAATCAATATCTCCAAGAACCCAATTCAACATAGCAGGACTAAGCATATTGACATACGTCATCATTTTATAAGAGATCTGGTTGAAGATAAAGTGGTTGCTTTGGAACATGTTGCTACTGAAATGCAATTAGCTGATATTTTTACTAAGGCCTTAGATGCAAATTAATTTGAAATTTTAAGAAGCAAATTAGGGGTTTGCATATATGAGGATTAGTAGATTTTTTGTGTGCAGGAAGGTGGTTTTTGGTGCAGGTGTCTTATGTGGTGAAATTGACAAAATAAGAATGGTTGGAAACATATAAGAACAATTTTATTGCTGGAAATACTCAATATTACAATTTTTGTGAAACTACAAGCAAGGAGTTTTCATGTTTGGATTCAGCTATTCATTCCAACCACCTGAGTTAATGAATGTAACCCAATCTTCATCTGCCTCATCCTCAGAACCATGTAATTACTTTTGAGCCTTCTTGCTGGTCTTCATCCTTGTTTCTGTCTTTCTTCCTGTCCTTGTTGCCCCTGTAGAGGATCCACCTGTTGTCATTTCTTTGGACTTCATCTCCTTTGGTTTTGTGATCTTGTTCTTCTGGTTTTGCTTCAACTGACCCTTGTGTGTATCAACTGTCTTGGAGGACTGACTCATGTTTCCTTCTCAGATTGGCTGTAGTAAGAAGCAGTTTGGTGTAGTTTTTATAATTCAAATGGGAACCCTCGTTTGTATCGCCTGGTCAGTCAAAGTTGTTTGGTGTCTATGCACCTCTCTCTGTTGAGTAATGTGTCACTCTTTCCAAGCTGTGTTACAACTGTTTCTCTTGGTACTTGAGCATGTTTGACTAAGTGTCAGAACATTGATAGTGGTCTTTTGGCCAATTGTGGCTAAAAAGGGGGAGAAGTGAGTAAAGTGAGTGGTGATTTTTGGCTTTGTTGGATGTTCTGTGATGTTGGTTTCTGTTTTCGTGGCTTGAGGGGGAGTTTGTAGTTTTGATTGTTATGTGCTGCTAAGTGTGCAGCTGGTTTCCTTAGTTGTTTGTTTTTTTTAGAATGTTAGATTTGTTTGAGTGGTGTGTTTCTGCTGCATGTATCTCTGATGTGTGCTGATGTTGTTTTAGCCAAAATTAGCCAAAGGGGAGATTGTTAGTTCTGTTATTGGCAGCAATTTTGGTAAAACAATGTGGTTGATCAAGATGTCTTGTCTGATGTCTTAACATGTGCTTCTAACATTCTGCTTATGGTGTGTTGTTTGGTATTACAGCGTTTGTGCATGATGTCAAGACTGATGTCTTAACATCTGTTGACAGAACATCTGTTCAGTCTGTTATGTGATTTAGGGATGCATGTTAATTGTTATGTTTTGAGAGATTCTGTTTGTGAGATTGCAGGCGAAATTCTTGGAGAATATTTATTCAGATGCAATCATTTGTTTCTATATTTAGGGCGAAAATATTTGAAGATAAAATATGTTTTTATTGTGCACCAAATCTGTATTTTTCACAGAGCCCAAGCCCAAGAATCTGTTTCTATTTAAAAGAAGTCTCAACCCTACTTGGATGATACGAAGACAAGAGATTGTGTACTGAGTGTCAAGTATTAGGATTTGTGTTTTCGTCTGTGTATTGTGAGCCATTCATTCATCTATTTTGATGTTTGAATTGGACTGATTTAGTTGAGTTGTATGTTGTCCACTCTAAGCTTTTAAGCACGAGTGTTTGTTCTTGATTGAAGCTTTTAAGCAAGATTAAGGTATTGTCATTGAAGTGTGTCTTCTACTTTATTTATTGTATGTTGTTATCACTACTGTGATTGAGGGGGAGTGAGAGGTGTCTCATATCTAAGAGTGTCTTAGGTAGAAGTGTCATTGGGTAGTGATTAAGTGAATAGATTGTCAACTTGTATGTTGATTGTAGAGTCTATGAATTAATACTACTGATAGTGAATTTCCTCTCTGGCTTGGTAGCCCCCAGACGTAGGTTGTTAGAACGAACTGGGTGAACAATTCTCTGTGTTTATTTATTGCTTTTAAGTGCTGTTACTTTTATTGTCTTGTTCATATAGCAGATATTGATGTTGTGACATCTCACTCGACATCACATATCTGATACCAGGATTTCACAAACCTTGTTCTAACATCCTGAATGTTTGATCTATTCTGGACGACCTTGATCGTGTGGTGGTGCATTGTAGCATTTTTGTTGTTTTCAGGATCCAGATTGGGCTTTTTGGTGCGCTAGCTTTATTTTTACTACTGGACCCCTGGTTTTTCTATTTCACCTCCAATTTTGTTTTTATTTTAATTTCTTCATTTTAAATGATTTTTTTTAGATTTTATTTTTTTTAACATGCTTTGAATTTAATTTTCTTTCATCCTAATTGGTTCATTTTTTTGTTTAGGATTTGTTTTAATATAGTTGGTGATTATTTGGATGCTTTGCACTTTATTTTCAATAGGTTTAATCATGTAAATAGGAATGAGTTTTTTAGGATATATGAACCTTGATCTTAATTGTTAAATACTTGATCTTATTTTTGGTTATGATTAAATGCTAGTTAGTAGCTTGAGATGCATCTCTTGATTTTAACTTTGATTAATTTCTTGGATCTTTATTCTAGATTAAACTATGAATTAACTTTGATTTATTTGGTTGATTTTAATTTTGCTTTAATTTCTTCTAGTTGCTTCATGACTAACTCATCACATAACCATATCATATTACATTACATATACTAATTCTTTTGCTTTGTTTTGTGAGGTAGCACTTGAGGAACTTCACACATTTGGGCATTTAGAACTTTAATCATGTTATTGTACTTTTATGGTTCACTCCATTCATTTCCTTTTATGCCTTAGATTAGGTCTCCCCCCTTGGTGGGTTTCTCACACTTCCCCCTCCCCATTTACAATGTAATAGCTTAGGACTTTACTTTCTTTAATGCTTGTATGCTTGCTTGTGTATAGGTTAGAAAAGATAAAAATGAAAGCGTTTAGAAAACAATTTCAAAGCAAAGACAAATAAGGCTTGATCCAACGTCAAGCCACTTTTCAAAATTATTAACTTGGATTGTTTCTCATACCTCACCTTAGGGTTTCCCCACACTTCTCACTCACCCTTATCCAATCATTCCATTAACCTCAAACAAGCCTTGTATGCTTCCACCATAAGTAGATCGCCTTGCGCATTGCCATCAACCTACCCTAATCTAATCATCACCCTTTCATTTCATTCCCTTTCATCATTTTTTCTTCCTAAGTAAAAACCTTGGTCTTGTACCAAGTACAGTTTCAAAACTCTTTCCTAAATAAACTTGGAATGTTTGTGGAGTGGTTAGGCGAAGGCCTTGTCCTACCCCCGAGTGTTTGACATTACCGCAGGGTTCACTATCTAAACACTTACTTTCCAAAGTAAGATACCTATTAAATAAAATGAATAATGTCCTCTTTGTAATGAATTAAAAAGAAAGGATTCAGTGAAGACTTCTTTCTCTCCGAGTATTAGGATGCTCACTTTAGAGTGTGTGGTCTTGATACCCGTCTTTCAATACAAAGACATGACTATATTCGCCATACAATTTTCAAAGCAAATCTTTTGTGATAAAGAATTGGGTACTACCCGCAGGGGTTCCTATTTGAGGACTTATTTCACCCCTAAAATCAATCATCACAAATCAAATGTGACATCCTACCTCGATGGCGAAAACCTAAGCCTTTTCAAAAGGGAACATTATTTTCATCATACTGCATAACAGGCTAAAGCATAAATCTCCTTGCGTGCGAGCGGCAAAACCTATTGCTATGACGTGAACATTAATGTTGTCCACTAAAAGCAACCAACCTGTGGTTCCACGGACTATAAACGCTCTGATTCTTCATTCGTCAATGAAGATACATAGGCACAAGATTGCGAGATCTTGGCGAGCAACCTTCTTGCACGATCTTATTTTCTTTTCGCCTTTAGTTCTGCGAACTACGAGGCTCTAACTTCCTCATTGCACCAAGAGGGTACGTAGGCACGAGGGCCCCAATCCTT
The DNA here is from genome assembly GCA_022829125.1 of Lathyrus tuberosus. Lineage (NCBI taxonomy): Eukaryota > Viridiplantae > Streptophyta > Magnoliopsida > Fabales > Fabaceae > Lathyrus > Lathyrus tuberosus. The sequence goes on along the minus strand of JALAZF010000289.1, from coordinate 5,419,552 downwards.
CGCGAGCACCCTATCTTGAAACCTTTTTCCTTTTAGTAAAGCATTCATAGAGAGCATGAATCCTTAGTAACATCCTTATGCATAAGACAAATGAATGGTTCCCATCGAGTATGATGGATGTGAGGGGTGCTAAAACCTTCCCTTTGCATAACCGGCTTTCGAATCCATCTCTTGGTTGCGAGACCATTTTATCCTTCCTTTGGGGTTTTCTCGATGTTTCCCCTTCTCTTTGGGATAAATAAAGTTCGATGGCGACTGTGTGATTTTTTTCATAGCGACAACTGGCGACTCTGCTGGGGACCCTTCTCTATGCGAGACAAACCTAATTCTGTTTGTCGTATGTGTGGATGTTTGCCCTTATCTTGCTTTAGTGCTTTCTTTATTGCTTCCTGGCTTATGCTTCATATATCTACTGGGTATGGGTTGGGAGGAAAAAGCTTTATACCTGAGTTGTTTTTAGTATACATTAAGCTAGGAGGTGTTTGCTTATTGACTTGTGAGACTTAGGACTCGTTGAGTTTGTATGACTTCCCCACGCAGATGAGATCCCTTTGGAGACTCTATTATCTTACGAGCAGTCGTAAAGGCGTTATTGTTTCCGACCTGAGAGTATGTGATTCTGAGAACCTTTAGAACCCTTTTCCAAAGGCTACACAGACATAACACCAAGCTCATCCTCTAGAAGGAATTACCGTCTTATGAATCACCGTTATGATGGGAAACATTTGAGGCATGATGCAAGGGACTTTGTCTGAAAGCCTTTGGAGTATCCCATTGTAAACCAATAAGCTACCTACCCGAGGAAAGAGATACCTGTTATGTGAATCCTTATCTCAGTGACCGTTGATCCTTGTGTTATGAGCTTGTTCCGAAGCATGCATTCATAACATTGCATTTCATATGATTTGCATATCAAGGGACCTAAAAGGTTGTGGTTGTCTCAGGTATTCTGAAGAATGGTCGACAACAAAAAGAGAAACACCAAAGCCCTCAAATTCAGAGAACCAAAGATTGATGCCATCAAAAACCTCTTGATTGATGTACCAAAGCCCATCAAGAATAATTTTCAAGGAGAGCATGGAAGACTTTTTAAGCTCCTCTACACCAGACTGGACACATGGGCATTGTTTGCAATGGCTTAGTTTTATGACACTCCTCTAAGGTGCTTTACGTTCCAAAACTATTAGCTAGCACACACCCTTGAAGAATACTCTCACTTGTTGTACATAAAGATCAGAGATCAACCTATCTATACAGGTCTTGAAGAAGAACCAAAGTCGCCCGCCATTGCTCTTGCTCTCCATATGACAAAAGAAGAAGTTACTGCTGGTCTAGTTCACAAGGGAGGCAGTCATGGATTTACTTTAAATTTATTACTTAGCAAGGTTGCTGAGTATAAAGACAAGGAGAATTGGGAGAATTTTGGTGCTTGACTTGCCCTCATAATCTATGGAATTGTCCTTTTCCTAAACATCGATAATTTCATATACATAACCACCATCACCCTCTTCATCTAACAGAATCCAGTACCTAAACTCCTTGCAGATGCTTACCATGACATTCATTGGAGAAGTGAGAAGAATTCAGGGATGGTTCAATGTTGCTCTCACATGCTTTACAAATGGTTCATCTCTCATCTACCTCAAGATGGACCTTTTGTGGAGAATAAGAAGGGGTTGAAGTGGTCCAACCGCATTATGTCTTTGGTGGCTGATGATATTTCTTGGTATTCTTAAGAGTAATATGATGTTGAGATAATCTTCAATTGTGGGGAATATGCAAATGTGCCTTTGATTGGCAGAGTGGGTTGTATCAATTACAATCCAGTCATGTCCCTACGCCAACTTGGCTATGCTATGGAAGATGAACCAGAAGCTGAGAAAGTTAAAAGCCTTTTTCTGGTTAACAAGGCAGTAGACTCCGGACTTGTGAGGAGGATTTCCAGGGCATGGACCAAGATTCACAAGAGGGGTAGAAAAGAACTGAAAGCAAAGAATTATGTGGCAAAAGATCCGTATAATAAATGGTTACTAGCTAGGGTTGTCGAGAGACAGTTACCCTTTCTTTATGAACCTCCTATGCACACAAAGCCTCCTGATCCTACCCATGTTCCTAAGGAGGAATATGATAAGCTGAAGCTCTTGGTGGAAAAGCTGACTAAGGAGAATGAAGCACTACAAGCTGAGATCCATAAAGCATGTGTTGAGAGTAATAAATTCAAAAGGAAGATTGAAAGTGAAAAAGACCAGGTGGCTGAAAGCAACAAGAAGCTGAAACTGGAGACTCACTTGAGAGTTATGTACCAGAATGGGTTCGATGGGGCAGATGCTGCGTTAAAAACTCTTCGTCAACGTCTGAAATAAGCTGAGAAGTATCGTGGTAGAGCTCGGCACTTCTATGAGTTGGCTTCCGCTGAAAAGAAGAAGACTAGAGAGAAACTTGCAGCTGATATTGAGGAAATTGAAACCCAACTTAGGGGTTCCTTGGCAAGAGCAGAAGATGAGCACCGTCTCAAGGAGGTAGCCTTAAGAACCTCACATTATACTCCTGAGATGTGGGATAACAAGTGCAACGAAGTAAAGACTTCTCAAGGGTTGGTGGAACACTGGAAGGAACATTTTGAGTCCTTGAAAAAAGAAAGCTTACACTGGATTACAAAGGAGAAGTCCCTAATGAGCTGTTGGATATCCATGTGAAGTCTGTAACACCCTAAATCCCCGCGTTAAATAATACAATTATCAGAGTAAAAATTCAAAGAAAAATCCAGCACTTAGGATGTTACTTCCAACATACACCTGCTCAAGCAAATAACATGTAACACATACTCATTATTAATACCGGTACTACGAAATCATTTTTAAAAATCGTTCTCAATACGCAGCGGAAAACTCCATCGAATCGACATTCGAAACTAAGCATGTTTAAACCACATATTTATCATCAATTAAAACAAAATATCATAACGATAACGGAAATAAAACATAAAGTGTTCCATAAACCCTAGTGTTACATATCAGAACAGAGCTAACTCAAAACATAAAGTGAAGGAATTCGTCTTCACTAACCGCAACTCCGCACTATCTTTGATTATCTGCACGTTACCCGCGTGGAGGCAACATTCAAACAGAAGGGGTGAGATTCTCAAATCAACAAAAGAAATGCATAATATGAATATAAGAGCATATAATCATTACACAATTCACCCTATTATCACAACATCAACACAATTACAACTTCCCACACAAGCAGACAATCATATAATCCACAACACAACACAATACAATGCAATGAGACTCACAACTCGACTCAATGCATGTGGTACCAATTCAATCCCTTTTGCATGATCATAATTCCCGTCGGAATTTCCATATAAGTCGCTCACACCCCACATGGACACACGACATCCGTGATCGCTCATACCATACATGGGCACATGAACACCCGTAATCGCTTACGCCCCACATGGGCACACGATTACCTCAACAACAACAACGTCACTATTCTATTTCAAGGAATTCTGATAAGACGCTTACACCCCGCATGGGTACACGACTTATCATACAACTTATGCAAAATTGATATGCATTCAACGACAACATACAACCATGCAATGTATAATGATATTCATCTTAATCATTATACCACACCAAAACTGATCACCATGCAACTACAACACTATAACAGCTCATCAACATCATGATCCAACATAGCAAACGACAATAATGCATTCACCGCGAAACAACATAATAATATAGTAATCAAATACAACAACAACAACAATGCAATATGCAAAGAACAACAACATCAAGCATAATGACCAACACCTCCATGGTCAAGTTACTCTGTTAATGTTGGCCCTCATACACCAACATACATACTGTAACATCTCAACAACAACAGTTTGCATCATAGCAACCAACAACGATACGTTTCAGATTTTATCAGATCACAACATAACACTACACTTACAATTAAGCCATAACACAACAAAATAATCAACTTCTGGAACATAAACCATGTTTATAAGGTAATTCGTCGCGTTAGCTTTCCAATACTTCGAACGGCGCTTCAAACGGGCTTACAGATCAAAAGTTATAATCAAAACGATTTCACTGTACAAAACAAGGGAGCTGTTACGGCCGCCTGTAGCATGGGCTACGACCCGTAGCATTCCTCAACAAAAATTTGCAATTTTTGCATGCCCGTGATGCGCCAGTCCAGGGGGCTGCTACGGGCACCCGTAGTGGCTGCTACGGCCCGTAGCAGGGCCCAGAAAACCCTCTTTTTTGTGCGATTTTGTGTGATTTCTCTTATTTTTTAGCCTACCAATAGACCCAAAACCCCATGTTTTGACCTCCAACAACCCTAATACACAACATAACACATAAGGTATCATTCAATGAGAGTAAACACATATTATTCATCAATCCCTTCACAACATTCATAGCATTATTGAGGAAAACACACAATTTATCAGCAATTTTCACATAATTACGAACACCGACACGCAACCTCAATTTCACACCAAAACATCAAAACAAACAAGATATGCATAGATATGAACACTAACGATTTACCCACCCTCATACATATATTATTCATCCCTGTGATCAAAGAACTCCATCCTTACCTTAGAGTTCTTCCAAGAACTTCAACCTTTAACAATGGAGATTCTTCCTAATTCCTCTTCCTTGTCCTAGCTCTTCTTCTCCTTTTTCTCTATTTTTCACGTACAGACAACTTCTTCTCTCTAATTCCCCTTTTCTTTTTATTATATTATATTATTATTATTATTATTATTATTATTATTATTATCCACTTATTAAAATAATAATAATAATAATAATCAATATTTTAATTAATTTAATATTATTCAACTAATATTATGATAAACCAAATATCAACAATATAATTTAATTAGTACTACTCTCCACACCACCAAGTTCTACATAATTGGTCAAACATCCCCAATACCTTAATCTCTAAAATTCTAAGGTCACTACCCCATACTAAGGGTAACCCAAATGCAACCAAAGCACACATATATACAACATCATATAATTTTAATTACGAAAAATAATTAAAATAAATTGGGGCGTTACAACTCTCCCCCACTTGAAATATTCCGTCCTCGAAAATTTACCTTATACGAATAACTCCGGATACGACTCTCGCATCCTGCTCTCTGATTCCCAAGTCATGTTTCCATCGGTAGCGCCTCTCCACACTACCTTTACAAGAGTGATCTCTTTACCTCTCAATTGCTTCACCTCACGGTCTTCAATCGCTATTGGTAAAGCCTCAACCGTAAGGTTATCCTTTACTTCCACATCATCCATCGGAATCACATGCGACGGATACGGAACGTACTTCCGAAGCTATGAAACGTGGAACACATCATGCAATTCGACAAATTGGGTGGCAACGCCACTCTGTAGGAAACAGATCCAACTCTTACAGAAATATGATATGGACCAATAAACCGAGGAGTACGCTTTCTCGACTTAAATGCACCTCCAACACCGGTCACCGAAGTGACTCTCAAGAACACATGGTCTCTTTCTTGAAACTCAAGATTTTTCCTCCTCTTATCATAGTAGCTTTTCTGCCAACTCTGCGAAGCTTTCATCTTTTCCCGAATTAGCTTCACCTTTTCAGTAGTCCGCTGAACAATATCAGGTCCAAGTACTACACTTTCACCAGATTCATGCCAACACAAAGGCGTCCGACACCTCCGACCATACAAAGCTTCAAAAGGCGCCATTCCAATATTAGAATGATAACGGTTATTATAAGTGAACTCAATCAACGGCAAATGGCTATCACAAGCACCTCCATGTTCAAGCACACAAGCCGTCAACAAATCCTCCAAAGATTGTATAGTTCTCTCCGTCTGTCCATCCGTCTGCGGGTGATAAGCTGAACTCAACCTTAGCTTCGAACCCAAAGCTTCTTGCAAACTCTCCCAAAATCTAGAAGTGAACCTCTGATCTCTGTCCGACACAATACTCAATGGAACTCCATGCAACTTCACAATCACCCGAATATAAATCTCTGCCAACTTATGCAAAGAGAAACTAATATTAATCGAAATAAAATGTGTTGATTTTGTCAGTCTATCCACAACCACCCAAATGGAATCATGCCCTCTCGGAGTATTAGGCAACTCAGTCACAAAATCCATAGAAATGCTATCCCATTTCCACTTTGGAATATCTAACGGCTGCATCAAACCAGCAGGTTTCTGATGTTCCACCTTCGACTTCTGACAAGTCAAACAAGCATACACAAACTTAGCCACATCATGCTTTAATCCAGGCCAACAAAATATCTTCTTCAAGTCTTGATACATTTGTGTAGCTCCTGGATGGATACTCAAGCTACTCCTGTGACTTTCTTCTAGAATCATTCTTTTTAACTCAGAATCATCAGGAATACAAATCCTATCACGGAACCTCAACACACCTTATTCATCCACTCTGAATTCGTTACTTTCCGCCTGTTCATTTCCAATCATCAAATCCACCAGTTTTACATCCAACTTCTGACCCTCTCTGATACTATTAAGAAATTCATTGTTGATCTTCAACTTACCCAACATCACACTATGCGGTGTCTGTTCACAAACTAAGCTCATATCTCTGAACTGCTCAATCAATTCTAACTCTTTAACCATCACAGCAGACATATGCAAGGTCTTCCGACTCAAAACATCAGCCACGACATTAGCTTTACCGGGATGATAGTTCAAGCCGAAATCATAATCCTTCAAGAATTCTAACCACCTTCTTTGCCTCATATTCAACTTCTTCTGATCAAACAGATACCTTAAGCTTTTATGATCACTATACACTTCAAATCTGGAACCATAAAGATAGTGCCTCCAAATTTTCAATACGAATACCACTGCAGCTAATTCCAAATCATGAGTTGGATAATTCCTCTTATGGAACCTTAATTTTCGTGAAGCATAAGCCACAACCTTACCATCTTGCATTAACACACCTCCTAAACCCATCAAAGAAGCGTCACAATACACTACAAATGGTTCATTTGGTTCGGGTATAATCAAAACTGGAGTTGTAGTCAATCTCTTCTTCAGCTCAATGAAACTCTTCTCGCAGTGAACATCTCACACAAACGCTTTACCTTTGCAAGTCAACTGAGTCAACGGAAGTGTCAACTTCGAAAAGCCTTCAATAACCCTACGGTATTAACCAGCCAAGCCCAAAAAGCTTCTAATCTTAATTACCAACTTCGGAGCCTCCCACTGTAGAACTGCATCTACCTTGGATGGGTCCACAACAATACCATCACCTGAAATACCATGACCAAGAAAACTTACCTCTCACAACCAGAATTCGTACTTAGATAACTTAGCATAGAGCTTCTTTTCTTTTAACACTTGCAGCACGATTCGCAAATGCTCAGCATGTTCCGCTTCTGACTTAGAATAGATTAGAATGTCATCAATAAAGACAACCACAAATTAATCCAAGTAAGCATGAAAAATTTGATTCATATACTCCATGAATACACCAGGTGCATTAGTAACTCTGAACGACATCACTACATACTCATAATGTCCATATCGAGCCCTAAAAGCCGTCTTCTGAATATCTTCATCCTTTACTCGTATCTGATGATAACCCAACCTCAAGTTAATCTTCCTAAACACACGGGCACCCACTAATTGATCCATCAAGTCATTTATTCTTGGAAGTGGATACTTGTTCTTAATCGTCACTTTATTCAGCTGTCTGTAATTGATACCTAACCTCATACTGCCATCCTTTTTCTTCACCAACAACACCGAAGCTCCCCAAGGCGATACACTTGGTCTCACAAAATTCTTTTCTAGCAACTCTTCTAGTTGCTTCTTCAACTTTGATAACTCTGATGTAGACATCCTGTATGGTGCCATAGAGATAGGTCTGGTATCAGGGACAAGATCAATAGTAAACTCTACTTCTCTTTTTGGCGGTACATTAGTAATATCATCCGGGAATACTTCTGGAAATCACGCACAATTGGCAGCCCATCGTTGTGGCTTTACTGCCAATTTCCATAACACCATCATCACAAACATGGCAAACATCTGAGCCTCATCTCCTAAGAGTTCTTCTACTTACTTAGCAGATATAAACCTCAAATCTTCACCTTCGTCGAATTTAAGTACACTCCCTGGGCAAGTCGCATATATCTTCAAGAAACATCAGAAAGTTACACACCATTGACATATATCTAGCCGTCACATTTCTCTCTACTCCCTGAGAAGAAACCATCAACAATACATGATCGTTCTCTATCAGAGACATCCCAACTTGACTTGCGGAGAAGAACCTCGAATCTGCATCGACTTATCAAAACAATTTGTAAGCACTTGGCTTGACTCCAACAACTTACTGTACCCACCATCTAAGCTGGCAAGACACATCTATTCCATCTAACATGATCCCATCTGCTATCAACAAGAGATTGAGGATGATCAGTTCCTCAATTTGTTAATAGACAACCGACAATCATGATGGGGCATAAACCATCTTTACCAAACTCTAATAACGTTCAATGACACATACACCATCATCCAAACGATTGGTAAACACAGAGTTTAACTCCTACCAATCTTTCTCAAGAACAACATCATCTTACTCCAACTAAAAACAAACTGTGTCTATCCTTAGGAAACACGTCAGGATACTCCTCACAAGGAAGCGAACAACGAGAACACTTGACTGTCTTCCCTCAAGGATCACACCATTCTCAAAATAGTTGAATAGTCCAACACTACACTCTCTCATGCAGTAACATGATATCCAATCTCTCAGCAGCTGGAATATCCAAGAGAAGCATACGCTTCTCCCCAACTTGTTTTAAACTAACTCTTGTAGACAAACGGTTAGAAAACAAACAAGTACCGACAGTGTTTCACACACATGTCTCATACTAGGGAACAACATATTTAAACAACCTGGCCGGACAAATCGACCTGCTCTGATACCACTATGTAACACCCTAAATCCCCGCGTTAAATAATACAATTATACGAGTAAAAGTTCAAAGAAAAATCCAGCACTTAGGATGTTACTTCCAACATACACCTGCTCAAGCAAATAACATGTAACACATACTCATTATTATAACCGGTACTACGAAATCAAGATTAAAAATCCTTCTCAATACGCAGCGGGAAACTCCATCGAATTGACAATCGAAACTTAGCATGTTTATACCATATATTTATCATCAATTAAAACAAAATATCATAACGATAACAGAAATAAAACATAAAGCATTCCATAATCCCTAGTGTTACATATCAGAGCAGACGCTAACTCAAAACATAAAGTGAAGGACTTCGTCTTCACTAACCGCAACTCTGCACTATCCTTGATTATCTGCACGTTACCCGCGTCGAGGCAACATTCAAACAAAAGGGGTGAGATTCTCAAATCAACAAAAGAAATGCATAATATGAATATAAGAGCATATAATCATTACACAATTCACCCTATTATCACAACATCAACACAATTACAACTTCCCACACAAGCAGACAATCATATAATCCACAACACAACACAACACAATACAATGCAATGAGACTCACAACTCGACTCAATGCATGTGGTTTCAATTCGATCCCTTTTTCATGATCAAAATTCCCGTCGGAACTTCCATATAAGTCGCTCACACCCCACATGGGCACACGACATCCGTGATCGCTCACACCCCACATGGGCACACGATTACCTCAACAACAACAACGACATTATTCTATTTCAAGGAATTCGGATAAGGTGCTCACACCCCACATGGGCACACGACTTATCATACAACTTATGCAACATGATATGCATTCAACGACAACATACAACAATGCAATGTATAATGATATTTATCTTAATTATTATACCGCACCAAAACTGATCACCATGCAACAACAACGCTATAACAGCTCATCAACATCATCATCCAACATAGCAAACGACAATAATGCATTCATCGCAAAACAACATAATAATATAGTAATCAAATACAACAACAACAACAATGCAATTGCAAAGAACAACAACATCAAGCATAATGACCAACACCTCCATGGTCAAGTTACTCTACTAATGCTGGCCCTCATACACCAATATATATAATGTAACATCTCAACAACAACAGTTTGCATCATAGCAACCAACAACGATACATTACAGATTTTATCAGATCACAACATAACCACTACAATTACAATTAAGCCATAACACAACAAAATAATCAACTTCTGGAACAGAAACCGTTTTTATATGGTAATTCGTCGCATTAGCTTTCCAACGCTTCGAACAGCGCTTCAAACGGACTTACAGATCAAAAGTTATGATCAAAACGATTTCACTGTACAAAACCAGGGAGCTGTTACGGCCGCTCGTAGCATGGGCTACGGTCCGTAGCGGTCCTCAGTGAAAATTCGCAATTTTTGCATGCCCGTGATGCCCCAGTCCAGGGGGCTGCTACAGGCACCCGTAGTGGATGCTACGGCCTGTAGCAGGGCCCAGAAAACCCTCTTTTTTGTGCGATTTCTCTTATTTTTCAGCCTACCAACAGACCAAAAACCCCATGTTTTGACCTCCAACAACCACAAAATACAACATAACATATAGGAAATCATTCAAGGGAAGTAAACACATATTATTCATCAATCCCTTCACAACATTCATAGCATTATTGAGGAAAACACACAATTTATCAGTAATTTTCACATAATTACGAACACCGACACACAACATCAATTTCACACCGAAACACCAAAACAAACAAGATATGCATAGATATGAACACTAACGATTTACCCACCCTCATACATATATTATTCATCTCTTAAGTGATCAAATAACCCCACCCTTATCTTAGAGTTCTTCCAAGAACTTCAACCTTTAGCAATGGAGATTCTTCCTAATTCCTCTTCCTTGCCCTACCTCTTCTTCATCCTTTTCTCTATTTTTCACGTACCGACAACTTCTCCTCTCTTATTCCCCTTTTCTTGTTATTATTATTATTATTATTATTATTATTAGCCACTTATTAAAATAATAATAATGATCAATATTTTAATTAATTTAATATCATTCAACTAATATTATGATCAACCAAATATCACTAATATAATTTAATTAGTACTACTCTCCACACCACCAAGTTCTACATAATTGGTCACACACGCCCAACACATTAATCTCTATAATTCTAAGGTCACTACCACATACTAAGAGCAACCCAAACGCAACCAAAGCACACATAATCACACACATATACACAACATCATATAATTTTAATTACGGAAAATAATTAAAATAAATCAGGGCGTTACAAAGTCCCTTGAGCTCTGTCAACCAGCCTTGAAGATGTACCGTGCAAAGTACAATAGCCTTGTGGAATATTGCAACCTTATGATTAGAGACGTGCCTTGGAGATTAGAGAGTGCACTCTAAGACATGAATGACACTAATGCTCCTCCCTCAGTCAACAGTTTCATACTCCTCTGTGATGAGTTAGTAAACAGATTTGTGATCGAAGCAGAGAAACTCAAAGAGCGCCCTTGGAAGAAGACCTTGTGACTGTTATATTGTATTATCTTATCACATTTTGAGACTTATGTACTTATCTTGATGAACGTTCTCTCATTTTCTTGTACTTGGTTCTCAATGAATAAACAAAAAGCTTTCTCTATTCTCTAATTGTGCAACTTGTATCGTATATTCACGATTCTCTCACAACAATACCTAATGATAACTACAAGTCTTAAAGGTCCCTTGAACATAAATCATTCATGCGTTGTGCATACATTATTCACGCATCATTCTTGCATTTCATGGAACCAACTGAGGACTTACCGCTTGAATTTCTTTTCAAGTAGATTACTTTATCAAGCTGACTTCTCGACATCAATACAACACCCGCAACAACCAAAGACTGGTCATGGAACAATTGCAAGCTGACATGATTGAAATTAGGAACCAGATGAGGGCCCGGATGGGTCAGTTGGCTTACAAACTAGTATACTAGTGTGAGTTTGACATTTGGATCCATATGAATGTCAATTGGCTTACAAACTAGTATACTGGTTTTTGTTTCTTCCAAGATATCCAAAGCATATTTTATTTGGGAATTTGTTTCTTCCAAGATATCCAAAGCATTTTTATTTGGGAAATAACAACTCTGCCTTAAAACAAGCTACCTCAATTCCAAAAAAAAACTACAATCTTCCTAAATCTTGGATCTGAAAATGGTGGAGTAGATGTTGTTTAAGTCCCACAATTACATCGTGATCATCACCCCCATATGTAATGACTATCTCATAACATACACAACCAAATAAATACATTTTTAGAAGAGCAATTATAAAACCCAGTGGTCAGCTTCACTCTAAATCATGACATATTGGTGACCAACATTATTAAATCTCTCAAGCAATGATCAAGGAGATTGTTTAAGACCATACAAACTCTTGTGAAGATGATAAATATACCCACAATATTCCCCTGAACAACAAAAACCAGGTGGTTTCTCCAAAAAAATCTTTTGAATTTCCATAAAGAAATACATTTTTATGTCTAACTGATACATCAGTAAATGGCGCATGGTAGCCATAGAGAGAAAAAGACAAAAAAAGAAGAAGCTATTTTTGCCATAGGTGAGAAGGTGTCACTATAATCAAGACCAAAAACATAACTATAACCTTTAGTCACCAAGCAATCTTTCAAACAATCAATTCTTCCGTCTAAGCCAACTTTATGCGTGTAAACCCAATGACATCCAACAATAGATTTTCTCAAAGAAGGTGGCACAAGTGTCCATGTCTAGTTAGATTTTAAGGTTGTCATCTCATTAATAATTGTATGTCGCCAACTTGGATGAGAAAAATCTTATTGGAGAGACTTAATAATATTATTTGAAGAAATAGTATAGACAAAAGCATAATGTTAAGGTGACAAACGATGATAGCTAAGAAAATTATAAATGGGATAATGATTCCGAGTGGAACATGTACCTTTACGAAATGAAATAAGAGAGTAATCTATCATGATGTGTAGATTTGAAGTAGGAAAAGAAAATGGGGAGGGAGATGAGTCAATAGGACCTTTTTATATATGGCAGATCAGTGGAAGAGAGACACCCATAACGCAGATAAGTCTGTAGGGAAGGAGAACTAGAAGGATTAGGTAACTCCACACGAGGAGACAAATTTGATTGGACAGTGATAAACATGGTTGGAATTACTAGGATGGGTAAAGTAATATGCAATACTTGAGAAATAGACTCAAACACAATGAACGATGCAAAGAACAGGTCATCCTCAAAGAAAGTGACATCAACATAAATGTAAAAATGATGTGTGGAGGGACAATAACACTATTATCCTTTGTTAACTATTCAATAATCAAGGAATACACACTTAATTGAACGAGTAGATAATTTATCAATTTCTGGAGTTAGATCATGAACAAAGAAGTCGATCTAAAGATTCGAGGAGAGATTCAGAACAATGGTTCATGATGATATAATATATTGAAGGGACCTTATTTTTTATTACAGAAGATGGAATTCTATTAATCACCCGAGGACAACATCCCCCTAGAATTTTAAGGGAACATTAGCTTGAATAAGCAAAGTAAGTGTTGTGTAAATTACATGATAATGCTTACGTTCACCAATACTATTTTGTTGAGGGGTGTGAGGATAATGATTGATGTATTATTCCATTATCAACCATAAAAGAATTTAAAGACTCCGACAAATACTTTTTGCATTATCACCCTGCAAAATGTGAATAGAACAACCAAATTGATTTTGAATTTCTTTAAAGAAATTTTGAAAGGCACTAAATAGATCGAATATCTATGTACATCTGGAAAACTCATCAAGAAACAAAATTTGGGAAGGGTAGTAGTGTCACATATTCCAACTCAAGATCAATGGGTTGATGTGTTAATCAAGCCCATGTTCACATCCAGATTTGTAACACTAAGGGGAAAACTAAGAGTGATTGACAAGTTCAAACTTGATTAACTACCCTTAAATTAAAAGGATTGTTTATTACACCCTATGACTTACTCATACACTCGATAGAATTCCAAAAATACTCCTAGATTTATGATTTTAAAATTTGGACGCGGCATACACACACTGAAATCTATGAAACACAACAAAACAAATGTTAAAAACGTCCAGATTTTGAACTTGGGACGCTCCCCACCATATGACACCCAAAGTAAATCTCCCATGATGTTCGAAGGTTTGTTCGAATTTCCAAATTCGAATTCGTCCCTGATATCATAAATTATCACAAACTCATTCTCAATCCAACATGCAATAATGTTCAGGTTTTTATTCCGAATTTTGAAATCCAGATTATACCCTGTTATCACAAAACCAGAAACAATTTCAGACAGCGGATGAAGAAAAACATAACTTAACATAAATATTTGTTTCACTTACACAAAATATGTAACATTACATTGATATTTGTTAGCCTAAATCTAACATGAAATTTCATCATCAAGAGGTGGTTGAGGATGTTTTAACATCTTTAGAATATCTTCGATTGATCTTACAACTGTCGCATCCACCTCAATTGGACCCTTTGTTGCGTAACAGTGAAATGTACTCCAGACAACTCATAAATCTCCATCTGTATTCAACTCAAACTTGTTGAACTTCACTTTCCTTTTATTATTAATTGAGGGTGAACAATACTCGATCTTAGCCACTCTTTGATTATCTGAGTATTGCAAGAGACTCTCCAATCTCTATAACCCTAAATTGAAGGGGGGTCTCACGTCGTTGAAGTACACAAATGCAATAAACCAATATTTTTCCATTTTGGTATGGTTTTATTAACAACATATGAGACCTATTTATACAAGAATTCAGATTAATATGGACCATACAAAAACAATCATGTCTCAGGGGATATTCTGAAAATTGAAACCTCGAATTAATCAGATATAAATAAGGTTTTGTCTGGATATGGAAATTCGAATTAACCCTTTTACGTATAAAATAACACAAAAAATAGGGTTTGTTCGGGTATCAAAATTTGGATTCACCCCTTGCAGAAGCTGTTTTTGCAAACATACAGTTTAACACACATACAAAACCTGTATTTTAACATAGAATATTTTAAGTTCTATTTTTATACAAGTAATGTTAGATATACATTAGAACACATCAAAATGTATTTGGATTACATCATTAAAAATAACAATCTAACATTACATACGAAAAATTTGTCACCGCCTAAATGCATGGTAAGATAAAACTAAAATGCATAAAAAAATGTGTCACCATATAAATCTATGTCTATAGGTGGTTCAACCTTTGACTTTTACTAATTTGATTCTCTTTCAATTTCGCTCAACTTGGTCAATTCTACCATCCTATCCAAAAAAGTATCCGATCAAGTTTCAGCTTCTTTTGTGAAATAATATGTCAACTCATGGGATGCCTGTGGGATAAAACATCACATTTCCAAATAAGCTTGAACAAATGTTGTGATTTTGAAAGACAACTGATACACATAATACATTCAATTGGATTTTGAGGTGTGCCATTTCAAAGTTGGAAAAATGTTTATGATAAATCATATCTTGTCAGATCGATACACACCATGTTATATGCACTTGCTATAAAATGACCCTTTTCAGAGAAACACATCCATTTTGACTCTGGTACTGGACCGTTAACACAAAGAATAAGAGATGCATGAATTTCATCGAATTGTTCTTTTTTTTTTCTTCGTATAACATTGTGTATGATTCCTTATGTGTCTTCAACTCTTTGAAAAGATGTTGGCGGACAAGTGTATGACTCTTCTCTCTGTTACCAAGCAAAAGTGAAACAACGGGATATAACGTTGAACCTTAACTTGGTACCCTCTATGCATACCCGTTAAAGCATATGTTTACGTATAACAAACTCATGTTTATCTGTAGCCTCGGGGACATCATCAGGGTGCCCCATAATTACAACCAATCATAACAGAAGATAATTCAAATTTAATATCAAAATAGTCCACTTTCTGGACACAGTGTAACAGAATTTGGATTTCAAAATCCAGACGCAACATACATATTTCAACAAAATAAACCTGGTTTTCTCAAGCAACGATCAATGAAATACATGTCTGTTACTTGAAATTCTACCTTCTTTTACTCCTTTGGACATCAAAATACAAAAGAATGTTGTTTTGAAATAAAAATCTTGAATGAGAATGGAAGGAGATTTTTGTAGGATTTTTCAAAAATGGTGTTTTAATCATGAAGAGTGCTATACATGTAAGGTGATAGCCAAATTTGTTTTCCCGCTTGGAATTTCTATCAACATGAGTATGATTGTATTGAGTTGTGTTACATTTTTTTAAACAAACAAAAAAAATCATAAAAAAGTATTTTTTATTTGAAACACAACCCGCGAATCCAATCCAACCCAACCCATAAATGAACGGGTCGGTTCGGGTCAATTTTGACAATGAAATTACGGATTGGATGAAGAACCCAACCCATTGAAATTTGAACGGATTGGATAATAAATTAGGCCAAATTTGATCCAATTCAACCCGTGTACACCCCTATTCATAATATCCCATTATTTTTAACATAAAAGGGGTGTGACTCACCTGCAAATTGCGACACCTTTTTTGTGTGTATCAAATACGTTCGAAAATACATCTCAAAAATATGAAAAATACAAAATCAAATTTTCAGTATATTCACGCTCGGTCTATGGGATGGATAAAGTAACCCTATAATTCTATTAGCATTTCAGTTACAAGTTATACCAAACCAATTATATATACTAAAGCTGCAAGTAACTCTAATAGATAAGATTTATTTCACAAATTCCACCGAACATGTAATTGATTTCTCTCTCTTCCTCTTCTCTCCCAATGATTACCAATTATTACAATACCATTATTGTTCAAAACTATAGTTTCCTCTTGAAACAAACATATAACAAAGGAGAAGTTGCACAATCATTTTATCACTAAACAACTAGTAGAACTCAGTTACATGACTCAACTTAGCAGAATGAGGGAAACCACTCAATAGTCTGCTAACTGAGTTTTATTAGCATTCTCGAAATGAAACAACTTCTAATCTTCAAGCTCAATAATCTTCACAACTGAAGAATCACCAACTTTCTGGCAAACAACGACTCGATCATGTGGCTTTATGATGCCAAAAGCCTTCCCGTGGTCTAAAGCAATCTTCAAAATCGATTCATTTGTTCCAGCATTAAACTCGGTCTGCATGCAAAAACAAATTCGCTCGAGTTTAACAATTCGAAAGTGACAGATTACAAATATCACTGAATCAATCAGAATTGGATAATTCTTACGGGGTGTCGAGGATCTGCCAACATAGGGAAAAGACCTCTCACAATAAGAGATTGCCTAGCCTGTGACAGTCATAAAATGAAACAGATGGAACCAAAAACTTGTTAACTTCAATGTCAAGCAATGTTATGCAGGTCAAGCAAAGACAAACTTGTTGATTATTTACCTGAAAAGCGCCGGTGAATGTCCATCGTAGTTGATTTGTCTTCAATTGAGGAATGACAACAGATATCACAGGCATGGTTGGTCTGTACTTAGCAAGCAACCTACACAAATACACAAAAAAAACAACTAATGATATAACAATAAGATATCAAAATCACAACAGAAGATGGATTGAAATAGAACCTTGCAGCCCTTCCAGATGACGTGAAGCAAATGATAACAGACGCCTTAACCTTGACAGCTGCTCGAACCTGTAATATACTTCAATTAGTATATGGTCCTCTCAGCAAGTTAATAGAATAATGTTGATGCGGGAAAAATTAGTAATGCGATGTACGTACCGCAGAGGAAGCTATTGATTCTAGGTGGCTCATTGGCTCTCCGACATATTTGACAGCCTTCTTAAAATACAAATCTTGATTGTAAACTTTCTCAGCTTCGGCGCAAATTTTCCCAACTGTAGAAATGGTTTCCACAGGGTATAATCCAATAAGGGTCTCAGCTCCAAGGAGAACTGCATCACTTCCATCCAACACTGCATTGGCAACATCGGTTGCTTCAGCTCGAGTAGGTCTGAGGTTATTAGTCATAGAATCCACCACACGCGTGACAACAACTGGCTTTCCCGCCATGTTACACTTAAAAATAGCCGCTTTTTGGAACAAAAACACCTGCCAAATACATGCATCATATTCATTCTATTCCGTTAAAAAATAGAAATAAACAAAATGGAAACATAGGATAACAACTATTATCTCGTGACAGATTAATCATCTATAACATCGGATTTTTCGGACCAGAAGTAAATGCTGACCTTCTCTGGCGGGAGATCTATCCCTAAATTTCCACGAGAGACAATGATGCCATCCGCTTCACTCAATATCTCATTAAAATGTTTCAATCCCTATAGAGATTTTACAGAAGAAAGATTAACTTTACAATTAACAATTCAGCAATCATCAAAAGACTTTGAACTTCAAAATTGGACCAAAGTTTCTTACCTCTATATTTTCAATCTTTGCAAAAATATGTGTCTGCTTGAGGTTTTCAAATTTGGAGATAAATTCACGGGCCTGCAAATGAAAATTAGACGTGTTATGATTTATTTCATTGACAGAGTTACACAATCTAAGCACATTTATAAGTTGGAAGTTAAAACCAATCAGGTATATCCCTTACATGGCGAACATCTTCAGCGTGCCGAGTGTACAGCGCAAGGAAGTCTATTTTGTTTTGAACACCCCATGTGCGTATCACCTGAGTTAGCGAATATAATGTCAAGCAATAGATTCATAAAACTACGAGATAATCATCCCCATTCATGTAAGAGTTCTTTTTGTTACCTCTTTATCCTTATCTGTAAGAGTAGGAAGATCAATACGAATCTGAGAGACATGTAGAGTATACAATGAGCCAGAAAGGGTAGCGTCATTTTTTACGAAACAAGTTACTTCATCGCCATTCACCTCCCTGACCTGCATTGCGAAACAGATACTATTTATTAAGATATATATTAACTTGGTAGATTCATAGGAGCTAAAGAACAGGTTGTAGAAAAATTCTGTTTCAAAACTATATATTAACTTGTCGAGTAGGTCAAAGAAAAGGCATTGCAATAACATATGCAAGAATTACCTCCAGCCATACAGATGTTGTTTCACTTCCGGTAAACAAATATTTACCGATAAAAATAGTATCACCCTTCTTCACAGCCTGCATAATCATGGATACGTTAGTTAAAGAGGAAATCACGTTATAGCACGCATAACCAAGGCCAATAACGGAAAAAAACATGGAAAAAGGTATATACTAACCTTTGATAGGCCACTATAATTTACTGGTAGTAGATTTGAAGTAGCTTCTTTGTTTTGATCCGGAGTTAAAACAAGTAATGTGCCTTCTTCAAGGGTAATTGGGCGATCGGTTTTATTCACAACTTGTAATTCAGGACCCACGATATCGAGCATAACCTGAAATCAGACCAAAATGTATGAATATTGTTACAATAATCACCCTTGGGAAGGTATTTGCACATACAAACAACGACAACCAAGCCTTATCCCACTAAGTGGGGTTGGCTACACGGATCAACTTTCAGCATAATGTTCTATCTAGAACCATGCTTCTATCCAAATAGTTAATCTCGAGATTTTTTTTAAGAGGTGCAATACAAGGACTTCCCAAGAGATCACCCATCCTAGTACTACTCTCGCCCAAGCATCATGCTTTAGTGCGACGTTCTGGTGGTATTAAAACCGCAACTATTTAATAATATGTCACAAGTCATCACATACATCTAAGTCATATAAACAAGTAAAATAAGAGCAAACATGTGGCAAATTTACCGCGCAGAGTTTTTGTGAGGATTTGATGGCAGCTCTTAAATTTTCCAATGTCTCTTGGTGGTATTCTGAATCACCCCATGAGAAGTCAAACCTCGCAACTAACATATGGCAAGAAAATAAGAATTAGATGACAAAAACAAATGACTCAGAAACAGACTATAGACATACAAGAAACACAAAAACAATCTAAAATCCTTCAGCATTCCATCTTTAACACAAACAAGGGAAAATGTTAGATCAATGTGACAAATGAAAACTTGCAATTAATTTCTGAACAAACATTGAAAAGGTTTGAATGAAATTATACCAGACATTCCTGCATCGAGGCACCGGCTAATCGTATCAACAGATCGTGAATTCGGACCAAGTGTGCCTACAATTTTAGTCATAGCTGGAAAGAAAGTCTGCAAAATGCACATTTAAACCTTATCAATATCTTGACAACACTTAAAATCTTCATTAAATAAAGTTAGTAAAAAACTTTGTCCTTTGTTGTCTTGATTTACCAAAACTAATATGACAAACAATGAAACAAACCTAAAACACCAAAAAGAACAACACTCATAGCAATCAAAAGCAAAAGCAAAAGCAACCAACAACAACTGGAATACCAAAAACAGACATTCTTAAATCAGAATCAGAATGTTTAAAAGAATATAAGATAAGATCAGCAGAATGAAAACAAAACTCAACAAAGTACAATATCAAATTCTAAACTTGATCTGTCACACTAGACAACAACAACACTAAAAATAGGTCACCAAAAGTTGTCATAGTCCCAATTCTTTACATCAAGACAAGAACAACCTAACCAACAAAAAACACTTGAAATAAATAAATAAATAAGAGAGTGAAAGAGATGCTGACAGGTTTGGATGGCTCTAGGATGGAAGCCATCCTAATAGGCTCCTGAAGAAGCAAAGGACTTGACTGCATCTTTGATGTTGTTGTAGAGTGTCAACAGCAGCAACACCAAACCTAAACAAAACCAGTGATGTTGAATGAGAAAGAAAACGAGAGTAGATGTAAGTAAAGTGTTGATGATGATGAAAGGGAAGAAGAATAGTACAATAATTTATCAAAGGTGAATAATACTAAACCAGCAGTGATACTGATAGAAAAGGAAACTTAAACTAAACTGTACTAAACTAATGAATATATATAACCAACCATGTCGGGAACACTTTTTAAAAAAAACAAGTACTATAATTTGAAACTATTGACCATCAACAATTCTCTTTAATAAAAAATGTCACATTAGTATTTTTTTTTTGATAAAAACTAATTTAGAATAAATTAATTTTATTAAAATAGATTTTATTTAAAAATAAGTTAAGTGGAAAGTTAATTATGTTGAATATATTGAAGTAAAATAAGTTGAATAATACTAACAAATTTGAATTATTTGTGAGAGGTGGAAAGTTGAAAGCAGGTCAGAAAAAGGTTGAGAAGCTGAAAGGAGTATATAATATAGGTTAGGCACACAGCGTGTCTAATACCGGTGGCGACAGACGTTGCCTTGGTTTTTGGTCATGATGTCTCACCGCTAAACTAAACAACGGCCGTAAATATAGAAAAAGGTGGTGTATCCAGATAAATAACCGCCGGTATTGCGATTACACTATCTATTAATTAATCGCCGTCTATTTCTAGAATTATGTATTTTTTTACTTCATGCCTTAAATATCTATATGCATATTTGTGACGCAAATAGGGTCAACTACGGTCATTTTTTAGAATTATGTATTTTTTAAAAATAAAATTACGGTATTACATATTTATTATGCGAAACTCATCTCTAGTTTTATTACTTTATTTATTTAGTTACTTAATAATTCAAAATTTATTTGATTGAAATGTTTTGGATTCAAATTTGCACTCTACTATTATCAAATGAGTTGATTTAATGACAGAAGATTTTTCTTTTCATTCTTTTGTGCTCCTCACCATGAAAAGTTACAAATATTCTTAACATTTTTTTTAGACACTTCTTAGCATAAAATGATGAGGCGCCCTTTTTTCTTCTTTTAAAATTGAATTTGGATATGCCTTTGTCTGTGTAAAATGTGAGTCTAAAGAATAAAGATGTATCGCCATAAACACAACTTTTAAAAAAAAATTGAATTTGGATATGCCTTTTGTCTTCTTTTAAAATTGAATTTGGATATGCCTTGGCAACTTTCTTTTTAAACTAACACACATTTTCAAAAAAAATCTAAAAAAACCAACTTTTCAGATTAATTACAAAAATGACTGGGTTTGAAAGTACAATATAAGGGTGGCGTCACATGAAATGGCGCCTCAGTTAGAGGCCACAAGCCATTTCATATGGCGCCTCAGGCCATTTCATATGCTCTAAAAAAATGCCTGAGGTCAAGCCATATGAAATGGTGCCTCAGGCCATTTTTTTTTTCTTTTTTTTTTTAATTTTTTTTTATGTTTAATTTATATTTTTTTAATATACTAAAAATTATATTATTTTATATGTTATGATGTGCCTATAAATAAGGGATCTCCCTCACTTGTTTTTGCACAGCAATTGTCATCCAAACCCTAATTGTCTCCCTTCCCTCATCAATATCCCAAACTCTCCCTTACTCAACACGATGTCTTCATCCTCAAATAGTCGGCCCTCGTCGTCATCAGCAACGGAGGAAAAGTGGCCAGAATTTCCACTGATGAAACGAAATGCCCTAGTTATATATTCAGCTGTCAAGTCTCCGTTGGAGATGCTACTCTGAAACACCCAGACGTTGGAGCATTTGCACAGGGAACTTCGTCGCTGGCTACCAGAAGAATTTCAGGCAGGTGAAAAGATCAGGAAGATAGAGATGTAGGTTGAGAAGTCTGGTCCAGACGGAGTCACCCGGACTTGGAGGAAAGTGGAAAATGATGTTGGCGTCCTCATGATGATGATGTTACAACAGGAAATTAAGTTGATGGTTGTAATTGCCTAGATAAGCTGCTTTTATGTGTTGTTATTGTTATTGTTATTGTTATTATTATTATTATTGTTATTTTATGATTTGGTAATAGGTTTCGTTAAGTGATGCTTCGTTTAGGTTTGTTATGTTGTTGTATTGAGTTATGTATGCCATCAATGAAATGAAATTTGTTCTTATTATAAATAGACAAGATTACATAAGTAATTATGCCGCTGTGCTAGGGCCTATTACATTTGGACACTTAGTGCGATTGTGGCCTGGCTGGCGGCACAAACTACACAACCTCGCCATTTTTTCACCTATATCCATCTCCGTTTGAATCCGACTGCTGATAGGGCGACCCTTTTTATTTCTTCGCATCAAGTCGTTATGCCACACAATTTCGCCTTCGTATGTAGGCCAATAGTCCTCCTTTGCGACTACTTGAAAGCGTTTACGGTACACATTACATAGAGTACTGACTTGGTGGAGAACATGGAGATAGTTGGTTGGGTCCAGTCGGACCTTGGAACAGGCTGCTATGACATGGGAGCAAGGCATACGAAATGCCTGAAACTTTCCACAGTCACACCAACTCCTATCTAGTTTCACTCGATAAGATCCCCTAGGCAATCCTTCGTTGTGATCAATAGACTCTACAATACTGAAGTGTCCTGCAAAACGGTCGAAGACCGTGATGACGTGTGTGTTAGCCTTTGCAGCCTCGTCCTTCATGAGTGCCATGGAATAGTCATTAAACAGCTGCCCATATTGTATGACCGAAACCCACTTAGTACGTCTGGTATCAAAGAGCACAACGAGCCTAAAATAAGTTGACCTCACAAGAGCGGTTATCGGCAGGTTCCGGATGCCTTTGAATACTGAGTTCATAGACTCAACGAGGTTTGTTGTCATATGACCCCATCGCCGCCCATTGTCATACGCCCTTGTCCACTTCTCCCGTGGTATGTTATCAATCCAACTCAATGCTTCTGGGTTTGTTTGTCTGATCTCGTCACGGTAGTATTTGAACGTAGGCTCTGTTAATGCATATCCCATGTTAGTAACCAGCTGCTTTAGGCCCTTGTCTTTGAACGCCTGCAGGACATTTTGCCGAATGTGCCTAATGCAATACACGTGGCTCGATGGAGGATCCTGCCAGCCGTTATCAGGATTGTTGTAAGCATTATCGATTGAGGGATGCCTATCGGAGATCAGACATACGTCAGGTTGGGGAGCAACATATTGTCGGAGATTTTTTAAGAAAAAACTCCAACCTCCAGCAGTCTCCCCTTCAACTAGAGCGAATGCGATAGGGAAAATGTTGTTGTTGCCATCCTGTGCCACGACCATTAGTAGCGTGCCCTTATATTTTCCGTACAACCATGTTCCATCAATTTGAATTATAGGTTTACAAAACGTAAATCCTTTGATGCATGGTTCAAACGCCCAGAAGAGTCTGTGGAAAATGCCATTTCCACTTACACAATTCCCGTCAGGCGTGTATGCCAGCAACGTCTCTAACAAGACAACAGTACCTAGAGCATATTGTTTTAGGGCCACAAGGTATCTTGGGAGTTCTTTGTAAGAGTCCTCCCAATTTCCAAAAATCCTTTCAACTGCCTTCGTCCTAGCAATCCACGCCTTCCTGTACGAGGGAGTATAGTTGTATCTTTGCACCATATGAGTTATGATGGTACTGACTTTCACAGAAGGGTTGTCGCTTACGATTGATAGAATTTCGTTGCAGATCATCTGAGAGCCGAGCTCGCGATGATCCTGACTTGGATTGGTTAGTATGCAAGTGTGCTCCGGACCCATTGACCCTATCTTCCAGGAATCGCTTCGCTTCTGGAAAGATGTCGTTAGTCTAAAGAGGCAGACCTCGTTGCGGCAGTAGATCTTGTATAGAGTCGGATTTGTTCGATCGACTCTATAATCTGCAGCCAAGGTCATATGGTATTGTTTAATTGCTCGAACACAATCTTCTTTTGTACGAAAATTGTCTCCAACTTTTAGTACTTCATCCGTCTGTTTGTATGGGTCGTAAAAAATATCTGTTGATGGTTTATCGTCGCCTAGGCTTAGTGTTGTCATGTGTTGGGGTAGGCGATAAACATGACTGTCTGGCAATTGGTCTGCCTCGTCGCCATTTATCATTTCGTCAACAACGTCCTCCGCTTCTTCTTCCTCCTCATCAACTACATCCACCTCAGCTTGTTCGTTGTCAGAATCGTTGAAAACCGGTGATACCTCAAGTTGTTGAGACAATGGTTGATTTTGTAACGTAACATATAACTCAACCTCGTTGAAACCGGAATGCTCATGGCTGAGAAACATATTACGCACATCTTCATCATCCCGTATTTTTATCTGAAAAAATTTGCACACATCATGCCCCTAATAAAAGATAGGGTTTTTGTATATAATTTGCCCAACTGGACCGCACTGCAATTTCTTCTCTAACCGGGCTTTCAAATGATAGAAATTTGTTCTTCTATCAATTAAAAACCTAGTCACTTCTGTATCCCTAAAATTGAAACCACTCATTGGACAATCAAATATCTCACCAAGGATATGTGCAGTTATCAAGTATTGTGGTCTTTGAGCCATATCTGAATTTGTGTTAGGAAGAAATGAGTTACAAACTTTAAAGTTTGGAAGAAAAATAGTTTGCAGATTGTAAATGGTTTGAATGTAAGTGATGATAGGATGTATATTTCATGTGTATTAATAGGCAGAAAAATATTACGAGAAACGTGTCTCTTTAGTCTAATTGCTTCAGAAAAGCATTGTCAAAGAGCCATGTGCTGCTCTGCATGCCTACACACTATCCTTGACATTACCACACAAGACTGCATGCCTACACTAAGCCTGACAAGACCACACAACTCTGCATGGCTACACTATTGACAAGATCACACTCTGCATGACTCAACAATGCATGTCTACACTCTTTTTCTACTGTTCCTACCCATACCTCTGCACAAATTTAAAAACAAACATTAAAAAAAAAAAAAAAAAGCAAATGGCTTGAGGCGCCATTTCATATGGCTTGACCTCAGGCATTTTTTTAGGAAATTTATATGGCCTGAGGCGCCATATAAAATGGTTTGTGGCCTCTAACTGAGGCGCCATTTCATATGGCGCCACCCTTATATTAGGTTTTCAAACCCAACCATTTCTGTAATTAATCTGAAAAGTTGATTTTTTTGAAATTTTTTTTAAAAAATGTGTTATTTAAAAAAAAAATTCACCGCCGGTATTGCGATTACACTATCTATTAATTAATCACCGTCTTTTTCTAGAATTATGTATTTTTTTACTTCATGCCTTAAATATCTATATGCATATTTGTGACACAAATAGGGTCAACTACGGTCATTTTTTAGAATTATGTATTTTTTAAAAATAAAATTACGGTATTACTATTACATATTTATTATGCGAAACTCATCTCTAGTTTTATTACTTTATTTATTTAGTTACTTAATAATTCAAAATTTATTTGATTGAAATGTTTTGGATTCAAATTTGCACTCTACTATTATCAAATGAGTTTATTTAATGACAGAAGATTTTTCTTTTCATTCTTTTGTGCTCTTCACCATGAAAAATTACAAATATTTTTAACATTTTTTTAGACACTTCTTAGCATAAAATGATGAGGCACCCTTTTTTCTTCTTTTAAAATTGAATTTGGATATGCCTTTATCTGTGTAAAATGTGAGTCTAAAGAATAAAGATGTACCGCCATAAACACAAGTTATAATATTAGTGCTTGATTCGAAAATGCATCTCCAATACTTTTGTTTTATATCTTCGGACTAGATCCTTCCTTCTTCCTCCTTCATTTTCTCAAAAAAGTTTAAGAAAACATTTGAGCTTTCGCATCTATAGATGATAATTGGACTAATCCCAAGTGAATACCCGTAAAAATTATTTACAATAGATAGATTAATACCTGTATGTTGCACCCCAAATTTTACCCTCATCTTTTTGCTAGATGCTGTGTGATTTTATTTTCTCTGTATGATCTTAAATTTCTCTTTATCTATTTTTACCTTGATCTATTTAGCATTTTATTTTATCTATCCTATCTTGATTGATTTTGAATTAATTACCTTTGTATTACTTTGGTTAAGTCTATTCAAATTACCTTAATTTTAATTTTAAGATAATTTATTAAATTGAATTTGAATTAGATTTCATTAGCAATTAATTTAATTATCATTAGTTTCTTTTAAAAATATATAACATTATGCTTTAATTTTAATTGTAGTATGTTAATTATTATTTAAGTTAATTAAAAAACTATACGTGTGGTCTTGTGTGGATTTATGGAGATTTTTTATTGGAGAATGATTAAAGCCATTGGCCAATCAGAATGCATCATTTTATTTTGACTTTTCAAAGGAAGGAGGGGACCAATAGGCATGTGGCACGCGTTTGGGGGAATGGTGTCTTTCTTCCTCTCCTCGTTACGCAGAGAAACCATTTTTTTTCTTCCAATCCTTTTGCAAATTCAATCTGAATTCAAATCAATACAAATTGTGGCACCATAATTCATTTCAATTTACCCTAAAGTTTCCTCTTCAAGCTCAATGCAAATTCACTTGAACAAAGGGTCTGTGAGGTTTACCGTTCTTAGCATCCTCTGCACAAGCCTGAGAATTGATCAGGGTCATGTCACGATCAAGTTTCCTCTTCAGTGCTTACCTCATTTGCAACCAAAGGGAGCCAAAGAAGCAATGTCGTTTTGGTTATTTTCAACTCTGTAGCCATCTGCCAAGACTCAGAAGGAGGGAGCGTTTGTCTCCAAGGTTTGGACCAACATTCGAAATTCAAAGGAGTTGTTGTAACTTTGATTCCACTGAGCACTCCAAGTGTTTGATGGATGTACACACTCAACCTTTGTTCAGCCTATATAAAGAGGCTCAGTTTCAGTTCTTTGACCGAGAACTCCCACACAAAACACTAAAGATTTCTCTGCAATTCCATAATTCTGAGCAAGCAAGTTGAAGGTGTTTCTTGGAGTGCTTTGGAAGATAAACGATCATCACGCTTGAAGACAGTGGACTTCATTCCACTTGGTATTATATTCTTACACTTTTATTAACTATGCTCACTTAATGTTTTCATCATGTACTTCATTATCCTTTGTATGCGTGTCTGATTGATGTGTGCTTGAACATTTTGCTTATATGCTCATGACTTGAGAAGAGTGATGTTTCGATTTGATACACATGAATGTCTTGATGTTAAGTGTTAATACCTCTGTTTTGTCTGCTAAGTGGTTGTAACTTTGAGTTCTCATTGTGATTTTATATTGACAAGTTTGATGCTTGTTTTTGTTGATCTACTTAGATGTTGTGTCTGCTTAAATATGATGTTGAGACAAGAATTCTTGAACCTATGTTTCTCTTTAATTCTGATAGGCTGTAGTAACCTGAACCTATCTATCTTTGATGTTGGCTTGATGTTTTGTTTAAATGGTTCCTGTTTAAACAACATGAATGTGTCTTCTTCTGCCACCACACATATAAGAGTATGTCTGTGTACTCAATTATGGTTAACCTTATTTTTATGGATGTTGAAATATTGATAGTTCTGTTCATATCTGTATGCATTACTGTCTTCGTCATAGTTGGTGTTTGATCATATGATTGAGGTTGGTTTGTATAGGCTGTTAGTATGTATAAGCCACTGCCCTGTATTACACTCTGTTGGAATGACTTTATTGCAATATACATCTTAGGCATACGAATATTGAATCTTGATATATGTTGCTTTGAGTTGTTTCTGTCGGATGCCCCTCTGCTCTACAACCTGTCATACTATTTCTTTTCATTTTTGTATGTGCTAAGGCTATGCTCTTGTGATATTATGTATGTGCTAGTCTTGTTGTATTTAACATGTTTCATAAGTCAGGCCCTTGTGATATCATGTTTCTTTTGTTTTATACATGTATGTGTGAGGTATGTGTTGACTTGATGCTGTCTAAGTTTGGTTCCATTATGTCATATGCCACTGCCTATCTCTCTTGTGATACTATTTGAATGAGTTTGGTTGCCACATTGTCTTATTCTTGAATACATGCGAACTTTTGACCATCATGATAAGTAATAAATCTTCTATGTGTGATTCATTTTTTTGCTAACTGTTTGGGATGTCTCTGTTCATGGGCATTTCTGTTTAATCCATGCCATGTCCTAAATGCTATGAATCTAACTTGCCTTGACTTCATATGTGTTTGGTCTGCCCTTACTCTATCTTGACATACGAATCATCATTTAACCATGACTGAATGCATCCTTTTTCCTTGACATTTTGTTTGACTGGCGTGCCTATATTTTGCCTTGATAATTGATTGATTTGTATGGACTATATCATGTACTTTGCTGAAATTATCTGCTGCATCGTTGGATGACCTAAGGACCTTAACCTGTTGAATCTTGCCATCTTGTTGGTGTGCTAGCATTGTTTGTTGGACATCTAATCGCATGAACTAATCACTTTGTGAAATGTGTTCGCCCTGATGACATATTGCTCATGTTTTAACTGACTGCATCATGTGCTAGCCATTATATCATCATACTGTTTGTCTTGAATGACTCACCCTGCTGTCTTGCATTTAGCATGTTAGTTTTGAATGTTTTTGATACATGAAAACCAATCTGTTGCCTTGCTGTTGTCTGCTGTTATTCTTGAAATTCAACCATGTCATGCTGTTTTGGGTTCCATGACCTATATATTTGTTTATCAGTTGCATCCAAATTATGCCATGTCGTGAATCCCTTAATATGTGTTGTATGCTGTGCCATGCTGTTTTAAATTATGAAATGTGCTGAATGTTTGCTAGGCATTACTGCAATTATGCGATCTTGCTTGCCTTGCCATACCTGTTCTGCCTAATCTATATGTTGTTTATTCTGTTTATATAATTTCCATTTGAATGCGTTGCTTGCTGCCATGACTGAGTTTAATATATGCTGCTCTATGTATCCAAATGTTATTATACTTTATGAATCTTTCAACTTGCATATTGAAAGCGTGGTTTGTTTGACATTTCATGATGTTTGAGTAGATTGTCATGTGTTGTTGTTTCAGTTTATTTGACAGTTTGATTTTTGATTGGTATGGTTCGCCTTCATGTCCTTTATGCGTGTGTGTTTGGTTATCTGGGCATCCATGAACTTGTTTACATCATATATTTATTGAACCATATATTAAACGGATGAAACACGCCATCCCAACGGTCACACACTTGCACTTAAACGCCTTGTTAACCCTTAGGACGGGGGTTCGAATCCCCCTCGCCCCCGCCTTTTTTATTTTAATTTCGCATGATCGCTTTATTTCATATGTATTATTGCGTTTCCATCATTGTTCAAAGCGCGCACACAGCTCAGTTGGTATTTGGTTTGCTTGTTTGGTTCAAGGGGCGTGGGTTCAAACCCTATATGTGGCCTTTCCTTTCTTTTTTTTACTTATTAAATTTATTTATAAAATTCCAACATTTTAATGTTATTAAATTCATTTTTATCTAAGTTAATATATTACGTCTCATTTTAAAACTTTCTTTTAAAAAGGGGTATGACATTAAATTCATTTTATCAAAGTTAATATATTATTAAATTTCATAATCAAAATTATAAAAAACATTTTATAATTTTGTTAACTTAATTTTCATTTAAGTAAGTTATAAAATTCAATTTTTATACATCCTGAAAGTATTTGAATAATACTAAACACTTCTTCACTATACATGAACATATCAAAATCTATGTTTGATTCAATTGTGGATTTTACGTTCTATCCATGATTATTTAATCTTGGGTGTTTATTCTTATTATGTCTTACAATGCTTTGGCCAATAATTGCATGTATGACCATTTTCATCTTGATTTCATTTTATGTCGTATACCATTCTGACTTTTATTCTCATTCATATTGTGTGTTTATTCAAAATGTTTTTAAACTAATACTTGGACTTCATGTCAACCATTTTCATACCTGATAAATCGATCGTTTTCACGATCGCAACCGACCTCCCTTTAGCCTCCTCTTGGGCTTTATACAAGATTACCATTCTATCTTGACCTCTATGCATGTATGCTTTATTTCTCAAAATTCACATGTCATTGTTTTATCTTTGACTTTTTATTTCATTATCTGTTTTGAAGCATAATGCAAATCTCATGCTTTACCTTACCTTTATTTATTTAAGCATAATGCTAATCTTATGCTTATTTTCATTATCTTCATTTATCTTATTTGTGAAGCATAAAGCCATTATTATGCTTGTAACACTTACTTTTTATCACTTCACCTTATCTTTATTTATTTAAGTATAATGTTAATCTTATACTTATTCTCATTATTTATCCCATATGTGAAGCATAAAGCTATTATTATGCTTGTATTGTTTGTAACACTTACACTTTATTATTTCACCTTCACTCACTTTTATCACTCAAGCATAAAGCCATTATTATGCTCGTATTTACTTTTATATGCTTTATCTTATATAATTACTTATCATGCTTTATCATGTAACTTTTCATTCCCCCATTCCAAAGGAAGGTGAATAGAGTTGACTCTTAAAGTCATTGACCCCCACCTTAACCTAAGTAACCTCTTAGGAAGAAACTCCATTTCTTGGCTTCATCAAGAGCCATGAAATCATAACTAGCTTTAGGAAGAGTTCTTCAACTCTTAGTGATATTCATCATAAATGAATTTATCACTTTCCCTACTGACTAAACTTCAACATAGGTCCATTACAACTAGATCTAGAGAGTTCCTAAACTCTACAATGAGCTTGTACTCATTTCCCCACTGAACATTGACCACAGTCAATCATTCAGTAGAAGTAGAACTACGCATACTCTGATTCTATTCCCGAGGATACGTAGGCGTAAAGTGCGATGCTTTATCGAGTATACTTAGATACTAACCCCTAGGGTTTTCAGTCTTTAGCAAACGCGAATAACATTTAACAAGAGGTTCCCGTAGAGTACTACGGATACTTAGGGTGCTAATACCTTCCCTTAATATAACCAACCCCCGAACCTTAGATCTCCCCCTTTTAGGTTTTTAACGATCTTGAACCTTTCCTTTGGATAAATCAAAGTCGGTTGTAAAAGAAAATGATGCAAGTTAATTAATAGCTTGTTATCCGATTTTCACCGCTACACTGTAAAATAATCACGGACAATTATCTATTAAAATAAACAGGTATGAGCTTGTGTACAGGTACATTAATATCCATTTCATATATACCCGTACAATATATATTTATATATTTTACTATAAAGTCGGGGTCGTTGGTTCAAATTCTAAAATTAACACTTTATTCTAAGAAAACTATTTTAATTTTAATAAAATGTCAAAAAATAGTATATAGAAATCGAACCTATGCAATAAAATTCAAATAACTATCCAATGCCAAATTAGCTGAATTCTATCACTTAGACTGCTTTTATATTTTATTAACTTTTGATATAAACTTTAGGTAATATTTATTCGTTACAATTAAATATTTAAAGAATTATTATATGATTAAATTATTTATTATTAAATTTTTATGATAATATATAACATAATTATAAATGTTTTTATGGAAAGATATATTAAAAAAATTTAGCAATATTAGCATTATTTATTATTAAGTCTTTCGATTATAGATAATAAATTAAATTAATAATATAAAATATTTTTAAATAATGACTTAGGTTAATCTAACATAACACAATATTTATAAAGTTTTATAATTTTTTTTAATTAGTTCGACTTTCTTCATGTTATTAATATTGGAATATTTCATAAAGAAGTATTATTTTAATATTTTAATGATTTTTTGGAGGGATATATATTTTAATTTTATTATTTATTTTATCAAATTAAGTGTCTTAACCAAATAAGTGATCAAATTAAATTAAAAAACTAATTAGATTTCATTTAATAATTAATTAATTAAATAATTAGGTATGGACTCAAATATGAGTAGATGTCAGGATTATTCATTTGGAAATAATGAAAATCCTAATTGCTCATCACACTATATATAGACTATGATCTCCAATATACAGTATACAAACAAATAATCTCTTCTCCTTATTTGAAGCGTATTCAAGGCATTATTAGGAGTACGGTTGAGAAAGAACCACACAAGCTATAATGTATTCTTTGTTTGTCTCTCAACTCTCGGAATTACCGCTAACAAGAAATTTATTAATGGATCCAAGTATTCCTAAAATCATCAGTAAATCTTTTAATTGTATACATGCTTGTATGACTATCTGGTTTCCACACTTTATTAAGTATGTATATTCAAATGACTCTTAATGTTTTAATTCTAACCAATGATATCAAAGTTAAATGTGTAGAATTATATATGAATTATGTTGTAAATTATTAACAATTAATAATATTGAGTGTGTTCCAAAATGATAAGAAAATACTCAAGTAAATATTAATTTTTGAATTTGAAAAGAAACAACATTTTGTGAAGAGTTGTTGCAGAATTAACATAGGCAATGGTTGGAAACATGACAACTTTTAACCAAAAGTTGCTGCAGAATTAACATAGGCAATAGTTTCACCCGGAATTGTGTTTCACCCGGATTATATTCTTCTCGTGGTGGTGGATATTACTATTACATAAGGAGGAGATCAAATGTTCATTTTATGATTAGCATAAATATCCTCTTGATTTCCTGTAAATTTGTATTTAGTTGGGGTTTGTAGAAACTATTTGTTTGGTTTGTGGTCCTTTTTGTACCACCTTCATCTAATATATATTTGGCTTATAAAAAAAAACATAGGCAATGGTTTAAGTGTATGTATAATTGGAAAGATAATAGTGCAGCATCATGTTAATATACTATATATAGCACCGTTACATTAAGTGTCGAAACAGTGTCAAATGTTGCATATATCAGCATCAAACGTTACATATTTATTCCATGGATATCAAATGGTACATGTATACTTCATGGTTGATTAAGTTTTTATTTTTTATATTATTATATAAACAACAAGATAATTACTATGTACAACATTAACCATAGAGCATAAAGATATGAAATATTACATGAACAAAAGAAACAATACATTTGTAAGTAATCAATTTTCAAACACACAATACCAGTGATTTGATTTTAAAGTTTTGTCTCTTTTGTTTATGTTTAAAATTAATTTGCATAAAATAAAAATTTCAAATTTCAAATGAAAAGTAAATCGGTGGAAAGATAAAATGAAATTGAAAATTTAAAATATGAGTTGCTTGATTACCAAACTGATTAAATTTATTAAAGTTCATGATTTTAAATTATGCAATTGAACTTTGATCTGAATTCTATGTGAATAACATGTTTGTATTCAATGAGACTTATTATTATGAAACATATAAAGATCATTGGAAAATGGATCATGACTTATATAGACTTCTAAATTTAGAGTCTAATGTAACTATTGAATTCTGAGATGTGGAATTCTTTTTAGAACCTTATCAGGGAGGATAAGGAATTCAAAATTCGCACAAATGAAGAACCCCGTGAGGAAGGTTCTCCACGGATTGTTAAAATACAAACCTAAAGTTCGTCACGAATAAAAAATCTCACGAGAAAGATTCTTCCTGAATTGTTGAAAAGCAACCCAAACTTAGAATAAAAAATAGAGTCCGAAAGGCTAAGGATTTAAAACCAAACAAAATTAATAGTCAATTTATTTCTTTTATCTAATGGAGGGAAATAGTAAGAATTTTGTTCGTAAGATTTCTATTATTCTTCAAGTGGAAGATAATCTTAAGACTTATCAGGAAACAATAGCTTCAAAGGACTCAATTTTTTTATAAGGATGTTATCCAAGACGAAATGGATTCAATAATGTCGAACCACACTTAGGAATTTGTTGATCTACCTAGCGGATCAAAACCCGTTGGATGTAAGTAGATATCTAAAAGGAAGTATCATAGTGTTGATACACTAAACACCTACAAGGGTAGATTAGTAGCCATGGGTTTTAAAAAAAATGTTTAGATTATTTCATCACATATGCACTGATAGCAAGGATGGCGACAATTAAAAAATTATTTGCATAAGTTTCTTTGCATGACCTTAGAATTCATCAAATGGATGTCAAAACGACATTCCAAAATGGAGATCTCGATGAGGAGATTTATATGGAGGAACCAGAAGGTTATGTTCTTCTTGGTAATGAACAAAAGATATGCAAGCTTGTTAAATCCTTATACGGATTAAAACAAGCACCAAAACAATGACATTAAAAGTTTGACTTTGTCATTGTAAGATTCACCAATTAATGGGGAGACACACAACTTAAGGGGAGATTTTTCATTCATTATCAAAATAGAAATTCAAATATTTTGTCATCATAAAAAAAGGGAGATTGCGAGGAATACATCTTATATCTAATTCTATTTTAATGAAGACAAAGATTATCAAAGAAGAAAAGGTCTAAAAGTGTCATGCGTATCAATGATGAAGTTGATCAACAAGGTTTAGCATATAAATTCAAGTGAAGATTTGAGACAAGTGAACATAAATAAGGTGCTAATTGTAATTTATACTATAATACTTTAAATTGCTCATAATTTCATCTCGCACTTCATCTAAAACCTTCTTGCATCATCATGCATGATTATCTAAAAGCATTCTTCATTTGATTCTTGTTACAAGTGTTTGTACGCAAAGTGGCGTGAGAACAATGTGATATTCATTTGTCTCCATGTTGATTATATGATTGATCATTTGCAACGAGATGAATGAAATTTTAGAAACAAAGAGGTTTCTAATTTCCAAATTCAAGATGAATGATCTTGGACTAGTTGACACACTTTTGGGGATCAAAGTAAAGCAAAATAGTGGGGGTTATGAACTTAGTCAAACACACTATGTTGAGAAAGTGCTTAATAAGTTCAAACACTTACGCTTTAAGGAAGTGACCACTATATTTGATTCTAGTGTCAAACTTCAAAAGAATGATGGAAGAGTTGTGACTCAGTTGAAATATGTAAGTGCATGTAATATACTAGACCTGACATAGCATTTCTAATTAGTACAATGAGTAGATTTTACTAGTAATCCAAATGGTGAGCACTAGAAGACCATCATTAGAAAATTTCGGATATCTTATGAAAAACAAAAATCTTGCTCTCCATTATGGTAGATTTCCTGCCATATTAGAAGGATATACCGATGCAAGTTGGATATCGAGTATGGAAGAGCAAGAAACAAATGCGGATCACTCTCTCAACCATAAAATCGAAGTTTGAGGCTCTTGCTTTTGCTTGTGAAGAAGTTGAATGATTGAGGGACCTTCTGTTGGAAGTTCCATTGATTAAAGACAATGTTTCAAAAGTGTTGATATATTGCGGTACTCAAACCACTTTAACTAGAGCATACAAAAAATTGTATAACATAAAATCTAGGCAAGTAGGACTTAGAAATTCTTTCATGAGAAAAATTGATTAAGGATGTAATCATTCACACATATACGATCGAGCTATAATTTTCTTGATCCATTTACTAAGCCATTGGCCAGAGACTTAGTAAAAACAACCTCGAGAGGCGTGGGGTTGAAACTCCTTGAGTAAGAGTTTCGACAGTGGCGGCAGCCCAATCTTACATTAGGAGAACATTAACCTCAAGATTCAATGGGTAACAACAAGTCGTTGATTTGGATGTTTGTCGAATATTTCGTGATAATGTTGACCTTTAAAATGAGGGTTGAGTTTTATTTAAACTCTTAATGAAGTTCAATACCGAGGGTATGTGTCTCATGAAAAAGGAAACAATATGAACTTCACCTATGTAAATTAAAAATGTTATTATAATCAAATCTTTATTACTCCTGTTAAATTAAAAACGGGTGTAAATTTAGATGGACTGGAAAAAATTATTTAAATTTATAAACCAAAATATTAATTCTAAACACATTAACAAACCACATTCTATTTTATTAAGTGTTAATTATCTAATTAAATAAATATTGAAGAAAAAAATTTCTTAAATGAATGTTATGAGAGTTGAACCGGTAACTTTCAGTATCTAAATCAAAACACGCCATTAGGTTAGACAAAACATAGTGTAAAGTATTTAAAACTAACATTAATTAAACGTTTTGCAAATTTTATAAAACTAAAATTACTCAAATTTTTCAAAAAAAAAATTCTCCCAAATTTCAGACGCTCCGGTTTCTTCTCCATCGGATTTCAGCGAAAGTGATAATGAAAAAAGAAAAACGCTCAACATTTCCCTCCTTTTCAGTTTCACTCAATTTCAATTTCAATTCAAATTTTTCACCATCTCCAAATACACCAAACCCTAAGCTAAAATTACAACCCAAAATATTATACTGGAAGTTTTACATAAATATTTTTTTACCTAGGTTTTACTCATCATTGTGTATCTTCTTGCTACCACTATTCATTATCTCAAAAGATTTCCCCAATTTCGAATCACTTATATCTCTGAATCTCGATCCGAGTAACATTGCCTCTTCTTCATCCTGCAAAGCTCCACAACTTGGTAAACACTTCGATTCACTTTTTACTACCAGTCTCATCTAAATTCTTTTTCTCACGCAACTAGGTTATTTCTCGAGAATCTGAATTCTTTACTTGATTGTCTTAGGTTTGTTCATTTTTTGATAGCTCTTGAGGTTAAGGTTAGTTTTTTTTCATCAATTACAAATTTATTTATTTCTTGTTTGTAGTTTGTTTGAATACTCATTTTAGGAATCAACCTGAGACAAACCTGATTACTGGATTTGAATGGAAAAAAATTTAATCACAACACAAAAAACAAAAGATGCGAGTAATTTAAGTTTTGAAATCTTGTATTATTTTATTAGATTTATTACTGATTTACAAAACTTAAATATCTCTTTCGATCTGTGATTGAAAATGTAAAATAGTAGACAAGGATGTCATGTGTGAAATTTTAAATTTTGAAACTATAATGCTATGTCATTGTTAGATGTCAATCATGCCTTAAATTTCTCATTTATAATTGGCATTTTTCAACTCTTTTATATTGATTTATTGGAATTTTTACTTGGAAGTTTGCCATTCTTCAAATTATGTGAAAATACCTTTGGTACTTTTAATTTGTGTGTTATTGTGTAGAAAATAGGCATCAAGTCTTCAAAGAGTGAGACATGTGTAAAGTTTTCAAAGGAAGGGAAGAATGTCATTAAGTTCGCTAGGCGAATTTGCTAGCGAATGTTCGCTGGGCGAACAACTGGCGAGGCACCAGCGAAGGCTCCTAGATTTGAGGCAGTAGTAAAAGGCCCCTAAGTTCGCTGTGCGAACAAGCCAGTGAAGGTTCACTGTGGCAACGCTCCAGTGAAGACCTGGTGAAGGCTCTCAGAAAAGAGGCAGTAGCTAAATGGACCTAAGTTCGCTGTGCGAACTTGTAGGCGAATAGTTCGCTATGCGAATAATTATTCGCACTGCGAACTTCTGAGTTATCTCAGAGGCGGTTTAACTATGTAGAGGCACATCAGGTGCCTATTTTAATGTTCGCTAGGCGAATAAAGTGTTCGCAATACGAACATGACAAATCCTGAATGTTATATTTAAGCACTTTTGGTTATTTTTGTGGATCATAGCCCATTTTTACACACCACAACCTAGTTTTCTGAGTTTTCATCATCCAAGAGTGATATTTTACATTGAGAAGCTGGATTGACATTCGAGTTCGATTATTCGACGTGGATGCTTTTTCATCTCTTCCCGACACTTCTGAAGCAAGCTACCATGGTGATGGGTAGCTAAACACCTTTGTGTCTAGATTAGAGGTAGTTAATCCTGCTTATATGTATTTCTTTTGATTTTTTGTATATGAACAAGGTTAATGATCAATATATGATGAAGTTGTTTATTGTAATGTTGTATTTATGGTTTGAATCACTCTAGACATAGATTTTCCAAATCTTGATATAATGTTTTCATCTATTAGCAACCAAACTCTAGACATAGATTTGGGAGTTAATATTTGCTTTGTACTGATCTTAATTTGTATTGTTTTGATAGTTGGGTTGAGACATCGTCTGACGATTTAAACAATAATACTCAAGAAGTCGCTTTAGACATAAACGGATTCGCGAGGATATGCGATTGTATTGATCGAAACTAAGTTCATATGCTTGATTAATCAGATACGTATAAAAAGGATTAAGGAACTTTAATCTTGACATGCTTTTACCAATCGATTAATACCGAAACTTTTTACCGTTGATTATAATTTTTGTGCGATCCTTGCGATGCGAAATCAAACCAACTACTTTATATGTTCTATGTTTAAAACGATTCCTATTGTAGAACGGCGGTAATATCACACAATCCCTGCGGATACGATAACAAAAACCCACACTAATACTCTTTCAACAAAATGGCGCCATTGTCGGGGATTGTTGTTTGATATTGCAAGCATTGCAATAGTTGATACGTTTTAAACTTTTTTTATCTCAGTTACTTTTTCTTGAGCTTCTTAATTTGTTTGGTTAAGTTTTGCAGACCCTGTTTATGCGAGGAAAGTTACTTGTAGATCAACTTCTTTTTTATCCTGAGATTGAGAGAACTGCACGTAAGTTGAATAGCAAGACTAGACTGAGGAGGCAACTTGCCAAGGAAATACGAGAGAGTGGAGAAAGTTCTATTTCTACACCACAATTTACGCCAAACATGGTAGCACCACCACCACCACCACCTGCTTCAACGCCAAGTACCAACAGTTCGAGGCACACGACTCACTTTGCACGCAATGCCCACAATGGGAGGCACTCTGAGATGAAGACCAGAATTCTTGCTCTTCTATACCAAAATCCTTTCACCGGTATGGATCATGAGGATCCCTTCACTCATCTCACAAAATTTTATGAAATTTCGGGAGCGCTTGAAGCTGAAGAGGAGTCATTGTTCAAGAGACTCTTTCCTCATTCCTTAATTAGGAAGGCAAAGGAATTGTATCTTGATCAATCGACTGTGATTATGACGGATTGAAATGTGTTAGAAGAAAAGTTCCTTGAAAGATTTTTTCCACGAAGAAAATTTCCTTGCGGTATTCTCTCAAGGCGGAAATGAATCCCTCAATGAAGCTTGGGAGAGATTCAAATCCATGCTACGAAAATGTAAGGATCACGGTTTTGATGAAGTTACGCAAGTGCACATATTCAGAAATGGTCTCCAACCGGTACACAAGACCATATTGGATGCTACTTCGGGCGGTTCGTTAATGACCAAAATCGTCGAAGAATCAGTTTCTATCATTGATAAGATGGCACTCAATGATCATCAAGGGAATCATAATCGTGGTACAATGCAAAGGAAGCCGAGAATGATCTAGTCGGGAACCAGTGATGTGATTCTTGCTCAAAACAAATTGCTATCCCAACAAGTGGAGTTGTTGACTCAACAAATGTCAAACCTTCCACAACAACTAAAAGAGATGCAATAATTGACAAGCAAGAGTGTTCAGGTAGCTGTTTGTGAATTCTGCAGAGGAGATCACCCTACTGGGTATTGTCCTTCGGTTGTGGAAGAAGCGAATTATGCTGGAAATCCAAATCAAGGCTATCAAGGATGACCACCTTATCAAAACACTCAACAACCTTACCAAAACAACCAAGGCTACCAACCAAGAGGGAGTAATCCTGGTTATCAACAAGGTTACCGTCAAAATCCTTATCAACCAACACAAGATCAAGGTGGAAGTTCAAAGATGGAAGATACTTTCACTCAATTCATGCAATTGTCAATGGCCACCCAAAAGAGTACTGAAGCTTCAATCAAGAATCTTGAATCTCAAGTTGGGCAACTTGCGAAGCAATTAGCCGAGCAACAACCGGGGCCATCCTTTTCCGCTAACACTCAAACAAATCCAGAGGAACATTGCAAGGTCATTTTTACAAGAAGTGGAAGAACAATAGGTGGAGAAGTTGAAAAAGAGATGGTAGTAGAAAAGGAGAATGAGATTGTAGAGGAGGAAGTTGAAAAAAATGATGAAGAGGTTGAAGTTGAAAAGAATGATGTAGAGGAGAAGTTGAAAAAAGAGACAAAAAGAAAGGAATATGAGAGAGAAGTTCTACAAAGAAGGTTACCATATCCTATTGCTCCTAAGAAAAAAGAAAATGATAGGCATTATGCGAGATTCTTGAACTTATTTAGTCGGTTGCAAGTAATCATTCTTTTCTCCGAGGCTCTTGAACAAATGCATAAGTATGCCAAATTTATGAAGGAGATACTTACGAAAAAAAGAGGTACACAGATAAGGAAAACATTGATCTTAATGCCAATTGTAGTGTCGTTGTTCAAAGTATACTTCCACAGAAGGAAAAAGATCTGGGAAGAGTAGATTTACCTATCACTATAGGTAATGAGTTTAAATGTAAAGCTTTGATCGACATCGGTGCTAGCATCAATTTAATTCCTTTGTTCGTGGTCAAAAGACTTGAGAACATAAATGTGAAATCAACCACCATGACATTGCAACTTGCGGACAAGTCAAAGACTCGTCCTCATGGTGTTATGGAGGATGTGTTATTAAAAGTGGATAAAATTTTGTTTCCCGTTGATTTTGTGGTCATGGATATGGACGAAGATGAAGATACTTCAATCATCCTTGGAAGACCCTTCATGAAAATCGCAAAACTGTTGGTAGATGTTGATAAAGGCATCATGAAGGTGAGGACTAGTGAGGGAGAAGCATGTTTCACACTCTTCAAAGGAGTGATGTATTCAAGTCTAGTGGAAGAAGACACTCATAAGGAAAAAGAATTTGCAAGAGAGGCTTTACGGAAAAAGAAGGATGAAGATGCTAAAGCGGCAATGATGAAGTCGTGTTGGGACTTATCTTTCTTAAGAAAAAGGGGATCAAGCGCAGGTCATGATAATGGTTGAAGTTTTTGCTGTTGGAGTGTTTTTCTTGGAAGCTAATCCATGAGCTTTTAGTTTCGAGGTTTCAAGCCTCCGGACCGTCGAGCTCAAACAACGTTAAACAAAGCGCTAGTTGGGAGGCACCCCAACATTGTAAGTATTCCTGCATTTTTACTGTTTTTGTGTATTATAAGTTGCCTAGAATTAGTGTGGAGGATGTGCTAGCAGACAGTAAAAATTTTCAAACTTCTGTCAGCTTCGCTGGGAAGTTCGCATAGCGAACTTGGAGCGAGCAGTCGCTGGCCAGCTCGCACGGAAAATGTAGCGAGACAGACTTAATTTGTCTGCTGCCACATCACTTAAAAAGTGTGAAATAAGTGAGTGGCCCATATGTTAGGGCCCAAAATCCATTCTTCAGACTTTATTGAGGAAACCTTACCCCACCTCACTTACCACTCTCATTTCACAATACTCACAAACTTTGTAACTCTCACTTTCACAACATCTCACAAGCACTTTGAAGAATTCGGCAACCTCTTGCTAATTTTCCAAACAAATCTTATTAGTATCATAGGTTTGAGTTCGTTCTCTCCTTTAATTCTTCATAGTAACACGTGGTTAGGGTTAGTTGTAGAACATAAAGAAAAACTTGATTTTAGGTTAAGTAGTTTGCCAATGCATGTTTTATTCTTGTTGATTCTGTTATATTGCATGTGGGTTCTATCAATAAGAAGGAATATAATGTGTTTTTGGAGAAATTGCTGTTAATATAAGTGTAGCCAGAACCTGCAAAATCAGAAATTCGCAGGGTTCGCCATTAGTTTGCTTTGCGAACCTGGGGCGAATATTCGCCAAGACTTCGCCTAGTGAATCTGGGGCGAGTGTTCATCAGGGCTTCGCCCTGCGAACTTATGGGCGAACAAGGAAGATTTTTCAATTCTTTTTTGCGATGCTAATTTCTGATTCTGATGTTAGTTGTTTTGTTTCCTCACTAATGAAAATTGTGTATTGGCTGGTTGGTTTTGTTTGATGGTTTTGTAGATGGATCCTAAGATTGTTCCTTTCAAGAAATGAAAAGTCGAAAGCACATCACATTCGGCCCCAATCCAGTTTGATTCGGACCGATTTAAAGGAGCAAAGCAAGATGCTCGATACCTAACGCTTGAAAAGAGGAGCATCCTACCCGAGAAGCGTTTCAACCTTAACCCACGAGGACCCTACCGGGCGGTAGCGGGAATCCTTGAAAGCAAAAAGTGGGGAAAATTGATCAAGCCTGGTGATAGTTACATTATGGAGTTGGTTAGAGAGTTCTATGTAAATGTACTCCCGAATGATGATGAGTTGTTCACATGGACTATTTTGGTTTGCGGACGAGAGGTAAAGTTAGACCGTGACACCATCAACACTATTTTAGGTAACCCTCTGACTTTAGGAGAGAATGAGGTAGACACTTATCACCATACTTTGAGGTTGCATAGAGATACCGATACGATTACTCGTGATTTGTTGCTTGAAGGAAAGACTGTTGAATTGAACCCATCTGGGGTTCCTCGGAGATATCACAGGAAGGACATGCGTCCTTTGGCTCAACTTAATCTTTTGTTGGTTTTGACAAATATTAAGCCAAAGTCGCACACCTCTACTGTGACAATCCCTATATCTCACCTTGTTCCACTACGCCAAACAAGACCTTAGACAA
This sequence comes from Lathyrus tuberosus, assembly GCA_022829125.1. Classification (NCBI taxonomy): domain Eukaryota; kingdom Viridiplantae; phylum Streptophyta; class Magnoliopsida; order Fabales; family Fabaceae; genus Lathyrus; species Lathyrus tuberosus. The sequence goes on along the minus strand of JALAZF010000289.1, from coordinate 5,376,129 downwards.
CGCTTTTTTTGGCCTTAGACAGCGCTTTTAAGCGCTGTCTAAACCCGCGCTGCTAAAGGTTTAGACAGCGCTTTGGGTAATACCAAAAGCGCTGTCTAAAGGGGGGTATATTTAATGAAAAGCGCTGTCTATGGTACCATTAGACAGCGCTTTTTGACATTTTTTAGGTATACCTTAGACAACGCTTTTTTAAAAGCGCTGTCTAAGCCCCACCTTTTTGAACATTTTTAGGTATACCTTAGACATCGCTTTTTTTGAAAGCGCTTTCTAAGCCCCACCTTTTTGAACTTTTTTAGGCATACCTTAGACATCACTTTTGGTGAAAGCGCTTTCTAAGCCCCACCTTAGACAGCGCTTTTAGTGTAAAGCGTTGTCTAAGGTATACGAAAATTTTTATATAAATTTTTTTAAACCACAATTTTTACCAGGTTTTTCAACCAGAATTTGACCTGTTTTTCAACCAATTTTTTTCCAGAAAAATACCACAATTTGGAGATTCAAATCAATCCAATTTGGCCTATTTAAATGTACCAATTTACACCAAAATTATATATCTAAAATAATTGGCAATTCAAACCAATATATATATATATATATATATATATATATATATATATATATATATATATATATACACCAATTTATAATTACAAATCATTACATTTTTTCTACAAATGTACATATTACTTATACTAGTACTTTTGCATCCAACCAAAGCATTGCTTCAAATCTACATAGGTCCTGAAAGAACACAAAGATTGTAATTCAATTAAAAGAATACATCAACAATGTCTATAGTTAGAAAGTTACACATATTTAAATTCTCATCAATTAAAGTAAGAGTACAATATTATACCTGATAAAACTCCGAGCTCCATAATGTATTGACACCAATCCTCTTTAATTTCATCCAATTGAGAAATTGAGTAATGAGCACACTTGCATTCTTCAAAGTACTACATTATAATATAACATAGTTTGATTTAGTTTTAACTATTTCATTATATGAGAGATATGTGTTAAATATTAAAATAACTCATAAGTTAGAAATACATACATCGGATGGCCACTTCTCTGCTAGGATTAATTGCCACCAACAACTAATGTCCACTGTAAGATTAAACAAGTGTTAGATGGAAACTTTCTACACGACGTCAAAATACAAAAAAACTATAATAGATGAATTTAGAATGAAATAATATATAACATTTTATTATTTTACCTCTTTCACTAACATCTCTTTCTTTTCTTGGTTGGAATATGAATTACTTGTTTCTTAGCAATGCGGACGGATGAATGGATCCAAATTCCCTCGTTATGGTCATTTCTGATATATGACTCATTCACTATAAGATCCTCATTTTGATCATTTCTATTCAACTCATTCCGTCTAATGCATGACTCGTTCTCAACATCAATATCACATTGATCTACACCGCTATCATCAACCATTTTGTTAGATAAAAGCACTATAGACCATTTCGTACTCGTTGGGTCAGTGACATAGAACACTTGTTTAGCTTGAGATGCTAGAATAAAAGGCTCATCTTTGTACCCCACCCTATTAAGATCCACTTGCAAAAATCCAGACTTATCCATTCGTATGCCACTACTATTTACCCACTTGCAACCAAAGATTGGAATCTGAAACTTCTCATAATCAAACACCCAAATGTGCTCAATAACTCCAAAATATGACAGATTTGCATATTTGGGGTTTAAGTCCTTCATACTTGATATGTGCATTGCTTCAGCTAGGACGGTGACACCACTATTTTGCATAGTACTTTTATCATCTTGTTCTTTGGTATAAAATGTGTATCCATTAATTGCGTATGCGCTATGAGAATACACATGCAAACTTGGACCATATGCCAAACATCTCAACCTTTCTGTTACTGAAGCAGGATCTGAAGAGCGCTTCAAATAAATATGATCCTTTAACCATTGTATGAAACTTTGATTGTGCTCTCGTACTATCCAATTTTCATTTCTGTTCTGATTTAACCTTCGGAGTACATCCTTGTGCATCTCAACATATGGCTCAACCTCATTATCATTGTGCAGAAGATACAAATGCACTTGATCCCGTTCATCCCTTGATACTGTCATAATTTTATTTCCAATTAATTTTTTACCATCCTTTTTTTCGAAAATATGAGCTTTGGGGAGTCCAATCGATTGAACATTGGACAAATATTCAGTACAAAACTCAACCGCTTCTTCAACAATGTATCGTTCAACAATACACCCCTCTGGTCGACTTCGGCTTTTCACGTACCCTTTTAATATTTTCATATAACGTTCAGCAGGGTACATCTATCTCATATAAACTGGTCCACACAACTGTGTCTCTTTCACAAGATGAACAACTAGATGTACCATTATGTCAAAAAAGAGGGAGGAAAATACATTTCAAGCTCACACAAGGTAATAACTATCTCTTTTTGTAGTGTTGGTAAGATATCGGGATCGATTACCTTACTACAAATTGACCTAAAGAAAAAACACAAATTAGTTATGGTGCTTCTTACTTTCACTGGAAAAATAGAACGTATACCTATTGGTAGAAAGTGTTCCATTATAACATGGCAGTCGTGTGTCTTTAAACTCTTCAACGTGAGGTCTTTCATAGACACAAGTCTTCTAACATCTGAAGAGTATCCTTCTGGAACTTTAACTTTACTCAGAAACTTACACAATATTTTCTTCTCCTTTCTAGACAGAGTAAAAGCAGCAGGTGGTAGATATGTTCGCCTTCCTTTCTTCACGGGTGCTAATTCAGTTCTAATCCCCATCGCTACCAAGTCTTTTCTTGCTTTAAGGCCATCCTTAGTCTTTCCTTTTATATTGAGTAACGTACCAATAACACTTTCAAATACATTTTTCTCAATATGCATAACATCGAGAAAATGTCTCACGTACAAAGACTTCCAATATGGCAATTCAAAAAATATCGACCTCTTTTTCCACCCACCTTTGACAACCTTATGTGCAAAAGGTTTGCCAAACTGAGTACGCATATCTTTCACCTTTTTAAAAACTTGGTCACCTGACAACATAGGTGGAGCTCTACCTTGTTCGGTGTCTCCATTGAATTCTTGTCTCCACCCACGGTAGTGATGTTTGGCATTTAAGAATCTACGATGACCGAGAAAGACATTCTTATGACCAAACTCCAATCGCTTCAAATCTGTTTTATCTTCACAAATAGGACACGCTTTTTCACCTTTTATGTTGTACCCTGATAGATTCCCGTAAGCTGGAAAATCATTAATTGTGCCAAACAACATCGCCCTCAAATTGAAACTTTCTTTCCTATATCCATCATAAACCTCCACACCGTTCTCCCACAATATCTTTAAATCTTCGATCAAAGGTGTCAAGTATACGTCTATGTCATTCCCTGGTTGTTTAGGCCCAGAGATTAACATAGATAACATCATGTACTTACGCTTCATGCATAGCCACGGAGGTAGGTTATAAATCATAAGAATCACAGACCATATGGTATGTGAGATACTTTGAAGACCATGCGGGTTCATTCCATCAGTAGATAATGCCAAGCGAAGGTTTCTTGCTTCTTCTCCAAAGTCAGGATAATCATTATCAATTTTCGACCACTGTGGTGAATCAGCCGGATGTCGCAACTTACCATCAATAATTCTTTCATCTGCATGCCAAGTCATGTGTCTTGCATCGGTTTCACTACAAAACATGCGCCTAAATCTCGGAATTATAGGAAAATACCATAAGACCTTGGCTGGAGACAATTTTTTCTTATATCGAGACAAACCGCATTTAGGGCACTCAGTTAATGATGCATATTCGTTTCGAAACAAAACGCAATCGTTTGGACAAACATGTATCTTATCATAGCTCATGCCAATAGAGCACAACATTTTTTTGGCCTCATGGGTTCGATTGGGAAGAACATTATCCTCCGGTAGCATTTCTCTCAAAAGAGCCAACAACTCTGTGAAACTTTTATCCGACCATCCATTGCCCGCCTTTAAGTTGTACAACTTCAATACCGCAGACAGTCTTGTGAATTTAGTGCAACCTTGATAGAGCGGTTTCTCTGCATCGCTTACCAACCTCTCAAACATTTCGGGACAATCATGAAGATCTTCTTCAACTGCTTCTGCAATCTCTTCGACTCGATCACAATCGTATGTTTCCGTGTCTTTGTCATCTGAAGCATAGGTCGTATTACTTTTCCCCTTCGGTTCAACATTCTCGTTAATTTTCTCACCATGATGTATCCAACACTTATAACTTCGATCAATTCCATGCATCAGTAAATGCGATTTCAATCCATCTGCGTCAACCTTACCCACATAACAACAACCCAAGCAAGGACAGTCCATTCGACTGGGGTCTTTAACGTGTTGAACAACAAACTTAACGAAATCCAATACCCCATTCTCGTACTCTTTGGACAATCGATCGACATTCATCCATTTTTTATCCATGGTTTTCCTACTTATTAAGGTCAACAAAAACACTATTATATGAGGAATCAAAACATTGAATGAGGAGGAAAGTTATGATAAAACATAGAACATTGAATGAGCTTCTAACAGGGCTTCTAACATAACACAGTATTAAAATAACAAAATAACACTAACAACCTCAAGGATTTACAATATTAAAATAATGAGCAATATTAACACTAACGACCTAAACTAACCTAAACTAAACTAACACATTATATAGCAATAACAATGTAGAGCAACATTAACACTAATCTAAACTACTCATATTCTATCAAAAGAACATCATTCTATCAAAAGAACTCCAAAACCTAACAGAACAAAACCTAACAGAACATCATTATATCTAAAGAACTCCAAAAATATGGTAACAAGAACAAAACCTAACAGAAAAATATGAAACTCACTTAAAACCTAACATAAAAAGAAAAACTCTTACCAGAACAGTGGAGCACGGTGGAGTACGGTGGAGGATGGTGGAGGACAAAGTAGGAAGGACGACGGCCGGAAGGACGACGGCGAGAAAGGACGGACGACGGCGGTTGAAGGACGGACGACGGCGGTGGTTTCAGCTGGTTCGTTCTTGTTCGCAGAAAGAGAGGGAAAGAGGGAAAGAATGAAATGAAAAAGTATAGAATACTGATACCGTTTCAGTTTTTATTTTAATTAAAAAGACCTTAGACAGCGCTTTGAATGAAAGCGCTGTCTAAGGTGGGCCTTAGAAAGCGCTGTCTCATATGGGCCTTAGACAGCGCTTTTGATTTTTTATTTTATTTTATTTATAAGACCTTAGAAAGCGCTTTCCTCAAAAGCGCTGTCTCAGGTCTTATATTTTTTTTTAATTTATAAGACCTTAGACAGCGCTTTTAAGGAAAGCGCTGTCTAATATTTTCCTTTAATTTTTTTTTAATTTATAAGACCTTAGAAAGCGCTTTCCTCAAAAGCGCTGTCTAAAGTCTTATATTTAGATGCGTTTTTATTTTTCTAAGTGAACAGTTTCCGTGTTTTCTAAATTTTTTAACTTATAGCAGCGCTTTTGTAATAAAGCGCTGCCTATGTAGTGCTGCCAAAGAGTAATTTTGGCGTAGTGTCCACAGTATTCTAACAAATGTGCAGATTGATGTGGCTCGAATCATCGCGGATGAGATGCATACAGTGGTTGAAAGCGGTCTTGGTTCCGGATCTAGGAAGAACTGTCCTTTAGTTTTTCCTTGTTTAATTATGTTGCTATGTGTGCATGCGAGGGCGAAAGTACCCTCCCGTCGTCAGGTGAATGTTCCTGCTTCTATTGATGGCCGATATGTGGACAAGTTCTATAGGCCCAAAGGATGGAAGGGAGGACAGACATCTAGCGCTGGTACTGATGCTGGTAGTGCATCTGGTTCAGGATTGGCAGGCTCTCATGGTTTTGATCCCTTTTAGAGGGAGGTCAGCAGGTATAATTGGGATTGGATCCGATGACTCAGCGCACCATAATTGACTTACATAACTCTATGCAGGTACTTCAGCTGCAGTATAGGGCCCACAGTGGAGCACTCGATGATGTCTAGGGAGCAGTTCCTAGCACATATTGCATGGCCCGAGGCCAGGCCACAGTTTAGCGAGGGGGTAGATGTAGGTCTTGAGGATGCTGCTGAGGAGGCCAGAGATGATGATGTTGTTGGTGATGATGGTTTCGAGTCTGGTTCTGTGGAGGTGTCTGGTTCTGGTGATAAGGTCGAGCTGGAGGAGAGTGAGTCCGAGGAGGACTAGTTCTTTTTTGTTGATGTCATTTTGAGCATGATCCTATACAACTTCCTTTGGTCTACAAAGTGAAGTTTTTGTTTGCATTTGATCATTGTTAGATATTTATGATTATTGTATTATCTTTTGTTGTACTTTAACCACTTTGTGGAGCATTTTGTATATTGTTGTACTATGTACCATTTTGGGGTACAAATACTTTTGTTGGTGTTTCTACACCATAGCACATTATTATTATTGTTATTTAGTTGAACTTTTCAGTTACAAATATTCAGCTTGCCTTTTTACTTTCATTTTTTTTTATGTTGTAAAGAGTTGAATTCTTCAGTTAGGAATGTTCAACTCTTAAAGTGTTATTGTTGATATGCTCTTTTTTTGTGTGTATTGTTGGTATGCTTGTGGGAATTTTAATGTTTCCATTTTTGGTGTGGAAATGTAAGAATTTCTAGGTTGGTGATGATAGTTCATCAAGGAAAATTCTTCCAAGTTCGGATGGCAATGATAGTATTTAAGCATGTAAATGTTGGCAAGGTACATGGTTACCTCTTTCTAGAATGTATAATGTTTAAGAACTTCTTTTCTTTGCACAAATGTAATTTTGTTTCTTGTTGCAACGTTGTTGAATGCTTGTATCACTTAGGTCTAAAAGCCAAAATGGTGAGAAACCTCCATTGTCTACTAAATGCATAGAATGGCTGATAAATTTTGTTTAGTAATTTTGATTCATGCTTTATCTTATGATTTGTTTGATTTTGTGGAAGTATTAGAAATGATCAAGGCGTTTGTTGATAATGAGCACAACCATTTCCAAACAGTAATTTACCCGTGAGTAAGTGAGTATTCGTTAACCCTTTGAGCCTAAACAGTTTAGATCTCGTTTTAGTGATGAACTTTGTGTATGTACATAATTTGAAAATTTAGTTCATCATTGAATTTTGAGAGATTCTAAAAAAATTTCTTCTTGAACCTTTAAACATTGTTTTCATTGATTTCCTTGCCATAAAAAGCAAGGAGCATTCACTTAAAGTTTGGTTGAAAATAAGTTGGGGAGAATGAAAAAGAAGAATGGTAGGTTGCTAAAACTTTTGAAAAATTTCAAGCAAGCATGAAAAGAAAAAGAAAATGTGTGAATATGAATGTGAAAAAAAATGCTTACTTGAAAGAGAAAAATAGAGACCAAAATAATTGTGCATAAGGAAGTTTGAGAAGGTTTGTGATAGAGGAATGAAAGTGGTGAATGAAGTTGGGATGTGTAAATACCTTGTATAGTGAATGTTCTTTTGCATCGAAAATTTCGATTCAATGGCCTTTAGAAATGTCCCTTTATTGTAAACCCGACCAAGCTACGATCTTAAAAGTCCTTAGTGATCTTTTTGCTTCCATGATTTCTTTATTGATCGTTTAGATATTATATGAATTGGTTTGTATTTGCATCATTTGTAAGCGCGTATTTCCTTATATTATTTTTTGAAGAGGAGTGTTAGAGTGATATGAGCATGATAGTTTAGTTGTTACTTGAAACATTGTTTGATATTTGTTTAAGAACTAAGTTTTTTTTCATTGTTCGGTTCTAGGGATTTATAATTATTGCTTGTTTACATTTGTTGTTTATTTGAGCCATAAATCTCTTCTTGGTTGATTTAAATGCTTGAGCAAATCCTCTTGTTTTCAACGAGAGGCATACTTTGCTTGAAGACAAGCAAAGAGTTAGTTGGGGAGAGTTTGTTAGATGTCAATCATGCTTTAAATTTCTCATTTATAATTGGCATTTTTCAACTCTTTTATGTTGATTTATTGGAATTTTTACTTGGAAGTTTGCCATTCTTCAAATTATGTGAAAATACCTATGGTACCTTTAATTTGTGTGTTATTGTGTAGATAATAGGCATAAAGTCTTCAAAGAGTGAGACACAAGGAAATTGAGTAAAGTTGCCAAAGGAAGGGAAGAATATCAGTAAGTTCGCTAGGCCAACTTGCTAGCGAATGTTTGCTGGGCGAATAAATGGCGAGGCACCAGCGAAGGCTCCTAGATTTGAGGTAGTAGCAAAAGGCCCCTAAGTTCGCTGTGCGAATAAGCCAGCGAAGGTTCGTTGTGGCAACGCCCCAGTGAAGACCTGACGAAGGCTCTAAGAAAAGAAGCAGTAGCTAAATGGACCTAAGTTCGCTATGCGAACTTGTAGGCGAATAGTTTACTAAGCGAATAATCATTCGCACTGCGAACTTCTGAGTTATCTCAGAGGCAGTTTAATTGTGCAGAGGCACGTCAGGTGCCTATTTTAATGTTCGCTAGGCGAATAAACTGTTCGCAGTGCGAACATGACAGATCCTGAATGTTATATTTAAGCACTTTTGGTCATTTTTGGGTAGCATAACCCATTTTTACACACCACAACCTAGTTTTCTGAGTTTTCATCATCCAAGAGTGATATTTTACATTGAGAAGCTGGATTTGCATCCGAGTTCGATTATTCGACGTGGATGCTTTTTCATCTCCTCCCGACACTTATGAAGCAAGCTACCATGGTGACGGGTTGCTAAACACCTTTGTGTCTAGATTAGAGGTAGTTAAACTTGCTTATATGTATTTCTTTTGATATTTTGTATATGAACAAGGTTGATGATCAATATATGATGAAGTTGTTTGCTTTTCATGTTGTATTTATGGTTTGAATCACTATAGACATAGATTTTCCAAATCTTAATCTAATGTCTTCATCTATTGGCAACCAAATTCTAGACATAGATTTAGGAGCTAATATTTGCTTTGTATTGATCTTAATGTTTATTGTTTCGATTGTTGGGCTGAGCCATCGTCTAACGATTTAAACAATAATACTCACGAAGTCACTTTAGACATAAACGAATTCGTGAGGATATGCGATTGTATTGATCGAAACTAAGTTCATATGCTTGATTAATCGGATACGTAGAAAAAGGATTAACGAACTTTAATCTTGACATGCTTTTACCAATTGATTAAAACTGAAACTTTTAACCGTTGATTATAATTTTTGTGCGATCATTGCGATACGAAGTCAAACCAACTACTTTATATGTTCTATGTTTAAAACGATTCCAATTATAGAACGACGGTAATTTTACACAATCCCTGCGGATACGATAACAAAAACCCACACTAATACTCTTTCAACAGTTATATGGTAGCATAGGGAGTGCTTTCAATTTCTAGTAGGTAGCAGGGGCTGAATTATTAGGCATGACTGGAGTGATTTATTTGGTAGTAGGGATGGGGTGTCATTTTCTTGCTGAAGAAGGCGATGTGGTGTCCTTCCTGAGATAAGACAGCGCCGATGGCAACTCCGGATGCATCAGTGTCTAGATTAAACTGTTTTATAAATTCCGGCAATGTTAGCACCGACATTTTTGTCATTTTATTCTTTAGCTCTGTAAAGGCTAAAATAGCCTCTGTACTCCAAGAAAACTTAGTGGAACGCAAAAGATCGGTGAGAGGAGCTGCGAGAGTGGCGTAGTTTTTGACAAATCTGCGATAGAATCCGGTGAGCCCCAAAAATCCTCTGAGCGTCGTGAGTGAACGAGGTTCAGGCCAGTCTAACACTGCTTGAATCTTTTCCGGATCTGGTTCAACACAACCAGCAGCAATAACATGTCCTAGATAGTCAACTCTTTCCACTGCAAAGACACATTTAGATAATTTCGCAACAAAACAGTGAGATAGTAAAAGATCAAATACAACCTGAAAATGAACTAAATGATAATTAAAAGTAGCACTATAAATCAATATATCGTAAAAAAAAACCAATACAAACTTGCGTAAGTATGGTCTTAGAAGATCATTCATAGCGTACTGAAAAGTAGAAGGGGCGTTAGTGAGCCCGAAAGGCATTACGAGAAACTCGTAGTGACCGTCGAAAGTGCAAAAAGCAGTTTTATGAGTATCTTCCGATGCAACACGGATCCGATGCTAACCGGATCGTAGATATATCTTGGTAAAAATTCTAGCTGACCCAAGCTCATCCAAGAGTTCATCAATGGTGGGTATATGAAATCAATCTTTAATTGTCACGGCGTTAAGAGCGCGATAGTCGACACAAAAATGCCAAGTCCCATCTTTCTTTTTAACAAGTAGGACAGGAGAGGAAAAAGGGCTGTTACTAGGGATGATGATGCCATCTTGTAGTATCTCTTGGATAATTGTGGTCATGGCAGTCTTTTGGGAGTGGGGATATCTATAAGGCTTAACATTGATATGAGGGGTATTGGGAAGTAAAGGGATATGATGGTCATGAGGTCTGGCTGGTGGGAGACCACAAGGTGGTTGAAAGATTTTGGAAAATGTTTTGAGTATTTTTGAGATAGCTGGGTGAAGGTTGTGGGGTAAGTTGGCTGAAGTAGAGGGTGGAATTGGGGTAACGGATGAAGGAGGGTCAAGTTGAAGAAAAGTCATTAGGTGGAGGAAAGTTATGGAGTTGGTATGGAAGAGGTGTTTGAGTTGGTGGAATGTAGTGTGAGTGGGGCTGGTGGTTGGGTCGCCTTTAAGTGTTAAGGTTGAATTCTGGTGTTGGAATGTTATGGATGGGATTGAAAAATCTGCTTGTATTATCCCGAGTGTTCTTAACCATGCCATGCCTAGAAAAATGTCAGCTCCTTCTATTGGTAAGAGATAAAAGGATAGGTTGAAAGGTTTCTCTTGGAGGATGATAGGGACATTATTGCAAATCCCTTCGCATTGCAAATGGGAGCCATTTCCCACCATAACTGAGAATTGGTGTGTTGGTTTAGTTTTGAGATTTAAGTGTTGGGCAATGCGAGGTTGCATGATATTATGTGTGATGCCTGTGTCCACTAAAACCATAACAGGTAATCCTCCAATAATGCCCTTGAATTTGAGTGTTTGAGGAGAAATCTGACCTGTTAAAGCCTGAGGTGATAACTGAAAATAGGTATCATTGAGGTCCAACTCAGCTTCTGATTTGTTACTCTCAGCTACAGTAATTTCCTGTTCTGTTAAATCATCATCAGTCATTACTAGTGGAACACTTGTGACCTATTGTGAACTTTTCATCACAATTGAAGCAAAACCCTTGAGCTCTGCGTTCTTGTAATTGTGATAGGGAAAGACGTTTGATAGGTAATTTGGTGGGAATGGTGGTGTTTGAAAAAGTTGTGTGTGGGGCTGTTTGGGAGGTGGTAGTGTTGTTGGGTGTATATTTGGGGTAAAAATTGGTAAAGGGCTTTGAGAATTTTGGTTTGGCATCTTTAAGTTTGGATTCAATAAGCTTGGCAAGGCCTATAACTTGTGAAATGGAAACAGGCCTATGAATAGCCATTTCATTTCTGATTTCTTTAGATAAACCAGAAATAAAACAATTTAGAATTGCCTCTTGAGGTAAACCCACAACTTGATTTCCCAATTTTTCAAATTGAGTTTGATATTCCACAACAGAACCATTTTGTTTAAGTTTGAATAACTCAGCTTGATGGTTGTTATAAGTGGATGGACCGAAACATAGTTCTAGGGCTTTTGTAAAAGAGAACCAATCACTCAACAACTGACTTTGATGCATCCATTTAAACTAACCCAAAGCATTACCTTTCATATAAAAAGCTATCAAAGACAAACGATGTTCTAGTGGTAATTAGTAAAAGTTAAAAAATTGTTCAGCCTGAAATAACCATTCCTATGGGTCAGAACCATCAAACATAGCAAGTTCCAATTTTGGAGTTCTAAAAGGGGGCAATGGTGTGATTTGTGGCATGTGCAGGTAAGGAATTTGGGGAAAATAAGGAATATTATAATTTTGTGTGGGTGTAAAAGGTGTAGGGGATAGTATGTAAGTTGGGTAGAAGGGTGGTGGTGGTTGTGCAGCAGTAATACGGGTGGCTGCTGTAGCAGTAGGTTGTGGGAGGGTTGTAGAGAAAGAAAATCAGTTTCTTATGGGGGTGTTAGTAGGACTGAAAATATGGGTAAGAGGTTGGGGTGATGTATGAATAGCAGCAGTAGTTGAGGGTTCATGAGTGATACCTGAAGAAGATCTGTCGCTCCCGGGATTTTTATCCAGGTACAAACGCGAAAGTGGCGCGGAAACAGAGTCACCAACAATGTGTATTTATCCCAAGAGAGGGAAAGGAAACACTGCGTAAACCTGAGGGAAAGGAAAAGAGCATGGTCTCGCGACCAAGAGAAATGGGTAAGGGAGTCGGTTACGCGAGGGGAAGGTATTAACACCCCCACGCGTCCATTGTATTCGATGGGATCCACGCTGGTTGTCTCTATTAAAGGGTGTCGTCATCTGGAGCTCTGCTGCTACTAGAAAGGAAAAGGAACAGGTACGGGAAAGAACGGGGAAGAAAAGGAAAAGAAGTGACTCGATAGGACGTCATCGGAGTCCTAGGCCTACGTATTCCCTCGTGCAATGGGAAAGTCAGAGTCAACGTAGTTCGGACACGAACTAGGGGGAGGTTGCTCGCCAAGACATCGTCATCTCGTGCCTACGTATCCTCAATCTAACCAGAAGGAGGAAATCAGAGCAGTCGTAGTTTGACTTAACCAAGTCTGTGTTTTTTATGAGCAACGTTAAGTTCGCGTCCGGCAGTTAGGGTCGATGCCTGTTTGCGACGCGACGGAAGTAACGTGCCCTTTTCTCAAAATAGTTTGAAACTTAACAATCCCGAAGGATGAAAAAGGTTTGAGTTTGTTTTGTATTTTTTAGACAGAAATGGATTGAAGTTAGTTCATAACTTGCATTGTACCCAAGTCTACAACATAGGAACGAATACGTCGTATATCGTCCCCAACAGGACGTACACTAAGCATCCTAGAAGAATGAAGGGAGACCCCCCATCCTTCACTTCCCATATACAAGGCTCATGCGCAATATATGTTAACCCTTATTAAGTGTTTTAGAAGGATTATGAGATGAGAAGAGAAGACTCAAGGAAAAGAAAACACTAAGGGGAACTAATCCTAAAGTTGTCATGCAAAAGATGGCCCTAAGGGGAGGTTCAAGAACAACCTAAGTCTAAAGAAGAGAGAGGGATAACACTATCTAATGCTTATCCTACCTCACCTTAATCAAAAATTAAGGATGAGCTAGGATCCCAAAGGGATGTGAAAAAGTTCTACACAACCAAGCATTATATCATGCAATCCAACACATAAGAGAGAAAGAGAAGTAGAAGAAATGAGAGATACGAATGAATAAGAACAGCAGCTACAACAGTGCATCTGTACCAATACAGAAATAAATTTCTAGTCAACACACTAAACGGCATTCAACAACTCATATTCAGCACAAAAATAGGTGTAAAAGGCTAAACAGTAGCACATACAACAACACCTATGCACATAGTCAGCAGTAGAAACAGGGCAGCATGCAATGCATTTGAATACAATTCAATTATGGCATAACAAACGTGTATCCAACATCATGCATTCCTCAATTAATCATGATCACAAACACATCATACACCACGTTGAATAGACTTGAAGACATCATGGAAAAATGTACATCATGAAAGGATGCATAAGATTAAGCATGTGAACAAGTTGAAACAAGTATGCACCTCAAGGAATAGAAAGCAAACAAGCATGCACAACATAATTCCAGCAACACAAACATTAATTCACAATTAGCATGCTCAAGGAGTGTGTGCTATGTGTTCTTCGCATCAAGAACGCAACAACACAAACATGATCATAAACGGTGAAAATCGAAGAGTCGCGTGTCGGAAAATTGTGTGCATACAATGGTGTGAGGTGCAACAACATCCAAACAGTCCTTAAACATGTATCATATCAATCCATGAAGATTAGAAATGAAACGGGATCGAAACATGCTAAAAAATGCACAAAAAACACACTCTGCAACAGTGTTAATCGGTTAACCAATGTGTTAACCGATTAACAGCTCCAAAATCAGCAGAAAACAGCAAAAATACACTGGTTAATCGGTTAACCAATGTGTTAACCGATTAACAACTCCAAAATCAGTAGAAAACAGCAAAAATACACTGGTTAATCGGTTAACCAGTGTGTTAACCGATTAACACTGTACCAGTACAGAAAATTAGTTTGAAAAATCACTTCCAGCAGCAAAATCACTTATGCAAACATCTCCAATGATCATGTAATCAACAATGCACGAAAATTAAACTCAAACACAACATTCAAACATGATTTAGATCCAATAATCCTCAACATCAAGAATCAAATTCAAGCAAAATGGATCAAAATCAAGAACAACCAAAGATCTACATTGTATAAGTTGCAAATAAGCTAAATCAAGTATAGATCTAAGGAAAACCAACCTACAAAGCTGAGATTTGCTTTGGTAAGATTTGTGAACGAAAATTGGTGGATCCAAACAAGAAAACCAGAGATCTATGAAGCTTTATCAAGAAAACTTGAAGATCAAAGCAAGAACACCTCAAATAAGCAAAAGCTCCTCCAAAAGTGATTCCAACAACTTAATTCAAGATCTAAACCAGTAGCTACTGCAGAATTGAACCAAGAATGAGGATGTGATGGAGGTTTAGCTCAAGAATTCACAAATTCCAATGAAGAATTTGTGAATCTATGAATATGGAGCTTTGGTGAGAGGTTGAAGATGAAGGTGGAGAATGAAAAAGTGAGAGAGAATTGAGAGCAAATTCTGAAAAATGAGGGTGAAAAATGATCTAGGGTTTTCTAGAGGTTTGGAATGAATTGGTTTAAATAACCCCTAGGTTAGGAGTTAAGTTTGGGTTTGGAGTGAGGTTTAGTGGGTGGAAATGAGAGTGCAAAATGAATTAGGAAAGGGAATGAGGAATTAGAGTGGGAAGAAATTGAATTTGGATGGAAAATCATACTCTCTAGATCCTTCTACTGATGTGTAGCACCAAAATGTGTGATTAAAATTTGAATTAGAAAGATGCAGTGCTGAAAATGAAGTATTTGGGAAAATTTCTCCTTGGTTAATCGGTTAACCAATGTGTTAATTGGTTAACACAAGGAAAATTTGAATTCTTGCGCTTTTTGGAGGGAAACTTGGAGAATGGCTTGGTTCCACCTATTCTGAGTTACATTAGACCTCTGAAGTTTGCAATTGGATATCACCACTGGTACACTCTTGAAATATGCTGTGAAATATGTTTCGCACTCGGAATAAATTGCTGAAAACAACTGTCTGGTGCTGAATTGCTGATAAAAAATGGTTGTCGGAGCTTTTGATTATCAAATCATCTAGTAACCAAAATAAATGCTCAAAAAGACTTTGAAAGCTATCTGCTTGGCTCTGAACATTGTGAAAAATGATACTGGAACTAATGACGCCATGAGCTGCTGGAAAATACCTTGATCCCATGCCCAGAAGAACCATGCAAATGCAGAAATGAGGATGCAAATGAAATGAAGCATAAGCCAGTTAGTGCTAAAAGTAAGAGGGCAAATTTTGAGGTGTTACAAGATCCAGCTGCGTGAACAGTAGCAGCGGCTGCGTGAACAGTGGCGGTTTGTTGGGATTCTTTTTGAGTTGAGAGTTTTGTAAGGATGGACATGATAGATTTATGTCTACCATCAGCAATAGTCTTCTCATTCTCCATACGAGTGTGAAGTTGTCTAAGTTGTTGTTCCCATTCTGCTGCAACAGAATCAAAACGCTCATTCATTTGAATATGATTCTCTTGCATTGCATTATCCAGCAACAGCTGTGTTGTATGAACAACTTCTTCAACTTTTTCACGGGAAGAAGTGTTTTGGGGTTTCGGGGGAGCCATGAGTGCAAAATGAAAGCACCAATGATAGATTCTATTACTAGTTACTACAGGTCTAAATTGCAAAGGAAGAAGACAACATAAAATAAAGCTTTTCTTTTTTCATATCCCTCAAGTTTCCAACACAAAAGCTTAAATACTTAGGGTTTTCTAGACAAAATGGGCCTAAGCTATTCTGAATAACCCAATACAAACAAAAGGCTAATAATAATAATAATAAAACCCATAATTCTAATTAATAAAGATAATAGTCTTGGAACCATTTGGACTGTTGGGCCTTACGTTTGGGCTTAAAATTATATCTTCTAACAGTTTCTTTCTTGGCCTTTTGTCAATTTTTCTTCCTTTAATAATGTCAAATATATTTTATATGTGTTAAATTATTTTCCTTTGAACTTATTATTTTTTAAAAGGATATGGATGGATAAAGAATGGATTATGTTTCTTAATTTATCTCTTCCATCAATACATATATGAATGCAATGTTGAGTTTGTCGAATTGGAAAAATATGTTGCTTAAATTTAGCATACTTCACTGTGACTAAGCCTATATTAATTATCTTTTGTTTGATATTGTGATTTATTTGTCAAGAAATTCACTAAATTGCAAATGTCTTTGCCCGTCTATGCTACCTGCTATATATATGCTTGTACTGTCTATATATGATGTTCATATTTTCTTTTTCATATAATATGCATATTAAGATACTTAACCATTCGTGATTAATGAAATACTTAACTCTATATTGCATTTCAGTTGTCAGGGTTTTGAGGAAATCTTCAAGGGCCTCATTT
This sequence comes from Lathyrus tuberosus, assembly GCA_022829125.1. Classification (NCBI taxonomy): domain Eukaryota; kingdom Viridiplantae; phylum Streptophyta; class Magnoliopsida; order Fabales; family Fabaceae; genus Lathyrus; species Lathyrus tuberosus. The sequence continues at coordinate 5,359,363 of JALAZF010000289.1, read as the reverse complement.
GTGTGGTCACTCAGTTTTTGTGATTTTTATATATGAAGATATAGGTTATTTAATTGTTTAAGACGATTGACTCTCATATCTTTGAAGGTTATGAATTAAGGTCTAGAAAGCCATAAGATATGGAAAATTAAATTAACTATGGACTTGACTATTTGGATACTGTTATGTTCTCTTTTGGTTTATTATGGAATTGTATATGGTTATAGCTTTATAAGAAACACAGAGAAAAGAAGACACTGTAACCAGTATAACGTGTAATGTTAAGACTTAAGATGCGTAAGGATAATAAACATTGATTGGAGTGTGTCTGAATATTGCAGGTTTCACAAGTTGTTTCTTGGATACGTTATCGTGGGAAATACATAGTCTCAATATAAGCTTGATTTGGCTTGGAAAAGATCTTACTTCTGGTAAGGATGCCTTTTCTTTTCAATATATATTGTGGGTTGGTAGTGTGGCATAATATCATTTTTGCTACCTTTGATCCTCTTTCCTGTAAAATTGGTGTCCTAACTCTTGTATAATAATTAACAATTATGATCTTATACATATTTTTCATTTATATACAGCGGTGTTTATGCAACTTTTCTGATGTTTTAGAGTACAGTACACTGCTTCAATCCTAATGGGTACTTCAAACTCCTACAATCTTGGTGGTACTTCAATGGTAAAAAATTAATGTGGATCTAATTTAATTCAGGTAGTGGCAGCAGGGCAGAAAGTGTTATTTGAGTTTCAGGAAAATAATTATAGATTTACAATCCGTGAAGCTACCGTTGAGGGCCAGGGAAAGTCTAACTCTATTGAAAGAGGGATGATTTTAGATGACACATTCTTTGTTTTTGATGCGCCACGTGATAGTGGAATTAAGGTTAGTTTCATAACTTTCGTTGACATCTACTCTACTATTCAGTTCTTTTTGACGCATTACAAATTCTTACACGGCTTAACTATTCCTTGATGCTTAATTTTACTGATTTTTGACTAAATAAATGGAAACCAGAGCTTGTCCTTGCCTTGCTATTAGTCCCAAGAATCTTAGTAAGTGAGTAAGGTAAGTTAGATGTCATAACCACAAGAGTTGTCCTTGCCTTGCTATTAGTCCCAAGACCACTAGCACTATACGGAGTTCACAAAGTGTTCCCAGCAACAGTTACCACCTTAAAATTAACTTTCATGACTTTGGACCACAGCTAAGGAACAATCACTAGTTACCGCCAAATACCAGTACTCCACCTAAATTCTATGTTGATATTCATAAGACCTTGTGTACGACCTATGTATTCTGTCTATTCATCAAACTAATCTTGTTTCAACATAGGACAATATGTATGTTCTCCCACACTCTATGGAGATTAAGAAGAAATTAATAGTCACAAATTAGTCAGCTGAAAAATACGCATCATATGAAAATATATAAAGAGAGAAAGTTGATGAAATTAGTGAACTGACCGAGTGAGATATTTGTGTCATGTTAGAAAATTTCTGTATGTCAAATGAGCAGTTACATCAAACATAATAGCACTGCCCATGAATGCTGCAAAAAATAATTCTAACAAAAATAAATTGGATTTGTTCATAGCAAATGTAACACACTTAACATCATCAATTATTCTAGAAACCCGCAAGTCACATTTAAATATATTAAAATTGGAGATCATTTATGTATTATGCAACATGTATAAGTTTTTCAACAACAATAAGTACTTGGTTTTTATGAAAAATCAAAGACTTATGAAAGTCAGTATAACAAATGTAAAACTGTAGTTTGATTATATAGTAAGCTGAAGAATTCACAAATCAATTGCTCACTGAAATTAGAGTTCAACGGACTCTATTCTAACAATACAGACAAATGAAATTAGAGTTCAACATTAGTCACCATAGAATAAAAATACTAGTATAATAATATTTCTAGCTAGATAAAGGAAATGATAACATTACACACCATCTGATCATTGTTTCATGTATTTCATTTGAGGTGATAGTTAACACTTTGCTATGCAAAATATGTCATGTTATGTAAACTTATTCACTTTACTCTAGAAATAACAACCAAGTATTTTCCCAACTAGGTAGGAAAACTTCATAACTCTACTCTACTAACGGTAACTATCGTGTCATAATTTTACCGGTTTATGTTGTGCTTTGCAGATTATCAATCAGCGTGAAGGTACTACTAGTAAAATTTTTAAGCAGAAAGAGTTTAACCTCGAGTAAAGTGGATATGCTAAATGTAAGTACACGCACCAAATATCTGTGTTGTGCTATAATACAGTCCTCCAGAGGGTTATTGATTTTGATGGACTTTAGACAACCCTCTTATTTAACAATTGCTTCGCCATTATATTATATTCCTATATAAAAATTAGGATAAAATAAATCTATGATCTTTTTATTTCCATACCAGGTGTAGTATTAATTTTCATGCTTTACCGACATATAATTATTGCAGGGAGCACAGATAGCCTTAGCAAGTCCTGGATTTATCTATGAACCGTACGAACCTCGTGAGAAAATCCCATAACAGATATCTTGTTGCTTTTCTGATATTTCATTCTTTTGATGATTAGCCTCTGAAGTTTGAAATTTTATGTGATATGAGGTTTTCTGTTCATTTATTTTTATATATCTCTAAGGAAAGGACAATTAGATGCTAAAATGTTATAGCAGTAACTGATCATGGACAAATCAGACGAGATTCAAATGGCCTATTCTCACTACCAGGCTGATCCTTTGGTGGCTTCTGGCATACCTTCTGTAGTTGTTCATACCCCAGCACATCCTCCAGCCGTATTCTCTAATTCCATTGACCAATAGGCATACCTGCAAGCACAACATTTCCACCACCACCAATAGCAGCAGCAAGATATCCATCATCTAGTACAACAGCAGCTAGATTTCAGCCATCAACTACGTAGCAGCAAGATTTTCACCATAAACTATGGGAGCAGCAACAATTCCACCATCAACTGCAACAGCCGCTTAAGGTGTTATTGGCAAAACAAATACAAGAAGTTGACCAAAAAATTGCTTTAAAACCCTTAGTCTCCAAGTTAAACATATAAAGTGTTGAATAAACTTTAAATGTTATTTTAAGTGTGTTTTAATTTAGAAGTTAGTTGAAAGGCCAAGAGTTCTTGTAGTGGTAAGGCCAAGAGGTTAGTGGTCTATTAATAGAACTTAGTTGCATTTTAATTCTTAGAATAGCAGTATCTTGGGTCTATATAAAGACTTGATTGTATTTTTATTTGAAGTAGCAGAAAAAAAAGAAAAGTGCAGTTTTTAAGTAAGATTTCCACCAGTGGAAGTATAGTGTAAAAAGTGTCCTGAAAATATTTTAACTGCAATACAGAAGTAGTATTCAGTTTTTTACAAATTGGCATCAGAGCTAATGGCGAATACGATGAGTCAAATGCCGCTACCACGATTAATGAAGGCGAATTACGAAAACTGGAGTATCCAAATGAAAGCTCTTCTTAGATCTCTAGATTCGTGGGAGACGGTCGAAACTGGTTTCACAGAACCAGATACCACGGGGGATATTGCGGCTCAAACTAAGGCGTTGAAAGAGACGCGTTCGAAGGATAAGACGGCACTGTACATCTTGTTCCGAGCTGTTGATGAATTAGGCTTTGAAAAGATTGCAGGTGCAACGACTTCGAAAGAAGCATGAGACACGCTAGAAAAAGTATACAAAGGAGCTGACCGAGTCAAGCAAGTTCGTCTTCAAACTCTTCGAGGAGAATTGGAGAGAATAAAGATGAAGGAGTCGGAAACTGTATCAGACTACATCACGCGTTTGCAAACAGTGGTGAACCAACTCAATCGAAATGGAGAAACGACGACTGATGCTCGTATTGTCGAAAAGATTCTGAGATCTTTAACTGATAACTTTGAGAATATTGTGTGCGCGATAGAAGAGTCGAAGGACCTTGCAACGCTCAAAGTCGAAGAGCTAGCTGGTTCTCTCGAGGCACATGAACAACGTAAGATAAAAAAGAAGGAAGAGACGCTCGACGAAGCAGTTCAAACCAAAGAGTCCACCAAAGACGAAAAGGTACTCTTTTCTCAAAACTTTCGAGGAAGGGGACGTGGCCGTGGAGGTCGTAACAGTGATCGAAGTGGTCGAGGCAGCAACTTCGAGAGAGGACAGTCGAGCCAACAAAATTGGCGTGGCAGAGGTCGTGGTCAAATAGGTGGTCAGCCGAACTACTCCAACATCAAATGTTACAAGTGTTACAAACATGGTCATTATGCGAAGGATTACAACTCCTACAAATGCTACAACTGTGGTAAAGTGGGACACCTTGCAAAAGATTGTCAACTCGAAAGAAAAGTAGAAGAAACAACCAATCTAGCTTTGGAAGCCGAAGCGAATGAAGGCTTTCTGCTGATGACTAAAAAAGAAGTAGACGCGAAAAATGACACTATGTGGTATCTCGACTCAGGGACAAGTAATCATATGTGTGGTCACAAACACATGTTTAAAGAAATGCAGAAGATCGAAGATGGTCATGTGTCTTTCGGAGATGCATCGAAAGTGAAGGTTGAAGGCAAAGGTACGATTTGTTACTTGCAGAGGGATGACTTGACTGGATCAATCCAAGATGTTTATTATGTATCAGACCTCAATACCAATATTTTGAGTTTGGGGCAACTCATGGAAAAAGGTTATTCGATATTCATGAAAGATCGGATATTACACTTGAAGGACAAGCTAGGGCATCTGGTTGCTCAAGTCGAAATGGGGGAAAAATCGAATGTATAAACTGAACTTGAAAAACGTTCGAGAAAGATGTTTGCAAGTCAAGGGTCAAAGAATTCTCAATGAAAGAGAGTAGAGGGCTAATGAGGTTGACATAATATGTAGGCAGAAAGAGAAAGACCTTGAAGAGGCACAAAAGAACATTGATGCGGCATATGTAGTATTGAGAAGCAAAGAAGACGATGCAAACAGCAGGCTGACGACTATAACTCTAAATGAGAAGGAATGTGAGTCTATGAGATCGAACTTGAATCTCAAAGAGAAAGAATTATCCGCATGGGAGGAAAAACTCAACGCCAGAGAAAAAGTTGAGATTCAGAAGCTTGTTGATGGACACAATGTCATTCTCGATGTGAAGAAGCAGGAGTTTGAGGTTGAATTGGATGAAAAAAGAAAGTCATTTGAAGATGGATTAAAGAATAAATTGATAGAAGTGGAAAAGAAAGAAGGTGAGGTTAATCACATGGAGGAGAAGGTTGCAAAACGTGAGCAAGCCTTAGAAAAGCGAGCAGAGAAACTCAAGGAGAAAGAGAAAGAATATGAAGTAAAAGTCAAAGCTTTGAAGGAATGGGAGAAGTCTATTAAGTCTGAGGAAAAAGACTTAGGGAAGGAGAGGGGTGAAATAGAAAGTGAGAGAGAAGAGTTGCTCAGTCTCAAGGCTGAGTTGAGAAATTAAAGGCAAACAATGAAGAAGAATTACTGAAAATTAAAGAAGAGACTAATCGTCTTCAAGTGACCGAGGATGAGAGGTATGAATATCTCCGTTTGAAGTCGCAACTGAAGCATGAAATTGATCAGTATAGGCTTTAGAAAGAACTACTGATGAAGGAAGCCGATGACTTGAGGCAGCAAAAAGAGACTTTCGAAGGAGAATGGGATGAGCTTGATCTGAAAAGAGCAGATGTGGAGAAAGAGCTGAAAATTTTACTTCAACAGAAGGAAGAAATTCTAAAACTACAACAAAATGAAGAAGAGAAGTTGAAGAATGAGAAGCAGGCCACACAAGATTATCTACAAAAGGAGTTGGAAGATCTTAAGTTGGCTAAAGAGTCATTTGCTGCTGAAATAGAGTTGGAAAAGTCATGCCTAGCTGAAAAAGCTCAAAATGAGAGAAACCAAATGCTTCTGGATTTTGAGATGCGAAAAAAAGAACTTGAAGCTGATATCCAGAATCAGTTAGAACAGAAGGAAAAAGACTTGCTTGAAACAAAGAAGTTATTCGAGGAGACGAGAGAGAGTGAATTAAGTAATATCAATTTCTTGAGAGAAGTGACTAATAGAGAAATGGAGGAAATGAAACATCAAAGAAGTAAATTAGACAAGGAGAAACAAGATGCGGATAAGAATAGGAGACATGTTGAAAAGCAAAGGATATAAATGCAGAAGGACATAGATGTACTCGTCGACCTCAACAAGAAGCTAAAAAAAAATCAGCGGGAACAATTTATTGTGGAGAGACACCGCTTTATTGATGTTGTTGAGAAACTTTAGAGTTGCCAAAACTGTGGGGAAACAATTTCTGAATTTGTGCTGTCTAATTTACATTCTTCTGCTGACATTGAAAATTTAGAGGTGCCTTCTCTTCCAAAATTGGTTGGTTCTGATGTAAATCTGGATAAGTCTAGGCATGATGGATGGTAGAAACATTTAAGTTTACAGGGGAGTTTTGTTGAATAAACTTTAAATATTATTTTAAGTGTATTTTAATTTAGAAGTCAGTTGAAAGGCCAAGAGTTCTTGTAGTGGTAAGGCCAAGAGGTTAGTGGTCTATTAATAGAACTTAGTTGCATTTTAATTCTTAGAATAGCAGTATCTTGGGTCTATATAAAGACTTGATTGTATTTTCATTTGAAGTAGCAGAAAAAAAAAAGAAAAGTGCAGTTTTTAAGTAAGACTTCCACCAGTGGAAGTATATTGTAAAAAGTGTCCTGAAAATATTTTAACTGCAATACAGAAGTAGTATTCAGTTTTTTACATAAAGAGAATAATGAAAATGGATGAAGATGTCTGCATGGTTTCAGTAGAAGCTCCAGTCTTATTTGTAAAAGCATGCGAAATGTTTACATTAGATTTGACTTTGCAATCTTTGATTCACGCGGAAGTAAACAAAAGAAGTATACTACAAAAGAACAATGAAACAACTGTTATTGCAAGTAATGTTGCTTTCGACTTCTTGGTTGATAATGCTCCAAATGAAGAATTGTAAGAAGAGGAATGGTCTGGAATTGCACAATTTACTATTTCAATAGAAGAGGGACTTGTAATTTCACAGTCTAGTATTCCAATAATCGAGGGGCTTGGAATTGAAGTTGTTGTAATGATTTGATATTGTAGTATGAGCTCTTTTATGGAGTTACTCTTAGGTGTTGTTTACTTTTCAGGTATTGTGTGAAAGTAGTTTTCAGTTGTACATATTTTTCCATAGATCATTATGATGTTTGAAATGATGTAAATGTTTGTACTAATACCATAGAAGACATGTTGAATTTAGTTTTCGGTGTCATTACATGTTGAATTTAGTTACTAATTACGTACTAGATGTTGCTTGTTTGGTGATGTGAGTTTAAGTTGATTCTACTTCAGCGGTTCTTGTAAATGTAGTATTAGATAATATCATTCAGCGGTATACAAAAATATTTGATTAAATTAAATAAGGCGTAAATGCAATTAAAATATAATAATTATATTTTATAACTAAAATAGGGTATAATATACCATATGAAATAGGGTGTAAATGGAATTAAATATAATATAATAATCATATTTTACATCCGTGATAACTAAAATCGGGTGTAATATACAAAATGAAATAAGGTGTAAATAAAAGTAAATATAATTTAATAATCATATTTTACACCCGTGGTAACTAAAATAAGGTGTAATATAGCATATTTTTAGACCCTATTTAAAGAAAATAGGGTATAAATTTGTTGACATCCATAGTAAATATTATTTATTTTACACCCGATTTTTATCGAATGAGGTGTAAATTTGTTTGATTTAAATGTATATATGTAACAATTTACACCAATTTTCTATTAAAAAAGGGTGTAAGTTAACATGTATTTACACCTGTTTTTAAACAGATGTAAATTCGTTAGACATTTCTCACCCGTTGAATTTACACCCTCCAATAACGAGTGTAAATTGTATAAAAAACGGGTGTAAAATAATATCGTTTTAATCACAAGGGATAACAGTTCAAAGAATTGCTACCTAACATTCCGATTAAACTTTGTGTTATTCTTACTAAGTTTAAATTCAAATCGAAAGATACTTAACTGTATTAACATTCTTTGTTTCTCTTTTTCTGGAATTGGTCTTGTCATTATTAGAACAAGTAGGGGATTGTTGTAAATTATTAACAATTAATAATATTGAGTGTGTTCCAAAATGACAAGAAAATATTAAGTGAATATTAATTTTTGAATTCGAAAAGAAGCAACATTTCGTGAAGGGTTGCTGCAGAATGAACATAAGCAATGATTGGAAACATGACAACTTTTGGTTAAAAAGGTGTTGTTTCATCAAGGATCACAACCTTGTGAAACAACACATGCATGACCTATAAATACCCCATTTGGGAATTCAGAAAATATATCACAAACCAAATATCTTATTGTACAAAATTCCAGACACTCTTCGCTACATAATCGAGTTTTGGTCGGTCTTGCACAAATTCAATATAAGGCTGAATTATCGTGGGTATTCCTGCGTTCCGACTCTAAGACAAACATGAGAGTGCTTGAAATACTTTTAAGGAAAGTGATTCCGTTCACGATTTTAGCCTCGATCATTTCGGTTTAAATTAATTTTCCAACAAATTATTGGTTATGAAATTTATTTTCCTTTTGTTGTTGAAATACTTATCGTAACTATCCTAAATATATGTAATATACTAGCATATAGGATTATCATTATAATTCAGAAATATTATTGTCATATTTAGCTATCGTGAATATATGAAATTAGGGTTATCATTGTCAATAAAAGTGCATAGCATGTATGGTGTGTTTAGATCTTTTACTTAAATAGTAGATAATTGATTTCGATTGTTGTAGAAGTCGATTGTTGTAATAATGCTTTTTTCAATTGTCGTAACATCGTTCAACCTTAATTCATAAAGTAAGAATTGAATTTTCCTAATTTATTTGCATACACCGTAAACAAATCATGTGTGATTTACGGTCGATTTTTTTTGTTTAATTACATCAGTTTCTTTATATCATAATTACGTATTCTTAAGCACAATTAAATGAATTTATTTTATTTTATTAAGTATATTCTCTTTTTGAGTACAACCAGTTTATTATACTGGTATGTACATGACATAAACACAATTATTAATCAATCAGGTAAACATACAATTTTGACACTACATTTGCATGTAATGTTTATGTGAATTTTAAAAACCTTCCCATTTAATTTATTAAATCAAAATTGTCTAGTAACTTTGATTGGAATAGTTGAAACAACATGTTGCAAAAGTAACATTTGTTATTTAAATTTAATTCAAATAGAATTACAAAAGATGTAGTGTGTAATTTTTCATGGGGACTATTATGGTCGGCCAAAAGGAAACATAGTTTAATTGGAAATTCGCATACCTGTGATGGTAAATATGTAGTAATTATCAAGTTTATCCAAGTTTTCTAATGATTGATGTCAAAGGCATCCATTATCTGAGAGGATTTGTTACTAATGTTTGATTATTACGTGAGAGTACCACTTACAGTTAATTCTTGTAATCAAAGATTGGGAATTGATGTTGTTTTTTTGGTATCTTGTCTAGGTTTTATTTAATTTGCATATAAATAATTTTGTGTTTGTCTATATGTTTATTGAACATGCCTACTAATGTTATTGTATGTTTGTTGTTCTTTTATATAGATCCAGTTGCCGCTGCTACCGCTCCAATTTTTGCTGCTCAAATTAACTCTATCCCTATGCTAAGTGGGATGAACGTTAAGTCTTGAAAAGAATCTGTAGAGATCGTTCTTGGATGCATGGATTTAGACTTATCTTTGAGGGAAGAGTATCTCACCGCTACTGCTGAGAATCCAAATGAAACTAAAATTGAAAAATGGGACCGATCTAACCGGATGTGCCTCACGATGATCAAAAGTTCCATACCTAAAATGATTAGGGGCTCAATTGTTGAGAGTGAAAGTGCCAAGAAGTTCCTCGAAACTGTGGAGCAATTCTTAGCTAAAAATGATAAGGCTGAGACAAGTAGTACCTTGTCAAAACTCATTTCAATGGTTTATAAAGGAAAATGGAACATAAGGGAGTGCATCATGAAGATGCCTAATCTCGCATCAAAACTCAAGGCATTCAAGTTGGAACTTCCCGAGGATTTGATTGGGCACTTGGTTTTGATCTCTCTCCTGATACACTTTGGGCAATTCAAAGTGAGTTACAATACTCAGAAGGGAAAATGATCTCTCAGTGAGCTTATATCTCACTATGTATAGGGGGGGGCTAAAGAGAGAGAAGACTTAAATTGCTTATTTGGCTACCACTTGTCAGAATAAAAGGAAGAGACCTGCGGGAAATTTTCCTCAAAATAAGAAAGCAAAGGAACAACCTAAGAAGATCACTTGCTTCTTTTGCAAAAAGGCTAGACACATGAAGAATGAGTGGTCCAAGTATTCCGCATGGCGTGAAAAGAAGGGTAATTTTCTCACTTTTGTTTGTTCTAAAATTAATTTAGTTTATGTACCTAAGGATAATTGGTGGGTAGATTCTGATGCTACTACTCACATTAGTATGTCCATGCAGGGTTTCCTGTGGAGTCGTCTGCCAAGTGATGCTGAAAGATTCATCTATGTGGGCGATGGCAATAAAGTTGCAGTATAGGCTATAGAGACTTTTAGATTATTATTAAAGATCGGTTTTCATTTGGATTTGGTTGAGACTTTTGTTGCACCGTCTATTATATGGAATTTAATTTCTATTTCTATTTCTATTTTGGACAAACCATGTTATACTTGTTCATTTGAAAATAATAAATTTAGCCTCTCATATGATTCAAATGTTGTCGGTTACAGTTCTTTGAGTGATAATATTTATACGCTTGATATTGAATTTCTTTATAAAAAAAATAATGCAAATAAAGTCACATGGTACAAAGAGAAAATTAAATGAGAATTCCGCCACTTTATGGCATGAGAGATTAAGACATATATCTAAACAAAGAATTCAGAGGCTTATGTTGAACGATATTCTTAGAACCCTTGATTTGTTGGACTTTCAAGTCTGCATTCAATGTATCAAGGGTAAGCAGATAAACAAGAGGACTTTCCATGCTAAAAGAGCTAAGGATGTCATAAAACTAATTCATACCGATATGTGTGGTTCTTTCCCTACAGGTTCTTGGAATGGACAATAGTATTTTATTACGTTTATAGATGATTACTCGAGGTAGGGATATATGTATTTGATTCATGAGAAATCTCAATTTTTGGACGTGTTCAAGTCATTGAAAGTTGAAGTCGAACTTCAACTTGGAAAGAAAATAAAGGCTGTCAAATCCGACCGTGGTGGTGAATACTATGGTCAGTAGGATGGATCATGGGAATAACGTCCAGGGCCCTAAGTGCTTTTCCTCGATGAGTGTGGAATTGTTCCGCAATACACAATGCCAAGAAAACCCAACATTAATGGAGTTGCATAATGACGAAACCAGACTTTTAAAGACATGGTAAGGAGTATGATTAGTCATTCTTCTCTTCCATAGTCATTTTGGGGAGAAGCATTAAAGAGCACAAATTATATATTTAATAGAATACCTAGTAAAGTAGTATCTAAGACTCATTATAAGATATGGACAAGGAAAAAGCCCATCATTTGACACATGCACATTTAGGGATGTCCAGCTGAAGCGAGGTCTTATAGGCCTCATTAAGGCAAGTTGGACGCAAAGACAGTTAGCTATTATTTTATTGGATACGTTGAACGCTCTTACGGGTAAAAGTTTTACAATGTCATCACTAGAACAATTTTTGGAAAAGGAAATACAAGATTTCTTGAGGATGTAGAGTTTGGAAGGAAAGGAAGCATAAGTAGTGTTGCCTTTGATGAAGAAACTGTTTCTCACATCGATCAAGTCTTTGTACCTATCTTTGTTCTAGAAACATATCATAAAATAAACAATAATGTTATTCCTAACATCCCTCGAGAACAAGACAATACTGGGTTTCTTCCTCAAGCACCACCTATAGATCAAACTCAACAACCTCAAGAGCCACCATTAAGAAGACCCACTAGAGAGAGGAAAAATGCAATTTCAAATGATTATGTTGTATTTATTTTGGAACGTGAGGATGACATTGGTTTGACTGAGGAAGATCCTATCAACTTTATTTAAGCTATGCGGAGTTCAAACTCTCTTAAGTGGGTTGATGCCATTAAGGATGAGATGAAGTCGATGGATGAAAATGATGTTTGGGATCTTGTTAAATTACCTAAAGGATAGAAACCCATTGGTTGTAAATGGATAGTTAAAACCAAAAGGGATTCAAAGGGTAACATTGAGAGATATAAAGCTCGTCTTGTCGCAAAAGGCTTTACTCAAAAGGAAGGAATTTTTATAAAGATACTTTCTCTCCAGTTTATTCGAAAGATTCTCTTAGGATCATGATGGCATTGGTAGGTAATTTTGATTTAGAGTTGCGTCAGATGGATGTAAAGAATGTGTTTCTAAATGGAAACATTGAAGAGACAATATATATATGGTGCAACCAGAAAACTTTGTGTCAGGAGACCAAAATTTTATGGTTTGCAAACTCCAGAAATCCATTTATGGTCTTAAACAGGCTTCCCGTCAATGGTATTACAAATTTCATCAAGTAATATCCTCATTTGGTTTTAAGGCTAATCCAGTTGATAACTTAGTATACCAAAAGTTCAGTGGGAGTAATTTTTTTTTGGTATTATATTTAGATAATATCCTTTTGGCAAGCAACAACAAAAGCTTATTGCACGAAACTAAGAGATTTCTCACAAATAATTTTCAGATGAAAGATCTTGGGGATGCCTTCTTTGTCTTAGGAATTCAAAGACTTAGAGACTATTCTCAAAATATTTTAGGATCTACTCAAAGGAGCTATATTGATACAATTCTAGATAGATTCTCCGTGAAAAAAAGGTAAACTAGGAGACACACTCGTTGCTAAATGAGAGAAGTTTTGTCTCAAACAGTTCCCCACTATGGATCTTGAAAAGGAAGAGATGCATAAGGTTCCATATGCTTCAGCTCTGAGAAGTCTTATGTATGATCAAGTTTTCACCCGTCCCGACTTAGTTTTCATTGTAGAAGTTCTTGGCATATACCTAAGCAACCCTGATATGTAGCACTACATAGCAGTAAAACGTGTAATGTGCTACCTAAAGAGAACTAGACACGTCGTTCTCACATATCAAAAGTCAAATAACTTGGAGATCATTGGGTATTTTGATTCTGATTTTGCAGGATGCCCAGATAGCAGACGTTCCACATCTGGTTACGTCTTTTTCTTGGCTGGAGGAGCCTTCTCCTAGAAGTCTTCCAAACAGACTTTAGTGGCTCCTTCCACCATGGAAACAAAGTTTGTGGCTTGCTTTGAGGCATCAAATTATGCAATGTGGCTACAAAACTTTGTCACCGACCTACACGTCGCTGGGAGCATCAAAAGATCTATGAAGATTTATTGTGTGCAACTGTGCTACTCCAACAACAATGAGTTTTACGAAGTCGAAATTTATCGCTATCAAATATCTTGTCGTGAAAAAAAGAGTTAAGGAGAAACAAATTTTGATAGAACATATAAGGACAAACTTAATGCTAGTTGATCCTTTAACCAAAGGTTTAGCACCTAAGGATTTTCATGGGCATGTTGCTCATATGGGTCTTGATTTTGAGATGGACTTAGATTAGTGGGTGTATTTTCCTTATTTTTCCTATGTTCTATGCTTTGGTTTTATTTTGGTACAAACTGTGTTATGTTTGATTTTCTGCAGAAATAAAAACTTATGAGGTACTATTGTTATAAAAATATCAATTTTTTTTTGTTGTGTGCAAATATTTTAATTCTCAATTGCACCTGAGGAACTTCAATTTGATCTCAATAAACACTTCAGTTGGACCAGTTGAAAATATGCATAATTTAGATATCACATTGCATAAAATTTTCATGTCACACATCCATATCGATATATGTCATCAAGTACATTGATCTAATGGTCGTCGGGGTTCCGTCACATTATATGTCAAGTGACGACAGCTGTAGTGATTCCATTATTGATGTATGAAGTGGACCAGATTATAAAGATGAAATCTAAAGATAAATAGCATTTAGATGCGCACCTAAAGAACTATGATATAATTATTAAGTATATCGCCCAAGTGAAATATTGTTGAAATATTTCATAATTAAGTATTATTTTAATATTCCGATAATTATTATGTGGGCATATATATTTTAATTATACTAACTATTTTATCAAATTAAGTGCCTTAAATAAATAAGTGATCAAATTAAGTTAAAAGACTAATTAGATTTTATTCAATAATATTAATTAATTAATTGGGTATGTGCTATAGGGGTGTACATGGGTCGGTTTGGGTTGAATTTAGCCAAAACCATGACCCAACCCATATAGGGTACATTGGTTTTGGTGAGGTAAAATAACCACCCACAACATCATTGGGTCGAGTTGGGTAAAATCACACATTTGTGGGTTGGATTGGGTTGGGTAGTGGATTACCCAATTTTTTTTTTCTTTTTTTTTCTTCCTTATATAATTATAAATGATTTGTCACATTTTTTCTTAATAAATAATTTAACTTATTACCGTTATTTTTTAAAACATCAAATGTCTAAATGCACAATAAAATTCATCATAAACATATTTACAAAAAGCAAAGTTACATTACAGTAATACATAAAATTTATAAAATACTTACAACTTACAAGAATTAGCATCAAAATTATAAAATTGTGACATCCTAAATAAGTTAAAACCATTACTTATAAAATAAAAGATGTTCAATGGGTTGTAATTGAAGCAACCAAGATTAAATACATCAAAGTCATCACTCATAAATTATAAAAAATAATCACTCAATAACCCATGGGTTTTGTGGGTTGGGTGTGGGTTTACCCAAAACCCAATTATTTTGAATGGTTTTTCATTTTTGAAAACCCTGTTCACCCAATGACCCGATCCGACCCATTTTTTTTGTCGGTTTGGGTGGGTTTTACTGGGTTTGTTGAGTTTACCCAACCCATGTACATCCCTATGCTCAAATATGAGTAGATGTTAGGATGACCCATTTGGAAATAATAGAAACTCTAATTGGTCATCACACTATATATAGGTTATGGTCCGCAATATACCATACACAAACAAATAACCCTTTATCCTCACCTGAATAGTATTCGAGGCATTATGAGTATCAATTGACGAAGAATCACATAAGCCATCGTGTATTCTTTGTTTATCTTTCAACTCTCAGGATTACCGCCAACATGAAATTTCTCAATAGATTCAAGTATTCCTATAACCATCGGTAGGTTTTTTAATTTTATACATGTCTGTAGGACTATCTGACTTTCGCACTTTATTATATATATATATATATATATATATATATATATATATATATATATATATATATATATATATAAAGTCACATACGTTTAGATGATAAATATCAACAAATAATTCAATAAAAATAAAATTCAAAATATTATTAACCATAATTTTAAAATTGAGTCAAACGAAGTGCACTAAAGAAAGAATTCTAAAATTGAAGCGGTCAATTTGCAACACAGCCTTTCTAATTATAAATAAATTATTCAGTAAGTTGGTTTTAACCTTAACCGATTATTATTAGTCGTAAAAAAGGTCATGCTGTAAATTACATTCAGATACAAGGATGCAAGTTCTATACATAGCATCTTGATGAGGCTATATTAGTAAAAGGACACAACTCCGCGTCACTGCCACTAAAGATAAATGATTCAGTAAGCACCAATAGCAATTACATTACGCAGCCGTGTTTTAACTTTCAACATTTTCTTTTCCGTCATCACATCCATCTAATTGAACATAAGACTATCCAACTAATTTTCTTTTTGGACAAAATTTCAACTAAATAGTATGTTTCTTATTTTATTAAAAAAATTCAATTATGTTGTGTTTCTTATTTTATTAAAAATATATCTAAAGCAGCATAAATTTGATATTTGTATAAATTAAAAATTATGAATATGCTAACAGACTCAAAATATCACGTTATTAGTTATTAGCATGTAAAATAGTAAAATTTTTGGTAAAATAAAAAGGTAAAATTTTTGGTACCCATAGATTTAAGTTGAATATTGATACCTTTAATATAAATTATAGTAAAATTTCAGTTATTTTTAAATAAAATAAAATAATAAAGTAATGAGGGATTGAATCATAGTATTTGATTGATTAAGGATACTAATACTTAGGGGTGGCAAAACGGGCTGTGACCCGTCGGGCCGGCCCGCGCATCCCCAAAAACTGCACGTTTGGATTGGAATTTTTTTGCTCGCCTACCCGCTCAGTCCGCCCCGCTTTAAGCTCATCCCGCCTTAAGCTCGCAAAAAAAGGGACGGGTTGACCCGCCAACCTAGTTATCAAGCACTTAAAATGTGTATTTTGGTTGAATGAAGGTTAATACTTGAACTATAGTTTTAGAATACTTGTTAATGATTCTATTTTATACATTTATTTGTGAATTATATGCAATATTTTTAAGTAAATTTTTTTTAAGCCCAATTTCACTTGGTGGGCTTGTCAGCCCCACTGTTGAGATTGTAATTCCTTGTGTCGAAGCAAGTGTGACTCGACAAAAACAAGGATGTGCCGAAATTAGCATAGTGTGTGTCGAGTTGTGTTAGATGTTGAAGTGTCGATGCGGGTTGCTTGACACATAATTTCGACTTAGACCAAAATAAAAAATTTGGGCTTTTGTGTTTTTGGGCTTTACCTTAGGGAGCAAGCTAGCTCAATTATAAATAGAGGGAGTTTATTTTGGGCTTTTGTGTTTTTGGGCTTTTCCTTAGGGAGCAAGCTAACTCAATTATAAATAGAGGGAGTAACCCCTATTTTGAGTAAGAAGAATTAAGAAAATATTGTAATACACAATAGAAAGTGCAGTTGCACAGTTGAATAATATTTTCTCAATTTGAGAGCAGAGAGTTACTCTGCAAAAATCATCTCCTATTCTTCTATTTTGTCAAACCCTAATCTTCTTCATTATTCAGTTTTCTTTCTTCTTTCATTAACAATTGCTGCACAGAATCATTCTTGCAATCAATGTGTGATTGTTTCACTTGAGTGAAGAGTGAAGAACAAGGGATTTCGATCAGTTGATTGAATCTTGTTCATCAAGATTGATTCGAAATTCTCAAAGTTTTGGGTTAATTCCAACATCTGGTATCTAGAGCACTGTCTGGGCAATTTGTGGAAAGAAAATCACGATGGTGATGAATAATCCAAAAAGGTATTTTTCGACGAGTCTTCTGATTCTCAAGAACAATAGTTATAAGAATTGGTGCAAGCAGATGAAAGTAGTTTTCTATTATCAAGATCTTTGGGATCTTGTGAAGGAAGAAGTAATAGCGCTTGTAGAAAACGCGACGGATCAAGAAAATGTTGCATACAAAGAATTGAAGAAGAAAGATTATAAAGCTCTCTTTATAATTCATCAATGCGTTGATCCAGACAATTTTGAAAAGGTTGGTGATGTAGAATCAACGAAATAAGCTTGGGAAATCTTGGAGAAATTGTTTGGAGGCGCAGAGAATATGAGGTTACAAAATCACAAAAGGACATATGAATTGCTTCAGATGGAAGAAAGTGAAAGCATAATTGATTTCTTTACTAGGGTTACTAAATTGGTGAATCAAATCAAGGTATGTGGAGAAGTGTTAACATTAAGATTAGTTGTTGCAAAAATCTTGAGGTCATTGGCTCCAAAATTTGACCACGTGGTAGTAGCCATAGAAGAGTCGAAAGATTTGTCAGCATTGACAAAGGAAGAGCTTCAAGGGACTCTTGAATCTCCTGAACAAAGGATGGCTGAAAGAGCTACAGGAAATTCAAAGAGTGGTGTGACTTTGCAGGCGCAATCAGCGAAAAAAAAAGGCAAAGGAAGTTGGAATGGCAACAAAGACAGAGGAGGCTACAACAATTCGACTGGTCGAAATCAGCAAGAAGGAAACTGGTCGAATCAGAGAAAACCCTGGAACCAAGGCAACAAAAGAGGTGGTGCTACAGGTAGAGGAAGAGGTGGTGGTCGAAAACCTAACAAAAGTAACATTCAGTGTTACAATTGTCAGAAGTATGGTCATTATTTTAGTGATTTTCTTGAAAAGCAGAAGAATCAAGAAACTGATGCAAAGCTGGCGAGACATGAAGAAGAAGAAATGTTGTTGATGGTTACAACAAGAGATGAAGAAAGATTCCAGGACCAATGGTACTTGGACTCAGGATGCTCATCACACATGGCTGGTAGGAAAGATTGGTTTGTCAACAAAAAGCCCTCAATGAAGAACATGGTGAAATTTGCAAATGACAATACTCTAGCAGCTATAGATATTGGTGATATTCTGATTATGAGGAAAGATGGCAAGAGGTCAGTAATTTCAATGTATTGTACATACCAGGTACGAAGAGTAATTTGCTCAACATAGGGCAGCTGGTTGAAAAGAACTACAAGGTGTCGATTGAAGACAATATGATGAGAGTTCTCAACTCAAATTGAAGGTTGATCTTGAAGGCTCCAATGTCTCAGAATAGAACCTTCAAGATTTAGCTTAATGTGATTGAGCATAAGTGTCTTGCAACTGCAGCCAGTAGAGATGAATGGATAGGGCATTATAGACTTGGCCATCTCAATTTCAAAGACATCAGAGATTTGAAGAGAAGAAATATGGTTTCAAGATTACCAGAAATCGACATCCCAAACGAAGTATGTGAAGAATGTGTGCAGGCGAAGCAACACAAGAACAGCTTCAGCAAGAATGTGTATTGAATGCATAAAGCCCTGTATGGACTTAAGCAAGCTCCAAGAGCTTGGAATAAGAAGATAGATAACTTTCTAAGGGAGAAGAAATTTGTGAAGTGCACAACTGAGCATGGAGTATATGTAAGGAGAAGCAATAGTGAATTGTTTATACTATGTCTCTATGTCGACAGCATGTTAGCTATCAATCTGACGAAGAATCCGATAACACATGGGCGAAGCAAGCACATCGAAATAAGGTTCAATTATCTTCGAGAGCAGGTAGAAGAAGGGAAGATGAACTTGGAACACTGTAAAATTGAGAATCAGATTGCAGATATCATGACGAAATGAGTTCAAGTCGAAGTCTTTAAGAAGCTAAGGTCTATAATGAATATAGATAGCTTAGACACAATGAATTAGGTGGTGTGTTGAGATTGTAATTCCTTGTGTTGAAGCAAGTGTAGAGCGACAGAAACAATGACGTGTCAAAATTAGCCTTGTGTGTGTGTGTCGAGTTGTGTTAGATGACGCAGTGTCGAAGCAGGTTTCTTGACACAAAATTTTGACTTAGACCAAAATAGAAATTTTGGGCTTTTGTGTTTTTGGGCTTTACCTTAGGGAGCAAGCTAGCTCAATTATAAATTGAGGGAGTAACCCATATTTTGAGTAAGAAGAATAGAGAATAATATTGTAACATACAACAGAAAGTGCAGTTGCACAGTTGAATAATTTTTTCTCAGTTTGAGAGCAGAGAGTTACTCTGCAGAAATCATCTCCTTTTCCCCTATTTTTTCAAACCCTAATCTTCTTCCTTATTCAATTTTATTTCTTCTTTCATTAACAATTGTTGCTCAGAATCATTCTTGCAATCAATGTGTGATTGTTTCACTTGAGTGAAGAGTGAAGAACAAGGGATTTCTTTCAGTTGATTGAATCTTGTTCATCAAGATTGATTTGAAATTCTCAAAGTTTTGGGTTAATTCTAACACCCCTCCCCCTTTTTTGGTGGACTTTAGATGAAGCGAGGCGGGGAGGGGTGAACGGCCCGTTTTGCCATCTCTACCTATACCTAACTAAATCAAAAAATACTGGAATGTCCACCAAATAAAAATGACTAAAATACTCACGTTTCCAAATCTATAATATTGGTGCCCCAGTCTTTCAATGATTTTGTTGCATATGACAAAAAATAAATAACGTCTAGCTAAGATAATAAGCAAAACGGTATCGCATTCTTAAAATAACACGAAAAAAATAAAATATCGATGAAATATTATAAGTGTTTGTGTGTTAATTAAAAAAAATAAGTCTCGCATTGTTTAGCATATACATGTTGAAATATTATGTGTATTATCGAGAATTTATTTTTCTCTTTTATTTCTATCCCCTTGGAAATTTATCTTTTCAGGGAAATTTCGTCTCTTAGAAAAAAATTTCTCCCTTTAATAATTAAGAATGATCAAAATATCATAGTTCATTTGATTGTTCATTCAAAAGTTAGAGTGGTTTGTACCATATTGACGGATATAAGTACCATAAACAAATTTCAAGTGGTTGTTTTCATAAACAAATTGCCTCCTACTTGAAAAGACTTAAAAAAAAACCTTCATAGACACAAAACTAAGGAACCTTCACAATTCACCTACTACAATTATGGAAAACCCGACCATATGACACGCAACTGTAGAAAAAAATCCAAGTATTGTATTGCAGGCTAACATGAATACGAAAGAGGCATATGTGGCTATGATTATTGAGATCAACCTTGTAGGTGGATCAAGTGAATGGTGGATCAACACATGTGAATCCTTTCATTTTAGCTATGTTCTTTATATGTTCAAGACATACACTTCTATAGGAGATAAGAAAGTGTTGTTGAGAGATTCTTATGCCACTAAGGTTACAGGCATTAGAGATGTGGAAAATCAATTCACGTTCAGAAAGAAGTTGATTCTCAAGGACGTGAATCATGCTGTAAAGATTACAAAAAATATGGTTTCTAAATTTCTTATTAAACAAGGCTTAGTTGACATAAACTATATGTGCATATTTGTACACCATCTCTAAGAATGATACTTTCTCATGTTAACAAGTAAGTTCTTTCAAATTTGAGTAGCTTAGGTTAAATTCTTAGGTTATCTTTAAATGATTTTGAAAAATGTAATTTTTGTAGTTAATTTAAAATAACCAAACAATTGCATAAATCAATATTTAGAGAATTTGAAACATTAGATTTAATATACTGTAATATATGCAAGTTTGATGGTACCTTTACTAGAAACATAAAATGATACTTTATCACCTTCTTTGATGACTGCTCTGATTATATCTTTGTATACCTCATAAAATTGATGCGCTTGACATGTTCAAACTTTTTCTAACTAAAATTGAAAATAAATTTAATAAGAAAGTCAAGAGAATTTGAAGTGATAGATGCATTTAATATAATTCTCACACCTTCTACGAGTTTTATAAATAGCACAAAACTATTCATGAAATAACTACATCTTACTCTCTTTAAATGAATAGTAAACTGGAAAGAAAGAATAAAACCTTTAACGAGTCAGTTGATGATATTATGCTTAATTCTGGCGTTGAATATCATTGATAGGGGATTTTCTTAATTATTTTTTTCTGTGCTAAATATAGTGTGTAAGTGTTAGCCTGGAATTTCTAGCTGGTGAAAACTCAACAAAGAATGGCAATAGCTACGTTTAAAATTCTAAGTGTCAATAGTTTTAGCTTAAGGCTTCAACATATTAACCATGCCGATTAAATGGTTCGAATAACCTATTAGATGAGTCGAGGTGAATAATAGTTTGGAGGAGTCTCAAGAAGAGATCCATAAGATTAGGATCACTCTTTCTTCCAAATATGTTCAGAATCTTGAAAAAAAGTTTCACATATTAGGTGTTAAGGACTTAGAACTATGTGATATGAAGATGTCTCACCATTATGGAGATTGGTCAGGGGATCTTGACAGAAGTAGTTAAGGTGTTCAAAAGCAGTTATCAACGCAATTATCACCATGATGTTGGGTTTTCAACAGTTTTACCTTTGAAGATGCGTAGAAGCAAGTTAGAGCAAAGTTGCCTAAGTAGTGGGATCCGTGTCAGACCTTTAAGATCTACTCGTCGTTAACAACAGACACTGAAATTTTGTGTCTTTTATATAATTTATTTGTATTTTCATATGAAATGTTTTCATTTGTTGATTGTTTATGCGTTTTAGGAGTGGTAAGAAACTTCCAAAAATGACTCGTCCAACTAAGAACCCAATTCCCCCTCAGATAAATGCTCCCAACATAGAAGAACAAGAAATAGATTTGACGGTTGGCAATGCAGGGACTACAAACACAGTTGGAGAAAACCTTATGGTTATAAGCTAGATAACAACGTTGATTGTATCACCAGAAATAATGGTATCTTTACCACAAGTAATGAGTGTGCACACCGCCCCTTGGGATACACAAAGTATGGTAGGAGACCAAACCCTCAAGTGGTAGGGAACAACCTTATGGTATGCCAATGGCGATGATGGCAAGCCTACACTCTAGTGCATCTACTTATGCCGATAATACAATGCCTATTGCATCCCTTATTAACCCATAATTAACATCAGTGTCTGCTGTTAATAACCCTGGTTGAATGGAACAACCACCAGGAGAGTTAGGACTTTTTCATCTATGTATGTCATCCTTAATCAATAATTCTCTCTAGTCTGTAAGACAACAAATGGATGAGAGTAATCATGAAATGGTTAATATGCTTACACATCAAATAGGCGCATTGTTCATTCCTCTAATTCATAACACTAATCACAATTACCAGCAATTGGCCCAAAAATGGTTCGAATTACTGATTTCTTTGGTTCTCCTCTGGCGCCTATTCATCAGATGCCTAATAACCATATACCATACTAGGCCATACCAACTGAAACACCCATACTCAGGGTAGTCGAAGGTAATGCGGGCCAAGTTGGTTCTGAGGTGGTAATGGTGCATAGAAACCAGGATGTTGACCAAGTAGTTAGAAATGTCCAACAAAATAATTTTAGGGGGAAACAATATAACTAATGTGGTCGAACAGATATAAGCCCATAATTGCATGAATGTTGGCCTCCACAGACTAAATTTTGTGTCATCACTGTCTGAATATATGTAGCAGACTAAGTTATCCAGAGGTTGGAAAATCCCAAAGTTTACTAAGTTTGTAAGAGACACCAACATATTCACAGTCGAGCATGGGTCAATCAGTAGATTATCCCTAAGTTTACTAAGTTTACATGGGTCAATCAAAGATTAGCCTCAAGGAATTAGCTAGTGTAAGGCAAAAGATGGCTAAATCAGTAGATGGCTACCTAAATTAGTTTATGATAATGAAGTAAGGATGTTTTGCCCAAGTTCTTGAACATGAGTTAGTTGAACTAGCCGCATGGGGTCTAGACAATTCCATTAGGAAGAAGTTGGATACCTAATACATGAGGGACATGGCCCAAATAGTAGAAACGTTTGATAAGTCGAACAAATGAAGGTTGAAAAGGCTATGTCAAGTAAATACCATAAAAAAGAAAAAATCAACTATGTAGAGGTAGATGAAATTGAACAAGTATCTGACATTGAATGTGATTTGTAGAAGAGGGTGAGGTTAATTTGGCAGAACTAAAACTAGGACCTCTTATGTTTTTAAGGCGTTGAAACCTTCAGATGGGAAAAATCCTGTTGAACCTACCAAAAATGAGAAATTTGTTACAAAACCATACACATTTGATGTAACTAAATGTGACGAAATCTTTGACTTGTTAGTTGTTGATGGCCAGATTGTAGTCCCTAAAGGAATCAAAACACCACCATTAGAACAAAGAGAAAAGGGTTTTATAAATTCCATAATTTTCTTGGTCATAAAACTTCCCAATGTGTCCTTTTCAGGGTTTTAGTACAGAGTGTGTTGAAGGAAGGAAGGCTCAAATTTGCTGAGAAGAAAAGGCCCTTGAAGGAAGCTAACTCTGATCCCAGGGTAGAAGAGAACCTCTTTGTTGATCCTGTGGAGATATTGATGGTCGATGTCACTGAAGACCTCGACATTAAAAGTGATGAATTGAACATGCTTGATTATAACGAGCACGTAAAGGTAGTCCATCTTGCGGTTGAAGAGAAGCTGATAGATTTCCTATATAAGTGTAAGCTTAAGGATTCTGAAGTCATGATTTTCCCTCACTGCAGTGCAGTCTTTGATAAAGAAGTTACCAAAGAGGTGGAGAAAATTAGACCTCATACTCACTAACCAAAGAGATTTGGTAAGCAAGACAAGCAAGGAAAGTTTGTCTTTGACAAGAGGGGAATCCTCCACAAAGTGCAACAAAGCAAAACTTATTTCTCACCAGACAATGCTCCCTTAGGCGGGTGGGTCAGATCTGCAAATGGATAATGAGTGAATACGGCACGATTGTTTTAGAAAATGCATGATAGCTTCATTAGTATTACCATTAAAAGAAATCAACAATGCTTAAAAGCAAATAGCGTTTAACATGCAAAGAAATTACACTGCTAGAAATAGCCAAATGATTTCCAGCACAGAAGAAACTCTCTCGTGCTTGACTCACTGTTGGGCTAGCCTTCTTCAGAGTTGGAGGTTGTTCTGCTCATTGGGACCAGTATGATAGTAATCTTCACACATATTTTCGTCAATTTCATCCATAGCATGAACTGATGGTCCCGCATAACCAAGTAAAGGATTAATGTTAATTTGAAGGACTTGAAGCGTGAATGAAATTAATTTGGACTCAATCAAATCTTGTACGCTATTTTGAAGTGCTTTGCAATCCTCGGTTGAATGTCCTGGTGCGCCGGCATAAAAACAACATCGGGCATTGGGGTCAAAGCTTGGTGGGTACGAAAGAGGCATTGGGTTCAGTTCCTTCAGCTATACTAATCCACTATTGATCAATATATGGGTGAATATGATTATATGGCATTGGCAAAGAATCAAACTGCCTCTTTGGACTTTGAGTGTGTTGGCGCTGCCATGGCGGAATGTGCTGCCATTGGTATGGTTGTTGTTGTGGACTTTGTTATTGATGATGAGAAGCACCTCGATTTGCAGGATAATATTGACCATGTGGAGGTAATGGAACCTGACATGGAGACCTAAAAGGTTGCTGACTCTGAACACCTGATATATATGGATACTGATAATAAGGCACTGAAGGTGGAGTTTGTAGAGCTTGGGGAATTTCCTATATTGCGTTAACTTTATTTTCCTTTTCCTTTTAGAAATTGCTAAGGGATTCACTCTCACTAGTCTAGTATGGCTACTTGAGGCGCCTTGGATTCTTATGTTTTTTAGGCCACTTTCGATGCATTTCCAAATTGTCACTAGTTCAGCGAAGGTTGATGGCGTGTTGTTTATCATCTTTTTGAAGTATGGTCCTTGCAGGGTACCTATAAACATACCAGTTAGCTCCCTATTCAGCATTGGTGGTTGAACCCGAGTAGCCAACTCTCTCCATCTTTGGGCGTACTCTTTGAACGACTCAGTGCTCTTCTGAGTAAGATTTTGCAATTAAGTACGATTTGGAGCCATATCTGTGTTGTATTGGTAATGTTTCATGAATGCTTTATCCAAGTATTTATAGGTGTAGATATGACCTCATTCTAATTGCATATACCATTCTAATGATGCTTTAATGAGACTGTCTTGAAAGCAGTGGATGGGCAACTTGTTGATGCAAACGTATGCGTCCATTTTTTGACAATACATCGTCAAATGAGTCTTTGGACAAGTAATCCTTTTGTACTTCTCGAAATCTGGTGTCTTGAACTTTGGAGGGATTACTACTTCTGTCAATAAGCATAGATCGAGAGCGTCGAGCCCATAGGTGTCTCTCCCCTCTATGGCTTTAACCCTCTATTTTAATGCACGACATATCTCAATAACCTCAGCATCATGTGGTCATTCATTATTCAACATTGGGCTTGCCCCTTGAGAATTTGGCATGGTGAACGCAAACCTATGATACTCAATAGCATCATGAGGTGAGGTATGCCCATCTTGGATGGTGTGATGCTCTTGTATAGAAGGATTCTCAAGTTGGATTTGTACCGACTGAGGTTGAGCATAACCACTTATTTGTGGTGGAACAACATTCTCATTGACTGGAGTCAGCTGAACGTTGTCCTCTCTTTGTGCCAAAACTAACATAGCCTCCATGAGTTGGTTTAGCTGGTTCTCCATTAGGTCAATATCTTTTCTTAACACAACATGGCTTTGCACCTCTGGGTCCATGATCCTTTGAGAGTTGCTACAAGTCTGATATGAATAGTCGGGGAATCAGCTATGGTTTATGGACAAAGGTGGAATGAGTTTTTTTTTTGTATTTTTTGGAAATGTGTGTATATGCATGTTTGATGCACGCGGATACGAAAACTTTTTATGTTCATGTTAAGTATGTTATGATAATGAAATGCTCATGTTATGTATGAGAAGTTGGGTATGTAATCAATGGTTCTAGGAGTAGGAAATTCATATCTAAAGTTTCATATTTCCTCACTGATGTCATTTGGAACCTTCTTGCTTCTTGGTCATATATATTTCCTTTTCTTCAGGTCAGACTTCCAATAATTTTGTTGACTGGTCTAGATAGTGATAATCAAAGAATCTGGCCTCACTTTTCTTTTGGATATATCAGTCTTAAGGAAGCTTGCATTCTTAAATCTAAATATCCAAATAAAATTCCTTGGGCCAACAGTATTTGGAGAAAGGATATCTCACCTTCAAAGGTAATGCTTGTATGGATATTAATGCAGCACAAGATTGTTATTGGTGATGTTCTTATGCCTAGAGGTTTCTAATTGGAATCTTGTTTCACTTTGTGCAAACCTATAATTAAATCTCTAGAGCACTTATTCTTCAGTTGCAGTTATGCAAGAACACTATGGCACTAGTTTTGCAACATTGCTTGAATCCATAATAGGCCCACTAAATTAAAGGAACTTTGGAGGATTGGTTCTTCTGATTTACCTCAATCATCTTTGGTCCTCAGGTATGCTCTTATAGGGCTTCTTAATTTGGTTTGGTAAGAGCAATGCCTAATACATGCACATTTCCATCTTTAGCAACAACATCATTGCAAGCATAAAAGCTCAAACAACTATCTCTGGTAATAACTCCTCTACAACTGCTAATTCCTCCATGGAAGACTTCACCTTGCTCAAAGATTTTGTTAGAGAAATTTCTAAAATATTGAATTCATAATGATTAATTTAATTTTATGAATCATTTAAATCATAAATGGCTATGTGATATAGTGGTTGAGAATTTTTATGTTGACTCAAAGGTAACGAGTTCGACACTCGAATATAACATGTTTTGGGTTTATTTGTGAAATTGACAAAATAAATGGCCAAAAGTTGCATCTGGCCGGACTCTAACATGCAACTTGTTGGCAGTAGGCGGATGACCACAAATTGGTACCACTAGACCATTATAACATTTGGTTTATAGTCTGAACATAATAATATATAACAGTTGCAAATATGCAATGATTTCTATAAATAGAGATATTGTTCCAATAGAAAATATACACGAAAATTACATGTTTCAAGTGTCAAAAATCATATCTAAGTCATTCTTTTATTTTTCTAGTGCACGAGAATAAGTGAGGGAACTTTATTCTGTAAAATATCATTGATCGATATGCTTAATTTGAATGTGCGATTCATGTTACAATTTCTAAAGTATCCTAAATGGGATTCGCCGGATTACCCATTTGTATCCAATTTGCCTAAATTGGTGGGGGCGAATCGAACCTAAAGCTTAGTGTAAACACACGCTTTGAAATTTATTTTGTGCAACCTTCATTATACCGTTTTCATCTTCTTCTTGTTCATGTTTTGCATCAGACCCCCAACACAAGATCTAACAATCTTTAGGTTCGATTCTCATTTTTTATCCATATTTATTTATAATTAATATTAAAGTATGCAACTTTAAAGAAGATGATAACAATATTCAATGATTGTGAAAGAATATATGTTTGTTTATTCATAATCATGGTGAAAGGTACATACTTATTTTTAAATAAATAAATGTTATATGATGTTCTAATTTTTGTAAAATATGTTGAAAGTAAATATTTATGGTAACCTTAATACGTGCAATAAATTATATATGCATGATTTATAAATCATTCAAGTGTGTGAATTTGAATAATTAAGAATATGTTTGGTTTATGGTGTATACTTGAATATAAAATACATGTTAAATATTATTCTTTGGTGCAAGTAATTTATTTTAATTAATAACTAATTGTTTATGCATGAAATGATTTAATAATAAATATATAAATAAAAAACATGATTTTGAATTTATAATGCATGTATTGGGAACATAAAATGATGGAAATAAAACATTGAAAATATCAAGAACACGTTTAAATTGTATATTTTATTTATGAAAAAATTTATTAATTTTAAAATGATTTATCTCGTATTATATGTGTATCATAATATAAAAATATTATTTCTTATTTATCTTGATATTAAAATTAATTTGGGTATATTTTAGATCATTGTAAGTTGACAAATATTTATAGAGAAAAGTTATAGAAAATATTAATGATGAGAATTCATTGATTATTTTGTATTGTGACTTTTATTTGAGTATACCATAGAACATTGTTAAATATGAAACATGAATTTATCGGATAGAATAGAATTTGTTATGCATATGTTAGTTATGCAAGAAAATTGTTTATTTTAAAAGAATATAAATAAAATCTATGGTGTTGTATTTATATGGAGTTTATGAATTACATGTTTGAACCCACTTCAAGAAATAAAAGTTAGTCATGACAAATTTGTATGATTATGATTGTCGATTACTATAAATATATAATACATTAAATATATTTTGAATATATTTAAGTGGAAGTAAAACCTCAAATTAAAAAGGCTAGCAAATATAGAATGACATAAAATTTATGTATATGACAAAATAAATGACAATGTGAAACTATGATGTATGTATGGAGAAATAGAGAAAAGAAGTATTCATGCAAAGGAGAATATTGGAAGCAGTAGCATTATTCACAACTGAATAACACCAAGTGGTGATTATGTCTTATATAGTTAGTTACATTTACAACAAACTCTAACTACCAAGTGTAACTAACTATAAACAGAAATAACACTAGTAGCTTCCACACTAAGAAAGCCCATTATTCCTTATGTTTAACACCCCCCCCCCCCCCCCCCCCCCCTCTCAAGCTGGAATAGATGTCAATCATGCCAAGCTTGCTTTGAAGGATGTTGAAAGGTCCCACATGTAAAGATTTTGTCAGTATGTCAGCCACTTGATCCTTGGAGCCAATGGGAAGTAAGTGAAGGATATCAGCTTGAACTTTATCTCTAACAACATGACAATCAATCTCGATGTGCTTAGTCCTTTCATGGAATACAGGATTAGCATCTATGTGTAATGCTGATTTGTTGTCAAAATAGATCACAAAAGGAGTGGTGTGATGTATCATGAAGTCTTGCAACAGATATAGAATCCATTGTCCTTCACAAGTAGCTTGTGCCAATGCTCTATACTCTGCTTCAGATGATGATCTAGATACTATGGCCTACTTCTTACTCTTCCAGCTTATGAGTGAGTTACCAAGGAAGAAGCAAAAACTAGTTGTTGATCGTCTAGTGTCAGGGCAAGCTCCCCAATCAGAATCTGAAAAACCCTTAAGTGGGAGGTCTGATGATAAACTGAAGAATAAGCCATTACCAGGACTGCCTTTAAGGAATTTTAAGATATGTATGCCTACCAACATGTGATCAGTATGTGGAGCACTCAGAAACTGGTTGAGTTTGCTTACAACATAAGCTATTTCAGGTCTGGAGTGTGTAAGATACAATAATCTTCCAATCAGTCTTGTGAACTCAGTATGATCAGAGAGAAGATCACCAGATTCTTTGTGTAATTGTTGATGAGGTTGCATAGGAGTGCTACATGGCTTTACTCCAGTCAATCCTGCATCCTGCAACAAATCTAAAATGTATTTTCTTTGATATAGACTGATGCCTGCCTTGGATCTGCTAACCTCAAATCCAAGAAAATACTTAAGTGTGCCCAAATCCTTGATGCTGAACTTTGAGTGTAGAAGTGACTTAATGTTGTTAATTTCATCAACATCAATCCCTCCTAAGACTAGATCATCAACATAAACAAGAATAGCAGTGAAATATTGGGACTTGCATTTGGTGAATAGAGAGTAGTCAGACTTGGATTGAATGAAGTCTGTCTGTAACAAAGTTTTTGTCAATTTGGCATTCCACTGCCTACTGGCTTGCTTAAGGCCATATAGAGACTTGTTGAGTTTGCAAACAAGAGTGGAATCAGTAAGGGAAAGGCCAGGAGGAGGTTGCATATAAACCTCTTCATATAAATCACCATGGAGAAAGGTTGTGTTAACATCCAGCTGGAAAAGAGGCCAGTTATTGGCAGCAGCAATAGCCAAGAACACTCTAATAGTAGTCATCTTAACTACAGGGCTGAAAGTGTCCATGTAGTCTAATCCCCCAGTCTGAGTAAATCCCTTTGCCACCAGCCTTGCCTTATACCTTTCTACAGAACCATCGGCATGCATTTTAAGTTTGAAGACCCATCTGCATCCAATAATTTTCCTGTGCTGAGGTAATTTGACTAAATCCCAAGTATGAGTCTTCATAAGAGTAGCCAGTTCTGACTGAGTGACATCACTCAAGTGTGGATTAGTAATGGCTTCTTTATAAGAATTTGGCTCAGAAATAGATGACATGTTAAGAATATACTGGTTATGATTATGTGAAATATTGTGATAAGAAAGAAAATAAGACAAAAGGTACTTACATTGAGAAGCAGATTGTGTGACAGTTGAATCATCAAGTTGAGCTGTATTCTCAATCAAGTTACAATGATAATTTTGAAGGTAATTGAGAGGATGACTAGCTCTTTTAGATCTTCTTATGGGAGGGTCGGGTTGAGGTATGGTGGGGAAAATAGAAGGAAGAGATGAAGAGCTAGTAGGAGTAGGCTGATCAGTATCAGAATGAGGATCAGGATTGAGTGTGGATGAGCTGAAGGGGATAAAATGAAGAGAATCATAAATATAAGGGAAATCAAACTCAGATGTGGATTGAGAAAGAGGTTGAGGGGTAGAGGTAGAAGAAGAGGAAGGACTATCTTGGTAAGGAAACACATTTTTAAAGAATGTAACATCTCTTGACAAAAAAAAAATTCTTTGGAATGTAAATAAAAAAGGATGTAACCCTTAACTCCAAGTTTGAATCCTAGATAGATACATTTTCTAGACCTGGAATCAAGTTTCTTTCTATGAGTATGTAATGTGGAGGCATAGCATAAAGAGCCAAAGACTCTAAGAGAAGTAAATTCAGGTTGCTGACCATTCAAAACAAGATATGGTGACTTATTGTGTAAGAAAAGTGTAGGGAGTCTATTAATGAGGTGAATGTCATGGCTGACAGCAAATGACCAAAAGAGTTTAGGAAAATGGGCCTGAAATAAAATGGCCCTAGTAATGGCAAGAATATGTTGATGTTTCCTTTCAACAATGCCATTTTGTTGAGGGGTAGCAACACAAGAAGTGTGGTGAAGAATGCCATGAGCCTGATAATAATCTTTAAGTATGAATTCATAACCATTATCAATTCTAATGCACTTAACAAATTTGTTGTATTGAGTAAGACCCATGGAAACAAAGTTTTTAATAAGGGAAGGAGTTTCAGCCTTAGTGTGCATGAGGAAAATCCAAGTAAACCGACTTTTTTCATCTACTGCAGTTAAAAAATACTTGTGACCTTGCATAGAAGGAACAGACAGTGGACCCCAAATATCCATTTGAACAGGATCAAAAATAGCATTGGAATGATGAATGCTATCAGAAAAGGGTAATCTCTTTTGTTTGGCATAAAAACAAGTGTCACTGGGTACATTGGATGATGGTAGAGTAATAAAAGGAAACACTTTCTGTAGTTCAACTAATTTGGCATTGGATGGATGTCCTAATCTCCAATGCCAAAGATTACAATTATTCTTAGAACTAGAAGCTTCATCAGAAGCAACATTGATGTGATGAGAAGGAGGGATAGAAACTTGTGGTTGATTGAGAATGTACAACCCTCATATCAATTCAGCTGCACCAATCATCTTCTTGGAGTAAGAGTTCTGTATCAAACAAGTGGAATTGTCAAAAATCAATTGGCAATTAAGATGAAAAGTGAGTTTAGGGACATATATGAAATTGAATGAAAAATGAGGCATATTTAAGACATTGGTTAGTACAAATTGCTCATTAAAGTAAATGGTGCCTGCATAATTTGAAGTGACTAAAGAACCATTTGGCAATTTGACAGTAATGGGAGGAATTCTTTTCAAACAAGAAAACAATTTGCTTGAGAAACACACATGATCTATGGCACCAGTATCATGTATAAAGAATTCATGAACTTCTTGAGTTGGTATTGTGCAAATAATACCTGAATAGGAGTCATGTTGGGTTACAATTTGATTGACACTATGAGGAGTGGAATATCGGTTCAGCAAAGCCAAAAGAGCCTTGTGTTGAGCAGGTGTAAAACTAATCAATCCTTGGTTAGACTCAGCAGGTGGTGCTGTAGATGATTCATTCTGAGCTTCATTCTCTTCCTCATGCTCAGTAGAAACATTGTTAACTTGACTTTGGTGTTGCCAATGAGGAGGATAACCATGCTTTTTGAAGCATGTATCTATAGTATGGTTGGTCATACCACAATGAGTACAAACCCTCATGCCTCTACCATGACCATTGTTGTATCTACCCCCTATTTGACCTCTGCCTCTAGCTGGAGTTTGGCCTCTACCTTGAGATAAATTACCAGGAAAAGCCAAAACTTTGGATTCTTCAGTAATCACTACCAATTATCTTTCCTGCTGCACAAGTAAAGAATAAACCTTGCAAATATTAGGAAGTGGATCCATTAACATAATCTGAGACCTCACTGCTGAATATCCATCATTCAATCCCTTAAGGAATCTGATAGCTTGATCAGAATCTTGGTAGCGGCGAATCTTGCTGATGGCAGAGCAAGTAAGATCACATTCACAAGAAGGAATTGGACGAAAATTGTCCAATTCTTTCCATAACATTTTCAATTTGGTGTAATAAGATGAGATAGAAGAATCACCTTGCCTAAGGGTGCAAATTTCTTCTTGAATTTTAGAAATTTTGAACACATCGTCGTGATAAAATCGATCCTTCAATTCTTTCCATATGCCTGAAGCTGTCTCCATCCAAAGAACACTCTGTGAGATTTCAAATTCAACTGAGTTGTTGAGCCATGACATAATCATTGTGTTGCATCGATCCCATGCAATGGAATCACGATCATCATCTGGTGGTCGCGGTAAAGCTCCATTGATGAAGTGTAATTTGTTCTTCGATCTTAACGCTATTGTCATTGATCTTGACCAAGAATGATAATTTCCAGCATTCAAGAGTAAGGTTACAAGAACCAATGCAGGGTTTTCGTTTGGATGCATGAAATAGGGATTGAGAGTATCGTTTTGATACCCTTTATTTGCTGAGCTAGTAGATTGATTGCCATTGTTGGAGCTTGAAGAGCTTTCAGATGACATGATGGAGAAAGATGCGCAGAAATGAAAAAGGATGAGTTATGAACAAAGAGAAATAACCAAGCTCTGATACCATGTGAAACTATGATGTATGCATAGAGAAATAGAGAAAAGAAGTATTCATGCAAAGGAGAATATTGGAAGCAGTAGCATTACTCACAACTGAATAACACCAAGTGGTGATTATGTCTTATATAGCTAGTTACATTTACAACAAACTCTAACTACCAAGTGTAACTAATTATAAACATAAATAACACTAGTAGCTTCCACACTAAGAAAGCCCATTATTCCTTATGTTTAACAGACAAAAGTGTCATGATGATAGTTTATCGAAACTATCAAGAATATAGAATATATGTTGTATATGATAAATGTACTAATATGACAAAAATGTCATGATTTGATGATATATGGTAAATACTATCAAGAGTACATAAAGTAATCATATGCATAATTAGTTGAAAAATTGAATATTCATAATTTATTAAAGTTTGGAAAAATCTTGCAATTCTTTGACGAAAGAATTGACAAATATATGATGTTTTTGGATATAATTAAATATAATGAAGAAATCATTAAGGATGTGGAACTAGCCCATATCTAATTAATCATCAATAGTAGAAACTCAACTCACACTTGATTAACGTTAAGTCTTGAGTTCAATGATGAAAGTACAATATCAGAGTGATTGAAGTACTTAATGATAGATATATTCCAAGGGGTAAAAAGTACTTGGACCATAAGAATACGTGTGGTATGATGAGGTTTTCCTATTAATATACATATAGCATATGTTTGTTGGAATGCATAATTATGGGTGCATTTCTAATATAGTCTACCTATATGAGAATGAAGTGGTGCCGCTTCATAGAGTTCAATGGCTTAACTCTTAAATTCTCATAAAAAGGATATGAGACACAAGACCTTATTAAATGTTTCATATTAATAATTCGATCAATGGTACCAAGATTTTATATGTGAGTTATGCATGCTTGTTCTAATAATAATTAGTTCAAAGTTTGTCTACTAATTTATTAGGGGATGAGTGAAAACTTAGCTTACTAAGTGTTAGAGATAAAAATATCTCATCATAACTAGTGTCTAGTATTCTTTACTTTGGGGTTGTAATATTTGAGTCCTACTAGCATAGTGATTCAGTTTGTACTTGGGTGTATTAGTTGTAAATAGTTAGTTGTTAAGTTGTAACATTAGCTGGTAGTTTAGATCACAACTTGTATATAATGTACATCACTAGTTGGCAAAAGCAATAACACAAACTATTCATTCTTTTTCTTCTTCTCTAAACTCTGCTATCATATGCAGAGAATGAATTCTCCAAATCACATAATTCTAACATGGTATCTTTCGATGGTTCTGATCTTCCACTTGCCTCGATCCTCTTCTCTTGTTGAAAATCTCTTCATCTTCCTCATCTGAGCTAGCCATGAATTATGAAGAAAATCAATATTCCGGTGTCAAGATCTCATCACAATTACAAGGGTTTCAAAATGCGTTTGCTAGCTCCAAGATGAACAACTCATTTAGACCTAAACTCTCCATCAAACTGCAAGACAACAACTATCTCCTATGGAATCAGCAAGTAGAAGTTTTGATCTTGACACAAAAGATGCACAAAGTAGTGGTTAATCTACAAATTCCTTAGAAGTTCAACTCGGTTCAAGATCGTGTTTTAGGTACGCTCTCTGATGAATATGAAGCATGGTTGGTCCAAGATCAAGTTGTGTTCATTTGGTTATTGTCTACAATTTCTGAGTCGGTGTTACCTAGGATTCTAGCGTGGAAACATGCTTATGAAGTGTGGGATAAAATTCACCACTATTACAATGCTCAAATGAAAGCTAGGGTTCATCAATTACGTGTTGAGCTAAAATCCACGAAGAAAGGGATCAAGTCAATTACAGAGTTTGTGTTACGCATCAAAGCCATGACTAACTCTTTTCTTGCTGTTGGGGATTCAATTTTAGAGCAAGATCAAATTCATTCGATTCTTGATGGACTCCCATAAGAGTATAATCCATTTGTGATGCACATGTATGGGAGCACTGAATCCCCATCATTATGTGATGTGGAAGCTCTCTTCTATGTGCAAGAAGCTCAGTTGGATAAATTTCGTCAAGAACTTGTTGTTTCCACTGTGGATGCCAACATA
Organism: Lathyrus tuberosus; assembly: GCA_022829125.1. Classification (NCBI taxonomy): domain Eukaryota; kingdom Viridiplantae; phylum Streptophyta; class Magnoliopsida; order Fabales; family Fabaceae; genus Lathyrus; species Lathyrus tuberosus. The sequence continues at coordinate 5,323,736 of JALAZF010000289.1, read as the reverse complement.
GATCACTTGAATCATGACAACAATGGTTCAAGAGGGACCTTTCGTGGCAGAGGCAACAGGTTTGCAAGAGGTGGAGGTCATGACAGGAGTCATGCTACCTCAAGTCCATTTGGAAATCGTCTTACATGTTAGTTGTGTGGCAAATATGGGCACTCTGTTGTTGATTGCTGGCACAAGTATGATGAGAACTTTGTGCCTCCTAATGCAACTAGTTCTCAATCCAATGTTGCAGAAAATTCTGCCTCCACACAAGATTCAACACATGATGCTTCCCAACCTTCTCAAGCTATGGCAATGGTAGCTACTACAAGTCAAGCTTCCCCAAATCAGCCTTATGCTTTCACTTAAGAGTACTCTCTCCCATCACAGCTTGAATCTCAAGCCTGGTTTGCTAACTCAGACGCATCTCACCATCTTACACCTTGGGATACTCACTTACATAATCCTAAACCATAACTAGGCTCTAGTAAAGTTTGTGTTGGTAATGGTAAATTTCTTGCTATTAAATCAGTTGGGTCCATTTTCTTTCATTCTAAGTTTAATCCTAATCATAATTTAATTCTCAATAATGTTCTTCATGTGCCATCTATCACAAGGAAATTACTCTCAGTTTCTAAGTTTTCTGTTGATAACAATGTTAGTTTTAAATTTATGGCTGACAGGTGTTGTGTAAAATGTCAGGTTTCTAAACAAACTCTTGTTGAGGGCTTTCTTGATGCTAGTGGTCTGTACTGCATGCCCAAGCTATCATTAAAGCTCATAGGACCTAATTCTTTGAAAAAAGATCCACCTATTCAACTTGATGCTCAAGGCTACACTGCTGTCAAGCCTAGCATAGATGAAAATATTCCTTGTAATTATGTCAAGCCTAGTATAGATAAATTGTATCCTTGTAATTCTTTGTATTTATGGAACCATAGACTAGGACATACCAATTACAATACTATCAAACAAATTCTCAAACAATGCAATGTGTCTATTTCTAATAAAAATGATTCCTTTTTGTGCAAGTCTTGTAATCTTGGCAAAGCTCATAGATTACATGCTCCTTCTTCTACTAATTTCTATAAAAATGCATTTGATGTTGTATATTCAGATTTATGGGGTCCATCTCCCAATATCTCTAGCTCTGGATATAGGTACTATATTGTCTTTGTAGATGGTCACACTAGGTACACTTGGGTGTATTTTCTAAAACAGAAGTCAAAGGCAATTCAAGCTTTCAAGCTATTCCATATGTTTGTCAAGACTCAATTCAATACAACCATCAAGTCAGTTCAGTATGACTTAGGAGGTGAGATCAGACCATTCTCCAAATTCCGAGCAGAGCTTGGCATTAATCATAGGATCAGATGCCCTCATACCTCTCACCAAAATGGCCTGGTAGAGAGAAAACATCGCCACATAATAGAAATGAGACTAACCTTACTTGCTCAGTCCTCTATACATATAGCCTATTGGGATCACAATTTTGCTACTGCTGCCTATGTGATTTATAGGTTACCCTCTTCCTCACTGCCCAAATTTAATTCCCCTTACCATGCCATCTACCATAAACAACCTAGCTATCATACATTGAAAGTTTTTGGTTGTGCTTGTTTCCCACTGTTAAGACCAAACAATACAAATAAACTTCAGCTTAGAAGCTCTGAATGTATCTATTTGGGGGTTTCACCTCAACACAAGGGGTTCACGTGTCTCAGTAAAGAAGGGAAAGTTTTGTTAGAACAAGATTTTGGTTCTGCATAAATCTCTAAGTTTTGATGATAACAATGCATATATTTTATATGTAACAATTATGTACTCTAATGAATTTTCTGAAGTGTGCAGTTATCAATTTAAAATTGATTATGAATAACTCTTATGAAGTTTCATCAGAATCCTTCTGGCACGCCTCAAGAATTTACTTTGTTTGTTTCTAAAGAAACATCAACAATTCTGATGAATGATGAATGCCTCTGAAGAAAAAGAAAGTTATGCGCTTCTAAGAAAAGGTTCACTTTCGAATCTGATACCTAGCTCTGAACACTCTAAAGACAAGGTTCTGTTGAACAAGTTTTGAAGATTCTAAAGACATCTTTCTAAAGACTTTGAAGACTCTGAAGACTCTGATACCGCTCAGTCGTTCATCTTCTGGACTCACTATTATCTTTCACGGTCTTATTATTACCGTTGCAACATCTGGCATCAAGATTTACGCTTGTAGCCTTCAACGTTTAAACATTCAGCTATATAAAGAATTCTCTACATCACTACTAAAGAAAAGAATAACAAGGATCAATATTACAAGTTAAATACGTTCAGTATAGAAATTCTATCAAAACACAAAGAGTTGTTGCTCATATTTGTGTAATACTTTATTCTTAAATTTTTGTTTCATCAGCATTATAGAAGTAACTTTGTAAACACTTTCTTTGTATCTTCTTTGATATCAATTTTCTCAAGTGACCTAGTGTTAGTATGTAGATTTGAGAGGGCTAAGGTGTTTTTCAAAACACTTTGAAGAACTTGTTGTAATATTTCTAGATTATTGGATTAAGTTATTTTTGAAGGCGAAATCACTTTGGCAGGTGGACTCGAGTAACTTTGTTAACAGTGAACCAGGATAAAAAAAATTGTGTCTTGTTATTCATATTCTCTTGTTAAACTTTGTACTGAAAGTTTTAAAAGTTTACATTTGGTAAAAACCCAATTCAACCCCCCTCCCTCTTTCTTGTGTTTTTCTCTACCTTCAGTTGGTATCAGAGCTCCGACTCTGTTATTGATTTGTCTATCAAACACTTAAACTTGTAGAGAGATCCAACGTGAGAAAAACATTATGGCTACTGCTAACACAAATGAGAGAGACAGTTACAATGCCAAGGCTCGTGTTCTTGATGGAGAAAAGTTTGACTATTGGAAAGATAAAATAGAAAGTTTCTTTCTAGGATATGATGCAGATCTTTGGGATATTGTCACAAATGGTTATGAAATACATGTATTTGCGATTGGTATTCCCATTCCAAGAAACAAAATGAATGATGATCAAAAGCGTGAGTTCAAAAATCATCACAAAGTCAGAATTATCCTTCTCAATGCTATATCTTACAATGAATATGAAAAAATTACTAACAGAGATACAACAAAAGATATTTTTGATTCCTTGAAAATGAAACATGAAGTTAATACTCAGGTCAAGGAAACAAAAGCTCTGGCATTGGTCCAGAAATATGAGGCTTTCAAGATGGAAGATGATGAAACCATTGAGACCATGTTCTCAAGATTTCAAACCTTAGTTGCAGAACTTAAGGTTCTGGACAAAGGTTACTTTACAGTTGATCATGTAAAAAAGATAGTAAGAACCTTCCTAAGAAATGGAGACCAATGGTTACAGCTCTTAAGCTATCCAAGGATCTAAACTCCTTAAGCCTTGAAGAGTTTGTCAGTTCGCTCAGAAGCCATGAAATAGAGCTAGAGGAAGATGAGCCTCAGAAAAAGGGCAAATCTGTCTCTCTAAGGTCTAGATCAGAAAGGAATAAGTCAGAAAAGAATAAAGCCTTCAAAGTGAGGAAGAAGAAGACTCTGACAAAGAAGGTTTTGATGACAAAGATGAATTGTCTCTTTTCTCCAAAAGAATCAAACAACTCTAGAAGAAAAGACAAAACAACTTCCGAAAGCCCAGAAATAGAGGAGATCGCCCAGATTCATCTTCAAGAGGAAGAACGAGCAAATATGTAACATGTTATGAATGCAAGGAGCCAGGACACTATAGAAATGAGTGCCCAAAACTCAAGAAAGAAAGCTCAAGAAAAGAAAGTTTCAAGAAGGATGCGTTCAAAGGCAAGAAGAAAGGTCTCATGGAAACATGGGATGATTCCGACTCTAAAGTATCCGAATCTGACTCTGAAGAAGAGCATGCCAACGTAGTACTCATGGCCTCAACAGGAAACATAACTTAAATAGAGTCTGACTCAGTAGACGTATTTTCTGAATTTTCTCGTGCTAATTTAGAATCATGTTTGTCAGAATCTCTGAATAGGTATCAAAAACTTCAACACAAATTCAAAGACCTAAAAAAGGCTCATGAATCTGAAGTTGAAGAATGCATTAAGCTAGAGAAAGAAGTTTTTAACAAAAAGATGACAATTTGTCTTGGAAAAAGAAAATACTTTTCTGAACAAAAAATGTTTAAAACTTGAAGAAACTCTTTCTAAAGCTTCTCCAACTTCTGAAACCATCTTATATAAATATGATAAGGCATTTCAAACATTCTTAAACAATAGCATAAATAGAAGCAGAATGTCTTCCATGATCTATGGTGTTAGTCACAATGGGAAGAAAGGTATTGGTTATGATTCTGATGATGATGATCAGATTTCACCTCAAGAAAACAAAACAAAATCTCCCTTCTCTTATCACTACACACTATCACAGACACAAAAATTTACTACTGCACAAAACCCAAAGTGGTCAGAAACTCTGGGAAAACTAATCAAAGAGGACCCAAAAGATTATGGGTACTAAAAGATAAAATAGTATATGTTGCAGATATCCTGTGCAGCAGAATTAAAACACCAGTCATGGTACCAGGACTCTGGATGCTCGCGACACATGACGGGAAGAAGGCATATGTTCCAAAGCCTGGAACTTAAAGATGCTGGATACATAGTTTTCGGAGGAAACCAGAAAGGAAGAATCATAGGATCTGGAACAGTTGGTAACATATTTCTTCCTTATATATCTAACTTACTTTATATTGAGGGTCTAATGCATAACTTATTATCCATAATTCAATTAAGTGATAACGGTTATGACATTATCTTTAATCAAAAAACGTGCAAAATTTTGTAAGTCAGAAAGATGGCACAATTCTCTTCACTGGAAAGAGGAAAAATAACATTTACAATATTAAGCTTTCTGATCTTAAAACCCAAGATGTTAAATGCTTAATGTCTATTAACGAAGAGCAGTGGGTGTGGCATAGACGTTTGGGTCATATTAGCATGAGAAGGATTTCTCAGCTAAATAAACTTAGGTTAGTCAGAGGTCTACCTAAGTTGATGTTTACTTCAGATGCTCTTTGTGAAGCATGTCAGAATGACAAGTTTTCAAAAACATCTTTTAAATCTAAGAATGTTGTTTCCACCTCTAGGCCACTAGAGCTTCTACACATTAACTTGTTTGGTCCTGTAAAGACAGCGACAGTCAATGTTAAGAAGTATGGACTTGTCATTGTTGATGATTACAGTCATTGGACATGGGTTAAATTCCTAAGGCACAAGAATGAGTCGCATTCTCTTTTTACTAATTTCTGTTCTAAAGTGCAAAATGAATTTGACTCTAAGATCGTTAGAGTCAGAAGTGATCATGGTGCGAATTTGAGAATCAGTGGTTTGAAGAGTTATTTGAATCTAATGGCATATCCCATGATTTCTCCTACCCTAGAACTCCATAGCAGAACGGAGTTATAGAGAGGAATAATAGGACGTCGCAAGAAATGACCAGAACCATGATCAATGAAACAAATGTGGCTAAGCACTTTTGGGCAGAAGCTGTGAATACACCATGTTACATTTAGAATATGATCTCTATCAGACCTGTTTTGGAGAAAACTCCTTATGAATTGTGTAAGGGTAGAAAACCCAACATTTCTTATTTTCATCCTTTTGGATGCTCTTGTTTTATTCTGAACACTAAAGAGAATTTGAACAAGTTTGACTCTAAAGCACATAAATGCATTATGTTAAGATACTCTGAACGCTATAATGGCTACAGATACAATACAGTAACACGTATTGTGGGAAAGTCAATTCATGTTAGATTCAATGATAAGCTTGACTTAGAAAAGTCAAAGCTAGTTCAGGATTTTGCAGATCTAGAAATAACACTTGAAGGCTCTGGAGAAAAGGCAAAAGACTCTGAGGATAAAGATTCAAAGAACGTTGATAAAAATACATCTGAAGCAACTGAATGTCCTCCAACTCAGAAAAGGCAAAGGAATAGACAAAATATTTCTGAAGTATTAATTCTTAGAGACAAATTTGAACCTGTCAGAACACGATCCACTTTCAAACGAACTGAGGAAATGCTTCTGCGATTGGTGTGTCTTATAGAACCAAGTTTGTGTGATGAAGCACTTTAGGACAATGAATGGATTCTGGCAATGCAAGAAAAACTAAATCAGTTCTCCAAAAATGATGTTTGGTATCTGGTACCCAAGCAAAAGGGAATTCATGTTATTGAAACCAAGTGGGTATTCAGAAACAAATTAAATGAGAAAGGAGTACGACTGGTTGCACAAGGTTACAGTTAACAAGAAGGTATTGACTATGATGAAACCTTTGCTCCAGTCTCCAGGTTAGAATCTATCCGTCTTTTAATTTCTTTTTTTGTTAATCATGGTACTATTTTATATTAAATGAATGTCAAAAGTGCGTTTCTGAACGAATACATTTCTGAAGAAGTATATGTTCACCAACCTCCAGGTTTTGAAAACGTCAAGTTTCCAGAACATGTTTTAAAACTTAAAAAGTCATTATATGGTTTGAAACAAGCTTCCAGAGCTTGGTATGAAAGACTGAGTTCTTTTCTTCTAGAAAATGACTTTACCAGAGATCTGGTGGACACTACTCTCTTCTGTAAGAAATTTGGAAATGATATGATGCTTTGCCAAATTTACGTAGATGATATAATTTTTAGTTATGCTAATCCATCTGTGTGTCAAGAGTTTTCTAAGCTAATGCATGCGAAATTTGAAATGAGTCTGATGCAAGAATTAAAGTACTTTCTGGGGGTACAAATAAATCAAACTTCAGATGTCAAGTACATTCATCGAAGCAAGTACACAAAAGAGCTCCTGGAGAAATTTAACATGTCAGATAGCAAACCAACAAAGACTCTCATGCATCCTACATGCATTCTAGAGAAAGACGAGATAAGTAAAAAGGTTTGTCAGAAGCTCTATCGTGGTATGATAGGATCTCTTCTCTATCTGACTACTTCTCGTCCAGATATTTTATTCAATGTATGTCTTTGTGCTCGATTTCAATCAGATTCAAGAGAAACTCATTTAACAGCTGTTAAAAGATTCCTAAGGTATCTGAAGGGAACATCTAACCTTGGCTTGATGAATGAGAAAACATCAGAATACAAGCTATTAAATTTTTGTGATACAAATTATGCTGGAGACAGATTAGAACGTAAAGGCACTTCAGGAAACTGCCAATTTTTGGGAAACAATCTCGTCTTATGGGCCAGCAAAAGGCAATCAACTATTGCTATATCAATTGCTGAAGCAGATTACATTTCAACGTCATTTTACAGCACTCAGACGCTCTGGATGAAAAATCAACTTGAAGACTTCCAGATATATGAGAGTAACATCCCTAACTTCTGTGATAACACAACTGCTATTTTCCTAAGTAAGAATCCCATTTTACACTCTAGAGCTAAACACATAGAAATTAAACACCATTTTATTAGAGACTATGTTCAGAAAGGGGTTATTGTTTTAGAATTTATAGATACATACCACCAGTGGGCTCATATCTTCACAAAACCCTTAGATGAAGATAGTTTCTATTCATTCTGAAGCATTTAAAAATGGAACTCTGTCCAGAATGAATTTCTCCTTCTAATGTGTTCAATTTTTTCTGTAAAATTATGATTCTAACTTGTGCAAATATTTTTTTTCCTTTATCTTTTCATTTTCAATTATTCTTATAATAGTTAGAAGTTGTCCTAGTCAGAAATATGTCAAGTCATAAACCTTTTGGCATTTGTGACTCTAAGAACGTCTAAACCATGTATTTTCAAACGTGTGGCTATGATTTGTTTTGGGCATCTGTCTATCTAAATATTACATGTTACCGGTTGAAACGACACCTCGAGCGATGGGATGTCTTGAGAATAGTTGTTAAAATCATTATTGTTATTTATTACTCTCCCCATTGTTCATTTTTAATGCATTTGTAATCATTTTATTCTTCTTTATATATATATATATATATATATGTATATTCACTCTTCTCACTCTCACACACTACGCTACTCTTTACCCACACTTCATTTTCTTTAACCCTAAAACTCTTCTTCTCTGTTAACTAACTTTATCCATGGACGCACAACAAGCTGTTGTTTACGAATACTCTCAACAAATGCAACAACAAAGTCAATCTTCTTAACCCTTGGCTACTAGTACCATGCCTGCTGAATCTACAACACTGCATCAATTGTTGTCTACCTTTCAACCACTGCATGTTGATCATATTCTCGATCGTCCGACACACATTCACTTGGCAACACCATTTGAGCAACTGGAAGTGCTTTGTGAACTGCTGGTAGATTTTGATAACCTAAAAGAAAATGGTTTGGATTTGACTAAGGAACTCCACAAGCAAGGATTGAAAAACTATTGTGATCGTCTTTACGGTCCAATCTTCCCAAACTTGATTAAAGAATTCTGGAGATACGTTGATGCTGATGAAAGGTATATTGTGTCTCATGTTCTAGGTGTTAAGTGTGTTATCACTGAGAAATCAATTGCTACCTTATTGGGAATAGAACACACAAGAGGAAAAAGGGCCTACAACATGAGCCCTAGATCAAAATTTCTAATTCAAGAAATTAACCCTGCAATCTTTACTCAAACCTCTGAGAGTATATCCAAAAATCTTCGGGTCTGGCTAAAAATAATTCTGGGATGCATTCATCACAGACCATCATCCAGTTCTTCTGACTATGCCAACACTGATCAGAAGTTTATGTTGTACTTTCTGATGAAGGGAGAATCGATGCATTTGCCTTCCATTCTTTTCAAACACCTCAGAGATGTTGTCAAAGAAACCAGAAACACTGTGAAACCAAAAACCTACATTCCTCTAGGAAGACTCATCTCAGGCATTCTTATCGAAAATGGTCTTGTAGATCATTTACTACGTCTGAAATTGATGGATGATGTAATAGTTGATACTGGAAAACCTCTGAATGGAAGAAATCTCAAGAGTATGGGCATCATTGAGAAGGTTTTTGGTAAACCAACTATTCCTATAGATTGGGAAATGTCTAGAGGATAGAAGGATGGCTGTTGAAGAATTTCCTCTCTTCACCAAGGTTGATTCACTAGAAGCTATTGAAGAGTATCTCAAAATACTTGAAGCTGAAGGTCATGATGTATCTGAATTCATCTATGATTATCTTCTAGATGTTCCTCATAATCTGATGAAAAGACCACATGAATCATCTCTGAAGAAGTCTGAGAAGAAGAAGAAGAAGAAGAAGAAGAAACTTCATCTGGGAGAATATGTAAACCTTTAGAAGCCTTCTGCACTGGGATCCTATCATACTCCCTCTGGTAAGTCTTTTGGCTCTCAATATATTGCATCTGGTTCTGATACTAGAATCCTTACTTCATTAATACCTCCACCTCCTCCACTTATTTTGACCATAGTCACAATTACATCCATCCCACCTTCACCATCTACCATGTCAGCCCCCTCTGAAAAATCCAAATTACCTCCTACACCATCTAAATCAACCATTTTCCAATCCACCTCACAAATCACAACCACTAATTCTGAACCTATTTCCCAAACAACAATAACATCAGAAACCCTTACCAACACGACAATGAATTCAGAAATCATTCCAACAACAAATCCTGAAATATTTACCCCTTCAACCATTTCCACAACAACTGTATTGAAATCACTTTTCTCTTTTGCCTTCTCATATGCTGCAAACGATGTCTTTCCAGAAACCTTCCCAACTAACATCACTCAGCCAATTTCAGAAAATACTACTTCTGAACCCATACCTACTTCAAAATTCATACCTACCTCAAAACCCATACCCATTTCTATATCCACAACAAACTTCACTTCAGCATTCCAATCCTTCACTTCTGAACCTTCTGATCAACACTCACCTGATCATAACAATGATCAAACCATGACAACTACTCCTTCAATATCCAATAACATCTTTATTGAGAAATTTGATTCTGATGAAGAAACCAACTCTAATCATAACACCTTTGATTTTCAACCTCCTAACCTGACCCTTGATGGAGTAATATCTAGTTTCAAGGCTAATGTAGAAAGTAGAGTTCAGAAGCTCTATGAGGGGTCTGAATCTAGCAACGATCCTTCAATCTGGATACTAGCTGGAATAATTTTAATGAATGGTTAGGTGTTGAGTTTGACAAAATCAGAAATCTCTGTGTCTAAGTAAACACTACTAGAAAATTCGCTTTTAGTGACCGAATTAGTGACTGGAAAATTTCGGTCACTCTAGTGACTGAATTAGCCACCAAAATTAGACATCATGTTAGTAAAATTTTAAAAGTCACTAAATTGGTCTCTAAATAAAATTAGCCACAGAATTGGCGACTGATATTTTGTGACCATAATTTTCACTCTCAAATAATCGTTTTTATATAAATTAATTCATAAAAAAATTCGGTAACCGAAATTTCGGTCACTAATATTTTTTTTTTTCATTATTAAAATGCTTCCCTCCCAATTTTCTCCTTTTATTTATTTATTTTAATTTTTTAGTCAAAATTTTACATTTTTATTGGTTTAACAAATAAAACATATATTTATATAAAAAATTAACCCATACAAATTTATTAATTTAGATAAAATATATATTTAATGACAATTAGTGTAAGAATCTTTTTAAATAATATTTGAAAGTTCTATTTCATTAATAATATATACATTTCAAATGTAAATTATGCAACAAAAACCAAATGGCTTAGTAGACACCCGAATGCCTCACAATAGAAAGTGCATTGGTTTGATTCCTGCTAGAAACAAAACTTTTATTTTATTAAGTTTTTTAAACAATTGAAAATGGTCACTAAAATCGATCACTAATTTCAGTCGCTAAAATCGGTCACTAATTTCGGTCACTAAATTCATCTCTAAAGGTTAGCGACTAGCACTTTTCCAACCGAAATTTGGTAGCCGCGTTATTGGTCTCTAAACGTTATAGTGATCGATTTTTAGGCTTTTTCGGTCTCTAATTTGGTCACTAAACGAGAATTTTTTAGTAGTGAAAGGATTTTTTTTTTAAGGAAACTGAAGTAAGATTGGAAGCTCAGAAGACTGCTGAAAGAGAAACTGCAGAGAAAGAGGCTGCTGAGAAGGAGGCAACAGAACAACAAGCTAGAATGACAACTGCTGAAAAGGAAACTGCAGAAGGCTCTAATAGAGCAGTCACTTCTGACACTGACATTTTCCCTCTAATGATGAAAACTCTAGAAGAGATGCAGCAAGAACAACAGAAAGTCAGAACTAGACTCGATAAGCAAGATGAAGACAACACCAGCATTCAGAATATGCTTGCCCAATTTATGTAGAGGATCCCTCCTCCCTCTTCCCAGCCTTAGGCACTTAGGTTTCACTTTTTAGCTTTCTAATATGTTATAAGTTTTTTTATCTCTCCTGTATCGTTTTGCATCATCTTTAATATATCTGACTTTTTGATTATGACAAAAGGGGGAGTAGAATACATAATGATTTTGTAACATATTTGTTTCTCTAATCTCAGTGCTTATATATATATATATATATATATATATATATATATATATATATATATATATATATGAAATTCTGGCATAGAAGACAGCAGATGTCCTAACACATGTCAAGATATTGTTCTGCATAATTATAAAACAAGAACAGAATAGCAGACTGATACCCAGGATATCAGTAACTGCAAAAACACAGATGTTTCGACATCTGTTCCAACATGTTAATCAAAACCGAATTATAGATTGCAGAATGATAAACAACACAGAATATGATGACCCATTTTGGTACAAATCACCTACATCTGGGGGATACCAATCCAGGAAGAAGAATCCACTATCAGTAGTATAGTTTTATGTAAACAACCTCAGGTTTACAGTAAACACCCACGTTTACCTATTACTACCCAATGAAAACTTTATCTAAGAACTCCATCCTAGATAAGAGAAACCCATCTCACTCCCTAAATCACAACCTATGATTATCTAATAGTTACTACACCATAGCTGCATCATCCTATTGAAAGACACCCTTTTCAATACAAAGTTCAGTCAAGCATCCTTGACTAACAAGTTAACTTGGATTTTCTTAAAAGCTTCATCCAAGAACAATACACGATTCATTACCTACGAGATTCTGAATCTGTACAAGTACCTATGTCTACCACAATGTATCAAATCAATATAGAGGGAGACTTACAAGAAAGCCTACGACTCTCAAAACCCTAAACCCTATTTTCTACTTTACAAAAGTGTTACAATAGGTTCAGTTATTTCAGTCCTAGGTCTTGGTCTTCTTTTATACTCTTCTGCTTCCATGGGCTTTTAATCTTCTGTTTATTTCTTCCTTGATCCATGTTCTGATTGCTCCTTAAATCTTGGGCCAGATTAGCAACAACCTGTTATATCAGGTCAAGATGTCGAGACATTTGTTAGGACATCATGTATGATACATCATCTTTCACCAGACTTCTTCATGTTGGAACCTTGTGTTTGACATCTGGTTTTACCAAAAATTTGCTCAAATCTGCAGAGCCTTCAATCTCCCCTTTTTGTTAAATTTTTGGTTAAAACTCCTTCTGTAGAAAAAGAAAGTCGGCATTTAGTGGATATGATTGGAACACTTCTGAGACTCCTTCTTACCCCTGAAATTCCTAGCTATTTATTGGTGTATATGAGGAAGAGTATGCAACACACCCCCATCAAACCTTTACTTGCCACAGAGGGATAAATCTTCCTCTTAAGGGGCATAAGAGAACCCATAAGAAGATCCAGAAAGAGCTTAAGAAGAAACAGATGTATCACACGCAACACAGAGTTCATTGAGAATGTAACTCAGGTCATAAGACACAACCTGCTTCATAACTCAGTTCACAAGGCACAAGGGAAGAACTCAAGGATGTCAGAACATCTCATCCAACACTCCTGCAAAACACAACTTGCAAGAACGAGTATGTGTTGTGGAAACCAACACACAACTGAAATGAATCCATACCCCTTCTCCCCCTTTTTTGCCAAAAATTGGCAAAAGTAGCCAGCACAATTCCATATCCACATGGTACTAATCCAGACCTTAACAAAAGCCATGACGAACATACCCAGAATACTAACTTTGAAAACCAAAAGCAAAATCCACCTTTAAATACCCAAACAGATTTTTCATGAAAATTATGGTCCATAGAAGTTACCGCAGAGAAATTCATGTGGTGACATAAATTTGGGTAGGTAAACATAAATGACTGTGCACCGTCCAACTAAAGTTTGACTGTTTCAACTTTATGAAAGACCGTCCAAAGAATGCACTTGCATCAAGACATATGCTTAACACGTCTACATTATCTCCCATCTAAAACATCCAATTAGGATGTACCCATACTGTCTTGACCCCTTGTCAGACTTTGTTTAGCATAGATATCGTTCCTGTGTTTTGTCTACAAGATAATCCTTTCAACCAGAAGACTAAGAGTAACTGACCAAGTTGTTAAGACATTTCTTCAAACATCTTCCAGATAGCAGCAAAAATTCTCAAGATACTTGTATCACAAACTGCTTGAAACCACAAACAATCTTAATAAATAATTTGCACCACTAAAGCAATATATCCATAATAGAAGTCTAATTATTCCTGTTGTAGATAACTAGTGCTCATTTGCAAGAAGAACACCCTGAATGAATGGAAAACATAAGTGTCATACCCCAAATTTTGACCACAAAGATTTCCCATCATTGGGCAAATTATCATCACAATATGGATGTACCTTTATGCCTCATCAATCTCCTCAAGAATTGTTGAGCATTCCCTGCAATCAAGCATTAGGGTTTTAAGCCCTCTTAGAGCTTTAGACAAAGGATCAATCAAAAAATGACATGATCTTCAACTTGTATAGCCTCTCAAACACCCATAGAGGATCAAGAGGACTCCCACATCAAGAATTAGGCACAAGGTTGCAGCACTCCAAGTGGATTAAGCCTTAAGATCGCCAGTGTCACCAAATTAGGGTTTTGATCGACAGAGGCCTCCAGATGAAAATCTTCATCTGGGCATGAGCCAATGCTTCAAAATATAACTCAAGATACTCCAAGGGACCTCATAGACCCCATCATCAAGTCAATTTTACCTCAGGGGATGCATTTACCAAAAATCGGGAATTAGGGTTTCTTGACCTAATTCACCCCTAAGTTGAATTTTGGAACAAAGCATGGGCCAAGACCTCAAGGCATGATTTGAGGGTCTCAAATGCACCACATTGATCCATTTACAACAATGTATTGATCCAAGAAGCTTGATTCACAAGTTTTAATTTCATCCGGACCACAATTAGGGTTTCGAGGAAAAAGTCAACTGTACCTTTGACTTTTGACCAAGACATGCTCCCAAACCTTGGGACATGATTCAATGCACCCTACAACACCTATGGAACATATCCATTAGGTTTGATTTAGGTCAAGGACTTGATTTCACTAAGGATCGCACAGTTCGGATTTCATCTGATAAAAAGTCAACTGTGCACAAAATCAAGTTTGACTTTTTGAGAATTTTCACAATTATGGTTCATTGACCCTAAAATGATGTTAATGTGTGATTGGAATCATCATTTATCAAGAAAAATCAAAGAAAGTGGGATAACTTGTAAAAGGGGTAACCATAAAAACTTAGAATTTTTCTAAGTTATGGAACAAAGTGGCTAGGGTACCAACTTCCAAGGATCATAACTTGAGATCCAAGCAACCATTTTGGATGGTCCAAAGATGGATTTGTAGCTCTCATGGCATACTTTAAAAGTGTCAACTACACCTCGTCCCAATTCTTCATGGATTTTTAGTTATGGAGTGGTCAAAATGGCTGAAAACATGAAATGTCACTTTTTCCAACACTTAGTGAAATTTTCACTAAGTCAGAATCTGTCTTGCTTTTTTTCAAAATGTAGGGGCATTTTTCACTTGGATCCAAAAAGTTTCAAGACAAACTATGATCACACATGTGTTGTGTCACATGAGGGAATTCCAAAATGTCCAAGAACTCCATCAAACTCCACCTGAGCTAGGAGTTATGGCAGTTGCAACATGCCTTGCTGCAAACTGTCTTGGCAAGGCAGATTAGTGCATTAGGGCTCGAATTGCTCAAATTGTGCAATTCCAAGCATGCTTATCCATCTGCACACCTCAAGGGGGAACAACCAAGGGACAATCACTGATTCATCAGCCTCCCAAGTCCAAGATTCCACTAGTAGCATGCCAAACCTAAAAAGCCTAAAGGAGGCCAAAACTCCAATTTTGTTTTGGAACATTTAATGGATGCTTAGAGGTGGCATGTATCAGAGCAAAGATGAACACTTCAGTCAAGCCTTATCCTTGAATCAAAGAACCATAGGCCTGTGCTCTAACCTTAACTCAATGACTAGAGGAGACTTGAGATTCCATTTGATCACAATTGGTCACAGACCTGTACCAGTTGCCATTCCCTATTCCTTGCAAAACAAACTGATGCTTTCCTTAAAATCACCTCTTTCACTCCAATTTTACCTTCTAAAGCAAGTCACTATCGAGTTTTGAGTTTGAGAGCAATTCTAACCAAACCAATGGTTCACACACCTCACATATAACATATAGAAGTGATCCAAACTCTTACATAACATCTGAAACACCAATTGTACAAAATCACCAACCATCTGCACAAACCTTTGACAGATTTGCAGTTGAGGTACCATCTCAAGTTCCAGCTTGTTTCAAACCATTCCAAGCATTTAGACACATCACTTGGCACCTAGGGAAGTTGTTCAGATCATTGGAACCAAGCTGTAACACCTCTAACCCAAAACATGATCACCAGCTGCAAGAGGTAAGCCTTAACTTGGTCATCTCATGATTCATGCATATTTCCTCGCACAATAATTTTGCCATATGTTCATAATTATGTATAGAGTGTTTACCCTCAATCAATTCCTTTGTATGAATCGTGTATGGAATTTTTGAACCTTCATGCAGAATTTAGGGTTCTTGAGGTTTCTCTTTGATTTCTTATTCCATGCTTAAAATAAATGAAATTAAAGACCATAGACATGATCGTGAGGTGGAAACGAGTAGATTGATATGTGGATTGTGTGATTTCATTAAGTATTCAGTGAGATTGATGAGAAAATGCAAATCTGGGCAAAACAGAGCACGCGGGCAAAACCAAGGTATTCTTGGCGCCCTTTTTCAAATATTCAAATATTTGAATTTTGTGATTTTATTTAATTGATTCAAAAATTAATTTCTCTCTGAATTTTAATGATTTTGAGTTGATTCTTTTTTTAATAATTCACAAAAATGTTAAAATATTTTATTTTACAAAAATTTCCCAAAAATATTATTTATTTCATATATTTGATACTTTTGTAAAGAATTAATTTTTATTTTTTTTAACATTTAATTCCTTCTTGATTTTCCAAACTTAAATGGTTTTCAATCATTTTGTGGATAAAAACATGATTTTTGAGACATTGATCCAAAATCACAACTCATTTCTCATATGTTTTCAATAATTTTTATTAATTTTTAAACAATATTAATTCCATTTTAGACAAAATTAGGGTTTTGATTAATTCCACCCTCATCAATCTTTCTCAAACACTTTGGGCCTCTAATAGAGTGTAAGACCCAACCCCCTTTTGAAAACCAAAATAATTTGGGCATTAGTCATTGTATAAGACCCACGGTGTTTTCAAAAAACCTCGGCGCGATCGCCAGTTTAAATCAAAAGCAATTGGGCTTCTCCTTGAGCTATAAGACCCATCTTTATTCATTTTCAAACTCTTTGGGCCTCTAATAGAGTGTAAGACCCAATCCCCTTTTAACCAAAACTATTTTGGGCCTCAGATTTTGTATAAGTCCCTCTGCGTTAAAAGAAAAATCTCGGCGCGATCGCCAGTTCCAAATCAAATCACCTAGACCTACCCTTGTGTTGTAAGTCCCATTTCTTTTCTTTAAATAATCTTTGGGCCTCTCCTTGAGTTGTAAGACCCAACCCTTTTGTAAATAAACCTTTGTTGGGTTTCAGTCGTTGTATAAGTCCAGATACGATTTTCAAAACAACGGTGCGATCACTGTTAAATCTTGGGCCTCTCCTTGAGTATAAGCCCCAACAATCTTTTCAAAACACTTCCCGTTTGATTTAGATTCAAATATACATATTGTTGTCAAAAAAAATTTTAATTTCTTTGAACAACTAACAAAACAGCATGGAAGCTTGCTCGCCTGTAAGTTTTATCCGCTTTTATTTACCTGCTTTAATATATATAACTGTATTGTGAGATGCTGCGCATGGTTAGTCTTCTTTCATTCTTTTAAATACATGTCATATATATATATATATATATATATATATATATATATATATATAGTTGTATTGTGGGAAGTTGCGCATGGTTAGTCTTCTTTCATACTCTTTTAAATACTTGTCATATATCAATTGTATATATACTAGTATAGTTATTTAGAGTTTTCCCCGACAACTAGGTCTAGAACTAGGTAAAGCCCCGTTGGTCACTCTTAAATACAAACAAAACTAGATCCCCCATAGGATTTCCAGATACAGTTTTCCCTTCTCTTGGGGTTAAACAATATGGAACAAAGAGAAATGCAGTATTCTCGGTGAACCTTTTCTCAGACTGTCACCCCTAGAAATTGTCAAAGAAATTCTACTCTCCAGAGTTGATCTATTCTCTGTGAATAACATCTCTTGAGTTTCTTCCAAACCCTCGAACTTTCCTGGAATGATCTCTTCTCTGTGAATTGCATTTCTTGAACTTCTCTTGGTTTGGGGACCCACGGGCTTCCTAAAAGCATCCCCGCCTCCTCTTGGGCTTTGTACAAGGACCCTTCAGATTCTTAGAAGTTCTTATGCCTTCTCTTGGGCTTAATATAAGGATCCAGACGACCTCTTAAAGGTATAAGACAGAACTTAGTCATCCTTTGCTAGAGCCGTCTTTCCAGTGTCAAACCTCAGGCCACTTTAGGGTTGATTCTCATCCCTTAATGCCCTTGCCTCCTCTGGGAGGCATCATACAAAAGACAAAACTCTTCCACACCAGTAGACTTGGACAGTCTTATCCCCTTGAGTCTCAAAGACATTCTCAAGTTCCCTACAAACATAGGAAGAACCTCGGTCACTCTGGATCAATCTCCAGCAGAAACCCAGTCTCTCTCATGAGAGTTCCCCAACCAGGGTCAGCTTATCCCAAATCAGAACCTCAAGGTATCTGATACCTCTCAACTCTTCTGTAATCCTCAGCAAGAGTTGACTCCCCACTTGGACCGGCCTCGGGATCTCAGTTATTCCCGGAAAAAGTTAGCCTCCTTTTAGGCTTTGTATAATGATATTTCCTCAACGCAGTCAGCCTCCTCTTGGGCTTTGTACAAATGATTCTCCCTAGCGGAGATAACCTTTTCAGACTCTCTTGTTGAGTCAATCACTTTTCAGATTCTCTTGTTGAGTCAATCACTTTTTAGACTCTCTTGTTGAGTCAACCACTTTTCCGGACTCTCTTGTTGAGTCAACCTTCTTTAGCCACAATCCTGGGCTTTATACAGGACAGATAAAAGCACTCTCTTGTTAAGTCAAACCCTTTTAGCCTCAATCTTGGGCTTTGTACAAGACATAAATCTCCCAAAACTTTCTCTTTAGCCTAGGACACACATCTGCCCCAGCGAAGTCATTTCCTCTCAGCCTACTTTTAGGCTTTGAGAAACGATTTCCCAAGTGGAGTCAAATTCATTTTAGCCTCAATCTTGGGCTTTGTGCAAGACAGATAATACTCTCCAGCAGAGTTAAATCCTTTTCGCTTCCGTCTTGGGCTTTGTACAAGACACATAAAAATACCCTCAACTGAGTCAGTTAAATTTCCCTTTTAGCCTCAATCTTGGGCTTCGTACAAGACACATATAAACCTCCCCGACGGAGTCAAAACCCTTTTTAGCCTCCTCTTCGGCTTTGTATAATGATATTCCCAAAGAGTCAGTCTCTTTTTTCTGCCTCAATCTTGGGCTTCGTATAAGACACCTATATCTACACTCTCTTGTTGAGTCGGTCATATTTAGCCTCCTCTCAGACTTTATATAAAGAAATCCCCTAGCCGAGTCAATTAACCTTTTAGCATCAACCTTGTGCTTTGATCAAGGCACACAAAAATCAACAATCCTTCTTTAGAGATGACAAGTTCTCTCTCAGCCAAACCTTTTAGCTTCAATCTTGGGCTTTGAACAAGACATAAATAAACCTGTTTAGCTTCAATCTTGGGCTTTGAACAAGACACCAAAACATCATTTTCCTCCCTTAGAATATGAGGAACTACGATTGCTCTGATTTCCCTGTTTCTTTTAAACGGGAATACGTAGGCATAAGATTGCGAAATCTTAGCGAGCATACTAATCAAAAACTCTAGGTCCAGTACCTTCACACATCAATCAAAACTTAGGTCCACTACCTTACCAAAAACACCCAAACATCAACAAAATCTCACTCACTCTCTCATATTTCCCAAGAAACTTTCCCAACCCATTATCAGATAAACACCATCAATTACAAAGTGAGACCTAAAGCTAATATCATGTGGATAACCACATATAGGATGGGTAATTGACAACTCCCCATTGTATAACCTGACCCCGGACCCCCCAATCTCTTTAAAGCGTTTGTTCCGTTAAACATTCGCGTGCAAGGTTAGTTTTAGATAGCTTCCCTTTCCCTTCCAGCTTCACGGGATAAATAAGAAATCAGAAAGTATCACCCTTTCTCCTCGAGGAGGAAAACCCAAACTTCAGCGATAAGGTTGTCGCGTCACCGACAAAAATCGCTCGCTACAGTAAAATGGCGACTCTGCTGGGGAGTCATTATCTGTATAGGAATAGGATTATAGAGGTCTAGGATGTGAGGACAAATATATATATATATATATATATATATATATATATATATATATATATATATATATATATATATCACTTTTCCTAATTGATATCTGTGTTTATTTGTCTGCTAATGGGACTGCGAGTAATGTCGCATCTGGAAAGATTGAGTATACACCTAAGATAAGTGATGGCACTATACGGGTAATCTTACAGGGAGTGACTCCCGAATAAGAGGTCCCAGTAGACCATCGAATCAGTGGAGATGCCCTTTGTGAATTCAATGCCTATACGACTTCGGTTGTTGAAAGCAGATTGTTCGATTGGGTTATCTGAGAAGCTGAGGATTTTAGTAGACTGAAACCTTGTTACTATTTTATAGTGCGGAAGCTATCGGAAATAATTGTCACGCGATACTACCCTCATTTGAGATTACTCTAAGATACTGCAGCTCGCTCGGGTGAACCAGCCTGCTGTTGTTATCCCAAGAGGGGTCAATGATTTTGAGGACAGGTACAAAAAATCACCAGTATAACCTTTGGGGATGGGTAGAGCCTTGACTTCATGACACCGAACCTTTGACCCCATGTTTTTTCCATGTTTTTGTGTGCTGCATTCATGCATTCATTTCATTAAAAAAAACATTAATAAAAAAATCTTCTCTTCTACTCTCTCTTTTTCAAATTAAACTAAGACAATGATTGCAAATATCAGAGAAAGGAGATTGCGTTATGGATTTCGGTAGAAGGAAGACTCACAAGTACACCTTCAAGGTTCCAAAACTAGAGGATTTAAGAGGATTGACGAGGATGATCACCAACCCTGATGCTTTTAGAGCTAAGTATGGAGGACTGCTGTCTCTGTTAAGGGTCCATGTAATTGAAGGAATACTGGCTACGCTCATTCAGTTTTATGATCTGGTCTATCACTGTTTCACATTCCCGGATTATCAGCTCGCACCAACACTGGGGGATTACTCTCACCTGACTGATTTACATATCACTGATCAAACTCCATTTTCTAGACTGGAAGAAATTCTAAAGGATCAAACCATTGCAAGAGCAATCTATTTGGACGGGTCAGAAGTCAGGACTCACATGACCACTAAGGGTGGAATCCAAGGTTTACCATCCAAGTTTTTGATAAAGAAAGCCATGTACTTTACCAGTATAGGGAGTGTGGCCGCTTTCGAGAGCGTCTTTATTCTGCTCACCTACGGGTTATTTTTGTTTCCCAACATTGATAACTTCATTGATATCAATGCATTAAGATATTTTTGATTGGAAACCCTGTACCGACCTTGCTCGCAGATGCTTATCATTCTGTACACTTAAGGAATTTGTACAACAGAGGAATGATCACCTGCTGTGTACCCCTGCTTTACAAATGGTTCATTTCCCACTTGCCCAAGTCTGCTGCATTTTGGGATCCTAAGAATACTTTACGTTGGTCGCAGAGGATCATGTCTCTTACCAACTCTGACATCGATTAGTACAATCGAATCTATGACGGGAACAGAATCATTGACCATTATGGAAACTTCCCTAATGTACCCCTCATAGGAACTAAAGGAGGAATCAACTATCATCCAATTTTAGTTCCTCGTCAATTCGGATACCCGATGAGGCATGTCCCACGTAATGCTCATCTGGAAGGTCTTTTCTTCAAGGAAGGAGAAAATGACAGAGCACTAAAGACAAAAATAGTGCATGCCTGGAAACATGTTCATAGAAAAGGAAGAAAGTCTTTAGGAAAACCAGATTGTGTCTCTGTGGAACCTTATCTCCACTGGGTACAAACTAGAGCTTTCACGTTGAGGATGCCTTACCCTCGTCAGGAAGTTCTTCCGTTAAGGGACCCCGTCTTTTATTTTATTTCTGATACGGAAAAGCTTCAGGTTACTCTCAACAGAGTTTAACAGGAGAAGAAATATTGGAAGAACAAGTACCGTATTCTCAATGTAGAGTGCAAGAAAATACATCAACTGTTAAAAGAAAAAGACGCTCTGATCGAGATTTTGGAGCAACATGCTGTAGAAAACCAAGAT
Source organism: Lathyrus tuberosus (assembly GCA_022829125.1). NCBI lineage: Eukaryota > Viridiplantae > Streptophyta > Magnoliopsida > Fabales > Fabaceae > Lathyrus > Lathyrus tuberosus. Next base: position 5,301,786 of record JALAZF010000289.1, on the reverse strand, counting down.
GACCAAAGGAATTTGCTCGCTCCTTTCACTTGGCAAAGGAATGACAACCTGACAATGACTCAAGAGCCCCGGTCAAAGAAAAGGAAAGCACCAGAACCAGCACCTGAGCCCTCCTCAGAGAGGACTCAAGATCCATTAGTTTAGACATTTCCTTTTACAACACTTTGTAAATTACTGTATTTCCATTTTTGCAATCTTTGAATTCAATAAAACGGGGTTTCCCCACTGTATGATATTTGCAATCCAATTGTCGAAGTTTATTTTGATTATCATTCATCATTCTCACATAACGCATTCTTCTTACCTACAAATCTCACGTCTGTGTCTCGATTATAGAGTCAAACTGTCTCATTCGTATAATACTCAGGCCAGTCAACAAAAGAAAATGGATAATCTCAAGGAAGAGAACAGAGAGTTGAGAGAAGAACTTGACGCTCTGAAAGAGGATCTGAGAAGGCTTTACAATGATATGCAAGCTCTGGCAGCAGCCCAGATGCCACAACAAAGGATCGTGATCTCAGAGATTACATCGACGCCCATAGTGGAAAAGTATGATCCTCGATATACCATGCCTAAAGATAGTCCCTGGGGCATGCCACTTAACTATATCCCCGAAGGATATGTTCTGCCGATCACTGAAGATTCGGAAACTGCAGCAAGAACCGATGAGCCTGAAGGTTACAAACTTCGGGAAAGCGAAGATGCCAGGGGCATGACAACAACTCCTGAAGTTTACAAACTTCGAGAAGCACTGAGAGTCACTGCCATAATGATTGTACCACCACCCGTGGTACACACTGTCCCGGAAGGACAGATTTCCCAGATACCGTCTGGTGGAAACGAAAGTATGGACGAGAGAATGAGGGAATTCCAGGAACAGTTCCTGGAGATGCAGAAAGAGCTGCAAGCCATTCACGGTCAGGATCTATTCAGAAAGGATGTCGCAGACCTTTGTCTGGTCCCCAATGTGAAAGTTCTGCACAAATTCAAGGTGCCTGAATTTGAAAAGTATAAGGGTAACTCTTGCCCTCAAAGCCATTTGGTGATGTACGCTCGTAGGATGTCAACTCAGACAAAGAACCAACAACTACTGATCCACTACTCCCAGGATAGTTTAACCGGTGCCGCACTTAAATGGTACATGGGATTAAACCGCACTAAGATCGTCACTTTCCGAGATCTTGGAGCTGCCTTCGTTCAAAAATATAAGTATAACCTGGACATGGCACCAGACAGAGATCAACTCAGAGCCATGTTGCAGAAGGACAAAGAGACCTTTATGGAATACGCTCAGAGATGGCGTGAAATTGCCGCTTAGATTTGTCCACCTCTTGAGGAAAAAGAGATGACAAAGATCTTCTTAAAAACTTTGAACTCATTTTACTACGACATAATGGTCGCCAGTGCGCCCAGCGACTTTACTGAGATGGTAGGCATGGGAGTTCGTCTGGAGGAAGCAGTCCGAGAAGGACGTTTAGTTAAAGATGTTGGATCATCCAGCAGTACCAAAAGATACGGTAGTGCTCTCCCTAAGAAAAAAGAGCAAAATATTGGTAATATCTCTCTCGGAAAGCAAAGGCGACAGTACCAACCAGTAGCAGCTGTAACTCCTGCTATCATCCCTGCACCTGTTCCAACGTATCAACCTCAGGTTGCTCAAAGCCAACCTAATCAACAACAATATCAGCAAAGGACACAACAACCTCTTCAGCAGGCTCGTCCTCAGTACAACAACAATCGTACGACATGACCACCAGGGTTTGACCCTATACCAATGTTGTACGCAGAACTATTTCCATTATTACTGGTCAAAGGGCACGTCCAAACCAGGGTTCCTCTTACAATTCCGGAAAATCCACCTTTTTGGTTCAAAACGGAGCAGACTTGTCCTTACCATCAAGGAGGACCAGGGCATAACATAAAAAACTGTCTCAGCTTTAAATTTGATGTACAGAAGTTTATTAGGAGCGGGGTATTATACTTCAAAGATACAAATCCAAATGTTCAAATGAACCCGCTGCCTCAACACGAGAAAGCTGCAGTAAATTTGATAGAGGGAGAGTCTAACCACAGCTATCAAATTCATGATGTACTCTTATTGAGGGCCAACCTGGTCAAAATACATCGCAGACAGAGCAGATATGGTCATGTACTGTCTCATAATTATCACCAGTGTGATATCTGCTCTAAAGACAATCAAGGATGTTTTGTGGTGCAATCAGCTCTACAGGAACAGTTGGATCTTGGATGGATCCAAGATCACCGAATTCGTGGGGTCAACATGACTTACACAAATTCCAACGTCATTCAAAACCACGACATCCGTGCGATGAATGTCAACTTGGTGGCAATGCACTCAAGGCAAAGCCAACATCATAATCTGCCACGACACGATTACGATTCCTGTCTGATTTGCTTGGTAAATAATCAGGGATGCTCTTTTGTACAAGATGCCCTCCAGCGTCAGATGGATCTTGGATGGATTGAGGATTACCGCGATAGAAATCAGTATCAAGTGAATATGATTTAAATCTTTGATATTCGCTTGATGAATACCAGCTTGGTGGAGTTACATGCTAAGCAGGTCCAACTCGGTTTTGACTTCGCATAATTATCAGAACTGTAAGGGATGTCGTGAGAGCGACCAAGGACGTGCTCTTGTTCAAAGAACTTTGCAACACTTGTTAAACCACTAGTGGCTTCCGATCTATCTAGATGAAGACACACAACAAGTCAACATGATTAATGGGAACCCTACTAGGCATCAAAGTCAGGATGTTCGATCAATGGAAACAGATCTAGTGAGGTTACACTGCATACAAAGCGGACGTGGCCAGGTGCCACCACCCAATTATGAACGCCGTAGAGTTTGCTCAGAAGATAATCAAGGATGTTACCTCGTGCGAGTAGCCCTTCAAAGTCAGTTGGACAACAAAGAGATTCGACCGTGTCCAAGTTATGGGTCAATCAACTTGATGCCAGACTAGTTCGCTGATCAAATCAAAGATGTTATCGTAATCTCTGATCATAAGAGGACCAAAGATGTTTGTACCATCACCCCTTTACTTGACGAATCGAAAGTTCCCAACCAGGAACTGATTGAAGTTACTTACAATGGTCAAAAGAATCAGAAGACTCCTGTAGTTATCTATCTACCGGGACCATTACCGTATGAATCAACTAAAGCTATCCCTTACAAATACGGTGCAACAATAATTGAGAATGGAAAGGAAATTCCATTACCCTCCGTCGTGAATATTGCAGACATCAGTCGAGTAACACGGAGTGGTCGAATCTTCAACCGAGGAGTTGGAGAATCTACCAAAGAAAAGGAACCTCAAACGGAAGTTCCTGATCAACCAGTCGGTTAGTCTAGTGATTCTGACCTTTCAAAGAAGATCGATGAGATGTTGAAGCTCATCCAGAAGAGTGAATACAACATTGTTGATCAGCTATTGCAAACTCCTTTAAAAACCTCTGTATTATCTCTTTTACTCAGTTCCGAAGCTCACAGGGAAGCTCTACAGAATGTCTTAGAGCAGGCCTTTGTGGAACAAGATGTGTCAATAAGACAATTCGACAACATCATCTCCAACATCACTTCCTGCAACAACTTGGGGTTTAGTGATGAGGAATTGCCAGAAGAAGGCAAAACCCAAACATGGCGCTCAATATTACAGTCAACTTCCAGGACGATGCTTTAGCCAGCGTACTGGTTGACACCGGATTAGCTCTGAATGTTATGCCGAAGTCCACTCTAATGCGACTATCATTCAAAGGATCTCCGATGAGAGGCAGTGAGGTCATCGTCAAAGCATTTGATGGATCCCGGAAAACGGTTATCGGTGAAGTCGACCTTTCCATAACTATCAGTCCCCACACTTTCCAAATCACTTTCCAGGTCATGGACATCCGGGCAGCATACAACTGTTTGTTAGGAAGGCCTTGGATACACGAGGCTGGGGCAGTCACTTCGACGCTTCACCAGAAGCTGAAGTTTGTCAAGAACGACCAACTCGTCACAGTCTGCGGAGAGCAAGCCTTGATCGTAAGCAACTTATCGTCGTCCACTTGTGTAGAACCAAAAGAGGTTGTTGGAACCCAGTTCCAAGCACTTTCGGTGAGCAACGACAATCAATCAGAAAGAGAACCGTTGATTTCCTCGTACAAAGATGCTCTCGAAGTAATAAAAAATAACAATGCAAAAGGATGGGGACAGCTTGGCATTCCTACTGATAACAAAGCAAAGAAAGGTCTTGGTTTTTCTTCAACCTGTACCCGGACTGCTACTAATGACGAAAGTTTTCATCCCATTCAGGAGTTCTTCCACAGAGGAGGTTTCCTTCACCCAGTGTCTCAAGAAGTACATACCATCAAAGAGGGTGATTTCTCCAATACAGATGACGAGTGGAAGCCTTATCTCAACGAGGATGGTTATATGTCTCAGGAAGAGGAGCCTACACCATTTTCCTATCCCGCACAGAGTCCAAGATTTATACCGAGAGCGGATGTCAAAATGATATTCGGAGATCGTGATTCGGAAAAATGTCGTGCTCCACCAGACTCATTGGAGGAGGACACTCTGATGAAAGACAACTTTGACCACGACTACTATGGCCCAATGGATGGCTTGCCTATTTGGCAGCCGTACCCAGGAGACTTGGGGCAAAAGAGTCAGCCCAACGATGCATATCAGCTGAGCATCATTGAAAAGAATACCTGCGTCCCCACCATGTCATGGGATCAACACTCAGGGAATTCAGAAAATATCCAGTACGACGATGAATTTGCAAAGTTTGCAGGACTAGAATTCATCAACTATGCTTTTCCCGAGGTCAACGTCATCGAGAGAGATGACTCCTCCAGTACCAAAGAAGTGTGGGACACCCTAGGACAATCTAGTGGCAAATTCGATTACCGAGTTAAGTATACGGCTCCCGAAAGCTCTCGTATCAGGCTCAAAGACATTCGGCCAACTGGATGGGGAGATCCACCCGAGAATGCAAACACTATGCAAGATACAACAGAGGAATCCTCCTACGACAAATCTGCCTGGGAGACAGATTCCAACGATCCTGCTCCACCAGAAATCAACGTTATTTTTGAAGACAAATCAAGAAGGAAAGTACCAGACTTTGTGATTCACCGAGGATTTCGCCGCCAATGGGTTGCTGTCAACGTTTCAAAAGTTGTTCATAAGTCAAAATTGCTTGTTTTAAACCCTATTGAAATATACGATCCAATGCCTTCTCCCAACTTTGAATTCTCGATATTTGAGGCTGAAGAAGAAAATGACGAAGAAATTCCATAAGAGATCTCCCGATTACTCAGACAAGAGGAAAGGTTCATTGAACCTCACAAAGAGCCGTTAGAAACGGTCAACTTGGGTTCAGAAGAAGAGAGAAAAGAGGTCAAGATTGGGGCTCAGTCCAACTGTCAAAGAAGGTTTGATAAAGCTTCTCAAAGAGTTTCTCGATGTGTTTGCTTGGTCTTACCAGGACACGCTAGGGTTGGATACCAGCATCGTGGAACATCATCTACCGTTAAGATCAGAATGTCCGCCCGTGAAACAAAGGCTAAGACGGACTCACCCAGACATGGCCATCAAGATCAAAGAGAAAGTACAGAAATAGATTGACGCAGGTTTCCTCACCACATCAGAATATCCTCAATGGCTGGCCAAGATAGTACCAGTTCTGAAAAAGGACGGAAAGGTCAGAATGTGCGTAGACTACAGGGATCTGAACAAAGTGAAGCGAGCGATTTTGGACGTGGTTCTTAAGCAATGTCGCTCTGGGGCACTACAGGTCGATTCATTTTTTTATCCTATTGAAGTTGATAAAGGAAGGGAAATAGATGTCTCCAACTAACCCTGCTTTGCAAAATGAGGTTAAACAGTCAAAACTGTTGGTTTACAGATGCGGTTTTAGTTCGTGGGCCTCTCTCTGCTTATTTTGTTCAGAACGAAATACCGGGACTGTTCATGGGGAATTTGTTGGGATACTGCACTAGATTGGTTGGAGGTAGGGGACTTAAGGGTTTTTTTTATTAGTGTGCTCGCTAAGATTCTTTTGCAATCTTATGCCTACGTATTCCCTGGATAGGGTAATCAGAGCGATCGTAGTTCCTCTTATTCTATGGGAGGAAATGGTGTTTTGGTGTCTTGTTCAAAGCCCAAGACATGAAGCTAAAGGTGGTTTATATCTTGTTCAAAGCCCAAGATGTGAAGCTGAAGGGTCTATTTGTATCTTGTTCGAAGTCCAAGATGTGAAGTTAAAAGGGTGTTGACTTTAGAGAGAATTTGTCATCTCTAAAGGGGTTTGTTTGTCACAATTATTGGGTGACTGATTATAAAGGAGAATTACTTTAACTGGGATATATGAATCCAGCAATGCCAAAATTTCCTTTATAGGGGATTTTTAACCTGAAGGAGAAGACTTTAACTCAGTTTAGAGCAATGCCATCTTTCCTTGGGACTTTCTCATGCTAAAAGAGGGACAGTGGCGTGGATGTAAATAATCCAGAGGCTTGCCGCTTACGGCAATTTAGATGAGGGAAAAGGAGTTGTTGATGTTTGTATGCTGTGACCAAAGCATGATTTGATACTAAAAGGTTGATTGAATCAAATGGGGATTTCTTTATACAAAGCCTAAGAGGAGGCTATTGACCCAGCAAGAGGATGCTTTTGTGTCTCGTACGAAGCCTGAGATAGAGGCTAAAAGGGTTGACTCAACAAGAGAGTGTTTTTATATGGGTCTTGTACGAAGCCCAAGACGGAGGCTAAAAGGGTTTGACTCAATAAGAGAGTCTTTCATACTCAACAAGAGAGTGTTTTTGTATCTCGTACGAAGCCTGAGATGGAGGCTAAAAGAGGATTGACTCAACAAGAGAGTCTTTTATACTCAACAAGAGAGTGTTTTGTATCTCGTACAAAGCCTGAGATGAAGGCTAAAAATGTTTGACTCAACAAGAGAGTCTTTTATACTCAACAAGAGAGTGATTTTGTATCTCGTACGAAGCCCGAGATGGAGGCTAAAAGGGGCTGACTCAATAAGAGAGTCTTTTTATACTAACAAGAGAGTGATTTTGTATCTCGTACGAAGCCCGAGATGGAGGCTGAAGGTGATTGACTCAACAAGAGAGTCTTTTATACTCAACAAGAGAGTGTTTTGTATCTCGTACAAAGCCCAAGATGAAGGCTAAAAATGTTTGACTCAACAAGAGAGTCCTTTATACTCAACAAGAGAGTGTTTTATATCTCGTACAAAGCCCGAGATGAAGGCTAAAAATGTTTACTCTGCTGGGGAGAATCATTGTACAAAGCCCAAGAGGAGGCTAGGGTTATTGTTTCAGTTGAGTGACAGGTCCAGTATGTTGGTTAAAAGAGAAAATCAGTTCTTATATGGGTAATGTTGTACTCATGGATTTGATCTGAGGACCAGGATTATTTCCTGTTCTTTAAGGAAACGGGGAATTCGAAGGGTATTGAGACTGCCCAAGTCTACGGGTGTTTTTTCCTATTTTTGAAAGGAAATTGAGAATGTCTTCGAGACTCAAGGAGATTAGACTGTCCAAGTCTAGAGTTTTATCTTTTGTACTATGCTTAAGAGAGATTAAGAGACAGTACGTTCGCGGTAGAAAGATCTAGACTCTTTGAAAGACTGTTCTATTAAGATGACTAATTTTTATTCCTATACCTTTAAGAGGTCGTCGGGACAATTTGTACGAAGCCCAAGAGGAGGCGAGAAAAACTTTTAAGAAGCCGTAGGGACAATTTGTACGAACCCCAAGAGGAGGCTATCTTCCCGGAGGAAGAATCATTATACGAAGCCTAAGAGAAGGCTGTGAAAACTTCTAAGAAGTCGACGGGTCCTTGTACAACGCCCAAGAGGAGGCGGGGATGCTTTTAGGAAGCCTGTGGGTCCTTGCACTAAGCCCAAGAAGAGGCTGATGAACAGTTCCAGAAGGGTTTTCACTTGGAACATTGGCCTTCTGTATATGAACTGGTCAAGGGGGAGATTTCTTAGATCTAGTTATCTAAAATTGTTGTAAAAGAAAATTCTCATGGTTTAGGTTATGTTGAAATATCCGAGAGAACGTCGGATGTAAGGAGACGAGGTTTTGTCTAGTTCTAGACGTAGTTGTCGGGGAAACTCTAAATATCTATACTAGTATTACACAGTTGATATGAGTTTATGAAAGAAGACTTACAGTGAAACATCCCCACACTACAATTATATACATATGAAAGCGGTAAATGAAAGCAGGTAAACACTTACTCGGTTGTAGAGCTTCCATGTTATTTGGTTAGTTGTTCAACAAAGAAAGCTTTGATAACAATATTATATTCAAAATCAAAGGAGAAAGTGCTTTGAAAAGAAAATTGGGGCTTACAGCTCAAGGAGAGGCCCAGGGTTTTATCAGTGATCGCACTGTCGTTTTGTTCAGGGACTTATACAAGTGACTGAGGCCCAAGAAAGGTTTTCTGTACAAAGGGATGGGTCTCACACTCTCTCAAGAGGCCCAAAATGATTGAAATAAAAAGAAATGGGGCTTATAACACGAGGGTAGGGCCAGATGATTTGTTTTTTGAACTGGCGATCGCGCCGAGCTTTTCTTTTAACGCAGAGGGACTTATACAATATCTGAGGCCCAAAATTGTTTTGGTTAAAAGGGGATTGGGTCTTACACTCTATTAGAGGCCCAAAAATGATTTTGAATGGGTCTTATAGCTCGAGGAGAGGCCCAGATGGTTTGTTTTAAATGGACGATGATCGCGCCGAACTTTTGACATACAACGGGACTTATACAACATTTGAGGCCCAAAATAGGTTTGTATTTACAAAGGATTGGGTCTTACACTCTATTAGAGGCCCAAAGATGTTTTTGTACAAGTGATGGGGCTTACAGCTCAAGGAGAGGCCCAGATGATTTTTGTTTTGAAATGGCGATTGCGCCGAGATTTTTGAAAACGCAGTGGGTCTTATACAATGACTGAGGCCCAAAAATATTTTGGTTTTCAAAGGGGTTGGGTCTTACACTCTAATAGAGGCCCAAAGAGTTTGAAAAAGTTTGATGAGGGTTGAATTAATCAAAAACCCTAATTTGTTTTCAAAATGTATTTTAATTGAATAAAAAATTCAATTAAAATGATCAAAATTGTTAAACATGTGGAAAACAAATTGTGATCTTGGATTAATGCTTCAAAAATTAGATTTTGATCCACAAAATGTTTGGGAATCACTAAAATTTGAAAAATCAAGAGGGAAAAAATATTTTAAATGTCAAAAAACAATTAAAATATTAATTCTTGGCAAAAATATCAATTATATGAAATAAATAATATTTTTGGGATTTTTTGGTAAAATAAAATATTTTAACATTTTTGTGAATTATTAAAAAAATAATCAACTCAAAATTATTAAAACTTAGAGAGAAATTAATTTTTGAATCAATTAAATAAAATCACAAAATTCAAATATTCAAATATTTGAAAAAGGGCGCCAAGAACATGGCAAGAACACGCGCCCTTCCTCTGTTTCTGCAGATTTGCGTTTTCTATCCAATCTCACTGAATACTTGATTATATCATGCAATCTACATATCAATCTACTCGTTTCAACCTCACGATCATGTCTATGGTCTTTAATTTCATTTATTTTAAGCATGAAATAAGAAATCAAAGAGAAACCTCAAGAACCCTAAATTCTGCATGAAGGTTCAAAAATTCCATACACGACTAATACAAAGCAATTGATTGAGGGTAAACATTCTATGCATGATTATGAACATATGGCCAAATTATTGTGCAGCAAAAAATGCATGGATCATAGAGTTAGAAGAGCTCATGCTCACCTCTTGCAGCTGGTGATCGTGTTTTGTCTTAGAGGTGTTACAACTTGGTTCCAAGGTTATGGACAGCTTCCCTAGGTGCTATGGAGTGTGTCTGGATGCTTGGAGTGGATTGATTTAAGCTGGAACTTGATTTGGCACCTCAACTGCAAATCTGTCAAATGCTTGAGCGGTTGGCTGGTGATTTTGTGATTTTGGTGTTCCAGATGTTATGTGAGTGTTTGGATCACTTCTATATGATTTTTATGAGGTGTGTGTGTGATTGGTTTGATTGGAATTGCTCTCAAACTCAAAACCCGATAGTGACTTGCTTTGGAAGGTAAAATTGGAGTGAAGAAGGAGATTTTGAGGAAAGCATCTGTTTGATGGCTTTGGTGTACTCAAACTGAGCACAAATGAGCTCTATTTATAGTAGAGCAAGTTTGTTATGGGATCAATAGTGAATGGCAACTGCACCATAGGTTTGGCCAATGTTGATAAATGGGAATCCAAGTCTCCTCTAGCCATTGACTAGAGGTTAGGGCACAGAGCTGTGGTTCCCTAGTTGTTGGATCATTCTTGACTGAATTCAGTTGCAAATGTGTCAGTCCATGCCACCTTGGTGCATCCATTAAATGCTCAAATCCAAAATTGGAGTCTTGTCTCTCTTTTAGGGATTTCTAGGTTTGGCATGCTACTTCTTGTTCCAAAGACTTTGGAGGCTTGGATCAGTGTTTGTTCCCTTTAGATTTGATCCTCAGATATGTCCAAAGTGATGACAAGGCTTGGAATTATCTGATTTTTCCAAATCGAGCAAAAGTGCAAAATTCTGCCTAGCCTTGGCAGTTTTCAGCAAGGCATATTGCCATTGTCATATCTCATGTCTCAAGTGGAATTTGATGGAGTTCTTGGCCATTTTGGAAAGCCCTCATATGATACAATAACTGTTTGATCATAATTGGTTTTGATACTTTTTGGATCCAAGCGAAAAATGCCCCTACATTTGGAAAAAAGTGAAGGCAGATTCTGACTTAGTGAAAATTTCACTAAGTGTTGGAAAAAAGTGACATTTTCACTTTTTGTGATTTTGAATATTCCTTAACTTAAAATACATGAGGAATTGCAATGCGTTGTAGTTGAAGCTTTTGTAGAGGGTAATGAGAGCTACAAATCCAGCTTTGGATGGGAAAAAATGGCCTTGTGGTTTAGGAGTTATGATCCTCCAAAGTTGGTACACTAGCCACTTTGTTCCATAACTTAGAAAATTTTCTAAGTTTTTTATGGTTACCCCTTTTACAAGTTATCCCACTTTTCTTGATTTTTCTTGATGAATGATGATTCCAATCACACATTAACATCATTTTAGGGTTAAAGAACCATAATTGTGAAAAATCTCAAAAAGTCAAAGTTTGACTTTTGTGCACAATTGACTTTTTGTCAGATGAATTCCAAACTGTGCGATCCTCTATGAAATCAAGTCCTTGACCTAAATCAAACTTGATGGATAGGTTTCATAGGTGTTATAAGGTGTATTGAATCATGTCCTAGGGTTTGGGAGCATGTCCTGGTCAAAAGTCAAAGGCACAGTTGACTTTTTCCGCGAAATCCTAACTGTGGTTCTAATGAAATTGAAACTTATTGCTCAAGCTTCTGGGCTCAATCCATTGTTACAAATGGACCAATGTGGTGTGTTAGGGACCCTCAAATCATCTCTTGAGGTCTTGGCTCATGATTTGTCCCAAAAGTCAACTTAGAGGTGAATTAGGTCAAGAAACCCTAATTCCTGATTTTTTTTTTCTGAATGCATCCCCTGAGGCTAAATTGACTTGATGATTGGGTTCATGAGATCCCTTGGAGCATCATAGGTTATGCTTTGAAGCATTGGCTCATGCCCAGAGGAAAATTTCCATCTGGAGGCCCTGGTCGACCAAACCCTAATTTGGTGACACTGGCGATCTTAAGGCTTGATCCACCTAGAAGGGAGAAGCCTTGTGCTTAATCCTTTAAGTGGGATTCCTCTTGATCCTTTGTGGGTGTTTAAGAGACTACACAAGTTGAAGATCATGTCATTTCTTGATTGATCCTTTGTCTAAGTGCTCTTAGAGGGCTCAAAAAACCCTAATCTTTGATTGTAGAGAATGCCTAACAATTCCTGAGGATATTAAGGATTCATGATGGTTCGTCCATATTATGTTAATGATTTGCAGAATGATGGGAAATATTAGTGGTCAAAATTTGGGGTATGACAGATGCCCCTATTTAATCTTCTTGGACCCAAAGGTGTGAATGGCGAAGGTGTTCGGGCATTCGGGGTGCAAGGGGATTAAATATCGGAATACCCGAAATTTTGATGGCGGTTATGAATGGCAGTTTGCTCATCCATCTTTTTTTGCTAAGCAATGATGCTTAAAAAAGGTTAAAAACTTCCCCCTTGATCCTGGTTTCCTGCTAAGGAACTGGTCTCAGTTTCTAATATAAACTTCCCCTCGATCCTGGTCTTCAGCCAAGGAACTGGTCTCAGTTTCTGATATAAACTTCCCCTCGATCCAGGTTTCCTACCAAGGAACTGGTCTCAGTTTCTAATATAAACTTCCCCTCGATCCTGGTTTCCTACCAAGGAACTGGTCTCAGTTTCTTTTGTCAATAAACCTTTTGACAAGGAACGTTTTTTATAGCGGTTCTCCTCAAACTTCTGGCCGAATTTTCCTGGGGAGATGCCATTTGACGGAAAATTTTTTGATGTCAGACTTGCTGGGGAACCCTTCTGTCTGAATTGTAGAGGTGTACAAACTTCTCTGTTTGGAGACGCCATTTGTCGACTCTACTGGGGAAAACGAGTTTCTTTGAGAGACTGTTTCTTGCTTGGGGTATTTCATCATACTTTTCTCGGAGATCTTCTCGGAGAAATGCCATATGACGTGATCCAATTTTGAGGTGCTGATGACCTTTTCATCAGCGAATTTTTGGAGAAAAACGATTGCATTGCCGAATCTCTGATTAAGAGGCTTTCCCTGGGGATTTTCCTTAATCCGGGAAAGCGAAGATATCATCTCCGATGGTGAAGAGTGACATTTCTCGAAAGCTTCCTTGCCTTTCAAAGGTTCAAGTTATCAAAATGGTCAAGGGCCAACTCTAATCCAAAGATAAACTGGAGGAGAGAGATTGCTCAGACGCAATAATTCCTGGCAAGGAAAGCACTGACAACTCGATTGCGAAGACTTTTATCACCAGGGGACAAGACCGACTAGAGTGATAGTGATGCAATATGAATATGAATGTAAATCAAACATGCATGATGTCTGTATGTTTATGCTGACAAAACTGACGCGACATACAAACTAATAGATGAACACGACTGGATACTCGGCCACAACGGGAGATAAAAAGTATCGCTGGTTCAAGATAGCAATTCTGCCTTACTTAAGAGAAGTAGTCCCAGTGGGGGGAACAACTGTTGATCAGGCTTAGGAGATAAGAACTCTGTCGGGGAAGTGTCAGATGAAACAGGGTTTCTGACACAGCTGATCCTTCATTCAGGTGCACTGGCTTAGAAGGAGTACTTTGATTCTGCACTTTGAGGTTCGATTACTTCTGAAGAAGCGACTGATGTTCTTTCGATGTTCAACAGTCAAAAGAATTTGCCATCTTTATTAAAAGTAGAAAAATTTTACAAGTAAATTCATTTTTGTTTTATTTCAAGAATCGTTGATCATGTTAAAATGTCGTCCTGTAAAGCTAAAACAAATAAGAATTGCAAACAAAAGCACAAGGGCTCAAATTTTATTGATAGGATGGAAACCAGCCAAACGCGTGATTCCATAGAGTATTTACAAAGTTAGAAAATGGTAATTTAAGGGAAAAGGGCAACATTGAAACATAACGACCACTACCCTTCTACCAACTTTGACTTCGGGGCATCCTGAGCTTCTGTCGAAGATGACCTTGACTGGAGTTTTCTTTCGATGGATGGTGTAACTGCTACTGGGGGATTTGCCCCTATTGGACGTAGTTACTTGCCAGTATCCCTAACTTTTGCCTGGATTGTACTTTGAGATTTCCAATCCACCGGGATGATTTTTGATCATGTCTCTAATTTTTGCCTGGACCGCCCTTTCGGGTTTTCAATCCACTGAGACGTTTTTTTTATTTAGGCGAAGTATTTCTTGACTACGTCAACATTCGTGGGGTAGGCAAATTCTTCTCCATCCATGGTTGCAAGTCTCAAGGCGCCGCCTGAGAAAGCTTTCTTGACCACATAGGGGCCGTCATAATTCGGAGTCCATTTGCCCCGAGAATCAGTGAGAAATGATTGTATCTTCTTGAGCACAAGGTCTCCTTTCCTGAAGATGCGAGGTCGAACCTTTTTGTCAAACGCCCTCTTCATTCTCTGTTGATACAACTGACCGCGACATAGTGCCGTTATTCTCTTTTCTTCGATCAGATTCAGTTCGTCGTGTCGACTTTGACACCACTCAGCTTCTGTGAGCTTAGCTTCCATCAATACCCAGATTGATGGGATCTCTACTTCTATGGGAAGCACTGCTTCCATGCCATATACAAGAAAGAAAGGGGTTGCCCTTGTTGAAGTGCGGACAGATGTTCGATAACCGTGAAGAACAAAGGGTAGCATCTCGTGCCAGTCTTTATAGGTTACAACCATCTTTTGAACGATCTTCTTGATGTTCTTGTTAGCCGCTTCTACCGCCCCGTTCATCTTGGGTCGGTAAGGAGATGAGTTATGGTGTTCGATTTTGAACTCAGCACACAACTCTTTCATCATCTTGTTGTTCAAGTTAGATCCATTATCTGTAATGATCTGGCTCGGAACACCATAACGGCAGATGATATTGTTTTTGATAAAGCGGACCACCACTTGTTGGGTTACATTAGCGTACGACGCTGCTTCGACCCACTTGGTGAAGTAGTCAATGGCTACCAGGATGAACCGATGTCTGTTCGAAGCCTTGGGTTCGATTATGCCAATCATGTCGATTCCCCATATGGAAAAAGGCCACGGGGAGGAGAGAACTTTGAGATGTATTGGTGGTACATGGATTTTGTCGGAGTATATCTGACACTTATGACACCTCCTCATGTACTTGTAGCAGTCAGATTCCATGGTCAACCAGTAGTACCATGCTCTCAGAATTTTTCTCGCCATTGTGTGTCCGTTGGCATGAGTGCCAAAGGATCCTTCGTGAATTTCTTTTATCAGCATGTCTGTTTTTGGTCTGTCTACGCATCAGAGCAAGACTATGTCAAAATTTCTCTTATAGAGTGTATCACCGCTTAGGAAGAAACTGCCTGCTAGCCTTCTGAGGGTCTTTTTGTCCTTCCTTAGTGCCCCTGGTGGGTACTCTTGTTTCTGAAGGAAGCATTTGATGTCGTGATACCAAGGTTTGTCGTCTATGACTGCTTCAATCGTGAAGATGTAAGCGGGCCTTTCAAGGCGCATTATGTCGATCTTAGGTAGGTCGTTCCATTGACCTACACTAATCATGGAAGAGAGAATGGCTAATGCATCAGCCATGTGATTCTCCTCATGAGGGATATGATGAAACTCGATTCTGTTGAAGAATTGTAACAACCTTCTCGCGTAATCTTTATAAGGAATCAGTCCTGATTGGTATGTGTTCTAATCTCCTTTGATCTGATTGACGACCAAAGCTGAGTCGCCATATACATCCAAGTTCTTGATCCTTAAGTCGATCGCTTCTTCGAGACCCATGATACAAGCTTCGTATTCGGCCCCATTGTTTGTGCACTTGAACGTAAATCTGGCAGTGAAAGGAATGTGGGTACCCTGAGGTGTTATGATGATTGCCCCAATTCCGTTTCCATAATGATTGACAGCTCCGTCAAAAATAAGTCCCCATTGAGAACCTGGTTCTGGCCCTTCACTGGGTAGCAGTTCATCGCAGTCTTTCATTTTTAGATACATGACATCTTCGTCTGGGAAGTCAAATCCAACTGATTCCTGATCGCCAATCGGTTGATGAGCCAAATGATCGGCTAAAACACTTCCTTTAACGGCTTTCTGAGCGTGGTACTCTATGTCATATTCTGATAACAACATCTGCCAACGGGCAATCCTTCCCGAGAAAGCAGGCTTTTCAAAGACATACTTGATTGGATCCATTTCAGAGATTAACCAAGTAGTGTGACAAATCATATACTGGCGAAGATGTTTGGCTGCCCAAGCCAGAGCACAGCAAGTTTTCTCAAGCATAGTGTACCGAGTCTCGCAGTTGGTGAATTTCTTGCTCAAATAGTAGATGGCAGACTCTTTCCTTTTGGTTTCATCTTGTTGGCCAAGTACACACCCCATTGAGTCTTCCAAGACTGTTAAATAGATGATCAGTGGTCTTCCTTCCACTGGAGGTCATAGAATTGGCGGGTTTGACAGGTATTCCTTGATACTGTCGAAGGCGGTTTGGAAATCTTCTGTCCAAACACAGTCCTGATTCTTTTTGAGTAATTTGAAAATCGGCGCACATGTCGCGGTCATGAGGAATATGAATCTGGAGATGTAGTTCAAACGTCCCAGGAATCCTCTGACTTGTTTTTCAGTCTTTGGAGAAGGCATTTCTTGAATGGCCTTGACCTTGTCAGGATCAACCTCAATTCCTTTCTGGCTGACGATGAACCCTAAGAGTTTCCCTGAACGGACACCGAAGGTGAATTATTGGGATTCAAGCGGAGTTTGTACTTTCGCAAATGCTCGAATAGCTTTGACAGGTGGGTCACATGCTCCTCTTCTGTTTTAGATTTGGCAATCATGTCATCGACATACACTTTGATTTCTTTGTGCATCATGTCGTGAAACAGAGTAGTCATAGCCCTTTGATAGGTTCCCCCGGCGTTCTTCAAACCGAATGACATTACCTTCTAAGAAAAAGTACCCCATGGGGTAATGAAGGAGGTATTCTCCATGTCTTTCGGCTCCATTTTGACCTGATTATAGCCCGAGAATCCATCCATGAAGGAGAAGACTTGGAACTTTGCTGTACTGTCAACCAGCATGTCAATGTGTGGTAAAGGAAAGTCGTCCTTTGGACTAGCCTTGTTTAGATCTATGTAATCGACACACATTCTGACCTTTCCGTCCTTTTTCGAAACTGGTACTATGTTGGCTAACCATTGAGGATATTCTGATGTGGCGAGGAAACCCGCGTCAATCTGTTTCTATACCTCCTCTTTGATTTTGACAGTCATGTCTAGATGAGTCAGTCTCAACCTTTGTTTTACTGGCGGACATTCTGATCTCAACGGTAGATGATGTTCCATGATGCTGGTATCCAACCCTGGCATATCCTGATAGGACCAAACGAATACATCGGGAAACTCTTTGAGAGGTTTCGTCAAACTTTCTTTGACAGTTGGACTGAGCAGTGCCCCAATCTTGACTTCTTTTCTCTCTTCTTCTGAGCCCAAGTTGACTGTTTCCAGCAACTCTTTGTAAGGCTCAATGGACCTTGCCTCTTGTTTGAGTAGTCGGGAGATCTCCTCTGGAATTTCGTCGTCATCTTCTTCTTCAGCCCCAAATACCGGGAACTCAAAGTCGGGAGAAGGCATCAGATCGTATGTTTCAACGGGGTTTAAAACAAGCAATCTGCATGACGTGATGATTTGTGTTTTAGAAGAGATAGAGAGAATGCAAAAGTGTGTGCAGTGTATTTATTTTACTGTTGGTTTTTATTATTGAGTTGTTTTTTAGGATTACCATTTTCTGAAAAACGAAAAGAGAAAACAGCAATTAATGCGGAAATTACAGAATGACGTTATTTTATTAATGAACAAGTCGATTCTTGAAACTACAGCCCTATAAAACAAAACTCTGTCGCTTTGGGCGAAGCGAAGAGGGAAATTTACAGAAAGTGAGCCCTATCAAAACATCCGTTTCACCTGGGCAAGGTGAAAAGTTAAAGTAAAGATGGTAATTACTTAGACTTATGAACAATCTTCGAAACATTGACAGCGACCCATTGGCGGCGAACTCCTCGGTGAATCACAAAGTCTGGCACCTTCCTTGATTTGTCTTCAGAAATAACGTTGATTTCTGGTGGAGCTGGATCATTGGAATCTGTCTCCCAGGCAGAGTTGTCGTAGGAGGATTCCTCTGTTGTATTTTGCATAGTATTGGTGCTCTCAGGCAAATCCTCCCATCCAGTTGACTGGATGTCTTCGAGACTGATACGAGAACTTTCAGGAGAGGTGTACTTGACCTTGAAGTCGTATTTTCCACTCGGTTATCCTAGGGTGTCCCACACTTCTTTGGAACTGGAGGAGTCATCTCTCTCGATGACGTTGACCTCGGGAAAAGCATAGTTAATGAATTCTAGTCCTGCAAACGTTGCAAATTCATCGTCGTGCTGGGTATTTTCAGGATAACCTGGGTGTTGATCCCATGACATGGTGGGGACGCATGTATTCTTTTCAATGATGCTCAGCTGATTTTCATTGTTCGGCTAACTTTCTTGCCCCAAGTCTCCTGGGTAAGGCTGCCACATTAGCAGGCCATCCATCGGGCCATAGTAGTCGGGGTCAAAGCTGTCTTTCATCAGAGTGTCCTCCTCTAATGAATTTGATGGAGCACGGCATCCTTTAGGATCACAATCTCCGTATATCATTTCGACATCTGACCTTGGTATAAATCTCGGACTCTGTGCGGGATAGCAAAATGGCATAGGCACCTCTTCCTGAGACATATAATCGTCCTCGTTAAGATAGGACTTCCATTCCTCATCTGTATCGGAGGAATCTCCCTTGTTGATAGTATGCACTTCTTGAGTCACTGGTTGAAGGAAGCCTCCACTGCGGAAGAAGTTCTAGATGGGATGAATACTTTCATCGTTAGCAGCTGTCTAGGTGCAGGTTGCAGAAAAACCAAGACCCTTCTTTGTTTTGTTATCAGTAGGAATGACAAGTTGTCCCCATCCTTTTGCATTGTTATTCTCGATCACTTCGAGAGCATCTCTGTATGAGGAAATCGAGGTTCCTTTCTCCGATTGATTCTCATTGCTCACCGACAGTGCTTGGAACTGAGTCCCAACAACCTCCTCGGGTTCTACATAAGTAGATAATGATAAGTTGCTCACTAGCAAGGTTTGTTCTCCACAGACTGTGACGAGTTGGCCGTTCTAGACGAACTTTAGCTTTTGGTGGAGGGTCGAAGTGACCGCCCCAGCCTGATGTATCCAAGGTCTTCTTAATAAACAACTGTATGTTGCTCGGATGCCCATGACCTGGAAAGTGACTTGGAAAGTATGAGGACCAATAGTTATGGGAAGGTCGACTTCGCCGATAACCGTTTTTCTGGATCCGTCAAATGCTTTGATGACGACCTCGCTGGTTTTCATTGGAGGTCCTTTGAATGATAATTACATCAAAGTGGACTTCGGCATAACATTCAGGGCTGAGCCTGTATCTACCAGTACGCTGGCTAAAGTATCGTCCTGGCAGTTGACTGTAATGTTGAGCGCCATGTTATAACGGCGACCTTCTTCAGGTAATTCCTCATCACTAAATCCCAAGTTATTGCAGGAAGTGATGTTAGAGACAATGCTATCGAACTGTCTGATTGTTACATCCTGTTCCACAAAGGCTTGCTCCAAGACTTTCTGTAGAGCCTCCCTGTGCGCTTCTGAACTAAGTAACAGTGATAATACTGAGATCTTTGAAGGAGTTTGTAACAGCTGATCAACAATGTTGTATTCACTCCTTTGGGTGAGCTTTAGCATCTCATCATCATTTTTTGAAAGGTCAGGATTACTGGATTGACCGACTGGTGGATTGGGAACTTCTGTCTGAGGTTCCTTTTCTTTGCTGGGTTCTCCAACTCTTTTGTTGAAGATTCTACCACTCCATGTTACTCGACTGATGTCTGCAATATTCACGATGGAGGGTAACGGAATTTCCTTTCCATTCTCAATTTTTGTTGCACCGTATTTGTAAGGGATAGCCTTAGTTGATTCATACGGTAGCGGTCCCGGTAGATAGATGACTATGGGAGCCTTCTGATTTTTCTGACCACCGTAAGTAATTTCGATCTGTTCCCGGTTGGGAACTCTCGATTCGTCAAGTAGAGGGATAACGGTACAAACATCCCTAGTCCTCTGATGATCAGAGATTACGACGACGTCCTCGATTTGATCAGCGAAATAGTTGACTGATCCAGGACTTGACCATGGTTGAATCTCTATGCAGGTCCAACTAACTTTGAAGGGCTGCTCGCACGAGGTAGCATCCTTGATTATCCACTGAGCAAACTCCATACCGCTCATAGTTGTGTAGTGGCACCTGGCCACGTCCGCTTTGAATACATTGTAACCTTACTAGGTCTGTTTCCATCGACCGAACATCATGACTTTGATATCTAGTAGGATTCCCGTTAGTGATACTAATTTGTTGGGTGTCTTCATCCATATAGATTGGAAGCCACCAGTGGTTCAACAAGTGCTGAAGTGTTTCCTGGACAAGGGCACAGCCCTGATCGTCTTCGCAACCCGCTTTACAGCCCTGATAATCATGTGATACCAGGAACCCGAGCCGGACCTGTTTAGCATGTAACTCCACCAGGCTGGTATTCATCAAGCGAATATCGAAGATTTGAATCATGTTGATTTGATAATGATTCCTATCATGGTAGTCTTGAATCCATCCAAGATCCATCTGACGCTGGAGGGCCTCTTGTACAAAAGAGCATCCATGTTTGTTTACCGAGCAAGTCAGACAGGAATTATAATCGTGACGCGGTAGATTATGATACTGGCTTTGCTTTGTGTGCATTTCCACTAGGTTGACATTCATCGCACGGATATCGTGGTTTTGAATGATGTTGGAATTCGTATAAACCATGTTAACTCCACGAACTTGGTGCTCTTGGACCCATCTGAGATCCATCTGTTCCTGTAGAGTTGATTGCACCACAGAACATCCTCGATTGCTTTTAGAGCAGATATCACACTGGTGATAATTATGAGGTGGCACATGGCCATATCCACTCTGTCTACATTGCATATTGACCAAGTTGGCCCTTAACAAGAGTACATTAGGAATTTGATAGATGTTGTTAGACTCTCCTTCTATCAAATTGACTGTAGCCTTCTCGTGTTGAGGCAGCGAGTTCGTGAGAACATTCGGATTCGTATCTTTGAAAGATAAGACCCCGCTCCTAACAAGCTTTTGCACGTCGGATTTGAAACTGAGACAGTTTTCTATGTTATGCCCTGGTCCTCCTTGATGGTAAGGGCAAGTCTGATCCACCTTAAACCAAAAAGGAGGATTTTCCGGTACTGTAAGAGGAGACTTAGTCTGGACATGCCCATTGGCCAGTAGTAACGAAAATAGTTCTGCGTACGATACGGGTATAGGATTAAATCCTGGTGGCCGCGTTGTACGGTTGTTGTTGTATTGAGGACGAGTCTGCTAAAGAAGTTGTTGTGTCCTCTGCTGAAATTGCTGCGACTGCGGTTGGCTTTGAGCAACCTGAGATTGATACATAGGAATAGGCGCAGGGTTAATAGCAGGAGTTACAGCTGCTACTGGTTGGTACTGTCGCCTTTTCTTTTCGAGAGAGATATTCCTAATATCTTGCTCCTTTTTCTTAGGGAGAGCACTACCGTATTCTTTAGTACCGCTTGTCGATCCAGTGTATTTGACTAGAAGTCCTTCTCGAACAGCTTCCTCGAGACGCACTCCCATACCGACCATTTCGGTGAAGTCGCTGGGCGCACTGGCAACCATTATGTTGTAGTAAAATGAGCTCAAGGTCTTTAAGAAAAAATTTGTCATCTCTTTTTCCTCAAGAGGTGGACAAATATGAGCGGCAATTTCACGCCATCTCTGAGCGTACTCCTTAAAGGTTTCCTTGTCCTTTTGCGACATTGATCTGAGTTGATCTCTATCTGGTGCCATGTCCAAATTGTATTTATATTGTTGGACGAAGGCAGTGCCAAGATCTCTGAAAGTGCTAATCGTAGCGCGGTTTAAACCCATGTACCATTTTAATGCGGCACCGGTTAAACTATCCTGAAAGTAGTGAATCAGTAGATCCTGGTTCTCTGTCTGAGCTGACATTCGCCGAGCGTACATCACCAAATGGCTTTGAGGGCAAGAGTTACCCTTGTACTTTTCAAAATCGGGTACTTGGAACTTGTGCGGGACTTTCACATTGGGGACAAAGCAAAGGTCTGCGGCGTCCTTTCCAAATAAATCCTGACCGCGAATAGCTTGCAGTTCCTTCTGCATTTCCAGGAACTGCTCCTGGAATTCATCCATTCTATCGAACATACTTTCCTTTCTACCAGAAGATATCTATGGAATCTATCCTTTCGGGACAGTGTGCACCACAGGGGGTGGTACCGTTACTACGGCAGTGAATCTTGACGTTTCCTGAAGTTTGTAACCTTCAGGAGTCCTCATTAGGCATCTGGCATCCTCGCTTTCCCGAAGTTTGTAACCTTCAGGCCCAGCGGCTTCCGCTATGATTTCCTGATCTTCAGTGATCGGCAGAACATATCCTTCCGGGATATAGTTAACAGGCATGCCCCAGGGACGATTTTTTGGAATTTGATACCTAGGATCATACTTCTCCACTATGGGCATTGAGGTGATCTCTGAGATCATAGTTCTTTGTAGCTGAGCTTCTGCCATGGCTTGCATGTTGTTACGAAGCTTTCTCATATCCTCTCTTAGAGCGTCGATCTCTTCTTTCAACTCTCTGTTCTCTTCCTCGAGATCATCCATCTTTTTCTGACGATTGGCCCGAGTATTGTACGAATGAGACAGTTTGACTCTAGAACTGAGACACAAACGTGAGATTCGTAGGTAAGAAGAATACGTGACGTGAGAATGTTGAATGCAATAATTATATTAATTGTTTTTTGGTTTAATCAAAATAAACTTCGACAATTAGATTGCAAATATCAAACAGTGGGGACACCCCCGTTTTATTGAATTCAAAGGATTGCGGAAATGGAAATACAGTAGATTACAAAGTGCTGGAAACAGAAACCTAAGCTAATGGGTCCCGAGTCCTCTCTGAGGAGAACTCAGGTGCTGATTCTGGTACTTTCCTTTTCTTGGATCGGGGCTCTTGGGCCGTTGTCGGGTTGTCATTCCTTTTCCCAGTGAAAGGAGCGAGCAAATTCCTTTGGTCATCCTGATTTTCTACAGCATGTTGCTCCAAAATCTCAATTAGAGCATCCTTATCTTTCAGCAGTTGCAGTATTTTGGTACACTCCACATTAAGAATGCGGTACTTGTTCTTCCAAGACCTCCTCTCCTGTTGAACTTTGTTGAGAGTAACCTGAAGTTTTTCCGTTTCAGTCATGAAGTACATGACAGATTCCCTTGGCGGAAGAACTCTGTGACGAGGATAAGACATCTTTAGCTTGAGAGCTCTAGTTTGTACCCAGTGGAGATAAGGCTCCACCGAGACACAGTCCGGTTTTCCTAGAGACTCCCGTCCTTTCTTATGAACATGTTTCCAAGCGTGCACTATTTCCATCTGTAATGCCCTGTCATTTTCTCCTTCCTTGAAGAAAAGACCTTCCAGATGAGCATTATGCGGGACATGCCTCATCGGGTATCCAAACTGACGACGAACTAAGACTGGATGATAATTGATTCCTCCCTTAGTTCCTATGAGGGGTACATTGGGGAAGTTTCCACAACGGTCAATGATCCTGATCCCATCATAAATCCTATTGTACCAATCAATGTCAAAGTTGGTAAGAGACATGATTTTCTGCGACCAACGTAAGGCACTCTTATGATCCAAAAAAGTAGCAGACTTAGGCAAATGGGAGATAAACCATTTATATAGCAGGGGTACACAGCACGTGTTCATTCCTCCGCTGTATAAATTCCTTAAGTGTACAGAATGATACGCATCTGCGAGCAAGGTTGGTACGGCGTTTCCAATGAGAAAAACCTTAATGGCGTTGATATCGATGAAGTTATCAATGTTGGGAAACAGAAATAACCCGTAGGTGAGTAAAACAAAGATGCTTTCAAAAGCAGACACGTTCCCTAAACTAGCAAAGTACAGAGCCTTCTTTACCAGAAACTTGGCTGGTAAACCTGGGATTCCTCCCTTGGTGGTCATGTGAGTCTTGACTTCTGACTCATCCAAATAGATTGCTCTTACAATGGTCTGATCCTGTGGAATTTCTTCCAATCCAGAAAAGGGAGCTTGATCAGTAATGGGTAGATCAATCATATGAGAATACTCCTCCAGCGTGGGTGCGAGCTGGTAATCTGGGAATGTGAAACAGTGATAGACCGGATCATAAAACTGAATGAGTGCCTCCAGGATTCCCTCAATTACATGGACCCTTAACAGAGGTAGCAGACCTCCGTACTTGGCTCTAAAAGCGTCAGGTTTAGTGATCATCCTTGCTAATCCTCTCAAATCCCCTAGTTTTGGAACCTTGAAGGTATACTTGTGAGTTTTTCTTCTACCGAAATCCATTAGCGCAATCCTTTTCTCTCTGACATTTGCAATCATTGTCTTAGTTTAATTTGAAAAAGAGAGACTAGAAGAGAAAATTTTTCTTTGCTTAATGTTTTTTAAAATGAATGCATGAATGCAGCACACAAAAACATAGAAAAAACATGGGTTCAAAGGGTCGGCGTCATGAAGTCAAGGCTCTACCCATCCCAAAGGTTTATACTAGTGATTTTTGTACCTGTCTCTCAAAATCATTGATTCTTGTCGAGATAACATCAGCGGGCCGGGAACCGTGCTAGGTGATGTATTTCGAAGAATCTCAGAAGAGGGTAGTATCGCATGACAACTATTTCCGATAGCTTCCGCACTATTGAAAGAGGTTTTTCCTAGGTGTATACTCAATCTTTCCACATGCGGTATCACACGCATTCCCATTAGCAGAAAAATAAACACAGATATCAATTAGGAAAAGCAGTATATATATTTGTCCTAATGTCCTAGACTTTTTAAGAGCTATGAATCCTATGATCCTAACAGAAAATGGCTCCCCGGTGGAGTCGCCATTCTGTGGTACCTTCTCAACTCCCAACTTTAAAGGTTTTGACCTAAGATCCTAGTGAGGGTCGATCCTAGCAATAATGACATTCCCTGATGGAACCATCATTCGGTGATACCTTGTGAACCCAAGGACTCGTCCTAAGAGAAGGTTTCAACCAGAGAGATAAGAGAGACAAGATTCCTTTATTTGGCCCCACGGTGGGCGCCATTTTTCTATGGCGGCCACCGCCATGAAAATGACTTGTCAAAGGTTTTCACCTTAAATTTTAAGAAAGAAAGATGAGAAGGCCCCACGGTGGGCGCCATTTTTCTGTAGCGAGCGATTTTGGACGTAGTTCTTAAGCACTGTTGCTCTGGGGTACTACAGGTCGATTCATTTTTTATCCTATTGAAGCTGATGAAGGAAGGGAAATAGATGTCTCCAACTAACCCTGCTTTGCAAACTGAGGTTAAACAATCAAAACTGTTGGTTTACAGATGCGGTTTTAGTTCGTGGGCCTCTCTCTGTTTATTTTGTTCAGAACGAAATACCGGGACTGTTCATGGGGAATTTGTTGGGAAACTGCGCTAGATTGGCTGGAGGTAGAGGAATTTAGGGTTTTTTTATTAGTGTGCTCGCTAGGATTCTTTTGCAATCTTATGCCTACGTATTCCCTGGATAGGGAAATCAGAGTGATCGTACTTCCTCTTATTCTATGGGAGGAAATGATGTTTTGGTGTCTTGTTCAAAGCCCAAGACATGAAGCTAAATGTGGTTTATATCTTGTTCAAAGCCCAAGATGTGAAGCTGAAGGGTCTATTTGTATCTTGTTCGAAGCCCAAGATGTGAAGCTAAAAGGGTGTTGACTTTAGAGAGAATTTGTCATCTCTAAAGGGGTCTGTTTGTCACAATTGTTGGGTGACTGATTATAAAGGAGAATTACTTTAACTGGGATATGCGAATCCAGCAATGCCATAATTTCCTTTATAGGGGATTTTCAACCTGAAGGAGAAGACTTTAACTCAGTTTAGAGCAATGCCATCTTTCCTTAGGACTTTCTCATGCTAAAAGAGGGACAGTGGCGTGGATGTAAATTATCCATAGGCTTGCCGCTTACAGCAATTTAGACGAGGGAAAATGAGTTGTTGATGTTTGTATGCTGTGACCAAAGCATGATTTGATGCTAAAAGGTTGATTGAATCAAATGGGGATTTCTTTATACAAAGCCTAAGAGGAGGCTATTGACCCAACAAGAGGATGCTTTTGTGTCTCGTACGAAGCCTGAGATAGAGCCTAAAAGGGTTGACTCAACAAGAGAGTGTTTTTATATGTGTCTTGTACGAAGCCCAAGACGGAGGTTAAAAGGGTTTGACTCAACAAGAGAGTCTTTCATACTCAACAAGAGAGTGTTTTTGTATCTTGTACGAAGCCCGAGATGGAGGCTAAAAGAGGATTGACTCAACAAGAGAGTCTTTTATACTCAACAAGATAGTGTTTTGTATCTCGTACAAAGCCCGAGATGAAGGCTAAAAATGTTTGACTCAACAAGAGAGTCTTGTATACTCTACAAGAGAGTGATTTTGTATCTCGTACGAAGCCCGAGATGGAGGCTAAAAGGGGCTGACTCAACAAGAGAGTGATTTTGTATCTCGTACGAAGCCCGAGATGGAGGCTGAAGTAGATCGACTCAACAAGAGAGTCTTTTATACTCAACAAGATAGTGTTTTGTATCTCGTACAAAGCCCGAGATGAAGGCTAAAAATGTTTGACTCAACAAGAGAGTCTTTTATACTCAACAAGAGAGTGTTTTGTATCTTGTACAAAGCCTGAGATGAAGGCTAAAAATGTTTACTCTGCTGGGGAGAATCATTGTACAAAGCCCAAGAGGAGGCTAGGGTTACTGTTTCAGTTGAGTGACAGGTCCAGTATGTTGGTTAAAAGAGAAAATCAATTCTTATATGGGTAATGTTGTACTCATGGATTTGATCTGAGGACCGGGATTATTTTTTGTTCTTTAAGGAAACGGGAAATCCGAAGGGTATTGAGACTGCCCAAGTCTACTGGTGTTTTTTCCTATTTTTGAAAGGAAATTGAGAATGTCTTCGAGACTCAAGGAGATTAGACTGTCCAAGTCTAGAGTTTTATCTTTTGTACTATGCTTAAGAGAGATTAAGAGACAGTACGTTCGCGGTAGAAAGATCTAGACTCTTTGAAAGACTGTTCTATAAAGATGACTAATTTCTATTCCTATACCTTTAAGAGGTCGTCGGGACAATTTATACGAAGCCCAAGAGGAGGCGACAAAAAATTTTAAGAAGCCGTAGGGACAATTTGTACGAAGCCCAAGAGGAGGCTGTCTTCCCGGAGGAAGAATCATTATACGAAGCCTAAAAGGAGGTTGTGAAAACTTCTAAGAAGCCGACGGGTCCTTGTATAACGCCCAAGAGGAGGCGGGGATGCTTTTAAGAAGCCTGTGGGTCCTTGCACTAAGCCCAAGAGGAGGCTAATGAACAGTTCCAGAAGGGGTTTCACTTGGAACATTGGCCTTCTGTATATGAACTGGTCAAGGGGGAGATTTCTTAGATCTAGTTATCTAAAATTGTTGTAAAAGAAAATTCTCATGGTTTAGGTTATGTTGAAATATCCGGGAGAACGTCAGGTGTAAGGAGATGAAGTTTTGTCTAATTCTAGACATAGTTTCCGGGGAAACTCTGAATATCTATACTAGTATTACACAGTTGATATGAGTTTATGAAAGAAGACTTACAGTGAAACAGCCCCACAGTACAGTTATATACATATGAAAGCGGTAAATGAAAGCGGGTAAACACTTACTCGGTTGTAGAGCTTCCATGATGTTTGGGTAGTTTTTCAACAAAGAAAGTTTTGATAACAATATTATATTCAAAATCAAAGGAGAAAGTGCTTTGAAAAGAAAATTGGGGCTTACAGCTCAAGGAGAGGCCCAGGGTTTTATCAGTGATCGCACTGTCGTTTTGTATAGGGACTTATACAAGTGACTGAGGCCCAAGAAAGGTTTTCTGTACAAAGGGATGGGTCTCACACTCTCTCAAGAGGCCCAAAATGATTGAAAGAAAAATAAATGGGGCTTATAACACGAGGGTAGGCCCAGATGATTTGTTTTTTGAACTGGCAATCGTGCCAAGCTTTTCTTTTAACGCAGAGGGACTTATACAATATCTGAGGCCCAAAATTGTTTTGGTTAAAAGGGGATTGGGTCTTACACTCTATTAGAGGCCCAAAAATGATTTTGAATGGGTCTTATAGCTCGAGGAGAGGCCCAGATGGTTTGTTTTAAATGGGCGATGATCGCGCCGAACTTTTGACATACAACGGGACTTATACAACATTTGAGGCCCAAAATAGGTTTGTATTTACAAAGGATTGGGTCTTACACTCTATTAGAGGCCCAAAGATGTTTTTGTACAAGTGATGGGGCTTACAGCTCAAGGAGAGGCCCAGATGATTTTTGTTTTGAAATGGCGATTGCGCCGAGATTTTTGAAATTGCAGTGGGTCTTATACAATGACTGA
The DNA here is from genome assembly GCA_022829125.1 of Lathyrus tuberosus. NCBI lineage: Eukaryota > Viridiplantae > Streptophyta > Magnoliopsida > Fabales > Fabaceae > Lathyrus > Lathyrus tuberosus. The sequence continues at coordinate 5,273,408 of JALAZF010000289.1, read as the reverse complement.
GGCCCAAAAATATTTTGGTTTTCAAAGGGGTTGGGTCTTACACTCTAATAGAGGCCCAAAGAGTTTGAAAAAGTTTGATGAGGGTTGAATTAATCAAAAACCCTAATTTGTTTTCAAAATGTATTTCAATTGAATAAAAAATTCAATTAAAATGATCAAAATTGTTAAACATGTGGAAAACAAATTGTGATCTTGGATTAATGCTTCAAAAATTAGGTTTTGATCCACAAAATGTTTGGGAATCACTAAAATTTGAAAAATCAAGAGGGAAAAAATATTTTAAATGTCAAAAAACAATTAAAATATTAATTCTTGGCAAAAATATCAATTATATGAAATAAATAATATTTTTGGGATTTTTTGGTAAAATAAAATATTTTAACATTTTTGTGAATTATTAAAAAAATAATCAACTCAAAATCATTAAAACTCAGAGAGAAATTAATTTTTGAATCAATTAAATAAAATCACAAAATTCAAATATTCAAATATTTGAAAAAGGGCGCCAAGAACATGGCAAGAACACGCGCCCTTCCTCTGTTTCTGCAGATTTGCGTTTTCTATCCAATCTCACTGAATACTTGATTATATCATGCAATCTACATATCAATCTACTCGTTTCAACCTCACGATCATGTCTATGGTCTTTAATTTCATTTAGTTTAAGCATGAAATAAGAAATCAAAGAGAAACCTCAAGAACCCTAAATTCTGCATGAAGGTTCAGAAATTCCATACACGACTCATACAAAGCAATTGATTGAGGGTAAACACTCTATGCATGATTATGAACATATGGCCAAATTATTGTGCAACAAAAAATGCATGGATCATAGAGTTAGAAGAGCTCATGCTCACCTCTTGCAGCTGGTGATCGTGTTTTATGTTAGAGGTGTTACAGCTTGGTTCCAAGGTTATGGACAGCTTACCTAGGTGCTATGGAGTGTGTCTGGATGCTTGAAGTGGATTGATTTGAGCTGGAACTTGATTTGGCACCTCAACTGCAAATCTGTCAAAGACTTGAGTAGTTGACTGGTGATTTTGTGATTTTGGTGTTCCAGATGTTATGTGAGTGTTTGGATCACTTCTATATGATGTTTATGAGGTGTGTGTGTGATTGGTTTGATTGGAATTGCTCTCAAACTCAAAACCCGATAGTGACTTGCTTTGGAAGGCAAAATTGGAGTGAAGAAGGAGATTTTGAGGAAAACATCTGTTTGATGGCTTTGGTGTACTCAAACTGAGCACAAATGAGCTCTATTTATAGTAGAGCAAGTTTGTTTTGGGATCAATAGTGAATGGCAACTGCAGCAGAGGTTTGGCCAATGTTGATCAATGGGAATCCAAGTCTCCTCTAGCCATTGACTAGAAGTTAGGGCACTGAGCTGTGGTTCCCTAGTTGTTGGATCATTCTTGACTGAATTCAGTTGCAAATGTGTCAGTCCATGCCACCTTGGTGCATCCATTAAATGCTCTAATCTAAAATTGGAGTCTTGTCCCTCTTTTAGGGATTTCTAGGTTTAGCATGCTACTTCTTGTTCCAAAGACTTTGGAGGCTTGGATCAGTGTTTGTTCCCTTTAGATTTGATCCTCAGATGTGTCCAAAGTGATGACAAGGCTTGGAATTATCTGATTTTTCCAAATCAAGCAAAAGTGCAAAATTCTGCCTAGCCTTGGCAGTTTTCAGCAAGGCATATTGCCATTGTCATATCTCATGGCTCAAGTGGAATTTGATGGAGTTCTTGGCCATTTTGGAAAGCCCTCATATGATACAATAACTGTTTGATCATAATTGGTTTTGATACTTTTTGGATCCAAGTGAAAGATTCCCCTACATTTGGAAAAAAGTGAAGGCAGATTCTGACTTAGTGAAAATTTCACTAAGTGTTGGAAAAAAGTGACATTTTCACTTTTTGTGATTTTGATCATTCCTTAACTTAAAATCCATGAGGAATTGGAATGAGTTGTAGTTGAAGCTTTTGTAGAGGGTAATGAGAGCTACAAATCCAGCTTTGGATGGGGAAAAATGGGCTTGTGGTTTAGGAGTTATGATCCTCCAAAGTTGGTACCCTAGCCACTTTGTTCCATAACTTAGAAAATTTTCTAAGTTTTTTATGGTTACCCCTTTTACAAGTTATCCCACTTTTCTTGATTTTTCTTGATGAATGATGATTCCAATCACACATTAACATCATTTTAGGGTTAAAGAACCATAATTGTGAAAAATCTCAAAAAGTCAAAGTTTGACTTTTGTGCACAGTTGACTTTTTGTCAGATGAATTCCAAACTGTGCGATCCTCTATGAAATCAAGTCCTTGACCTAAATCAAACTTGATGGATGGATTTCATAGGTGTTATAGGGTGTATTGAATCATGTCCTAGGGTTTGGGAGCATGTCCTGGTCAAAAGTCAAAGGCACAGTTGACTTTTTCCGCGAAACCCTAACTGTGGTTCTGATGAAATTGAAACTTGTTGCTCAAGCTTCTGGGCTCAATCCATTGTTACAAATGGACCAATGTGGTGTGTTAGGGACCCTCAAATCATCTCTTAAGGTCTTGGCTCATGATTTGTCTCAAAAGTCAACTTAGGGGTGAATTAGGTCAAGAAACCCTAATTCCTGATTTTTTTTATAAATGCATCCCCTGAGGCTAAATTGACTTGATGATTGGGTTCATGAGATCCCTTGAGCATCATAGGTCATGCTTTGAAGCATTGGCTCATGCCCAGAGGAAAATTTCCATCGGGAGGCCCTGGTCGACCAAACCCTAATTTGGTGATACTAGCAATCTTAAGGCTTGATCCACCTAGAAGGGAGAAGCCTTGTGCTTAATCCTTGAAGTGGGAGTCCTCTTGATCCTTTGTGGGTGTTTAAGAGACTAGACAAGTTGAAGATCATGTCATTTCTTGATTGATCCTTTGTCTAAGTGCTCTTAGAGGGCTCAAAAAACCCTAATCTTTGATTGTCGAGAATGCCTAACAATTCCTGAGGAGATTGAGGAGGCATGATGGTTCATCCATATTGTGGTGATGATTTGCACAATGATGGGAAATCTTAGTGGTCAAAATTTGGGGTATGACATAAAGCAAGTCCAAAGGATGACTTTCCCTTACCGCACATTGACATGCTGGTAGACAGTACAACAAAGTTCAAAGTATTCTCCTTCATGGACAGATTCTCGGGCTATAATCAGATAAAAATGGCGCCGAAAGATATGGAGAAAACTTTGTTCATTACCCCATGGGGCACTTTTTCTTACAAAGTAATGTCGTTCGGTTTGAAGAACGTCGGGGCAACCTATCAAAGGGCCATGACTACTCTGTTTCACGACATGATACACAAAGAAATAGAGGTATAATGCCAAATCTAAGACAGAAGAGGAGCATGTGACCCATCTGTAAAAACTATTCGAGTGGCTGAGAAAATACAAACTCCGCTTGAATCCCAATAAGTGCACGTTCGGTGTCCGTTCAGGGAAACTCTTAGGGCTCATCGTCAACCAGAAAGGAATTGAGTTTGATCCTGACAAGGTCAAGGCCATTCAAGAAATGCCTTCTCCAAAGACTGAAAAACAAGTCAGGGGATTCCTGGGACGTTTTAATTACATTTCCAGATTTATATTCCTCATGACCGCGACATATGCGCCGATTTTCAAATTACTCAAAAAGAATCAGGACTGCGTTTGGATAGAAGATTGCCAAACCGCCTTCGACAGTATCAAGGAATACCTGTTGAACCCACCGATTCTATCACCTCCAATGGAAGGAAGACCACTAATCATCTATTTAACAGTCTTGGAGGACTCAATGGGTTGTGTACTTTGCCAACAAGACCAAACGAAAAGGAAAGAGTCTGCCATTTACTATTTGAGCAAGAAGTTCACTGGTTGCGAGACTCGGTACACTATGCGTGAGAAAACTTGATGTACTTTGGCTTAGGTAGCCAAACGTCTGTGCCAGTATATGATTCGTCACACTACTTGGTTAATCTCCGAAATGGATTCAATCAAGTATGTCTTTGAAAAACCAGCTCTCACGGGAAGGATTGCCCGTTGGCAGATGTTATTATCAGAATACGACATCGAGTACCACGCTCAGAAAGCCGTAAAAGGAAGTGTTTTAGCCGATCATTTGGCTCATCAAATGATTGACGATCAGGAATCAGTCGGATTTGACTTCCCAGACGAAGATGTCATGTACTTAAAAATGAAAGATTGCGATGAACCGCTACCCAGTGAAGGGCCAAAACCAGGTTCCCAATGGGGACTAATCTTTGACAGAGCTGTCAATCATTATGGAAACGGAATTGGGGCAATCATCATAACACCTCAGGGTACCCACATTCCTTTCACCTCCAGAATGACATTCAAGTGTACAAACAACGAGGCCGAAAACGAAGCTTGCATCATGGGTCTCGAAGAAGCGATCGACTTAAGGATCGAGAACTTGGATGTATATGGAGATTCAGCCCTGGTTATCAATCAGATCAAAGGAGATTGGAACACATACCAATCAGGACAGATTCCTTACAAAGATTACGCGAGAAGGTTGTTACCATTCTTCAACAGAATTGAGTTTCACCGTATCCCTCGTGAGGAAAATCACATGGCTGATTCATTAGCCACTCTCTCTTCCATGATTAGTGTAGGTAAATGGAATGACCTACCTAAGATTGACATAATGCGCCTTGAATGACTCGCTTACATTTTCACAATCGAAGCAGTCATAGACGACAAACCTTGGTATCACGATATCAAATGCTTCCTTCAGAAACAAGAATACCCGTCTGGGCATCCAGAAAAGATAGGAAGACTCTCAGAAGGCTAGCAGACAGCTTCTTCCTGAGCGGTGATACACTCTATAAGAGAAACTTTGACATGGTCTTGCTTCGATGTGTAGACAGACCAGAAGCAAACATGCTGATGAAAGAAATTCATGAAGGATCCTTTGGCACTCATGTCAACGGACACACAATGGCGAAAAATTCTGAGAGCAGGGTACTATTGGTTGACCATGGATTCCGATTGCTACAAGTACATGAGAAGGTGTCACAAGTGTCAGATATACTCAGACAAAATTCATGTACCACCAACGCATCTCAAAGTTCTTTCTTCCCCATGGCCTTTTTCCATGTGGGTAATCAACATGATTGGCATGATCGAACCCAAGGCTTCAAACGGACATCGGTTCATCCTTGTAGCCATTGACTACTTCACCAAGTGGGTCGAAGCAGCGTCGTACGCCAATGTAACCCGACAAGTGGTGGTCCGCTTTATCAAAAACAATCTCATCGGCCGTTATGGTGTTCCTAGTCAGATCATTACGGATAATGGATCCAACTTGAACAATAAGATGATGAACGAGTTATGCGCTGAGTTCAAGATCGAACACCATAACTCATCTCCCTACCGACCCAAGATGAACGGAGTGGCAGAAGCGGCTAACAAGAACATCAAGAGGATTGTTCAAAAGACGGTTTTAACCTACAAAGACTGGCACGAGATGCTACCCTTTGCTCTTCACGGTTATTGCACATCTGTTCGCACTTCAACAGGGGCAACCCCTTTCTCTCTAGTATATGGCATGGAGGCAGTGCTCCCCATAAAAGTAGAGATCCCATCAATCCGGGTATTGATGGAAGCTAAGCTAACATAGGCTGAATGATGTCAAAGTCGACACGACGAACTCAATCTGATCGAAGAAAAGCAAATAATGGCACTATGCCATGGTCTGTTGTATCAGCAGAGAATGAAGAAGGTGTTTGACAAAAAGGTTCGACCCCGTGTCTTCAGAAAAGGAGACCTTGTGCTCAAGAAGATACAATCATTTCTCACTGATTCCTGGGGCAAGTGGACTCCGAATTATGATGGCTCATATGTGGTCAAGAAAGCTTTCTCAGGCGGCGCCTTAAGACTCGCAACCATGGATGGAGAAGAATTTGCCTACCCCACAAATGTTGATGTAGTAAAGAAATACTTCGCCTAAAAAAAATATTAAAAAAACGTCTCGGTGGATTGAAAACCCGAAAAGGCGGTCCAGGCAAAAATTAGAGACATAATCAAAAATCATCCCGGTGGATTGGAAATCTCAAAGTACAATCCAGACAAAAGTTAGGGATTAATGGCAAGTAACTACGTCTGATCAGTTCAGCTCCTCAGCAGTCGTACCATCCATCAAAGAAACTCCAATCAAGGTCATCTTCGACAGAAGCTCAGAATGCCCAGAATTCAAAGTTGGTAGAAGGATAGCGGTCGTTATGTTTCAATGTAGCCCTTTTCCCTTAAATTACCATTTTCTAAACTTTGTAAATACTCCATGGAATCACGCGTTTGGCTGATTTCCATCCTATCAATAAAATTTGAGCCCTAGTGCTTTTGTTTGCAATTCTTATTTGTTTTAGCTTTATAGAATGACATTTTAACATGATCAAAGATTCCTGAAATAAAACAAAAATGAATTTACTTGTCAAACTTTTTCTGCTTTTAAAATAAAGATGACTATTTCTTTTGACTGTTGAACATCGAAAGAACATCGATCGCTTCTCCAGAAGTAATCGAGCTTCAAAGTGCAGACTCAAAGTACTCCTTCTTAATCAGTACACCTGAATGAAGGATTAGCTGTGTCGGATGAGAATATTCCGCCCGACATCCCCGACAGAGTTCTTATCTCCTAAGCCTGACCAACATTTTTCCCCACAGGGACTACTTCTCCTAAGCAAGGCAGAATTGCTATCTTGAACAAGTGATACTTTTCGTCCCCCGCAGTGGCCGAGTATCCAGTCGTGTTCATCCACTAGTCCATATGTCGTGTCAGTTTTGTCAGCATAGACATACATACATCATGCATTATTGATTTACATTCATATTCATATTGCATCACTATCGCTCTAGTCGGTCTTGTCCCCTAGTGGTAAAGTCCTCTTGTCAATCAAGTTGTTAGTTATTGCCTCGTCAGAAAATGCCTCATTCGAGCGATCTCTCCTCCAAGTTATTTCTGGGATGGAGAAGGCCTGTGACCACTATGATAACTTGAACCTCTGAAAAAACAAGAAAACTCTTGACAAACGTCACTCTTCTCCATTGAACATGATATCTTTGCTTTCCCGGATTAAGGAAAATCCCAGAGAGGGCCTTGCAACTAAAGACTCTCAGCAACACAGTGGTTCTTCTCTCCAGAAAATCAATGTTAATGAAGTCATCAGCACCTGAAAGTTGGGGTACATTGTATGGCATTTCTTCGAGAAGGTCTCGAAGAAAAGTATGATGTAATATCCCCAAGTAGAAATTAGCCTCTCAAGAGACTCGTTTTCCCCAGTAGAGTCAGCAAATGGGGTCTCCAACAGAGAAGTTTGTACACCTCTACAGCTTAGACCAATGGGTTTCCCCAGCAAGTCTGGCATCAAAACTTTTTCCCATCAAATGGCATCTCCCCAGGAAAATTCGGCGAGAAGTTTGAGGAAAACCGCTACGAATAGCGTCTCTTGTCAAGAAATTTTATTGACAAAAGAAACTGAGACCAGTTCCTTGGTAGGAAACCAGGATCGAGGGGAAGTTTATTTCAGAAACTGAGACAAGTTCCTTGGTAGGAAACCAGGATCGAGGGGAAGTTTATTTCAGAAACTAATACCAATTCCTTGGTAGGAAACCAGGATCAAGGGGAAGTTTATTTCAGAAACTGAGACCAGTTCCTTGGTAGGAAACCAGGATCGAGGGGAAGTTTATTTCAGAAACTGAGACCAGTTCCCTGGCTGAAGACCAGGATCGAGGGGAAGTTTTTACCTTTTCTAAGCATTATTGCTTAGCAAAAGAAGATGAATGCGTAAACTACCATTCCTAACCACTGTCAAAATTTTGGGTATTCCGATATTTAATCATCTTGCACCCCGAATGCCCGAATACCTTCGCCATTCACACCTTCGGGTCCAAGAAGATTAAATAGAGGCATCTGTCATACCCCAAATTTTGACCACTAAGATTTCCCATCATTGTTCAAATTATCATCACAATATGGATGTACCTTTATTCCTCATCAATCTCCTCAAGAATTGTTGAGCATTCCATGCAATCAAGCATTAGGGTTTTAAGCTCTCTTAGAGCTTTAGACAAAGGATCAATCAAGAAATGACATGATCTTCAACTTGTATAGCCTCTCAAACCCCTATAGAGGATAAAGAGGACTCCCACATCAAGAATTAGGCACAAGGTTGCAGCACTCCAAGTGGATTAAGCCTCAAGATCGCCAGTGTCACCAAATTAGGGTTTTGGTCGACAGAGACCTCCAGATGAAAATCTTCATCTGGGCATGAGCCAATGCTTTAAAATATAAATCAAGATACTCTAAGGGACCTTATAGACCCCATCATCTAGTCAATTTTACCTCAGGGGATGCATTTACCAAAAATCGAGAATTAGGGTTTCTTGACCTAATTCACCCCTAAGTTGACTTTTGGGACAAAGCATGGGCCAAGACCTCAAGGCATGATTTGAGGGTCTCAAATGCACCACATTGATCCATTTACAATAATGGATTGATCCAAGAAGCTTGATTCACAAGTTTCAATTTCATCCGGACCACAATTAGGGTTTTGGGGAAAAAGTCAACTGTACCTTTGACTTTTGACCAAGACATAGGGGTGGCAAAATGGGCCTGGCCCGTTTGGCATGCCCGTTTTACCTGCACTTTAGTGCGGGGTGGGGCAAGGGTTTAGGCCCTCACCCTCTAATGTGTCCGCCCCGCCCCGCCCCGTATTTTTAGTGGGCTTTTGCGGGCACATGCATTTACATAAAATTTTGCATTTTTAGGCTTAAAAGGTATAGTGCCCATGGGCTTTCCCCGCCCCGCCCTCATTTTTTTGCGGGGTGGTGTTGCACCCCAAAATTTGCCCTCCTTACTTTAGTACTAACTGGCTTATGTTTCATTACATTTTTGCATTATCATGTGTGCATATCATTGGTTCTTAACATGGGGTCAAGGTGCCTGAGTCAAGTTCAAGAGGAGAAGATGTTCTTCAAAGGGTCAAGCAAGAGAGTTCAAGTGGATCACTCTCTCCTAACCAGTGCAAAAATTAGGGTTTGGAGATTCTTGGGTTTATTGCTCCAATGGGCAAGCTTCTTGGGTTTTTATCATCACCAAATGGCATATCTTATCTTTGTTGGAGAGGATACACATCATATTCAGAGGAATTTGGATTTGGAGACTGTGATATTTCCTCCTAGACTGAGGGTACCAAGATTAGGGTTTGCTATAAAGTCAGTTTATTTCTGATTTTTTGGGCAAGACTTGAGTCCATGGTATTCCTTGGATCCCTAGGTATCTAGGAATGGAATATTGTCCATCAGTTTGATTCAGGAGAGATTCAATTGGCCAATGGATTGGGAATCAGGTGAATTGGGTAAAAGTCAACAGTGAGAGGGGAAGTCAACTGTGAAATTTTGAGGTTCTCTTCAAGGTTTTCAAGGTCTCACATCCTCATATGGTCTTCAAGAGTCAAGTTTCATACCATTTATCAAAAATCAAGGGTTGGCACAAAAATTACTAAATATGGAAATGGCCTATAATTTGAAAGTTTCCTTTTTGGGAAAGTTCTTACACTACATTCAACTTGACTTTACACCATCAAGAAAGCTTCAAATGATTTTTTCTCCAACATGAAAGTTGAATATCTTTTTCTCCTATTTCCAACAAGTACTAGTGGGTCTCCATATCATTTGTGAAACTCAACTTATGATCAAAAGAAGCCAAAGTGGTTTTTTAGGGTTTCTCATGATTCCATTTTCACAACTTTGGCATAGTGACCTATAATTTATTCCATTGCTTCATGTCACATGCTAACATCAAAGGACACTCCTTAAGGATCATTTTAGGCCTTTGAATCAAGTGAATCCATGGTGTATTTATCATTTATTCTCCATTATTCAAAATTGCCAAGTCATTGAAAACTCATGAACCAAAATGTCTCAAGGCCCAAATCAAATTCAGGTGTGGTTAGCAATTCAAACATAAGTGATCCATCATGAAATATTTGGATATCCATGCATGGAAGGAGGTGTATCTCACATTATGTGATTTTCCAAAATTGCCCAAAACTCATTAAACAAAGAATTACCAGGGCCCAAATGCTGATCAGTGAAAAACCCTAATGTATTTAAACTCATTCATGCACTGGTTAGGGTAGGAACACGTGACTTGGAGGAGAAAAGAAGCTTGAGCCCTAAAAATTCATCTCTTCGAATCTCACGATCTAAAAGGAGTCTTCCCAAAATTCTTTCACCATCAGAACCCTTGGGATCCCTAGAACACAAACCAACCATCACTTGAAGCTAAGAGCAAGGATAAGGGTTGTGCCATCTCAGGTTAGTCATTCTTTTGATGATCTTAAAACTCAAATTTTAAACGTGCATATTGATGTGTGGCATCCATGGATCATGCTGATATATTTTGTTTTGAATGTGGACGTGTATTGTGTGCATATGGTGTGTTTAAAGTTTTGGACCCAAAGCTTGTCCTCTGCGTTTTTTATTGTGTGCTAATGGTTTGGAATTTTTGATGACATATTTGGGATCCTCATGAAAATCTGGACAGAATGGTATATGGGTTTGCGTTTTCTGGGTTATTTTCCATTGCAGGTGACCGGAGAAGGGGGCCGGAACCCTAGCTCCGACGGCGGCGGTTGATTCAGTCCGGCCAAGGGTTTCCACGAAGAAGACACAATCCTGGCCCTTGGTTCGTTTCATCGCACGGTCCTCATCATGCCACATTTTTTATTTTTGAATTTTTATTCTGATGATTACATGTACATTACCCCACGCTACTTACCGTGTGCATCCAATCATGTTATTTCATTTTATTTACTTTTTGTTTATGTTGACTAATGTGGATCGTCTGATCCATCACGTGGCTGATATGGTGACAACAAATAAAAAAAACCACGTGCCTGGCACATGGGAATGTATGGTGCTCTTAAGGTTTGTGTGTGCGTGGGTATACGTCAATTGTGGTGTGCATTAAATCATGGTTGTTCATCTTGCATAGTGATTGGTTTGGTTGACTGATTAGGGAGCGTCAGATGCATCCAATGGTTGGTATGGGGTCAACTGGTTGACTAGTCCACGCGTATTCCTTTTTTTATTTTATTTTCTTTCTGTTGGACGCAATGCCTGGGCCTTGATTTTCGCACCCCCACCCTTTAGCCCATTAACAATTCCAACGCATTTTTCTTACTCACTGCACCCCCCATGCTCATTTCATATTTTTATTTTTTATTAAATTATTACATTTTCATTTTTAATGATCAAAAATAGTTTTTTGCATTAAAAAATTCCAAGGAAATTCATGCATCATTTTTATAATTTTATAAAATTTTCACAAATTTTACTTTATTATTTTATTTTATTTTTAGCATCTGAAATAAATATTGGTTTATTTTCTTTTTTGATTTATTCATATCATGCATACTCAACTTTGTTTATTTTATTTCTCTGCATCCATAAATTATTTAGAACTCATTCTTTTTGCCTTATTTTACCAACACACTGAAATGCATTAAAAAAATTTTGTTTCATTTTTAAAACTTTTTCATATTGCATTTTAGTCCTTCCCTTTTGCATCTTGAACCATGTTCCTCATCTGACTTTGCGTAATTGTTTGAGTGACTTATATCTTGAATTTTTGCAGGAGTTTTTGATATGTTGTTTATATCTGGTTGAGAAATGTTGATAATTAATTTGGAAATTTTAGAAGTTGTTTCTCTAATTATGTGATTGCCCTTTGTTTGAGGTTTTCTTGTATGCATATTTCTGATCATGCCTGAGTTTTTGTTTGAGAAGGCACTTGTGCCATTATTTGGGATTGCTTCCTTGACTTCTTAATTCATGTTTGGATTGTTATAGGTCATTTAATCACTATTACGTGTCATTTCTTGGTTTTCATTTACCTTAATATTACTTGTGCCTGTTTTATGCTAACCTCTTATGCAGGGGCTGAGGTAAGTTATTTAAGGGTGTGGATAATCATCCATATTCACCCTTACTCTTTCCTTCTCTCATCTTTTCTTTTCTTTAGGCTTAGGTTGTAGTCAAACCCCACTAACCGTAGGTCACCCATGCATGATAACATTAGGACTCTTAGTTTCCCTTTAGAGTTTCCTTTGTGTCTTCTCTCTTCTCATCTCAAAATTTCTTGAAAATACTTAATAAGGATAAGTTGTATTGCACACAAGCCTTAAGCGTGGGGAATGAGAAATGAGGGGCTTCCTCTCATCTTTCTAGAGTACTTAGCGAGCGTCCTGTCTTGGGACGATGCGTTAAGTATTCGCCCATGTGCCCTAGACTTTGGTGTCATGCAAGTTATGAACTAACTCAAATCATTTCTGTCTTAAAAAATACAAACCAACTTCAAACCTTTTTGCCCTTCGGGATTATCAAACTAAAGGCTATTTTCAAAAAGGGCACGTTACTTTCCGTTCGAGTCGCAAACAGGCATCGACCCTAACTGTCAGACGCGAACTTAACGTCGCTCATAAAAAACACAAAAAGAACTTGGTCCGAACTACGTTGACTCTGAATTCCCCATTGCACAAAGGGGGTACGTAGGCCTAGGACGTCGACGTCCTACCGAGTCTGTCTTAGTTTTTCCCTCCCCCGTCTTAGTACAGCCATAGATGATAGGATAACTCACCCTTAGAATAGACAACAAGCGTGGATCCCATCGAGTACGATGGACGCGTGGGGTGCTAGCACCTTCCCCTCGCGTAACCGACTCCCGAACCCAGGTTATGGTTGCGATGACCATTCCTTTCCCCCTTCCTAAGGTTTATGCAGTGTTCCCTTTCCCTCTCTTGGGATAAATTTACACGGCTGGCGACTCTGTTTTCCGCGCCACTCTCACGTTTGTACCTGGATGAAAATCCTGGGAGCGACAGCTGGCGACTCTGCTGGGGACCTGGTTGACCTATGTTGGTCCATCCCTAAGCGAGTCAATCCTAGCGCTTGCTTGTCTTTGTTCTCTTTGGGTGTCTTTGTTTTTGTTTTGCTTTATTTTTCGCATTGCATTTCATTTTTATTACTGTCATACTGGATACTGTTGTGTTGTGCTGGCTGTTTTGCAGGTTGGGTGGGTCTGAGAGATAAGCCCAATACCCAGGCTTGAGTATACCCTAGGACTAGAGTGGAAAGTAGTGGGACCTACGTGCCCGCTTGGTACGTTTGTGTGTTCACGAAATTCACAACCAGACGGGGCTATCTTGGGACGCATTCTAACGTGTGTGTCTTGCGCATGTTAGGGTGTTAATCTAGAGAGCTGTCGACTCTGGTGACCGATCATCGAGGACCTTAGTGGAAACATCCCTCTGTAGTGGTGACAGTGGCAGACCACATCCTGTGGAAAACCCATTCGCACCCGAGGGCCCACTTTGGAACTTGCATAGGATGGCCCCTATCTTTTGAAGAGAATCAGTGGAGGCACTCCTCGATTGACGATAGTACTGTACCCCGAGGGATGAATGTACTATTGTTTCTCGACCTCAGTGCCAGAAGCTGAGGACCTTCCATTTTGGAGAATCAGTTGAGGCCTCCTCGATTGATGATGATGATGCCAAAACAGAAATGGTGAACGTATCATCATTTCTCGACCTGAGAGCCCGAGATACTGAACATCCTAGTACCCACACGTGAGAGGGGATGGGTGTTTGCAGGTTTGCAGGTAACCAAAACTTTCAACCTACCCGGTTTTCTGGATTTCTCATCAGTGTTTGATTATCTGGGTTCCTGGTCATCTCAGTGGTTCGGTACTTTTGGAATTCTGGTTTTCTGGGTTGTGGTTCTCGTTCAGTTAACAGCACAGCACATCCAACAGTGTTTCCTTGATCCCATGTTTGCATGAGCATATCATTTTTCTTGCATTCTGACATGTTTGGCATTTTTCAGGGCTTGCATCTTACTCTTGATTCCGGTTTTCTGAGGTTACCTTGACATGGATGCCCCGAGAAAGAAGATTGTTGCCTATTCGTTCCCAGATCCGACCTTGACATTGATTCATAAGCTGATTAGTATGGCTGGTCCCGGAGTTCGTACAGAGTTCAGTGGAGTGTATGGGAGACTTCTGAAGTTTGTCTACAATATCTCCAAGTATGAGAAGGATGCCATTCATACACTTCTTCAGTTTTACGATCCGTCTTTGCGTTGCTTCACTTTCCCAGACTACATCTTGGCCCCAACGTTGGAGGAGTTCTCATTTATTTTGGGAATCCCCATCAGGCATGACATAGTATTCTTTTCTGAAGAACACCCCGAGGTAAAAGAAATGGCTGTTGCTCTTCATATTAGTGAATCCGTTCTAAGCAGTAATATTGAGGAAAAACAAGGAGCTAAGGGTTTCTTATTGAAGTTCTTATTTGATCAAGCTTGCATACATGTTAAAGAAAAGAATTGGACTGCTTACCAAGCTATTCTGGCTATGTGCATCTATGGGATTGTCCTGTTTCCCAATGTTCCTGATCTGGTGGATATGCATGTTGTCAGAATCTTTATTTCAAGGAATCCTATACCTACCTTGCTAGGTGATGTGTATCACTCAGTCCACTACAAGAATTAAAATAGGCGGGGGAAAACTGTGAGTTGCTGTGCACCACTCTTATCTACTTGGTTCCTGAGTCATCTCCCCGAAGCTGGCGCTTTCGTTGATACGAGAGATTCTCTAAAGTGGTCAAAGAGGTTAATGGGCTTGACTGCTGACAACATTGTTTGGTTCAATCATGACTTGCTAGGAATGGAGATTATTTGCAAGTGCGGAGAATTTCCTAATGTACCCTTGATAGGGAGAAGAGGTGGAATTAACTATAATCCTTCCCTTGTTATCAGGCAGTTTGGTTATCCTTTGAAAGGTCCACCTGAAGAGCGAGATGTCAGAGAGTCCTTATTCTTCAATGGTACTGAGGATCAAGAGATGATAAGGAAGATTGTGAATGCTTGGAAGCAGGTGACCAAGAAGGGAAAAACTTCATTCGGGAAATGTAACAACCGGGCTTTCCCTTCCTATGAAGAGTGGATTAAGAAGAGACCAGAAGAGGAGCTTCTTCCCTTCCCGGTGGAGCCACCTTTGTATCCTTTGACGATCGAGCCACCTACCACAGTTGAGATAGAGAAGTTTAACAAGTTATGGGCTGAAAAGGAAAGACTGCGGGAAGAAAATAGTGAGCTTTATCAGTTGAAGCATGAGCGGGGTGAAGCTGTTTATACCGCCAAATTGAAGACAGAGCTTCTTGCTAAGGCAGAAAAAGAGCTAGCTGACATGGTCACATCCAGACAAAGGATGAAGCAAGCTTTGGATGGTATCAGTAAGGTTCTCGAGTCTAAGAAGGAGGAATTGGACGAGGCTTTGTTAAAAATTCACAGGTTCAATAATCACCGAGAAACTGCAATGGCTGAGAATAAGAAAAAGGAAGACGGTTATCTAGCTCAGATTGATGAGTTGAAGTTGACGCTCAAGAAAAAAGACGCTGAGATCCTGTCAGGGGTATTCAAGAGACAAGCAGTCGAGGGTCGACTCAATGAAGCCATAGCCTCCATAGAGGAACTTAAGATCCAAGCTGAAGTGAAGAGACCTAGAAGTGAGGGACCTAGCATGGATGGTGTTTCTGGAGAAGACGCTTGGGAGTTACATTGCCGATACTTGGAAGGGATTATGCATAGGAGAGACATTCTCATTCAAGAGCTAATTCAGAGACCGAAGCATCCCGACACCAGAAAGATGTTCAAAGAAATTCAAGACTGGAGCAAGAAGCATAATGGATGGGGGGATTGACGCTTGTGGACTTTGATGATATGCCGTAGTTTTCAATTTTCTTTCATTATTTGGACCACCGCCAGGCTTGTTGGTTGGGATCTATGATTATTGTGTTCAGACTTATTACCTTGGATTTGTGATTGTTGACATTTGGTTTTCCACTGGTTTTCTTAATATACGAGCAGAAGTTCCGTTCTATATTGTTGTTAAACTGGAATCAAGGGGTGGATCGCCCTGCGGATATTCAAACATGTTCATTTGCATTTGCATATTCATAATCATTTTGCATAATCATTGTGCATAACAGGTGTTCAAGGCTGGTTATTCTTATTTTGATCTGGTTTCCTTCAGAATTGCAGACTTATCTCCTCAGGCCATTCAAGAGTTGATCATGGAGCAAGTTCAAGCTGAGTTGAGGGAAATGTGAGGCCAAATGGGGCAGCTTATGGGGAATATGCAAACTCTCATGCAAGACCAGAAGATGCTGAGGGAGGAGGTCAATTAGATGAAGACTCAGATGGGTTTGGCCATGGAAATTTTGAATAGGGTGTTGAAGAAGGAAGAGAGTCATGTGCCCGCTTCCACAACAGAGATCCTTACTCCCCCCGTCTCTTTGGAATTTGATTTAAATCATGGATTACCTCGTGAATCTCTTCCACAAGCGGAAGTTCCAAAACTTTCCCAACAGCAGCTAGGTCTTGGTTCCCAAGAGAAGCCCAAGGGCAAGAAGTGTACGCAGAGACAGAAGAAGTCTGAAGGAGTTTTTCATCCGCTCCCTATGCCATATTCTCAACTATTACAGCATCTCCTTCAGTTGCAACTGGTACATAAAAGGACTTTGGCTCCTCTCACTGGTAATCCTCCACCAGGCTATGATGCAAGAGCCCATTGTGATTTCCATTCTGAGGCACCAGGGCATACTGTGGAGAAATGTAGGGCCTTTCAGCACGTTGTCCAAGATCTGATTGATTCGAGGAAAATTGAATTCACACTAAGCGGCGTAAGCATACAAGGTGGTCCCACTCGAGCTGTTGAAAAAGAAGTGGGTATCCCCGTTGCTTCTCCCAAAGCCACATCAGGTCAGGGGCTTTTCTTGGCCTTAGAATCCCCACATCCACAAATGCTGTCTACGCCTCGACCAAGTCTAAAGAGAAAAGTGCCTGAAAAGATTATGCGCTCGAATCAGCATCAACAACAGAAGTATCAGCGTCAGAATCAGCATAGGCCGCGCAATAACTTGGAAAGAAGGAATGCTCCTCTTCATCTAGTTCCCATGTCGTACAGTCAACTCTTGCCACACCTGGTTCGAAACTCATTGGTGGAGCCTAAGACTTTGAAGCCTGTTCCAAAACCATACCCTCCGGGGTATAATCCCCATGTGCAATGTGTATATCATGGAGGATCTATGAGGCACTCAATCGAAGATTGCAAAGCCTTCCAAGCCAAAGTGCAACAATTGATTGACAAAGGGTACATATCATTTCTAGAAGGAGACTTGGTTGTGCATGTCGACCTCTCATCTGTTTGAAGATTTCAAGGGTCGTCTCAGTCTGCAAGTACGTCCGGACAGAATCAAGCTTCCTCAGCAATGGCAATCTTCAGCTTCTTTACTGCATTTGTAGTTTTTCATTTCTTGTTAAAGCATCGTATGCATGTAAGACTTGTTTGTTTTTTAATGATGATATTAATGCAATGAGTATGTTTTCCTTGAAGTAATCCATTCGTGTTCACTCTTAAATGTTTATATGCACTGCAATACCAATTTTCTTGTTTAGAACTCTTGAGGGAGGATGATGAGGCAAAAACGCAAAATCTCTGGTTGTATGTTCAAGGATAGAACCCTGTTGAGGATGTACAGGCATTGTTTCAAACCCCTAAACACTGGAGAGATAAGGAGATAAACCTTCGTTAACCCCTTTGAGCCTTGGAGTAGGAGTTTCTTTCGTGCGAAAAAACCCTCATACTTAACCCAGGGGCAGGATAGGCGTCAGTTAGTTTGACCAAGCGTTCAAATTTCAAGGAGAGTGTGCATCCGAGGAACCATTACCTTCTATCTCACCGTTAAGAGGTCAAGAGATGTGAAACCACGATGGTTATCCATCAACAACTAAGGAGTGAGGCAGTCACAACCCTTTCAAGCAGGTAAGACAACCAGTGTCACACGCTTTGTTCAAAAGGGGAATAAAAAAGAAAAAAGGAAAAGAAAGCCCGCTAAGTCGAAACTTGAAAACAAGCGACTTAGGCAAAAGTTAGGGCATCCCGCTGGACTTAAAAATCGAAAAACTCAAAGGAGTCAGTCCAGGCAAAAATTAGGGATCAGGAAAAGAGGCAAAAGAAAGAAAAAGCGAAAAACGAAAAGCGTTACAAAAGAAGATCCTCGATAAGAACAAATTCGTGTGATTACAGACACAAAAGGGATGACTGTCACTCCAAAGACTCCTTAGGGGTCAAACCATTAGTTGCATGGGTTCCTTAAAGATCATAAACCTTTTGAGAGATGAGCGTTTGGGTCAGATTAACTGAACATAGGACTGGAGAACATCACGAAGAGTGGATGGGCACCGATAGATTTTGAGCCATAAATCCTTTTTCTGAAACCGTGAACCAGACCACGTTACAACCCTTAAAAGTTCTAATTGAAACAGGGTTTATTCTGAAAGCGTACTTCAACAGGATAGCGTTCCTGACTCCTACGAGTTGTGCTAATAATATTTGTTGGTATTGCATGTGCGCATTGTTTTTCCATTCAAAAATCAAGGTCGCATCCCAGCCAGTGATTCGTTCACAAGGCTTGGCGACGCATTTTCAATAAAACTTCAAGGTTAACATGAGTGTTGCATTAGAATTATCATTCTCATAATAAACTTGTTCTGCTTGCCTACATGTGCCTAAGCATCAAGGAAGCTTACACAGTGAACGTCAGTCAAGAAGCTTGATCCGGCCAAGTTGTGATGGTGAAAACTCCGAAGGACAATCGTATCAAAGGGCAGGCTGCCAAGAGACTCATTGTAGAGTAGGCTCTCCCCACTAAGTCGTGTTAAGATGTAGCCAATCTGGGGCAGTCACGTCGAGAAATCTCTTCGAAATTCAGTTATTCTGGGGCATTCATTCTAAGATCAGGAGCAAAGTCACTTCAAAGCTCATATTGGGGCAAGCCACCTCTAGAGCGTGGGAGGTTGTCCACTCCCGAGAATGATTAATTGAAAACATCTCTTCAAAGTTCAGAATACGAGGACAGAGTATTTTCGAGTCATTACAATTCCTTTCGAGGTAATGTACTTCATGGATTATGAAGACTGGGGCAGTTATATCGAGATGTGATAAATCTCTCCAAGAGTTTGAAGACCCTGGGGCATTGCGAACGCCCGGTCTTCTGTAAAATCCTCTTGAGATGATTTCTTCCATTAGACCTGGTGGTCTGGGGCAAGTGAAAAGTTCAAAGAGCCGTTTATGACCATAAAGACAAGTCAGGTTGCAGGCCAACAGGATTGTACTTCCCCAGCAGTTAGCCTTCCCCAGCATTGAGATTGCTCCTTCCCCAGCAGGGCAAACTTTCCTCAGCAGAGCAGACCTTCCCAACAGGAGACCTGGAAAGTATTCTGAATCAAGACGTTACCTCCCCACAGAATCAGGGTTTTCACTTCCCCTATCTAGTCAGGAAGCGTGCTTCCGCCGACAATGTCATATTCTAGTCCCCAGCATGGTGGGAGTAAAGTAATTCCCCCCACCAGCAGGCTAAGTTCAGCAGTATCCCTAAGCAGGATGGTATTATGGACTGTTTCCCCCAAGCAGGATGGTATTATGGGCTGGCATCCCCCAGCAGGTTCTGAGCCCAATTAGATATTAGCAATCTTCAGTAACAGACTTCCGGTTCCGGTATTGGCGTTCATTCTCAACTCCCCCAGCAGAGGAGAAATCTCAGGTTTCGGATGTTACCTTCAGTGAAAGACAGGTGTGGCCCCCGGTAGTTCTTTCGGGATTTCATCCCCAGCAGAAGTTGTTGATCCGAAGAGTAGATCAGTATGACCCTTCTCAGCAGAGTTCCTGGATTCGGAGGACAATTTATTTTTGTCATCCCCAGCTAAATTGGTCTTCTCTCTCTAGCATTTATTTTGCTGGAGGGACCCCTTTCTGCATATCATAAGCATTTCGCATTGCATCCTCAAACGCGTAGCATTCCCATTTTGTATGGAGCATTACGCCACTATTCAAACATTTGCATTCGAAGCATAAGCCAGGTTTGGTACTTTCTTTGCCAGTTCTCTTTCTCAGCAGAGATGGCATAACTTAGGAGATTTTGGAGGGATGCGTTCCTCATACTTGTGCTCCCCGGTAGAGTCTTTTATTTAGACTTCTCCTTCCCCCAGCGGAGTCATCTTATCTGTGGATCATGGGTCCGTTAGAAGTTGGCCTTTGTTTGGCCTTTCTCTTTTGTGAAATCCCGTTCTCGCTTGACATATTTTGTTTGCCAGAGGTGGTTTAAACCAGAAGTTTTGTTTCACGTTATCCCCAGTGAAGTCGCCATTTATTTTGCTAGTTCTCTTTATCAGCAGAGATAGCAATTCTTTGAAGATTGTCTTTGTCAGTTCCCTTTATCAGCAGGGATGGCATTTATGTTGCTAGTTCTCTTTATCAGCAGAGATAGCAATCTTTTGGTTAGATTCTTTCGTCAGTTCCCTTTATCAGCAGGGATGGCATTTATTTTGCTAGTTCTCTTTATCAGCAGAGATGACAATCCTTTGAAGATTCTTTCGTCAGTTCCCTTTATCAGCAGGGATGGCATTTATTTTGCTAGTTCTCTTTATCAGCAGAGATAACAATCTTTTGAATATTTTCTTTCGTCAGTTCCCTTTATCAGCAGGGTTGGCTTTTGTTTTGCTAGTTCTCTTTATCAGCAGAGATAGCAATCTTTTGGATATTTTCTTTCATCAGTTCCCTTTATCAGCAGGGATGGCTTTTGTTTTGCTAGTTCTCTTTATCTGCAGGGATGGCAATCTTTTGGATACTTTCTTTCGTCAGTTCCCTTTATCAGCAGGGATGGCATTTATTTTGCTAGTTCTCTTTATCAGCAGAGATAGCAATTCTTTGAAGATTTTTCTCGTCAGTTCCCTTTATCAACAGGGATGGAATTTATTTGGCTAGTTCTCTTTATCAGCAGAGATGGCAATCTTTTGAAGATTTTCCTTCGTCAGTTCCCTTTATCAGCAGGGATGTCATTTATTTTGCTAGTTCTCTTTATCAGCAGAGATAGCGATCTTTTGAATATTTTCTTTCGTCAGTTCCCTTTATCAGCAGGGATGGCATTTATTTTGCTAGTTCTCTTTATCAGCAGAAATGGCAATTCTTTGAAGATTTTCCTCGTCAGTTCCCTTTATCAGCAGGGATGGTATTTATTTTGCTAGTTCTCTTTATCAGCAGAGATGGCAATCTTTTGAAGATTTTCCTTCGTCAGTTCCCTTTATCAGCAGGGATGGCATTTATTTTGCTAGTTCTCTTTATCAGCAGAGATGGCAATCTTTTGAAGATTTTCCTTCGTCAGTTCCCTTTATCAGCAGGGATGGCATTTATTTTGCTAGTTCTCTTTATCAACAGCGATGGCAATCTTTTGAAGATTTTCCTTCGTCAGTTCCCTTTATCAGCAGGGATGACATTTATTTTGCTAGTTCTCTTTATCAGCAGAGATGACAACCTTTTGAAGATTTTTCTTCGTCAGTTCCCTTTGTCAGCAGGGATGGCATTTATTTTGCTAGTTCTCTTTATCAGCAGAGATGGCAATCTTTTGAAGATTTTTCTTCGTCAGTTCCCTTTATCAGCAGGGATGGCATTTATTTTGCTAGTTCTCTTTATCAGCAGAGATGGCAACCTTTTGAAGATTTTCCTTCGTCAGTTCCCTTTGTCAGCAGGGATGGCATTTGTTTTGCTAGTTCTCTTTATCAGCAGGGATAGCAATCTTTTGAAGATTTGCTTTGCTAGTTCTCTTTATCAGCAGAGATAGCAATCTTTTGAGTATTT
Organism: Lathyrus tuberosus; assembly: GCA_022829125.1. Lineage (NCBI taxonomy): Eukaryota > Viridiplantae > Streptophyta > Magnoliopsida > Fabales > Fabaceae > Lathyrus > Lathyrus tuberosus. Next base: position 5,251,620 of record JALAZF010000289.1, on the reverse strand, counting down.
CCTTTCGCCAGTTCCCTTTATCAGCAGGGATGGCATTTATTTTGCTAGTTCTCTTTGTCAGCAGGGATATCAATCTTTTTCTTCGTCAGTTCCCTTTATCAGCAGGGATGGCATATTTCGAGATTCCTTTGTCGGTTCTCTTTATCAGCAGAGATGACATAACCTGGGAGAGTTTGTTTCACTTTAAACCCAGCATACCTGACACTCGTCCGTATTGTGACAATACAGCATTTATGGCTAATTCTCCAGTGGAGGATTGCAAATTTCCGGGTTCTTTGGTATTCAATCCCCGTGCATCCTGATTGTCTGAAAGCCGTCGCTATCATACCCTCAGGGCCAAGTTGATTGAATAGGGGCAGCTGTTGCACCCCCAAAATTTGCCCTCCTTACTTTAGTACTAACTGGCTTATGTTTCATTACATTTTTACATTATCATGTGTGCATATCATTGGTTCTTAACATGGGGTCAAGGTGCCTGAGTCAAATTCAAGAGGAGAAGATGTTCTTCAAAGGGTCAAGCAAGAGAGTTCAAGTGGATCACTCTCTCCTAACCAGTGCAGAAATTAGGGTTTGGAGATTCTTGGGTTTATTGCTCCAATGGTCAAGTTTCTTGGGTTTTTATCATCACCAAATGGCATATCTTATCTTTGTTGGAGAGGATACACATCATATTCAGAGGAATTTGGATTTGGAGACTGTGCTATTTCCTCCTAGACTGAGGGTACCAAGATTAGGGTTTGCTATAAAGTCAGTTTATTTCTGATTTTTTGGGCAAGACTTGAGTCCATGGTATTCCTTGGATCCCTAGGTATCTAGGAATGGAATATTGTCCATCAGTTTGATTCATGAGAGATTCAATTGGCCAATGGATTGGGAATCAGGTGAATTGGGTAAAAGTCAACAGTGAGAGGGGAAGTCAACTGTGAAATTTTGAGGTTCTCTTCAAGGTTTTCAAGGTCTCACATCCTCATATGGTCTTCAAGAGTCAAGTTTCATACCATTTATCAAAAATCAAGGGTTGGCACAAAAGTTACTAAATATGGAAATGGCCTATAATTTGAAAGTTTCCTTTTCGGGCAAGTTCTTACACTACATTCAACTTGACTTTTCACCATCAAGAAAGCTTAAAATGAATTTTTCTCCAACATGAAAGTTGAATATCTTTTTCTCCTCTTTCCAACAAGTACTATTGGGTCTCCATATCATTTGTGAAACTCAACTTATGATCAAAAGAAGCCAAAGTGGTTTTTTAGGGTTTCTCATGATTCCATTTTCACAACTTTGGCATAGTGACCTATAATTTATTCCATTGCTTCATGTCACATGCTAACATCAAAGGACACTCCTCAAGGATCATTTTAGGCCTTTGAATCAAGTGAATCCATGGTGTATTTATCATTTATTCTCCATTATTCAAAATTGCCAAGTCATTGAAAACTCATGAACCAAAATGTCTCAAGGCCCAAATCAAATTCAGGTGTGGTTATCAATTCAAACATAAGTGATCCATCATGAAATATTTGTATATCCATGCATGGAAGGAGGTGTATCTCACATTATGTGATTTTCCAAAATTGCCCAAAACTCATTAAACAAAGAATTACCAGGGCCCAAATGCTGATCAGTGAAAAACCCTAATGTATTTAAACTCATTCATGCACTGGTTATGGTAGGAACACGTGACTTGGAGGAGAAAAGAAGCTTGAGCCCTAAAAATTCATCTCTTCAAATCTCACGATCTACAAGGAGTCTTCCCAAAATTCTTTCACCATCAGAACCCTTGGGATCCCTAGAACACAAACCAACCATCACTTGAAGCTAAGAGCAAGGATAAGGGTTGTGCCATCTCAGGTTAGTCATTCTTTTGATGATCTTAAAACTCAAATTTTAAACGTGCATATTGATGTGTGGCATCCATGGATCATGCTGATATATTTTGTTTTGAATGTGGACGTGTATTGTGTGCATATGGTGTGTTTAAAGTTTTGGACCCAAAGCTTGTCCTCTGCGTTTTTTATTGTGTGCTAATGGTTTGGAATTTTTGATGACATATTTGGGATCCTCATGAAAATCTGGACAGAATGGTATATGGGTTTGCATTTTCTGGTTTATTTTCCATTGCAGGTGACCGGAGAAGGGGGCCGGAACCCTAGCTCCGGCGACGGCGGTTAATTCAGTCCGGCCAAGGGTTTCCACGAAGAAGACACAATCCTGGCCCTTGGTTCGTTTCATCGCACGGTCCTCATCATGCCACATTTTTTATTTTTGAATTTTTATTCTGATGATTACATGTACATTACCCCACGCTACTTACCGTGTGCATCCAATCATGTTATTTCATTTTATTTACTTTTTGTTTATGTTGACTAATGTGGATCGTCTGATCCATCACGTGGCTGATATGGTGACAACAAATAAAAAAAACCACGTGCCTGGCACATGGGAATGTATGGTGCTCTTAAGGTTTGTGTGTGCGTGGGTATACGTCAATTGTGGTGTGCATTAAATCATGGTTGTTCATCTTGCATAGTGATTGGTTTGGTTGACTGATTAGGGAGCGTCAGATGCATCCAATGGTTGGTATGGGGTCAACTGGTTGACTAGTCCACGCGTATTCCTTTTTTTATTTTATTTTCTTTCTGTTGGACTCAATGCCTGGGCCTTGATTTTCGCACGCCCACCCTTTAGCCCATTAACAATTCCAACACATTTTTCTTACTCACTGCATCCCCCATGCTTATTTCATATTTTTATTTTTTATTAAATTATTACATTTTCATTTTTAATGATCAAAAATAGTTTTTTGCATTAAAAAATTCCAAGGAAATTCATGCATCATTTTTATAATTTTATAAAATTTTCACAAATTTTACTTTATTATTTTATTTTATTTTTAGCATCTGAAATAAATATTGGTTTATTTTCTTTTTTGATTTATTCATATCATGCATACTCAACTTTAAATATTTTATTTCTCTGCATCCATAAATTATTTAGAACTCATTCTTTTTGCCTTATTTTACCAACACACTGAAATGCATTAAAACATTTTTGTTTCATTTTTAAAAATTTTTCATATTGCATTTTAGTCCTTCCCTTTTGCATCTTGAACCATGTTCCTCGTCTGACTTTGCGTAATTGTTTGAGTGACTTATATCTTGAATTTTTGCAGGAGTTTTTGATATGTTGTTTGTCTCTGGTTGAGCAATGTTGATAATTAATTTGGCAATTTTAGAAGTTGTTTCTCTAATTATGTGATTGCCCTTTGTTCGAGGTTTTCTTGTATGCATATTTCTGACCATGCCTGAGTTTTTGTTTGAGAAGGCACTTGTGCCATTGTTTGGGATTGCTTCCTTGACTTCTTAATTCATGTTTGGATTGTTATAGGTCATTTAATCACTATTACATGTCATTGTTTGGTTTTCATTTGCCTTAATATTACTTGTGCCTGTTTTGTGTTAACCTCTTATGCAGGGGCTGAGGTAAGTTATTTAAGGGTGTGGATAATCATCCATATTCACCCTTACTCTTTCCTTCTCTCATCTTTTCTTTTCTTTAGGCTTAGGTTGTAGTCAAACCCCACTAACCGTAGGTCACCCATGCATGATAACATTAGGACTCTTAGTTTCCCTTTAGAGTTTCCTTTGTGTCTTCTCTCTTCTCATCTCAAAATTTCTTGAAAATACTTAATAAGGATAAGTTGTATTGCACACGAGCCTTAAGCGTGGGGAATGAGAAATGAGGAGCTTCCTCATCTTTCTAGAGTGCTTAGCGAGCGTCCTATCTTGGGACGATGCGTTAAGTATTCGCCCCTGTGCCCTAGACTTTGGTGCCATGCAAGTTATGAACTAACTCAAATCATTTCTGTCTTAAAAAATACAAACCAACTTCAAACCTTTTTGCCCTTCGGGATTATCAAACTAAAGGCTATTTTAAAAAAGGGCGCATTACTTTCCGTCCGAGTCGCAAACAGGCATCGACCCTAATTGCCGGACGCGAACTTAACGTCGCTCATAAAAAACACAAAAAGAACTTGGTCCAAACTACGTTGACTCTGAATTCCCCATTGCACAAAGGGGGTACGTAGGCCTAGGACGTCGACGTCCTACCGAGTCTGTCTTAGTTTTTCCCTCCCCCGTCTTAGTACAGCCATAGATGATAGGATAACTCACCCTTAGAATAGACAACAAGCGTGGATCCCATCAAGTACGATGGATGTGTGGGGTGCTAGCACCTTCCCCTCGCGTAACCGACTCCCGAACCCAGGTTATGGTTACGATGACCATTCCTTTCCCCCTTCCTAAGGTTTATGCGGTGTTCCCTTTCCCTCTCTTGGGATAAATTTACACGGCTGGCGACTCTGTTTTCCGTGCCACTCTCACGTTTATACCTGGATGAAAATCCTGGGAGCGACAGGTGGGCCTAGGTTTTAGGTCCGCATCCTCAACTATAACCGCCCCGCCCCGCCCCATTTTTTTGCGGGCATTTGCGGGGCGGGCCTTAACGGGGCGGGCATGCCCGTTTACCACCCCTACCAAGACATGCTCCCAGACCTTGGGACATGATTCAATGCACCCTACAACACCTATGGAACATATCCATTAGGTTTGATTTAGGTCAAGGGCTTGATTTCACCAAGTATCGCACAGTTCGGATTTCATCCGATAAAAAGTCAACTGTGCACAAAATCAAGTTTGACTTTTTGAGATTTTTCACAATTATGGTTCATTGACCCTAAAATGGTGTTAATGTGTGATTGGAATCATCATTCATCAAGAAAAATCAAAGAAAGTGGGATAACTAGTAAAAGGGGTAACCATAAAAACTTAGAATTTTTCTAAGTTATGGAACAAAGTGGCTAGGGTACCAACTTCCAAGGATCATAACTTGAGATCCAAGCAACCATTTTGGATGGTCCAAAGATGGATTTGTAGCTCTCATGGCATACTTTAAAAGTGTCAACTACACCTCATTCCAATTCTTCATGGATTTTTAGTTATGGAGTGATCAAGATGGCTGCAAACATGAAATGTCACTTTTTCCAACACTTAGTGAAATTTTCACTAAGTCAGAATTTGTCTTGCTTTTTTTCAAAATGTAGGGGCATTTTTCACTTGGATCCAAAAAGTTTCAAGACAAACTATGATCACACATGTGTTGTGTCACATGAGGGCTTTCCAAAATGTCCAAGAACTCCATCAAACTCCACCTGAGTTAGGAGTTATGACAGCTGCAACATGCCTTGCTGCAAACTGTCTTGGCAAGGCAGATTTGCATTAGGGCTCGAATTGCTCAAATTGTGCAATTCCAAGCATGCTTATCTTTCTGCACACCTCAAGGGGGAACAACCAAGGGACAAGCACTGATTCATCAGCCTCCTAAGTCCAAGATTCCACAAGTAGCATGCCAAACCTAAAAAGCCTAAAGGAGGCCAAGACTCCAATTTTGTTTTGGAACATTTAATAGATGCTTAGAGGTGGCATGTATCAGAGCAAGATGAACACTTCAGTCAAGCCTTATCCTTGAATCAAAGAACCATAGGCATGTGCTCTAACCTCAAGTCAATGGCTAGAGGAGACTTGAGGTTCCATTTGATCACAATTGGTCACAGACCTGTACCAGTTGCCATTCCCTATTTCTTGCAAAACAAACTTGCTCTACTATAAATAGAGCTCAATTGTGATCAGTTTGAGTACACCAAAGCACCCAAACTGATGTTTTCCTCAAAATCACCTCTTTCATTCCAATTTTGCCTTCTAAAGCAAGTCACTATCGGGTTTTGAGTTTGAGAGCAATTCCAACCAAACCAATGGTTCACACACCTCACATATAACATATAGAAGTGATCCAAACTCTTACATAACATCTGGAACACCAATTTCACAAAATCACCAGCCATCTGCACAAACCTTTGACAGATTTACAGTTGAGGTACCATCTCAAGTTCCAGCTTGTTTCAAACCATTCCAAGCATTCAGACACATCACTCGGCACCTAGGGAAGTTGTTCAGATCATTAGAACCAAGCTGTAACACCTCTAACCCAAAACATGATCACCAGTTGCAAGAGGTAAGCCTCAACTTGGTCATCTCATGATTCATGCATATTTCCTTGCACAATAATTTTGCCATATGTTCATAATCATGTATAGAGTGTTTACCCTCAATCAATTGCTTTGCACAAATCGTGTATGGAATTTCTGAACCTTCATGCAGAATTTAGGGTTCTTGAGGTTTCTCTTTGATTTCTTATTCCATGCTTAAAATAAATGAAATTAAAGACCATAGACATGATCGTGAGGTGGAAAAGAGTATATTGATATGTGGATTGTGTGATTTCATTAAGTATTCAGTGAGATTGATGAGAAAACGCAAATCTGGACAAAACATAGCACGCGGGCAAAACCAAGGTGTTCTTGGCGCCCTTTTTCAAACATTCAAATATTTGAATTTTATGATTTTATTTAATTGATTCAAAAATTAATTTCTCTCTGAATTTTAATGATTTTGAGTTGATTCTTTTTTTAATAATTCACAAAAATGTTAAAATATTTTATTTTACAAAAATTTCCCAAAAATATTATTTATTTCATGTATTTGATATTTTTGCAAAGAATTAATTTTTATTTGTTTTTTAACATTTAAAATATTTTTTCCTTCTTGATTTTTTAAACTTAAATGGTTTTCAATCATTTTGTGGATAAAAACATGATTTTTGAGACATTGATCCAAAATCACAACTCATTTATCATATGTTTTCAATAATTTTTATTAGTTTTTAAACAAAATTAATTCCATTTTAGACAAAATTAGGGTTTTGATTAATTCCACCCTCATCAATCTTTCTCAAACACTTTGGGCCTCTAATAGAGTGTAAGACCCAACCCCTTTTGAAAACCAAAATAATTTGGGCCTCAGTCATTGTATAAGACCCACGGTGTTTTCAAAAAGCCTCGGCGTGATCGCCAGTTTAAATCAAAAGCAATTGGGCTTCTCCTTGAGCTATAAGACCCATCTTTATTCATTTTCAAACTCTTTGGGCCTCTAATAGAGTGTAAGACCCAATCCCCTTTTAACCAAAACTATTTTGGGCCTCAGATATTGTATAAGTACCTCTGCGTTAAAAGAAAAATCTCGGCGCGATCGCCAGTTCCAAATCAAATCACCTGGGCCTACCCTTGTGTTGTAAGTCCCATTTATTTTCTTTAAATAATCTTTGGGCCTCTCCTTGAGTTGTAAGACCCAACCCTTTTGTAAATAAACCTTTGTTGGGCTCAGTCGTTGTATAAGTCCCGATACGATTTTCAAAACAACGGTGCGATCACTGTTAAACCTTGGGCCTCTCCTTGAGTATAAGCCCCAACAAACTTTTCAAAACACTTCCCTTTTGATTTAGATTCAAATATACATATTGTTGTCAAAACTTTCTTTAATTTCTTTGAACAACTAACAAAACAGCATGGAAGCTTGCTCGCCTGTAAGTTTTATCCGCTTTCATTTACCTGCTTTAATATATATAACTATATTGTGGGAAACTGTGCATGGTTAGTCTTCTTTCATTCTTTTAAATACATGTCGTATATATATATATATATATATATATATATATATATATATATATATATATATATATATATAGCTGTATTGTGGGAAGCTGCGCATGGTTAGTCTTCTTTCATACTCTTTTAAATACTTGTCATATATCAATTGTATATATACTAGTATAGTTATTTAGAGTTTTCCCCGGCAACTAGGTCTAGAACTAGGTAAAGCCCTGTTGGTCACTCTTAAATACAAACAAAACTAGATCCCCCATAGGATTTCCAGATACAATCTTCCCTTCTCTTGGGTTTAAACAATATGGAACAAAGAGAAAGGCAGTATTCTCGGTGAATCTTTTCTCAGACGGTCACCCCTAGAAATTGTCAAAGAAATTCTACTCCCCGGAGTTGATCTATTCTCTGTGAATAGCATCTCTTGAGTTTTTTCCAAACCCTCGAACTTTCCTGGAATGATCTCTTCTCTGTGAATTGCATTTCTTGAACTTCTCTTGGTTTAGGGACCCACAGGCTTCCTAAAAGTATCCCCGCCTCGTCTTGGACTTTGTACAAGGACCCTTCGGCTTCTTAGAAGTTCTTATGCCTTCTCTTGGGCTTAATACAAGGACCCAGACGACCTCTTAAAGGTATAAGACAGAACTTAGTCATCCTTTGCTAGAGCCTTCTTTCCAGTGTCAAACCTCAGGCCACTTTAGGGTTGATTCTCATCCCTTAATGCCCTTGCCTCCTCTGGGAGGCATCATACAAAAGACAAAACTCTTCCACACTAGTAGACTTGGGCAGTCTAATTCCCTTGAGTCTCAAAGACATTCTCAAGTTCCCTACAAACATTGGAAGAACCTCAGACACTCTGGATCAATCTCCAGCAGAAACTCAGTCTCTCTCATGAGAATTCCCCAATCCCAAATCAGAAGCTCAAGGTATCTGATACCTCAACTCTTCTGTAATCCTCAGCAAGAGTTGACTCCCCACTTGGACCGGCCTCGGGATCTCAGTTATCCCCGTTAAAAGTTAGCCTCCTCTTCGGCTTTGTATAATGATCTTTCCTCAACATAGTCTACCTCCTCTTGGGCTTTTTACAAATGATTCTCCCCATCGGAGATAACCTTTTGTGACTCTCTTATTGAGTCAATCACTTTTCAGACTCTCTTGTTGAGTCAATCACTTTTTAGACTCTCTTGTGCCAGTCAACCACCTTTCCGGACTCTCTTGTTGAGTCAACCTTTTTTAGCCACAGTCCTGGGCTTTATACATGACAGATAAAAGCACTCTCTTATTGAGTCAAACCCTTTTAGCCTGGGACACACATCTGCCCCAGCGAAGTCATTTCCTCTCAGCCTACTTTTAGGCTTTGAGAAACGATTTCCCAAGCAGAGTCAAACTCATTTCAGCCTCAATCTTGGGCTTTGTGCAAGACAGATAATACTCTCCAGCAGAGTTAAATCCTTTTCTCTTCCGTCTTGGGCTTTGTACAAGACACATAAAAATACCCTCAACTGAGTCAGTTAAATTTCCCTTTTATCCTAAATCTTGGGCTTCGTACAAGACACATATAAACCTCCCCGACGGAGTCAAAACTATTTTTAGCCTCCTCTTAGGCTTTGTATAATGATATCCCCAAAGAGCTAGTCTCTTTTTTCTGCCTCAATCTTGGGCTTCGTACAAGACACCTATATCTACACTCTCTTGTTGAGTCAGTCATATTTAACCTCCTCTCAGGCTTTATATAAAGAAATCCCCTAGCCGAGTCAATTAACCTTTTAGCATCAACCTTGTGCTTTGATCAAGGCACACAAAAATCAACAATCCTTCTTTAGAGATAACAAGTTCTCTCTCAGCCAAACCTTTTAGCTTCAATCTTGGACTTTGAACAAGACACAAATAAACCTGTTTAGCTTCAATCTTGGGCTTTGAAAAAGACACCAAAACATCATTTTCCTCCCTTAGAATAGGAGGAACTACGATTGCTCTGATTTCCCTGTTTCGTTTAAATAAGAATACGTAGGCATAAGATTGTGAAATCTTAGCGAGCATACTAATCAAAAACTCTAGGTCCAGTACCTTTACACATCAATCAAAGCTTAGGTCCAGTACCTTACCAAAAACACCCGAACATCAACAAAATCTCACTCACTCTCTCATATTTCCCAAGAAACTTTCCCAACCCATTATCAGATAAACACCATCAATTACAAAGCGAGACCTAAAGCTAATATCATATGGATAACCACATATAGGATGGGTAATTGACAACTCCCCATTGTATAACCTGACCCCGGACCCCCCAATCTCTTTAAAGCGTTTGTTCCTGAAATTCTGGTATCAGACGTGTGATGTTAAGGTGCGATGTCACAACAACACACTCTGCAAATGGACAGCAATAACAGAACAAATAACACCAAGAATTGTTCACCCAGTTCGGTCTAACTACCTACGTCTGGGGGCTACCAAGCCAGGGATGAAATTCACTACTTGTAGAATTAATTTACAGACTCAACAACCCAGTTGACAATCTCCTAAACTTAATTCCTACTAGTGATTTTCTACCTAAGAAACCACTTAGATATGAGAACACTACTCAATCCCTAAAACACTCAAAGAACAACCTCTTTGAGAACCCTTGATCTTACTTCACAGCTTTGATCAAGTTACAACTCTCTATTGCTTCACAGCTTCTAGAGAGGACAGAAACACAACACCTATTCAAACCCTAGAATAGTGTAAATACAAGCACTCTAAACAAACTCTAGACACTAAGCCTCCAGCTCCTGATCTTTGAATGTTTTCTGTACCTTTTCCTTTAGTCTTGTGCGCTTTATATAGCTCCTTGAATTGGGCTTGGACTTGTCACAATATTTGATCAGATTTGTTAATTAAAACTGAATCTTTAAAACAGATTTTATCCCCAAAATCTTTTTAAATCTTCAACCTTCTAATTCTCCAACAAACCTGCAATCAAATCTCCCATGTAACAGAAAATATCTATCCCAAGATATTCTCATCCAATGAGTCAACCACTCTCCACAATTCTAGCTAACACGCGACCCTAACAAACTCACAACCTGCTGTTGTTAATTCTGCAGATCTGATGTTACAACATCACCTGTGTGACATCAGACATCCAACTTCAGCAATAATTACTTAACACAACCCAGTTTTAAGACTTCAATGTTGCAACATCAGCACCTTGACACCAACATTGAATATACTTTGTTTTACCAAAATTCCAGCCAATCCAGGAACTAACAATCTCCCCCTTTGGCTAATTTTGGCTAAAATAATCTCTGCATCTTCAGAGACTTCAGCAGCGGAATAATCTTCAAAAGTTTGAAACTCTCATCAGCAGCAGTTTGACACTTTACATAGTCTTCATCACTTGATCTGCTGCAGCACCATCTTCATTATTGACAACAGCCAATTGGTGCTCCCCCTCAAAAATATGAACCAGCCATCACAGCTGTTCAGTAGCTCACAATGTGCAACACTTTTCTCCCCCTTGATAAGTCTAAGGTGTTTTTTAAAACACTTAGACGAACTTGTTGTAATCTTTCAAGATTATTAGATTAAGTCCTTTTTGAAGGCGAAATCACCTTGGCGGGTGGACTGGAATAACTTTGTTAACAGTGAAGCATGATAAAAAAAATTGTATCTTCTTATTCATATTCTCTTGTTGACCTTTGTACTGAAAGTCTTAAAAAGTTTACATTTGGTAAAAACCCAATTCAAACCCCCCCTTTCTTGTGTTTTTCTCTACCTTCAAATTTATATTTCCAAGGATGTCACTTTTCATGAGCAACAGTTTCCCTTTCCTCTCCTCTTTCCTGTAGATAATTCTAACTATGTTCCTTCCCAATATATGCAATGTATACCTGTCAAATTAATGTCCTTAGACACTTCATCTCAATCAATTGTCACACCTGATGTAGCTACTTGTAGGCCAGTCGTCTCTGCCTCTGATGACAGGTTACAACCAGACATTATGCCTCTTGCTTCTCATCAACCTATTGATGATACTGAGAATCATATTCCTGCATAATCTGCTCCACATAATGCAGCCAGATTTCAATTTGTTGTTACATCACCCTTGCAGCCTGACACAGTAGGCTCTGATAAAGATAATTCATAGGTCCCTCTTATAACCAATCCAGAATCTGCTCAACATACTGAGCCTTCTACTACCTTCTTGATCAAAGACTCTAAATGCTCTATTGGCCCACAGGGTGATGTCTTGGAGTAGTCTACCACTCCTGAACAATATACACATTGGCATGATCCTGAGGATACTAAAGAGGCCCTTTCAACCAGTCATTGCCAAGAGGGTAATGCATCAACACAATCTCATAGAGCCCCTCCTCACAAAGATGTGCAGCAAATTGATTACAAATCAGACAGCTCTAGATGGAAACCTCCCTTGGATATTTCTGATGGATCCCTCTATCCATCTCTTCATAGTCGTCAAGCTCCCACCCATTTATTGGAGAATGCCCATTCAATGCTCACTAGAGCCAAAAATGGCCATTATAAACCCAAGGCATTTCTAGCTCAAACACACACAGAACCTACCAGTTTCAAATAAGCCCACTCTATCCCTGAATGGGATAAAACCATGAAAAGTGAGTATGATGCCCTCATTGCTAATAGCACATGGACTCTCACTTCCTTACCCCTCCACAGAAAACTAGCAGGATGTAGATGGATATTCAAAGTGAAAGAAAATACAGATGGAAGCATACTTAAACATAAAGTCATGCTTTTTGCTAAGGGGTATCATCAAGAGCAAAGGTTTGATTTCAATGAAATATTTTCTCTAGTGGTCAAACCAACAACCATCAGAATCATTCTAACTCTTGCTATCACCTACAAGTGGTACATTCAACAGGTAAATGTCAATAATGCGTTTTTAAATGGAATTCTCCAAGAGGAAGTGTATATGTCTCAACCTCCTGGAATTGTGAATGCTGACAAAACTCTGGTATGCAAAATTAATAAGGCAATCTATGGTCTCAAGCAGACTTCTCAAGCCTAGTATGAGAAACTCACTCATGCTCTCATTCAGTTTGGCTTTGTGCCTTCTAGGTATGAACATTTATTGTTTGTGTACTGTCATCAAGGAGTCTCTCTCTATGTTCTTGTCTATGTCGATGACATCTTGATCACAAGGTCCAGCTCAACATTAATTCACAAACTTATCACCAAGATGCATGATGAGTTTGCTCTGAAAAAGCTAGTCAGACCCTCATACTTTCTGGGAATAGAGGTTCATCATCAGTCCAATGGATCCCTACTCTTGACTTAATCCAAGTATATTTGAGACCTGCTGACAAGAGCTAACATGAAAAATGCTAATGGAGTACATACTCCAATGCTCAGCACTTGTAAACTCAGCAAACACACCTCTGCACCCTTGATTGATCCATCTCAATATCGCTCTATCGTTGGTGCACTACAGTATGTGTCATTGATCAGGCCTGACATTGCCTTTAGTGTTAACAAGGCATGTCAGTTTATGGCAACACCTCTTGAGGCACATTGGTCTGCGGTTCAAAGAATCCTACGGTATCTTAGTGGCACTATATCTTATGGTTTGTTGTTGTCTCCCTCTGTCCCATTACAGAAATTCTCACTTTGAGTGTATAGTGATTCTGATTGGGTGAGTGATTCTGACGATAGGAGGTCAACCTCAGGGACGTATATTTTCTTTGGTCCTAATCTAATCTCGTGGAGTTCTAAAAAGCAGTCCCTTGTAGCTCGATCAAGTGGTGAAACCGAGTGTCGTGCGTTGGCATACTCTACTTCGGAGTTATTATGGATTGAATCTCTCTTGACTGAACTGGATATCTCATTTCACACTCCAACTTTGCTGTGTGACAACATGAGTGCTGTGTTAATGTCCCACAATTCAGTTCTACAAACACATCGAGCTTGACATTCACTTTGTGTGTGAGCCAGTTGTGTCCAAGAAACTCCAAATTCAGCATGTTCCAGCTTTATCTCAAATTGAAGACACGTTGACAAAGCCCTTAGGCACTGTAACATTCCAGGATTTGCGCAACAAACTCAAGGTTACATGCTTCTATCCACCTTGAGTTTGCAGGGGGTGTTAGGGATGAAAATATCTCATCATAACTTATGTCTAGCATTCTTTCCTTTGGGGTTTAAATATATGAGTCCTACTAGCACACTGATTCAGTTTGTACTTGGGTGTACCAGTTAGTTGTTAAGTTGTAACACTAGCTGGTAGTTTAGATCACAACTTGTATATAATGTACATCACTAGCTGGAAAAAGTAATAACACAAACTATTCATTCTTTTTCTTCTTCCCTGAACTCTATTATCATATGCAGAGAATGAATTCTCAAAATCAGTGAATTCTAACACTAAGTAATGTTTCAAATCGTAAGATACCTTTATCTAAAACTATGAAATTTCCTGAATAATGGATTTAGATATATTTTGAAAATGGTGGAAGATTGTTGGAGAAATTTCCAAAATATTGAATTCATAATGACTAAATTAATTTTATGAATCATTTGAATCATAAATGACTATGTGGTATAATGTTTAAAGCTTTTGATATTGACTCAAAGGTAACGAGTTCGACACTTGAATAGAACATGTTTTTGTTTTATTTGTTAAATTGACAAAATAAATGGTCAAAAGTTGTATCTAGTCGGACTCGAACACACAACTTGTTGGCAACAAGCGCATGGCCACAAATTGGTACCACTAGATCATTATTATAACATTTGGTTTATAATCTGAACATAACAATATATAACAGTTGCAAATATGCAATGATTCAAAAGATGTTTTCCTTCACCGAGTGACACCAATTTCTCTATAAATAGAGATATTGTTCCAATAGAAAATATACATGAAAATTACATGTTTCAAGTGTCAAAAATCATATCTAAGTCATTATTTTATTTTTCTAGAGCACGAGAATAAGTGAGGGAACTTTATTCTGTAAAATATCATTGATCGATATGCTTAATGTGAATGTGCGATTCATGTTAAGGTTTTCAAAGTATCCTGAAGGGATTTGCCGGTTTACTCATTTGCATCCAATTTACCTAAATTACTGGGGGCGAATCGAACCTAAAATTTAGTCTAAACTAAAGTTATTAATCCCTGATAGCGGAGCGGCCGACCTCAAAAGTGAGATAGCGGGATAAAATTTTAGACCAATTATATGAATTAAAAAATTATATATATACATAAAAATTATCATAAATAAATAAAATAATCTTTAAATGATAATATTAAATGAATTAAAGAAGACATAAAAATCTATACAAATAACACAAACCCATAAATGTTTTATAAAAATTTAATTAATAAAATAATAACGAATTAAAGTGATATATGTTATTATTAGTTTTATTATTAGTTATTATTTACGGTATGTGACTTGACAATATCCAATACGTATATTGCTAGACGTAGTTCTTGTGCCTATTCACTAGATAATTTATTAGAAGGATACATTTTAACAATATTCTTTCTATTAAATTGCTCATTCTTCTTATCAAAATGGTTAATGCATCCAAGAAAAAGTCAAAAAGAGAAAGAAAATTAGTCCGTCCAGGTCAAACCGCAGCCCGTTGTCCGCTCTAGTGGAGAAATTGCCCGCGATTTCATTGGCGTAACCGCACCCTTCTTCTCTTGTGGTGGTTGGCCGCTTTAGCCGGACGGTCCAGGATAGCGGCGATCATTTTTATCTTCTTCTTATTCATGTTTTGCACCGTACATCAACACAAACATATTTTGACATCAAAATTCATTATCTTAGAATACCCACCATCAAGGAAGTGATATAAGGAACTGAAGCGAATTGAAAAATTATTGGAAGATGATGGGTGTTGGTCCGGAAGGAAAGAAGGGATTGCGTCTTTTAAAGCCCTGGAGATTCAAAGGGATAAATTGCTTCATACAGAGGAGGTTAGTTGGCGGCAAAGAAGTAGAGCTCTTTGGCTTAAACATGGGGATAAGAACACCAAGTTCTTCCATGGAAAAGCCAGCCAAAGGAGACATAACAATACCATCAAGCGGCAAGGACGATAATGGTTTTTGGTGGATGGGTGAGGAGCATTGTTAAAGGCTTCTTGTGAACTATTTCACTGAGGTTTTTTCATCTACCTGCCCTTCGAATCTGGATGACATTTGTTCTGTTGTCAAAGGAAAGCTGAAGGCTGAGCACGTCTCTTGGTGTTCAGCCAGATTCACACAAGAAGAGGTGAAGGAGGCTCTGTTTCAGATGCAACCCCTTAAAGCTCCGAGACCCGATGGCCTTCCGGCCCTTTTCTTTCAAAAGTATTGGCACATAGTGGGTCCTGAAGTGTCCAATTTAGCCTTGGAGGTGCTGAACAACAACAAGAATCCAAGCTTGATCAATGGCACCTTTATTGCTCTTACTCCCAAATGCAAGAAACCGTCAACTCCAAAAGATTTCAAACCCATAAGCCTATGTAACGTGGTGATGAAGGTTATAACGAAGGCTATTGTGAATAGGATCAAATCTATTCTCCCTGAAGTTGTGGATGAGGAGCAAAGCGCTTTTGTCAAGGGACGGTTAATAACGGATAATGCGTTGGTGGCGATGGAGTGCTTTCATTGGATGAAGAAAAAAACTGTGGGCAAGAAGGGTGCTATGGCCATGAAGTTAGATATGTCAAAAACTTATGATAGAGTGGAGTGGCCTTTTATGATTGACGTTCTTTCTTCTATGGGATTCCCGGCACATTTGGTCAGTCTGATTTGGAGTTGCATTTCCACGGTCTCCTACAAAGTCCTTGTCAACGGCCAGCCTAGTGACAGTTTTTCACCGGAAATGGGTCTCCATCAAGGAGATCCCCTATCCCCTTATTTATTTATTCTGTGTGATAATGTTCTTTCAGGTATGCTTAAGCGTGCTTCCAGTCAACGGGCAGTTCATGGCATTCAAGTGGCTAGGAAGGCTCCGGTGATTTCTCATTTATTTTTCGCGGATGACTGCCTCCTGTTTGCTAGAGCTAATTCCGGAGAGGCTGACACTATTCTTGAGATCCTTAAGAGCTACGTAGCTGCCTCTGGCCAAGTGGTTAATTTGGATAAATCCGAAGTCTCTTTCAGCCGTAATGTTAAGCCTGAAGATAAAGCCCATATCAGGTTGAGATTGGGGATGAACATGGTGGTGAGCCACACAAAATATCTTGGTTTGCCGGTGTTGTTTGGGAAGTCGGAGAAGGAGGTTTTTGCTCTTGTCATTGAAAAGGTGTGGAAAAAACTAAAGGGTTGGAAGGAGAAATTCCTTTCTCGAGCAGGTAAGGAGGTGCTCATTAAGTCTGTTGTGCAGGCTATCCCCACCTATGTTATGGGATGCTACAAATTGCCGGAGAATATCTCCCATGAGATTGAAAGCATGCTAGCGAGGTTTTGGTGGGGTTCGAGGATTGGGGAGAAAAAGGTTCACTGGTTGAGCTGGAAAAAGATGGCGTGCGCTAAGGGAGATGGTGGCTTGGGCTTTAGAGGTTTTAGCGACTTCAATACCAGCCTCATTGGGAAGACTTATTGGAGATTGTTAACTGATGGTGACTCTCTGCTGGGAAGAGTTTTCAAAGGGCGTTATTTTCTGCGGGGAAGCATCGAAGAAAGTACTGTGGGGTACGCCCCTAGCTACGCTTGGAGAAGCATTCTAAGTGTTAGGGAATTGGTTCAGCATGGGGCCCGCTGGAGGATTGGTGATGGGAGTAAAGTTACGATCTTGAAGGATAGTTGGATCCCAAATGACGTTGGCTTCAAGATAGTTGGGACCACCAGAGGCATTAATGATGAAGCCCTTGTGCAGGAGCTCATTGACTCTGATTTGGGCATTTGGAAGCAGGACCTGGTCCGAAACTCCTTTGTTCCTTTCGAGGCAAATCTTATTCTTGGCATTCCTCTGTCCCGTAGCAACACTGATGACAGGCGTATCTGGCATTTTGAAAGAGATGGGTGTTGCTCAGTTCATTCTGGCTACCACTGCTGTTTGCAAAAGCACTCTGCCACAAATCCTGGTCCTTCTAGTTTTCCACTCCGAAAATTGTGGAAGGAGATTTGGAAAGCACCGGTCCAAGCCAAAGTTCGAAATTTCTTATGGAGAATGGCGAAGAACATTCTGCCACTAAGGATAACCTCCTGAAAAAAGGTATTATTCTAGATGTCACGTGCTCTTTGTGTAATTCTACCCCTGAATCTGTTCACCACCTCTTTTTGGATTGTTCCTTTGTTCGTCAAGCTCTTTTCTCCTCAGTCCTAAGCTATCGTATTCCGGAAAATTTGGATACCTGTGACTGGATTAAGAGTGTGTTGTGTTGTGGGGACAAGCTCAGCTCCCAACTGTTGCCTATTATTATTCATAAGGTTTGGACTGCTAGAAATGTTTTGGTCTATCAGCAGAAGCACCTTTCTCCAGTGTCAGTGGCGGAGGATGAATTCAACTTGAGAAACCTTCCGGGTAGTGTCCCTTTACATGCCCCGGCAGAGGTTGTTGAGACTGATATGCCTGCTGATTTTACGCTGATTTAGGTGGACGCAGGCGTTTATCCTAATGGGGTGGTATCGTTTGGAGGTGTATTCAAAAACCAGATTTCTGGCTCCTTTTATGCTGCTAGTAGGAGGGAAGTGATGACGGTAGATCCGGGACTGGCAGAGTTGTTGGCCATCCGGTGGTGTCTCGAGCTTGCCTGTCAGCTTAAGTTGGAGTGTATTTTAGTCCAGTACGATGCAAAGGTGGTGGTGGACTGCATAAATTCTCTCACAGACGTCGCGGTGTACGAGCCTGTTGCTATGGATTGTAGAAGGTTGCTTAGCAAATTTCCTATTGGCTCTATCATGTTTATTAGTAGAAATCTTAATGTGGATGCCCATAACCTTGTTGGTTTGGATCACTTGTATGATTCAAAAACTTGGATTGGTGGTTATCCTTTATCGGAGCCTCTTGTAACCGTCTCCTCTTTGTCTAATTGATTAGTCGTTTTACCGTAAAAAAAAAAGGAAGTGATATAGCAGCCTCCTCACTCAAATTGGCTAAAGAGTAATTGTGATGATGCTTATAACCATGAATCTAACAAATCAGGTTGGGGAGGGATTTTTAGGAACAACCATTGAGACTTCATGCTTTCTCATTAAATCTCAGCACTATATCTCCATTCAAGTGGAATTCAAGGCACTCATAAGGACAAAAACAATTTGTTTCATAGATACTTTAGCTTAATTTATGGATAGAAACAGATTCTCTTATGATACTCAAGTTCTCTCCAACTTTTCTTTGGTTGCTAGGCAATTAAAAAAGTCTTGGGATAAATGTGTGAATATTTTATCTAACATGAACTTTCTCTTATCATAAACATTTTTTTGTTTTGTTAATATTGGTTTCACTACAAATTCTCTTCAATACTTTCATACGTTTGAACATTAAAAAGACTGTAAAAGATAAGTATGATATGCCTTTTTACATATTCAGGTATTTTTGACTAGGTTATGACAAAATCCCTTCACTTTTATGTAACTATCTTTTCTTTTCAATATATTACCTTATTTTTTAAAAACTATGATCAAACGATTCTATATAACTTACCATTTCAACACAATCACGAGATTTCAAACATTAAATGTTTGGTGATGAATTTAATTCACCGCTGACCACTCTATTTAACTTTTAGTATTGGCTTAAATGCACTTTTGGTCCTCATAGTATCATTTTTCTAAACTTTTGACACCCTTTAAAAAAACTCAGGTTTTGGGTCCCTTGTTTTGATTTTTTTTTTGGATTTTTTTGGTCCCCCCTCCATATTAGGGTATGTGGCACTTTTCTTGCTGATGTGGATTAGCTGACTAGAATTATGTATTATTTTATATTCATTTACATAATTAATATATTAACTTTATGTTATTATTATTATTATTCTGAATATAAAAAAAACAATTTTAATTAAAGTAATTACCAAGACATATTCACGTGTACTTATGCATATTTGTCTTCTTCCCCATTTGAAAAACTCAGTAACCCTAAATCTCTTGTTCTTCCCCAATCTTCCAATTTCAGAAACCCTAAGCAGCTTAATCATTTGCAAATTCTAATTTCGTTTCAATCCTCACCCTTCAACCCTCACCAGGATGTTTGCGTATTCTTCTACAAGCAAGCGCACTGTGTCTCGCTCCATTGACGTTGAATACAAGTGTGGGATTTCGTCGCCATTGATGACGGCCTGGATGGATCAAAACCCAGGTCGTCGTTTTTTTGGTTGTGGGATGTACAAGGTTTGTCGTGAAATCCATAATTTCTTCCATTGTTTGTCTTATAATCAAGTAAATCCCTAATTTCTTCATCTATTTTTCTAGAGTCATGGATACAAGAGATGTTCTCACTTTGTCTGGTTTGATGAAGAAATGTCTCAACGGGCCAAGGAAGTTATATCTTCTCTGCATCAAAAATTGAACCAAGAAAAGGTTAAGCTTATTGAAGCTACTGTTAGAGAAGAAGAGCTCAAGTTAGAGATCAAATATTTGAAGATGTTGAACAAATTTATTATGGGAATTGTAAGACCCCAATTTTTACCCCTAAGATTTCGCACATCTCATTTACATATCATAACCACAAACAAGATCACAGGTTGTGTTCCTCCTGAGCACCTAGGTGATTCTCTGTTGCTTACTTGTTTCTGTTTGCTAACCTCTAACCAAAATACAAAAAAAATATGCTGCTGTTTGCTTGTTTCTCTCTTTGTGTGTTGTGCAGGTTTGTCAAAGACAATGAAGTGATTCCAAGTCACAGGTGTTTGTTCAAAAGCAAGATGTCTTGTGCTGAGATCCTTCAGTTTATCAAGCAGTGGCTCGTATGAGTTTTGGGTTCAGAAAGTCAGATTCAAACGGCTATTGTTCAGTGGTAGCTGTGTGCACTTTATCAGAGGCTTGTGAAAAAAATTCAAGTTTGGTTTTGGGCTAAAAAAAAAATCATCACTTTATATCCATTCCAAAACCATATTTCTAAACCAAATACCCACATCTTTCCAAAATCCATTTCAAATTCCAATCATTTTTCTCTAAGTTCATTTCTTAATCCACAATTTAATCCATATCCAACCTCTAAATTCATTATCCATTTTTCCATTCACTCTTTTCTATTCGACATCCATTTAGAAACCCACTTCCATGATCCATTTTTTTCTAATATCCAATTCAATTCTCAAATAACCATTTTTATTCCAATTCATAAAACTTGCTATCCATATCCATTTTTTCTAAACCATTTTTTATCCACTTTTAATCCCTTTTGTCACCTTTCTAATACCCACTTCAATTTTCAATTCACATAACCATTTCCAATGTCCAAACTATTTTTCAAAATCCATAAACCATTCCTTAATCCATTTACTTTTCAATTATCCATAAAAAACCAATTCAAAATCCATTATCCATTTAAATATAATATCCTTTGTTCATTTAAGAATTTTTTTTTTCTCATTTTTCTCATATTCATATTAAAGGCCATTTCCAAAATCAATACCAAGTCCATTTACATCATAAAAGCCCATCATACAATAATAAAAAAAAAAGGAAGAAGTGAGAATTTGGAATACAAGTTTCACGGCCCACTTCACCCCATCAGTAATTACATTTCATACTACATTTCCAAGCTTCACAAAGCCAATTTTCAAACCCAGCTCCAACAAGCCTCCAAAAAGAGCCGTTCACGCACACCTGTAGCCAAAATCAACAGATGCTATAGCCAAGGCCATCCAATTTTCACGCAAACATCACGAAGCCACTTTTTCAGCTTCATCCACATCCAAGCCGTGTCCACAACTACAAGCCGTAAGCAACGACATCACGCCATCAGCTGCACATCACAAATTCCAAACCGCAAAACACAAGGAGACTAAAAGCAAAACGCAGCGCAACAACAGTGGAAACAACCCCCACGCAAGCCGGCCTTGAGCTTCACGAAAACCTTCAGCTGTTATCAATCCATCACGAGTTCTAAACCATCATCAAAAACGCAACACTTATCCAAGTAAAACGACAATGCACAGTTTCAATTTCCCTCCCAATTTCATCTATAAATAAGAAGCTTCCTCCTTCAATTATTTCAAGCTTTGGAGAGCCAATAAAATTCTGCAGAAAAATAATTCTTCCATTTTCCATCAATTCAACAATAAAAGCTTCAACCATTTTTCACCTTCATTCTCCAATATTCAATCACCAACTTCAATTAACCTTCATCAAAGTTTCAACTCCAAAATTCAACAACAACATCACATAGCAACAATTCCAATTCAACATCAACAACAACAATTCATTCTCAATTTTCAACAAATTCAAGCTAGAATCAAAGGAAGAAGAATTGGAGTGTTTTCTCACCACTTTGAAGGTAGATTGAAGCTTTTTCGGTAATTTCAAGTCGTATCCGTCGGTAACGATTCTTGAAACCGATTATACCATTGCGTAGAGCATTCATTTCCGATCAATTCCGTCACAATTTTGTGTCCCGCCGCTTCCGATTTGGTGGAGTTTGAGAAGAGCAAGCATGGTGGATGAATAGTAACCGTGGAAATGTAGAAGGAGAAGATGCAATTTAATTTTCTTTTTCTTTTCTGATCTTTTTTTTTTCTTTTGTAGTTTTTTCTTATTTTTTTTTAAAAAAAGCACACTATGTAGTAACCATGGGCCTAGCCCATGCGCATGATTTACTACCACCACCTTCTCTTTTCCAATCACCTCCCTCACTTTTTATTACCATTTTTTTTTCTCTTTTTTTCTAAATTTTCTTTCTAACACTTTTTTATTTTAATTTTGGATCTATTACTATTTTTGAATTTTATTATGAAAAACTTTCTTGAAAAAAGTTGTTTAGAAAAATATCTTAATTCTTTTTTTTTTTCATTTGGTTTATACTTTCATTTTCTTTTTTTTAATTGGTTGTGTGGATCATAATTTTTAGATCCACTTTTCTTCATCTTTTTTTCTTTTTGATCGATGAAAGTCGAAGTGATCGTGAATTTTCTTTGTTGAATTTCGATCAAGACGAGATCATTTTCACCTTTTCTTTTCGTGTGGCACCGCTTTAGGATAACGATCCCTATATCGTTTATCTCGCGTGCATTAACACATACATCTCATGGCCGGCCTCATTCGTAGGGTAATTGCTCGAACAAATTACTCGGCGTGCGCTTAACATAGACCAAAATTTGTCCCGCCTCGGAATAAAATATCAAAAATAGTTGATTATTTGTCTTTTGGTTCAAAACTTATGGAACTTGTTGTTAGGAGGCTTTGGTCTTATCAATCCTCTAATGAGTTCTCATTAATCTTGACCTAAGTGCAATTATTCAATTATAATTGATCACTAACTTTAACTACTAATTACTAACTTACTAACATTTACTCTTGTACTAACTTCTTTACAATTACTTCTCGCACCCTATCTCTTTTACTTTTATGCTTCATTTTATCATTTCATTTCATGTTTATATTTCCGCAATTTTTCCTTTGTCCGTTGGACGTATGTTTATGTTTCCGCAATTTTTCCTTTGTCCGTTGGACGTATGTTTATGCTTCCGCAATTTTTCCTTTGTCCGTTGGACACATGTTTATGCTTATGCCTTTTTCTTTTTGTCCACTTGGACCTAAAACATTAATAAAGGCCAAAACCTCTAAAAAACTTGTGATTCTAATCTTGGACTATGGTTACTATCCTATGCAAATGGACATGGAGTTTTGAACTTAGACCTTGGACATCCAATGCAATTCTTGGAACTTTGGACTTAGACTTAGGACCTTTCTCCCTTTGCTTTGGAATTATGGTTCGAAGACTATGGAGCTTACTTGTGCGGTTAGGCTATTCTTCTCCTTAGCTTTTACTTTATACTTTAGGATAGTCACTTCTTCTCCTCCCCATTCTTCAATTTTCAAAACTCTCTCTCTTTTTTCAAAACCTTCTTGATTTCAAACTTTCATCGCTTTCATAATCAAACCTTGACTTTGTCAAGTGATTTTACTCTTTTCCTTTCATTTCTTAACAAATGCTAAACTACATAAGCATATTGACACCTTTTTCAAAAGACTTAAAAAACATCAAACTCATCACTCTCCTTTTGTGCCCTCGTGCACTTTTTCCTTTAACTTTTTCATAAGTTTAGACATGATTCATTTCTTTAAGCGGAATTATTCGCTTGGAAATGACGACTTGTCTCTACATTTAAAATCAACCAAAACAAACAAATTTTCACTCTTTGTACCACGAACTACGGGGTTTTGATCCTACATTGCACATCGTGGGTACGTAGGCATGAGACGACTAGTCTCTCCAAACACAAAAATCTTTAAAAAAAAAATTTCTCTTCTCATCTCCTCAATCTCTTTTCAAGCAAACTTTTTCAGACCAAAAGCGGTAGATATTTCAAAGGGCTCCTATAGAGTACTATAGACGTTTTGGGTGCTAACACCTTCCCATTGCGTAACCAACCCCCCGAACCCGGACTCTCTTCACTTGTTCTTATTATAGAGCTTGTGTAGGTTTTGTTCACTCTTTTTCCTTTCCTTTTGGATAAAATAAAAGTGCTGTGGCGACTCTTGCTTTTCGAGTTAAGTTAATCAATAGCTTACACTCATGATTTTGCCGCTACAGGAATGACAATAGTGGTGTTGATTGGATGGGTTGTATCTAATTTAACAAAGTAGTTTGTAATGGCTAAGTGTTAGGTTTGGTTGTAATCTCAAACAAAATGTTGAGTAGTTTGTAATCTCAGAGCTGTAATGTATAATGAAAATGTTAACTTGCAACCAGACCTGTAGTGTATTTGTTTGTGTTTGATTATTATGTTTGTGCTTCTTTCTCTGAAAATGTATAATGAAAATGTTGATTATTATGGTTGTAATACATGACCTATAATGTTTGGTTGAATTAACAGAACTATATAGTACAGCAATGACCTATAATGTTTGGTTGAATTAGCATAACTATATCAGTACAGCAATATCAGTACAGCAACATAGCTTTGATCAAATTAACAGACATATACCTTTAAAAACATGCCAATATCAGGCCTATAATGACCTGTAATGTTTGGTTAAATTAACAGAGATAATGACATATAATGACCTGCAATAACAGACCTATAATTTTTGGTTGAATTAACAGACCTATAATTTTTGCATGCATAGCTTTGTAAATATTAGTACAAACCTATAATTAACAGACCTATAAAGCTTTGTAACATTAGTACAGCAATAACAGAATGATAGCTTCATTAGTACAGCATATACTAAATGATAGCTTTGTAAATATCAGTATCAGCATATACTCAAAATATACCATTACTTAAAATATCAGCATTCGTATTACATAATGGATTCATAATTCCAACATAAAAAACAAACACCAAATCCTAAATGACAGCATATGTCATGACAGTTACATAATAGCACTAAATGTAGACACCAAATCCAAAATGACAGCATATGTCATGATAGTTACATAATGACACTAAATCTAGACATTCCTATTCTTGGGTAGCTGTGGAGCTTGAGAGCATGAACCAATCTCCTGAGTTGACTCATTTGCACCCTTTGCAACCTTATTTTGCTTCTTTCCCTTTGCACGTTTCTTTTGCTTCTTTCCCTTTGCACCTTTCTTTTCCTTATCCTGAATTTTCTGCTTTTTGTTCCCTCCTTTAGGCATAACCCTATCAGCTGCTCTCTTCCCCTTGCATGTCCTCATGTTATGGGCCATAGATCCACATTTCTTACATGTGACAGTTTGAAGCTTCCTTGGCAAGACATGTGGATTTTTGGGTTCATCATTTGTTTTGTTTCTCATCTTCTTGGGGCGTCCAATTGCCCTTCTCATCACAGGGGGATTGATTACTAGTGCATCATTCACAGGCCAGAGCTGGGGTCCATTAGTTGGGAATGTGATATGTGAATAGGTGTTTTGAAAAGTATGTTTCCTGCACATATAAAACACAAAAATCAGAACTATAACACAAGTAGCAACAAGACCAATAATACAAAGTAGCATTCCATACCTATAATAATCAGAAGTGAATTCTTCTGGTTTTGTTTTGTTATGCCACGTGCACGATATTGCATGACTACAAGGGATACCAGTCAGGTTCCATTTCCTACAAACACATGTTCTTTCCCTAAGGTTCACACAATATGTTTCTATACCATTAGTTACACCAAATATTGCCATTTCATCATCACCATGCCAAGTTGGAGTCCATCTTTCAGCTAATCTCTTATTCTTCTCAAGTAATAGTTGAATTCTTGGGCAAAGATCACCAGCATATTTAACCATCATTTCCTTTTGTTGTATGATCCTCTTAGTCAGGTAATGCTTAATCCCTTCTAAGAGAGTGATAATTGGTTTATCCCTATATTCTAGGATAGCCCTATTAAAAGCCTCACACATATTGTTCACCTGGAGGTCACAGTTAGAATAAGTTTTAAAATGTGACCTACTCCAATATTCAGCTGGTACCTTTTTCATGTCCTCCCAAGCAGCTTCATTCAATCCTTTTATCCTCAACATTGCCCTCTCCCACCCCTGAACAGTGGTTGCCCTTGCAGCACTCCACAATGTTTCCTTCAATTCCATCCCAGGATACTTTTTTTCCAATTGCCATACAAATGCTTGACACATAGCCTTTGCTCCACGTACTCACTCAAACCTTGAACAGCTGGAACAAGACCCTGCAGTTTACAATTGAAGATCATATTAGATTAAGTCAACAGGCAATCAAAGTATGGAAATTAATTAAGTATCATTTACCTTTTGCTGATCAGATATGAAAGCATATGCCCTTTGATTTTTTCCTTGTAAGTCATCAAGTAGCAAATTTAGAAACCACTCCCAAGAGTCCTTTGTTTCTGCCTCCACAACAGCATAAGCTATAGGAAATATTTGATTATTTCCATCCCTACCTACAGCTGACATCAACTGCCCACCAAACTCCCTTTTTAGAAAACATGCATCAAGACCAATAAGTGGCCTACAATAGCATGCAAACCCAACCTTACATGCCTATAAACAGATGTAGATTCTCTCAAAAACTGGTCCAGTAGCAGAGTCACAGCATTACAACTTTATGTTACTATTAGGGTTTGATGCAAGGAGCTCATTAGCATAGGTTCTTAGATTACTGAACTGATCCCTACCAGCACCTTGAATGATTTGCATTGCTCTTCTCTTAGCCCTGTAAGCCTGGTCAGTTGAAAGTTTAACACCCCATTTCTCAAAACTCATAGCCACTAAACCAGCTGGTTTCAAATCAGGACTATGCCTTAATATATGGCTAAACTGCTTCCCCAGCCATTCAGTCTTAGCCTGTCTATTTTGAGCAGTTCTATGACATGTATGCTCATCATACAAGGACACTACCTGCCAATATTGTTTACCAACCCTCCTTCCTATTCTCATATAGAATTTACAATCAGTGATACACTTAACAACCATTCTCTTTCCATCATTCTTATGTAGGTAGACATTGTTTTTCTCCATCATGGCATACTCCTTTATAGCCTCCTTCACCAACTCCTTAGTGTTAAATATCATCCCTGGCTCAAACTTTGTTCCCTCACCAACTTTATAAGCAGGGAAACTCTCACATTACTCATCATCTTCACTTTCATTTGGGGTGTGCAGTTGGTCAGAATCCTCCCCAATGTCAAAGTCCTTAACATTTGAGTTAACATTGTCATTAGGTAAAACAATTGTCCAATCTAACTCATGATCACTAACCACTTCATCCTCCACTTCATCCTCCACTTCATCATCCATTACAGCATCTATTTCATCATCCACTTGATTACCAACCCCACCTTCCTCTTCACCATTCACATCAGATACCTTCTCCCTACCCTCTTCAACATTGTCCACCTCCTCTCCACCATTCACATCAGAAACCTTCTCCTCACCCTCTTCATCCTTCTCCACACCCTCTTCACCATCAGAAACCTTCACCCCACACTCTTCATCATTCCCCTCGGCAGTATTATCCCCACCCTCTTCAACAGTCACCTCAACAACATCATCATCAGAAAATATTTCATGTCCTACATCTGTCTCTTCTACAATGTCAGGTACACTAACACTATGTTCAACATAGAGATCTACAAGTTCACAACCCTCAACCTCCTTTATCATTTGCAACACATCCTTGTCATAATTAAGTGGTCTAAGCCCAAGACTAAAGCTTTTCCTAGGGTTCAAATACCAGATAAACTCAATGTCCACATATCCCTCTTTCTTAACCAGTGCCAACAATTCCATGTAGGAAAGATAATCAACATCAAACTTCCAGTTCATTTCTGACACAAACCCACCAATATACAGTCTTACAGGAGTATCAACTAAATCACCTCCATGATGAATCCTAAACCTAATTGCGTGACACTTGGTTGGCCTGTTTTATATCAAAGACAACATGAAAGTCAGAATGGGACCACAGACCACACATTAAAAATGAACAAACAAGTATCGTGGGTCCCCATTAACATTAAACCCTAAAACAGACCACACAGAATGCAAACCCTAAAACATTGGGGGTCCCCCTTGTACATTATAATACAACAAAAGAAACACTAAAACATTAGGGGACCACCATTAACATTAAACTAACCCTAAAACATTGGACGTACCTGAGACAAAATTTCACTCCTTTTGTCTTCTCGGAACTGGAACCGTGATTGGGATTCTCCATGGAAGATTGCAAGAAAAAGCACGCACGAGATTTGGATTTGAGGATTCAACAAAACGTTCTGGGGAAAATATGAAAACTAGGGTTAAGAGCTTTCAGAGAAATGATTTGGGGAAGAACACTGTTGTACCCCAAATTTTACCCTCAGATACCTTGATTTTCTGTCATATGATCTTAGGTCATCTCTTTTTAACATTCGCAGTCTTTTGGTCCATCAATCATAGTCGCACATTTTTATCTCATTTTTGTCACCTTTTCTCTTTTATTTTTATTCGATTAGTTCATAAGATTTAGAATTTTTCCTTTTTAATTTAGAACTTTTGCTTTTTCATTACTTTTAAATTACATATTTAATTTTAAAATTTATTTTCTCTTTTTCTTAATATATTTTATTTTTAGCTATTTATTTATCTTTTATCATTTATTTTACTATTATTTTCTATTTTGTTATTCCATCCTTTTATTATTATTATGTTTACCTTTCTTTTCATTATTATTATTATTATTATTGATATCATTTTTTTAATATGTATTATTGTTTTTTTTTTATGTTTATTGTTCTTTTATGTTAGGTCAGTGTTGTTCTGATTGTTTTGTTTAGCTAGAAATCAATTGCCTCCACAATCTCCCAAAACCGTATCAGCCAAAGCCAGCATACCCTGCTACCTCTGCTCAACCAACAACAAAGCATGCATATGAAAAGGATAGAACATGAACAACAAGACAAAATTTGTACCATAAGACTTATTCAACAAGTTTGTGTTTTGATTTAAGAAAGGAGAAATCAGAAAAGGGAGGGGGAAATACAACACACTACTCATAAACCGAACGCCACACAACAACTCATGACTCATCTTTCTCCAATTCCTCACCCTCAACTCACAGCTATGAAACCTGCATCTTTTTCCATCTTCTTCCCTTAATCACCTACCACAAACTCTCATCTTACTATCTCATTCACGGAATACATACATTCTACTTCATTATTCATTAAACCTCACCTGCATAACAAGAAAACTTGCCTCCCTCCATCTAATCGCAACCACACCTCACAAACCTCCCTCTGTTTTCAAAGCTTCCAACAAACACCAAACAACAGTGCAACTTCCACACGGATCCATAAATCCCAACCGCCAATCCGTATCATACGCGTTTCTCCACTGTTTTCACATCAACAACAACTCACCTTTCAACCACTGCACCTTACAAAACCACGACGCCTAGCATTAAACCGCGATACAAACCTTCAACACAATCTACACCCTTCATTGTTCTCAACCCCAAACCATTCTCTTCGCTAACCAAAACTCCATAACCACCTTTCAAAAACTCTCAGCAACAACCATAAAGTATAACCTTCATCCTTCATGTTCTAAAAATCACCTCAAACAACATACTGAACCTTCTTCATCTCTCTCACCCTGCTTCAACCTCCATCGATCTTCTTCAACAATAAACCCTCACAACATCCCCAAAACAACAACAACACTCAAACGACAACCCAACCACAATCTCAAACCTTTCTAATCCCAAAACAACCACCAAACTCAATCGAATAAAACCGAAAAGAGAGAGAAGATGGAGAGAGGACAAATCAAAACCAAACCCGCTTAAAACTCAGATCCGAAACCGAGTCGGAGAAGGAGGAGAATAAGGAAACCACAAACCTATTCCAATCCAAATCCAACGAACCAGAAATGGAAAGGAGGAGAAGAGAGAGTGTTGAACGAAACCTAAGCGAAGGAAGAGGTTGGATGTCATTCACGATGATGATGATTATTCTGAGCGGTTCGGTTTTTACGTTTCTTCACTGTTTCTGTTCGCTTTGATAAAATTGATTTTGTTCTGTTTTCGATAGCTTGCGTTATTTGGCTTTGTTTTCAATTGGAAGAGAATGAGCTGACGATGATCTGGTTTTAGTTCCACTTTTTAGGTTTTTATTTTGGAATAATATACTAGAACTATGGGTCATGGGCCTGTGTTGTTTAATTTCACCCACCTTGTGCTGTTATTGCATTCGTGCTCTTGCTTTGGGTGGATGATGGGTTGTTAAGCCCAAATGATTCCACTTCCATATTACACTCACATCTTCTTATAAGCCCCCCTTTTTTATGTTTTAGATTTATGTTCCTTCAATCTTCCTTAAATCTCTTATTTAACTCTCTTTTTTTTTTAATTCTTAATTTTGAACACCTTTTTTAATATGGACTTCTTTTGATTCCTTTGGTTGCTAATCTATTTTTGTTGTTGCCATTTTAGATTGATTCTATTTTCATTTACTTCATTTTGATTCTCTTTTCTATTTGTGGGCCTATGATATAGAAAAATCATGATTTTTGTTGAGTTATTTGAATCAATAAAATCGTGATGAATATGAAGCCCATTTCTTTATTTTTGTTGGTCCATGAGAGTTTATTTAAAAGATTATCGGTTTTACCGATTTAGACTAGACCTACTTTATGTTTTATTTCGATCTCAGTTTTATTTTTGTTGGTCAATGAAAATCTAATCTAGAGGTTTTCAATTTATCGATCTAAATCCTTAGTTAGATGAGACCGACTTTATTTCCGCTTTGAGCCCATTCTTCTTTATTTTTGGGCCGATGATATCACAAAAATCATGACTTAGTCGATTTATTCAAATTACTAAAAGTCTTGATAAATATGAGGCCGTTTTATTTTATTTTTTAGCTCGTTGGTCAATGAAAGTCAAACATCAAGATTATCAGTTTTCGATTAAATCTTGATTAAGACGAGACCGACTTTATTCTCACTTCATATCGCATCTATTTTTTTTATCTTCATTTTTATTTTTGATCGATGAAGTCTTTCTATTCACGAATGTTGTTTATCGGAGCGATCAACCTTCATTATTTCAAATCTGTGGTGAGTAATCTCGAGATTACTTTCTATACTTTGGGATCGTGATAGGTTACCTTCGACTAATCAATGAAAGTTTGTGATTAAGACGAGACCTCCACCTTTTCTTTTTGTGTGGCACGATTTCTTTGGAGAATGATTCTCAATATCACTTCTCCATCGTGTTTTAGCACGAAGATCGAATTGTGCATCCTCCTATAGTATGGTCTTCCTCATAGACCGTGCCACGACGATTTAGTACTACATTGGACCTGATTCATCGATCTAATAAATTAATCATTAACCACTGACTTTACTGTCAGTCAATATATCTTGATTTATTTTTGTTCATATTATCTTGATTATATTATTGTTCATATTGTTCATATATATCATATTCATACTTGTTCATTTGACCCTCCCTTCCAAAGGAAAGTTCTTTTATTTTGACTCCTAAGTCAATAAACCACTCACCTTTTATCTTTGGCCTCCTAAGAGCCATTTTCCTCATAGTTTAGTAATAGGATAGAGTTATCGTGAACTCTATGTGATTCTCAACATCATGAGAACTCACTTTCCCTTTACTTAGACTTATAGAGTTATCGTGAACTCTATGTGATTCTCATCATCATGAGAACTCACTTTCCCCCTTTAACTTAGACTTAGAGAGTTACTGTGAACTCTAAATGAGCTCGTACTCATTTCCCTTTGGAACTTTGACCATAGTCAATGGTTACTCTTTCATCCTTAGTTAGGTGAACTACGGTTGCTCTGATTCTTTAGTCAGATACGTAGGCACAAGATGCGACGTCTTGGCGAGCAAACTTAATGTATATACCCCTAGGTTTTTACATTAGTACAGATTTCTTTAGCAAGCAAACATAACATAACACAAGCTAAACAAGAGGTTCCCGTAGAGTACTACGGACGTTTAGGGTGCTAATACCTTCCCTAGGCGTAACCAACCCCCGAACCTTAGATCTCCCCCCTTTAGGTTTTCTTCGATCTTGAACCTTTCCTTTGGATAAATCAAAGTCGGTTGTAAAAGAAAATGATGCAAGTTAATTAATAGCTTGTTATCCGATTTTCACCGCAACAGAAATGGCGACTTCACTGGGGATCTCCTTATTTTTTAGGGTTAAGCCCACCTTGTTTCGTTTATGTTATTTATGATTGCTTGCTATACTTGTACATATATCTGTATATATTTGTATACCTGTTTTGTTTGGGTTCTTCTATGTGCAAGGTGCTACTATTGAGTGGTGAGATAAGTCCTAACCCGGACTTGAGTGCACTTATGATAGGATAGTGGATATAGTCAAGGAGACTTTGAGGGAGTCGAATCCCAAAAGAGTTGACTTGAGATTCCACACTCAGTTGAGGCCCTCTCGGAGTTGGTATATGTTGAACGAGCAATCGTGAAGGCGTTGCCACTTCGACCTTGGTGCCAGGGATACTGATGAACTTTAGTTACCCTTACCCCCACTTGACCTTTTAGGATGTAGTGCGGTGACCATGAGGGAGTCTATTTCTGAAATAGTTGTCACGCGATACTACACTCAGACGAGATTATCTTGAGAATATTATTGATTACCAAGTTAATTGGGAAGTCGATAATATCCAAAAGATGGATTGTCGACTTTGGGAACCTTTTTAGAACCCTGTTCTGCAGATGAAAACCCATAGTACATACCTTCTGGGATGGGTAGACTATGGCTCCATGCTCGTGATCTTCAAACCTAGGCCCTCTCTTGTTTGTGTGTGCATATCTGTGAATATCTGTATATGTGTGTTTGTGCATACGTTCATCCATGCATGAGACCCCTAAATCTAGGGCTTGTGTGCTGTTGTGTGTACATATATCTATGTTTTTGTGTGCCCGTGTTTTGTACATTGCATACATCTCATCGCATCCATTGATGGTTTCAAGGAACTCAGACATTCTTTTCTTTGCAAAGATCCTTAGAGATCACGGATTTTTAAAACAAAACTCTTCAGTTTTCCAAAATGTTTGCAGCTCGCCTTTGAGTTCCTTGAAACCATTTGGCTTGCATTAGCATTGCATTTGCATTTCTCAGCCTCGAGTCCCATCCACCCTCTGTCTGTAACCCAGTTGACTTCCTGAAGCCATCATTGGACTTGAAGTAGCTTGTGAAGGATCATGAACTCAGAAGAGCAGAACCAATTTGTAACTAGAGCAGATTTCGACTTGTTGAGAAACCAGTTGAATCAGATTGTGGCAGCCTTGGAAAAGAGAGATGACAATGTTCAGAGTATGTCTTTGGAATGCAACTGAAGACTGTAACATGTTCAGAAACAAGATTGAGACTCTGTTTGACTCCAAATCAACAATCAACAATCTCTCACCTAATCAGGCGAGTTCATCGGACTCTGAAATGGAAGAAATTTCCAAGAGTGGATGTGAAGATGATTCTCAGACTGATCTCGACAAACAACTCTGAAGACGGTTATCTCAGCTTGGCAAATCAAGAAAGAAATTCCAGTTCCCCGAAGCCGCCAAAATTTTGACTGTTTAGCATTTTGTTGCTTTTTCTTTGCATATTTGAATCTGTTTTTGCTTATAAACTTTGTTGTACTTTCAAATTGGCAAGATTAATGAAGTGTTTATGCATCTTTAGATTAAGTCCATTCGTTTCACTCATTTACTTTTACGAAAAACACAAAAAATATCTTTATCTTGTTTCCTTCCCTTTATCAAACTGTTTATTCAAGCAAAGATTGGGGAGGATGACGAAAACATTACATCCCTAATAGCTGTGGTATGCTTTCGATTAAACCTTGCCGAGGATGTAAGGCATTGTTTCAATTCCCAAACACTGGAGAAATAAGGAAGATAATCCCTCGTTAACCCTTCGAGCCTAGAAGTAGGAGTTTTCTTTCTTTACACAAAAAACCCTTAAATCTCAACCTTGGGGCAGGGTAGTTCTCAGTTTAACTTGGTTATGCATCCAAATGCAAGACACCAGTCAGCTCTCTCAAATCAAATGAATTAGCGTTTGTACAAGTTATTCCTCCAAACAGCAAATAAGGAAGGATCGTTGAAAAAATCCTTAATCAAAGAATGAGCCGAGTTCCTTTCAAGGCAAAAGCCAAGAAAGATGGGAAGCCCAAAACTTTGCCTTATACAAAAGAACTTGTACAACAGCCAAGAAGAGGCCTCAAAACCTCAATCAAAGACAAGAAGAGGTATCATAACCTCAACCAAATCAGAAGTAGAGGTATCATAACTTCAACCAAAAAGAAGAGGTCTCAAAATCTCAATGAAGACAAAAAGGAGACCTCATAACCTCAAAACCTCAAAGGTGACCAAATTCTGCAAAGAATTAATGACTACAAAGGTGTCAGAATCATCGTCAGCTATCATCAATTCGTTCCTAGTCTGTGGGAACTTGAATGTATAACATGAGTTAACTGAGTGTAGGACTGAAGTTCGTCACGAAGATGGGGTGGGTACCAAATAAACTTTGAGCCTTTATCTTTTGTTTCATAAACTGTGAACCAGGCCACGTTACAACCCTTAAAAGACCTAATTGAGGTAAGGTTGTTTCGAAAGCATACTACAGTAAGGTTGATTAACTTGACTCCTAATGATCTTTACTAATTGCGTGTGTTGATCACTTCATCTGCCTGCTATCAATGGCTAGATACACCTTTGTTTTAATCATTTAATCACTCCACTGTGTGTGTTTCATCAAATAAAATTTATTTTCAAAAGCTTGCATGAATTTTGCATTGAAATTGCCAATTTTAAACGAACAATACTTGTTTGCAAAGACAATTAAATGCCAAAGAAATCCCAACAAATGCAGTCAGCTAGGGAATTCGACTTGATAAAGGAAACTCAGTCAGGGACAGCCAAGCGGAAGGATTCACCAATCCACCATTCCAAGAGCTATTGAATCAGGGGCAGGACTCTTCAAGTTCAGAATATTGGGGCAAGCCTTCTTGAGGTCATCTTATGACAAGTTTGTTTCAAGGCAAGGACTCCAGTGACCCATCAGCAGGGGCAAGTTTGTTCCCCAGTTGTTTCTACCGCAGTCCGAGTATTTTGTACAGTTGAGCTGGGGCAGTTACGTTGAGATTCATTTCTCTCCAAAAGTTTAAAGATATTGAAACATCTGGTATCCAATTCTTCTGTAAAATCCTTTTGATGACTTATCCTCGCAGACCAGTTAATCAGAAGCAACCAGGTTGAGATTCAATAAATCTCTCAAAGTTCAACTAGTCTGGGACATCTCCTTCACAAATCAACCAAGCTAACAGGGGCAAGTTTGTTCCCCAGTTGTCAACAACCTGTCCGGACAACTAGTTCAAGGACTTTGTTGTACAGACGCTGTTAATCTTGGGCTTTGTACAAGATACCCAAAACCCCCCTTAATGAGTATACACCATCATCTACAGCCTCCTCTTAGGCTTTGTATAATGATTCTCCCCTGCGGAGTCAGTTGGTCAACTTTCAGCCTCCTCTTAGGCTTTGTATAATGAGTACTCCCTATCAGCCAGCCTCCTTTTAGGCTTTGTATAATGAGCACCCCTATCAGAAAGCCTCCTCTTAGGCTTTGTATAATGATTTTCCCCAGGGGAATCCAATCAACCTCTTAGCTTCAACCTTGGCTTCGACCAAGACACACAACTAGTTCAAGGACTTTGTCGTGCAAAGGCAGTCAATCAGGGTCAGTCAGGCTGAAATTCATGAATCTCTCCAAGAGTTTGAAGATATTGAAACACCTTGTATGCCAATTCTTCTGTAAAATCCTCTTGATGTATTCTTCTGATAGACCATGTACTCTGGGGCAGATGAGTCATGCAGAATTACTCAGTTTTTGTGGCGTCTCTGCTAGCTCCCCAGAAAGTTGTCTCTTCAGCTAATCTTGGCAATTCTCAATGGATCTCTTATCTCCAGTGAAGAAATCAAGCTCATGATGACAATCCTAGTGAAGTCATGATGCTATACCAAGTGGAGTACTCTTTCCCAAGAGAAGGTCATAACCTTGAAGTAGAGCTGCTTCATCTACAAGTTCATCCCCAGTAATGGTCCAATCTGATGAGTTTGGCTGGGTATCCTTGTCGAGATGTTTATTTCATCTCCAGTCTCGCTTCTCGTCTGTTTTGTCAGCATAAGCATAAGTATGGCATAAGCATAGCATCTTAGCATTTTGCTTTCTCTTTCTGGTGTTTACCTGTTTTGTTCACTTTAGCATTTATCTCCCCAAGTGACTGGGTGTGTCTATTCTCTCCAATAGAGTTGTCAGCCCTAGGCATAAAGTGCCCATCCATTCTTGAAATCCCCACAGAGTTATATCCTCGTGGATGATGGTTGTTTCAGTTATCTTTTCCATATTTGGATAAGATAAATCCCCATTTCAGTCCATTCCTCAATTGGAGTCTTGTTTGGCCGTTTCTTTCTAGCTTGTTCCTAGATTGAACTTTGGTCCCTGACAGGTGTGGTTTCTGAACCCACTTTCGAAAGTGCATTTATTTTGTACCGTTGTCTCGCAGGAAGATTCTTTTTCAAATCCCCATTGAGGACAAACTTATTTCTCCAGGAGTGTTGTAATATCAATATCTCGTTGGAATCTATACCCAACAACAAGTGGCAATCACCTTGAGAAGCTTGTTTTGCTATCATTACCTCTACAATGATAAGTGGTAATCTCCTTGAGAAGCTTATCCGTCTTTAGTTTTATCCATACTTCCACAGTTACCAGTGGTGTTACAATCAGTCACTTTCCATCAACCCGTTTGATGTGATCCTTATTTGAGATGTTTCCTTGCCGTCAACCCTCAATTCATAAATCCAGCTCATACTGGTACCCAGAGTTCGTCTCTGTCTTTTCTGGTTTTTCTTGAAGATCTCATTTGAACTCTTCAATATAAGAAATCTCCCGAAAACCTTTTGTTGGATGTTTATCCTTATTTCCAACTGATCCCCTAATGGAGATCATGTATTCTTTCTGGTTTCATGCCCAGTAAGAATGTGTCTTTATTTCCCCGGTGAATTGAAGACATTCCCGGTCTATCTCCAAAACCCTTGTCTAACCTAGGCTTACATCCTCGTGCGTCAGGCTCCAACTCTTTGTGCAGTGTTCCCCAGGAAGTCTAACCTGCAACCCTGGTACTGACCTATTCGATACTTAATCACCTCATTTGGATACCTAAAGTCCAATTATCATTGTCACCGTTCTTGTTTGAATCGAGTCAAACCTGAACCTAAACTTCGAGTTATCGTGAGCTCGTTGTTTATCCTTTGTTTACTTCAGGTTATCATGAGTCTGTTGTTTTAAAACCGTTCTCGTTTGAATCGAGTCAAACCTGAACCGAGTCTTTGTTTGAATCGAGTCGAACATTGCCTCTTATTTTAAAACCGTTCTCGTTTGAATCGAGTCAAACCTGAACCGAGTCTTTGTTTGAATCGAGTCGAACATTGCCTCTTGTTTTAAAACCATTCTTGTTTGAATCGAGTCAAACCTGAATCGAGTCTTTGTTCGAATCAAGTCGAACATTGCTGTTGCGAGCGATTTTGGACGCGGTTCTTAAGCGCTGGTCGCTCTCTGCGGTTTGAGCTTACTACAGGTCGATTCATTTTTTATCCTATTGTGAGCTGAATAAGGAAGGGAAATAGATGTCTCCAATTAACCCTGCTTTGCATACTGAGTTTAAACAGCGGTCTGTTAGGTTACAGATGCTATCAATGTGGGGGGGCCTTTGTACTGGTTATTTGTATTTTCGCCAATACTGTTTTCTTTCTTTTTACCTTGGCAGAAGGTTTCTAGCGGGGAATAAGGATTAGGATATTGGGACTGATGTTTTTGAATTACTGCTTTTGATTGATGGAGATATGGGATTTGGGTTTTTTTGTTGATAGTGCTCGCTAAGATTTTTCTTTCAATCTTATGCCTACGTATTCCCGTTTACCGAAACAAGGAAATCAGAGCGTTCGTAGTTCCTCCTAGTCTATGGGAGGAAATTGGTTTTTGTTGTCTTGTTCAAAGCCCAAGACGTGAAGCGAAAGGTGATTTGTATCTTGTTCAAAACCCAAGATGTGAAGCTGAAAAGTCTATTTGTGTCTTGTTCAAAGCCCAAGACGTGAAGCTGAAGGACCTCGACTTTAGAGAGAATTTGTCATCTCTAAAGAAGGGTTTGTCTGTCACAACTGTTGGGTGACTGGTTATAAAGGAGAATTACTTTAACCGGGATATGCGAATCCGGCAATGCCATAATTTCCTTTATAGGGGATTTTAACCTGAAGGAGAAGACTTTAACTCAGTGTAGAGCAATGCTATCTTTCCTTAGGAATTTCTCATGCTAAAAGAGGGACAGTGGCATGGATGTAGATGATCCAGAGGCTTGCCGCTTACAGCGATTAGATGAAGGGGAAGGAGTTGTTGATGTTTGTGTACTATGAACGATGCACAACTTTGATGCTAAAAGGTTAATTGGATCAACCAGTGGTTTTCTTATACAAAGCCTAAGAGGAGGCTAATATGTGTCTCGTACAAAACCCGAGAGAGGCGAAAATGTTTTGACCCGACGATGGAGTCTTTTGGTATCTCGTATAAAGCCCGAGATGAAAGCTAATTGACTCAACAAGAGAGTTTTTTTTGTATCTCATACGAAGCCCGAGATGGAGGTTGTTGTTTGTTTGGTTTAATGAGAACCTTTTTGTATCTCGTATAAAGCCCAAGATGGAGGCGAAAGGGGTGATTGACTCAATGAGGGAGTCTCTTATGTGTCTCGTACAAAGCCCGAGAGAGAGGCTAAACGTTGTTTGACTCCGCTGGGGAGGATCATTGTACAAAGCCCAAGAGGAGGCTAAGGTAACTGTTTAAGTGACAGGTCCAGTGTACTGATTTTGAAAGAGAAAATCAGTTCTTATATGAGCAACACTGTACTCAAGGATTTGAGTCAAGGATCCGGGTTATTCCTGTTCTTTAAGGAAGCGGGAAATCCGAAGGGTATTGAGACTGTCCGAGTCTACGGGTTTTCTTCCTATTCTTGAAGGGTGCTTGAGAATGTCTTTGAGACTCAAGGAAATTAGACTGTCCAAGTCTAGAGTTTTGTCTTTTGTACCATGCTTTGAGAAACAGTAGTAGACTCTATGAAAGGACTGTTCTATGAGGATGACTAGGTTCTATTCCTACACCTCTAGGAGGTCGTCAGGACAATTTGTACGAAGCCCAAGAGGAGGCTGGAAACTTTTAAGAAGCCGACGGGTCCTTGTACTAAGCCCAAGAGGAGGCTATCATTCCCGGAGGAAGAGATCATTATACGAAGCCTAAGAGGAGGCTGTGAATACTTCTAAGAAGCCGGCGGGTCCTTGTACTAAGCCCAAGAGGAGGCGGGTTGCTTTTAGGAAGCCTGTGGGTCCTTGTACGATGCCCAAGAGGAGGCCGATTGCTTTTAAGAAGCCGATGGGTCCCCAAACCCCGAGAAATTCAAGGCAAGCTATTCACAAGGAATAGATCAAGTCAGGAAAGTTCGAGAATTTGGAAGAAACTCAAGAGATGCCATTCACGGAGAAAAGATCATCTCTGGGGAGTAGAGCTTCTTGACAAATGCTTTTAAGAAGCCTGTGGGTCCCCAAACCCCGAGAAATTCAAGGCAATGTTATTCACCGAGAATAGATCAAAGTCAGGAAAGTTCGAGAATTTGGAAGAAACTCAAGAGATGCAATTCACGGAGAAGAGATCATCTCTGGGGAATAGAGTTTCTTGACAACTTCTATGAGTGACAGTCTATGAAAGGGTTCACAGAGAATGTTGCCTTTCATATCTCCATATTGTTTAACCCCAAGAGGAGGAAAGACTGTGTCTGGTAATCCTATGTGGATCTAGTTTAGACTATTTCTAAGAGTGATTGAAAAGGCTTTACCTAGTGCTAGACGTAGTTGTCGGGGAAACTCTAAATATCTATACTATTATTACACAGTTGATATGAGTTTATGAAAGAAGACTTACAGCGAAACAGTCCCACAATACAGTTATATATATATATGAGTTTATGAAAGGAGACTTACAGTGAAACAGCCCCACAATACAGTTATATACATATGAAAGCGGTAAATGAAAGCGGGTAAACACTTACTCGGTTGTAGAGCTTCCATGTTGTTTGGTCAGTTGTTCAACAAAGAAAGATTGAAAACAACAGTATATTCAAAATCAAAGGAGAAAGTGCTTTGAAATAAAAATATTTGGGGCTTACAGCTCAAGGAGAGGCCCAGGGTTTTATCAATGAGCGCACTGTTGAATTTGTACAGAGGGACTTATACAAGTGACTGAGGCCCAAAAAGGTTTTCTGTACAAAGGGATGGGTCTTACACTCTCTCAAGAGGCCCAAGTGAGTTTTAAGAAAAGAAATGGGTCTTACTACTCGAGGGTAGGCCCAATGGTTAATTTTGAAAAAGGCGACGATCGCGCCGAGGTTTTAGAAACACCGTGGGACTTATACAAGTGACTGAGGCCCAACATTTTGGTATTTACAAAGGGATTGGGTCTTACACTCTATTAGAGGCCCAAAGAGTCTTGAAACATTTGAGTATGATTAAAAATCAAAGAAACCCTAATTTTCACTTTTTAAAAGTAATTTTTCAAAGAAAATTAATAAAAAATGACAAAAAAATCAAATAAGTTTAAATAAACCACTTGCGATTTTTGGTTAAGGTTTGAAAAATGAGGTTTTAATCACAAGATGATTTAAAACTTATTTAGTTTTGATTTTCAAGATGAATGTTCACTTTTAAAATGTTTAAAAACAATTAAAAATGAATTTATTCACAAAAATACCAACTATATTAAATAAATAATATAAATTTTATTTTTTTGTAGAATAAAATATTTTACTATTTTTGTGATTTTTCAGAAAAAGAACCAATAAAAAATAATCAAAATTGAGAGAGTTATTAATTTTCCAAATCATTAAAAAATAATATGAAAAATGAGAAAATATGAAAAAGAGGGGTTGGGTCTTACACTCTATTAGAGGCCCAAAGTGTATTTTTGTACAAAAGATGGGGCTTACAACTCAGGGAGAGGCCCAAAATATTTTCACTTTGAAAATGACGATCGCGCCGAAATTTTTAACGTATCGGGACTTATACCATAACTGAGGCCCAAAAATTGTTTTGTTAAAAAAAGAGTTGGGTCTTACACTCTAATAGAAGCCCAAGTGTTTAAAAATGAAAAGAAATAGGACTTGCAGCTCAAAGAGAAGCCCAGTTGATTTTCGTTTGAAAATGACGATCGCGCCGAGGTTTTCTTTTAACGCAAAGGGACTTATACAATAAGTGAGGCCCAAAATTGTTT
Organism: Lathyrus tuberosus; assembly: GCA_022829125.1. NCBI lineage: Eukaryota > Viridiplantae > Streptophyta > Magnoliopsida > Fabales > Fabaceae > Lathyrus > Lathyrus tuberosus. The sequence goes on along the minus strand of JALAZF010000289.1, from coordinate 5,210,161 downwards.
TGGTTAAAAGGGGATTGAGTCTTACACTCTAATAGAGACCCAAAGTATTTGAAAAAGATTTGTTAGGGTGAAAATCAAAGAAAATCCCAATTTCATTTTTTAAGGCATTTTTCCAAGAAAAATTAAGTAAAAAATGATAAAAATATCAAATAAAATCATTAAATAATGATTAAAGTTTATGAAAAAAATATTTTATCCACATAAATATTTAAAATCATTTTGGTTTTAAAAATCAAGAAAAAAGAAATCATTTTAAAAGCATTTAAAACAATTTAAAACACTATTTTTAAATATATTAAAAATAATACTTTTTTTTGTATTTTTTGTGGATTAAAATATTATGGGGTATGAATTAGAAAATGATGATTTTTTGCTATGTAAAAGAAATTGGTTGAGTTTTGAAAATAAAAATAAGAAAAAGAGGAAAGATGTCACAATATTATCTCCGACATTTCTTATGGGGTAAAAACTAGTACCGAAACTTTAATTTTCAACACGTTTTTTTATCAAATTTCAAACACTCATAACTCTCTCAATTTTTATCGGAATCAAAATCCGGAAGTACCTATCTTGACCGATTTTTCGCAAGGAATCCAATGGTATTACTCACGCACATGGAAAATCAACACACAAAATGCAGAAATTAAAAAACCAGAACTGTTATCGATTGAAAACATCGTTCTGCGTCGAATTTCCAACACGCGTAACTCTCTCGATTTTTATCCGAATTGAAATCCGTAAAAACCTATCTTGACCGATTTTTCGCAAGGAATCCAATGGTATTACTCACGCACACGGAAAATAAACACACAAAACGCAGAAATAAAAAAACCAAAACTGCACTGTTTTGAAAACATCGTTCCGCGTCGAATTTCCAACACGCGTAACTCTCTCGATTTTTATCCGAATTGAAATTCGGAAGAGCCTATCTTGACCGATTTTCCGCGAGGAATCCAATGGTATCGTACATGCATGCTGAAACTCAACGTACAAAATGCAGCAATTAAAAAACCAGAACTGCTACTAATTGAAAACGTCATTCCGCGTCGAATTTCCAACACGCGTAACTCTCTCGATTTTTATCCGAATTGAAATTCCTAAAAACCTATCTTGACTGATTTTTCGCAAGGAATCCAATGGTATTACTCATGCACACAGAAAATCAACACACAAAACGCAGCAATTAAAAAACCAGAACTGCTATCGTTAATTCGACGTCGTTTCGCGTCAAATTTCCAACGCGCGTAACTCTCTCAATTTTCATCGGAATTGAAATCCGTAAAAACCTATCTTGACCGATTTTTCGCAAGGAATCTAATGGTGTTACTCATGCACACTAAAACTTAATGTACATAACACATCAATAAAAAAACAGAACTGGACATGATTTTAAAACAACCAAAATTCCACATATAAACATGTTAAAATGCAAACAGTGGGAGGATCACAACATAAACATTAAGGACTACATTTTTACCTCAAGAATTGTTCAATATGATGCATGTATGTGGACAACAAAGGTAAGCATGATTCAAAGAATTCAAGTTGTGAATTTTACCTCTTTTTTGGAGATTTTGGGCAACCTACCAAGTGCTTTGTTCCAGAAATGATTTGATGCTTTGGACAACCTCAAATGACCTCTTAGAAGCTTTTAGGATGGTTGGAATCAGCTGGAAACCTCTGGAGCAAGTTTGAGCACTTTCTCGCAAAATGGTCAAAAGTGGCCAAAATGTCAACTCTCTCAAATGGTGTTCCAGATGTGTGGCACCACTTGGAACAGTTCAAGGATGATATTTGGAGTGTGTTTGAGGTTTTATCTGGTTTGGAAAGTGGCTAAATCAAGACATGGCTTGAAAAATGCAAAAAGTGCCATTTTGAGGTTTTGAGAGGTGACTTTGTGATGTTGGTGTTATAGGTCACTTGTGAGAGTTTGGATCACCTACATATGATGTTTATGAGGTGTTAGGATCATGAGCTGTGATGGAAATGCTCTCTAACTCAAAAACTCAGAATTTCCTTACTAAAGAATGCATTTTGGAGTGAAAGAGAGAATTTGAGGAAAGCATCTGTTTGATAGCTTTGGTGTACTCAAACTGAGCACAAATGAGCTCTATTTATAGTAGAGCAAGTTTGTTTTGCAAGCAATAGTGAATGGTGGCTGCAGCAGAGGTTTGGCCAATGTTGGCCAATGAAAATCCAAGTCTCCTCTAGCCATTGACTAGAGGTTAGAGCACAGGCTGCTGGTTCCCTAGTTGTTGGAGGAATCTTGACTGAATTCAGTTGGAGGAAGCTCAGTTCATGCCACCTCTAAGCATCCATTAAATGATCCAAACCAAAATTGGAGTTTTGTCCCTCTTTTAGGGATTTCTAGGTTTTGGCATGATTTTTTTGGTTCCTTGGACTTGGGAGGTTCATGGATCAGATCATCCCACTTGGATTTGATCCTTAGATGTGTCCAAAATGATGACAAGACTTGAAAATTCGTGTGGCACAAAAAATGTGCAAATATGCCCTGAAAAATTCAGTTGCAGCAAGCCTTTTTGTAAGATCCATAACTCCCTACTCGAGTATGCTACATGGACGTTCTAGGACTTTCCGGAAAGCTTAGATGGCGTACTTCAACTTTGATGTTTGACACTAGACCTGGTTTAACTTGGATCATGGAGAAAAACAGCCTTGAAGTTGGGACATTGTGCTGAAATTACAAGGCAGATTTTTGGCTAAGTGCAGAAAAATGTCAATTTTAAGTTTTTAGCCATTTTGATCCAACCATAACTCAAAATCCATGATGAATTGGGATGAGGTGTAGTTGACACTTTTGTAGAGGGCCATGAGGGCTACAAATCAAGCTTTGGATGGAAAAAAATGGCTTTGTGGTTTAGGAGTTATGATCCTCCAAAGTTGGTACCCTTGCCACTTTATTCCATAACTTAGAAAAATTTCTAAGTTTTTATGGTTACCCCTTTTACAAGTTATCCCACTTTCTTTGATTTTTCTTGATGAATGATGATTCCAATCACACATTAACATCATTTTAGGGTTAAAAAACCATTTTTATGAAAAATCTCAAAAAGTCAAAGTTTGACTTTTGTGCACAGTTGACTTTTTATCAGATGAATTCCAAACTATGCGATCCTTTAGGAAATCATGTCCTTGACCTAAATCAAAATTGATGGACATGTTCCATGGGTGTTATAGGGTATATTTAATCGTGTCCCACGGCTTGGGAGCATGTCCTGGTCAAAAGTCAAAGCTACAGTTGACTTTTCTCGCGAAACCCTAACTGTGGTTCAGATGAAATTGAAACTTGTTGCTCAAGCTTCTTGGGTCAATCCATTGTTGTAAATGGATCAACGTGGTATGTTGGAGACCCTCAAATCATGTCTTGAGGTCTTGGCTCATGATTTGTCCCAAAAGTCAACTTAGGGGTGAATTAGGTCAAGAAACCCTAATTCCTGATTTTTTATGTATGCATCCCCTGAGGCTAAATTGACTTGATGATGGGGTTTATGATGTTCCATGGAGCATTTTAGGTTATGCTTTGAAGCATTGGCTCATGCCCAGAGGAAAATTTCCATCTGGAGGCCCTAGTCGACCAAACCCTAATTTGGTGACACTGGCGATCCTGAGGCTTGATCCACCTAGAAGGGAGCAAACTTGTGCTTAATCCTTGAAGTGGGAGTCCTTTTGATCCATTGTGATATTTGAGAGGCTAGACAAGTTGAAGATCATGTCATTCCTTGATTGATCCTTTGTCTAAGAGCTCTGAGAGGGTTTGAAACCCTAGTTTTGATTGTAGTGAATGCTCACCCATCTTTGGGGAGACTAATGAGGTACAAAGGTACATCCATATTGTGCTGATGATTTGCACAATGATGGAAAATCTTAGTGGTCAAAATTTGGGGTATGACAATTGCCTCTTATTTTAAAACCGTTCTCGTTTGAATCGAGTCAAACCTGAACCGAGTCTTTGTTCGAATCGAGTCGAACATTGCCTCTTGTTTTAAAACTGTTCTCGTTTGAATCGAGTCAAACCTGAACCGAGTCTTTGTTTGAATCGAGTCGAACATTGTTGTTTTAAAACCGTTCTTGTTTGAATCGAGTCAAACCTGAACCGAGTCTTTATTTGAATCGAGTCGAACATTGCCTCTTGTTTTAAAACCGTTCTTGTTTGAATCGAGTCAAACCTGAACCGAGTCTTTGTTTGAATCGAGTCGAACATTGCCTCTTGTTTTAAAACCGTTATTGTTTGAATCGAGTCAAACCTGAACCGAGTCTTTGTTTGAATCGAGTCGAACATTGCCTCTTGTTTTAAAACCGTTCTCGTTTGAATCGAGTCAAACCTGAACTGAGTCTTTGTTTGAATCGAGTCGAACATTGCCTCTTGTTTTAAAACCGTTCTCGTTTGAATCGAGTCAAACCTGAACCGAGTCTTTGTTTGAATCGAGTCGAACATTGCCTCTTGTTTTAAAACCGTTCTCGTTTGAATCGAGTCAAACCTGAACCGAGTCTTTGTTTGAATCGAGTCGAACATTGCCTCTTGTTTTAAAATCGTTCTCGTTTGAATCGAGTCAAACCTGAACCGAGTCTTTGTTTGAATCAAGTCGAACATTGCCTCTTGTTTTAAAACCGTTCTCGTTTGAATCGAGTTTAACCTGAACCGAGTCTTTGTTTGAATCGAGTCGAACATTGCCTCTTGTTTTAAAACCGTTCTCGTTTGAATCGAGTCAAACCTGAACCGAGTCTTTGTTTGAATCGAGTCGAACATTGCCTCTTGTTTTAAAACCGTTCTTGTTTGAATCGAGTCAAACCTGAACCGAGTCTTTGTTTGAATCGAGTCGAACATTGCATCTTATTTTAAAACCGTTCTCGTTTGAATCTAGTCAAACCTGAACCGAGTCTTTGTTTGAATCGAGTCAAACATTGCCTTTTGTTTTAAAACTTTCCCTGTTTGAATCGAGTCGAACAGTGGACCTAAACCTCGAGTTATCGTGGGCTCGTTGTTTATCCTTATTTATTTAATTTGTTCTTGTTCGAATCGAGTCAGACCTGAACCGAGTCTTTGTTTGAATCGAGTCGAACATTGCCTCTTGTTTTAAAACTGTTCTTGTTTGAATCGAGTCAAACCTGAACCGAGTCTTTGTTTGAATCGAGTCGAACATTGCCTCTTGTTTTAAAACCGTTCTTGTTTGAATCGAGTCAAGCCTGAACCGAGTCTTTGTTTGAATCGAGTCGAACATTGCCTCTTGTTTTAAAACCGTTCTCGTTTGAATCGAGTCAAACCTGAACCGAGTCTTTGTTTGAATCGAGTCAAACATTGCCTTTTGTTTTAAAACTTTCCCTGTTTGAATCGAGTCGAACAGTGGACCTAAACCTCGAGTTATCATGGGCTCGTTGTTTATCCTTATTTATTTCATTTGTTCTTGTTCGAATCGAGTCGAACATGGACCTTTACCTTGGATTTTTGAAACTTTAAACTAAGCTTCTTGGAACAAGTTACCTTACCAAGACTCTTATCTGATGCGAAGAGTTTGTCTCTATTTCTTCTGGCTTTTCTTGAAGATCCCGTTTGAACTCTTCAGTATAAGAAATTCCCAGAAAATCTTTGTAGGATATCCTTCCTTTTATTTCAAACTGACCCCTAGTGGAGAGATCATGTCTTTTTTCTGGTTTCATGCCCAGTAAGAATGTGTCTTTTTCCCCAGCGTCGTCCGGTCACATATGAACCTGTCGTCTATCTCCTTGGATCTCTTCCCAGTGGAGAACACCTCTCTGGCTCCTATCTCCAGTGAGGATTTATAGGGTTTCCCCTCAAGTTTCTTTTCTATCCCCAGTGTTTCCTCAGAGTCTCCCCAGTGAGTCTCTTTTGGTTGTTTAGCCGGTATACCTAGTGAGTCTTCCTCGTGGATACTAACCTTTATCCTTCCCCGGTGATACTCACCTGTGTTTGGTTGCTCTCTATCCTTTGGAGTCTTATTTGTCTGCATTTCTTGCACTATCATGGCATCATATCATCATACTAGAGTACATGGCATGTCAGCATTTGCATGTCTGTGGCTTGTCCTTAGCATTTGCATTCCATTTAAGGGCAAAATTTTCGGTTTGCTATATTTAAATACCTTTTCACCTTGATGCCCCGAGGATTTCCATCTCTCATGTCATCCGGTGAAGATATTTAAATAGGGGCAACTGTTGTACCCCAAATTTTACCCTCAGATACCTTGATTTTCTGTCATATGATCTTAGGTCATCTCTTTTTTAACATTCGCAGTCTTTTGGTCCATCAATCATAGTCGCGCATTTTTATCTCATTTTTGTCACCTTTTCTCTTTTATTTTTATTCGATTAGTTCATAAGATTTAGAATTTTTCCTTTTTAATTTAGAACTTTTGCTTTTTCATTACTTTTAAATTACATATTTAATTTTAAAATTTATTTTCTCTTTTTCTTAATATATTTTATTTTTAGCTATTTATTTATCTTTTATCATTTATTTTACTATTATTTTCTATTTTGTTATTCCATCCTTTTATTATTATGATGTTTACCTTTCTTTTCATTATTATTATTATTATTATTGTTATCATTTTTTTAATATGTATTATTGTTTTTTTTTTTTATGTTTATTGTTCTTTTATGTTAGGTCAGTGTTGTTTTGATTGTTTTGTTTAGCTAGAAATCAATTGCCTCCACAATCTCCCAAAACCGTACCAGCCAAAGCCAGCATACCCTGCTACCTCTGCTCAACCAACAACAAAGCCTGCATATGAAAAGGATAGAACATGAACAACAAGACAAAATTTGTACCATAAGACTTATTCAACAAGTTTGTGTTTTGATTTAAGAAAGGAGAAATCAGAAAAGGGAGGGGGGAATACAACACACTACTCATAAACCGAACGCCACACAACAACTCATGACTTATCTTTCTCCAATTCCTCACCCTCAACTTACAGCTATGAAACCTGCATCTTTTTCTATCTTATTCCCTTAATCACCTACCACAAACTCCCATCTTACTATCTCATTCACGGAATACATACATTCTACTTCATTATTCATTAAACCTCACCTGCATAACAAGAAAACTTGCCTCCCTCCATCTAATCGCAACCACACCTCACAAACCTCCCTCTTTTTTCAAAGCTTCCAAAAAACACCAAACAACAGTGCAACTTCCACACGGATCCATAAATCCCAACCGCCAATCCTTATCATACGCGTTTCTCCACTGTTTTCACATCAACAACAACTCACCTTTCAACCACTGCACCTTACAAAACCACGACACCTAGCATTAAACCGCGATACAAACCTTCAACACAATCCACACCCTTCATTGTTCTCAACCCCAAACCATTCTCTTCGCTAACCAAAACTCCATAACCACCCTTCGAAAACTCTCAGCAACAACCATAAAGTATAACCTTCATCCTTCATGTTCTAAAAATAACCTCAAACAACATACTGAACCTTCTTCATCTCTCTCACCCTGCTTCAACCTCCATCTCTCTCACCCTGCTTCAACCTCCATCAATCTTCTTCAACAATAAACCCTCACAACATCCCCAAAACAACAACAACACTCAAACGACAACCCAACCACAATCTCAAACCTTTCTAATCCCAAAACAACCACCAAACTCAATCGAATAAAACTGAAAAGAGAGAGAAGATGGAGAGAGGACAAATCAAAACCAAACCCGCTTAAAACTCAGATCCAAAACCGAGTCGGAGAAGGAGGAGAATAAGGAAACCACAAACCTATTCCAATCCAAATCCAACGAACCAGAAACAGAAAGGAGGAGAAGAGAGAGTGTTGAACAAAAACTAAGCGAAGGAGGAGGTTGGATGTCGTTCACGATGATGATGATTATTCTGAGCGGTTCGGTTTTTACGTTTCTTCACTGTTTCCGTTCGCTTTGATAAAATTGATTTTGTTCTGTTTTCGATAGCTTGCGTTATTTGGCTTTGTTTTCAATTGGAAGAGAATGAGCTGATGATGATCTGGTTTTAGTTCCACTTTTTAGGTTTTTATTTTGGAATAATATACTAGAACTATGGGTCATGGGCCTGTGTTGTTTAATTTCACCCACCTTGTGTTGTTATTGCATTCGTGCTCTTGCTTTGGGTGGATGATGGGTTGTTAAGCCCAAATGATTCCACTTCCATATTACACTCACATCTTCTTTTAAGCCCCCCTTTTTTATGTTTTAGATTTCTGTTCCTTCAATCTTCCTTAAATCTCTTATTTAACTCTTTTTTTTTTTAATTCTTAATTTTGAACACCTTTTTTAATATGGACTTCTTTTGATTCCTTTGGTTGCTAATCTATTTTTGTTGTTGCCATTTTAGATTGATTCTATTTTCATTTACTTCATTTCGATTCTCTTTTTTTTTGTGGGCCTATGATATAGAAAAATCATGATTTTTGTTGAGTTATTTGAATCAATAAAATCGTGATGAATATGAGGCCCATTTCTTTATTTTTGTTGGTCCATGAGATTTTAATTAAAAGATTTTCGGTTTTACCGATTTAAAATCTTGATTTAGACTAGACCGACTTTATGTTTTATTTCTATCTCAGTTTTATTTTGGTTGGTCAATGAAAATCTAATCTAGAGGTTTTCGATTTATCGATCTAAATCCTTAGTTAGATGAGACCGACTTTATTTCCGCTTTGAGCCCATTCTTCTTTATTTTTGGGTCGATGATATCACAAAAATCATGACTTAGTCGATTTATTCAAATTACTAAAAGTCTTGATAAATATGAGGCCGTTTTATTTTATTTTTTAGCTCGTTGGTCAATGAAAGTCAAACATCAAGATTATCAGTTTTTGATTAAATCTTGATTAAGACGAGACCGACTTTATTCTCACTTCATATCCCATCTATTTCTTTATCTTCATTTTTATTTTTGATCGATGAAGTCTTTCTATTCACGAATGTTGTTTATCGGAGCGATCAAATTTCATTATTTCAAATCTGTGGTGAGTAATCTCGAGATTACTTTCTATACTTTGGGATCGTGATAGGTTACCTTCGACTAATTAACGAAAGTTTGTGATTAAGACGAGACCTCCACCTTTTCTTTTCGTGTGGCACGATTTCTTTGGAGAATGATTCTCAATATCACTTCTCCATCGTGTTTTAGAACGAAGATCGAATTGTGCATCCTCCTATAGTATGGTCTTCCTCATAGACCGTGCCACGACGGTTTAGCACTACATTGGACCCGATTCATCGATCCAATAAATTAATCATTAACCACTGACTTTACTGTCAGTCAATATATCTTGATTTATTTTTGTTCATATTATCTTGATTATATTATTGTTCATATTGTTCATATATATCATATTCATACTTGTTCATCTGACCCTCCCTTCCAAAGTAAAGTTCTTTTATTTTGACTCCTAAGTCAATAAACCACTCACCTTTTATCTTTGGCCTCCTAAGAGCCATTTTCCTCATAGTTTAGTAATAGGATAGAGTTATCGTGAACTCTATGTGATTCTCATCATCATGAGAACTCACTTTCCCTTTACTTAGACTTATAGAGTTATCGTGAACTCTATGTGATTCTCATCATCATGAGAACTCACTTTCCCCCTTTAACTTAGACTTAGAGAGTTACCGTGAACTCTAAATGAGCTCGTACTCATTTCCCTTTGGAACTTTGACCATAATCAATGGTTCCTCTTTCACCCTTAGTTAGGTGAACTACGGTTGCTCTGATTCTTTAGTCAGATACGTAGGCACAAGATGCGACGTCTTGGCGAGAAAACTTAATGTATATACCCCTAGGTTTTTACCTTAGTACATATTTCTTTAGCAAGCAAACATAACATAACACAAGCTAAACAAGAGTGTTAGTTTCTTGGATTGGCTGGAATTTTGGTAAAACAAAGGTTGTTCAATGTTGATGTCAAGGTGATGATGTTGCAACATTAAGTCTTAACACTGGGCTGTGTTAAGTGTTTGAGTTGTGAAGCCTGATGTCACATGCGATGTTGTGACATCAGGTCTGCAGAAGATTAATAACATCAGGTTTAGTGATGTTGTTAGGGTTTGCGTTTTAGCTGGATTTTGGGAGAGCTGTTAGTCTCATTGGTTGCGGATATCTTGGGATAGATATTCTCTGTTGCATAGAGATTTGATGCAGATTTGTAGGGAGGTTTAAAGACTGAGATTTAAGAAGATTTTGAGAGAGAAAATCTGTTTTGAAGATTCAGTTTTAAACAACAAATCAGATCAGATATTGTAGCAGGTCCAAGCCCAATTCAAATAGCTATATAATGCGCATCTTTCCTAAAGGAAAAGTAACGAAGAGAGAGAGAGCTAAAGACTGAGTGTCGTTGAGTCTTCGTGTTTTGTAAACCATTCAAGTGTGAATTGGTATTGTTGTTTTGAGTTGTTCTTGATCAAAGCTGTGAAGCAGAATCAAGTAGTGATATTCAAAGTGTGTGATCTTTGAAGTGATTTAGGGATTGAGTAGTGTTCTCATATCTAAGTGGTCTCTTAGGTAGAAGGTTCATTAAGTAGTGATTAAGATTAGGAGATTGTCAACTGGGTTGTTGAGTCTGTAAATTAATACTACTGATAGTGAAATTCATCCCTGGCTTGGTAGCCCCTAGACGTAGGTTGTTAGACCGAACTGGGTGAATAATTCATTGTGTTGATTTATTACTGTTATTGCATTGTCCATTTGCAGAGCGTGTTGTTGTGAGATCGCACGTAACATCACACATCTGATACCAGAATTTCAATTGGTATCAAAGCAGGCATCCTGTCTGTCTCTGGATGAGATCTAGGGAAGTTACTTTCTGGTGTAAAGATGGACAAAGAAGTTGGAGGATTTTTCAACAGACCCCCTATTTTGGATGGCTCGAATTATGATTATTGGAAGCCAAGGATGATCACCTTTTTGAAATCCTTGGACAGCAGGGCTTGGAAGGCTATCGTTAAAGAATGGAAAGCACCTGTTGTGTTTGAAAAAGATGATGCTAGGAATGATAAAGAGGGCACCTCAAAACTGAAACCTGAAGAAGAATGGACCAAGGAAGAAGATGAGCTTTCCCTTGGTAACTCTAAAGCTCTAAATGCTATTTTTAATGGAGTGGATAAGAACATATTCAGGTTGATCAATACCTGTGAGGTTGCTAAGGAAGCATGGGATATTTTGAAGGCTACACATGAAGGAACATCTAGAGTTAAGATGTTAAGACTTCAGCTTCTAACATCGAAGTTTGAAAGTCTGAAGATGAAGGAAGATGAGACTATCCATGACTTCCACATGAGTATTCTTGAGCTGTCCAATGCATCCAGTGCTCTGGGAGAAAAGATGTCAGAAGAAAAGCTTGTAAGGAAAATCCTTAGGTCCCTTCCTAAGAGGTACAAGATGAAGGTGACTGCAATTGAAGAAGCTCAAGACATCAGCAAAATGAGGGTTGATGAGCTTATTGGATCTCTTCAAACATTTGAGCTAGGGTTAGGTGAAGAAGAACCTGAGAAGAAGTCCAAGAGTATAGCTTTAGTTTCCAGTTCTGAAGAAGCCAAGAAAGAGAAAATAGATGACTCTCAGGAGGAGCTGTCTCAGGCTATTGCTTTACTGGGAAAACAGTTCAACAAAGTTATGAAGAGGATAAATAGGAGTTATAATCCCAATGTCAAGAACATTACCTCTGACATCAACAGATCAGGAGAGCAAGGGAAGAAGTCTAAAGATGAAGAAAAATCCAGTAATGACAAAGGGATACAATGCTTTGAGTGTGAAGGGTATGGACATGTTAAGAAGGAATGTCCTACTTTTCTAAAGAAACAGAAAGGGTTATCAGCTTCTTGGTCTGACTGTGAGTGTGAATCTGAAGAAAATTCAGCTAAACTTGTTAGAGCTATGGTCGGAGTTTATGAGTCAGATGATGAGTCTAGGAATGATGAGGTTACTTATGATGAACTTGTTGTCACCTATAAAGATCTTTTCATGAGAAGTGAACAAGTGTGTCTTGAAGGAGAAGAGCTGAAGAAAACCATGGTACAGTTAAAAGCTGAAAAGACTGACCTTGAAGCTGAAGTCAGTATACTTAACTATAAGCTGGACTCTATGACCAAAACTATCAGAATGTTGAACAATGGTACTAATGCGTTAGACAACATTCTTAGTATTGGGAAGATGGCTGGAGACAAATGTGGTTTGGGATTCACCAGTGATGCAGGTTCTATCACCCCAAAACCAGTGATGTTAAAACAGATGTTAAAACATCATGACAGAACTCCATCTAAGAAGAAATACAGACGCTGGAGGTGTCACCATTGTGGATGCTTTGGACACATTAAGGCTTATTGTTATAAGCTACATGGGTATCCCCAGAAGGCTCATCAGGTTGTTCCTAAACAGAACTATTATAAAGGAAGGCAGATGTCCAAGCCTAAGAAGCAATGGGTTCCTAAAGTTAAGGTTACCAGCTTGATAGCTCACACTTCTTTAAGGGTGTCTACCAAAGAAGATTGGTACTTTGACAGTGGGTGTTCAAGGCACATGACTGGAGTAAAGAATCTGTTGGTAGATGTGAAGCTTCATTCTTCAGGCTATGTTACGTTTGGTGATGGGGTCAAAGGAGATATCAAGGGGAGTGGTCAACTGAACTGTGCTGGTGCTCCCAGACTGGAGGATGTTCTTCTTGTTAAAGGACTGACAGCTAATTTTATTAGCATTAGTCAACTTTGCGATCAAGGATTCAAAGTAGACTTTACAAAGTCTGAATGCATTGTCAAAGATGATAAAGGAGAAGTCATTATGAAAGGAGCCAGGTCTAAGGACAACTGTTATCTTTGGGTGCCACAAGACTCAAGTTCTTCCACTTGTGTTTTTGCTAAAGAAGATGATGTCAAAATCTGGCATCAGAAGTTGGGACATCTTCACCTAAAGGGAATGAAGAGAATCATCTCCTCAAAAGCAGTCAGAGGAATTCCCAAACTTAATATTGAGGAAGGAAAAGTGTGTGGAGACTGTCAAAAAGGGAAGCAGACAAAGATGTCTCATCCGAAGCTTCAACATGACACCACCTCCAAGGTATTGGAACTACTTCATATGGACTTGATGGGACCTATGCAGGTGGAAAGTCTGGGTGGAAAGAAATATGTATTTGTAGTTGTGGATGACTATTCTAGGTACACCTGGGTGAGCTTCATCAAAGACAAATCAGAGGTGTTTGATGTTTTTAAAGATCTTTGTCAAAGACTCCAAAGAGAAAAGGAGAGTAAGGTTATCAGAATAAGAAGTGACCTTGGAAGAGAGTTTGAGAATAGCAAGTTTAAAGAATTTTGCTCTGCTGAAGGTATAAGTCATGAGTTTTCATCTCCTATTACTCCTCAGCAAAATGGAGTAGTTAAGAGGAAGAACAGAACTATCCAAGAATCTGCTAGAGCTATGATTCATGCCAAGAAACTTCCCTATCATTTCTAGGCTGAAGTCATGAATACTGCCTGTTACATTCACAACAGGGTTACCTTGAGAAGAGGCACTTCATCCACTCTGTATGAACTATGGAAGGGAAGAAAACCTAATGTTAAATACTTTCATGTTTTTGGAAGTAGATGTTATATTCTGGCTGATAGAGAACAGAGAAGAAAATTGGATTCCAAAAGTGATGAAGGAATATTCTTGGGATACTCCACTAACAGCAGAGCATATAGGGTTTTTAACTCTAGAACTAAGGTGATGATGGAGTCAATTAATGTGGTGATTGATGACAAGGACAAGCAGGAAGATGATGATGTTATAGATGATGTTGGAACATCAGTTGGTAAAGTTACTCCAGAAGCTAAAGACAGAAGTCCAACTCCTAGTGTTGCTGCTGCTGAGCCTGAAACTGAGCAACCTCATAAGGATCCCTCCATCAGAGTGCAGAAGGACCACCCAAAGGAGCTCATTATAGGAGATTCAAACTCTGGAGTGAGGACTAGGTCAAGAGATGTTATAGCAAATTCATGCTTTGTCTCCAAAATTGAGCCAAAGAATGTCAAGGAAGCACTGACTGATGAGTTTTGGATAAATGCAATGCATGAAGAGCTGGAGCAATTCAAGAGGAATGAAGTATGAGAGCTTGTACCTAGGCCTGATGGAGTAAATGTGATTGGCACCAAGTGGGTTTACAAGAATAAATCTGATGAACAAGGAGTGGTCACCAGAAACAATACCAGATTAGTTGCTCAGGGATACACTCAGGTTAAAGGAATTGATTATGATGAAACCTTTGCTCATGTGGCTAGACTAGAATCTATCAGATTGCTCTTAGGGGTGGCTTGTAATTTCAAATTCAAGCTTTTTCAGATGGATGTTAAAAGTGCCTTCCTGAATGGTTACTTGAATGAAGAGGTGTATGTTGATCAACCAAAAGGATTTATTGATCCCACATTTCCTGACCATGTGTACAAACTAAGAAAAGCTCTATATGGTTTGAAGCAAGCACCAAGAGCTTGGTATGAAAGACTTACTGAATTCCTAGTTGTGAATGGCTACAGAAAAGGAGGGATTGACAAGACTTTGTTTGTTAAAGAGGAAGGAGGAAAACTGATGATAGCTCAAATCTATGTTGATGACATAGTATTTGGTGGGATGTCAGATGCAATGGTGAAACATTTTGTGGAACAGATGCAGTCTGAATTTGAAATGAGTCTTGTTGGTGAGCTGAACTATTTTCTTGGTCTACAAGTTAGACAAATGGAGGACTCCATATTCATTTCACAGAGCAAGTATGCAAAGAACATAGTGAAGAAGTTTGGTCTAGAGAATGCTAATCACAAGAGGACTCCTGCTCCTACTCATCTAAAATTATCCAAGGACGAACATGGTGTCAGTGTGGATCAAAGTTTATATAGAAGCATGATTGGGAGTCTATTGTATCTCACAGCTAGCAGATCTGACATTGCTTTTGCTGTTGGAGTTTATGCCAGATATCAATCTGAACCTAAGGCTAGTCACTTGAATCAAGTGAAGAGGATCTTGAAATATGTTAATGGCACTAGTGACTATGGGATGTTGTATAGTCATGGTTCTGGGACTGCGTTAAGGGGATATTGTGATGCTGACTGGGCTGGGAGTGCTAATGATAGGAAAAGCACTTCAGGAGGCTGTTTCTTCTTAGGAAATAATTTGATATCATGGTTCAGTAAGAAGCAGAATTGTGTATCTCTCTCTACTGCTGAGGCTGAGTATATAGCAGCAGGGAGTAGTTGTTCTCAACTTGTTTGGATGAAGCAAATGCTGATTGAATACAATGTCAAGCAAGATGTCATGACATTGTACTGTGATAATTTGAGTGCTATCAATATTTCTAAGAATCCTATTCAGCATAGCAGGACTAAGCATATTGATATAAGGCATAATTTTATAAGAGAGTTGGTTGAAGACAAAGTTGTTGTCTTAGAACATGTAGCTACAGATAAGCAATTAGCTGATATTTTCACTAAAGCCTTAGATACAAACCAATTTGAAAGTTTAAGAAGTAAATTGGGAATTTGCATTTATGAAGATTAAGTGTGTTGGAGAGTGTTTTGTGCAGCTGTGTACTTTATTGAAAATTGATTCAACTGCTGAAGGCATACAAGATTGGAGTACATAAAAAGTTACAAACAAAGAGTCTACAGATTGTTTCAACCCCCTGAATCTAGGAAATTTTCCAGTCTTCATCCCATTCATCATCAGAAGCATGTCGTTGCACTGGAGGGTTCCTGCTGGTTTTCCTTCGTGTCTCTGAGGTCTTGCCGGTTCTTGTTGCTCCTGAAGAAGTTCCAGCTGGTGTCTGTGTCTTGCTCTTCTTCAGTGGATCTGGTTTCTTGTCCTCTTGCTTGAGGTTCTTTGTTGCATCGTTGGACTCTTACTGGCTCATTCTTGGTTGCTGTGTGGTAATGCTAGAAGGAAGAAGGCTTGTTTTTATATTGCAAACAAGGAGCTTTGTTTGTATCGACTGACCAGTCAAGGTGTTGGAACCTGTTTTTGACTGTGTCATTGATTATGTCAGGACATTGTGTTTTGTGTTTGTCCAATTGTGGCTAAAAAGGGGGAGAGTTAGTTAGCCTAGGTGTGTAGAGTGTACCCTATAGTTGGTGTGGTGCAGATATTAAGGGGGAGAATTGTTGAACAATTGCTGATTTGCTGCTTCTTATTTTGAGGGGGAGCTTGCCCTATGCTGCTACTGAAGTCTGTGCAGCTGTTAGTATTGTGAATGTAGCAGAGTATTGGAGTGTGTGCAACATGCTGAAAGCATTGTGAAGCTGTGATGAAGAAATGCTGCTGCGAAAGTTGGTCAAAAAATATTCAAGTTTATTCCGCTGCTGAAGTCTCTGAAGGTGCAGAGATTGTTTTAGCCAAAATAAACCAAATGGGGAGATTGTTAGTCTCTTGGATTGGCTGGAATTTTGGGAAAACAAAGGTTGTTCAATGTTGATGTCAAGGTGGTGATGTTGCAACATTGAGTCTTAACACTGGGTTGTGTTAAGTGTTTGAGTTGTGAAGTCTGATGTTACATGCGATGTTGTGACATCAGGTCTGCAGAAGATTAATAACATCAGGTTTAGTGATGTTGTTAGGGTTTGCGTTTTAGCTGGATTTTGGGAGAGTTGTTAGTCTCATTGGTTGCGGATATCTTGGGATAGATATTCTCTGTTGCATAGAGATTTGATGCAGATTTGTAGGGAGGTTTAAAGACTGAGATTTAAGAAGATTTTGAGAGAAAAAATCTGTTTTGAAGATTCAGTTTTAAACAACAAATCAGATCAGATATTGTAGCAGGTCCAAGCCCAATTCAAATAGCTATATAATGCGCATCTTTCCTGAAGGAAAAGTAACGAAGAGAGAGACCTAAAGACTGAGTGTCGTTGAGTCTTCGTGTTTTGTAAACCATTCAAGTGTGAATTGGTATTGTTGTTTTGAGTTGTTCTTGATCAAAGCTGTGAAGCAGAATCAAGTAGTGATATTCAAAGTGTGTGATCTTTGAAGTGATTTAGGGATTGAGTAGTGTTCTCATATCTAAGTGGTCTCTTAGGTAGAAGGTTCATTAAGTAGTGATTAAGATTAGGAGATTATCAACTGGGTTGTTGAGTCTGTAAATTAATACTACTGATAGTGAAATTCATCCCTGGCTTGGTAGCCTCCAGACGTAGGTTGTTAGACCGAACTGGGTGAACAATTCATTGTGTTGATTTATTGTTGTTATTGCATTGTCCATTTGCAGAGTGTGTTGTTGTGACATCGCACGTAACATCACACATCTGATACCAGAATTTCAAAGAGGTTTCCGTAGAGTACTACGGACGTTTAGGGTGTTAATACCTTCCCTAGGCGTAACAAACCCCCGAACCTTAGATCTCCCCCCTTTAGGTTTTCTTCGATCTTGAACATTTCCTTTGGATAAATCAAAGTCGGTTGTAAAAGAAAATGATGCAAGTTAATTAATAACTTGTTATCCGATTTTCACCGCAACAAACACGTTTTGACATAAACATTAGTATTTATAAACTTGTCTTTTAATATTCTGTTATTAAAAATGTTTTTAAATATTAAACTTTCAATAAAAATATTTTAATTAATGACATGGCAAATTATTACCAGCTATGAGCAACATACCCCATGCCACATCAGCGTTTACAATGCCACATAACTAAAATATGGGGACCAAAATTATCCCAAAAAACTCAAAACAAGGGACTTAAAAGCTGTGTTTTTTTAAAGGGGGATCAATAGTTTAGAAAAATTAAACTATGGATACCAAAAGTGCATTTAAGCCTTTAGTATTTTTGTTTTGCTTTGTTTTGTTTTATCTTTATTAATACTAATTAATTAATGAAATTTAAAATTCTATGAAAGGAACCTTGAATACATTAAGGTCAGTCAATGGATACTAGTCTTAGTCAGTAGTATGAATTATGAAACTTAAAAAACACTCATGGACATTTACTTTTCATTGAATTAGTCTATATATATCATTGAAAGAACTTGTGTTGGAACGATTTGTACTTGATAGGAGCAACAAGTAGATTTAAAAATTAAAGAAGAAAAGAAAGCGGAACTATATCACATATGAACCACAAACTCCTAGTTATGTTTGTTAAGACAGTGTCACGGTCGTGTGATAAAGAGAACTTGTGACAAAAATATGTGGTTCTAGACAAAAGTGATTCTAAAAAAATAGATAAATGGCTAAAATGTTTCGATTTTTTAAGGAAAATAATTTCTATAGTCTTACATTATTTTATATAAGAAAAAGTTTCAATTTATCAATTTCTTTTAGCAAAATATCATTTTTGTCTCTTAACTAAATTTTTAGATTCAGATTGGTCTCTTAATTATTTTTCATTTCGGATTAATCGCTAACTCTTTAAAATGTGTTATGTCGGTCCTTTTTATTTAATTAGCGAAGAATTTAGCGACCGATTTTTTAATTTTTCCGTTATTAATTAGACGAAAAAAAATTAACTTGACATGTTTTGAAGAGTTAAAGAACCAATTTAACACGAAAAATAATTAAGGGATCAATCTGAACCAAAAAATATAATTAAGAGATATTCTTCATTCTTTTTAATTCACAGTGATTCAATTTATAAAAAAATTTAAAATTATTTTTTGAATCACTATTTTCTTAATTAAAATTTTTCAATTAATAGTGACATGTCTAAAAACTTTCAAATTATTTTTTCAATTTACTTATTTTTTCCTTCCATTTTCTCCAATACTAAAGAAGAAAAATAAACAAGAATACTTTGATTAAATTTGATTAAAGGAGATGAAATGGCATTACTCCTAACGTCATATGTGAAGATAAGCACATCCACATATAAATATTCTCAAAGAATGGAGATGACTCTGCCATTCTTCGTATTAGAGAATCCACTTCACTCAGAGTGACACATTCATCTATCTCAGATTTTAGGTACATAACATGTAACACTTATCTCGATGTGATCTCAACGGTCAATTCAATAAACATAGCAGTTAGAGCACATATGATCTAAAATACTTTATATTTAAAGGGTTTACCTCCCAAAATATATCTAGTATATTTTCCATAATACCATTAATTTGATGTGTGGAAAAAAGGGATCATTTTTAATAGCGACCCAAATATCACAATTCATCTCCTCTATAATAATTTGCATATTCTCTTTCCAATAACATATCTCTCATAATTAAAGGATGGGGTTTATTTAGTGAATCATTTGAAGTCATCCTACCTCCTGACACGATTAGTCTTATAACATAAGTCAGACTGTGATATTACTTGTTGTTCAAGTGACTTCAAACACAAGAGAGAGGTAAATTGTGGTAACTCCTTTTGAAAACTTTTTACAAAAAAGATTGATTTTACTTGGTCACTTTTAAGAAGAAAAATGAAGCAAAATTTAAGCATGGAGGATAAAACACAAGAAAGTAAAAGACAAGAGTTAGGAAAGTGAACATCATGATTTATACTGGTTTGACCTTAAACCATGCGGCCCATTTTAGACCCTAAGAGTTTCTCCTTGAGACTTCTAATATCAACTTGATCTTTTATCACAAGATCAACCCACAACCGTCTTACACCAAGCTTTTACTTAAGTTTCACTTGCAAACTTTATAAAAATATCGATGTTACAAAAGAATGATACTATTAATATATAATTACATCATGTTCTGATTCAAACAACAATTAGGGGTGGGAATAGACCAGGCCAACTAACAGGGGCCTACGGCCTAGCCTACATAGGCTCAGGCCAGGCCAGGCTTTTTCTTAAATAGAAAAGGTCTAGGTTTTTTTATAAGCCTATTTAGCTAAAGAGGCTAGTCCACAGGCCGTAAGAAAAGCCTTTCAAGCCTATCAGGCTGGCCTATTTAAGAAAAAATCAATAAATTAATTATTATTATATTCTATTTTGTACTTTGAACTAAAATACAAAAATAAAACTTAGTTATCTTGAAGAACTTATGAAAATAAGTTGAAAAAACATTATAAACAATGTCATAAGTTGTTGTCATAAGTTTTTCTCATTAGTTATCTTGAACAAATAGTATCACCAAACTTATACTAATAAGAAAATTTGAACGAGACAATGAAGACAAACATTTAATCTCATTGATCTTTTAACTTGTTAGTCTATTTAACATTAGTTGAATTTCTTATTTAAAGATGTTCAAATGAAGTAGGCTTTTAAATAGGCTAGTAGGCTAATCAGGCCTTCGAAAAGGCCAGGCTTAGGCCTAAAAATAAGCCTATGATAGGCTATAGAGCAGGCTTAGGCTTTGAATTTTTTAGCAGGCCAGGCTCAGGCTTGGCAAAGCCTAGCTCGGCCTAGCCTATTCCCACCCCTAACAGCAATTGCACAACTCTTACTTAAGTATTTTGCTATCTTAACAATAAAATAATGTAAAATTTATAAAATAGTTTCTAAGAAGATGGTGAGTACAAGAGAAGAGTAGAATATCAAATTTCCTATTTTGAAAAGTGAACAGACCCTCTTTATATAGGAGAAAAAATTGTCCAAAAAAGGAAAGAAAAATGGGTATGAGTTGTTCTCTAATCGATTAACATGCGACTCTAATCGATTAGACTTATTTATTCTGGAAAGAAAGCAACCATGTTCATAGCCTAATTGATTAAGAGATTTACTGATCGATTAGGGGTTGCCATAAGGGATTTTTGAGAAAATTTTGAAAGATATGAAGTTTGAAAAACACTGTGTGTTTGTGTGTGTGTGTGTGTGTGTTTGTGTGTGTGTGTGTATTTGTGTGTGTATTTGTGTGTGTCTGTGTGTTTGTGTTGATCCTAAACAGATAAAAGTAAAGAAAGGGACATGTTCAAGCAAGCTTTCAGACTCTAGTATTTTGATGGTTGTCATAGCATTTGACTTTGTTTGCACCAAAAACTATAACCTTCTAGCTTCGCTTTTTGATTTACTATAATATTTTTATTCCTTGATGATGCTCATGATTGCTTTGCTTTATTCTTTTGTCATCATCAAAACCACAATCAAATTCTCATTTACCTACACAACACATAGACCTACAATATTAAATGTCTTTTTGCATAGTGGTATATCAAAGAAGTATACATGAACCCTTCACAATAATTCAAAGTTCCAAAAAAGAATATGGGTTATCATTTAAATAATGGCTTAATACCCTTTTTGGTCCTCTAGCTATAGGGGTAGGTCCAAATAAGTCCTCTAGCTTTTAAAAGTTCCAAATTGGTCCTATACGATTTTAAATAGGTCCACGTTTGTCCTCGCCGTTAGAAAAGTTAAAATTTCAATTAAAATATTGATGACATGGCATGGGTTGTGATGAGGTGTACGTTTTTTAATGGGGATTTGGCACGGTGGTTATAGGCTCTTCATTTCCCACTTTTTATTTAACATATTCATAATTGCAGGTTGAGAAACTAATAAAAGAGCTTCCTAGTGTACCCTCTGACTGGTCAAATGGAGATGTGAATTTACCAGAGAAAAATTCTTTGAGCAATGGGGTTTCAGTGCAGCATGTTGAGAACGGAACTCGTTCAAAAACACCAAACAAAATGTCAAAGACGGAAAAACGGGTCAACAGCGAAATCGGGTTGGATGCGAAAACAAGGACCACCGTGCCGTCACAACCTTCACACTAATCGTTCCAAATCTATGCGTTCATAATCATCAACAACACAAATGATCTTCCACCGCACATGGACTCGCTTATAATCTCCTTCGTCTTGCTTAGGCTCTGTTTCATCCATACGATTCAACTTCTTCCGTGTGATTTGATCTGTTTCAGGAAAAAGAAGACGAAAAAGAAGACGAAATCCAAACGAGGTTAGTAACGATTTCGTTTCTGATGTTATAGTCTGCATGCAATGTGTAATCTTTAGTCTAGGGTTTTTTGCCCCTTTCGAAAACTAGGGTTCTTATGTTCCTATTTATGAAATTTTCGGTTGACAGGTCTGCCATGTGTCCATGGAATTGCTTCAATGAAGTCTAGAGGTCTGACATGGTTATGAGGTGTACAAGGTGCAGAAAAATTGGCCATAACAAATCCACGTGTAAGCAGACACCACAGACTACTCAAGCAAGTGCATCAGGGCAGGCACCACAGTCTACTCAAGCAACAACTCCTACTAAAAGGAACATCCAACAGAAATCCTCTTAGAGTCTGTAGCTTAGGTTGTGTTGTGTCATGCTGTCTTTTGTCATAACTATTTATTTTGAATGATATTTTGTGTAACTCTACTTAATGCTATCAACTTCTGGTTTATGTAATGCTGTCAACTTCTGGTTTATATAATGCTATCAACTTCTGGTATATGTAATTCTGGTTTATATAATGTTATCAACTTATGGTTCAATACATGTTGTGAATGTTATCAAATTAAGGTTCAACACCTGTTATGAATGCTATCAAATTAATGTTATCAAATTAAGGTTCAAAACCTGTTATGACTGTTATCAACTTATGGTTCAATACATGTTATGAAATGTTATCATATTAAGATTCAAAACCTGTTATGAAGATGTGGAACACAAACTGATAAGCAACAAATTAAGGCAACAAATTGAGGAAACAAATTGTAATAAAATTATGGCAAGAACCCTAACATCAGACCAACAAAGTAAACCAAACATTTTTCATTAATGATAAACTTGGTACATCAGACCAACAAAATACAACTCAACTACATCTCAACTACATAAGATCAACAAAAACTAGACCTAATTTTCATAACTTGATAACCACTAAGACAAACAACAGTATGTAACACAGGCCCTTCCATACAATCTTCCATTTGTTAGTGTTCTTCAAGCCATCAACCAACAAACGGAAAGTCCTTCGCCAGTTTTCAGAACCAAGAACTTGAATCAGTCTCAACAGCATCAACAACCAAAGCAATCTGAATCAACGAGATCTTATGATGACGATGAACCTCTCCTTTCTCCTACCGCCGGTGGTGGAAGGATTATCACCATTCCTGAAGTTGATGAAAATGAGGAAGATGAAGAGGATAATAACGGCGAGTTTCAAGGATTTTTCGTTAACACGAAATCTACTTCATCTAACAAATCATACTCCTACGATATACAATCCGGTGACGGAGATTCAAGAACTGTTCAGGTGAAGTTAATGCCAGAGTGTGCAGTCGTATCAGTTTCCCGAACACACGAAACATACGCTTTGGTCTTAAAAGTGAAAGCACCACCGCCGCTCCGCGGCGGAAGCCGCACTCTGGATTCTTCATGGTGAGCACCGATAGATCTCGTAACAGTGCTTGATGTTGGTGGAAGTATGACGAGTGCGAAGCTTCACATGCTAAAGTGCGCGATGCGTTTGGTTATTTCCTCTCTAGGACCAGCTGATAGGCTTTCAATAGTGGCTTTTTCTTCTATTTCCAAACGAATCTTACCATTGAGAAGAATGACGGCTCAAGGTCAGCGTATGGCTCAGCGCATCGTGGACCGGCTTGTCACCGGTGAAGAAAACGGTTTGGGTGAGGCTTTGAGGAAAGCAACAAGAGTATTGGAAGATCGTAGAGAAAGAAACCCAGTTCTTGAGGAAGAAGAAGAATCGCGCCCAGAACTCATGTTGGAGGTCAAATTGCGTTTCAATTTGAGGAAGATGGAATCCTTTCAGATTGGGGATGGAAATTTTTGACCTAGGTTTAGGTTTATAAAAGATGGCAAAGCAAATTGGGGAAGGAAGATAGAGGATGCTGAGTGTACATTTCCAGAGTACACATCATATTCCACATCATCATTTTTAACACCGTTAGCATCTATTTAACGGTTTGGATCAACGTGGACCATTTTAATAACGTATGAGACCAATTTGGAACTTTTAAAAGGAAAAGGACCAAATTGGACCCTGGCCTATAGTTAGAGGATCAAAAAGGGTATTAAGCCTTAAATAATTCATTATATGGTTTAGATGAATCCCCTAGAAATTGGTACTAAAAACTTTCGCATGCACTCACAAGCCATGATTTTCAAGAAAGACAAGTTGATCATAGCCTTTTTACTTACTCACAAAAATCTATTTTTTTAGCTATCTTATGTTATGTGGATGATTTAGTGTGTTGGTAATGATACTAAAACCTGTGAAAATTTCGAAAACTACCTAAGTCAATGTTTTCACATAAAGGACATTGGACCATTAAATATTTTCTTGGTTTAGAACTTGCACGAGGATCAAAAGGATTATTCATCTTTCAAAGAAAGTATGCATTGAATATTCCTAATGAATATGGGATGCTTGGTTTTAAACCCTATTTATTTCTAATGGAACAAAATCACAAGCTTGTTTTAGTCAAAGATCCTTTATATTCATATCCCTTTCAATATGGAAGATTGTTTGGATGGTTAATTTATCTGACCATTACAAGACCATAATTAACATAGTTTATGTAGATTTTGAGTCAATTGATGAAAACACCACTTCAAGACCATTGGATACAAAATATGAGAGTGTTAATATATTTAAAGTATACATCTAAATAGGGAACTACATTACCTAAAAGAAACAATCTTGAGTTGATTGTCTTTTATGACTCAGATTGGGCTTCATGCCCATTGACAAGAAAATATATATCAGGCATTTAATGAAACTTGGGAATGCTTCAATATCATAGAAAACAAAGAAACTAATATGTTAGATCTGTTCATAACCTTATTATTTCTATCGATATAGAAATCAAGAACATAACTCTAAAATAATCCTTATGATTCGATATACCATCAACTTGTATCCCTTAAATCCATATCAGAATTCAATCAGAGAATAAAAGCGGAAACGTACCTGAGTTTGCCATTGGAAATCACTAAAGGTTTACAGGTATTTGATCTTCCAATTTGTAGAGTTTTCTTATGACTCCTTGAATCTCCTCTGATAGGGATGAAGAGAGAATTTTACAACAA
Source organism: Lathyrus tuberosus (assembly GCA_022829125.1). Taxonomy (NCBI): domain Eukaryota; kingdom Viridiplantae; phylum Streptophyta; class Magnoliopsida; order Fabales; family Fabaceae; genus Lathyrus; species Lathyrus tuberosus. Next base: position 5,185,250 of record JALAZF010000289.1, on the reverse strand, counting down.
AAAATAGAATGTGGGAATACATCTAACAAATATTAATGGTGAAATTCAACAAGGCGAGATAGTAATAACGAGTATAATAGTGTACTTTATCACACTTAAACACAATCAAACATATCTTAATACAAATGCTCTACAATGCCACCATCTCCATCTCAAATGCATGTGGTACCAAAATCACTGGGATCATAGGTATGTTACTGATGTTCTCATGTCTTTGGTTCCTCTCTGAACAGTGTATCCCTCTGGAGGTGAAACCACTATAGTTCCTCTCTGAACTAGGCCATCACTGAACTGAAGTCCTACTTATCTCTAAAATACATGAATGCATAATCATAACAACACAACATGCAACATAATCATCATCTCAAAATTATAACAACACACAAGTCTCAATCATTCACAAAAATAATCACAACAACACAACATGCAACATAATCATCATCTCAAAATCATAACAACACACAAGTCTCAATCATTCAAAAAAGGTTCCACTCTTGAACCTATAATTCGCCATACTCGGCCATCACTATAATCTCTCTTTGGATTACTATCCTCAAAACGCCATTCAAGGTCATCACTGTAATCCCTCTCTGAATTACTATGCTAAAAAACGCCATTCAAGACCATCAATGTAATCTCTCTTTAGATTACTATACTCAAAATGTATTTAAAAAAATTAATTAAATATTTATCACTAAAGTTAAAGTTATATTATTACAAATTGTCATCAACTCGTCACATTGATCAAAATACTAAAAAAGTCTCAAAAACTCATATTTTCTAAAAAAACTCATATTTTCTCAAAAACTCATTATTATTATTATTATTGTGTCGGACCATCAACAAGGTAATGACAAGCAATTTACTTAATTTACTCAAAAGTGACCCTAAGGTCACTAAAAGGACTCTAATGTCACAAGATGCTCTAAAATGTCAGTGAAGGGCTCCCAAAATCCAAAAACTCCAATAAATGCTCAAAATAACCTTCGAACGTCCCAAGGGTACTTTAAAGTGCCTAATTACTCTAATGTTAATATTCACGAGTGATAACTCTACTAAGGACATAGCAGACGATTTTCCTCAAAATTACTTAAAAGGTAACCTTATAATGTCAAGAGTGCTCCTATCTCAGCTCAAGTGTATCCAATATTCCGATCTCCAACTCTAAAAAACTCAAAAGCAAATCTGACAACTCTATAATAACTCTAACCAAATAAAATATGACCCTAAAACTCATCAAAAAGGTAATGAAAGGTCACCAAATCCAAAATTGCTTAAAACTCTGGACCTGACTCTAAAATTGTCTCACCTTAAAATAGCACAAAATATTATAGACTTAGGGATAAAATTATGAAATTATCCAGTTTGAAATTTCTTTAAATCCTCTTTCAAATACACTTAACCATACCTCAAGCAGAGTTACGAAACTTCAGTTCTATTCATTTCTGTTCAGCCATATCGCGACAATTCTCGCATAAACTCTAAAACATGATGTCTGGCTTCAAAATAGCACAAAAAATCATATATTCATGATAAATTATGAAACTTTCCAATTTAAAATATCATTAATATCTCTTTCTAACGTAATTGACGACATCCTAAAAGGACTTACGAAAGACTGAAATTGAGTACGCCTCTGGCATAAAAACCAGCAAATTTCTACTGTTGTAGCGTCCCTAAACCCAATTTCTCTACTTCAAAAGGAATATTATCACGTTAGCTTTTCAACGCAACTGACGACATCTCAAACCGACTTACGAAACTCAAGTTATGTCTGACTGAAATAAGGCGGTCAACCCCCTTATATGGCCACCTGCGATTTTCTGCGTTTTTTCACTTTATTAAACAGATCCAAAATTCGACCAATTTGCTCATTTGATTCCCAACTGCCCCCAAAACAGAGAAGGTTAACCATGGATAATAGGAATTCAAATGTTGGCGGTTTATATTCTCGCCTTAGAAAACTTTGGGGAAAACGGGTTAGATTCTTAGAAATAAACATTTGGGAAATCAAACGACTCAAACAGAGTCGTTCAATTCCCCGGGGTAAATTCTCCATCCAACAGAACCAAAATAATGAAATAGTAGTTATCCCATTCATAATAACACAAAGATACCTTAAGGGATCCATCCTAAATCCCCTATTAGGGTCTTAAAGCAAACACAGAATAACAACAATTCAACAAAATTCACAACAAGCAAGAAAACATCATAACTCATTTATCACCTAAGAGAAAATAAAGGAAAATAAGGGAAACCCATAACAATCCCTAAGGGCGCTGATAGGAGGGTAAGGAACATTCATTATCATGCAAGCCTGAAGCCACCTAATTGCAGACAATTCTCCCCCTCCCCTAAACTCTTTGTCTCTTTCACGTTCTGACAAAGTGGATTTCTAACCTAATTTTCTCAAAACTTTTACTATATATGAGCCTATTTTGCTAAATCATGCTTTTTTCCCAAACAAACCCAATTATCTCTCCTTTTACCTTCTATTTTTTATTATTCACAAAAATGACTATTTTTTTTATTTAATTAATTAAATAATTAATTAAATCAAATAAATATTAAAGTAAATAAAATATTCAATTAAATAATTATTTAATCACAATTCTCCACTTCTTATTATTTTATTTTATTTCTAAGACTTAAGTAATAATTAAAATAATACTATTTACCTGCTCTCATAACTCTTAACTCGGTTAATTAGTAAATTACCAAATTACCTTTACACTACAAAAATACCACAATTCTCAGATAATGACCAAATCATGCAAACAACAAAATAAAATATTTAAATAATAAGTTGGGGCATTACAACATGGGCACGTTAAATGTAATTCATTTTAATTTCTAATAACAAAGATAAGTTTATCGATGGAACCCTAAGCAAGTTTATGCCTTCAAATTCTCTCTTTGTCTCTTGGATTTGCTGTGATACAATGGTCCTTGCTTGAATTATTTGTTCAATTTATGAATCAATTGCAAAATAAGTACTTTTAATTGACAATGTTGATCACATCTAGTTAAATTTGTAAACTCAATTTTCCAAAAGTGGCATATTTCAAATATCTGATATTAAAGAAGGCTCTAAAATTTTTGCAAAGGTACCATCCATGTCTTTGACTATTTCACAAAATAAATTAAAAAATTGGGATGAACTAGAAAGGCATCACCCAATCCCATTTTGCTCGTGTTCTATTCCTTGTTTTTGTGGTGTCCTCGCTTTTGTGAAACAATATTGAGAGCAAGATTACATTATTCAGTTTCTAAAAGGTTTGAGTGAGAAATTATCCCATTCAAAATCTCATATTATGATGATGAACATCCTATCCGACTTTGATATGGTATTTTCCCTAGTTATACAACAAGAAAGGGAGATGATTTTTTATGCATTTTCATCACAACTTGGTTATGACATTACTGAATTAACTTCTACATTCCAAATGAATTCTCATTTGGGAAGCTCTTGCTTTTATTAAGCCTAAAACTATAACTCTTGCTTTTATCACCTTACTAAATTGTTCTAGTATTCCTACCTCCATGTCTGGTAGTATTGTTATTTCTCCATATTTAACCCTGCATAAAGTGCTTTACATGCCTAGTTTCCATGTTAACCTCATACCTGTTCCAAAAATAACCAGTGGTCGTGATTGTCATCTTAATTTTTATTCTAATTCATTCCATATTCTGCAGAATATTTTCAAGGAAATAATTGGTATAACTAACTTAAAAAAAGGCATATACATCATTGATTTTGCACCCCATCCTCGAATTTATAATTATGTTGTCAATAGTTCATGTGAACTATGGCATTCCAGGTATTTGATGTATGATTACAAGCCATTTCCAAGCATTTTCCTTTCATTTCTTTGTAAAACTAAGATACAACCATGTGGTTTATGCCACTTTTCTAAACAGAGAAAGTTACATTTGTCTAATGGTATTACATAATATATTTCACGTGCTTAACATCTTGCATGCTAACTTATGGAACCCCTACTCTACCATTTCCACTTTAGGACATAACATTTTTAACCTTAGTAGATTATTACACAAGATATACTTGGGTTATATTTTTTAAAACCAAAGACCAAACTAAAAAGAGCCTTATTGAATTCTTTGCCTACCTTGAAAACTATTTCCGCACAACCTTGAAATGCTTGAGGTTTAACAATGGTGCTGAGCATCTTACATTTCCTGACTTCCTTAGGTCCAAAGGAATATTACACCAAATATCTTGCATTGAGATACCCCAGCAAAATGGCGTGGTAGAAAAAAACCCAACACATATTAAATGTAGCTAGATCAATATTCTTTCATTCCAACATTCCCCCTCACTAGCTATGTGGAACTTTTGTGTGAAGCATGCCATCAACATCATCAATAGATTGCCTATTCATCAACTTAAATAAAAAAATCAACTACTTTCTTTTCGATTATCCCCCCATCTCTTATATGCATCTCAAAGTCTTTGGATGTCTATATTTTTCCACCTCTTTACAAGCTTATAGAACCAAATTTGATTCTAGATCTAGAAAAATTATTTTCATATGTTTTAAAAAAGACACTAAAGGATACATTCTTTATGATTTACAAAACCATGGGATATTTGTTTCTATAAATGTCAACTTTTATGAGTCTAATATTCCCTTAAAACTTGTCTCATTATAGAAACCCGCCTAATTGCACGTCCTAATTAAATTAATCCTACTCCTATTTTTGATGACCCTGCCACCGAACCACAAAACTACCTTTCCATTCCTCACATTAAGACTAAATTATCCTCTTCTATTGCTCAAAATTGTCCTATTACTGTCAATTGTTATTTTTTGAATAATTTTATTCTTGTCACTGGTACAGTTGAACCTACAATTCATATTAGTATTGCTTTCTCTACTTTAACTCAACCTATCAACCAGTTTATAATTGTTCTTTTTTATATTCCCAACCAGGACACGCCTATCAAATAATAACCATACACCTGGTGACCCTTCTATTTCACAAAACGCTTTACCCTTTGAGCATTCAACCCGAGTCACTCGATCCTCAAGCTACCTATTAGACACCATTGCTAATTCACCTTTATTGCATCTCAAATATATTTCAATAAGGCCATTTATCCATTATTCTTTTTCCTCGCATATGAAAACTACTTTCCCTCATATAAAAATACTTGTTGCTTCATTTCACCAAATATTGAACCCAAAATATTAACTAAGCCCATAAACTTGATTATTGGAAAAATGTTATGGCTATTGAATTATAGGCTCTTGCAACAAACCAAACATAGTTTGCTATTGATCCACCACTTGGAAAAATTCTCATTGGTTGCAAATGAATGTACAAAATTAAGTATAATGCTAATGACATCATTGAGATATATAAATATAAAGCTAGGTTTGTGGCTAATGTGTACACTTAAATGGAGGGAATTGCCTATTTTGATACCTTTTCACATATGACTGTGATTACCACAATCATAGTTATTTTCTCCATAACAACTATCAAAGGATGAAACTTCGATCAATTAGATGTGAATAATGTATTTTTCCATGGTGACTTAAATGAAAAGGTTTACATGACTATACCTCTTGGCTTTTCTGTTCATTCTTTCTTTTAGTTTTGAAATCTTCATAAGTTACTATATGGCTTAAAACATGCTAGTAGATAGTGGTACCTAAACTATCATATTTTGCTATTTGTAGGATATTATTAGTCCCAAGCTGACCACTCTCTATATGTTAAAGCCATTAATGTCAAGTTTAACACTTTACTAGTATATTAGTAAGATCTACCTCAAATATTTTCTTAAACTAAATACACTATACTCTTGAACTATCGGAAACCGCCAACTTCCTTGCTGCAAAACCCTATATTATTTTAATTGTTCCTGCCCTAAAAATGTCCATATTAGATGGTGCTCCATTGGAAGATTCCTCTTCATACAGAAGACTTATTGGCAGACTAATTTACTTAACCAACACAAGGCATACTATCACTTATGTTGTTCAACCTCCGAGTCAACTTGTCTATAATCATCTCCTTCCCCATTGTCAAGCTACTATTGGAATCTTAAGGTGTCTAAAGGTCTTTCATGCAAAAGTTATTTTACTTTCTTCTTCAACTGATCTCAACTTCTTTAGCTTTGTTGATTTTGATTGGGGCAGATGTCCTACCACTAAAATCCTCTGTCTTGCTTGGATTTTCTCTCATTTTTTAGAAATATAAAAAACAAAACACAATTTCCAAATCTTCTGCTGAAGAAGAATATAAGACCTTGGATCATTAGCTTATAAACCGCAGTGATCACATTATTTTTGTCAAGATATTTACATTCCTTTTTCCCAACCTGCTTTAGTTTATTATGACAAAAAATCGACAATCTATATTATTCATAAACCAACCTTCCATAAAAGAAGCGGACATATCGAATTAGACTGCCATGTTATAAGAGAGAAGATTAAGTTCAAACTTATTCATTTGCTTTCAATTTCAATCATTGTCCAACTAACAAATATTTTAACCAAATCATTACACTCTTCAGGAATCTTATATACTTTATTCAAATTGAGACCCTGCACAATCCACAATCCAACTTAAGAAAAGTTATTAACTATGCATATTGCAGTCTCAAATGTTGATTGAAGCTTAAGCTAACTTAGTACTAATATTTTAGTTGTTTTGTTGTCAATTAGGAGTTAATTTTTAGTTTGTTATTAATTTGTTAAATTAGTTGTATACCAACATATCAATCTCTCCCTTTCCCATATATATGAACCTAACTCCTCTTTGATATCACCATTGATCAATGATAATATTCAAAGCCAAGTCAACATCAATAATCAAACATCAAGTAATTAATAAAACTTATTCAAACAATAATTTTTAAAATGAACCTTAATTTAAATTCGTAGTGGAACATTTCTTAAGTATAGTTTAATTATTCTATAATCAATTTTAAAATAAAATAATACTACTACTGTATTTTGATCGACATAAAATAATATATTATGTGTGAACGAAGAAATAAAAAAAATAAAAAAAAAACAAGAAATATTTTATATTTTCTTTATCTTTTTATCATCTCACACGCTCGCTTTCTCCTTTTCTCTCTCTTTCTGAGCAATTTCCGCTAATTTCCCATTTACTGCACATTTTCCATACACTTCCCTTTCATTCTCTCTCTCTCTCTCTCTTCCCACAGTTCCCATTTTCCACTGACCACTTCTCAGCTGAAAAATTCGTCGCCAAAGTCTTTCGGTGAGTTCCTCAATCTCCTCTCTTCGTTTCCATTATCACTTCAATTCGTTACGAATCGTGTTTTAGACGATTCATTTATTTTTACCCATCTAGTAGTTGAATTGCTTGATGCGAATTGAATGCTTGAGAATTTGAAAATTTGATTGCAAAGTTATGCTTTTTATGGATATATCTTTTTACATGGAAAAATTGAGGTTTTCGGAATCTGGGTTTTTTTTTTTCTGATTTACATGAATATTTGTTTTTTACTAATTTTTTATTTTCTAATTGGAACCTCTCATCCCCAAAAGAAACAATTGAATCTTCATATTTTTGTCCATATCATGTTATTCCTTTTTCTAATTAGTATATATTCTTTAACAATTGTCATATAAGATATTGAAGAGTTGATGCGAGAATTTTTTATTTTAAGATTTATATGTTCGCATGTAAAAAAACCATATAAAATGAAAACTAGGTTTAGTTTTTTTTTTAATTTATTTAACTGGTCTATTTAATTTTTTTATTCCTTTTTATAATTGAAAAGCCACTAATTTTTTAATATTATTTTATTTTATTTTTGTGTTACAATACAAAATTGTGATTAATCCTAGGCTAAGATGAATTTTTGAACCAAAATTTGAAGTCAAAATCAAGAATTTTGAGGGAATTATTCTCATAGCTTTTTCAGTCTTACCTGATATTTTATGTGTTATCTGTTGAGTATTACAGAGGAATTCCCAAGAACTTGTCTTAAAGAGTATATTTTACCATTCTTAGTTAAGCGATGGTAGCGGCAGAATCATGGTTTCGAAGTCTATGGAAGACTCAACGTAAGGATGATTCTAATTCCGAGAAAGCGGTGATTGGAGTGTTAGCGTTTGAAGCTGCGAAATTGATGTCGAAGCTTGTTAATGTGTGGCATTCGTTGAGTGATAAACAGGTTGCCAAGTTGAGAGACGAGATTTCAAATTCAGTTGGTATCAAGAAGCTTGTTTCGGACGATGATAATTTTATCGTTCGTTTGATCAGTCTAGAGATGCTTGAGAGTATGGCTTATGTGGCTGAATCGGTGGCTAGGCTTGCGAAGAAATGCAGTGATACAAGACTCAAGGATTTTGAGAAGGCCTTTGATAGGTTTATTACCCGCGGTTTTGATTCTTATGGGTGGGTATTGTCTTTTAAGAAAATGGATAAAAAGGTCAAAAGGATGGAAAAGTTTGTATCGATCAATGCAAACTTGTACCAAGAGATGGAAATGCTTACTGATCTTGAGCAAACTCTTAAGAGAATGAAGGTTTACAGTGAGTCGGACGGGCCGAATTTAATAGAGTATCAGAAGCAGGTTGCATGGAAGAAGCTAGAGGTGAAGAACTTACAGTCTGATTCTCTGTGGAACCGGACGTATGATTACACTGTACTCTTTTTAGCGAGATCTTTATTTACAATATTCAGTAGAATCAATAACGTATTTGGAATTCACGAAGTAGCAAATGTCGGTAAAATGACAAATCGCAATGCTTTGAATGGTGACCACATTCACGGAAGTCATTCAGTCTCTGAATTGTTGCAATCTTCGGTACAACCATTGCCAAATAATGTTGCCAGATTTTCTTCTGGACCCCTTGGTCCGTCTACTGCAAAATCAGATCAGAATGTTAGAGCAAATAAAACAAGCATTTTTCAGCCAGTTGCCGAGTCGTCTACAAAGTCAGGCCCAATTTCAGGAAAGTATAAAGGCCTCAATTTTTTCTCGGGTCCCCTTGGAAGGAGTTCAAAAAAACCAGTCCCGGAGAATGGAACAAGTAAAAACAAGTTTTGGAAATTTAATAACGGTCACTCAAGCACCGCAAGTGGGAAAGAAAATAACACCAGACACAGTCGAGCAACTCAAGTAGGACCTTTCAAAGGCTCTATGGCTGCAGATAGTTTATTTGTCAACGGTCGCTTAAATCCGAATGATGTTCGCTTAGAAACTCAAAATCACAAAGAAGCCGATTCAGAGCTTCATACTCATGGAAATGCAGCTCATTGCTCTCAGCCGATGTTCAGTTCTCTTTGCAAGCTAAAGCCTCCATCTGAATCCCTCGGCGCCGCATCTTTAGCGCTTCACTACGCACATGTTATTATTGTGATTGAGAAGCTAGCGGCTTCTCCATACTTGATTGGTCTCGACGCTAGGGATGATCTATACAACATGTTACCGAGACGTGTAAAAGCTTCTCTCAGGACTAAACTAAAGCCGTATTCCAAGGGCATGACTGCGGCTGTCTATGACGCAAGTATAGCAGAAGAATGGACCGAAGCAATGACGAAAGCATTGGAATGGTTAGCACCACTTGCTCACAACATGTTAAGATGGCAATCTGAAAGAAGTTACGAGCAGCTGAGCTTTGTTTCACGGACAAACGTGTTGCTCGTACAAACCCTTTACTTTGCGAATCAAGAAAAAACAGAAGAGATAATCACCGAGCTTCTTGTTGGTTTGAATTATGTATGGAGGTATGTTAAGGAGCTCAATACAGGTATCTTAGAGATTGGCAATAGTGTAGTCAATAATGGATATTCTATAATGAATGCATAAAGAATTTTTCATCAATCTCATGACAGCTTTCAGCAGCAGCAGAGACAGTCAATAATTAGAGGAGTATGAGAGAAATACTCACATAATCTATGATATAATTTGTGTTAGAATGCATCAATAATTAGGAATGTGATTATGTTCTAAACATTTAGGATTATTTTTTCTTTGAGGAGATCCAATCTGATTTAACATGATCACTGGTCTCATCTTTGAAATATGAACATATATGTTAATTAATTGTATAGTTTTATTACCATAATGGTTATTTCTATATGATATTTGAGTGGTTGGACATGATAATTATGTCAATTTTTGTTCCAAGTGCTACCTTAATTTTGTAAAAAAACACTGTATAGTTGTACATTTTCAATAATGTGTTTGGAAGCATAGTTGTCGAAAATATATGAGTGAATGAATTATTAGGTACTAAAACACATTTGGATTTGACTTTTCAAATATATTAAATGTAGTGGTGTAGTAAAGTTGTGTGGTCAGGAAACATTATCTTCTTTTCATAAAAAAGATGGACCTTTTGCTAATTATGGGAGCTTTTTTCCAAGCTTGTTCTCATGATTTTTTTTGTATGTTTTGGTATTAAAATTGTTTAAATCTTTTAAGCTAAAAGTTTTTTTTTAGGTTAAAGTATTAGAGACATGCTACTTAAAGTAGTGTTGGAATATAAAATTTATATCATACTATTTATACTCTAATTTTTATCTATTATTTTAATTGAAAAAAAAATTGTTTCAAAATATATATTAATGTATTAATTTATCAGCTAATTTAATTGTTAATTTTACTTAACAATTACAATCAACTATATACATTAACTACCTGCCCCTTTATACTAAAAAACCTAAATATGTATTTGACTAAAAATGATGACAGTGGTAAGCGTAGGAATAAAGTATTAGCAGCTCTCAAAGGAACAAGATTCATTGAGACTAAGAGTATAATTATTCTTTGTCTCTAAGTGAGATTATTTTAAGTTAAGCAACAATGATCTAGTGATCTATCAATCATTTCTTAAAATTTAGCAAATTTTTGATAATGATTATTAGTCAAAATTGAAAATAAAAATATAAATCAATATTTCTTAATAAGTAAGTGTGATAAATAAATACATAAAAGAGTAAATGTTGAATAGCTATAAATGAAATACACCTATTTATGTTCTGGTTGGTAAAAATGGCACGCTCATAAATTAGTTAATAGTTTATAGATGATGGATAATATCTTATAATATATAGACTATTATTGAAAACTGATAGCTGATAAGTTAATTGAATTATTTAAAATTAAAGTTTAGTTAGTTAATAAAATTTTGACTTAAAGTTTTTGGCAAATTCATTTGATAAAATGGTCTAAATATGGTAAATTGGTGTTTTAAAACTTTTGGATTAATGAACTTTTTATCCAAATAACTTATTTGTTCAAATTAATTTTCATAATAATCTATGGTTCAAAATAATTCCTAAATTACCCTTCACTTTCAAAAAAAAAAAAATTGGTGAAGTGTTGTTGTCAGACAAATTGACGACAACTCTTTATATTATAATGGAGGCGTCAATTGGATTGGGGGCTGCACATGGCGTTGTCAATTCAATTGACGTTAGTGTACAAATTTTAAAGGGAGCGTCAATTGGCCTGACACCTGTGTACATTGTGATTTTTTTTTAGCATAAATAGAGGTGTCTCTTACCATTTGTTTCACTTCACTGTTCATTTTAACATTTTGAAAATTATTAACCTGCATATCAAAGAGGACATAATTTGGCACAACGAAAACATACGACCGAAGAAAAGTGGTCGCTCTAACAGCACGCAAATTAAAACAAAAATGAATACAATTGATAAAAATGCTAAGATTATGTGATTTATGCAGTCAGTCCAAACACAATTGGACAAAATGTCCTAATGTTGGAACAAATTCTACATTAACATTTATTTGTTCCTTTAAATTTTTGTAACCTTCTTTATATATATATATATATATATATATATATAAACTTTTGGTTACAACATAAATAACATAACCCCCCTACACACCCCTAAAAAACAATTTTCACACACGAACAACACAAGACATAGCATACAAAAATAAATATGCATAAAACAACAACACAAACAATAGATAAAAAAGACTTAACACCACAACATGTCTAAGAGATTACAACAATCAAAGTAATGTCATCTGCTGCAGACATCATATCCCTAACATCGTCATCTCTAACTCACACCCACATACGCTACGTAGCATTCTTGTCGTCTACAATTGAGATGTATGAAACAAACCTCTCGATACTTCTAATTCTTTCCCCATCATTAATCTCTCTGTCTAACTAACTTTTCAAACTCCTTTCAAGATGCTCGAAGTTTTGGATGTTCCAAAAAAATATTTTCATTGGAGGTTTCGTTGCAGAATTACATACATGCCTATATCTTTTAACAATCACGATAGAGTTAGTGATGAAAATGAAAGAAGAATTTAAAATGAAGTGTGAAATGAAGTAAATGGTAGGAGGTATCTCTATTTATACTAAAAAAATTGACAATGTACACAGATGTCAAACCAATTGCGTCTCCTTTTAAAATGTGTAAAATGACGTCAATTGAATTGGTAACACCATATACAGTTGTCAATCCAATTGACGCCTTCATTCTAATATATAGAGTTGTCGTCAATTTGTCCCAATTTTTTTGTTTAAAGTGGGGAACTTTAAGAATTTTTTTGAAACATAAATCATTGAGAGAATTAATTTGAAAAAGTGAGTTATTTGTTTAAAAAACTCTCAACGCGTGATATCTAAATTCATTTGTGGCATTGTTTTTTTTTTTTTTACATAATAATCTTCTAATTCGTGTCATTGTTTTTTTAGACATGATAATCTTCCCAGAGTAATAAAACACCATTTGAAATGACATTGGTAAAAATAGGGGATAAAGATAAGCTATCTAACGGATGAAGATGAATATATCATTGATATTTTATAAGTTAATTGATGATTATTATAATATAATTTATTTTATTAAATTTTATATTGTTCAATAAAATTAACAGTTGAGTGAACTTATAAAACTAAAATTATGCAATATTATATTTAATATTTATTTTTAATTAATATAACATGAGTATTATTGATAGAAAAAAAAAGTAAATCATAAAGTATTTGAATTAACTTATAAAAAAAATTCTAAACTAATAAAAACATAATTATAAATGTATGAGAAAATGATAATTATCAATCAACTACTTTTTTAACATGGGATTATAATAGTATGGATGACATCTATAATATAAGAAAATTAGATGTTCTGGAAAAATCAAAACTACCCTTATTTTAGAAAATGCCACAATATTAAATTAGGGGTTTTTTGTGTCTAAATATTACTTTTTGTAACCAAATTACTTTTTCTAATGATTTTGAAATATAGTACTATCCAATTACTTTGAAAATGTGAACAAAATGAATGATGTCAACACACATTTGTTTCAAACAAACTAGCTGGTTGCACCATTTTAACTAGTAACGGGTTCCAATGCAAAATCTTACCAACTCACTCCTTTCTCTCTCTCACAAATGAAAAGCTGAAAACAATATTTTCTTTTCGTATTCACTAATACTTCCTTCTCGTATCTCTCCTCTCTCTCTCTCTCTCTCTCTCTCTCTCTCTCTCGCTCTCTCTCTCTGATTCCAAACCATATTTCTCTCCTCTCTCTCACTTGTTTGTCGTTTTTCTCTCTGTTTTCTAGCAAGCTTCATTTTCTTCTACGTCTGAGCATATTTGAAGGTAAGGTTTGTGATCTTGACGGCTGATTAGAACCTGAAGTGGGCCAAAGATGACGTCTGCGATGTTAGATCTGAAAGATGAGGAGGGGATGTACCTGCAAGGCACTCCGATGCTAAAGTAAGAATCGTCCAAGAGAGAGAGAGAAAGGCAAGTACAAAGTATATATTTCGTAGGGTGATTTTGAATACCTGACTCTCTCAAATGAGAGAGTTTTTATAGTGCCCCTAGTGCGTGGCTAACTGTCCCTATTTTCGGGGGCGAAATAACCGTTTTTCGAAAAATAAGTAACTGCTAGAAATTAGTCGTTAGGACGGGCAGAGGTGCTAAAAACTATTTGTTGCTACGGGCAAAGGCGCAGTTCCGGACACGGGCGCCGTGACTGTTTCTGGATGGTGGAGTCGTACAAGATGGGCAGGAACTACCGAGGAGGGGCAGGTGACCCTTGGGGTCATCCGACCATATTTGCCAGGTAGAGGGGCAGAAAGGTAAATGCTGCCCCCAATTGACTGGACTTAGGCAATTGGGTCGTTCTGGGATCAGAAGTGGATTGGGCCATGCCTAACCATTGGGCCAATCCAGAACAGGAGCCCCCCAAGTCCTTGCTCCGAAGCACGGGAGTGATACTTAAGGGTAATTCGCAGTCCCGGGGAGATCCAAAGAGGGTCGTCGCTTGTCAACGAGATGAAGTTGTTCTACGATGCCCGAGGGAGTTGGTGCTCGTGGGGTACGTAACGCCGTATGGTGTGCCCGATGTACGGGGAGCCCAACGATTGATGTGATCTGAAGAGGTGGGATGCCACGAGTGCCTCGAGCCCTGTGATGCGTTAAATGCGTCATGATGGCTAGGCTAGGGTCATGATGATGACCCTAGTCGCGCGTGCTCGTGCACGTGCCCTCAGAACGCCAATAAATAGAGGGAGAAGCTGTTCATTTTCACTTTTCGCTCTCTCTCCTCCTTTGCTTTTCTTGTCTGAGCTCTTTCTTTCGCTGTCGTTCAAGCCATCGCCAACCACCGTCTAGCCGTCGTACCAGCTCCGTTCAGAGTCTTCGACCCTCTATTACTTCCTCGACCACGTAAGTTGCTCAACTTGACTCTAGTTTCAGACTTTTTTGTTTTTTGTTCTTCTAGAATACATGCTGTTAAGTTGAATCTAGGTAGTGTAGTAGCAGTTTTCGGTGACTGTTGGTGGCAGACGGTGGTTAAGCCATTTCTTGTTGTTGTCGTGGTCACCGGAAACCTTAGGAGCTTAGGGGTTTAGGTCGTTTCTGACGCCGTTGCGACGACGGGCACGTTTGTCGCCAGTAGAGCTCATAAATTTTCTGGTGTACCTATGAGTTTTTCGGTGGATTCATGATTTTTTTGGTAGGCCTTCAAACGGTATTCTGTGTAGCGAACCGGGGAGGAACTCCCCGCGTGCGTTTGAGGGTTATCCCAGGCATCTCCTCGCGCCACAACTGTGCCATTTGAGTAGGGCTTAGATCGGGGACGTCGTCCTCGGGCCTTCGAGCGGGCCTTCGCGCGCCCTTTCACTTGACTAGCGGTGGAATGGTGGATTTGATTTTGTCATCGAATTCACTTTTGTCCTTTGCTTTTCAGGTGAAGGAGATGGCCCGTGATGTAACACCCTTTTCTACCCCCAATAATGTTGCAGCAGAAACAACTCAAATATCAGAGTAAGGCATAAAAATTTCCCTCAAAGGGTGCACATTTCTCTAAATCAAAATAACACAATTACCCTGTAAACAAAGGGCTTTCCTCAAAATAAATCAAAAAGCCTTCACATGGCAGCGAAACTCAAAATTTTAAAATAAAAGGTTTTCAACAAACATCATAATAATCAAAATAAAACCATATCGTCAAATGACAACGAAAATAAGGAAACAACATAGTTAGACTCAAAGGACCCCAACCCAATGTTACACTATCAAAGCAAGACCCTCTAAATCGACCAAAGCAAATAAACTTCAAGGTCCTAAAAGCATCCACAGCTAAACCTGATCACCTGCACGTTACCCACGTGGAAGCAACATTCAAACAGGCAGGGTGAGTAATCACAATTCATAATAATCATTATAAAACAAGATATACATAAATGGCTTTAACTTCGTAAACGACATCATCAAGGTCAACATCAAGGAAAACATCAGGAAACACCATATCACAAATTCATCAATGCCATATAAAATGCAATGCATAACAAGACTCATGCGTGTGGTACCAATCGTTACAAAGGATGGACACCAGGCCATCAACCCTCCAAAGATCCCCGTCAATAGGATCGATCCCGAAATCGGAACCGGAGCACGTCACAATTACCTCATATCCGCACAATGGGAATGAAGCATCGTCATAGAGTATGCATATGAATGTATGATACACAATGTCACAAATCATCATCGTCAAAACATCATTATGTGCATCATCATTCACCAAAACATCATATAATCATGTCATCATAAATTCATCAGAAACACCACCAATCATCCTCATCAATATCATCAATAACATCACAGTAATCATCAGAATATCACAACACCAAAATCTCAGAACATCACAGCATCATAGTAAAAGTTCACAAACTGCAGCAATTCGCTGCTGAGCTCGCTGTGCGAACACCTTCGCTGGGACCTTCGCTTTGCGAAGCTCCAGCGAATCCCAGAATCTCAAAACATCCCACATTCTTCCTCTCCTCGCCTCTACCTTCGCTATGCGAAGCCCTTCGCTGGGACCTTCGCTTTGCGAACCCACGGCCCCACACCTCAGAAAAACCCTCAGCATCATCACAGATATCGCGTATTCGCTGCGCTACTCGCTTTGCGAGTCCAGGCGAACATTCGCCTTGTGAGTGTTTCATTCGCTTTGCGAACTAGCGATTGCAGGGAATCGCTGCTATGCATCAGTAGCATACCAGACCCCCATTACATTACGAATCCAACCTCAGTTCGCCCAAAAACATCCCTACAACATTCCTAAGGCATTACAACCATTAAGGACACAAAACCTACAACTATTAGGTCGATTAATTTCACTATTCCAACTCGAAATCACCTAAACCTTCGCAAACTCTCAAACTTCATATAAACTCCATATATCCTTCCCATAAGGTTAAAACTACAACAACGACGGGGAAATCAGCCCCAATGTCTACTTTAGCGGTTCAATTCCACGTTATTGATCGATTCACAAAAAAATGCCCTTAAAATCATCAGTTTACCTCAAAACCCATAAACCCTCAAAAACCCCAAAATCCACTTTAATCAATTGAATCTTATAATGAAAACAATGAAAGGCAATTACTCCCCATACCTTAGATTGTCGATCCGATGTGTTCTCTCTTGAGCCTTTGGAAACCGTCACAAAAATCCTCGCCTTTTCCTCTTTTCCTCAGAGATCTCCTTCCTTCCTTCTTATTTTCATGATCTCCACAAAATGAATCCTAATTCTCTCAATTCCTCTTTTTTGGTTAATTTAACTCTTGGGCCTCAAATATGGGCTTTCTCCATAATGCCCTCACTAATTCTCTTGAATTGTCCACTTTGCCCTTAATTCCTCTAATATTATTTTAAATTAATAATAATACTAATATATTCATATTATATACTATTATTTAATTAAAATAACCAAAACTCCACAAAACACCGACATCGACACAAACCACCAAAATTCACGGAAAATTCACAAATATTATATTTAAATAAATTAAATCAATATTTCACATAAATTTGGGGTGTTACAACTCTCCCCCACTTAAAGAATTTTCGCCCTCGAAAATTACCTCAAGGAAATAGAGTCGGATACGACTCCCTCGTCTGATCTTCCTGTTCCCAAGTCCAACTTTCGCCAGCTGGTCCACCCCACAGCACCTTCACCAAAGTTATGTTTTTACCCCACAATTGCTTCGTCTCTCGGCCCTCGACACGCACAGGCAATACTTCCACGGTCAGATTATCCCTCACTTGTACATCATTCATCTGGATCACATGCGACGGATCCGGAATGTACTTCCTCAACTGAGACACATGGAACACGTCATGCAAATTCGCAAGTGACGGCGGTAAAGCAACTCGATAGGCTACCTCTCCTATCCTCTGCGATATCTGATATGGACCAACAAAACGTGGAGTGAGCTTCCTAGACTTCAAAGCTCGACCCACACCAGTCACTGGCGTCACTCTCAAAAACACGTGATCTCCCTCTTGGAATTCAAGTGTTTTCCTCCTCTTATCATGGTAGCTCTTCTGACGACTCTGCGAAGCTTTCATCCTCTCTTGGATCTTCTTAATCTTCTCAGTCATCTCTTTCATAATTTCAGGTCCGAGTACAACACTCTCTCCCGATTCATACCAACACAACGGAGTCCTACAACTTCTCCCATACAAAGCTTCGTAGGGCGTCATTCCAATACTAGCATGAAAACTATTATTGTACGTGACTCAATCAACGGTAAATGGCTATCCCACGATCCTCCATGATCCAACACACAAGCCCTCAGCAAATCCTCTAAAGATTGGATCGTCCTTTCTGTCTGACCGTCCGTCTGTGGATGATAGGTATAACTCATCCTCAACTTGGTACCCAACGCATCTTGCAAACTCTTCCAGAATCTCGACGTAAACCTCGGATCTCTATCTGACACAATACTCGAAGGTACCCCATGTAACTTCACAATCTCCTCAATATACATCTCGGCTAGCTTCTGCATGGAATGATTAATCTTCATCAGTAAGAAATGAGTCGACTTAGTTAATATATCCACGATCACCCAAATTGAATCATTTCCCTTAGCAGTCTTCGGCAATCCCACCACAAAATCCATGGAAATACTATCCCATTTCCATTCTGGAATCCTCAACAGCTGCATCATACCTAAAGGCTTCTGATGCTCAACCTTCGACTTCTGACAAGTCAAACACGCATAAACAAACTCTGCCACCTCTTTCTTCATACTTGGCCACCAAAACTTTTTCAAATCTTGGTACATCTTCATAGCACCGGGATGAATACTCAACCTACTTCGATGTCTTTCTTCAAGAATGCTCTTCTTAATATCTGGGACATCTGGAACACACACCCTATCTCTGAACATCATCACGCCATTCTCGTCAATCTGGAAGTCACCTCCGTTACCTTGGTTAATCAAAATCAATTGGTCAACCAACTTTAAATCAGATTGCTGTCCCACTCTGATTTCTTCCAGAATACTACTAGTCAACTTCAACATTCCCAACTTCACACTGTCAGGAGTCGCTTCACACACCAAACTCAAATCTCTGAATTGCTCAATCAACTCCAATTCTTTCACCATAAGCATCGACATATGCAATGACTTTCTGCTCAATGCATCGGCCACTACATTTGCTTTGCTCGGATGATAACTCAAATCAAAATCGAAATCCTTCAACAGTTCTAACCACCGTCTCTGCCTCATATTTAATTCATTTTGATTAAATAAGTACTTCAGACTTTTATGATCACTGAACACTTCAAATTTAGAGCCAAACAGATAATGTCTCCAAATTTTCAACACAAACACCACCGTAGCCAACTCCAAGTCATGTGTAGGATAATTTCTCTCATGAACTCGCAATTGTCTCGAAGCATAGGCAACGACTTGTCCATTCTGCATCAACACTCCACCAAGACCCATCTTTGACGCATCACAATACACCATAAAAGATTCACTTGGATTAGGCAAAATCAGCACTGGAGCAGTAGTCAACCTCTTCTTCAACTCCACAAAACTCTCTTCACAAACTACACCCCACACAAAAGTTTGACCCTTTCGAGTCAACTGAGTCAGAGGTAATACTAACTTAGAAAATCCTTCAATAAACTTACGGTAGTACCCCGCTAATCCCAGAAAACTTTGTATCTCAGTAGCAGACTTCGGAGTCTCCCACTGTAATACCGCGTCAATCTTAGAAGGATCAATAGAAACACCACCACTTGAAATCACATGGCCAAGGAAACTCACTTCCTTCAACCAAAACTCACACTTTGACAGCTTTGCATACAACTTCTTCTCTTTCAACACTTGCAGCACAGTCCTCAAATGCTCGGCATGTTCTTCTTCAGATCGAGAATATATTAAGATATCATCGATAAACACCACCACAAATTTATCCAAATACTCATGGAAGATTCTATTCATATACTCCATGAACACACCAGGTGTATTAGATACACCAAATGGCATCACAGTGTATTAATAGTGTCCATATCTCATTTTGAAAGCCGTCTTCGGAATATCACCAGGCTTCACTCGAATCTGATGATAACCAGACCTCAAATCAATCTTCCTAAACACACAAGCACCTACTAGTTGATCCATCAAATCGTCGATTCTCGGAAGTGGATACTTATTCTTGATCGTCCCTTTATTTAACTGCCGATAATCAACGCACAACCTCATACTCCCATCTTTCTTCTTCACTAACAACACAGGAGCACCCCACAGAGAAACACTTGGTCAAACAAACCTCTTCTCAAGCAATTCTTCCAACTGTTTCTTCAATTCACTTAACTCAGAAGCTGACATTCGATAAGGAGCCATCGACACTGGACTCGTACCTGGTATTAAGTCTACTGCAAACTCTACTTCACGCTCTGGAGGCAAATCACTGATATCATCTGGAAACACATCTGGAAATTCACAGACAACCGGCAACTCCACACTCGCAGCTTCACGATCAATTTGCAACGATGCAAACATTGCAAACACCAAAGCTTCGTCTTCCACAAGTTCGTCTACTTACTTTGCAGACAAGAACATCAACTCCCCACTATCATCAATCTCAGGAAACTCAACAGTCTTGTTATAACAATTGATATGAACATGGTTGAACTCCAACCAGTTCATTCCAAAGATCACGTCAATTTGGTGCAAGGGTAGGCACACCAAATCCATCACAAAGCTCTTCTCAAAAATCGTCACAGGACATCTTAAACACACAAGGGTAGTAGTAACAGAACCATTAGCTGGAGTTTCTATTACCATATTACCATTCATATCAGATAGCTTCAAACCCAATCTATTAGCACATTCAAGCGAGATAAAGAATGAGTAGCACCAGTATCAATTATAGCAACCAATTCGATATTATTAATAAAACAAGTACCTCGAATCAGGTTGTCCTTCTCTGGCACTTCTGCACCACTCAAAGCAAACACTCTGCCACTGGTTTGAGCGGCAGTTGCAGTCTTCTTCGGCTTCTGGCATTGAGTACTAATATGACCTTTCTCACCACAATTGAAGTAGGTCGGACCCTCATCTTTGCAGTCAGTAGCTCTATGCCCCTTCTTACCACATCGATAGCACCTCACCACATTATTGGTACACGAATCAGCACGGTGACCTTTCTCGCCACACTTATGACACTTTCTAGAAGCGGGAGCTGCTCCCCCACTTGTCTTTTTCCTATCTGAAGCCTTCTACTTCCCTTTGTCAGCTGAAGTTGTATAAGGCTTACCCCTATACTGCCCTTTCTTCTCACTCAACTGCTTATAGTGAGCAGATCGAGCTCGGCTATCCTCATCGTAGATCCTGCTCTTGTCCACCAACTCAGCATACCTGCGGATCTGCTGATACCCGATACCCTGCTTAATCTCTAGTCTCAACCCATTCTCGAATTTGAGACACTTAGACATCTCAGCATCAGTACGATTGTAGTGCGGACAGAACTTCACTAGCTTCTCAAACTTCGCGGCATACTCTGCCACAGTCATATCTCCTTGCTTCAGCTCAAGGAATTCCACTTCTCTCTTGCCATGAGCATCCTCTAGAAAATACTTTCCCAGAAACTCCTGATTAAACACAGCCCAAGTTATCACATTGCCAACACCTGTAAGTCTCTGACGGGTGTTATCCCACTAGTCCTCAGCTTCCTCTTCTAGCATATGCATTCCGAACTGAACCTGTTGCTCATCAGAACACCCCATCACTCAGAAAATCTTCTTGATCGCCTTCAGCCACTTGTGTGCACTTGCTGGATCATATGTACCCACAAAAGTCGGTGGATTGTTCCTCTGGAACTTACCCAAAGCTCAAAACTCATCAGGAGCTCCACCATCTGGATTCAGCTGCGCCACCACATTAGCAATCGATTCCAACGCATCAGCAATCGCACGATCGTTTCTTCCAGCCATCCTGCACACCACCAACAAGGTTAGAAGAACTAAAACATCGACAGTGTACACACACTCGTCGACTGACAGGGACAGACATCAAGTAAAAACCTGGCCGGACGAACCGACCTGCTCTGATACCACTAATGTAACACCCTTTTCTACCCCCAATAATGTTGCAGCAGAAACAACTCAAATATCAGAGTAAGCCATAAAAATTTCCCTCAAAGGGTGCACATTTCTCATTAAACCAAAATAACACAATTACCCTGTAAACAAAGGGTTTTCCTCAAAATAAATAAAAAAATCCTTCACATGGCAGCGAAACTCAAAATTTTCAAATAAAATTTTTTCAACAAACATCAAAATAATCAAAATAAAACCATATCGTCAAATGACAACGAAAATAAGGAAACAACATAGTTCGACTCAAAGGACCCCAACCCGATGTTACACTATCAGAGCAAGACCCTCTAAATTGACCAAAAGCAAATAAACTTCAAGGTCCTCGAAGCATCCACAGCTAAACCTGATCATCTGCATGTTACCCACGTGGAGGCAATATTCAAACAGGCAGGGTGAGTAATCACAATTCATAATAATCATTATAGCACAAGATATACATAAATGGCTTTAAATTCGTAAACGACATCATCAAGGTCATCATCAAGGAAAACATCAGGAAACACCATATCATAAATTCATCAATGCCACATAAAATGCAATGCATAACAAGACTCATGCATGTGGTACCAATCGTCACAAAGGATGGACACCAGGCCATCAACCCTCCAAAGATCCCCGTCAATAGGATTGATCCCAAAATCGGAACCGGAGCACGTCATAATTACCTCATATCCGCACAATGGGAATGAAGCGTCGTCACGGAGTATGCATATGAATGTATGATACACAACGTCACAAATCATCATCGTCAAAACATCATTATGTGCATCATCAATCACCAAAACATCATATAATCATGTCATCATAAATTCATCAGAAACACCACCAATCATCATCATCAATATCATCAATAACATCACAGTAATCATCAGAATATCACAGCACCAAAATCTCAGAACATCACAGCATCATAGCAAAAGTTCACAAACTGCAGCAGTTCGCTGCTGAGTTCGCTGTGCGAACACCTTCGCAGGGACCTTCGCTTTGCGAAGCTCTAGCAAATCCCAGAATCTCAAAACATCCCACATTCTGCCTCTCCTCGCCTCTACCTTCGCTATGCGAAGTCCTTCGCTAGGACCTTCGCTTTGCAAACCCACGACCCCACACCTCAGAAAAACCCTCAGCATCATCACAGATATCGCGCATTTGCTGCGCTACTCGCTTTGCGAGTCCAGGCGAACATTCGTCTTGCGAGTGTTTCGTTAGCTTTGCAAACTAGCGATTGCAGGGAATCGCTGCTACGCATCAGTAGCATACCGGACCCCCATTACATTACGAAACCTCAGTTCGCCCAAAAATATCCCTACAACATTCCTAAGGCATTACAACCATTAAGGACACAAAACCTACAACTATTAGGTCGATTAATTTCACTATTCCAACTCGAAATCACCTAAACCTTCACAAACTCTCAAACTTCATATAAACTCCATAGGTCCTTCCCACAAGGTTAAAACTACAACAACGACGGGGAAATCAGCCCCAATGTCTACTTTAGCGGTTCAATTCCACGTTATTGATCGATTCACAAAAAAATGCCCTTAAAATCATCAGTTTACCTCAAAACCCATAAACCCTCAAAAACCCCAAAATCCACTTTAATCAATCGAATCCTATAATGAAAACAATGAAGGAAATTACTCCCTATACCTTAGATTGTCGATCCGATGTGTTCTCTCTTGAGCCTTTGGAAACCGTCACAAAAATCCTCGCCTTTTCCTCTTTTCCTCAGAGCTCTCCTTCCTTCCTTCTTATTTTCACGATCTCCACAAAATGAATCTTAATTCTCTCAATTCCTTCTTTTTGGTTAATTTAACTCTTGGGCCTCAAATATGGGCTTTCTCCATAATGCCCTCACTAATTCTCTTGAATTGTCCACTTTGCCCTTAATTCCTTTAATAATATTTTAAATTAATAATAATACTAATATATTCATATTATATACTATTATTTAATTAAAATAACCAAAACTCCACAAAACACCGACATCGACACGGACCACCAAAATTCACGGAAAATTTACAAATATTATATTTAAATAAATTAAATCAATATTTCACATAAATTTGGGGTGTTACACGTGAAACTGAAGAGGAAATTCTCATAGACTTGTCCGAGGAGAGCTCCTCGGAAAGCAGTGAGACAGAAGCTACAACCACTCCCAGCAATGTTGGCGAGACACCACCTGAGAGGACCTCCGCGAAGGAGTGGTTAGTCACAGAATCCGCGGAGCATGCCTCTATTTTTGCTTCGTATTCTGGGTATGCCTTCACGACCGTGGGGGCTGAAGGGGAATTGAAGGTTCATTTTCCTGGAGAAGACGATCGTGTATGTACAGACTACAGGGAGAGGTTCTCGATGTATGAATACGTCTTCAAAGATATTGGGTTGAGGCTGCCCTTCACTGATTTCCAGAGGTCGGTCTTTGTGCATTTAGACCTGGCCCCATCTCAGCTGCATCCTAATTTCTTAGCCTTTATCCGGGCGTTCGAATTGACGTGCGAGTTCCTGAAGATAGGAGCTACCCTCCCCTTGTTCTTTACAATCTTCCATCTCCAGCGGCAAGTCTCGGGGAGGAAGTTCGGTTGGGTCTCATTGAAGCAGGCGAGTAAGTTGTTCAAACCATTCTCTGAGTCCATTAGGACTTTTAAAGAGAGGTTTTATATTATCGAGCCAGTGTCAGCGAAGGTCCAGGACTCCACGTATGTCTGGGAGGTGTCCACGGATGAGAACGGGAAGGATCTTTCCGACGAGCAGGGCATAGTAGTGGCGCAGAGGTTGCTGAAGTTCCCTTTCTGCTGGAGTGGGGCTCATTTTTCCCAGGGAACTGACGAGTATCTTGCCCAGCCGGAGATGTTGGATGATGATGACAGAGCCCGCTATGTGGCGCTGGTGAATTTTGTCAATGGTTTTACCCCTGCCCAGTGTTAAACTAAGAGAGGGGATCCAATCTTCGAGGAAGATGGTGGGCAGAAGATGGAGAGTCGTTACATTAACACGAAGGAGGTCCTTGAGTGCAGGACTCACGATGACGCTCTTAAACAGCTGGGTAGTCTTTATTTCTTAGCTTGTTTAGATTGTTGTTTTCCTTGTTTTCTAACGTGCTCGTTATGTTTTTGCAGGTGAAATGCCTTCAGCGCATGGGCGGATGGTAAAAAATGCCCATGCGAAGGGCAAGGGTGGTGAAGCCAACACGAAGAGTCGGCTTAGCCAACGGGTGTCACCTCCACAAATGGGGTCGGGGACCTCCTTGTCGACTCCACCGCATGTCCAGAACTCTCCAGTGCCTATGAACTCGAGGCTCAAACGCTTCCGGCCGACTGAGAATGTGGACCTCAGCCAGGTAGGGGAGAAGAGCAGGTTCGAGCTTCCTTCGTGCTTTCACAATAAAAGGTTCTTCGAAGGCTCCTCCTTGACGGTTCCTCGGACGGAGTCTCTAAAGCTCGAGGGAATGGACAGCCCGAGCAAGAGGGCGATGTTGGCGCAGGATGCTTCCGCCCTGATTAGGGTCCTAGAGATGGCAGCGGTCTACGCCGAGGAAGATTCCCCTCATGATTCTGAGCTGAAGAAGGACCAAGTCGCGATAGCGGTCTCGAAAGATAAGTTGAAGAAGGCGAAGAAGGAGGCTAAGGCCGCCGAGGAGGCGATGAAAAAGTCTCAAGAGGAGCTGACCACGATCCAAGGGGAGAAAGACACTCTGGTTGCGAAGAAGAAAGTCGTGGAAGATATGGTCGAGCAACTGAGGTCCGCTGCTGCCCCTGCCGAGGATGAGCACGAGAGTCTAAAGGAGCTGAAGACTCGGGCTGAGTTGGTCGCCCGTATCGTGCAGGCGGAGGATGACGTTGAAGCCATTGGCGAGGATTCTTTCAACAATGTTGTGGTGAAGCTGAAGCTTGTGAACCCAGGGGTCCAACTGTCCACTGAGGGAACCAGTTTCCTGTACCATGTCGAGGATCGGAAGATCGTCATCCCCGACTTTCTCCAAATCAGCGAGGAGCATGCCCGAACTCTCTAGGAGGAGCCTCAGCAGATGAAGGAGTGATCACTTTTTGCTGTACCATCAGCCTGCGTGTTGTGTTTATGTAATTTATTGTTTTGAATGGGGCATGGCCCCTTGTTAATGTAACAAGTACAATTGTGGTCCTCGTGACCACTTACTATTGTGATATGTATGTTTCCGGCCGCTCTGGTCGGTTTTGTATGATTTATATTCGCGCATGGCTTTATCTGTGTTAATTTTTGCTAAGTGTATTAACTTTGCTCGATACGAGTGTGTGCCCGTAATAAGGGTAACTTTGAATGATTTATTATTTTGGGGTTTACTCGACTTAGATGTGTTCGTCAGTGAGGGGGACTGGTCGAACAACCAGGGTAGTTTTCGAGCATGAGAGCGGAGCTCAGGTCGCGTTTGAGGCCTAAGTTCGCGGCGTGAACTTCCCATCGCGAGCTAGGTGTTCTTCCTATCGTGGTACTTTGACGATGGCGGGCTCGGTCAAGGAACCGCCGTCGGGCATAGGTTCTGCTTGTTCTTAAGCGAAAGCCTGCCTCAGTTTGTATGTGGTACTTGTACTTGGGCGCGCATTTGTGGTCGGGACGCTATGCTCGTCGCATCGACGAAGTAAGCCGACGATTAGGGTCATAGCTATAATATTGTTTTAGCTTTTCGGCATTCCATGGTCGAGCAAGTTCTTCCCTGCTAAGGTTTTCTTGGTAGTAGGCCCCATTATCCATCTTCGCCCGAACGTGATAGGGTCCTTCCCAGTTTGCAGCGAGTTTGTCTTCTCGAGAATCTTTGTGATTCCTTCTTAAGACGAGACTGCCTACTTGGAATTCTCGCCGTATAACTTTAGTGTTGTGCCTAATTGCAATTTTTTGTTTTAGTGAGGCTTCGCGGAGAGATGCTCTTGATCGGACCTCTTTGACGAGATCGAGCTCCTCCCTTAGCGCCTCACTATTTATCTCCTCGTCCAGGGGGATTCAGTCCGCCTAAAGGGCACGTGTATCTTGATGGGGATCACTGCCTCAGTTCCGTAAGCTAGACGGAAAGGGGTTTTCCCGGCCGAAGAGTGGGTAGTAGTGCGGCAGGCCCAGAGCACGCTGTGCAGCTCCTCGACCCAAGATTTTTTCATTCCGTCTAGCCTTCGTTTGGGGCCTCGTAGGATTACCCTTTTTGCTGCTTCGGCTTGCCCGTTAGTCTGGGGGTGTTCGACGGATGCGAAGTGTTGTTTTGTGCCCAGTTGGGCGACGAACTCCTAGAACTTTCTGTCCGTGAACTGCGTCCCGTTGTCGGTGGCTATTGCTTAGGGGATTCCGAAGCGCGCAGGTATTTTTCGCTTGTAGAAGCGAAGTATGTTGTGGGCCGTTATTTTGGTCAGAGCCTCTGCTTCTATCCATTTGGTGAAGTAGGCAACACCCACTATCAAGTATTTGTTCTGGTTCTACCCCACGACGAATGGTCCTAGGATATCCAAGCCCCACCATGCGAAGGGCCACGGGAAGAACATCGTTTTGAGTTCATTGGGTGGTGCCAAGTGCATGTCCCCGTGCCGTTGGCATTTGTCGTATTTCTTCACGTGTTCTTTTGCATGATGTTGCATGGTCGACCAGTAGTATCCTTCTCGTAGAGCTTTCCCGGCGGAGGATCTCCCCCCGAGGTGCTGGGTGTTGATCCCTTCGTGGATGTCGAGCAGGACATGGGCGATCATCTCTTCCTCAACACATTTGATTAAAGGGATGGAGAACCCATGACTGTAGAGCTTATTTTCGACCAGAACGTAGGAGTAGGCCCTGCGCCTGACTACGCTGGCCTCTTTGGGGTCAGATGGTAGTTCATCCTTGGCAAGGTAATTATAGACGGGGGTCATCCAGCAGTTGTTGTCGCTGATGACTTGCACGTCGAGGATCGCAAAAGCTTTCTCGATGCTGGGCCAATGAAGTACTTCCTGATGACGAATTTGTTTCCCCTCTTTTTCTTCGTGCTCGCAAATTTTGACAAAACGTCCGCTCTGACATATGTTCGCGGGGAACATGCTTTACTTCTACCGACGCGAATTTCACCATCTTCCCCCAGACCAGGGCCAAGTATTCAGACAAGTTGTCGTTCTTGGCCTAGTATTCTCCTCGCACCTGGAGGGCCACGAGTTGAGAATCGGTGCAGATGGTGACTTCCTTGGCTCCTAGGTCTTCGTCCAGGCGTAGACTGGCGAGGAAGGCTTCGTATTCAGCCTGGTTGTTGAAGGTAGGGAAAAATAAGGTAAGCGAGACTTCGACGATAATTCCTTCCTTGTTTTCCAAGATGATACCTACTCCGCTTCGTGCCGAGCTGGATGCCCCGTCGACGAAGATTGTCCATTTGCGTTCTCCGCAAGTGGGGGAATCGGTGAATGTCATCTCTGCGATGAAATTGGCCAGTGCCTGGGCCTTGAGGGCTTTTCGAATTTCATATTGGATGTCGAATTCAGACAGTTCCAACGACCACTTGAGCATTTTGTCGGCCATGTCTGGTCAGCCTAACAGTTGCTTCACGGGCTGGTCTGTTCGGACCACGATTGCGTGGGCCAGAAAGTAGTGTCTCAGTTTCCTCGCGGCGTTGATGAGGGCCAATACTACTTTCCCTATCTGTTGATACCTCAGCTCTGGTCCTTGCAAGGCTTTGCTCGTGAAGTATATGGGTTTTTCCCCATCGGGCGTTTCACGGATGAGGGCAACGCTGACGGCCTAGGTTGCCACAGCGAGGTAGAGATATAGGGTTTCGCCGTTGTCTGGTCGAGAGAGGACGGGCGGTTCTGACAATGCTCGTTTTAGGTGGAAGAGAGCTTGGTCGCATTCCTCTATCCATTCGAAAGCTGCCTCCTTGCGGAGGAGTTTGAAAAAGGGCAGTGCGTGCTGGGCAGACTTGGCCACAAAATGGGATAATGAAGCGAGCATCCCATTGAGGGATTGGATGGATTTCTTCGAGCTAGGCATAGGGAACTCGGAGAAGGCCCTGCATTTGTCGGGGTTAGCTTCGATTCCTCGTTCCCTCAAATAGAAGCCGAGGAACTTGCCCGCTCGTACCCCGAACGTGCACTTTTCCGGGTTGAAATGCATCAGGTATTTTCTGGCCTACTCGAAGACTTTACTCAAATGGGTCGTGTGATCGGATTCCTCGTGGGACTTCACCATCATATCATCCATATAGACTTCGAGCATGTCCCTGATTTCTCCCCGGAAGACCTTGTTAATCATCCTTTGGTAGGTAGCG
The DNA here is from genome assembly GCA_022829125.1 of Lathyrus tuberosus. NCBI lineage: Eukaryota > Viridiplantae > Streptophyta > Magnoliopsida > Fabales > Fabaceae > Lathyrus > Lathyrus tuberosus. Next base: position 5,156,078 of record JALAZF010000289.1, on the reverse strand, counting down.
CCAGCAGTTTTTAAGCCGAAGGGCATTACGTTGTAGTAATAGTTGCTTGACTTGGTCATGAAGGCTGTGTACCTTTTGTCACTTTTGGCCATTGGTATTTGATTGTAGCCCGAATAGGCATCCATGGACGATAATAGTTTAAAATCGACAGAATTATCAACAAGTTTATTTATATTGGGGAGGGGATATGCATCTTTAGGGCAGACCCTATTGAGATCGGTATAATCAACACACATACACCATTTTCCATTAGAATTTTTAATGAGTACAGCATTGGACAACCAAGTACTGTACTTGGCCTCCGAAATAAAGTTTGCCTCGAGGAGGTCTTTTATAGCTTGTTCAGCAGCCTCCGTTTTCTCCGTAGACTGCTTTCTCCTATGTTGTACTACAGCCTAGCGGTGGGGTCTATTGTGAGCTGATGACAGGCGACAACAGAATCAAGGTAGGGCATTTCCGCGGTGCTCCAAGCGAACAAATCTGCATTCTCTCATAGGCAAGCTTTGAGCTGTTTCCTCGCTAAGTCGGGAGTCCGGTCCCAATCTTCACTACTCGCTAGGGGTCATCGCCGAGCAAGACGAGTTCGAACTCGCCATCCGAAATTGGGTGCATCGGGTGGGAGCTGTCGCCAGTGCTGGTTGAAGCTAACGGGCTGCTCAAATAAGTCTGGGTCACCCTTTGGTCATCTTCGGAGAAGCGGCTGTCGAGGTCGATAGAGTCGACGCGGGGCAGTGGCTTGGCCTCCTCGGAGCTGCTGGGCAGGGTCGGCTTGCTGGATGTCTTCGGCTTTGCGGCAATGGCATTGAGTCCTTTGGTGGCTGCTTTGAAACATCTCTTTGCTGCCTTGATGTCCCCGTGTAGAGTGGCGACCAAACCCTTAGAAGTGTAGTACTTTATTTTTAAGAGCACGGTTGATGGTATGGCCAGCAATTCGGCCAAGGTTGGCCTTCCAAAGATGCACTGATAGAGAGAAGGGAAATCGATGACCAGGAATTATACTTTAATAAACCCGATCGTCTCTGCAGATCTGAAAGTCACGATTAATTCCACATATCCCCAAGGCTTTATGACCGACCCGTTAAAGCCCTGTAGGTCAGAGCCTACGTAGGGAGTCATGTGCGATTCATCTAGCTGAAGGGTGGAAAACAGCTATGAGTACATGATGTCAACCGAGATGCCTTGGTCGACTAAGATTCGGCGAACAACGAAGTTAGCCATCTGGGCTCTCACGAGCACCGAAATGCTTGAGTTAGGAGCCCCACCGAGGAGTTCCTCGTGGTAGAAGAAAATGTGGGCCAACTCTCCCCAGACTTTGTCGAGCGTGGTACTCCTGTTGGAGCTTGTGCTGAGAAGATGCTCAAATTTCCTTTTTATGGAGCCCACAGTAACCTTGTTGAAGCCCCCCTCCGGAGATGACCATGGCGGAGGGGAAGGTTTCCCCCAGACTTTGTGCTGTGAAGTAGGGGGGAGCGCTGAGCTCCTCAGGAACATAGAAGTCCTCAGGCCGCGATACGCTCATGGTGACTTTAAGGTTTGTCTCTTCCAAAGAAGGCACCTCTTCCTTGAATTTTTTGGACTCCTGGGCGTCCTGCCGTGGAGTTTCCCTCCTCTTGGTAAACTGTTTCAGGTGGCCGTCCCTGATCTATGTCTTAATGGCATCCTTCAGGTGGATGCAGTCGTCGGTTGTGTGGCCGTGACTTTTGTGGAAACAGTAGTATTTTGACTTGTCAGTATTTGGCTTGGCCGGAATCTGTTTAGGGAATCGAACCCCTGCTTATTTGAACTCTGCGTTGGCGCATTCAGAGAGGATTTTATCTCTGGAGCCGGTCAGGGGAGTATACTCATGGAAGCGGCCAGAGGGTCCTTTGTTGTCCCGGGACTCCCGGGCAGTGTTTTAAAAACCGGACCGGTCATCAAACCGGTGAGGGTACTGGTTCACTGGTTTATCGGTCGAACCACTGGGTCATTGGTCGAACCGCATGACCAAACCGGATTAAACCGGATAACTCGGTTGAATAAACTTGTCATTATAATAGGTATAAAACCGGTAAAACCGGTCGAACCGGATGATTCAGTCTCTAAAAACTATAACTAGCACTTAAATTTTTTGAAAAGATCATATCATAAATTCACAGGTTCATAATTTAAATTCAAATTTTAAAAGAGTCTAATTATAAATTTTAAACAGAGTCTAATTTAAATTCATAGTTTTAATGTTAATAAAAAATAAGTTTTAATGTTAATAATTAAAACAATACAAATATTAACATTATTTTAAATAATAAATTTTCCAAGTCTATATATATATATATATATATATATATATATATATATATATATATATATATATATATATATAATGGAAATCAGTTAAGTCTAAAATTATATTATATTTAGTTTCTTAATTTGTGTTCTTAAATTTCTATACAAATATTTGTATAATGGTTTTTCAATCAATATAAATACAAAATAGTAAAAATAGTTTTGTGGATATTACAAAACTTAATTTGTGTATCACTTGAATTAAATGAGTGATTATTATTATTCTTGAAGAAAAGTTCCTATGTATTTGAGTAAAATAAATTAAAAAAAAAAAATTTTAAAAATTTAAAATAAAAATAAATTTTTTTTTATTTTTAAAATAAGCAGTTGAACCGCCGGTTTTCCCGGTTCGCACCGGTTCTCACCGGTTTGACGACATGCCCGATCCAGCAAGCGAACCCGCCCGGTTACCTGGCCGGTTCCCGGTCCAACCGGTCCGACCGGCCGGTCCAGTCCGGTTTTTAAAACTATGCTCCCGGGGGCGGTCCTTGCGTCTTCTGTCTCCCCGACGAGATGTCGAGGGATCATCATGCTTGGAGGCCCGAGCACTCTATTAGTGTCGTGAGTCCTGGGCGGAACTGGCATCTTCTTTCTCCTCGTACTGGATATATTCTTGTGCCTTGAGGAGGAAGGCGTCCAGGGTCCTCGGAGTTTCAATGCCAACTGCTTTGGTGAATTCTATATGGGGACGAAGTCCTTGCTCGAGCAAGAACTTCTTAATGTCATCGGTCATTGAGACCTATACTGCTTCTTTATTGAACCTCTCGATGTAGGTTCGGAGAGGCTCGTCTTTCCCTTGGATTATGGCCTCAAGGGAGGCTTCGGTCTTCGGGTGGCGGCAGGTTGTCGTGAAGTGTCTGAAGAACATTCTCCCCAACTGTCTCCACGAGGTGATGGACTCGTCGGGGAGTTTTTTTATACCAGGTCATCGCTCTCTTCTTGAGCATGGTAGGGAACAGTCTACACTTGATGGTGCCCCAGACGCCATGATAATCGAGCAGAGCATTGATATTTTTGATGTGCTTGTCAGGATCCGTCGTACCATCGTAGGTGCCCAAAGACGGTGGTTTCTCCAGCCCCTTGAGGAGGCGTATGGCCAGGATCTCCTGAGATAACGGACCGCGAGGCTCGTCGTCACTGCTGCTACTAGTCTATGACGGAGAGCGGATGCTTCGCTCAAGAACAGGACGGGGGTTTCTGCGGGGAAATGGGGTTCGTGCCTAGCCTTTGGATCTGGGCGGAGGCGAACACTAGACTCTCCTGGTCCTCTTGGTTCCTGGGGAGTATTGGCTCCGCGGGGAGATGTGGTCACGCTTCCTGATGGTGTGGGATTCTGGTTCAGGTGGTGCCCAGCGGTCTCTTTCAAGTCGGGGAGGTGGGCTTCGGGATGGTCGGCGCTCTTTCCTCGGCGGAAGGGATCTTGGTCGGAAAGACTCCTCTAGGGCTCCAATCCTCGCTTTTTGTTGGAGGATTATGAGGTTGGTTTTGTTGAGAGATTCAAGAAGGGCAGCCACAGCCAGGTCGGTGTTGGGCGGAACAGGAACAGGCTGGTGGTCCAGGGAGGGCCGGTCTTCAACATGATCAGCACGAGTGGGGGAGGGAGACACAGTGGCTCCATCTCTCAGATGATGGGTGTCGCCTCTAAGGAAGGGTGCAGCTCCGTCAGTATCAGTTTTCCTGGCGGGGAGAAAAGAAGTTGCGAGCATCATGACGTGATCTTGGCTTGCCATGATCGAAATCTTGGACAGAGAGCTGTTTTGGTCTTGAATCTACGATGGATGTTAGACAGGGATGACAGATTTCCCACAGACAATGCCACTAATTTTTACGGCTGATCAGAACCTGAAGTGGGCCAAAGATGACGTCTGCGATGCTGGGTGTGAAAGATGGGGAGGGGGTGTACCTGCAAGGCACTCCGATGCTAAAGTAATAATCGGGCGAGAGAGAGAGAGAGAGAGAGAGAGAGAGAGAGAGAGAGAAGACAAGTACAAAATATGTATTTCGTAGGGTGATTTTGAACACCTGACCCTCTCAAATGAGAGGGTTTTTATAGGTCCCCCAGCGCGTGGCCAATGGTCCCTATTTTGGGGGCAAAATAACCGTTTCCCGAAGAATAGATAACTGCCATAAACTAGCCGTTATGACGGACAGAGGTGCCCGAAACTAGTCGTTGCTACGGGCAAAGGCGCAGTTCTGGGCACGGGCATCGTGACTGTTTCTGGATGGTGAAGTCGTGCATGATGGGCAGGAACTACCGAGGAGGAGCAAGTGATCCTTGGTGTAACACCCCAAAATAATTAGAATATTTTTTTAATTGATTTAATATAAATATTCATGATTTTCGGTGAATTTTGATGAAATATGTGGATGAATGGTGTGTTTGTATTTCGTGTTGTGAGTTAATGACGAGTTAAGGGAATAATAAGAGTGTGTGGAAAATAAGTGATTGATTAGAATTATTTTAGTGTTAATAATCTATAACAATATATAAAGACAATACATTATTTTGGTGTATCCTTTTTTTTCTTCCAATTTTACCAATAAACAAAGCATTTTATTCCACTTTACATTCTTTACAATAACCAACTGCATAGATGGTTAAAAAATTGTTTCCGTCTCACGTCTTAATTTGTTTTAGGGTTAAATATGTATAAGGTCCCTACAAATATGCCAACTTTAAGGTTTGGTCCCTCCAAAATTTTCCTTCAAACAATGGTCCTCTGAAAGTTTTTCGTCCCTAACTTTAGTTCATCCCGTTAGTTTCCACTAACAGTGGCTTATGTGGCATGCCATGTGGAAGTTTTTTGATGACGTGGCTTACATGTGGCAATGTCAACGTGGCAAAAATTGCTGACATGTATGCCACGTGGCAATTGTTTCAATTTTAATATTAATTTCATATTTGAACCCAGAAATGGTAGCTAATCTGCAGCTACTTCCTAGCTAATTCCTAGCTAATCTCTAGCTAATTTAAACACACAATTTTTGTAGCTAATTCATAGCTAATCTTTAGCTAATTTAAACACACCATTTTTGTAACATGTATGTATCTTCACCTTCTGCAAAGCACGCAGTTTCAAAAAATTTAGTAGATTTTTTCCAAACAACACTTCAATTCAAGCTACAACAAATTATTTTCATCGTGAACACATTATTAACAAAGAAAATGCCTATAAATGCAATAATTCCAAAGAGCATGAAAGTCCAAGTTGCTCCAATTGCTTCTGTCAAAGATAAGAAGGGTTGAGAAACAACATGGTTGGAAACCCAAATAGTTGTAGAAGCTATTCCTCCGCAGATTCCTCTGTATCTTAATGGACATATATCTGAACAACAGCTAAGACAGCTGTAGCATCCTAAACCAATACAAAGTTGAGAAAATACAGTTGCACACTGGTTGTTCATCTTGGTATAGACCTGAATGCAGCACATGCAACAGTAATGGTTGCAGAGGTTGCCACAACAAGTTGTTGCTGCCTTAACAAAGACTTCGGAATCAAATGGTCTGTTATGATGAACACAAAAGAGTCAAAAATATTAGGGGTGTTCATTGGTTCGGGCAAATCCGAACCAAACCGGAATGCAAACCAAACCAATGTGTTTGGGTTGGACATTTTTTCAGTTCGGGTAAAAACCGAACCGAACCAATTAAAATCGATGTTAATTGGTTCGGGCAACGGATTTCTAATTTGCTACCCGTAAATCGAAACCAAACCAATAGCAATCAACATAATTAATTCATATAATAAATTATTCATTTTAATTAAGTTATTGCTTATTTATTGAATGAAGAGAAAAATTGTAATAATAGTTACCAAATACAAATCATAATGAAAGAAACAAAAAGGTATAGTCTCTTGACATTTCCAATGAAAAACGGAACGACATCTTTCAAATTATTACAAGAATATCAATCAATGGTGAAATATAGAGAAACCAAATATCATAACCATTATAAATCAAATTCATAAATTGCAAACTATAAGTATCCGCATACCACAACCTTCTTCCCAAATGCCAAACCTCAAATTACAAGTATCTGCAAACTGCAAACCTTCAATTTTATACTATGGAATGAAATATGAGTATGCAATAAAATTGTTTTAAGTTATTGAATATTTAAGTGAAATACAACAATTGTATAACTAAGGTGATCATAACTTGTTTAAAAATATGTGTGTCATGTGTTCAAATTTTTTTTTTTCATATTTTAGTGTGTAAAAAAATAACTTAAAAAAATAATATTTTTGTATATTTATATTTAATTTATCCGATCAATCCAATCCAAACTAATCCATTGTTTTTCGGATCGGTTTGGTTTGGGTTTTATTGCAAAAATATAGAAATTCAATCCAAACAAATCCATTTATTTTTTATTGGTTCGGATATCGGATTCTCTCAAAACCGAACCAAACCGCCCCGCGAACACCCCTAAACAATATCAAGAATGCAATGCAGCTTTAACTGTAGAAATAGGAGATACATACCTTCCAAGTAAGTGGTTTATTTTATGTGTTGGTTCTTCGGCTTGAACTTCTACCAGGTGTACGTACTAGATGCAGTAGCATCGAGCATCAAACCTATCAGTTCACCTAAGGAGGGATGAGAAAACAATGTGTTACCAGAACCATCATAAGATGTATTGACACCACTCATTATACAAGCTGCAGAGACAAGAAAAATTTGCAAACAACAAGACCAACTTCAGGTCATAACACACAAGTTCAGTGGCATCTCAAAATTAACAAAACTAGAAAGCACAAGTGATAAGCTGCATGGTAAAAAAATGGTGTCGATTATGACAGTGCTTGCGAAGAAAAGATAAGAGCCACTGTTGATAAAGAAATCACTGATAATTCACGAGTACAATCATCGCCCTCACCAGATTTTCATAGGGCCTCTAAAACTTCACTTGTAGTTGATTCACTATGTCAGCCTACCCTGCCAGATCCATGGAGTGAATTAAAGACTGGTATGTTGCAAATAGAAGATAATTTATGTATAATGAAGGATTCTTCATAACTGCTAAGACTTCCTAACAGCTTCTAACTTCCATAATAAATAACCCACTAGTTCATTACAAGCTGAATTTTCGCACGTCTCCTAACTCTAACAGAAATAACAGCCTCCTAACCTCTAACAATCTCCAATTATTGAACTATTTATCCATTGGTAAGTTTCTAAAAATCAAGCCATTTCATTAATTTTGACAATCACATAACCACTGCCAGTTTAACATAACATGTAACTAATTCCATTACCATTCATAACAGCCATTCAACACAACAAGTTAGAGCAGAAAAATAGAGTTGGAACAGAAAATCAGTTCACAAACAAATTCACAGAAAACCAAATAACATCTATAGTAACATCCACAGAAAACCAAATAGCATCCACAGAAAATCAGTAACATCACACACAAAGAAAAGATGGAGCAGAGCACAATTCACAAACAAATTCACACTTTCACAACATACACAAGGAGTACAAAAAAACATTTTTGAAGATATCACAGAGTAACAACACACACACACGGATTACAGCCAGAAATTGTAACGCTCCAAATCAAATCAACAACAACAAGGTAACTACACACATCAATACAAAATTGATAAAAGAAGAAAAGTACCTCTGAAGCCGTGTCGAAACCGCCGTGCTGAGGCTCTTCCAAGGTACACAATTCCTTGTTTTGAACGAATTCTTGCTCCAATTTCATGTTTGTTACGTAATCGCAGATTTGATTTTAAAATTAGGGTTGAGTTTGAAATCGACGGTGTGGCGACGCGGCGGAAGAAGCCGTCCTATGATTGCTAGCGAGAGAGAGAAGAGAGGTTGAGCGAGATAGTCGTGAGGGAGAATTGGTGAAGGGTGGCGAGTTCGAAACAAGATGAGGAAGATGATGCGAACAAGAGGAGAGAGTCCGAGAGTGAAAGTGCGTTGCTGAAGTGATGTTGCTTTTCAATTGTAATGCATCTCTGTTCTTGGCTGTATGTGAATAGAATGAGGAATCAGGGTCTCATGCCCTTTTCTTGATTAGGAGAGCAGAAAGGAAGAATGAAAGGAGAGCAGAGATGAAGAATGAAATGATTAGGGCATTTATCGTGGAAGAGGGAGGTGGAGGAAAATAGAAGGAGAAAATCATTTCTGACGTGGCATAAGAAGAATACACAGTTGGCAAGGGATTATTGCACACTTGCGTGCCACATATCCTCCGTTAGTGGAAACTAACGGGAGGGACTAAAGTTAGGGACGGAAAACTTTCAGAGGACCAATGTTTGAAGGAATTTTTTGAGGGACTAAACTTGAAAGTTGGGATATTTGTAGGGACTAAAAACTTATTTAACCCTTTATTTTATTTGTTTTCTTTTATCTTAATTACTTTCAAAAAATTTATGGTAACAATAGGTCATGGAAAATGTATAAAAGATCAAAACCTAATACTGCGGTTATATAAAAATAAATAAATAACTTTCCGTATCTATTTAACCCATTAAAAAGGGAGAATGAAAGGAAAAAAGAAAATAGAATTAGGATAAAAAAATTATAAATACTTAACTTCTCTCATTTAACCTAATCATCAGTAAACATTCATCAAAAACAAATAAGAGAGTGTAGGAAGAGAGAAGGACTACAAGGCAAATGGTGGAGAAGAGGACACTTAAACTACTATTGATCTTTAGTAAGTTTGTAACAATCAATGTTTCACTAATTTTCTCTCAATTTAACTTTAATTCTCTGTAATTTTAGTTTCTTTTATTTAATAATTATCTCATGCAACACGGTAAAATCAGGAAATGGACGGAGGTATTCAATTGGGTAAAGTCAAAAGAAAGTTGCAGTATTATTTTGGAAGAAAATTCAATCCAACTCATATTTTTTGGATCTAGATTTTATTGTTTTTTTTTTGTGGAATTTTCATTCAAAACACATTTTTAAAACAAAGCTATACAATGATGATTTTTTTAAGAGAATAGAATACTATTCATATTTTTTTATATTTACAACTTCATTGTTTCTCCATCATATAAAATGAAATAACGGATGCAGTATAAATAAAAAGGTGCAAAATTCTTAAAAAAAGAAAATCATATGAGTTTGGTTTCTAAAAGTATTAAATATGAGTTTTTCTTCCTATTTTATCTCTTATGGCTTAACTTCCTCTCTATTTCTTCGTCTTTCTTCTTCAAAATTATTTTTGAATATTTTTATTTTTCCATCAATTATTACATTTATTTAATAAATATTAAAACAGTAAAACAGAAACAAGAAATGTATTAAAACAAATTGTAGCGGTAAGTTAAAGAGAAACAAAAATTGCATTGAAAAACTGCAAGTATAAGTTAGAGAAATTTGACATATTTAACCCTTTCAAGGTAACAAAATAAAATAGTTTATTTTTCTGACTCTTCTCATATTTAGGGGTGTACGCGGGTTGGATTGGACCGGATTTGGCCTAACCCGTTACCCAATCCGTCTAAACTTTAATAGGTTGGGTTCTTCGTCAAACCCGCAATTTCATTGTCAAAACCGACCCGAACCGACCCGTTCATTTATGGGTTGGGTTGGGTTGGGTTCGCGGGTTGCGTTTCAAATAAAAGATATGTATTTTTTATGATTCTTTTTGTCGATTTTAAAAACGTGTAACACAATTCAATACAATCATACTCATCTATCATACTCAAATTTGATGAAACGCATCATATAATATCTTATAAAATTCATCAACACGACATAACATTGATATTAGTATAAAATTCAACAAGACACGTTACTTCCATAAAATAGTTAAGTTGGAAATGATACAAAAGAAAATAAGAAATTACATTTAATATTAGAATTACGTAAACTCATTCTTCTAGTAGTATTATTGGTGGAGAATAATTTTTTTTGAAAAAATTATGGTTATTAGTGAGATACTAGTATTATATTTTTATTTAAAATTAAAATTAAAATAATAAAAGTTACTAAAGCCACATCAATGGGTTGGGTCGATGGGTCTGTGGGTTGTAAAACTCAAACCCGATACCCGACCCAAAACTATACGGATTGTTATGGGTTGGGTTGGGTATACCCGTAAATGAATGGGTTCGGGTAATTTATGGGTTGGGTTGGTTTGGATCAATGGGTTCGTGGGTCGACCCACACCCATGTACACCCCTACTCATATTGTTATTTTCTTAATCATAAAAAAAAATATAGAAGGCAGGAAAATCGTAACCGCCATAAATAGTGGTTAAGAATGCCATAAAATGTTGTTCTATCTATCTACTCAATCATATAAATACTTATTAAACAAAAATGTAAATGTAACATGTTATATTAAATACCTGCATATTTATATCAAGAAATAATGTATTTTAAAAAATATAATTAATGTTAATGTTTATTTGTTTAATAAATAGAGAGATATACTTTTTATTTATTTAATCTATATCTTCTTATAATTTAGATAATGTATTTTTATTGACACTTTTAAAAATAACATATTTATTTTTATTTTAAAAAATTGCATATTTTAAATTGTATACTTTTATAGAACTTGAATTTTAATATTGTTATAGAGATCTATTATATATGACTATATTGGTTTAATGTGCGACTGCTACATATTGCAAACAAAATTTGATATATATATATATATATATATATATATATATATATATATATATATATATATATATATATATATATATATATATATATATATATATATATATAGTTTATATTAAAATTAAACTTATGAAAACAGACGTTGTTAATATTTTCACGCGTTAGTGCAATAAAAAAAAATCAGACAGACGGATACAAGAGTGCCCGTCAGGATCAATCTTTATATATATGGTTTTTTATTGCACTAAATAAGAAATAAAACTTCCACTAAATATATAAGGTTAGTTTGTTTTGCATTTGTATACAATTATACTTTTATAATGTATATTCTCAATATACATTTCAATTAAATTTGGTGTTATACATTATAAATTATTATTTTATAATGTATATCCTCAATGTACTTTTTATATATAGAATAAAACTCAAAGCATATTTATTGATTGATCATAACTAATACATATATTAACAAATAATTCATAAAATATTGTAGAGAGAAATAAATTTCAATGATTCATATTAAAAACATATTTAAAAAACATATTTAAAAAAATAGTAATCTACCAAAATACAAATAAATTAAATAATAATTAAACAAATATTGGACATTCATCTTTCTTTAAGAGGTTTTAATCAAGAAATTGGTAATTAAAAAGAACTTTATTGTATTGCTTATTACATAAGGTTAGTTTGTTTTGCAATTGTATAAAATTATACTTTTATGTGGTTATTACTGCATTGACGATTTAATAATTTATAATGTATAACACCAAATTTTAATAAAATGTATATTGAGAATATACATTATAAAAGTATAATTGTATACAAATGCAAAACAAACTAACCTTATATATTTAATGGAAGTTAACATCTATCTGAGTGAATCACTAATTAACCTTATGTATAAAGATTAATCAGTAACTTCATATTTAATATTTTCACACGTTAGCACGGTAAAAAAAAGCGAACAAATTGGACGCTAGTAATAAAATAATGTGAATAATATTATTTATATTATGATTATTATTTACATTAAATGAGGTGAAACATTAAGGGTAAGGTGGTTTTCTATGATGGGATAAGTGTGGGTAAGATGGGGAAAGTCATATTAGGGTCCAAGGGGTAATATAAGAATAAAGAAATAAGAGAATTGGAGGTCATTCTATATGATCGTGACTTTTGAAGAAAATGAGAAGCGGCTAGAGCACAGAGAGAAGAGAAGAGGAATTCAATCCGTAGAGCTTGAAAGAGATCGTTTTCTAAGTGTAGCGAGCGATTTTGGACGCGGTTCTTAAGCGTTGGTCGCCCTCTGCGGTTGAGCTTAAACTACAGGTCGATTCATTTTTTATCCTATTGTGAGCTGATGAAGGAAGGGAAATAGATGTCTCCAATTAACCCTGCTTGCATACTGAGTTTAAACAGCGGTCTGTTAGGTTACGGATGCTATCAATGTGGGGGGGGGGCCTTCGTACTGGTTATTTGTATTTTCGCCAATACGGTTTTCTTTCTTTCTAGGACTTTCTAGCGGGGAACAAGGGTTAGGATGTTAGGACTGATGCTTTTGAATTACTGCTTTTGATTGATGGAGATATGGGATTTGGGTTTTTTGTTTAGTGTGCTCGCTAAGATCTTTTCTTTCGATCTTATGCCTACGTATTCCCGTTTACCGAAACAGGGAAATCAGAGCGTTCGTAGTTCCTCCTATTCTATGGGAGGAAATGGGTGTTTTGGTGTCTTGTTCAAAGCCCAAGACGTGAAGCGAAAGGTGATTTGTATCTTGATCAAAGCCCAAGATGTGAAGCTGAAAAGTCTATTTGTGTCTTGTTCAAAGCCCAAGACGTGAAGCTGAAGGACCTCGACTTTAGAGAGAATTTGTCATCTCTAAAGAAGGGTTTGTCTGTCACAACTGTTGGGTGACTGGTTTATAAAGGAGGATTACTTTAACCGGGATACGTGGATCCTAGTAATGCCATAATTTCCTTTATAGGGGATTTTAACCTGAATGAGAAGACTTTAACTCAGTGTAGAGCAATGCTATCTTTCCTTAGGAATTTCTCATGCTAAAAGAGGGACAGTGGCATGGATGTAGATGATCCAGAGGCTTGCCGCTTACAGCGATTAGATGAAGGGAAAGGAGTTGTTGATGTTTGTGTACTGTGAACGAGGCACAACTTTGATGCTAAAAGGTTAATTGGATTAACCAGTGGTTTTCTTATATGAAGCCTAAGAGGAGGCTAATATGTGTCTCGTACAAAGCCCGAGAGAGAGGCTAAAGGGGTTGACTCAACAGGAGAATCTTTTATGCTCAACAAGAGAGTGTTTTTTGTATCTCGTACGAAGCCCGAGATGAAGGTTAAAAGTTTTATTGGCTCAACAAGAGAGCCTTTATATCTCGTACGAAGCCCGATATGGAGGCGAAAGGGGTGATTGACTCAACGAGGGAGTCTCTTATGTGTCTCGTACAAAGCCCGAGAGAGAGGCTAAACGCTGTTTGACTCCACTGGGGAGAATTTTGGTATCTCGTACGAAGCCCGAGATGGAGGCTAAACATTTGCTTCGCTGGGAAGAATAATTGTACAAAGCCCAAGAGGAGGCTATTGTAACTGTTTCAGCTGAGTGACAGATCCAAATATACTGATTTTTAAAAGAGAAAATCAGTTCTCATATGAGTAACACTGTACTCAGGGATTTGATTTGAGGATCCGGGATATTTCCTTCTCTTTGAGGAAACGGGAAATCCAAAGGGTATTGAGACTGTCCGAGTCTGCGGGTTTCCTTCCTATTTAACGAAGGGGTCACTTGAGAATGTCTTTGAGACTCAAGGCAGTTAGACTGTCCGTGTCTAGAGTTTTGTCTTTTGTACTATGCTTTGAGAAACAGTAGTAGACTCTATGAAAGGACTGTTCTATGCAGATAACTAAGTTCTGTTCCTATACCTCTAGGAGGTCGTCGGGACAATTTGTACGAAGCCCAAGAGGAGGCTGGAAACTTTTAAGAAGCCGACGGGTCCTTGTACTAAGCCCAAGAGGAGGCTATCATTCCCGGAGGAAGAGATCATTATACGAAGCCTAAGAGGAGGCTGTGAATACTTCTAAGAAGCCGTAGGGTCCTTGTACGAAGCCCAAGAGGAGGCGGGGTTGCTTTTAGGAAGCCTGTGGGTCCTTGTACGATGCCCAAGAGGAGGCCGATGCTTTTAAGAAGCCCGTGGGTCCCCAAACCCCGAGAAATTCAAGGCAAGCTATTCACAAGGAATAAATCAAGTCAGGAAAGTTCGAGAATTTGGAAGAAACTCAAAGATGCCATTCACGGAGAATACATTCATCTTTGGGAGTAGAGTTTCTTGACAATTCCTAATGAGGACAGCCGAAGAGAAGACTGTATCTGGTAATCCTATTGGGGATCTAGCTGTCTATTTCTACGAATAAACAAAACGGCGTCACCTAGTTCTAGACGTAGTTGCCGGGGAAACTCGAAATATCTATACTATTATTACACAGTTGATATGAGTTTATGAAAGAAGACTTACAGTGAAACAGCCCCACAATACAGTTATATGTATATGAAAGCGGTAAATGAAAGCAATAACCACTTACTCGGTTGTAGAGCTTCCATGCTGTTTGGTTAGTTGTTCAACAAAGAAAGATTGAAAACAACAGTATATTCAAAATCAAAGGAGAAAGTGCTTTGAAAAAGAAAAAGATTTGGGGCTTACAGCTCAAGGAGAGGCCCAGGGTTTTATCAGTGAGCGCACTGTTGAATTTGTACAGAGGGACTTATACAAGTGACTGAGGCCCAAAATATTTCTGTACAAGGGGGTTGGGTCTTACACTCTCTTAAGAGGCCCAAAAAGATTTAAAGAAAAAGAGTGGGGCTTATAACACGAGGGTAGGCCCAATTGATTTTTTCGTTTAAAAATGGCGATCGCACCGAGGTTTTCTTTTAACGCAGAGGGACTTATACAATAAGTGAGGCCCAAATGATTTTGGTTAAAAGGGGGTTGGGTCTTACACTCTATTAGATGCCCAAAAAGTTTTGAATGGGTCTTATAGCTCGAGGAGAGGCCCAATAGGTTATTTTTAAAAGGCGACGATCGCGTCGTTTGTTTTTTACGGTATCGGGACTTATACAATACACTGAGGCCCAAAAATGGTTTGGTCAAAAAAGGATTGGGTCTTACACTCTATTAGAGACCCAAAGTGTTTTGAAAATGATTTATGAGGGTTGAATTAATCCAAAAACCCTAATTTGTTTTCAAAAATGTATTTAATTGAATAAAAATTCAATTAAAATGATCAAAATTGTTTAACATGTGAAAAACAAATTGTGATCTTGGATTAATGCTTCAAAAATTAAGTATTGACCTACAAAATAATTAGAAAGCATTAAAAGTTGCAAAATCAATGTAGAAAAAAAATATTTAATATGTTAAAAACAATTAAAATATTAATTCTTTGCAAAAATATCAATTATATGAAATAAATAATATTTTTGGGATTTTTTTATAAAATAAATTATTTTAACATTTTTGTGAATTATTAAAAAAAAGAATCAACTCAAAATCATTAAAACTCAGAGAGAAATTAATTTTTGAATCAATTAAACAAAATCACAAAATTCAAATATTTGAATTTGTGAAAAAGGCGCCAAGAACACAAGCAAGAACACGTGCGTTTTTCTGGGTTTGGCTGATTTGCGTTTTCCATCCAATCTCACTGAATACGTAATCATATCATGCAATCCACATATCATTATGCTCGTCTCAACCTCACGATCATGTTTATAACACTTAATTTCATTTAAATTAAACATAAAACATGAAATCACGAAGAAACCTCAAGAACCCTAATTTTTGCATGAAGGCTAGGATTTTTGATACACGATTCAAACAATGCAATTAATTGAGGGAAAACATTCCATGCATGATTATGAACATATGGCCAAATTATTGTGCGAGGAAATATGCATGGATTGAGAGATGACCAAGTATATGCTTACCTCCAAGCCGTGACAGCAAGTGCAATGTGATTTTTGATTTGGAGGTGTTACAGATGAGTGGTGATGATCTGAACAGCTTCCCTACATCCTATGGAGTGTGTTTGAATAGTTGGACTTGATTGAAATTGGCTGGATCAATTTATGGTACCTCAGCTGCAACTTGATTGAAAATTTGAGAAACTAGCTGGTGATTTTGTGAAATTGGTGTTTCAGAAGTGATCTAAGTGTTTGATCAGCTCATATGTGATGTATATGAGGTGTGTGAGTGATTGGTTTGATTGGAATTGCTCTCAAACTCAAAACCCGATAGCTACCTTGCTAAGAAAGGCATTTTTGCCAAGAGAAAGAGATTTTGAGGAAAGAATCTGTTAGATGGATTTGGTGTACTCAAACTGATCACAATTGAGCTCTATTTATAGTAGAGCAAGTTTGTTTTGCAAGGAATAGTGAATGGCAGCTGGTAAGTAGGTTTGGCCAATGTTGGCAAATGAAAATCCAAGTCTCCTCTAGCCATTGACTAGAGGTTAGGGCACAGAGCTTTGGTTCTCTTGGTCTTGGATAAGTCTTGACTGATTTTAGATTAGAATGGCTCAGTCCATGCCACCTTGATGCTTCCATTGAATGCTTCAATCCAAATTTGGAGTCTTGTCCCTATTTTGGCCATTCTAGGTTCAACATGCTATTTCTTGTTCCATGGACTTTGGAGGCTTGGCTCAGTGATTGTCCCCTTTAGATTTAATCCTCATATGTGCCCAAGTGGATAGGAGCATTTGAATTTGGCTGATTTTGGCAAATCGAGCAAAATTGCAAATTCTGCCTTGCCTTTGACAGATTTCAGCAAGGCAACTTGCCAATGTCATATCTCATGGTGTAAGTTGAATTTGGTAATGTTCTTGACCATTTTGGAAAGCCCTTACATGATATAACAACTGTTTGAACAAGTTTGGTTTTGATCTCTTTTGATTCCAAGTGAAAAATCCTTCTACATTTGGCAAAAAGTGAAGCAAAATCTGACTTAGTGAAATTTTCATTAAGTGTTGGAACAAAGTGTGATTTCTTGATTTTGATCACTCCATAACTCAAAATCCTTAATGAATTGGACTTATGTCTAGTTGAAGTTTTTGTAGAGGGTAATGAGGGCTACAAATCCATCTTTGGATGAGAAAAAATGGCCATGTGGTTTAGGAGTTATGACCCTCCAAAGTTAGTGTATTAGTGGTACTTTTTCCATAACTTAGAAAAATTTCTAAGTTTTATGGTTACCCCTTTTACAAGTTATCCCACTTTCTTTGGTTTTTCTTGATGAATGATGATTCAAATCATACATTAACATCATTTTAGGGTTAAAAATCCATTTTGGTGAAAAATCTCAAAAAGTCAAAGTTGACTTTTGTGCACAGTTGACTTTTTATCAGATGAATTCCAAACTGTGCAATTCTTCAGGAAATCATGTCCTTGACATAAATCAAACTTGATGAACATGTTCCATGGGTGTAATAGGGTATATTGAGGCATGTCCTAGGGTTTGGGAGCATGTCCAAGTCAAAAGTCAAAGTTATAGTTGACTTTCCTCGCGAAACCCTAGTTGTGGTGCAGATGAAATTGAGACTTATTGCTCAAGCTTCTTGGATTAATCCATTGTTCCAAATGGATCAATATAGTTCATTAGAGACGCTCAAACTCTCTCTTGAGGTCTTGGTTCATGATTTGTCCCAAAAGTCAACTTAGGGGTGAATTAGGCCAAGAAACCCTAATTCCTGATTTTTGATGTATGCATCCCCTGAGGTCAAATTGACTTGATGTTTGGGTCCATGAGGTTCCATGGAGTATATTAGGTTATGTTTTGGATCATTGGCTCATGCCCAGATGAAAATTTCCATCTGGAGGCCCTGGTCGACCAAAACCCTAATTTGGTGACACTGTCGATCTTGAAGCTTGATCCACCTAAAAGGGAGCAACCTTGTGCTTAATCCTTGGAGTGGGAGTCCTTTTGATCCATTGTGGATGTTTGAGAGGTTAGACAAGTTGAAGATCATGTCATTCCTTGATTGATCCTTTGTCTAAGGCTCTGAGAGGGCTTAAAACCCTAATTTTGATTGTAGTGGATGTTCACCCATCTTTGGGGAGATTGATGCAATAGGATGGGTCCCCCATATTGTGATGATGATTTTCACAATGATGGGAAATCTTAGTGGTCAAAATTTGGGGTATGACAGATGCCCCTATTTAATCTTCTTGGACCCAAATGTGTGAATGACGAAGGTATTCGGGCATTCGGGGTGCAAGAGGATTAAATATCGGAATACCCGAAATTTTGATGGTGGTTATGAATGGTAGCTTGCGCATTCGTCTTCTTTTGCAAAGCAATGATGCTTAGAAAAGGTAAACTTCCCCTCGATCCTGGTCTTCAGCCAAGGAACTGGTCTTAGTTTCTGATTTAAACTCCCCCTCGATCCTGGTTTCCTACCAAGGAACTGGTCTTAGTTTCTGATTTAAACTCCCCCTCGATCCTGGTTTTCTACCAAGGAACTGCTCTTAGTTTCTGATTTAAACTCCCCCTCGATCCTGGTTTCCTACCAAGGAACTGGTCTTAGTTTCTGATTTAAACTCCCCCTCGATCCTGGTTTCCTACCAAGGAACTGGTCTTAGTTTCTTTTGTCAATAAATTTTACTGACAATGGACGCTATTCGTAGCGGATTTCCCTCAAACTTCTCGCCGAATTTTCCTGGGGAGATGCCATTTGAGCGGAAAAAGTTTTGATGTCAGACTTGCTGGGGAACCCATTCGTCTGAATTGTAGAGGTACACAAACTTCTCTGTTTGGAGACGCCATTTGTCGATTCTACTGGGGAAAGCGAGTCTCTTGGGAGACTGCATTCGTTTGGGAGCTCGCATTATACTTTTCTCGGGATCTTCCCAGAAAAATGCCATATGATGGGATCCAATTTTGAGGTGCCGATGACCTTCTCATCAGCGGTCTTCTCGGAACGAGACCGACATGCTGCCGAATTTCTGATTACGAGGCTTTCCCTGTGGATTTTCCTTAATCCGGGAAAGTAGGGATATCATCTTCAATGGCGAAGAGTGATGTTTATTGAAAGTTCTCTCTGGATTTTCAGAGGTTCAAGTTATCAAAGTGGTCGAGGACCGTCTCTAATCCAGAGATAAACTGGAGGAGAGATTGCTTAGATGATTCACTTCCTAATGAGGAAAGGTCTGACAACTCGATTGAGAGGACTTATCACTAGGGGATAAGACCGACTAGAGTGATAGCGATGTAATATGAATGTGAATGTAAATCAATAATGCATGATGTATGTATGTATATGCTGACAAAACTGACGCAACATACAGACTAAAGGATGAACACGACTGGATACTCGGCCACAGTGGGGCATGTAGAAATATCGCTGGTTCCAGATAGCAATTCTGCCTTGCTTAGGAGAAACGGTCCCTGTTGGGAGCGACGCTGGTCGGGCTTAGGAGATGAGAACTCGGCCGAAGATGTCAGATGGAACATGGTCTCTGACATTGCTGATCCTTCATTCAGGCGTACTGGTCTAGAAGGAGTACTTTGATTCTGCACTTTGAGGTTCGAACACCTTTGGAGACGCGATTGATGTTCTTTCGATGTTCAACAGTCAAAAGAAATTACCATCTTTATTAAAAAGCAAAAAAAGTTTTAACAAGTAAATTCATTTTTGTTTTATTTCAAGAATCGTTAATCATGTTAACAACGTCGTTCTGTAAAGCTAAAACAAATAAGAATTACAAACAAAAGCACAAGGGCTCAAATTTTATTGATAAAATGGAGATCAGCCAAACGCGTGATTCCATTGAGTATATACAAAGTTTGAGAATGGTAATTTACAGGGAAAAGGGCTACGTTGAAACATAACGACCACTATCATTCTACCAACTTTGAATTCGAGACATCCTGAGCTTCTGTCGAAGATGACCTTGACTGGAGTTTTCCTCCGATGGATGCTATAACTGCTGCTGAGGGACTTGCCTCTGTTGAACATAGTTACTTGCCATTATCCCTAATTTTTGCCTGGATTGTACTTTGATGTTTCCAATCCATCGGGATAATTTTTCTTCATGTCTCTAACTATTGCCTGGACCGCTCTTTCGGGTTTTCAATCCACCGAGACGTTTTTTTTTTAGTTTAGGTGAAGTATTTCTTGACTACATCAACATTTGTGGGGTAGGAAAACTCCTCTCCGTCCATGGTTGCAAGTCTCAAGGCACCGCCTGAGAAAGCTTTCGTGACCACATAGGGGCCGTCATAATTCGGAGTCCATTTGCCCCGAGAGTCAGTGAGAAAAGATTGTATCTTCTTGAGCCCGAGGTCTCCTTTTCTGAAGACACGAGGTCGGACCTTTTTGTCGAACGCCCTCTTCATTCTCTGTTGATACAACTGACCGTGGCATAGTGCCGTTATTCTCTTTTCTTCGATCAAATTCAGTTCGTCATGTCGGCTTCGACACCATTCAGCTTCGGTGAGCTTGGCTTCCATCAATACTCGGATTGACGGGATCTCTACTTCTATGGGGAGTACTGCTTCCATACCATACACTAGAGAGAAAGGGGTAGCCCCTGTTGAAGTACGGACAGATGTACGATAACCGTGAAGAGCAAAGGGTAACATCTCGTGCCAGTCTTTGTAGGTTACAACCATCTTTTGAACAATCTTCTTGATGTTCTTGTTAGCCGCTCCGTTCATCTTGGGTCGGTAGGGAGATGAGTTATGGTGTTCGATCTTGAACTCTGCACACAACTCTTTCATCATCTTATTGTTCAAGTTAGATCCATTATCAGTAATGATCTCGCTTGGAACACCATAACGGCAGATGATATTATTTTTGATAAATCGGACCACCACTTGTCGGGTTACATTGGCGAATGACGCTGCTTCGACCCACTTGGTGAAGTAGTCAATGGCTACTAGAATGAACCGATGTTTGTTTGAAGCCTTGGGCTCAATCATGCCAATCATGTCGATTCCCCATATCGAGAATGGCCATGGGGAAGAAAGAACTTTGAGATGTGATGGCGGTACATGAATTTTGTCGGAGTATATCTGACACTTGTGACACCTCCTCATGTACTTGTAGCAGTCAGATTCCATTGTCAACCAATAGTACCCTGCTCCTAGAATTTTTCTCGCCATTGTGTGTCCGTTGGCATGAGTGCCAAAGGATCCTTCATGAATTTCTTTCATCAGCATTTCTGCTTCTGGTCTGTCGACGCATCGGAGCAAGACCATGTCAAAATTTCTCTTATAGAGAGTGTCACCGCTCAGGAAGAAGTTTCCAGCCAATCTTCTGAGGGTTTTTCTATCTTTTCTGGGTGCCCCAGATGGGTACTCTTGTCTCTGAAGGAAGCATTTGATATCGTGATACCAAGGTTTGTCATCTATTACTGCTTCGATCGTGAAGATGTAAGCGGGTCATTCAAGGCGCATGATGTCGGTCTTAGGTATGTCATTCCATTGACCTACACTAATCATGGAAGAAATAGTGGCTAATGCATCAGCCATGTGATTCTCATCACGAGGGATATGATGAAACTCAACTCTGTTGAAGAAAGGTAGCAACCTTCTTGTGTAGTCTTTGTAAGGAATCAATCCTGATTGGTATGTGTTCCAATCTCCTTTTATCTGATTGATAACCAAGGCTGAGTCGCCGTATACGTCCAAGTTTTTTATCCTTAAATCAATCGCTTCCTCGAGACCCATGATACATGCTTCGTATTCGGCCTCGTTGTTTGTACATTTGAACATAAGTCTGGCAGTGAAAGGAATATGGGTACCCTGAGGGGTAACAATGATTGCCCCAATTCCGTTTCCATAATGATTAACTGCTCCGTCAAAGATAAGTCCCCATTGGGAACCTGGTTCTGGCCATTCACTGGGTAACGGTTCATCACAATCTTTCATTTTTAGATACATGACATCTTCGTCTGGGAAGTCAAACCCGATTGATTCTTGATCGTCAATCGGTTGATGAGCCAAATGGTCGGCTAAACTACTCCCCTTAATGGCTTTTTGAGCATGGTACTCTATGTCATATTCTGATAGTAGCATCTGCCAACGGGCAATCCTTCCCGTGAGAGCAGGCTTTTCAAAGACGTACTTGATTGGATCCATCTCGGAGACCAACCAAGTAGTGTGACGAATCATATACTGGCGAAGACGTTTGGCTGCCCAAGCCAAAGCACAACAAGTTTTCTAGAGCATAGTATATCGAGTCTCGCAATCGGTGAATTTCTTGCTCAGATAGTAAATGGCAGACTCTTTCCTTTTCGTTTCGTCTTGTTGGCCAAGTACACATCCCATTGAGTCCTTTAGGACTGTGAGGTAAATGATCAGTGGTCTTCCTTCCACTGGATGTGATAGAATCGGAGGATTCAACAGATATTCCTTGATACTGTCAAAGGCGGTTTGGCAATCTTCTGACCAAACGCAATCCTGGTTCTTTTTCAGTAATTTGAAGATCGGCGCACAAGTAGCGGTCATAAGGAATATGAACCTGGAGATGTAGTTAAAACCTCCCAGGAATCCTCTGACTTGTTTTTCAGTTTTCGGAGAAGGCATTTCTTGAATGGCCTTGACCTTGTCAGGATCAACCTCAATTCCTTTCTGGCTGACGATGAACCCTAGTAGTTTCCCTGAACGGACACCGAAGGTGCACTTGTTAGGATTCAAGCGGAGCTTGAATTTTCTTAGACGTTCGAACAATTTTGACAGATGTTCAACGTGCTCACTCTCTGTTTTTGATTTTGCAATCATATCATCGACATACACTTCGATTTCCTTGTGTATCATGTCATGAAACAGAGTAGTCATGGCCCTTTGATAGGTTGCCCCGGCGTTCTTCAAACCGAACGGCATTACCTTGTAACAAAAGGTGCCCCATGGGGTAATGAACGAAGTTTTCTCCATGTCTTTCGGCGCCATTTTGATCTGGTTATAGCCCGAGAATCCATCCATGAAGGAGAATACTTTGAACTTTGTTGTGCTGTCAACCAGCATGTCAATGTGTGGTAAAGGAAAGTCGTCCTTTGGACTTGCCTTGTTTAGATCTCTGTAATCAACACACATTCTGACCTTTCCGTCCTTTTTGGGAACGGGTACGATGTTGGCTAACCATTGAGGATATTCTGACGTGGTGAGGAAACCCACGTCAATCTGTTTCTATACCTCCTCTTTGATTTTGATAGCCATGTCCGGGTGAGTCCGTCTCAACCTTTGCTTTATTGGCGGACATTCTGATCTCAACGGTAAGTGATGTTCCACGATGCTGGTATCCAACCCTGGCATATCCTGATAGGACCAAGCGAATACATCAGGGAATTCTTTGAGAAGCTTTATCAAACTTTCTTTGACAGTTGGATTGAGCAGTGCCCCAATCCTGATTTCTTTTCTCTCTTGCTCTGAACCCAAGTTTACCGTTTCCAATGGTTCTTTGTGAGGTTCAATGGACCTTTCCTCTTGTCTGAGTAGTCGGGAGATCTCTTCTGGAATTTTGTTGTCATTTTCTTCTTCAGCCTCGAATACCGGGAACTCAAAGTTGGGAGAAGGCATCGGATCGTATGTTTCAACTGGGTTTAAAACAAGCAATCTGCATGACGTGATGATTCGTGTTTAGAAGAGATAGAGAAAATGCAAGTGTGTGCAGTGTTTTATTTTACTGCTTGTTTTTATTTGAATTGTTATTTAGGATTACCATTTTCTGAAAAATGAAAAGAGAAAACAGCAATTAATGCGGAAATTACAGAACGACGTTATTTTATTAATGAACAAGTCGATCTTTGAAACTACAGCCCTATAAAACAAAACTCTGTCACTTTGGGCAAAGCGAAGAGGGAAAATTTACAGAAAGCGAGCCCTATCAAAACATCCGTTTCACCTGGGCAGGGTGAAAGGTTAAAGATGGCAATTACTTTGACTGATGGACGACCTTCGGAACATCGACAGCAACCCGTTGACGGCGAACTCCTCGGTGAATCACAAAGTCTGGCACCTTCCTTGATTTGTCTTCAGAAATGACGCTGATTTCTGGTGGAGTAGGATCATTGGAGTCTGTCTCCCAGGCAGAATTGTCGTAGGAGGATTCCTCAGTTGCATTTTGCAGAGTATTGGTGCTCTCAGGTACATCTCCCCATCCAGTTGGCTGGATATCTTCGAGCCTGATACGAGAGCTTTCGGGAGCGGTGTACTTGACCATATAGTCGTATTTTCCACTCGGTTGTCCCAAGGTGTCCCACACTTCTTTAGAACTAGAGGGGTCATCCCTCTCGATGGCGTTGACCTCGGGAAAAGCATAGTTGATGAATTCAAGTCCTGCAAATGTTGCAAATTCATCTTCATGTTAAGTAGTTTCTGAATGACCTGAGTGTTGATCCCATGACATGGTGGGGACACAGGTATTCTGTTCAATGACGGTCAGCTGCGTTTCATTGTTCGGCTGACTTTCTTGCCCCAAGTTTCCTGGGTAAGGCTGCCACATTGGCAGACCATCCATTGGGCCATAGTAGTTGTAGTCAAAGTTGTCTTTCATCAGAGTGTCCTCCTCCAATGAATTTGGCGGAGCACGACATCCTTCCGGATCACAATCTCCATATATCATTTCGACATCTGATCTTGGTATAAATCTCGGACTTTCTGTAGGAAAGCAAAAAGGCATAGGCACCTCTTCCTGAGACATATAACCGTCCTCGTTAAGATAGGACTTCCATTCTTCATTTGTGTCAGAGGGATCTTCCTCATTGATAGCATGAACTGCTTGAGACACTGGGTGAAGGAAACCTCCACTGTGGAAGAAGTTTTGAAGGGGATGAAGACTTTCATCGTTAGCAGTTGTCTGGGTACAGGTTGTAGAAAAACCAAGACCCTTCTTTGTTTTATTGTCAGTGGGAATGACAAGCTGTCCCTATCCTTTTGTATCGGTACTCTTGACCGCTTTGATAGCATCTTTGTATGAGGAAATTGATGTTCCTCCTTCAGATTGATCGTCTTTGCTCACCGACAGTGCTTGGAACTGAGTTCCAATAACCTCCTCGGGTTTTATACCAGTAGATGATGACAAGTTATTCACAAGCAAGGCATGTTCCCCACAAACCGTGACAAGTTGATCGTTCTGAACGAACTTTAGCTTTTGGTGGAGGGTTGAAGTGACCGCTCCAACCTGATGTATCCAAGGTCTTCCTAATAAACAACTGTATGTTGCCCGGATGTCCATGATCTGGAAAGTGACTTGGAAAGTATGAGGACCAATAGTTATGGGAAGATCAACTTCGCCGATAACTATTTTTCTGGATCCGTCGAATGCTTTGACGACGACCTCGCTGACTCTCATCGAAGGGCCTTTGAATGATAATTGCATCAAAGTGGACTTCGGGCTAACATTCAGGGATGACCCTATGTCTACCAGTACGCTGGCTAAAGTATCGTCCTGGCAGTTAACTGTGATATTGAGCGCCATGTTATGACGGTGACCTTCTTCAGGTAATTCATCATCACTAAATCCCAAATTGTTGCAGGAAGTGATGTTAGAGACAATGCTATCGAAATGTCTGATTATTACATCCTGTTCCACAAAGGCTTGCTCCAAGACTTTCTGTAGAGCCTCTCTGTGTGCTTCTGAACTGAGTAACAGTGATAATACCGAGATCTTTGAAGGAGTCTGTAACAGTTGATCAACAATGTTGTATTCACTCCTTTGGATGAGCTTCGGCATCTCATCATCATTTTTCAAAAGGTCGGGATTACTAGATTGACCGACTGGTGGATCAGGAGTTTCCGTCTGAAGTTCCTTTTCCTTGTTAGGTTCCCCAACCCCTCGGTTGAAGATTCTATCACTCCGTGTTACTCGACTGATGTCTGCAATGTTCACAACGGAGGGTAATGGAATTTCCTTTCCATTCTCAATAGTCATTGCACCGTATTTGTAAGGGATAGCCTTAGCTGATTCATACAGTAATGGTCCCGGCAAATATATGACTATGGGAACCCTCTAATTTTTCTGACCATCATAAGTAATCTCGATCCGTTCCCAGTTGGGAACTTTAGATTCGTCAAGTAGAGGGATAATGGCAAAAACATCCCTGGTATGGTGATGACCAGAGATTGTGACAACATCCTCGACTTGATTGGCAAGGTAGTTCGGCGACCAGTTAATGGGTCCGGAACCTGGATATGGACGAATTTATCCACGATCCACCTACCCCTGGAGAGCTGCTCTCACAAGGTAACACCCTTGGTTACTTTCCGAATAGACGCTACAATGGTCGTAATTGTGTGGTGGCACCTGGCCACGCCCACTTTGAATACAATGTAACCTCACTAGGTTAGCTTCCACAGATCGGACATCCTGACTTTGACGACGAGTAGGATTCCTGTTACTGATACTAATCTGCTGAGTATCTTCATCCATATAGATTGGCATCCACCAATGATTTAACAAGTGCTGAAGTGCCTCCTGGACAAGGGTACAACCTCGATCATTTTCGTAACCTGCTTTACAGTTTTGATAGTCGTGTGATATTAAGAATCTGAGTCGGACCTGCTCAGCATGTAACTCTACTAAGTTGGTATTCATCACGCGAATATCAAAAATCTGAACCATGTTGATCTGATAGGAATTCCTATCATGGTAGTCTTGAATCCATCCAAGATCCATCTGACGCTGGAGGGCCTCTTGTATGAAAGAGCATCCCTGTTTATTTACCGAGCAAGTCAGACAGGAACTGTAATCGTACCACGGCAGATTATGATACTGGCTTTGCCTTGAGTGCATTGCCACCAAGTTGACATTCATTGCACGGATGTCGTGGTTCTGAATGACGTTAGAATTCGTGTAGACCATGTTAACTCTTCGAACTCAGTGCTCTTGGATCCATCCGAGATCCATCTGTTCCTGCAGAGCTGCTTGCACCACAGAACATCCTTGGTTGTCTTTAGAGCAGATATCACACTGGTGATAGTTATGAGGTGGCACATGGCCATATCCACTCTGTCTACAATGCATCTTGACCAGATTAGTTTTAACCAAGAGTACATTGTGAATTTGATAGACGTTGTTAGTCTCTTTCTCAATCAGATTGACTGCAGCCTTCTCGTGTTGAGGTAGCGGATTCGTGAGAACATTAGGATTTGTATCCTTGAAGGATAAGACCCCGCTCCTAACAAGTTTTTGCACGTCAGACTTGAAATTGAGACAAGTCTATATGTTATGCCCTGAACCTCCTTGATGATAAGGGCAAGTTTGATCCACCTTAAACCAAAAAGGCGGATTTTCCAGTACTGTAAGAGGAGATTTAGTCTGAATGTGCCCCTTAGCCAGTAGTAACGGAAATAATTCTGCGTACAACATGGGTATAGGATCAAATCGTGGTGGCCGTGTTGTACGGTTGTTGTTATATGGAGGACAAGCCTGCTGAAGAGGTTGTTGTGTCCTTTGCTGGTCAGGTTGGCTCTGCGCAACCTGAGGTTGACACGTAGGAATAGGCGCAAGGTTGATAGCAGGAGTCACGGCCGCTACTGGTTGATATCGACGCCTTTGCTTTCCGAGAGAGATATTCCCAATATCTTGCTCTTTTTTCTTAGGGAGAGCACTACCATATTTTTTAGTACCGCTCGTCGATCCAGTGTCTTTTACCAAACGGCCTTCTCGGACGGCTTCCTCAAGACGTACGCCCATGCCCACCATCTCGGTGAAATCACTGGGCGCACTAGCAACCATTCGGTCATAGTAAAATGAGATTAAGGTCTTTAAGAAGATCTTTGTCATCTCTTTTTCCTCAAGAGGTGGACAAATTTGAGCGGCAATTTCACGCCATCTTTGAGCATACTCCTTAAAGGTTTCCTTGTCTTTTTGCGACATCGATCTGAGTTGATCTCTGTCAGGTGCCATGTCCAAATTGTATTTGTATTGTTGGACGAAGGCAGTGCCAAGATCTCTGAATATGCTGATCGTGGCACGGTTTAAACCCATGTACCATTTGAGTGCAGCACCGGTTAAACTATCCTGAAAGTAGTGAATCAGTAGGTCCTGATTCTCCGTCTGAGCTGACATTCGCCGAGCGTACATCACCAGATGGCTCTGAGGGCAAGAGTTACCCTTGTATTTTTCAAAGTCGGGCACTTGGAATTTGTGCGGGACTTTCACATTGGGGACCAAGCAGAGGTCTGCGGCGTCCTTTCCGAATAGATCCTGACCGCGAATAGCTTGCAATTCCTTCTGCATTTCCAAGAACTGCTCCTGGAATTCATCCATTCTATCAAACATAGTTTCCTTTTTACCAGCAGGTATTGGTGGAATCTGTCCTTCTGGGACAGTGTGCACCACAGGGGGTGGTACCGTGACTACGGCAGTGAGTCTTGGCGTTTCCCGAAGTTTGTAACCTTCAGGAGTCTTCAGTATGCCCTTGGCATCTTCTCTTTCCCGAAGTTTGTAACCTTCAGGCCCAACGGCTTCTGTTGCAATTCCCTGATCTTCAGTGATCGGCGGAACATATCCTTCCGGGATATAGTTAACAGGCATGCCCCAAGGACAATCTTTCGGTATCTGATACCTAGGATCATACCTTTCCACTATAGGCGTTGAGGTGATCTCTGAGATCACAGTTCTTTGTAGCTGAGCTTCTGCCATGGCTTGCATGTCGTTACGAAGCTTTCTCATATCCTCCCTTAGAGCGTCGATTTCTTCTTTCAACTCTGTGTTTTCTTCCTCAAGATCATCCATCTTTTTCTGACGATTAGCCCGAGTATTGTACGAATGAGACAGTTTGACTCTAGAACCGAGACACAAACGTGAGATTCGTAGGTAAGAAGAATGTGTGATGTGAGAATGATGAATGCAATGATTATATTAATTGTTTTTTTTTGTTTAATCAAAATAAACTTCGACAATTAGATTGGAAATATCAAACGGTGGGGAAACCCCTTTTTATTGAAATTCAAAGGATTACAGAAATGGAAATACAGTAGATTACAAGCTGCAGAAACAGAAACCTAAGCTAATGGGTCCCGAGTCCTCTCTGAAGAGAAATCGGGTGCTGATTCTGGTATCTTCCTTTTCTTTCTCTTTTAGTAATTGCTGTATTTTGATGCACTCTACGTTGAGGGTGCGGTACTTGTTCTTCCAAGACCTTCTTTCCCGTTGAACTTTGTTGAGAGTAACCTGAAGCCTTTCAGTTTTCGTCATGAAGTACATGACAGATTCCCTTGGCGGAAGAATTCCGTAACGAGGATAAGGCATCTTTAGCTTGAGAGCTCTAGTTTGTACCCAGTGGAGATAAGGCTCCACCGAGACACAGTCCAGTTTTCCTAGAGACTCTCGTCCTTTCTTATGAACGTGTTTCCAAGCATGCACTATTTCCATCTTCAGTGCTCTGTCATTTTCTCCTTCCTTGAAGAAAAGACCTTCCAGATGAACACCCAGTGGGATGTGTCTCATCGGGTATCCAAATTGACGACGAACCAATACCGGGTGATAGTTGATTCCTCCTTTAGTTCCTATGAGGGGTACGTTGGGGAAGTTTCCACAATGGTCAATGATCCTGATTCCATCATAGATCCTATTACACCAATCTATATCAGAGTTGGTGAGAGACATGATCTTCTGCGACCAACGTAAGACACTCTTGCAATCCCAAAAAGCAGCAGACTTGGGTAAGTGCGAGATAAACCATTTATAAAGCAAAGGTACACAGCATGTGATCTCCCCTTCACTGTACAAATTTCCTAAGTGTACAAAATGATACGCATCTGCGAGCAAAGTCGGCACAGGGTTTCCAATGAGAAAAACCTTAATGGCATTAATATCGACGAAGTTATTGATGTTGGGAAACAAAAATAACCCGTAGGTGAGCAAGACAAAGATGCTTTCAAAAGCAGTCACGTTCCCTATACTAGCAAAGTACAGAGCTTTCTTTGTTAAGAACTGGGCTGGCAAACCTTGGATGCCACCCTTAGTAGTCATGTGAGTCCTGACCTCAGACTCGTCCAAATGAATTGCTCTTGCAATGGTTTGACTCTTTGGAATTTCTTCCAGTCCAGAAAATAGAGCCCGATCAGTGATATGTAAATCAATCAGATGAGAATACTCCTCCAGCGTTGGTGCTAGCTGGTAATCCGGGAATGTGAAACAATGATAAACCGGATCGTAGAATTGAATTAGCGCATCCATGATCCCCTCAATCACATGGACTCATAACAGTGGTAGCAAACCTCCGTACTTGGCTCTGAAAGCCTCAGGGCTAGTGATCATCCTTGCCAACCTTCTCAAATCCTCTAGTTTTGGAACCTTGAAGGTGTACGTATGAGTCCTCCTTCTACCGAAATCCATTAACGTAATCCTCTTCTCTGATATTTGCAATCACAGTCTTAGTTTAACTTGAAAAACAGAGAGACTAGGAGAGAAGTTTTTTGAATGTTTTAATGTTTTATTAAATGAATGCATGAATGCAGCACACAAAAACATAGAAAAAACATGGGGTCAAAGGGTCGTTCTCATGAAGTCAAGGCTCTACCCATCCCCAAAGGTTTATACTAAGGTGATTTTTGTACCTGTACTCATTATCATCAGCTCCTCCCAGGAAAGCAAAATAACAAGCGGATCGCCAGCGAGTTGTAGAGCAATCTTAGAGTAAGTGCCATTCACCGAGAATAGATCATCAGCCTCAAATGAGGGTAGTATCGCGTAACAACTATTTCCGATAGTTTCCGCACTATGAAAGGGTTTGGCTCCTCAGCTTCTCAGACTTAACAACCGGCCCATTGGCTAAGAGAGTGAATGGGTTGCGTTGGTCAGCCTCCACTGAGGTTGATGGTCGACCCCGTCGCCATCACTTATCTTAAGTGTATACTCATTCTTTCCACATATGGCATCACCCGCATTCCCATTAGCAGAAAAATAAACATGTATAGCAATTAGGAAAAGCAGTATATATATTTGTCCTAAACATCCTAGACCTTTAAAGCTATGAATCCTAAGTTCCTGACAGAAATGGGTTCCCCGACGGAAGCCCCAATCTGTGGTATTCTCACAAGAGAAGAGAAATGGAAGAAAGAAAACAGAGACGAACAGGCCCCACGGTGGGCGCCATTTTTTCCATAGCGAGCAATTTTGGACGCGGTTCTTAAGCGCTGGTCGCCCTCTGCGGTTGAGCTTAAACTACAGGTCGATTCATTTTTTATCCTATTGTGAGCTGATGAAGGAATGGAAATAGATGTCTCCAATTAACCCTGCTTGCATACTGAGTTTAAACAGCGGTCTGTTAGGTTACGGA
This sequence comes from Lathyrus tuberosus, assembly GCA_022829125.1. Classification (NCBI taxonomy): domain Eukaryota; kingdom Viridiplantae; phylum Streptophyta; class Magnoliopsida; order Fabales; family Fabaceae; genus Lathyrus; species Lathyrus tuberosus. The sequence continues at coordinate 5,124,854 of JALAZF010000289.1, read as the reverse complement.
TGCTATCAATGTGGGGGGGGGGGCCTTCGTACAGGTTATTTGTATTTTCGCCAATACGGTTTTCTTTCTTTCTAGGACTTTCTAGCGGGGAACAAGGGTTAGGATGTTAGGACTGATGCTTTTGAATTACTGCTTTTGATTGATGGAGATATGGGATTTGGGTTTTTTGTTTAGTGTGCTCGCTAAGATCTTTTCTTTCGATCTTATGCCTACGTATTCCCGTTTACCGAAACAGGGAAATCAGAGCGTTCGTAGTTCCTCCTATTCTATAGGAGGAAATGGGTGTTTTGGTGTCTTGTTCAAAGCCCAAGACGTGAAGCGAAAGGTGATTTGTATCTTGATCAAAGCCCAAGATGTGAAGCTAAAAAGTCTATTTGTGTCTTGTTCAAAGCCCAAGACGTGAAGCTGAAGGACCTCGACTTTAGAGAGAATTTGTCATCTCTAAAGAAGGGTTTGTCTGTCACAACTGTTAGGTGACTGGTTTATAAAGGAGGATTACTTTAACCGGGATACGCGGATCCTAGTAATGCCATAATTTCCTTTATAGGGGATTTTAACCTGAATGAGAAGACTTTAACTCAGTGTAGAGCAATGCTATCTTTCCTTAGGAATTTCTCATGCAAAAAGAGGGACAGTGGCATGGATGTAGATGATCCAGAGGCTTGCCGCTTACAGCGATTAGATGAAGGGAAAGGAGTTGTTGATGTTTGTGTACTGTGAACGAGGCACATCTTTGATGCTAAAAGGTTAATTGGATTAACCAGTGGTTTTCTTATATGAAGCCTAAGAGGAGGCTAATATGTGTCTCGTACAAAGCCTGAGAGAGAGGCTAAAGGGGTTGACTCAACAGGAGAATCTTTTATGCTCAACAAGAGAGTGTTTTTTGTATCTCGTACGAAGCCCGAGATGGAGGCTAAAAGTTTGATTGGCTCAACAAGAGAGCCTTTGTATCTCGTACGAAGCCCGAGATGGAGGCGAAAGGGGTGATTGACTCAACGAGGGAGTCTCTTATGTGTCTCGTACAAAGCCCGAGAGAGAGGCTAAACGCTGTTTGACTCCACTGGGGAGAATTTTGGTATCTCGTACGAAGCCCGAGATGGAGGCTAAACATTTGCTTCGCTGGGAAGAATCATTGTACAAAGCCCAAGAGGAGGCTATTGTAACTGTTTCAGCTGAGTGACAGATCCAAATATACTGATTTTTAAAAGAGAAAATCAGTTCTCATATGAGTAACACTGTACTCAGGGATTTGATTTGAGGATCCGGGATATTTCCTTCTCTTTGAGGAAACGGGAAATCCAAAGGGTATTGAGACTGTCCGAGTCTGCGGGTTTCCTTCCTATTTAACGAAGGGGTCACTTGAGAATGTCTTTGAGACTCAAGGCAGTTAGATTGTCCGTGTCTAGAGTTTTGTCTTTTGTACTATGCTTTGAGAAACAGTAGTAGACTCTATGAAAGGACTGTTCTATGCAGATGACTAAGTTCTGTTCCTATACCTCTAGGAGGTCGTCGGGACAATTTGTACGAAGCCCAAGAGGAGGCTGGAAACTTTTAAGAAGCCGACGGGTCCTTGTACTAAGCCCAAGAGGAGGCTATCATTCCCAGAGGAAGAGATCATTATACGAAGCCTAAGAGGAGGCTGTGAATACTTCTAAGAAGCCGTAGGGTCCTTGTACAAAGCCCAAGAGGAGGCGGGGTTGCTTTTAGGAAGCCTGTGGGTCCTTGTACGATGCCCAAGAGGAGGCCGATGCTTTTAAGAAGCCCGTGGGTCCCCAAACCCCGAGAAATTCAAGGCAAGCTATTCACAAGGAATAAATCAAGTCAGGAAAGTTCGAGAATTTGGAAGAAACTAAAAGATGCCATTCACGGAGAATACATTCATCTTTGGGAGTAGAGTTTCTTGACAATTCCTAATGAGGACAGCCGAAGAGAAGACTGTATCTGGTAATCCTATTGGGGATCTAGCTGTCTATTTCTACGAATAAACGAAACGGCGTCACCTAGTTCTAGACGTAGTTGCCGGGGAAACTCGAAATATCTATACTATTATTACACAGTTGATATGAGTTTATGAAAGAAGACTTACAGTGAAACAGCCCCACAATACAGTTATATGTATATGAAAGCGGTAAATGAAAGCAATAACCACTTACTCGGTTGTAGAGCTTCCATGCTGTTTGGTTAGTTGTTCAACAAAGAAAGATTGAAAACAACAGTATATTCAAAATCAAAGGAGAAAGTGCTTTGAAAAAGAAAAAGATTTGGGGCTTACAGCTCAAGGAGAGGCCCAGGGTTTTATCAGTGAGCGCACTGCTGAATTTGTACAGAGGGACTTATACAAGTGACTGAGGCCCAAAATATTTCTGTACAAGGGGGTTGGGTTTTACACTCTCTTAAGAGGCCCAAAAAGTTTTAAAGAAAAAGAGTGGGGCTTATAACACGAGGGTAGGCCCAATTGATTTTTTCGTTTAAAAATGGCGATCGTGCCGAGGTTTTCTTTTAACGCAGAGGGACTTATACAATAAGTGAGGCCCAAATGATTTTGGTTAAAAGGGGGTTGGGTCTTACACTCTATTAGAGGCCCAAAAAGTTTTGAATGGGTCTTATAGCTCGAGGAGAGGCCCAATAGGTTATTTTTAAAAGGCGACGATCGCGCCGTTTGTTTTTTACGGTATCGGGACTTATACAATACACTGAGGCCCAAAAATGGTTTGGTCAAAAAAGGATTGGGTCTTACACTCTATTAGAGACCCAAAGTGTTTTGAAAATGATTTATGAGGGTTGAATTAATCCAAAAACCCTAATTTGTTTTCAAAAATGTATTTAATTGAATAAAAATTCAATTAAAATGATCAAAATTGTTTAACATGTGAAAAACAAATTGTGATCTTGGATTAATGCTTCAAAAATTAAGTATTGACCTACAAAATAATTAGAAAGCATTAAAAGTTGCAAAATCAATGTAGAAAAAAATATTTAATATGTTAAAAACAATTAAAATATTAATTCTTTGCAAAAATATCAATTATATGAAATAAATAATATTTTTGGGATTTTTTGATAAAATAAAATATTTTAACATTTTTGTGAATTATTAAAAAAAAGAATCAACTCAAAATCATTAAAACTCAGAGAGAAATTTATTTTTGAATCAATTAAACAAAATCACAAAATTCAAATATTTGAATTTGTGAAAAAGGCGCCAAGAACACAAGCAAGAACACGTGCGTTTTTCTGGGTTTGGCTGATTTGCGTTTTCCATCCAATCTCACTGAATACGTAATCATATCATGCAATCCACATATCATTATGCTCGTCTCAACCTCACGATCATGTTTATAACACTTAATTTCATTTAAATTAAACATAAAACATGAAATCACGAAGAAACCTCAAGAACCCTAATTTTTGCATGAAGGCTAGGATTTTTTATACACGATTCAAACAATGCAATTAATTGAGGGAAAACATTCCATGCATGATTATGAACATATGGCCAAATTATTGTGCGAGGAAATATGCATGGATTGAGAGATGACCAAGTATATGCTTACCTCCAAGCCGTGACAGCAAGTGCAATGTGATTTTTGATTTGGAGGTGTTACAGATGAGTGGTGATGATCTGAACAGCTTCCCTACACCCTATGGAGTGTGTTTGAATAGTTGGACTTGATTGAAATTGGCTGGATCAATTTGTGGTACCTCAGCTGCAACTTGATTGAAAATTTGAGCAACCAGCTGGTGATTTTGTGAAATTGGTGTTTCAGAAGTGATCTAAGTGTTTGATCAGCTCATATGTGATGTATATGAGGTGTGTGAGTGATTGGTTTGATTGGAATTGCTCTCAAACTCAAAACCCGATAGCTACCTTGCTAAGAAAGGCATTTTTGCCAAGAGAAAGAGATTTTGAGGAAAGCATCTATTAGATGGCTTTGGTGTACTCAAACTGATCACAATTGAGCTCTATTTATAGTAGAGCAAGCTTGTTTTGCAAGGAATAGTGAATGCCAGCTGGTAAGTAGGTTTGGCCAATGTTGGCAAATGAAAATCCAAGTCTCCTCTAGCCATTGACTAGAGGTTAGGGCACAGAGCTTTGGTTCCCTTGGTCTTGGATAAGTCTTGACTAATTTCAGATGAGAATGGCTCAGTCCATGCCACCTTGATGCTTCCATTGAATGCTTCAATCCAAATTTGGAGTCTTGTCCCTATTTTGGCCATTCTAGGTTCAACATGCTATTTCTTGTTCCATGGACTTTGGAGGCTTGGCTCAGTGATTGTCCCCTTTAGATTCAATCCTCAGATGTGTCTAAGTGGATAGGAGCATTTGAATTTGGCTGATTTTGGCAAATCGAGCAAAATTGCAAATTCTGCCTTGCCTTTGACAGATTTCAGCAAGGCAACTTGCCAATGTCATATCTCATGGTGTAAGTTGAATTTGGTAATGGTCTTGACCATTTTGGAAAGCCCTTACATGATATAACAACTGTTTGAACAAGTTTGGTTTTGATCTCTTTTGATTCCAAGTGAAAAATCCTTCTACATTTGGCAAAAAGTGAAGCAAAATTTGACTTAGTGAAATTTTCACTAAGTGTTGGAACAAAGTGTGATTTCTTGATTTTGATCACTCCATAACTCAAAATCCTTAATGAATTGGACTTAGGTCTAGTTGAAGTTTTTGTAGAGGGTAATGAGGGCTACAAATCCATCTTTGGATGAGAAAAAATGGCCATGTGGTTTAGGAGTTATGACCCTCCAAAGTTAGTGTATTAGTGGTACTTTTTCCATAACTTAGAAAAATTTCTAAGTTTTATGGTTACCCCTTTTACAAGTTATCCCACTTTCTTTGGTTTTTCTTGATGAATGATGATTCAAATCATACATTAACATCATTTTAGGGTTAAAAATCCATTTTGGTGAAAAATCTCAAAAAGTCAAAGTTGATTTTTGTGCACAGTAGACTTTTTATCAGATGAATTCCAAACTGTGCAATTCTTCAGGAAATCATGTCCTTGACCTAAATCAAACTTGATGAACATGTTCCATGGGTGTAATAGGGTATATTGAGGCATGTCCTAGGGTTTGGGAGCATGTCCAGGTCAAAAGTCAAAGTTACAGTTGACTTTCATCGCGAAACCCTAATTGTGGTGCAGATGAAATTGAGACTTATTGGTCAAGCTTCTTGGATTAATCCATTGTTCCAAATGGATCAATATAGTTCATTAGAGACCCTCAAACTCTCTCTTGAGGTCTTGGTTCATGATTTGTCCCAAAAGTCAACTTAGGGGTGAATTAGGTCAAGAAACCCTAATTCCTGATTTTTGATGTATGCATCCCCTGAGGTCAAATTGACTTGATGTTTGGGTCCATGAGGTTCCATGGAGTATATTAGGTTATGTTTTGGATCATTGGCTCATGCCCAGATGAAAATTTCCATCTGGAGGCCCTGGTCGACCAAAACCCTAATTTGGTGACACTGTCGATCTTGAAGCTTGATCCACCTAAAAGGGAGCAACCTTGTGCTTAATCCTTGGAGTGGGAGTCCTTTTGATCCATTGTGGATGTTTGAGAGGTTAGACAAGTTGAAGATCATGTCATTCCTTGATTGATCCTTTGTCTAAGGCTCTGAGAGGGCTTAAAACCCTAATTTTGATTGTAGTGGATGTTCACCCATCTTTGGGGAGATTGATGCAATAGGATGGGTCCCCCATATTGTGATGATGATTTGCACAATGATGGGAAATCTTAGTGGTCAAAATTTGGGGTATGACACTAAGAACTAAGGTAAGGGGTTTAATCACGTTTATTATAATTGATATTGTATTAAAGTGTGGGTAGGTTTGTGTTTTGTGCGATGAATTTGATGGAGATTGATGGAATTGGTAAAAACCATGTATTTGAGTGAACGAATGAATTAATCCTTGGTGAATACATGATGATTAGGACCCCTAAATAAATGTTATACGTTGTTATACATGTTATACAATCGTAGGATTTTGATTTACGAAACTGGTACTTTTTACGGAATCGAATTCGAAGGTCCGGAAGGCCTCCAACAGCAGAAAATCACAGGCTGAGCAGTGTTGTCTCGCCTGCAGTCGCCCCAGATTCGTCGGGCGAGCTTCAAGCGAGGGCAGTAAACTGAATCTTCGAAGTGTCGTAACTTGAGTTTCGTGAGTCCGTTTGACGTGTCGTTCGATGCATTGGAAAGCTGACGTGATGAACTACATTATGATTGAATTATATGAGTGTTTTGATGCATGATTCCAGTATCTATTTGTTTATGAGATTGATTTATAACATGTTGCTATGCTATGAAGTGTTATTTTATGATAAACATGATGTTGATTATGATGTTTTATTGTGGTGATTTGTTAATGCTGTTATTGTGACGTAAATGATGTGATTCATGATGATGATTTGGTGATGTGCGTGTGCAAATATGTTACATGATATCGTGATAATTTATGATGGTTTATGATGTTGAAATATTATGATTTGGTGTAGGTAATGTCTATTGTGATGTATTATTGTCGTATTGTGAAAATATGTTGAATCATATGAGTGTTGGAATAAATGGGTATTGAAATGGTATGGGATTTGGGACTGTTCTGGTGCAGAAAATGCAACAGGAAGTTGTTGTCACGAGGCTTTCGCTAGGCGAGCTTTCTGCGTTGCCGGACGAAGCAAATTCGCTCGAGCTTCGCTGGGCGAGATGAGAGGCGAAGGAAGGGTGGAAAAGAGGTGCTCTTGGAAAATGTATGGGGGGTGTTTTTGCTCCAGCTTTTCCAGGTGAGCCACAGACGAACAGACTGTTTCGCCGGGCGAGTCTCAGGCGAGGGGCAGCTGGCAGAATTATTTCTAAAACTTCGAAAATTCATAACTCGAGCGGTGAGTGTCCGATCGACGCATGGTTTGAATCATTGGAAAGCTGGTTAGACGTACTTTAATTTAAAATTATTTTTGGTACCAGATTTTTAACTATTTGATGCATGGATAGGTACTTAGTACGCGTCGAGTTATGTCGTCTTGTTGAATACTTGTGGATACCTTGAGTAATTAGTGCTTAGGAATACATTGATCTTATCGGTGAATATGATGGTGTTTTTGGGAACTATTACGATGATTTTGATGCGTTTGTGATGTTGTACTATGATGTTATGACGTTTATGATGATGATGTACATGTTGATGTTTATACATGCTATGTGAAGTATTATGACGATTTTATGAATGATGATGCAATGTGACGATTTTATGACGATGACGATTATGACGTTTGCATCATGCATTCATAGCATTCTAGGACTTCGGTCCAGTGATGATTTTAGGACTTCGGTCCAGTGGTGGCTTCAATCCCATTGTGTGGATTGGGGTGTATGACGTTGCTCCGATTCTTGTGTAGAATCGATCTTATTGGTGGGGACCTTTGGAGGGTGATGGCCTAGTGTCCATCAAACATGACGAATTGGTACCACGTGCATGAGTCTGTGTTGTGCATTACATACTAAGTGACATTGCATAATTGAGTGTTAAATGATGTTTAATGATGTTGTGACTTAAGTGATGTTTTGGTGGTAAATGTTGATGTGATGATTTTATGACAAAGATGTATATATGTTTCTATGATATAAAGGTGTGAGTATTAATACTTGGAAAATGATGATGTATGGATTTCAATGATGATGTTGTTTGTAACTACTATATTTTTTCCCTATATCTTTTGTAATGAATTGTGATTACTCACCCTTTCTGCTTGGAAATGTTGCCTCGATATGTGGGTAACTTGCAGGTAATCAGGATTAGAAGTAGAAGCTCGATGGATAGCTATATGGAGTCTTTTAGTTGCTTTATTTTCGAATAAAGAGGGTCTTGCTCTGATATGTAACATCGGGGTTTTGGGATCGTTTGAATCGAACTATATGTTCCTTGTTAACATGATGTATTGAGATGCTTTTATTCGTTCTAAGTTGTTTTAAGCATGACTTATGAATTATGAAGTACAATAGTATTTTATTTTAAGTATCTAATAAAGGTGTTTTGAGACAATAATTTCGCTGCGATGTTTGAAGTTTCATGATGATATTTCCAAAAGGGTGGATGTTTTAATTTTTGAAAACCCGTGTTACGGAGCCAGATATTTTATTATGATGTTTTTATAAAGATGTGACACCCTTGTTGGTGATTTTTACTTATCATCTATTAGAACATTTGTGAATAATCGTGGGGCTTAGAAGGGTGTTACACTTGGGGTCATCCGACCATATTTGCCCGGTAGAGGGGCAGAAAGGTAAATGCTGCCCCCAATTGGCTGGACTTAGGCAATTGGGCCGTTCTGGGATCAGAAGTGGATTGGGCCATGCCTAACCATTGGGGCAATCCGGAACAATTTGGTAATAACACATGAACATGTATTTTCGGTTCTTCATGGTTATTTTAACATAAATGGAACTTTTAATTCTACATCTTAAATGGTTGTTCAATTTTGTTTGAAGTAAAATGTTTGTTCAAGTTTTGCTTTTTGATTATACATCTTAAAAGGTAAGTTAAATGCTTTTTTCCTAAATCTTAAATGGTTGTTCAAGTTTGTTTTAATTAAAATGTTTTAGTTTTGAATTTTGAAATGAAAGATATGAGCTTCGTAAATTTATGTTTTATATGACATTGTTTTTAAGTTTATGATACTATAAACTTTTATATTACATTGTTGTATTATTTATGTAGATGATATGTATTACAAACTTAATTAGATTATATGACTGTTCTATTTATGTTGATTTTCACGCCTTTGTAATAGCTTCGTAGTTTATATATTGTTGTTTCAAAATGACTCATAAAGGTATATTAATGCTCATTCTTGAATTTGTTATAACTATTATTTGATCAATTAATTTATCTGTTTATGTTATTTTATAATATATCTTGAATTTGTGTTGGTTTTCATGTCTTTGTATTGGTTTTCAGCTTGGTATAACTGAAAGAGAAAGAAGAGAGATGAAGGAGGATGAGGGAAAAAAGATAGAGATGAAAGTGGATTAACATCTATAATATATGAACTTTAATGGTTCTGGATAATACTCCACTAACCTTCTTCCTATCAATGCCACCTCATTGTTTAAGGGGTATTAAGCGTCTAAATGTAACAATTTGCAACCAGATTAGTGTTTGGTTAGCCACTAACTATGTACTTGGCAGATAACATGCAATGTATGTACACTACTGTAACCGAATGATAGAAAACCAATTATGTAAGTCAACTAAAAAGTAGGAGTTTTGCATCATATGTAAAACTAATTCTGTACACTACTGCAATGCATGTCATAATCAGCGCACGTCCAAATGATGCTGCAAGCCACCAAAACCACTCCTACCTGCTGCTTTGCTTTACCGAGGCACAAGGGTCATCATTTCACTTCCACTCTATGCATGTTTGAAGTAGCAGCACATAACACTACAGTTTGTTTCAACAACCAGTGTCTCTGTGAACAACCGCAAACCCTAATATTTTTGAGAAAAACTTCAGACCTCCAACATCATCAATGGCAAGACCTTTTGCAATGGTGTCGGATTTAAATGATGGGAAGGAGCTCTGGAAAATAGCGGTTCGAGTACATCACAAATGGAGTGTTGTTTCGAAATCAAAGGAACACTTTGAGATGGTTATGGTTGATAAAGAGGTATGTTATATTCCACTCACTTCTTAAAAAATGTTGTAAACTTGGTTTCGTGGAGTCATTTGTGCAGCTCACCATGTCGTGTGTACACTGGTTTTCTACAAAGTTCTATATATGGTTTAGTCAATAATAGTTCATAAAAATTTCAGGGTTCTGATATTCATGTCAAAGTCCCAACAATGCTCAAACAGGCCTTTAATTTTGTGTTATCCGTTAATAACACTTACACTATTGCAAATTTTCAAGTCATTTCTAATGAACTACTATTCAAGGCATCCGAACACAAATTTATGTTGGTTTTTACTGGTGGCACCTCCGTCTGCGACAAAAATAAGCACAGCATTCCCCCAAAAAGTCTGAGGTTCACACCTTTTGCTGATATTATATGTGGAAAGTGGAAAAGGGATGTTTTACTAGGTGTGTTTGCAATGTATATATTGTAATACTTTGAATACATTACTTTCAATCACATTGTTTTGAAATGTTTCTGATATGTATGCACCCGTGCTTTGCAGACATCATTGGTATGGTCACCAACATTGGATACACGCAACTTCAAAGTGGATCGAAGAAACAACAAATTAATTTGGTGTTGAAAGATTTAGGGTACTGGCTCACTTAATTACTTATTTCAGTTTCATTATTGTACATTTTTTCATGTTTATAATTTAGTCATTTTTATGTGTTTCTTAGTAACAACACAATCCATTGTACATTGTGGGGGGGATATGCTTTGTAGTTCAATGAATACTTCCAACAGAGGAAGGACACTTCGTTACCACAATAATTATCTTACAATTTGCTAGGGTCAAAGACGAAGGTATACATTTTATTCATGTGTTTTCCTCTTTATGTAACTTAACATTGTTTTTCACCTGCGTATTGTATATCTTATTTGCCTCCCATGCCGGAAAATATCCTTTATGTGTTTCTAACACATTCAACGTGACTAAGTTGCACATCAACGATGTCTCCCGTGAAATTAACGATTTCCTCAATAGGTCCTAAGTTGTTTCATACAATGTACATTATTTGTTAGTCATTATGCATATGGTTTACATTATGTTATTGAGTCTAATTCCAATAAATTTTTTCAACCATAGCATCCGACACATGGTTGGTTTTCAGGGTTCGCCGCAGACTTTGACTACCCAATCAAGTAATTGGTCTCAGTCTTCTGGGAGTTCACAACTCACGCCTTGTGACAAATTCATGTATAAGGTTGTTGTACTGCCGCTTGCTCAGATTATACAACTTAACGACGTAATTATTTTTTCTTATTCATAACTTACGTTGATAGCATGTTATACTCCTTCTTGTGACTAATTCCTTATTTTATTCCATTATTCAAAATAGATCACTCAGTGTGTTACCGTTGCAACAACCGACATACTAAAAACATCCCAAGGGGGCTGGTATTATCAGGCATGTCACGAATGTCCACGGGTTGCAAAGGGACAAAGTCCTCCTTACATCTGTGGTGCTGGCCATAACACTGAGACTGAAATTTTCAGGTCCTATTTTTATAATGTTTTCTTCTTAAACATGTAAAAATTGTTTCACTTTATCATTTCGTCTTCTATATTACTAAATTACTTTGATTTTTGGACTTCGATGAATTCCCTGTGTAGGTATAAGATTCTGCTTGAAGTCATAAGTCAAGGCCGTCGAGCCACTTTTATGTTGTGGGATCGTGAGTGTTCACAACTGTTGGACATTTCTGCAGATCAATTGCGCGTCAACATGCATAATGTAAAATTCTACACTATATTGTTCACATGTAAATAATTGTTATAAAAACTGTAACCACCCATAATATTGGTACCATGTTTACATTAGGCCGGAGTCACCGACCCACTCGAATACCCTTTAGCACTTGATGCTTTGGTTGGTTTGAAGTTGTCTTTCAAAGTTAAGTGGCAACCTTCATGGAAGAATGCATCTGTCGTCTCCATGTATCGGGATAAAACTGCCGTCAAACAACTTGAATCATCACTAGCACCTGAACCGGTATTGAAAAAATCTAAGTATACATACTCATTCTACGATGCCTCAACTTTAATTCTGAGTTGTTCATTGTCTTCCTTTTCTAAATATATGAATTCGATATCTCCGGTCAAGGATGACATGCTGCAAGTATAGATACGTGTATTATTTCAGTGATTCCTTGGATTTTGACACATGTATAATGTTGTATATTAATACAGTTTTTTGTTACCTTCTGTTTTTTTAGATCGTTGAAAGCGTTTCTGATGTCGTTCCAATTGGGGAGTGGGAATTAGTTGCTGTAAATTACAACTTTAACTCCTTCAGTAATTCACTTTAGTTTCTGAAATTGTTATATCGACTTCATGTATTTGACTATAAATTATATATGATGTTCAGGAGATTGATGTTACTTCGAATCTTATTCATGATCCCGTTACACCGTCCACTGCTTCGAAGTGGGTTGCAACAGCTGATTCGGATGCACCTGCAGTATCAAATGACTTGGACGATTCTCAACATTCATCCACCAAACTTAAAAAGATCATTAAATTGGAGAAGTAATTCTTGCACCAATGGAAAAGGACTATTCAACATTCTGCAGCTGTCATAGAATCTCAATTTGCAGCATCTTTTTTGAAGACATCATTCTTCCTTAGTGTTGTATTTTTTTATAACCATACCTATGCAAAAATGTAGTGTAATTTCTTGATGTCTAAACAATGCTTTCATGTATCTGTTATGTAATGAATCTTTAATGCATACTTTTGTATTTGCACTACAAGTTATGTCATGTTTTTATAATTCTGTATTATTTGATTGAATTTTGAATGTCCTAAACAAATGTTAGACCTATGTACCATGCCATACCCTTTGCCGTAATAGTATTATACCTTCTTCAAATATCCAGCCATGTGAATTCATTCATTCCTAGCATGTTCTACATCACTGTATGCTAAATATTATCGTACAGGCTGTTTTATGGTATACTGCTTCATTCCTTCGTCCTCACACTAACGATATCAGTCCTAAGAATACAATGGGTTGCATACCTGTTAGTTTCTTATCATACTCACATATGTCACATACTATATGGGGTGTGTGATATTATTTTTTATTGCAGTATCCCAACATCATTACAACTTTACTGCCATATTTTCTTAGGTACTCAATTGCAACCTAATACATCACCTCATTACTTTAAATTACAATATATTATACACTTGTTGTCTTTCCAACAATTAGACACATTTTCCCAGGAAAAATTTTGTACAGTCTGTACTTATAAGCATTTGTCAACTCCTCTATTTGAACTATTATTTTAACATTTAATATTCATCTCACATCCCACACAATTTGCTGCTACCAAATCTTCTCAACTTCACGTTCTTTACTAACAACATTTGAACACGCCACTCATGGACTGGTTTCACATTCTTTTTTTCTCTGGCCAGTGTAGTTAATATTTATCACCTTATTCTATATGGAAGCATGGACGAATACAACAACCACCCATAAACTATTTGTATCTGCTGAAACATTTACTCAACATCCCAACCTTTTCAAGGTTATGTGAGCTGGGGATAGTATCATCAATCTGGATAATGAACACATGACGCATTAAAGATAATTGTGTTTAACCTCCTTTCTAGCTACTGGTGACAACTGCCTTCCCACTATTAACGGTATTCAATATTTGATTGCTTTTTCTTTCAATACTGATTTTCATATCGCTATACAGAAATATAAACACCTACAATGGAGGATTCAAATAATATTAGGATTTCCACTGCAGCTGCTATTGCAAGAAAGAAAAGAAAACTTTGTATATACAACAAAAGAAACAAATAAAATCATTACAACAAGGAGAATGATGTTCAACAACGATATCATTCAACATTGTCCACTCTAGCTTCCACGTCTCAAACTGAAGTCGTTACACCCCTAGCTACATAAATATTGAATACACTACATACTTATTCATCTGATCGTCATCACTTACACAATCAAAGATTCAAAAGGCCATGAATACCATTCCCCTCGAGCATTAATCTGATCACCTAATTCAACGCTGCCACATCATATTATCGCGCCACTATCACTGAACGACTCATAATTCTGCAGCCTTCAACGTCTGGTATCGATGATTTTAGACAATCTCCTCTTCATCCAAACACTAGGACAAGGGTCACTTCAAACACCGACAAATTGGACAATTTTGGTGATGAGGATACATTTGATCAAAGTTCGGGTGATGACGACGACGAACACTCTCTCCCGTTAGGAAGTTCTTACGCTCAAGGTTCAAATGATTGCCCATTACATATCATTACCATCATTTTAATGCAACCATGCTATTTGTTGAACATTTATGTGTAACATATTCATGACGTATCAAAACTTTGGCTGTTACATTTTTGTTTCAAACTTTGGCTATTTGCTGAACGACTCATAATTCTGCAGCCTTCAACGTCTGGTATCGATGGTTTTAGACAATCTCCTCTTCATCCAAACACTAGGACAAGGGCCACTTCAAACACCGACAAATTGGACAATTCTGGTGATGAGGATACATTTGATCAAAGTTCGGGTGATGACGACGACGAACACTCTCTCCCGTTAGGAAGTTCTTACGCTCAAGGTTCAAATGATTTCCCATTACATATCATTACAATCATTTTAATGCAACCATGCTATTTGTTGAACATTTATGTGTAACATATTCATGACGTATCAAAACTTTGGCTGTTACATTTTTTTTTCAAAATTCAAATTGTGTTGCAAGGGAGGAAAGGTTGTGCTTCCACTGCTTAAGCCTCCACAACCTTAATTGCAGAAACTTCTGTTTGATCATGACTACCGGCATGCTAAGATTTTTCAATCCAACATTCGCACCTATAATGCAATGTTTTCGTTCACTTCTCCGGGCATGAAATTTGATACTTCCAACATAAGGGAGGAAGGGGTCCACCAACTTTGCGGCTTCATGGTCAGACATGCCATCGAATTGGAGCCTTGCTTCCTGAACTTGGTCAAAAGCCAAAATATACACAATTATATATCCACGACACCGACAAAATTCTCAACAAAATGGGGTGTTTCAGGTTACATTCTTAATACATTTATATTAATTATACGACATCTCCATTATTGGTTTATCCATAACTTTTGATTTGTTTCTTTTTTAGGCAGTGACAATAAATACATTGACAGTTCCATAGTAACAACTCTCAAATTCATGTTGGATGAACACAACCCGCATGCTAAAGCTTTTTGCATGGCAAGAGATATGTTGAAGAATAACACTTTCCAGGATTTAAAACTGAGGCTAATCTCTGAAAGATCCACCGACGGTCGCATTTATAATTGCCCGTCCATCTCTGAAGTGGCAGCTTTAATAGTTGGGGATATATATTCCGCGTCGAAAAGAGACATTATAGTTCAGCAGCGTGATGGACAATTACAAAGGATTGATGAATTCCACCCGGCTTAGTTGGCGTATCAATACCCTTTGATTTTTCCTTATGGTGAAGATGGATATATGCCAAACATACTCCACAGTTTTATACATCAGAAGGTTTTTACGAAGCAAAATCGTCAAACCATTAAGGATTGGCTTTGCTTCCGCTTGCACGCACGAACTGAAGAGGCAAAAACACTTTTGAGTTCCAGGCGACTTTTCCAACGATTTTTGGTTGATGGATACACAATGATGGAGACCGAGCGTATAAACTGGCTGAGAAAAAACTAATCTAAACTGCGTGTGGGGAAGTATAGAGAACTTAATGAGGCTCATGGAAGTGACCAACAAAACAAAATGGGGCGAAGAGTTGACTTGCTGTCTTCGTATGTTGGGGGAAAACGTTACATGGATCAAATTTACTTCGACGGTATGTCTATCTCAAGTGCACTCGGTTTTCCTGATTTATTTATTACATTTACGTGCAATCCAACTTGGTCGGAAATAACGCGATTGCTTTCAAAGGATAACCTAAAAGCACGCGACAAGCCGGATATTGTTTCCAAAGTTTTCAAGATAAAGTTTGATGAATTTATGACAAGCCTCACCAAACGTCATGTACTGGGAAAAGTTTTGGCATGTGAGTGATTTCACATTTCATAGTTCTGTAACTGCTATTTTTTCCACACTTAACTGCTTTTCCATTTGTTTGTTTTGTAGACATTTATACCATTGAATTCTAAAAGAGGGGCCTACCACACGCACACATTCTACTATTCTTGCATCCGCACAGTAAGTATCCTACACCGCCGGATATTGACAACATCATTTCTGTTGAAATCCCTGATCCAGTCCTGCATCCTAAGCTGTATCAATTAGTTAAATCGCACATGATGCATGGACCTTGCGGTTTCTCCCGGTGACTTCCCCATGCATGAAGAATAACAAATGCTCTAAGTTTTTTCCAAAAAAATTCAATGAAGAAACAATTATTGATAGCGATGGATACCCACTCTACAAAAGAAGTTCTCAAACCCATACAATTGTCAAATCAGGAATTTCATTAGACAATAGGTACGTCGTCCCGTACAACACACGATTGCTCCTAAAGTATGAGGCCCACATCAACATGGAGTGGTGTAATAAAAGTACTTCCATAAAATACCTTTTCAAATATATCCACAAGGGATACGACAGAATCACGGCTACGGTTGTTCTTGCATCTAATTCTTTTTCAATTGGGCAAAACATCGTTGATGAGATCAAAGAATATCTTGACTGTAGGTATGTTTCCCCAGGTGAGGCATGTTGGAGGATATTTTCATACAAAATTCATGGGAGAAGGCCTGCGGTTGAACGCATGTTTTACCATTTGATAGGTGAAAAACCTCTTTACTATAATGATTTCGAAAGAATGGAAAATGTTTTAAAAAAGGCTAGCGTAACGAAATTGATGTTCATTTCATGGTTAGTTGCCAACCAAACTTTTTCAGAGGCCCAACATTTAACTTATGGCCAATTCGTATCCAAATTTGTTTATGTTAAAACAAAACGGGCACGGAAGCCGCGTGAGAAAAGTTTTACCATTGGGCGCTTAATTTGGGTACCTCCGACAACTAGAGAACTATTTTACCTCAGGATGATGCTCACAGTTGTAAAAGGACCAAAGACTTATGAGGACATTCGTAAGGTTGGAGAAATACAATATGACTCTTTTAGGGATGCATGCTTCGCAATGGGTTTCCTTGATGACGATCGGGAAGACATCTGAGCCATTAAAGATGCAAGTCATTGGGGATCCAGCCATTTCATTAGAAAATTATTTGTTGTTATGCTTCTTTCAAGAACTATTAACAGACCGGCACATGTATGGGCTCAGACATGGGCCTTGCTGTGTGATGGTATTCTGCACAAACAGAGAGAGGTGGCAGGTAACCAAGGTATTTCTTCTTTCCTCTTCCATTTTGGTTTGTTCTGTCCCTTAATTTCATTTCTGTAACTACTATCCCTTATGTTACAATTACTGTTGCATCTTTGTCACGCATTCTGCAGAACTGCTCTTGCAAAAGGACGAGTTAAAGAATTTGACACTGATTAAAATAGAATCATTACTCCAGGCCAACTGCAGGAGTCTTGGCGAATTCAAAACCATGCCATCTCCTGATGGTTATGTTATACAACAGCTGGAAAACAGGCTTATCTATGACGAGAGAAGCTACGACACTGCTCTAATGAAATATGAATTCAATTCTCTATTCATGGCACTGACAGGTAAAGTCTTCTTTTAACTACTGCTGTATTTTAAGTTACACTTTCATCGTCTTATATTGCCTATTGTTTCTTATTATTTATTAGACGAACAACGGGTTATCTACGACAAAATCATGTTGACAGTAACTACTCAGAAAGGAGGCATGTTCTTCCTTCATGGTTATGGCGGAACCAGAAAAACCTATATGTGTAAAACACTAGCAACTTCATTGCGATCGAAACACGATATTGTTTTGACTGTTGCATCCAGTGGGATTGCTTCACTTTTATTGCCAGGAGGTAGGACTGCACATTCTAAGTTTAAAATACCGGTTCCAACATTGGAGAATTCAACATGCAAAATTGATTATGGTGATGACCACGCCGAACTGCTTAGACAAACAAAGTTGATTATTTGGGATGAGGCCCCAATGTCAAGCAAATTTACTTTTGAAGTTCTTGATAAGACTTTAAGGGATGTCATGAGTAAGCATGGGAATTCTAACATAATATTCGGAGGTAAGGTTGTTGTATTCGGTGGAGATTTCAGACAAATTTTGTCGGTCACTCCACGAGGGAGTAGATCGGACATTGTCCACTATGCCATAAACGCATCTTACATATGGGATTCATGTGAGGTTCTGACTTTGACTCGAAATATGCGTCTGCAGTGTGGATCCAATTACCAAGACTCAATTTAAATTGCTGAATTTTCTGATTGGCTTTTAAAATTGGGTGAGGGGAAGTTAAGTGAACCGAATGACGGATATGCTGATATTGAAATTCCGCCAGATCTCCTTATTTCAGAGTTTAATGACCCCATTGTCGCAATTGTCGAAAGCACGTATCCTTCTTTGTTGCAAAATTATACTTCTTATGACTACCTTAAATGTCGGGCCATTTTGGCATCCACTCTTGATGTCGTTGATAAGATCAACAATCATATTCTAGACATCATGCCTGGTATATATACTTAATTTTTTATACTTTTTTCGTACTTCGTTCAAGACTTCGACATTTTACCCCTTCCTTTTATTTTTCTAATTATTTCTCTTTTTTTGGCATTTCATAGGCGATACCAAGGATTATTATAGCTCCAACTCAGTTGATCGCTCAAAAATACATGACAATATCACTATGGAAGTCCTTAGTCCTGAGTTTCTTAGCTCTCTGCTGACTTCAGGGTTGCCCAACCACCACATTAGATTGAAGATTGGGACTCCAATCATGCTTATGAGGAACATTAATCAAGCTGAAGGATTGTGCAACGAAACGAGACTGATTGTTACGAGAATGGCTAACCACGTCCTTGAAGCTGAAATTATGGGTGGTAAAGGTCATGGAAAATTCATATACATGCCACGAATGGATATGTCGCCTTCACACTCACCTTGGCCTTTCAAACTAAGAAGACGACAGTTCCCGATCATCGTATCCTATGTAATGAAGATTAACAAGTCTCAAGGTTAGTCTTTGGATTAGGTTGGACTCTACATTCCTAAGGATCTCTTCAGTCATGGGAAACTTTACGTGGCTATCTCGAGGGTAACTCGTAAAAAGGGTATCAAAATCTTGATACACGACGATGACAACAAACCGAAGTCTGCCACTGCTAACTTCGTCTATAAGGAAGTCTTCAACAATGTTTAGTCGGTACTAATATTTCTCTTTACAATGCACAATTACATTCTTTGTTTTTCATACTAAACCCGCAATGAAGTTGTCAGTTGCTTATTTGTGTCTTAATTAGAGTTGTGTGGTAGTTTCGTTGATTGCCTTGCACTTTACCATTTTCTTTGTATTTTCCTTACCATTTTCTTTGTATTTTCCTTCCTGTACTAATATCTCCCCCTCTTTCCGTTGCCTTATGCTTATAGATGTACTTCGTAATCGATTTTGTGTTCGGTTTTTCATTAAAATATCCATTATCGGAAATGTATATTGTATTATCGGAAACCACTATTAGGTGGCGTGTTGCGACTACTTCAAATTTCACCACATATATCCTAATAATTTTCATTTTTTTCTTTACAGCCTCATGCTGAATGCTACATTATGTACGGAATGTTTCTGCAATTCATAAAATACATGAGATGTTACTGTTACTTTTGCTTCAAATGATTCAGTCCTTCATATTTCACATTGAATTACCATTATTAAGCTATATCCCTGCTTTGCCAACTCTTCCATTGTCTCTACAAAAATATTTTTTATCATAATTTCCAATATCACGACTTTTGTATGACACGATTAAAAGTTTAAATATATAACACATTTTTTTATGGATCTAATTACGTTTATATAATATTTAGAATGTCATTATCTTTATCATATATCATTATCTTTCCACAACATATACATACAACCCACATATTTAAACTACAGTACTTATACATATTAATAATTCATGGCAATCAATTTAGAACAAAATACTTCTTAAGAAGTTTTTGGAATATTATATTGTTCACTCCATTTTTCTTCTCAAGTTCTTATAGATTTTTGAACATTGTATAAAACTTTATTTACATCCAGCAACATTGAACCTACATAACATAACTTTACTATCCAAACAAATTCAACACAATAAGGAAAACCGTCTACCATTCCTCATTTCACAAAACATCTGCTTATATTACCATACATAGTGCATGTTAAAGAACAACACATAATACAAATCTTCATCACAACAACCCCATTTTTGTAACCAACTAAATAAGCTTCATTCTACACAATAATCCTGAAAGATCACCCAAACAACTTTAATATTACGGATGTCTCAGCAAATACTAACCCCAACCATACTATCCTACTAATACTACGATAATGGATATTTTATATGCGGCACTTTTTTTACCTGACACGATTTCGGTCACCTCTTTGGTCATGATTGCCATCGTCGGTATTGCTGCCACCAATCAGTTCCACTGTATCTTCAGAAGATGATACTTTCTTCAATGCCTTACCTTGCTTCCTTTCCGACATTTCATTGTATGGTTCCGTCCCCACGGAGCTTAGCATCGATTACCTGTTTTTCTTTCAACCAGGCCTCAACATTTCTACATATCCAAAATGATAATAAATACATTATTAACTTACATATCTTTACAACAAATAGGTCTACCAAAACTTCCTACAACCATTTAACACCATAAAGACTTGATTACAAAGCTTATTCAAAAACTTTTAACGATGCATCTATATTGTAGATGAATGATGTACCTGGCTCTCAATTTCTTCAGGTTTTCACCTTCTGTATCTTCTTTGTCCTACATCGCCACACTCACTTCAACATCTTCCATATTCCTATTCAATGTCGTTTCATGATACTTTCAATTATTAACACAATTTGTACAATTCCAATTCTTAAAAACCCCAATTTTTTTGTTATTTCCTGTTTCACAAAAATTCCAGTCATCTAATGTTTTCCTAACGGTTTACTTCACATGCATGTCAAAATAAAATTAATTTCTTACCTTCCCTTAAACTTTCCTGTCTTCTCTTCCCCATTGCCTTCTGCTTCAACATTTTCAACGGTTAGATCAACAAAATCCTTCATGCATAAAGTTCCTTTTCCTTTCCAACGACCTTTTGTACTACCATAAACTTCCTCGATCATACGTTTCAGGGTCTCATCAACATCCAACTTATCTGCGGACCTATCTTTACAAAATCAGAACAAGTTATCATTTAGTGTGAACAACAACATAATCATATTCATCATAATATTTCTACATGCAATCCATAAAACTTACGGCGGATGATTGTCGTTTCCTCTTTGTTGCGCCATTCTTCAAATCGTCTCTAAGTCTAAAGATATGCTTCATATGAAAAGGTAATAAACCGACTTTCTTTCCATGTCTACTTTTCAGTCTGACCATTTAAGTAGTTGAATATTTTATTTTTCCCATGGACAAAACGGTCCAGTTTTCAATATTAATACCATTTAATATATTACTCTTTAAAGCTTTCGTAACTTTGGCTCGACGCAATGTATCTATAATATATTGTGTGTAGAATGTAAGTTTAAGTTATTTTATTCCTTCACATAATGTTTTATCTGCCACTTTGTAGATATGGGCTTCAATAACATCTATATTAGTTAGACACATTTTGATGGGCCTATAAATAATTTCACCGGGCCCAAACCCACACACACCTATTACTTAATGTTTCACTTTCCCCTATAGTTCTTTTCACTGCAAACTTCACAATCACAAGTAAAACGCAACTTTTACCTAGGAAACGAAACATGGCCAACAACGTCAACATCGCGTCTTGTAACACCCCAATTTAAATTATTAATCGTCGTGTTGTTAATTCTGTTTGTTGGCCTTGGTTAGGGTGTGTGGTTGAGCGCGTAGGCATAGTGTCCTTAGCGGAACCGGTAAATGGAGACGTCGGGATACCGATAATGTAATGTTGGATTATGTGTGGGCATAGTTAATAACAATAGTAAGGTGAATATTATTATTGATATGGTGAAGATTATTAATATTATTATTACTATTATTATTAATATTATAGGTGTGTTATTATTATTATTATTATTATTAATATTATTATTTTTTGTTTGTTAACTAAAATCTGATTTAATTAGTTGGATAGTGGGCTAGTGGAGGAATAGGGATAGTTTAGTCATTAAGCTGGTTTAGTGAGGAATTAGTGAGGGGTTAACCATAATCAGAATTTTTGGGAGAGAGAACAAGAAAAGCTAAGGAGAACGGAAGAATAAGGGAGAGCTAGGGCACCCATCTTCACCAATTTTCGCAGGAATTCTTCAGGATTCGAGGTAAGGGGGGAGAACGGGTTCATATTTGGTGAATTGATCGTATAAGGGTAGTGGGGAGTCCTTAACCCCGTAGGAATTTGGATGCAAATCTGTTGAATCGTTGATTGTTGCATATGCATGTTGTGATTCTGAGAATCGTGCATGAATTGATATGTATTTTCATGAATTATTGTGGTTGTTGTTGTTGTATGAACATATGTTGCAGACTTGTCGTTTTTGGGTTCGATTTGGGAGAACGATTTGAGATTTTAGGCTTGTAATACCTGTAGTAATTCTAGGTACAAGGGAAGAAATGAAAATAGGACCTAAAATCAATGTAGAAACGATTATAGGACTGGTTGGGAGTGAAGGAGTGTAGAAATCGCAGCAGAATGTAGAATAGTGAGGCCTCTGGTGAATCGCGTAACAGATCTAGCGATACGCGTACCATGAAGGGTGATACGCGTATGGGAAGGCGAGATACGCGTATGGGAGGTAGCAATACGCGTAATTGGAAGGCAATACACGTACGGTGTTGGAGATTGGGAATTTCAGTGTGAGGGAGTCTCTGTCCGTACGCGTACGGCACAAGGCAATACGCGTATGGATGTGGGCATCTGTGATGGGATACGCTTATGAGTGAAGTCATTACGCGTATGGAATGGTGTGATACGCAACAATATGCGTATGGCCATAGGAGTTGCATAATTTTACCGTTTCGCGATTTCTTTCCCGTTTTCGCGTCCGATTCGGTTTCTCTTAGTTTGAGAGGTTGGGATTGGGAGTCAGATGCTGAGTAATACATAGTTGGTGATGAAATTAATTAATTGGATGATTTTTAAGGAATTAATTAGTATTTGATGAATTATGGGACAAGGTGAGGATTCATTGATTATGGTGCAAGTGGGAATGATTAGGCGTCTCATGTGGGATCAGGAGGATCGTAACTACGTATGTCGGTTAGTATACATGTGTGTTATATGTCTGCTTGTTGTGATCAGGAGGATCGTGGATTGGTTATCATTTATTATACTTGTGTATTATATGTATGCTTGTTGTGATCAGGAGGATCGTGAAATTGTTTATCATTTGTTATATATGCGTGTTATATGTATGCTTGTGGTGATCAGGAGGATCGTGTAGATGTATGAATGTGTCATACATGCGTTGTTATGTGCATTGAGTCATGCATACATATTATTGGTGGGATGAATCATTGCTCAGGAGGAGTGTATGTGATTCATCCGTACTCCTACGTGGAGAATGGTGGGGGATATATCATTGCCAAGTAGAGGTGTATGTGATCTATCCGGGGTTCGATTGAATGAACCAATGAGTCGGTACCGCATGTATGGTGTCGTGTTGCATTGTGTTATTATGTTGATTGTTGGTGATTGAATATGACAGTAGGTCGTGATTATATGTTGTTGGTGGTGTGAGATACTACCTCTTTATATGTGTTATTCACCTTTTTATATTGAATGTAGTTCTCACCCCTCTGTTGTTGTTGTGTTTGTGCTTCTTCGGAAGTACAGATATTCAGGTGCCAGGTTAGAGCTTGGAGCTTGTGTAGCTTGTTCGAGTTTAGAGAGTCGCTCTGATACGTAACACGGGATTTGGGGGTTTTTACCTTTTGTTTTATGTTGTATACTTGTTACGTATCTTTCAAATGATGAATATTATGGTGGACCACAATTACGTGGAGTTTTGGTGTTGTAGGCAGATGGCCGAGAATCGAATAATTGAATGAATTTTCCGCTGGTTGATTTTACTGAAATAAAAGAAATTTATTTTGTTGACTTTAAAATGTGGCATCCTACTTTGGTGTGGAAACTCTGATTTATTTCATATATTTTCGCTTATTTTGAAAAATGGAAAGTGGGGTGTTACAATTGGTATCAGAGCAGGTCGGTCCGTCCGGCCAGGTTGTCGAGTATAGTTTGTGTCTTTGTATACAACTCGTGTGTAGAACACGGTCGGTACGTGCTTGTTTTCTAACCGTTTGGTTGCAGGAGTTGAGGTTGAGATAAGTGGGGGAGAAGCTGGTACTCCTCCCGGATGCTTCCACTCTGGAAGGACGGATTGGTAAGTAATGGAGTGTTATCATAGTTGGTGAGGGAGGGTTTATACTTCATCAAGATGATCGGCTGTCTATGAACAAATTGGGGAACTGGTCACCCTCAATCTCTTGTTGATAGTAGTCGGAAATCTAGATGAATGGATAGATGCGCCTCGACAGTCAAGATAGCATGTGATGTGGGAGGTGGTTGTGTTGAGTCGGTAGAGATCTTTATTATCTTAAAGAGGATGTAGAAGAGAAGTACTTGTCGGTCAAGTTGAAAAATATCTCCGAGGAGGGACAATCAGGTATGGTTAGTGATTGCTTGTCAAGGAGTAGATGCAGTGTGTACATGTGGAGTATATGAATTAAACCGTCAGGATTTGTTGATGGTATTTGAGTATTCCGAATCGAAGGAAGATCATGCAGAGCGTATGAGAATTGTTTTGTAGGTGCGGAAGGATAATGAATTGTTCGCAAGTTTCGAATTGGGAGTTTTGATTGTAAACTGTGAGTTTATTGGAACAAGTTATTGGTGGTGAGGGTATTGTGGTAGATCCATCGGGAAATTAGCGCAGTGTTCCGATGGAAAACCTTTCGAAGACAGTGACGGAGATTAAGAGTGTCTAAGACTTAGTAGGTTATCATTGAAGATTCTTATATCAGAAAATGAGGCGGATTAGAGGTTTTGGTATGTTGGTCGGGTCGGGATGTCTCTGAGGGAGAAACTCTTAGGTGATGGAACCAAGATGTTTACTATGGTTGTGATAGTATTGTTCTAAAATTGACAGGAAAGCCACAGTAAAGGGTTGCGGGTTGTGCATGATCCCCAGATGTGGTTCCGGATGGAATAACAGCGTGATGTGTATAAGGGTATTGAGGCTATGGGAAGTAAACTTAGAGTTTGGATGGCTTTTGGAATTCTTAGAATTTTAGGGCGTTAATGGAAATTTTGAGAAAACCCTTGGGCGTGGATGTAATATTGAGATTGAGAGTTCTTTTTGGTGGATTGTTGATACATGTTAGAAATTGTGGAGTGTGGATTGTTCAGAGAATGAAAGTGCGTATGAAAGTGTGAATGAGGTAACGATTGAGAATAAGTGTCTGCCTTCAAGAACGGAGGAGTGGAATGGTTTGGTTGAGTTTGATTGGAATTACAATTGTTGGAACGTTTGATAAGAGTGGTGAATTTGTGTGGGTCGAGGCTGTGATCGATCTCTTGTGACTGGTTATGTTTGTTATCATCGGAATGGGTTGTTATTTACTCGGTTAAGCTTGTATATGAATCTGGACAAGATGGGATGAGTGCGGAGTGGTGTTCATTAGGGAGATTCGGGTCCAATATATAGTCAGAAGGAGACTATGTAGGGTGTTTGAGAATTGAATTGGAAGTGTCGAAAAGAAAGGAATTTTTTTGTGCTAAATTATTCAAGCGAGAATTTTGGTTGAAAGGAGATTAGTTTCTTGGGTATCGTAATTCTGATGATGGTATTGTTATGGATCCATCGAAATTAGGTGATGTTCTACAATGAGAGGCCCCGAAGTCGGTTAAGGTGATTAGAAGCTTTTGGATTTTTGATGGTTATTACCGGAGGTCATGGTAGGCTCTTCCAAGTTGGAATTTTTGTTACTTCAATTGACTTGCACGGAGTAAGTCGTTCGCTTTAGATGTTCATTGTGGAGAAGTCTGAGAGGGCTAAAGTAGAATTTGTTTGCGGCCCTAGTTTTGCTTCTTCGTGATCCTAATAAACCATTGTGAGGTATTGGAATGTGTCCATGATGAATTTAGTCAGAGTGTTGATGCAGGATGGAAAAGTCGTCGCTTATGCTTTACGACAATTGAGAATTTATGATTCAAGATGGTTGCGGTTATTTTTGTGTCGAGGATCTAGCAATATTATTTTTATGGTTTGAATTCAAATTGTTTAGTAATCACAAGAATATTGAGTACCTGTTTGGTCGGAGCTAATAGAGTATGAGACAGCAAGGACGGTTGGGATTCCGGATGCGTTATGACCTTAGCTGGAATCATCCTATTGGAAAAGTTAATGTCGTGCCAGATGAGTTAAGTCGGCAGTTTTATACATATCTGTTTTGACGACCAGATGGATTAGAACTATTTGAGCAGTTCAGAGACTTGCGTCTGGTGTGTGGGATAACACATCAGAGTGTGAGGTTGGGTATATTAGTAATGAGCTATGATTTTTCTGGTGAGGATTAGAGAGAGTCAAGAGTTGGATATGAATTTGGCAAATTTGATTGTTGTGAGAGATCAGAGTGCGCATCGAAAGCGTGATATGGTACCTTTTGTATGTGTGTGCGTAGCTGGCACGAGTTCATGGGTTGAACATTGGAAAAATGTAGGAGCGATGAGACCATTGGACATTTCAGAATGGAGGTAGAAAAGGTTAAATATTGTTCTTGGGCTATTAAGTAGATGGATGTCTTGGTCTTATGTTGATTGGTGAACTGTAGCTTTGTCGTAATAATATTGTGTGACAAGGATGTTGATATCATGGTTATGTAGAGGCTGCCGAAACGATGTGGTGTTGTGGAACTTTATGTTCTTGTTTTGTTGCTGCCTCGTTGCCTATGGTGATGGTTCGAGTGCGAGTGGCTAATTCCTATGGTGGGGAATTAGGAGAGGGTTACCTATGGTGAGGGTAACGATCTTTGTGTGTGCTCGTAACTTGCGTATTTTTGGGTCGTGAATTAGTCGTCAAGGGCATTGTATGGGCATTGCATCTTGTCGTGGTTGTAGTTGTTGTTGGCAAGGTCATCTGTTAGTTGTGTTATTCATGATGTGCCTTTTGTTGGTATGATTATTGGTTGTCGATTGCGAGGGTTGTACCCGGAGTGATTCATTTCCGTTATATTTTTGAGGACGAAAATAATTTAAGTGGGGGAGAGTTGTAACACCCCAATTGAAATTATTAATCGTCGTGTTGTTAATTCTGTTTGTTGGCCTTGGTTAGGGTGTGTGGTTGAGCGCGTAGGTATAGTGTCCTTAGCGGAACCGGTAAATGGAGACGTCGGGATACCGATAATGTAATGTTGGATTATGTGTGGGCATAGTTAATAACAATAGTAAGGTGAATATTATTATTGATATGGTGAAGATTATTAATATTATTATTACTATTATTATTAATATTATAGGTGTGTTATTATTATTATTATTATTATTATTAATATATTTTTTTTTTTTGTTAACTAAAATCTGATTTAATTAGTTGGATAGTGGGCTAGTGGAGGAATAGGGATAGTTTAGTCATTAAGCTGGTTTAGTGAGGAATTAGTGAGGGGTTAACCATAATCAGAATTTTTGGGAGAGAGAACAAGAAAAGCTAAGGAGAAGGAAGAACAAGGGAGAGCTAGGGCACCCATCTTCACCAATTTTCGCAGGAATTCTTCAGGATTCGAGGTAAGGGGGGAGAACGGGTTCATATTTGGTGAATTGATCGTATAAGGGTAGTGGGGAGTCCTTAACCCCGTAGGAATTTGGATGCAAATCTGTTGAATCGTTGATTGTTGCCTATGCATGTTGTGATTCTGAGAATCGTGCATGAATTGATATGTATTTTCATGAATTATTGTGGTTGTTGCTGTTGTATGAACATATGTTGCAGACTTGTCGTTTTTGGGTTCGATTTGGGAGAACGATTTGAGATTTTAGGCTTGTAATACCTGTAGTAATTCTAGGTACAAGGGAAGAAATGAAAATAGGACCTAAAATCAATGTAGAAACGATTATAGGACTGGTTGGGAGTGAAGGAGTGTAGAAATCGCAGCAGAATGTAGAATAGTGAGGCCTCTGGTGAATCGCGTAACAGATCTGGCGATACGCGTACCGTGAAGGGTGATACGCGTATGGGAAGGCGAGATACGCACAGATACGCATATGGGAGGTAGCAATACGCATAATTGGAAGGCAATATCCATACGATGTTGGAGATTGGGAATTTCAGTGTGAGGGAGTCTCTGTCCGTACGCGTACGGCACAAGGCAATACGCGTATGGATGTGGGCATCTGTGATGGGATACGCGTATGAGTGGAGTCATTACGCGTATGGAATGGTGTGATACGCAGCAATGCGCGTATGGCCATAGGAGTTGCAGAATTTTACCGTTTCACGATTTCTTTCCCGTTTTCGCGTCTAATTCGGTTTCTCTTAGTTTGAGAGGTTGGGATTGGGAGTCAGATGCGGAGTAATACATAGTTGGTGATTAAATTAATTAATTGGATGATTCTTTAGGAATTAATTAGTATTTGATGAATTATGGGACAAGGTGAGGATTCATTGATTATGGTGCAAGTGGGAATGACTAGGCGTCTCATGTGGGATCAGGAGGATCGTAACTACGTATGTCGGTTAGTATACATGTGTGTTATATGTCTGCCTGTTGTGATCAGGAGGATCGTGGATTGGTTATCATTTATTATACTTGTGTATTATATGTATGCTTGTTGTGATCAGGAGGATCGTGAAATTGTTTGTCATTTGTTATATATGCGTGTTATATGTATGCTTGTGGTGATCAGGAGGATCCTGTAGATGTATGAATGTGTCATACATGCGTTGTTATGTGCATTGAGTCATGCATACATATTATTGGTGGGATGAATCATTGTTCAGGAGGAGTGTATGTGATTCATCCGTACTCCTACGTGGAGAATGGTGGGGGATAGATCATTGCCAAGTAGAGGTGTATGTGATCTATCCGGGGTTCGATTGAATGAACCAATGAGTCGGTACTGCATGCATGGTGTCGTGTTGCATTGTGTTATTATGTTGATTGTTGGTGATTGAATATGACAGTAGGTCGTGATTATATGTTGTTGTTGGTGGTGTGAGATACTACCTCTTTATATGTGTTATTCACCTTTTTATATTGAATGTAGTTCTCACCCCTCTGTTGTTGTTGTGTCTGTGCTTCTTTGGAAGTACAGATATTCAGGTGCCAGGTTAGAGCTTGGAGCTTGTGTAGCTTGTTCGAGTTTAGAGAGTCGCTCTGATACGTAACACGGGATTTGAGGGTTTTTACCTTTTGTTTTATGTTGTATACTTGTTACGTATCTTTCAAATGATGAATATTATGGTGGACCACAATTACTGGAGTTTTGGTGTTGTAGGCAGATGGCCGAGAATCGAATAATTGAATGAATTTTCCGCTGGTTGATTTTACTGAAATAAAAGAAATTTATTTTGTTGACTTTAAAATGTGGCATCCTACTTTGGTGTGGAAACTCTGATTTATTTCATATATTTTCGTTTATTTTGAAAAATGGAAAGTGGGGTGTTACACGTCTCCCATGGGGTAAGTCTTTTTTATTATTACACTAATCTTTATGTCAGAAGTCTGCTACAATTATTGCTGAGTTGGGTGCTACAATTTTTTATCATTTTTTTGAAATTTGTTTGACATGCACAACCGGATTCCTCTGTTCCTTTTTAGATCAACGGTTTACAAATGCCTTATAATCTTCTTCTTTACAAATGTAATAAAAATGTCCCCCCAATTTGACCTCCCATTTTGTTATGTAGGGTTTTGGACGCATTTGGGTTTTGCAACATATACTATTTCTTTTCTCGGTCTTTACTTTTTTAATGTTATATGGTTTACACTTCCTGGCCATTTTCAACTTGCCCCCTGATTATGTGGTTTAACATTCTTCCAGACTCCGTAACGATCGAACAGCAAGGGAGGCTAAACGCAAAGACATTATGCTGCAACTTGATTATCTGGAGTACCAGGAGACACAGGAGCTAAAGAAACAACAGAAAAATATCATGTCCTTCGATGAATTTCAAATGCTACGTCAACAAGGAGATTGTTCTACAAAACCAATAACCATCAGAGGGTATTTCTGGTCTTACCATTACATGTAGGTTATCTTTTACATCATTTTAAGTTATCCCCTGTTTCCATACATCTAATTATGCTACTGTTATTTTACATTAGACCTATTCAACTTCAATATTCTACTCTTGTTTCTATGCCACTGCATATAATTGACGTAGATAAAGATCCAAAGGCTAACCGTGCGGTTCCAATGACAGAAACCGAGCACAATCAGCCCACAGCCAACTCACCTGCTCGATCGTCCCGCATCACGGTTTCATCTGATAGTGAACGGGACTACTTTATATAATTGTTTAGAAATTTTGCAATTACAAGACTTCTAATTTTTGTTTCTTTCTTATAGTATTTCTCTTTCGTGTACCAAACCTTACTTCGTTCTTTCATTTTAACATAAATGTTTCGGAGTAGTTCTGATGCGGATGCATGTGCTAAGATTACTCGTGGCCGTCCGAAGTTTTTTGTTTGGAAACGCAAAATCAGGTATGGGAAAACGTCAAGAAACAACGTCCTTGTAAGTCACAACCTTTTCTTTTTTTACCATCACTACTACACTTTTACATCCCTTTTGAAGATTAATTCCACTTTTCTATTGTATTTAGCAAATCCCCCACAGGGTCATTAAGGAATGCTGCCAATTTGGAGACAGAGGTATTAAATTGTTTGATGCGGATACACAGGAAGGTTACAACTGCGAACTTCACCGCTCTGAAAGAAAATATGGCGTTGACATGTTCATTGGCAAATGATGGTATGAGTTCGCCAAAAAGAAGCGTCTCAGAAAGGGTGATCGGCTGACTTTCATTGTGAGGGATCCTCGTGGTGACACGGTTGTTGTCAAAGTTTTAAATTGCTGATGCTTTCTTTAAACATATCTTTTACTACTTTGTTTTGTTTGATGGAAAGATGTTCTAAACAACCAATGTTATTCATGTCTGCTTGTATTGACCAATATATTTTGGTTTTTTTGGTCTTCTAACTCATTATTGTTCTCTCTTTGTAATTTAACTTGGTTTTTTGGTTTCATTGTACTGCCTTCTATTAACAGCACTACCTGATGTAATGATATATTTCATTTTGCATTCATCTATCCCTATTTATTTTACCAATTTTATGTTCTCTAATTACTTATTTTTAAATTTCTTCTTCCAACTAAACATCACTTATGTCTTACATTATTAATATTTTTTTCCCGGTCCAATACATTTCTTTTTCTATTTCTTAATTTTCTCTCGCAATCAATGCGCGTCCCATATCAGAACCCGTGCGAATGCACAGGTCTCCCACTAGTTTTCTACAAAGTTTTTATTAGTAAAATTTGATAATAGATTAATATAATATAATTAAGATGTAAATATAAATATTATAATTGTAATCATTACTCTAACTTTAAAAAATAAAGATAAGACTTGTATATGAGAGATGTCATGAATAGTGATCTTACATATAAGAACTTAAATGGCTAGGGAAAGTACCACTATGCCCCTCTGCTCCTACAAGCCACCACATGGCTGCTTGGTTGTTCTCCACGTGGATGTATCAGAAAGAGAAAGAAATGTTACATCTAAGCATGCCACATCGTTGTCCTTTTTCCCAAATTTTCAATTCTTCCTCTTCACTTCCTCTGCTTTGGAAATAGGGTTTTGTTTTTCAACCAGATTACATCCTTCTCTCTTCCTCTTCTGCCTTCTTCTCACTTCTTCTTCCATAATTTGTCTGCTTTTACTTCTCTCTCTCTGCACTACCAACTTCATCTACTTCTTCTTACTCTATCTTCTCCTTTGTGGTTCGGTTTGGAGACATAAAATGGAAACGAAACTGCGAAAAGAGCGTCGACGGACGCGATTGAAGATGGCGGAGCTTTCATGGTTGGAAAGGGGAACCAAACACAACAATGGTGTGCGATTCCGTTTGCGGTGGTGCGACGATTGGACTGAGTGAGACACGGTGGTTTCTAACCCAGGTACACTGAGTTTTTCATACAATATACTTAACCCTATTGGTCTCACATTAACATATTTTGGTTTTTTCATATGATGGAACATGCCTACAGGTTTGAATCTCTTTTTATTTACAACTATTGTTGTTGCTGTTGTTATTATTACTACTATTATTGAATGTGATTAGTATGAAGTAACATTTTCGGGTTGAGATCGGAAAGCTGAGCCATTGAAGTAACATTTTCTATTACACAGTTTTGTGATTTGGCTTATGGTAGAAAGTCTCTCAATTTGACCAACCCAACAAATATTCTTATGAAAAATCTATTTCATTTGTTGCAGTTTGTAGATTGGAGAAGAGTTAAAGTTAAGCCGTTTGTGAGTAACTACAGAGCGTTTAGGTTGCAGCAATCAATAGATTTATCGGTACAAATGCCTTTGAATGTGTTTCAACATAAACATGGATTGTGAAGGATTGTGTTGACCGATCCAAATGGTTCTTCAGCTGAGGTTGGTTGGTTTGTTTCTCTTTTGGTTATGAGATTAATTAAGTGATTATAGTATAATCACTTATCATATAAGTGATTATGTTGATTATATATGCTATGGTTATTACAATATTTTAAACTTTTGGTTTGCTGTTGATTATTTTTTTTTATTATATGGTGTTTTGTAAACTTGACTCATTTGTTAGAATGATTTTGGAAGAGTTCATATAAATAGCGTAAACTTAATTTATATTTTTGCTATAAAAATGGCTTATTGAGAAGCACTTATCATGATAAACACTTCTAAATTTACTTTTGGTTTGCTGTTGATTATTTTTTTTATTATATGGTGTTTTGTAAACTTGACTCATTTGTTAGAATGATTTTGGAAGAGTTCATATAAATAGCTTAAAGTTAATTTATATTTTTGTTATAAAAATGGCTTATTGAGAAGCACTTATCATGATAAACACTTCTAAATTTTGTTTCCTGACACTTACAATATGCATTCCCATGCTATGGACTTTGTTTGAATCTTCCATCATCAACTAATTATATCATTGTATTAGGTGGTGTCATGTGCTGCAGAGAGTTGGCCATTGTTTCGACACTCACTATCAACCATTATCGACGGTATTCAACACATCGCTGCCGGAAATCCATTTGGCTTTAAACATTGGCAGTGTTGTTTTTCATTTACTAAGCTAATAAATTCAAGATCCTTCTGAAATTGGAAAATTGAATTGAATCGAAAGTGATGGATTAGTAACTCCATTCAAAGTCTATTTGGAGGTAAATACTATAATCTTATTACATGTGTTTCCTCTCATCATATTGTAGTTTCCTCTCATCATATTGTAGCGTTTCTTGCAAATGGCCTGTTAGCTCTGCAGTTAGTGCTGAACCGGAGTACAAGATTCTTGGAAGGAGAGAAAAGGAAAGGAGTGAGCTGCGAGATCATGTAATACCCGAAGCCTGTATCTGGTATGCTTCACTATGATGTAATACACTAGTTTTCTCCCAAAGTTGACCTCTGCCTGAACCTATTATATTTTAAGACAATTATTTGAACTCTGCCAGAACTATACTTTTTAATCAAACCAAGCTTCGTTTGCAACTAACTTTCAACTTCTATTGTAACATATTTTTTGTTTTATTCTGAAAAATTTGCACAGAGTTTCTCGGATGGGTCTGTGCAGAAATCCTATGAATATGAAGAAGATACACGAAATTATGGCTTCCAAAAAGTATCGGTATCATTTGTTTTAACTTTCTGCATTGCGGGTATGACTTAATCTTTAAACTTATATTCTGTTTTATATTTAGATGAAGTTCAAACCGCTATTGTTACATGTGTTAAGATGCTCGTGTTATGTGCTTGAAGTTTAAAGATGCTCATGTTATGTGCTGGAAATTAAAGCTGGAGGCCCATGCTAAAATTAAAGGCATAACGGGTTTAAAAGGTATACTGATAATTTTCACTTTGATCTGCCATTGATTCTTTGAAATCTCAAATCATTATGGCATTGTCAACTCCCCTCTTGCATCAATCAAATTTCCTATAATGTTGAATTTACCAGTCATGTTAGTGCTATAAATCAATTCTAATTTAAGTGTCAACAGAAAATTAATTTTCGTAAGTTTTTTATGTTGTTTGTTGAATTGATTTTTCTGAGGTTCTGATGTCGGTAGTTGATTTGAATTTCGTAGGGTTTTAAGTTTGATTATTTGTGTGATGTGATTTTAGTTTTTTTCGGTGTTGAAAATAGGACCTGCAACATGTTACCGTCAACTTTCTTCAATATCTGGTCCAAGGCTTGACCTGTTTAAGGATTCTTTATGGATGGGGCTGGAATAAGGTTAAAGGTGTTTTTCCCCCCTCATATAATGTGAAAGTTTGTGTTGTAACAAGAAGTATTTGTTGATTTACTGACAAAACAGAGGATTAATCACATTCGGTGACTGGTCAAAATAATGCACATAGTGTTTGCAGAGTGCTAAATATATTCTACTTTAATTAAAAAGATGGTCTGAGTCTTTAATCTATATCTAAACAATCAAGCGCTTTGAAAGGTACCGCTTCACCTAATTTTCCTTTGATTTTAGTTTGGACAAGTTGGAGTTGGTGACAATGTTGATCGATGTTCTCCTGTGCAAGTGAAGTTTCCCCACGACCAGGTTCCTGAAAGCTGAAACTCTATACCCTTTGTGTTTTTATTATTTTCATTTAGAAATTGGTTAAGGGCTTTGAGAAGCAGCCCATTCCGGCTGTTCTTCTTTGTCAACGCTACTAAGGACCTATGGGTTAGCCTACTAATGTATTGTATAGTAGGGTATAGTAGGCGAGCGAGTTAGCGAAGACGCTTAGGCTAATAGATAAGAGAGTGTCAGTGTGTAGCCTTCATTCTACTACGCTACGCAAAGGTTATTGTTGTATATTCTTAATACTTTGTCATATTAATATGAATGAAAGTTTACATGACTGATGAGAAGGAGTTGATTATGGAGCCTTCTATAAAGTGGGCTGGAAATACTAATGTCACCATTGTTGTAAAGGCATTTGGGTTGAAAGCAACCGTTCAGGTAAACTTTGTATTGTGTTAGTTGACAATGGATAAACTTTGTATCATGCTAAATTATTATTCATTTGTCAGGTTGTTGATTTGCAAGCTTTTCTTTTGCCTCGCATTACTTTGAAGCCTTTGGTTCCCAACTTTCCTTGCTTTGCCAACATCTTTGTTTCTCTCATGGAAAAGGTTAGTGATTATTGAGTTTAAAAAATTAAAAGTTGATTTCCTTAATCTTTTGGGAGACTGAAGGAATATTGTAGTGATGATCAATGAGCAGTCTTTGATCTGTTGACAATAACATAATCACATGTAAATAGCTTTTGATTTTTTCCCTTATTTATAGTTTAACAACCTTAAAGATATTTTTGTTTTATTTATTTATTGGCTTAATTGCAACTTTGGTCCCTATATTTTTTCATTTTTTGAGTTTTGATCCCCTCATTTTAAAAATCACGTTTTTGGTCCCTTTTTTAAGTTTTGTTTTAGATTTTAGTCCCCTGGCCAATTTGGGGATAATTTTTTATGATGTGGCACTTATTTTGATGATGTGTCAATATCAAGTTATAATTAATTTTTCCAACTCATTATTTATTAAATTTTTAATGTTAATTCATTTAAAAGTCTTTTATTAATAATAATAATAATAATAATAATAATAATAATAATAATAAAGTAATATATACTAATTAATTTACAATGTGATATTCATTATCACTCTTTTCCAAAACGTGTTTTCCTTGTTTCCAGAAAAGTTGTTCTTCCCCAAAACAAAGAATCCTAGCCCTTTCTCTCATCTTCTACTAATCTCCAGATCTGTAACCTAATCTTGTTGTTTTATTCTATTCTTCTTCTTATCTTGTTATTTTATTCGTTTTTTTATTTGGTATTAGAATCAACAGATCAGTTTGGATTTTGGATTCAATAGCTATGTAGAAACAAATTAGGATTTTGGATTCAAATTTGAAAGATGATCGCGGTATTTATGCTAGATCGGCCTATTTTTCAGAATCCGGTGGTGGATCTGCGCACGATTAAAAAGTCTGAATGCGGCTGAGAATGGAGGTCATGTGGTGGTGCGTATGTGCGGTTCTTCGGTTTCTTTATTCTTCCCTTTCTCTTTTGTTTAGTTTCAATTTTGAGTTATGGGTTAGATGTTAATATTCCTCATAGTTATGTAAGTTGTTGTTGATTTGAATAATCAATGAGGGAGAAGGTTTTGTTTTGGTGAATGAAGTTTGTTAAGAGTTTTGATAATTATTGAATGGTAATGAAAAAAAAAGAGGTGGAGTTTTGATGATGAAGGAATGATAAGGATGAAGAAGGATCAATGAAGAAGAAACATGAATAACAAAAGTTGCTGTATTTTTTTTTCTTTGTTGATTTTTTTCTGTTTTTATTTTCTATTCACTCTAGCCTTTTTTTTTCAATTGGCTGCTCCCCCACCATTTAATGAGTTAATTCCTTTCTTTTAATGAAAAAACTATGATTTTAATAAGTTTATAAGTTAATATTAAATTTAATTAAAAAAACATTTTAAATGAATTAATATAATGTTAAAATAAAAATAATCAATCTGGATTTGCCACATCATCAAAATAAGTGACATGTCACTAAAAATTGGTCCCAAATTTTCAAGGGGACTAAAATTCAAAACAAAACTTAAAAAAGGGACCAAAAACGTGATTTTTAAAATAGGAGGATCAAAACTAAAAAAAAAAAGACAAAATAGAGGGACCAAAATTGTAATTAAGTCTTATTTATTTTGTTTTGGGGATGGTTTGCTTTTGTGGAATGATGTAAACGATTCATGATTGTAGGCATACTTTAGTTGATACTTATGAATCATGGAGATGATGTCTGAAGTTATTATATTCATTTTATGGTAACTTTAATGACACTGGAGCAGCTGGACTTCTATCCTTTTCCTCCTTATAACTTGCTACTTGATTTTATTTTGAATGTTGAAAGAAACCTTATTTCACGTGCAATACGGGCTATACAACTAATATTTACTCTTTGTCTTGATCTTTGTTGTATGTTTACGTGCACCCACATGTTGACTTTGGCCTAAAACTTATG
The DNA here is from genome assembly GCA_022829125.1 of Lathyrus tuberosus. Lineage (NCBI taxonomy): Eukaryota > Viridiplantae > Streptophyta > Magnoliopsida > Fabales > Fabaceae > Lathyrus > Lathyrus tuberosus. Next base: position 5,087,722 of record JALAZF010000289.1, on the reverse strand, counting down.
GGGGCTGATCTTATGTCCATTCCTGGTGTCTATGGGATTGTTCAGGTATATACCCTATAACTTTTGATCTGTTTGTTTGATCCCCCTCCTATCCTAATGTTTGAGGCCTAGAATTGCTTACATTCATCTTCCACTCCCCGTGTGGGATCCTGCTTAATAGACAATCTTCTGTCCTCGAAATGAACCATTGTTTGCTCAAGTGGATCTTATTTTAAAATGTGATATTATCAGCAGTCCATTGATTTGTGTATGCAATGTTTCTGAATCAAACAGCATGTTTGAAGAAGGATGGGGGAAATATAATGGGATAATTTCTTGCGTCAAACTTGAGTCACTATTTGTGTGGCAGATATAAATTGATTGCCAAAGAAATAGGACCAATATGTTCTTGATTGAATTGATATGTATGATATTAATGCAAACATGAAAAAATGAGAATTATAGAGTTCTGAGATTGAATGCTTTGTAGGCTTGTCAGATGTTACTTAATACTTCATCAATGGTATAATGAAAGTTGACACTGATATTATGTAGCATATATAATCTTTTCTTCCTTCTGAAATGTACATTTGCCGCTATAGGTAATAATAGAGAAAGATAATATTTCCCTTCTTAACATATATCCATGTCTTTGTATATTGCCCTTCTGAAATTTCATGGTGTATGATTTGAAGTTGTTTTTTATTTCTACTGATGTGAAATTGGCTTGGTCTGGTATTGAAATTGGTTGTGGATTTGCTGGTTATGTTGTATGAATTGTAAATGATCGTGTAATGATATGATGAGTGGGATATGTGACTGGTTTTTGTGAATGGTTTTTTGGCCTCCTCCTCTGATGCGAGTGTGTGTTTGGTTTATATAGGCAAGAAATCTCATCAAAAGAAAAAATTATTTTTAATGCCTTTAACCAATATCCGTGAGTGTGTTTTTAATGCCTTTGTGTTTGGTTTATATAGCCGAAGTTTTAGCGCTTCTGTTTTGCAGTGTGTAACACCCATATATAAAACTCACACATCAAAGCATAAATATTATATATCGATCCAAGTATTTGGTACTGAAATACCATAAGTTCCTAGTTAACACATTATATACATTAAATGCCCTAAATACAAAGTTCTAAAGTCTACGGCATAACATATACAAGATGTTCCAAAATGCACTAAGAACTAGATCAATACAATGATCTCAAAATAAAACGCCATAACGGAAGCCATGCCATCTCAAAAGCTACGATCCGTAAGGAAAGTCAAATAACCTTGTCCTTACCCTTCGCCGAACCTGCAGAACCTGTGATGTAAACAACAACAGTGGGGTGAGATACATCAAATCTTAGTGAGTTTGCTATCTTATAGTCCTCTCGGCTTTACAAGGTTCTAACATCCTAACTCAAGTCAAAAGGGAAGGGAAGTGACTTTGAGTACACACACGCCATATGTGGGTTCACACTCGTGAGCTTGTTAACTCACACTAGTGTCAAGGTAAGTCCTAAGCCTGTTAACTCAAGAATCTCGCTAATCAATAACCGTACCAAGGCATCCCCTGATCCCGTCCGCTTCTACGTCTAGAAGACGATTCGAGTCATGGATCCTTGTATTTACTTGGCATACGAAATGGATTCGGGATCATCGGCTCGTACACCGTGATCAGTCACTTCACACGGCCCATACACCATCACAAGTCTCTTTACCCGTAGGCTCCATTCGTACTATACGCGGGAATCAAACCTGCCAAGTAATTGTGCATACGTTTCAGAGGAGGTGCTCGAGTCTCATGAAACTACACCGTAAGATAAACTGGTTATGATTACTAGACACACGCCTCGGCCTCTTCTACACGAGCGTTGTCATTATGTCATTTCCACACTTTTCGACAATGGCTTACGGTAATAATCCTCACTCTACTTATTCATATTTTAACATGCATACATATTCAAACATGTTTAACAATAAGAGCATAGGCATATAATCATCAATCACATAATGGAAATACATAATTCAACATACCATAAATTATACCAATTTACGGTTCCCTCTGATTTATCTAATCGGGAAATAAACAGATATCTCTCGCTGCCATTAGCTAGAATATGTTCTTAGCTTCACAACGATACCAAGAACACTCACAACGGATAAACGATACAAAAGTTATGAAAGAAACAAGTTGGATGATCTGTCATGTTCGCATTGCGAAGCAGCCAGCGAATGCTCGCTACTTCATTCGCAGTGCGAAGCATCCAGTGAACGCCTAGCCAACACTTGTTCGCTGCACCATTCGCAGTGCGAACAGCTGGCGAACTAAGTCAGTAGCAAAACCAAGGTAAAGTTCGCAGTGCGAACCTCTGGCGAATGTTCGCCTTCACCTTCGCCGTGCGAACCTCCAGCGAGTGCACGATTTCCCCTTCGCTGGGGGATTCGCAGTGCGAATCTGGGAAAATGTAGAAGTTCTTCAGCGTGACAGCTGAGTTCCCATGGGTCCAAAACCCCACCAAAACATATCCAAACATTACACAATCAAATATAAATGATTCTACCATCATATTGCTTATACTACTCAGTTTATAACACATTTCAACCGTTAAATTTCATCGATTACCAAATTAAGCAATTTCTCATAAACCTAACTTAAGCTAAAATCACTTCTAATTCTAAAACTTAAGTTTCAATCTGGAACCCACCTTGAATAGATGAAGATGGTGAAGATTGAAAGATGATTTGATGAAGATCTGATGATGTTCTTGATGATCTTGTTCTTGGACTTTTTCCTCTTTTCCTCTCTTTCCTTTCCTTTCTCTCCAAATTCTTTCTATCTTTTCCTTTCTTTGCTTCTAAGTGGAAAATGAGTGGAAAAGGAAATGATATAGAAAAATATCATCAATTAGCAACACTACTAATTGTTCAAAAAGTCTCTAAAGTTCAAATACTTAAATATCTCAGAGTCAGATAATATTAATTGGATTTACTCTAAGTTCAACAGTTACCCTAATTATCTCTGCAGATAATTTCTCAGAGTACACTGGGACTCAGTTGATCACAACTAATATTATCCGGAGTAAAATAATTTTACGGGGTATTACATCCTCCCCCCCCCCCCTTAAATAGAAATTCGCCCACGAATTTAAAACAATTACCTGAAGAGATAAGGATAGACCTTCCGCATCTCCGATTCCAATTCCCAAGTTGCATCACCCGGATGCGTCTCATCCCACCGGACCTTAACAAGAGGAATCTCTTTATTCCTTAACACTTTAGTTTCTCTTCCGGTGATACGACTCGGTTGAGGCTCAAATGTCAAATCTGCTTCTATCTCAATTGTATCTGGTAAAATTGGCTGAAGAGGATCTGGGACAAATTTTCGAAGCTGAGACACATGAAAAACGTCGTGCATCTCTGACAGAGAAGGCGGTAAGGCTAATCTGTAGGCTACTTCACCAATTCTTTCCAAAATCTGATATGGTCCCACATATCTCAGACTTAACTTCCACGACCGAAACGGTCCTTTCAACCGCAATCTCGGAGTAACCTTCAGAAACATGTGATCACCTTCTTCAAATTCTAAAGGCCTTCTTCGGTTATCCGCATAACTCTTCTGACGATCCTGTGATTTCTTAACCTTTTCACGGATCATCCCGATCTTCTCCGTAGTTTCGTGAATAATCTCGGGTCCCAACATCCTATCTTCACCAACTTCTGCCCAACACAACGGTGTCCTACACTTCCTTCCATACAACGCCTCATAAGGTGCCATACCAATACTTGCATGATAACTGTTATTATAAGAGAACTCAATTAACGACAAATTTTCTATCCAATTCCCTCCACTTTCAAGTACACAAGCTCTCAACATGTCTTCCATGGTTTGTATTGTCTGTTCCGTCTGACCGTCCGTTTGCGGATGATTCGACGTACTCAAACATAACTGCGTTCCCATGGCTTGTTGAAAAGCTCTCCAAAATCTCAAAGTAAACTTCGGATCTCTATCCGAAACGATACTAGTAGGAATGCCATGCAATCTCACTATCTCTGAAATGAACAACCTTGAGAGATGACTCGCCTTGTAGGTAGTCTTCATAGCTAAGAAATGCGCGGATTTTGTTAACCGATCCACAATTACCCAAATCGAATCATAACCTCCTTGCGCACGGGGTAATCCCACCGTGAAGTCCATCGAAATACTGTTCCATTTCCACACCGGAATTTCTAAAGGTTGCAACAAGCCACCCGGCCTTTGGTGCTCGATCTTCACTTGTTGGCACACCGCACATTCCGACACATACACCGCAATATCTCTTTTCATCCCGGACCACCAATAGTCTCTCTTTAGATCTTGGTACATCTTTGAAGACCCCGGATGTATAGTAAAAGCACCCTTATGCGCTTCATCCAAAATCCTCCTTTTTAACTTCGTGTTGTCCGGAACACAAATCCTTTGGTCAAATACAATAACTCTGTCGGTAGATCGCACAAAACCCGGTTGCAATAACACCTCTTGTAACTTCTCATCTAACCCTTGCTCTTGTTGGATTTCTTCCCGAAGAGTAGAAGTGATATTCAAATTTCCCATAATCACACAATTAGGAGTCTAATTAAATTGAAGATTTAGATCTCTAAACTTTTCCATTAAGGCATACTCTAACATCATCAAGTCGGCACTATGCAACACTTTCCTGCTTAAAGCATCCGCCACCTTATTCGCTTTACCCGGATGGTATCTTAGCTCCAAGTCATAATCTTTCAAATATTCCATCCACCTCCTTTGACGCATGTTCAACTCCTTCTGATCAAAGAGGTATTTTAGACTCTTGTGGTCACTAAACATCTCAAAACGTACACCATACAAATAGTGACGCCACACCTTCAAGGTAAATACAACTGCCGCCAATTCTAAATCATGCGTTGGATAATTCTCGTCATGGACTTTCAACTGTCGTGAAGCATAAGCCACTACATGTCCATCTTGCATTAACACACCTCCTAATCCCATCTTCGATGCATCACAATATACCTCATACGACTTGCTAGGATCAGGAATAACCAAAACAGGAGCGGTCGTCAATCTTTCCTTCAAACTCATAAAACTTTGCTCACAAGCCGAATCCCATTCATACGAATAATCCTTCCAAGTAAGTCTTGTCATCGGTAAAGCCAATTGGGAAAAGCCTTTAATAAACCTTCTATAATAACCTGGTAGTCCCAAAAAGCTTCTAACTTCAGACACATTCTTCGGTCTCTCCCAATTTATCACTGCTTCAACTTTTGATGGATCAACCGCTACACCTCCCTGAGATATGACATGTCCAAGAAAATTAACCTCCGACATCCAAAACTCACACTTACTTAACTTGGCAAAAAGTTGTCTCTCTTGTAAGATGGATAAAACGATTTTTAAATGTTCTCCGTGCTCTTGAGGGTCACGAGAATAGATAAGAATGTCATCAATGAAAATCACCACAAATTGGTCCAAATAAGGTTGAAATATCCGATTCATATAATCCATGAAAACTGCCGGAGCATTTGTCACACCAAAAGGCATCACCAAAAATTCATAATGACCATAACGGGTTCTAAACGCAGTCTTTGGTACATCTGAACTCTTCACCCGAATCTGATGATAACCCGACCGTAAATCAATCTTCGAGAACACACAGGCTCCTTTCAATTGATCTAACAGATCGTCTATCCTTGGCAATGGTACTTGTTCTTGATGGTGACCTTATTCAATTGACGGTAATCAATACACAACCGCATTCCACCATCTTTTTTCTTTACCAACAACACTGGAGCTCCCCAGGGCGAAACACTTGGTCGAACAAAATGCTTAGCCAACAACTCTTCCAATTAATCCTTTAATTCTCTTAATTCAAGTGGTGTCATCCGATACGGAGAAACGGATATTGGAGCCGTTCCCGGTATCAGGTCAATAGAGAATTCCACTTCCCGCTCCGGGGGAAGAGAAATGATATCCTCGGGGAAAACTTCAGGAAAGTCACAAACTACCGGAATACTCAAAACTTGACGGTTACTACCCTCCTCCTTAGTAAGAATCAAAAGAACGGATTTTTCTTCCTCAAACAAGAAATTAATCATTCCAACCGTACCTTCTAAAATAGTAGTTAACACATCCTTCAGAGTAGCTTCAGTAGATGGAATAATGATTAGTTTTTCTTCACACCCGATAAATACCGAATTAGCTGAAAGCCAATCCATTCCCAGAACAATATCCATTTTCTTAAGCAGTAAGCAGATCAAATCAATCTGGAAAACTCTTCCATCCACAGATAAAACACAATTCTCACACATTAAAGGTGTTTCCACCATCTCATCCATGGCAGTAGTAACCACCATGGGTGGAGACAACGGAACCGCTTGTAACCCAAGTCACTTTACACATTGCATCGATACAAAAGAGTGTGTAGCTCCACAATCAAATAAAACAAAGCAAGGATTTCCATTCACAAAACACGTACCAGCAATCAAAGAGTTATCACCCTTTGTCTTCCTTGCATCCAAGGTATATACTCGGCCAGTATTCTTTTCTTGCGTCTGATTCCTCTTCTGAGGACAATCCCTCGATAAATGGCCCACCTTATTACACTGATAACACCTTATTCCTTCCCAACTGCACCTACCAAAATGGTTATTTCCATAATTACGGCATACCGGAGGCGCACTAGTCCTGGAACTCTGAACTTGTTTCCCTTTGAAAGATTGTTGTCTCGGTCTAAATTATTGATTCGATCGCCCACGATCACTTTGATTCACCCTACTTAACTCTCCTTCTGCCTGCACCTTCTTTAAGCTATGCTCCGCCACATAGCACTGTCGTAACAATTCAGCATGGCTAGTAAATTCTCTCTGAGACACACTATGTGAAATTTCAGCCCTTAAACCAAACAGAAATTGATCAATCTTCCACCTCTCATCAGGAGCATACATGGCTTGTCTAGAATAAGCAGCCATAACCTCGAACTTTTCCGCATAAAAAGCCACAGTCAAGTTACCTTGTCTCAGCTGCTGAAGCTCGAATTCCTTTTGAGATCTTAAGGAACTTGGGAAATACTTCTCCATAAAAGTTATCTTAAACGGCTCCCATACTTTCGGTACCTCTTGAATTGTCATTAAAGCTGAAGCGCTTTCCCACCATCTCATAGCAGGACCCTTTAACAAGTGAGAAGCGAAAACAACCTTATTTTCTTCACTACACTGAACTATCAAGAAAATCTGCTCCATACCGGATATCCATTCATGAGCCTTTACTGGATTGAACCCTCCCTGAAACTCCGGAGGATTCATACGAATGAAATCCCTAAAGGTTCCCCCTGCCGCTTCAGGAACAACCACAGGAGGATGCACACCACCAGCCATTTGCTTTACCATTTGTTGCACAAACTGATTCTGTTGTTGCTGCATCTGTTGCATAAACTGATACAGAGGGGCATTCCCTTCGTCCCCTGGTGGATTTGTCCCTGCTGGGGTAGTTCTCAGTCTACCACGGTTGTTTCTGCGCCGGTCGGCCATGTTCCTAAATGTCATACAGATAGGATTAAGTTGATCAGGCTCAATACCATAAATATAACATGTAAGACCAATGGCTACACAACACATATGAAACAGAAAGAAAAAAAAACTTATACTATTTCATGGCTAGGTCGAGGATACGACCTGCTCTGATACCAACTGTAACACCCATATATAAAACTCACACATCAAAGCATAAATATTATATATCGATCCAAGTATTTGGTACTGAAATACCATAAGTTCCTAGTTAACACATTATATACATTAAATGCCCTAAATACAAAGTTCTAAAGTCTACGGCATAACATATACAAGATGTCCCAAAATGCACTAAGAAATAGATCAATACAATGATCTCAAAATAAAACGCCATAGCGGAAGCCATGCCATCTCAAAAGCTACGATCTGTAAGGAAAGTCAAATAAACTTGTCCTTACCCTTCGCCGAAGCTGCAGAACCTGTGATGTAAACAACAACAGTGGGGTGAGATACATCAAATCTCAGTGAGTTCGCTATCTTATAGTCCTCTCGGCTTTACAAGGTTCTAACATCCTAACTCAAGTCAAAAGGGAAGGGAAGTGACTTTGAGCACACACACGCCATATATGGGTTCACACTCATGAGCCTGTTAACTCACACTAGTGCCAAGGTAAGTTCTGAGCCTGTTAACTCAAGAATCTCGCTAATCAATAACCGTACCAAGGCATCCCCTGTTCCCGTCCGCTTCTACGTCTAGAAGACAATTCGAGTCATGGATCCTTGTATTTACTTGGCATACGAAATGGATTCGGGATCATCGGCCCGTACACCATGATCCGTCACTTCACACGGCCCGTACACCTTCACAAGTCTCTTTACCCGTATGCTTCATTCGTACTATACGCGGGAATTAAACCTGCCAAGTAATTGTGCATACGTTTCAGAGGAGGTGCTCGAGTCTCATGAAACTACACCGTAAGATAAACTGGTTATAATTACTAGACACACGCCTCGGCCTCTTCTGTACGAGCGTTGTCATTATGTCATTTCCACACTTTTCGACAATGGCTTACGGTAATGATCCTCACTCTACTTATTCATATTTTAACATGCATACATATTCAAACATGTTTAACAATAAGTGCATAGGCATATAATCATCAATCACATAATGGAAATACATAATTCAACATACCACAAATTATACCAATTTACGGTTCCCTCCGATTTATCTAATCGGACAATAAACAGATATCTCTCGCTGCCATTAGCTAGAATATGTTCTTAGCTTCACAACGATACCACGAACACTCACAACGGATAAACGATACAAAAGTTATGAAAGAAACAAGTTGGATGATCTGTCATGTTCGCATTGCGAAGCAGCCAGCGAATGCTCGCTACTTCATTTGCAGTGCGAAGCGTCCAGCGAACGCCTAGCCAACACTTGTTCGCTGCACCATTCGCAGTGCGAACAACTGGCGAACCAAGTCAGTAGCAAAACCAAGGTAAAGTTCGCAGTGCGAACCTCTGGCGAATGTTCGCCTTCGCCTTCGCCGTGCGAACCTCCAGCGAGTGCACGATTTCCCCTTCGCTGGGGGATTCGCAGTGCGAATCTGGGAAAATGCAGAAGGTCTTCAGCGTGACAGCTGAGTTCCCATGGGTCCAAAACCCCACCAAAACATATCCAAACATTACACAATCAAATATAAATGATTCTACCCTCATATAGCCTATACTACTCAGTTTATAACACATTTCAACCGTTAAATTTCATCGATTACCAAATTAAGCAATTTCTCATAAACCTAACTTAAGCTAAAATCACTTCTAATTCTAAAACTTAAGTTTCTATCTAGAACCCACCTTGAATAGATGAAGATGGTGAAGATTGGAAGATGATTTGATGAAGATCTGATGATGTTCTTGATGATCTTGTTCTTGGACTTTTTCCTCTTTTCCTCTCTTTCCTTTCCTTTCTCTCCAAATTCTTTCTATCTTTTCCTTTCTTTGCTTCTAAGTGGAAAATGAGTGGAAAAGGAAATGATATAGAAAAATATCATCAATTAGCAACACTACTAATTGTCCAAAAAGTCTCTAAAGTTCAAATACTTAAATATCTCAGAGTCAGATAATATTAATTGGATTTACTCTAAGTTCAACAGTTACCCTAATTATCTCTGTAGATAATTTCTCAGAGTACACTGGGACTCAGTTGATCACAACTAATATTATCTGGAGTAAAATAATTTTATGGGGTATTACACAGTGGCTGTATATGTTCGTGTGCATCATTTTTGCTGTGTACTTGCTTTATCATTATTCGGTTTTACATCAGGAACATCCAACTTACATAACCAATATCTTCTGATTTTAGACGGGTGATTTTTGTTGCCTGAGTGTAGAATTCAATGCTAAAACTGCAGGTTTCTATTCTCAATGTCGGTCCTTTTCAAGAAGTATTCAGTTTCTCTACTGGAGGGCCTAATGGAAGTTTAGTTGCTGCCGGTTGTGATTTACAGGTTTGCATTTAGTTTCTGTTACTTTGGGGATTGATACCATGTGAAATGATTTAAAGTTTAAACTGGTATGCAAGTTTTACTCTGCTGTTTAATTATACTCAGGTACTGTTGTGGGATTGGAGAAATAACAAGGAAATTGCATGTCTTGAAGATTCTCATATGGATGATGTAACACAGGTTTTTTCTGTTTGAATTATTTGTGATGAAAAATTATATGTTAATCTAAAACTTGATTCGATGGAATTGTAACTCTTTGGTGAAAAGCTGTTTTGCTTGGTGATGCCCTCCTAGAAAACTATGTATTTTATAATGTAATAATATCTTTTGACCACTTACCCCTTTCTCCTTTGTTGCATGGCATTACTAAATGCAATTAAATTCCTAATCGGCCATTATCTCACGTGCTCAGAAACTGTTATAAAATCTAAGATGTTTGAGTAGGATGAAAATATTTGTTACCTGGTATATGTATATAAAATGAAGATATCCATGGAGTCATTTTAATTATCCAAAATAAAGCTATAGGGAGTTCTTATCCCAGCTCTGGTTCTTTTACAAAACAATGATTTTCATTTTATTAATATTTGATTATTGAATGCGGTGCATGAATTCATGTCTGATTTGGTGAAAATGCGTGATTGATTATAGGTTCATTTTGTCCCTGATGAACCAGGCAACCTCATTTCGGCTTCAGTAGATGGATTGATCTGCATATTTGATACCAGTGGAGATATCAATGATGATGATCATCTAGATTCAGCAAGTTTGGGACTCATATTCAATTTCCTACAACTGATAATTCTTGCAATTTACTACCTTCTTGAATGACCAAATATATTAAAATCAGATAATTAATAATTAAAATAGGAATGCATACCAACTCTCAATTTTACTGATATAGTTTAATAATCAATTTTCTTCACCGCAAACCAAACACAGACTAAGTCTTTTAACCATAAGCTAACAATATTATTGGTTTGTGGTGTTTCAGAACTTCAACATCAGATATTCGGTTATACTCGAGGAAAGGAGACGCATGAATTATGACAAGCTAATTTCATAGATATGAAATGAAGTAAACCGTGTTTATTTCAATGCCAGATTCAACCTGTGGACTTCATGACAGTCATGCTTAACCTACTGAATTGAACCTTACGTATTACTATTTTCAACTTTAGTCAATATTGAAACTGAAATTCAATGTCAAAGGAAATGTAACATATAATGTTTGAATCCTCTGTATTGATTTCATTTCAATTTGAAATACATTGATGGTGTAGGTCTTAATATCTTCTTATGTTGGGTCTGATCAGAGAACATATCATGGGAAAATCCGATTTGACTCATGCAAAGGGTATTCAAATCTATCCGACCATTTTTATTGCTTTAGTTTCAGCATTCTTCTCCATTAGAAGCGATGTTAGAGAGATAATTCGTACCTTTAATCTAAAGCGTGTCGGGAAGGCAAAAACATTACTAAATGACTGGAAAATTGAGATTGGCATACATGCATTATGTATCTGCATCATTCATGATGTAACATGCTAGGCGGCTTGAATCTTACATGAGTACACAATAGGTAGGTAGCTAGGAATACTTCTGCTTACTGTTAAAGGTAATTGCAAACACATAAATACTAGAGTTCTTAATATTAGACTAGCCATTGGAGAATATACATCATTTTTTTCTTGGATTATTTGTCAATGAGAATGTGTTGGTAGACAATATAGATAGCACCTGATTCAACAGGGCACAATTTTTAGAAAGTTTATACTGCATATTAATGTGCACTTTTAGTTCTTTCTTTGCATTTGTTAACTCTAAACAAAAGACGGCGATTTCAGAGAATCAAACTAGACATATACAAGGAACGAGTTGTAGACATAGTGAATGTTTGCATTACGATTTTCGCAACAGAATAGTGGAAATTTTGAGATATGAAATGCAACATATTTGTGACTCGAAACCAGCAAAATTCTATTGGTGACAATGGAAACACAAACCATATATTGCTACTTGAATATATGCATTTTACAGATCTTTGTACAATTTTAGTTCTTCCATTGCATTTGTTAAATCTAAAACAGATATGAGTTGCTTGTTTCCAAAATTTCAATAGCAAAACCAGTATTTTCTAAGAGAGGTCAAAGATCAATTTAATGGTTATCACTATTTTTTACACTGTCATTTTATTTTAGTATAAATTCTCTGCTCACAACAATTGCAGAGATTACAATTGATGATAGATTTCTCACTAAAATATTTAATACACTGTATTTTGCTCATATATTATAACATTTAACTTTATATCGCCTTCGGTGATGTGACATGGAAGACAATAAAAAACTTTTTTTTTATAAATTACGACGGTAGTGTTGTAGGTTAATCAGTACCCGGGCGAACACACGGGAACTGATATGAATATCACACAAAATAGATATTTGTAATAATATTTACATAAAATATATTTATTTATCTTGATGATATTTATTTATTAAATTAAAAAAAATATTTACAAATACTATGATATTATTTGATATTTATAAAACTAAATTATTGCATAAATATTTTTATAAAAAATATCAAACGATTCCTGCGGATATTGATTTTTTTTAAATATAAATTATATTTTTTGTATTTATTAATTTTTATTAATTCTAATTAAAAATAAATAAAAACAAATCTGCATAACACATCAGTACTCGGGCGATCACATGGGTACTGATATAGATATCGCATGAAATAAATATTTGTAATAATACTTACATAAAATATATTTATTTATATTAATAATATTTATTTATAAAATTAAAATAATATTTACAAATGCTATGTTATTATTTGATATTTATAAAACTAAATTATTGCGTAAATATTTTTATAAAATATACCAACCGATGTCTGTGGGTATTGATTCTATTTTATTTTAAATATAAATTATATTTTTTTATATTTACTGATTTTTATTAATTGTATTTTTTTCCAAAATTTTAAATGAAAACAAATGCGCGTCACCGATGGGTACCCATGTGAACGCACGGGTATCATATTTATTTTTAGTAAATAAGAAATTTACTAATTTTTATTATATTTTGTTTTTTTTTTCAATTTTTAAATATAAATAAATACATTTTAAGAACAAATACATTAAGAAAAAAATACATTATGAAAACAAATATATTCTGAGAATAAATGCGCGTCACCGACGTGCACCCGTGCAAACGCACGGATATCATACTAGTGATCATAAAGTTAAATGGTAGTAATATAAATTTATGCAAAAAAATAGTCTATTCTATGAAAAGAAACCATCTATTTTGTGCAAAGAACAGTCCATACACACTGTTTGATCAAGTGAATGCTCTAGATTAAAGCACAATCTATTGCATGTTTTTTTATTTAAGAAATACATATAAATTGAGAAAATAAATATGTATTTTTAAGTCTAACATCATGTCTTTTTTATTAGTACAATAAATTATAGTAATAATTCTTTACATATCTATGCTCTGCTATGATGTTAGACACTTGCTAAAAATCAAAATAAAAATTTAATTTAAAATAAATAAGATATAAGTAAATTTACATTGTAATTTAAATAATTAGTTATTTAGTGTTTTATACAATAATTGTTTTCAAAATACAAAATAAAAATAAATAAATAATCATTATCAAATGGGATCAACTTTGCTGCAGATTTAAATATTTATGACAGTTTGCAAACAAATGCGCATCCAAAACTATATACAAGAAAAAAATACATTGTTGATTTAAATATTTTTGTATACGGGAACAACTTGACTACTGATTCAAATATTTTTTATAAATAATATTGTAATACTCCATATTATCTAAATGCTCAATTGGATATCAGATAAGGTCAGATGAGTGTCTATATGCTATATCTTTGGTAAATTGGATTAATGGAATCCTCTAAGTACTTTAAGTATCGTCAATTGAGATCAATAGAGCAACTAATGAACTCTGAAGAGATCAATTATTTTATTAAAGAGACATATCACTACTTATTAGACCAAGAGAGTATTTTTAAGATAACTCTAATAATTGATCAATTGGTGTTAGACGATAAAATATCAATTGGAGATATTTTACTCTATTGAATTATATTATATAATAAGTTATATATATATATATATATATATATATATATATATATATATATATATATATATATATATATATATATATATATATATATATATCTGTGTGTGTGTGTGTGTGTTAGAAAGAAGAAGAAGAAAGTTGGTAAGAAGAAGAGAAGAGAAAAGAAAGAGAAGAGAAGAGGGAAATAGGAAAAGCTTGGGAAGAAACTTGGATCATTGTTCATCATCTTCATCAACCTCCTCTTCAATGCTAAGGTGGGTTCTAGTTAGAAACTCTAAGTTCTAGAAATCCATGATTTGAACTTAGTTTAGATTTGAGAGAAAATGATTAAACGGATAAATCAATGAAATCTAACTGATGAAATTCGGTATAAATTGTGTAATGTAGTCGTAATATGCGTGTGATCAATTGATGATACTTGTTTTGTTGTTGGCAAACGATCTGGTGTGGAAAGGGTGAGTTTTGAGATTGAAGGGACCATTTAAGTCACGCAAATTAAGTCCGAGATACGTGGGACCGTATCAGATTCTAGAAAGGATTGGGGAAGTTGCATACAGATTAGCCTTACCACCCTCTCTATCTGAGATGCATGATGTTTTTCACGTATCTCAGCTCCGTAAGTTTATTCCTGATCCTCTTCAGCCAATTCTACCAGAATCCGTGGGAATAGAAGCGGATTTGACTTTTGAACCGCAACCGAGTTGTATTGTGGGAAGAGAAACAAAAGTGTTAAGGAACAAAGATATTCCACTCGTTAAGGTGCAATGGGATATGACGCATCCGGGTGATGCTACGTGGGAACTAGAATCGGAAATGCGAGATTCTTATCCGCATCTGTTCAGGTAATCTTCTAAATTCGGGGACGAATTCTATTTAAGGGGGGGAGGATGTAATACCCCGTAAATTTATAAACGCTCTGGTGAATATTATTATGATCAACTGGGTTCCGAAGTACTCTGAGCAATTATTTGATAAAATAATTAGAGTAAACTGACGAACTCAGAGTTTATTAAATTAATAGTATTTAACGTTGAGTTTTTATTATTTGGTGTATCTGAGCTAATTTGGACATTTAGTAGTATTACTAATAAATGGTAATTTTCTATACTATCTATTTCCTTTCCATTTCATTTGAAAAACAAACAAAAGTTAGAAAAGTGAAGAAAAGGAAAAGAAAGGAAAGGAAGGAAAGGAAAAAGGAGAGGAAATTCTCAAAAGCTCAAGATCATCAACAATCAGCTGTCCTTCATCTCTTCATCTCAGTATCAATCTCCTCATCTTGTTATCCAGGTGGGTTCTAGTTAGACTCTTTAGAGTAGAGTTTATTTTGAGTTTAGGGTTAGATTGGAAATTGTGAAAATTGAATAATTTTGTATGACTCATGAATCTAACTGCTAAAATTCAATGTGTGATTGTATAGAATACTGGTTGTTGTGTTATAACAGGTTTGGATGCATTGTGATTGATCAAAATGAGATTTTGGGGTTGAGTTTGGTAAAACCCGCAGCAGATTTTTCTGCTGGTTTTTCTGCATTTTCTTCTGCCCATATGCGTATGGGGCATGGCCTTACGCGTATGGGGAATGGGCGTTACGCGTATGGCATGGGTAATACGCGTAATGATTTTTAAAACGAGAAATTTCAAAGGAAAAAGCCTCTGCTCATACGCGTATGGCAAGGCTGATACGCGTATGGGATTTTTAAAAAGGAAATTTTCAAAGAAAACCAGTCTCTACTCATACGCATATGGCTTGGGGCAATACGCGTATGGCTGGGCGAGAATTTTGGGCAATACGCGTATTGGATGTGCCAATACGCGTATGGCCAGGAGAATTGCAGAAATTCTGCTGTTGTGACTATTTCCCGATCGTTTGTTTCCAATGCCGTAACTTTTTGTACGTAGCTCGGATTGGAACAATTTTGGTATCGTTGGAAAGATAATAAAGTGTACTTTCTCATTATAATAGTTTTAAGATTGTCGGCCGATTTAATTATGTCGGGAATTCTGGAATAGTGTCGTTTTGTCGACTTTTATCTGTTAAATGTGTATAATTGTTGTTGACAATGTATGCATGTTAAAATATGAATGAAGTAGAGTGAGGATTTACCCTAAACAATGTTGTGGGTGTGTAATGGAATGGTGACAACGCTCGTGCAAGTAAGGTCGGGGCGTGTGTATTGTGTAATCGTAACCGGTTATTATTGATAGTGCGTTTCATGGGTCTCGAGCTCCTCTGAAACATATGCACCATTACTTGGCAGGTTTGATTCCCGCGGTTAGTACGAATGGGACCTACGGGTAGAGACTTGTGATGGTTAACAGGCCATGAGAAGTGACGGTTCACGGCTAACAGGCCGTTGTTCCCGAATCCATTTCGTATGCCAAGTAATTCGAGGATCCATGACTCGGATCGTCTTCTAGACGTAGAAGCGGACGGGAAAAGGGGATGCCTTGGTATGGTTATTGATTGTGAATCCTTGAGTTTACAGGCTCAGGAGGTACTTCGGTACTAGTGTGAGTTTACAGGCTCACCGTGATGGTTACTTGTGTGTGTGTACTCATGGTCATTCCCCTTTCCCCTTTGACATGAGTTAGGTTTATTAGAACCTTGTAAAGCCGAGAGGACTTTAAGATAGGGAACTCACTGAGATTTGATGTATCTCACCCCACTGTTGTTGTTTACATCACAGGTTCTGCAGGTTCGGCGAAGGGTAAGGACAAGGTTATTTGACTTTCCTTACGGATCGTGGTTTTGTGATGGCATGGCTTCCGCTATGGCGTTTATGTTTTGAGATCATTGTATTGATCTAGTTCTTAGTTTTTTTCATTTTGGAACATCTTGTATATGTAATGCCTTAGACTTTTAGTGTTTTGTA
This sequence comes from Lathyrus tuberosus, assembly GCA_022829125.1. Classification (NCBI taxonomy): domain Eukaryota; kingdom Viridiplantae; phylum Streptophyta; class Magnoliopsida; order Fabales; family Fabaceae; genus Lathyrus; species Lathyrus tuberosus. The sequence continues at coordinate 5,070,703 of JALAZF010000289.1, read as the reverse complement.
TTAGAGGCATTTATGTGTATAATGTGTTAACTAGGAACTTATTATATTTCAGTACCAAAAGTGAAACTCATGTATAATATGAGTTTTGCAGCAAGTATTATATGTGGGCATTACACTTGGAACCCTAAAAACGCAGTTGTAATGTTCAGGTTCTGATACGCACAGTCGGGCGGAGCTTTGAGCGTCGGGGGACGCAGGCTTGCGCCGCTGCTCCGCCGGGCGAAGGTCAAGAGGCGCAACATGTTTTGATTCTAGAACTTTGGTTTTTGGCAAGGGTCTTGCGCCGCTGCTTCGTCGGGCGAAGTAGCAGGCGCAGGGGGGCACCGTCGGGCAAAGCATGGACCGTCGGGCGCTCCTGTGAGTTTTCAAATAATTCTCTTTTCTTTAAAAATCTATAACTTTCGATTCGTATACCCGATTTAAGCGTTCTTGGTATCGTTGGAAAGCTATGAGAATATTCTACCCAATAAAAAGTGAAAATTATGGGTATGATGTGGGATTAATTATTTAGTGGAAAATGAATGAAAATAATGGTTATGTGATATGTTGAAAATCCATATCTTTTGGATCGTAAATCCGATCGAGGCATGGTTATAGCCGATGCAAAGCTGTGAAAATATCCTACGGGATAAGATTCAGAAATATTGTTTTTGATACCCGATTAAATAAATTGAAGGAAACCTAAGGGTGATATAACTTGTGATTGAATCATTATATATGATTCTATTATACAATTATCATATGCTTTGTATAACTTATGATTGAATTATTATATGTAATTCTAAAATGTGCAATTGTAACATGCTTTGCCTAAAATTGTTGTTAAGCATGATCGAGAGAGTATGCATGTTAAAATATGGAATAGAAAGAGTGAGGAAACTTTTCCCCATAACAACATGATAGTGGAACCTAGTAATGGCTAGGAATTGATAGAAACTCTAGATGGTGATGCTCGTGCATTCGATGTAGGAAGGTGCATCCTTGACGAGTAATGGCCTAGAGTAGACAACTTAGATGATGATGCTCGTGCATTCGATGTAGAAAGGTGCATCTTTGACGAGTAATGGTCTAGGAGAGAGTGAACCACTAGTATGGAACATGTGTTCTCACTAAAATATTTAATACATTGTATTTTGCTCATATATTATAACATTTAACTTTATATCGCTTTCGATGATGTGACACAGAAGACAATAAAAAACTTTTTTTTTATAAATTATGACGGTAGTGTTGTAGGTTAATCAGTACCCTGGCGAACACACGGGTACTGATATGAATATCACACAAAATAGATATTTGTAATAATATTTACATAAAATATATTTATTTATCTTGATGATATTTATTTATTAAATTAAAAAAATATTTACAAATACTATGATATTATTTGATATTTATAAAACTAAAGCATTGCATAAATATTTTTATAAAAAATATCAAACGATGCTTGCGGGTATTGATTTTTTTTAAATATAAATTATATTTTTTGTATTTATTAATTTTTATAAATTCTAATTAAAAAAAATAAAAAGAAATCTGCATAACACATCAGTACTCGGGCGATCACATGGGTACTGATATAGATATCGCATGAAATAAATATTTGTAATAATACTTACATAAAATATATTTATTTATATTAATAATATTTATTTATAAAATTAAAATAATATTTACAAATGCTATGTTATTATGTGATATTTATAAAACTAAATTATTGCGTAAATATTTTTATAAAATATACCAACCGAAGTCTGTGGGTATTGATTCTATTTTTTTTAATATAAATTATATTTTTTTATATTTACTGATTTTTATTAATTGTATTTTTTTCCAAAATTTTAAATGAAAACAAATGCGCGTCACCGATGGGTACCAGTGTGAACGCACGGGTATCTTATTAATTTTTAGTAAATAAGAAATTTACTAATTTTTAATATATTTTGTTTTTTTTTTCAATTTTTAAATATAAATAAATACATTCTAAGAACAAATACATTATAAAAACAAATATATCCTGAGAATAAATGCGCGTCACCGACGTGCACCCGTGCGAACGCACGGGTATCATACTAGTGATCATAAAGTTAAATGGTAGTAATATAAATTTATGCAAAAAATAGTCTATTCTATGAAAAAAAACCATCTATTTTGTGCAAAGAACAATCCATATACACCGTTTGATCAAATGAATGCTCTAGATTAAAGCACAATCTATTGCATGTTTTTTTATTTAAGAAATACATATAAATTGAGAAAATAAATATATATTTTTAAGTCTAACATCGTGTCTTTTTTATTAGTACAATAAATTATAGTAATAATTCTTTACATATCTATGCTCTGCTATGATGTTAGACACTTGCTAAAATTCAAAATAAAAATTTAATTTAAAATAAATAAGATATAAGTAAATTTACATTGTAATTTAAATAATTAGTTATTTAGTGTTTTATACAATAATTGTTTTCAAAATACAAAATAAAAATAAATAAATAATCATTATCAAATGGGATCAACTTTGCTGCAGATTTAAATATTTATGACAGTTTGCAAACAAATGCGCATCCAAAACTATATACAAGAAAAAAATACATTGTTGATTTAAATATTTTTGTATACGGGAACAACTTGACTACTGATTCAAATATTTTTATAAATAATATTGTAATACCCCATATTATCTAAATGCTCAATTGGATATCAGATAAGGTCAGATGAGTGTCTATATTGTAATGCCCACATATACATACATACATCAAATCATATATCATACATGAATAATACGTTTGGTACTGAAATATACATGTACAAGTTCCTAGTTAACACATTGAATACATTAAATGCCCTAAATACAAAGTTCTAAAGTCTACGGCACAACATATACAAGATGTCCAAAAAGCACTAAGAACTAGATCACTATAATGATCTCAAAATAAAACGTCATAGCGGAAGCCATGTCATCTCAAAAGCTACGATCCGTAAGGAAAAGTCAAACCACTTTGTCCTTACCCTTCGCCGAACCTGCAGAACCTGTGATGTAAACAATAACAGTGGGGTGAGATACATCAAATCTCAGTGAGTTCTCTATCTTATAGTCCTCTCGGCTCTACAAGGTTCTAATAAGCCTAACTCAAGTCAAAGGAAAAAGGGAAGTGACTTTGAGTACACACACACTATATGGAAACATGTCATGAGTTCATCAACTCACACTATCACTAATCGGTAACCACACCAAGGTATCTCCTTTTCCCGTCCGCTTCTACGTCTAGAAGTCGACCCGAGTCATAGATCCTGGTAACCTACTTGACATACGAATGGATTTGGGTCCTACGGGCCATTAACCGTTATGAACCGTCACTTCACACGGGCCATTAACCGTCACAAGCATACGCTCCCAGAGCGCCATTCGTACTGCACGCGGGAATCAAACCTGCCAAGTAGTTGTGCACATGTTTCAGAGGATCTCGAGACCCATGAAACGCACTCACAAGAATAACCGGTTACGATTACGTGATAACACTCACAAACGTGATCGTATTCGACGATCACAAGGCCATAACGCCTTAGCATAACCACAAAGGTTAACACCCATGTTCCATACTAGTGTTTATTCCATCTACATTTGTCGACACTGTTTATGGTAATATTCCTCACCCTACCTAATTCGTATTTTCGCATACGTACATAAGGGAAACACATAATGCAACATATCACACATTTCACCAATCTACGGTTCCTTCCGATTCATTTAATCGGGAAAAATAACCAGATGTTTCTCACTACCATCAGCTAGAATACGTTTCTAGCTTCACAACGATACCAAGAATACGCAAAACGGATAACCGAGTCAAAAGTTATGCAAGAAACAAATTAGATGTTCTGCTATGTTCACATTGCGAATAAGCCAGCGGATGCTCGCTACTTCATTCGCAGTGCGAAGCGTCCAGGGAACGCCTAGCCAACACTTGTTCGCTGCCCCATTCGCAGTGCGAACGCTGGCGAACCAAGGCAGTAGCAAATACAACGCAAGGTTCGCAGTGCGAACCACTGGCAAGCCACTTGCAAACGCTCGCCTTCGCCTTCGCAGTGCGAGCTGCCAGCGAGCCCACGATTTCCCCTTCACTGGGGGATTCGCAGTGCGAATCTGGGAATTTCATAAACTACATCAGCGTAACAGCTGATCTCCCATGGTTCCAAAACCCCACCAAAACATATCCCAACATCATACAATCAAATATAAATGATTCTACACTCCTATAACCCATACTACTCAGTTTATACCACATTTTAACCGTTAATTCCAAGATTTTGCAATTTATCCAATTTCCTTACAATTCTAACCTAAGTCTTAGAATCTAAGAGAGTCTAAAACAAAAGCATCTAACTAGAACCCACCTTGAATAGATGAAGATGGTGAAGATTTTAAGATGATTGGATGAAGATTTGATGATGTTCTTGATGATTTTGATCTTGAACTTTTCTCCTCTTTTTCTCTTCCTTTCCTTCTCTTTTCTTTCTCTCCAAAATCCTTTCTATCTTTTTCTTTGGAAAATGAAAGGAAAGAAAATAATATAGGGAAAAATATCATCAATTAGCAACACTACTAATTGTCCGAAAAGTCTCTAAAGTCCAAATATTTAAATACCTCAGAGTCAGATAATATTAATTGGATTTACTCTAAATCTGACAGTTACCCTAATTATCTCTGCAGATAATTTATCAGAGTACACTGGGACTCAGTTGATCATAACTAATATTATCCATAGCAAAATAATTTACGGGGTATTACATCCTCCCCCCTTAAACAGAAATTCGCCCACGAATTTAAAACAATTACCTGAAAAGATGAGGATAGACCTCCCACATCTCCGATTCCAATTCCCAAGTTGCATCACCCGGATGCGTCTCATCCCACTGGACCTTAAAAAGAGAAATCTCTTTATTCCTTAACACTTTAGTTTCTCTTCCGGTGATACGACTCGGTTGAGGCTCAAATGTCAAATCCGCTTCTATCTCAATTGTATCTGGTAAAATTGGCTGAAGAGGATATGGGACAATTTTCCTAAGCTGAGATACATGAAAAACATCGTGCATCTCGGACAGAGAAGGCGGTAAGGCTAATCTGTAAGCTACTTCACCAATTCTCTCCAAGATCTGATACGGTCCTACGTATCTCGGACTTAACTTCCGTGATCGAAACGGTCCTTTCAACCGCAATCTCGGAGTGACTTTTAAAAACACGTGATCGCCTTCTTCAAATTCTAAAGGCCTTCTACGGTTATCTGCATAACTCTTCTGACGATCTTGGGCTTGTTTGATCTTATCACATATCATCTTAATTTTCTCCGTAGTTTCATGAATAATCTCAGGTCCCAACATCTTATCTTCACCAACCTCTGCCCAACACAACGGTGTCCTACACTTCCTTCCATATAATGCTTCATAAGGTGCCATGCCAATACTTGCATGATAACTGTTATTATAAGAGAATTCAATCAATGGCAATAGTCCTATCCAATTTCCGCCATTTTCCAACACACAAGCTCTCAACATATCCTCCATGGTCTGTATTGTCCATTCCGTCTGACCATCCGTTTGCGGATGATTCGACGTGCTCATACACACCTTCGTCCCCATAGCTTGTTGAAAGGCTTTCCAAAATCTAGAGGTAAATTTTGGATCTCTGTCCGAAACAATAATAGTAGGAATACCATGCAACCTCACTATCTCCGAAATGAGCAACCTTGTGAGATGACTCGCCTTATAGGTAGTCTTTACGGCCAAGAAATGAGCAGACTTTGTCAACCGATCCACAATCACCCAAATTGAATCATAACCACCTTGTGCACGGGGTAAACCCACCGCGAAGTCCATCGAAATACTATCCCATTTCCACACCGAAATTTCTAAAGGTTGCAACAAGCCACCCGGCCTTTGGTGTTCGATCTTTATTTGTTGACACACCACACATTCTGACACATACACCGCAATATCTCTTTTCATCCCAGACCACCAATACTCCCTCCTTAGGTCTTGATACATCTTTGAAGATCTCGGATGTATCGTAAAAGCACCCTTATGCGCTTCATCTAAAATCTTCCTTTTTAACTCCGTGTTATCCGGAATACAAATCCTTCGGTTAAATACAATAACTCCATCGGTATCTCGCACAAAACCCGGTTGCAATAACACTCCTTGCAACTTCTCATCTAACCCTTGCTCTTGTTGGATTTCTTCCCTAAGAGTAGAATTGATATCCAAAATCCCCATAACCACACAATTAGGAGTCCAATTAAATTGAAGATTCAGATCTCGGAATTTCTCCAATAAAGTATACTCTAGCATCATCAAGTCGGCACTGTGCAACACTTTCCTACTTAAAGCATCTGCCACCTTATTCGCTTTACCCGGATGGTATCTTAGTGCCAAGTCATAATCTTTCAAATATTCCATCCACCTTCTTTGTCGCATGTTCAACTCCTTTTGATCAAAGAGGTACTGTAAGCTCTTGTGGTCACTAAACATCTCAAAACGCACACCATACAAATAGTGACGCCACACCTTCAAGGTAAATACAACCGCCGCCAATTCTAAATCATGCGTTGGATAATTCTCTTCATGGACTCTCAACTGTCGTGAAGCATAAGCCACTACATGTCCATCTTGCATTAGCACCCCTCCTAATCCCATCTTCGACGCGTCACAATATACCTCATACGACTTGCTAGGATCAGGAATGACCAAAACAGGAGCGGTCGTCAACCTTTCCTTCAAACTCATAAAACTTTGCTCACAAGCCGAATCCCATTCATAAGAACAATCTTTTCGAGTAAGTCTCGTCATTGGTAAAGCCAGTTGGGAAAAGCCTTTAATAAACCTTCTATAATACCCTGCTAGTCCCAAAAAGCTTCTAACTTCAGATACATTCTTCGGTCTCTCCTAATTTATCACTGCTTCCACTTTTGATGGGTCAACCGCTACACCTCCCTGAGATATGACATGTCCAAGGAAATTTACCTCCGACATCCAAAATTCACACTTACTTAGCTTAGCGAAAAGTTGTCTCTCTTGCAAAATGGATAAAACGATTCTTAGGTGTTCCCCGTGCTCTTGAGGGTCACGGGAATAGATAAGAATGTCATCAATGAAAATCACCATAAATTGGTCCAAGTAAGGTTGAAATATCCAATTCATGTAATCCATGAAAACTGCCGGAGCATTCGTCACACCGAAAGGCATCACCAAAAATTCATAATGACCATAACGGGTTCTAAATGCAGTCTTTGGTACGTCTGAACTCTTCACCCGAATCTGATGATAACCCGACCGTAAATTAATCTTCGAGAACACACAGTCTCCTTTCAATTGATCTAACAAATCGTCTATCCTTGGCAATGGGTATTTGTTTTTGATGGTGACCTTATTTAATTGACGGTAATCAATACACAACCGCATTCCACCATCCTTCTTCTTTACCAACAACACTGGAGCTCCCCAGGGCGAAACACTTGGTCGAACAAAATGCTTAGCCAACAACTCTTCCAATTGATCCTTTAATTCTCTTAATTCAAGTGGTGACATCCGATACGGAGAAACGGATATTGGAGCCATTCCCGGTGTCAGGTCAATAGAGAATTCCACTTCCCGTTCCGGAGGAAGAGAAGTGATATCCCCGGGGAAGACGTCAAGAAAGTCACAAACTACCGGAATACTCGAAACTTGAAGGTTACTACTCCCCTCCTTAGTAAGAATCAAAAGAATAGATTTTTCCTCCTCAAACAAGAAATTAATCATTCCAACCGTACCTTCTAAAATAGTAGTTAACACATCCTTCGAAGTAGCTTCAGCAGATGGAATAATGATTAACTTCTCCTCACAACCGATAAAAACCGAATTAGCTGAAAGCCAATCCATTCCCAGAACAACATCCACTTTCTTAAGCGGTAAGCAAATCAAATCAATCTGGGAGACTCTTTCATTCACCGATAATACACAATTTTCACACATCAACGGTGTTTCCACAATTTCATCCATGGCAGTAGTAACCACCATGGGTGGAGACAAAGGAACAGCTTGCAACCCAAGTCGCTTCACGCACCGCGTGGACACAAAAGAATGCGTTGCCCCACAATCAAATAAAACAAAACAAGGGTTTCCATTCACAAAACACGTACCAGCAATCAAAGAGTTGTCACCCTTTGTTTTCCTTGCATCCAAGGTATACACTCGCCCGGTATTCTTCTTGTGAGGACAGTCTCTCGCCAAATGGCCCATTTTCTGACACTGATAACACCTCACACCTTCGATACCACACTTTCCCTGATGATTTCTACCACAAGTACGACATACCGGAGGCACGCTGGTCCTGGAACTCTGAACTTGTTTCCCTTTGAAAGGTTGTTGTCTCGGTCTAAATTGTTAATTCGATCGCCCACGATCACTTTGATTCACCCTACTTAACTCTCCTTTTACTTGTACCTTTTTCAAACTATGCTCCGCCACATAACACTGTCGTAACAACTCAGCATAGCTAGTAAATTCTCTCTGAGACACACTATGTGAAATTTCAGCCCTTAAACCAAACAGAAACTGATCAATCTTCCACCTCTCATTGGGATCATACATGGCTTGTCTAGAATAAGCAGCCATATCTTCAAACTTTTCCGCATAAGAAGCCACTGTCAAGTTACCTTGCCTCAGCTGTTGAAATTCGAATTATTTTTGAGACCTTAAGGAACTTGGAAAATACTTCTCCATAAAAGTTATCTTAAACTGCTCCCACACTTTTGGTACCTCTTGAATTGTCATCAGGGCTGAAGCGTTTTCCCACCATCTCATAGCAGGACCCTTTAACAAGTGAGAAGCAAAGACAACCTTATTTTCTTCACTACACTAGACGATCAAGAAAATTCGCTCCATACCGGATATCCATTCATGAGCCTTTACTGGATCTAACCCTCCCAGAAACTCTGGAGGATTCATACGAATAAAATCCCTAAAGGTTCCCCCTACAACTTCCGGAACAACCACTGGAGGATGCACACCACCAGCCATCTACTGTACCATTTGCTGCACAAACTGATTCTGCTGTTGCTACATCTGTTGCATGAATTGATACAAAGGGGCATTCCCTTCATCCCCTGGCAGATTTGTCCCTGCTGGAGTAGTTCTCAGTCTACCATGGTTGTTTCTGCGTCGGTCAGCGATGTTCCTAAATGTCATACAGATAGGATTAAGTTGATCAGGCTCAATACCATAAATATAACACGTAAGACCAATGGCGACACAACACATATGAAACGGAAAGAAACACTTATACTATTTCATGGCTAGGTCGAGGATATGACCTACTCTGATACCAACTGTAATGCCCACATATACATACATACATCAAAGCATATATCATACATGAATAATACGTTTGGTACTGAAATATAAATGTACAAGTTCCTAGTTAACACATTGTATACATTAAATGCCCTAAATACAAAGTTCTAAAGTCTACAACACAACATATACAAGATGTCCAAAAAGCACTAAGAACTAGATCACTATAATGATCTCAAAATAAAATGTCATAGCGGAAGCCATGCCATCTCAAAAGCTACGATCCATAAGGAAAAGTCAAACCACTTTGTCCTTACCCTTCGCCGAACCTGCAGAACCTGTGATGTAAACAATAATAGTGGGGTGAGATACATCAAATCTCAGTGAGTTCGCTATCTTATAGTCCTCTCGGCTCTACAAGGTTCTAATAAGCCTAACTCAAGTCAAAGGAAAAAGGGAAGTGACTTTGAGTACACACACACTATATGGAAACATGTCATGAGTTCATCAACTCACACTATCACTAATCGGTAACCACACCAAGGCATCCCCTTTTCCCGTCCGCTTCTACGTCTAGAAGTCGACCCGAGTCATGGATCCTGGTAACCTACTTGAGATACGAATGGATTCGGGTCCTACAGGCCATTAACCGTTATGAACCGTCACTTCACATGGGCCATTAACCGTCACAAGCATACGCTTCCAGAGCGCCATTCGTACTGCACGCGGGAATCAAACCTGCCAAGTAGTTGTGCACATGTTTCAGAGGAGCTCTAGACCCATGAAACGCACTCACAAGAATAACCGGTTACGATTACGTGATAACACTCACAAACGTGATCGTATTCGACGATCACAAGGCCATAACGCCTTAGCATAACCACAAAGGTTAACACCCATGTTCCATACTAGTGTTTATTCCATCTACATTTGTCGACACTATTTATGGTAATATTCCTCACCCTACCTAATTCGTATTTTCGCATACGTACATAAGGGAAACACATAATGCAACATATCACACATTTCACCAATCTACGGTTCCTTCCAATTCATTTAATCGGGAAAAATAACCAGATGTTTCTCACTACCATCAGCTAGAATACGTTCCTAGCTTCACAATGATACCAAGAATACGCAAAACGGATAACCGAGTCAAAAGTTATGCAAGAAACAAATTGGATGTTCTGCTATGTTCGCATTGTGAATAAGCCAGCGAACGCTCGCTACTTCATTCGCAGTGCGAAGCGTCCAGCGAACGCCTAGCCAACACTTATTTGCTGCCCCATTCGGAGTGCAAACGCTGGCGAACCAAGGCAGTAGCAAATACAACGCAAGGTTCGCAGTGCGAACCACTGGCGAACGCTCGTCTTCGCCTTCGCAGTGCGAGCTGCCAGCGAGCCCACGATTTCCCCTTCGCTGGGGGATTCGCAGTGCGAATCTGGGAATTTCAGAAACTACATCAGCGTAACAGCTGATCTCCCATGGTTCCAAAACTCCACCAAAACCTATCCCAATATCATACAATCAAATATAACTGATTCTACACTCCTATAACTCATACTACTCAGTTTATACCACATTTTAACCGTTAATTCCAAGATTTTGCAATTTATCCAATTTCCTTACAATTCTAACCTAAGTCTTAGAATCTAAGAGAGTCTAAAACCAAAGCATCTAACTAGAACCCACCTTGAATAGATGAAAATGGTGAAGATTTAAAGATGATTGGATGAATATTTGATGATGTTCTTGATGATTTTGATCTTGAACTTTTCTCCTCTTTTTCTCTTCCTTTCCTTCTCTTTTCTTTCTCTCTAAAATCCTTTCTATCTTTTTCTTTGGAAAATGAAAGAAAAGAAAATAATATAGGGAAAAATATCATCAATTAGCAACACTACTAATTGTCCAAAAAGTCTCTAAAGTCCAAATATTTAAATACCTCAGAGTCAGATAATATTAATTGGATTTACTCTAAATCCGACAGTTACCCTAATTATCTCTGCAGATAATTTATCAGAGTACACTGGGACTTAGTTGATCACAACTAATATTATCCAGAGCAAAATAATTTACGGGGTATTACATATATGTTCTATCTTTGGTAAATTGGAGATATTTTACTCTATTGGATTATATTATATAATAAGTTACTCTAAAATATCAATTGGAGATATTTTACTCTATTGGATTATATTATATAATAAGTTATATATATATATATATATATATATATATATATATATATATATCTGTGTGTGTGTGTGTGTGTGTGTGTGTGTGTGTGTGTTAGAAAGAAGAAGAAGAAAGTTGGTAAGAAGAAGAGAAGAGAAAAGGAAGAGAAGAGAAGAGGGAAAGAGGAAAAGCTTGGGAAGAAGCTTGGATCATTGTTCATCATCTTCATCAACCTCCTCTTCAATGCTAAGGTGGGTTCTAGTTAGAAACTCTAAGTTCTAGAAATCCATGATTTGAACTTAGGTTAGATTTGAGAGAAAATGATTAAACAGATAAATCAATGAAATCTAACGGATGAAATTCGATATAAATTGTGTAATGTAGTCGTAATATGCATGTGATCAATTGATGATACTTGTTTTGTTGTTGGTAAACGATCTGGTGTGGAAAGGGTGAGTTTTGAAGCCCTTGGAACCCTAAAAACGCAGTTGTAATGTTCTGGTTCTGATACACACAGTCGGGCGGCGCTTTGAGCGCCGGGCGACGCAGGCTTGCGCCGCTGCTCCACCGGGCGAAAGTCAAGAGGAGCAACATGTTTTGATTTTGGAACTTTGGTTTTTGGCATGGGTCTTGCACCGCTGCTTCGTCGGGCGAAGTAGCAGGCGACGGGGGCACCGTCGGGCGAAGCATGGACCGCCGGGCACTCCTGGGAGTTTTCAAATAATTCTCTTTTCTTTAAAAATCCATAACTTTCGATTCGTATTCCCGATTTAAGCGTTCTTGGTATCGTTGGAAAGTTATGAGAATATTCTACCCAATAAAAAGTGAAAATTATGGGTATGATGTGGGATTAATTATTTAGTGGAAAATGAATGAAAATAATGGTTATGTGATATGTTGAAAATTCATATCTTTTGGATCGTAAATCCGATCGAGGCATGGTTATAGCCGATGCAAAGCTGTGAAAATATCCTACGGGATAAGATTCAGAAATATTGTTTTTGATACCCGATTAAATAAATTGGAGGGAACCTAAGGGTGATATAACTTGTGATTGAATCATTATATGTGATTATATTATACAATTGTAATATGCTTTGTATAAATTATGATTGGATTATTATATGTAATTCTAAAATGTGCAATTGTAATATGCTTTGCCTAAAATTGTTGTTAAACATGATCGAGAGAGTATGCATGTTAAAATAAAGAATAGAAAGAGTGAGGAAACTTTTCCCCATAACAACATGATAGTGGAACCTAGTAATGCCTAGGAATTGATAGAAACTCTAGATGGTGATGCTCGTGCATTCGATGTAGGAAGGTGCATCCTTGACGAGTAATGACCTAGAGTAGACAACTTAGATGATGATGCTCGTGCATTCGATGTAGAAAGGTGCATCTTTGACGAGTAATGGTCTAGGAGAGAGTGAACCACTAGTATGGAACATGCGTTCTCACTAAAATATTTAATACACTGTATTTTGCTCATATATTATAACATTTAACTTTATATCGCTTTCGGTGATGTGACACAGAAGACAATAAAAAACTTTTTTTTTATAAATTACGACGGTAGTGTTGTAGGTTAATCAGTACCCGGGCGAACACACGGGTACTGATATGAATATCACACAAAATGGATATTTGTAATAATATTTACATAAAATATATATATTATCTTGATGATATTTATTTATTAAATTAAAAAAAATATTTACAAATACTATGATATTATTTGATATTTATAAAACAAAATCATTGCATAAATATTTTTATAAAAAATATCAAACGATGCCTGCGGGTATTGATTTTTTTTAAATATAAATTATATTTTTTGTATTTATTAATTCTAATTAAAAAAAAATTAAAACAAATCTGCATAACACATTAGTACTCGGGCAGTCACATGGGTACCGATATAGATATCACATGAAATAAATATTTGTAATAATACTTACATAAAATATATTTATTTATATTAATAATATTTATTTATAAAATTAAAATAACATTTACAAATGCTATGTTATTATTTGATATTTATAAAACTAAATTATTGCGTAAATATTTTTATAAAATATACCAACCGATGTCTGTGGGTATTGATTCTATTTTTTTTTAAATATAAATTATATATTTTTATATTTACTGATTTTTATTAATTGTATTTTTTTCCAAAATTTTAAATGAAAACAAATGCGCATCACCGATGGGTACCCGTGTGAACGCACGGATATCATATTAATTTTTAGTAAATAAGAAATTTACTAATTTTTATTATATTTTGTTTTTTTTTCAATTTTTAAATATAAATAAATACATTCTAAGAACAAACAAATATATTATGAAAACAAATATATTCTGAGAATAAATGCGCGTCACCGACGTGCACCCGTGCGTTCGCACCGGTATCATACTAGTGATCATAAAGTTAAATGGTAGTAATATAGATTTATGCAAAAAATAGTCTATTCTATGAAAAAAAAACCATCTATTTTGTGCAAAGAACATTCCATATACACCGTTTGATCAAGTGAATGCTCTAGATTAAAGCACAATCTATTGCATGTTTTTTTATTTAAGAAATACATATAAATTGAGAAAATAAATATATATTTTTAAGTCTAACATCATGTCTTTTTTATTAGTACAATAAATTATAGTATTAATTCTTTACATATCTATGCTCTGCTATGATGTTAGACACTTGCTAAAAATCAAAATAAAAATTTAATTTAAAATAAATAAGAGATAAGCAAATTGACATTGTAATTTAAATAATTAGTTATTTAGTGTTTTATACCATAATTGTTTTCAAAATACAAAATAAAAATAAATAAATAATCATTATCAAATGGGATCAACTTTGCTGCAGATTTAAATATTTATGACAGTTTGCAAACAAATGCGCATCAAAAATTATATACAAGAAAAAAATACATTGTTGATTTAAATATTTTTGTATACGGGAACAACTTGACTACTGATTCAATTATTTTTATAAATAATATTGTAATACCCCATATTATCTAAATGCTCAATTGGATATCAGATAAGGTCAGATGAGTGTCTATATGCTCTATCTTTGGTAAATTGGACTAATGGAATCCTCTAAGTACTTTAAGTATCGTCAATTGAGATCAATAGAGCAACTAATAAACTCTGAAGAGATCAATTATTTTATTAAAGAGACATATCACTATTTATTAGACCAAGAGAGTATTTTTAAGATAACTCTAATAATTGATCAATTGGTGTTAGACGATAAAATATCAATTGGAGATATTTTACTCTATTGGATTATATTATATAATAAGTTATATATATATGTGTGTGTGTGTGTGTGTGTGTGTGTGTGTGTGTGTGTGTGTGTGTTAGAAAGAAGAAGAAGAAAGTTGGTAAGAAGAAGAGAAGAGAAAAGGAAGAGAAGAGAAGAGGGAAAGAGGAAAAGCTTGGGAAGAAGCTTGGATCATTGTTCATCATCTTCATCAACCTCCTCTTCAATGCTAAGGTGGGTTCTAGTTAGAAACTCTAAGTTCTAGAAATCCATGATTTAAACTTAGGTTAGATTTGAGAGAAAATGATTAAACGGATAAATCAATGAAATCTAACGGATGAAATTCGATATAAATTGTGTAATGTAGTCGTAATATGCATATGATCAATTGATGATACTTGTTTTGTTGTTGGTAAACGATCTGGTGTGGAAAGGGTGAGTTTTGAAGCCCTTGGAACCCTAAAAACGTAGTTGTAATGTTTTGGTTCTGATATGCACAGTCGGGCGGCGCTTTGAGCGCCGGGCGACGCAGGCTTGCGCCGCTGCTCCGCCGGGCGAAAGTCAAGAGGCGCAACATGTTTTGGTTCTGAAACTTTGGTTTTTGGCATGGGTCTTGCGTCGCTGCTTCGTCGGGCGAATTAGCAGGCGCAGGGGGCACCGTCGGGCGAAGCATGGACCGCGGGGCGCTCCTTGGAGTTTTCAAATAATTCTCTTTTCTTTAAAAATCTATAACTTTCGATTCGTATACCCGATTTAAGCGTTCTTGGTATCGTTGGAAAGTTATGAGAATATTCTACCCAATAAAAAGTGAAAATTATGGGTATGATGTGGGATTAATTATTTAGTGGAAAATGAATGAAAATAATGGTTATGTGATATGTTGAAAATCCATATCTTTTGGATCGTAAATCCGATCGAGGCATGGTTATAGCCGATGCAAAGCTGTGAAAATATCCTACGGGATAAGATTCAGAAATATTGTTTTTGATACCCGATTAAATAAATCGGAGGGAACCTAAGGGTGATATAACTTGTGATTGAATCATTATATGTGATTCTATTATACAATTGTAATATGCTTTGTATAATTTATGATTGGATTATTATATGTAATTCTAAAATGTGCAATTGTAATATGCTTTGCCTAAAATTATTGTTAAACATGATCGAGAGAGTATGCATGTTAAAATATGGAATAGAAAGAGTGAGGAAACTTTACCCCATAACAACATGATAGTGGAACCTAGTAATGTGTAACACCCATATATAACAACATACATCAAAGCATATATTATACATGAATAATACGTTTGGTACTGAAATATACAATAAGTTCCTAGTAAACACATTATAGGTATACCTGCCCAAAAGACTAAATACAAATAACTACGGCATAGTATATCTACAAGATGTTCCAATGACAAATACTAAGAACTAGATCAATACAATGATCTCAAAATAAAACGCCATAGCGGAAGCCATGGCATCTCAAAAGCTGCGATTCGTAGGGAAAAAGTCAAACCACTTTATCCTTACCCTTCGCCGAACCTGCAGAACCTGTGATGTAAACAACAACAGTGGGGTGAGATACATCAAATCTCAGTGAGTTCGCTATCTTATAGTCCTCCCGGATTTACAAGGTTCTAATATCCTAACTCAAGTCAAAAGGGAAGGAAAAAGACTTTGAGTACGCACACGCCATATAAGCATTCACACTTGTGAGCCTGTTAACTCACAATAGTACCAAAGTAAATCCTGAGCCTGTTAACTCAAGAATCTCGCTAATCAATAACCGTACCAAGGCATCCCCTGTTCCCGTCCGCTTCTACATCTAGAAGACGACCCGAGTCATGGATCCTCGTATTTACTTGGCATACGAATTGGATTCGGGATCATCGGCCTGTTAACCGTGAACCGTCACTTCTCATGGCCTGTTAACCATCACAAGTCTCTTTACCTGTAGGCTCCAATCGTACTATACGCGAGAATCAAACCTGCCAAGTAATTGTGCATACGTTTCAGAGGAGGTGTTCGAGTCTTATGAAACTACACCGCAAGATCAATCGGTTATGATTACTAGACACACGCCTCGGCCTCTTTTGCACGAGCGTTGTCACCATGTCATTTACACACTTTTAATATCATTTACAGTAATGTTCCTCACTCTACCTATTCATATTTTAACATGCATACATATTCCAACATGTTTAACAATAATAACATAGGCATGTAATCATCAATCACATAATGGAACACCAAAATTCAACATACCACAATTTATACCAATTTACGGTTCCCTCCGATTCATTTAATCGGGCAATAAACAGATATTTCTCACTACCATCAGCTAGAATATGTTCTTAGCTTCACTACGATACCAAGAATACGCAAAACGGATAACTGAGTAAAAAGTTATGCAAGAAACAAAAAGGATGTTCTGCTACGTTCGCATTGCGAATAAGCCAGCGAATGCACGCTACTTCATTCGCAGTGCGAAGCGTCCAGCGAACGCCTAGCCAACACTTGTTCTCTGCCCCATTCGCAGTGCGAATGCTGGCGAACCAAGGCAGTAGCAAAAACAACGTAAGGTTTGCAGTGCGAACCACTGGCGAATGCTCGCCTTCGCATTCACAGTGCGAGCTGCCAGCGAGTGCACGATTTCCCCCTTCGCTGGGGGATTCGCAGTGCGAATCTGGGAAATGCAGAAAGTTAATCAGTGTAACAGCTGATCTCCCATGGTTCCAAAACCCCACCAAAACATATCCAAACATCCCACAATCATACATAAACGATTCTACACTCATATAACTCATACTACTCAGTTTATAACACATTTCAACCGTAAATTTTCAAGATTTTCCAATTTAACCAATTCTCTTACAACTCTAACCTAAGTCTTAGAATCCAAGAAAAATCTAAAACAAAAGCATCTATCTAGAACCCACCTTGAATAGATGAAGATGGTGAAGATTTGAAGATGATTGGATGAAGATATTATGATGTTCTTGATCTTGAGCTTTCCTCTTTTCCTCTTCCTTTCCTTCTCTTTCCTTTCTCTCCACTTCTTTCTATCTTTTTCTCCCTTTGCTTCTAAAGAGGAAAATGAGAGGAAAAGGAAATGATATAGTAAAACATCATCAAATATCAACACTACTAATTGTCCAAAAAGTCTCCAAAGTCCAAATATTTAAATATCTCAGAGTCAGATAATATTAATTGGATTTACTCTAAGTTCAACAGTTCCTCTAATTATCTCTGCAAATAATTTCTCAGAGCACACTGGGACTCAGTTGATCACAACTAATATTATCCAGAGTAACAGAATTTACGGGGTATTACATAATGCCTAGGAATTGATAGAAACTCTAGATGGTGATGCTCGTGCATTCGATGTAGGAAGGTGCATCCTTGAAGAGTAATGGCCTAGAGTAGAAAACTTAGATGATGATGCTCGTGCATTGGATGTAGAAAGGTGCATCTTTGACGAGTAATGGTCTAGGAGAGAGTGAACCACTAGTATGGAACATGTGTTCTCACTAAAATATTTAATACACTGTATTTTGCTCATATATTATAACATTTAACTTTATATCGCTTTCGGTGATGTGACACAGAAGACAATAAAAAACTTTTTTTTTATATAAATTACGACGGTAGTGTTGTAGGTTAATCAGTATCCGGGCGAACACACGGGTACTGATATGAATATCACACAAAATAGATATTTGTAATAATATTTACATAAAATATATTATTTATCTTGATGATATTTATTTATTAAATTAAAAAAATATTTACAAATACTATGATATTATTTGATATTTATAAAACTAAATCATTGCATAAATATTTTTATAAAAAATATCAAACGATGCCTGCGAGTATTGATTTTTTTTAAATATAAATTATATTTTTTGTATTTATTAATTTTTATTAATTCTAATTAAAAAAAATAAAAACAAATCTGCATAACACATCAGTACTCGGGCGGTCACATGGGTACTGATATAGATATCGCATGAAATAAATATTTGTAATAATACTTACATAAAATATATTTATTTATATTAATAATATTTATTTATAAAATTAAAATAATATTTACAAATGCTATGTTATTATTTGATATTTATAAAACTAAATTATTGCGTAAATATTTTTATAAAATATACCAACCGATGTCTGTGGGTATTGATTCTATTTTTTTTAAAATATACATTAGATTTTTTTTTATATTTACTGATTTTTATTAATTGTATTTTTTTTCCAAAATTTTAAATGAAAACAAATGCGCGTCACCGATGGGTACCCGTGTAAACGCACGGGTATCATATTAATTTTTAGTAAATAAGAAATTTACTAATTTTTATTATATTTTGTTTTTTTTTTCAATTTTTAAATATAAATAAATACATTCTAAGAACAAATACATTATGAAAACAAATATATTCTGAGAATAAATGCACGTCACCGACGTGCACCCGTGCGAACGCACGGGTATCATACTAGTGATCATAAAGTTAAATGGTAGTAATATAAATTTATGCAAAAAATAGTCAATTCTATGAAAAAAACCATCTATTTTGTGCAAAGAACAGTCCATATACACCGTTTGATCAAGTGAATGCTCTAGATTAAAGCATAATCTATTGCATGTTTTTTTATTTAAGAAATACATATAAATTGAGAAAATAAATATATATTTTTAAGTCTAACATCATGTCTTTTTTATTAGTACAATAAATTATAGTAATAATTCTTTACATATCTATGCTCTGCTATGATGTTAGACACTTGCTAAAAATAAAAATAAAAATTTAATTTAAAATAAATAAGAGATAAGTAAATTTACATTGTAATTTAAATAATTAGTTATTTAGTGTTTTATACAATAATTGTTTTCAAAATACAAAATAAAAATAAATAAATAATCATTATCAAATGGGATCAACTTTGCTGCAGATTTAAATATTTATGACAGTTTGCAAAGAAATGCGCATCCAAAACTATATACAAGAAAAAAATACATTGTTGATTTAAATATTTTTGTATACGGGAACAACTTGACTACTGATTCAAATATTTTTATAAATAATATTGTAATACCCCATATTATCTAAATGCTCAATTGGATATCAGATAAGGTCAGATGAGTGTCTATATGCTCTATATTTGGTAAATTGGATTAATGGAATCCTCTAAGTACTTTAAGTGTCGTCAATTGAGATCAATAGAGCAACTAATAAACTCTGAAGAGATCAATTATTTTATTAAAGAGACATATCACTATTTATTAGACCAAGAGAGTATTTTTAAGATAACTCTAATAATTGATCAATTGGTGTTAGACGATAAAATATCAATTGGAGATATTTTACTCTATTGGATTATATTATATAATAAGTTATATATATATATATGTGTGTGTGTGTGTGTGTGTGTGTGTGTGTGTGTGTGTGTGTTAGAAAAAAGAAGAAGAGAAGAGAAAAGGAAGAGAAGAGAAGAGGGAAAGAGGAAAAGCTTGGGAAGAAGCTTGGATCATTGTTCATCATCTTCATCAACCTCCTCTTCAATGCTAAGGTGGGTTCTAGTTAAAAACTCTAAGTTCTAGAAATCCATGATTTGAACTTAGGTTAGATTTGAGAGAAAATGATTAAACGGATAAATCAATGAAATCTAACGGATGAAATTCGATATAAATTGTGTAATGTAGTCGTAATATGCATGTGATCAATTGATGATACTTGTTTTGTTGTTGGTAAACGATCTGGTGTGGAAAGGGTAAGTTTTGAAGCCCTTGGAACCCTAAAAACACAGTTGTAATGTTCTGGTTCTGATACGCACAGTCGGGCGGTGCTTTGAGCGTCGGGCAAAGCAGGCTTGCGCCGCTGCTCCGCCGGGCGAAAGTCAAGAGGCGCAACATGTTTTGATTCTGGAACTTTGGTTTTTGGCATGGGTCTTGCGCCGCTGCTTCGTTAGGCGAAGTAGCAGGCGCAGGGGGGCACCGTCGGGCGAAGCATGGACCGTCGGGCGCTCCTGTGAGTTTTCAAATAATTCTCTTTTCTTTAAAAATCTATAACTTTCTATTCGTATACCCGATTTAAGCGTTCTTGGTATCGTTGGAAAGTTATGAGAATATTCTACCCAATAAAAAGTGAAAATTATGGGTATGATGTGGGATTAATTATTTAGTGGAAAATGAATGAAAATAATGGTTATGTGATATGTTGAAAATCCATATCTTTTGGATCGTAAATCCGATCGAGGCATGGTTATAGCCGATGCAAAGCTGTGAAAATATCCTACGGGATAAGATTCAGAAATATTGTTTTTGATACCCGATTAAATAAATTGGAGGGAACCTAAGGGTGATATAACTTGTGATTGAATCATTATATGTGATTCTATTATACAATTGTAATATGCTTTGTATAACTTATGATTGAATTATTATATGTAATTCTAAAATGTGCAATTGTAATATGCTTTGCCTAAAATTGTTGTTAAACATGATCGAGAGAGTATGCATGTTAAAATATGGAATAGAAAGAGTGAGGATACTTTACCCCATAACAACATGATAGTGGAACCTAGTAATGCCTAGGAATTGATAGAAACTCTAGATGGTGATGCTCGTGCATTCGATGTAGGAAGGTGCATCCTTGACGAGTAATGGCCTAGAGTAGACAACTTAGATGATGATGCTCGTGCATTCGATGTAGAAAAGTGCATCTTTGACGAGTAATGGTCTAGGAGATAGTGAACCACTAGTATGGAACATGTGTTCTCACTAAAATATTTAATACACTGTATTTTGCTCATATATTATAACATTTAACTTTATATCGCTTTCGGTGATGTGACACAGAAGACAATAAAAAACTTTTTTTTATAAATTACGACGGTAGTGTTGTAGGTTAATCAGTACCCGGGCGAACACACGGGTACTGATATGAATATCACACAAAATAGATATTTGTAATAATATTTACATAAAATATATTTATTTATCTTGATGATATTTATTTTTTAAATTAAAAAAATATTTACAAATACTATGATATTATTTGATATTTATAAAACTAAATCATTGCATAAATATTTTTATAAAAAATATCAAACGGTGCCTGCGGGTATTGATTTTTTTTAAATATAAATTATATTTTTTGTACTGATTAATTTTTATTAATTCTAATTTAAAAAAATAAAAACAAATCTGCATAACACATCAGTACTCGGGCGATCACATGGGTACTGATATAGATATCGCATGAAATAAATATTTGTAATAATACTTACATAAAATATATTTATTTATATTAATAATATTTATTTATAAAATTAAAATAATATTTACAAATGCTATGTTATTATTTGATATTTATAAAACTAAATTTGTTCCGGACTGGGCCGAGGACCTGCTCCACATCCGAACAGGCCCAACCCACACGCTCTGGGGCGGCCCGTACGAAGGACTTAGTCAAGTCAGTGTCGGGCAAGCGTCACACCACAGTGTCGGGCAAGAATGGTGTAGAGCTTCGGGCAGAAGCATTGAGCCTTCCCCGGAGTTATCCCCCTCCTCGACACGAGGATGTCGCTCCTCGCGAGGAGTCATCTCCGTACACGCAGTAAGTCCTCCCCGCCATGCAAGATTCCTCCCCGCGAGGACACGTTCTCACGTAACCGCTCTACTCCCGATGGAATCGGTCTGCCTTAATTCTGGAGATCTAGGAACGGTTACCCCAGGGCGAAGACCACGTGCTGGTCTTCACTACGCCACGTAAGCCTTGGCAGTTACTTGGATTGGGCCTGGCAATCCAGCCCAATGCAAGCAACCGTTGGCCCCGCGTTGGGGGCTCTATAAATACCCTCTCACTTGAGAGGGTCAGGTTACACTCCTTCTTACTCTCACTTCTGTACTTGCCTTTTCTCTGACAACCACCTTACTTGAGCGTCGGAGTGCCTTGCAGGTACACCCCCCCCGGCCGTCTTTCAACCTTACCGGAGCCAAAGTTCAACAGACGTCGTTGGCCACCAGAAACTGTCTGATCCAGGTACGATCAGTGGCGCCGTCTGTGGGAAATTATAAGCTTCCCCGTTTTTCTGCTCGATAAACCAAAGCTTCCTCCATTCATCACCAACATGGCCAATCCGACAGTCAACCAGGCTCTGGACACCATGCTCGCACAACTTGAGAACGGGAACCACCGTTAGGACGCCGTCATCCTCAACGGCAGTGAAGGCGACATAAGAGTTTGGCAGACCGCCTCCCCGGACTCCCAGGATGTGGCCTACAACGCCGCCCGCCAGGACGACCAGCAAGCCATTCTCCAACCAGTTGCTCCGCCGCCCAATGCGGACCCGAGCACCGTGGCCCTGTTTGCATTGATCAACCAGACCAATCAGCTGATCGCGCAGCAGAACACCAGAATTGAAGCCTTGGAGCAAGGACGGGCACAACGATCTTCCCCGCGAAGACATCGTCACCCCCCGTCGCCTCGCCGTTTTCCTTCCCCGCGAAGGACCCCTTCCGAAGATTCTCGGACCCCGTCGCCGGTACGCCAGGGTCGCCGACCGCGTCTCGAGCGCCCCCAGCCGACGATCTCCCAGAAACACCCTCGTTCCCCGCCTCGGAAAGAACCCAGGGCCTCCACCACCTCCAAGAAGTCCAAGCAGACCGAAGAAAGACCAAAGAGCCGTTCGAGGAACTCCCCTCCACGGCACCATCGATCGCCTTCGAGATCCCCGGCTGGTAGCGACGACGAGGACCAGAGGACCCCTTTGTCATGGGAAATCATGAACGCCCCAATCCCTGCGGGCATGGAGAAACCCCCACCATTGGGGACCTATGACGGGCTGAACGACCCTGACGATCACGTGGAGAGTTTCGAAGCAATGCTCGACTTCCGAAATGTCAGGGGAGCCATCAGGTGCATGTTGTTCCCCACCACCTTGCGGAAGGGAGCCATGACTTGGTATAAGGGTTTGGAATATGGGTCGATCACGTCATGGAAGCAACTGAAGCAATGCTTCACTAAACACTTCACCGCGTCTCGTCGACACCCGAAGACGGAGGCTGCACTAGAAAGCATTTTCCAAGGGAGGAACGAATCTCTCCGAAACTACATCGAGAGGTTCAACAAAGAAGCCGTCGAGGTCCATACGACCGACGACATGAAGAAATACTTAATTATCCATGGACTGCGTGTCGGGTCTGACTTTGCCAAATCCATAGGCCTCCGAACTCCCCGGCGTCTCGAGGACCTTCTCGCTCGAGCCCAAAAGTACATCGAACTCAAGGAGACTGAAGCAGCTCAGATCGCTCTTGAGACAAGACGTAGAGAAGGCCCCCGCGGCCACAAAGATGAAGACTCTTCTCCCCGACGAGGAGGAGAAAAGAAGAAAGAGAACCGCAACCGTGATCCTCGGGAACCGCGCGGACCAGCTGGCCGATTCACGGAGTACACACCGCTTAACACTCCCCGGTCTCGAATCCTCTCCGAATTCCAGAATTCCGAGTTTGTAAAAGGAAGAGTTCGCTTCCCGAAGCCCGCTGCTCCCAAATCAAACGTCGACAAATCAAAGTACTGCAGGTTCCATCGGAGCCACGGGCATGTGATCGAAGACTGCATCCATCTCAAGGATGCAATTGAGATTCTCATCAAAGAGGGGCACTTGAAGAAATATGCCTAAAAGAACGACCCTCCTCGTCCGAGTTCACGGGAAGCGTAGAACGTCGAGGAGACGACACCTCCTCCTGCCGACAACCAGCTTCAGGTCGCCCTCAGCGTCACTCGGCCCGAGGACTTCTTCGTCCCCCCGATTATTGAGGGCGAAGAAGCAATCCGCAACATGTGGGCGACCTTCCCTGACGAGGACCCCGTCACTGCCCGTAGTACCTGGGAAGGCTTCCCCAAAGCTATGGTCATCTCCGGAGGTGGTCCCGAGAAATTATCGGTCGGATCAATCAAGCGAAAGTTTGACGAACTGGAATCCGCGACATCTGCGAAGGCGACCACCCTCGAGAAAGTGCGGGGAAACTCCAATCCCATCACCTTCTACCTCGAGGAACTCCCCGGGGGAGCACCAAACGCCACTATTCCCCTCCTGATCAGGGCGCAGATGGCGAACTTTGACGTTCGAAGGATCCTAGTCGACCAGGGGAGCTCGGTCGACATCATGTATTCTCATTTGTTTGGGACCCTTCAGCTTGACGAGAGGCATCTGACCCCGTACGTCGGTTCAGATCTACAGGGGTTCAATGGAACCACCACCAGACCATGGGGTTACGTGGAGCTAATGGTTACGTTCGGGGCCGAAGACACGGCCCGACAGGTGAAGATCCATTTCCTGGTGGTCGAATGCCCGTCACTTTACAACTGCATCCTTGGGAGGACCACCCTGGCTGAACTTACGGCGGTGCCATCGACGGTCCACCTCAAAATGAAGTACTACACGACCAGGGGACGAGTAGTGACGATGCATGGGGACATCGACGAGCCAGAAGATGTTTCGACGCCGCTATCAAAGGCCTAAGTTCCATCGGCCCCAAACCCAAGACCGTGGCCAAGCCACCCCAGGATGCCGACCAGGTACCTCTCCCGTGCGTCAACGCGGTCGACCTCGACAGCAGGTTCTCCGGCGAGCCCGACGAAGACAGAGTCGAAGATCTCAACCACCAGGTGGAGAACAACGGGCAGCCTCTCCACCCAGCGCGCCCCATCCCAGATGGAGACTTCGAGCTCGTGGCCCTCGGGGACGATCCAGACCGCAACGTGAAGATTGGCGCCGGGATCCCCGACCTGGCAAAGGAGCAGCTGAAAGCATGTCTGAGGGAGAATGCTGACCTCTTCGCGTGGAGCGCATCCGAGATGCCTGGCCTCGACCCCGAGGTGGCTTGCCATCAGCTCGCAGTAGATCCGACCGCTAGGGCCATAGCACAACGTAGGCGTAAGCAGTCTCCCGAGAAAGCGGAGGCTGCTGAAAAAGCCGTAAAATACCTCCTAGAGGCAAATTTTATTTCGGAAGCCAAATACACGACATGGCTATCCAACGTTGTACTTGTTAAAAATAATAATGGAAAATGGAGAATGTGCGTTGATTACACTGATCTTAACCGGGCTTGCCCGAAAGATTGTTACCCCTTGCCTAACATCGACCAACTGGTCGACAACTCTGCAGGTTACAAACTACTATCTTTCATGGACGCTTACTCGGGATACAACCAAATTCCCATGGACAAGGTCGACAAACAACACACGGCCTTCATGACCGCGTCGGGCAACTACTATTACAACGTAATGCCCTTCGGTCTGAAGAATGCCGGTGTGACCTACCAATGGATGATGAACAAGGTTTTTCGGGCTGAAATCGGCGATATGCTCGAAGTCTACATGGACGACATGATCGTCAAGTCTGCAAAAGAAGTCGACCACGTCGCGCACCTCAAGAAGGTGTTCGACACGATGAGGAGGTGCCGCATAAGGTTTAATCCCGACAAGTGCACCTTCGGCGTCCGGGCAGGAAAGTTCCTCGGATTCTACCTCACGGAACGAGGAATCGAGGCAAACCCCGACAAGTGTAGGTCTTTCTCCGAGCTCCCTACCCCGGACTCAAAGAAGTCGATACAATCATTGAACGGGATGCTCACCGCCCTT
This sequence comes from Lathyrus tuberosus, assembly GCA_022829125.1. Taxonomy (NCBI): domain Eukaryota; kingdom Viridiplantae; phylum Streptophyta; class Magnoliopsida; order Fabales; family Fabaceae; genus Lathyrus; species Lathyrus tuberosus. The sequence continues at coordinate 5,044,261 of JALAZF010000289.1, read as the reverse complement.
TTCCCGTTTCGTCGCCAAATCCGCGCAATACGCACTCCTATTTTTTAAACTTCTTCGACAAAAAGCGGAGTTTGATTGGAGCGAGGAATGCGAGCAGGCACTCACACACTTAAAACAAGTCCTATCGCAACCCCCGGTCCTCTCACGGCCTGAGAATGGGGAAACACTCTTCTTGTATCTTGCGATCACGAGTGAAGCAGTTAGCACCGTGCTCATTCGGGAAACCCCGGACGGGCAGAAGCCAGTCTACTTCACGAGCAAAGCCCTCCAAGGCCCCGAGCTCAGATATCAGCAGATCAAGAAAGTCGCACTGGGCCTCGTCACCGTAGTCAGGAGGCTACGCCACTACTTCCTCGCCCATACCATCGTCGTAAGGACTGAATAGCATATTAGGCAGCTCCTCGGACGACCGGACATGGCGGGGAGGATGCTCAGGTGGTCGCTCGAGCTCACCGAGTTTGACATCCAATATGAAGGGAGGAAAGCCCTGAAGGCACAGGTACTGGCCGACTTTGTAGCGGAGATGACCGTCCCGGAACCCTCGATCGATGGGTCACAGAAATGGACAATCTATGTCGACGGAGCATCCAGCCCGAAGGGAAGCAGGGCGGGCATCATCCTCGAAAACGAGGAAGGCATCCTGATCGAGGTATCCCTCGAACTATCCTTCCCGACATCGAACAACCAAGCCGAATACGAGGCCTTCCTCGCAGGACTCCGGCTGGCCGAGGACCTCGGCGCCAAGGAGGTCAAACTTTTCACCGATTCTCAGCTCGTAGCCTCGCAAGTCCGAGGAGAGTACCAAGCCAAGAACGACAGCCTCATAGAATACTTGGCCTTAGTAAAAGAAAAGATGAAAAAGTTCGCCTCCGTGGAAGTAACTCACATCCCCCGCGAGCACAATGCCCGAGCGGATGTCCTGTCGAAATTGGCGAGCACAAAGAAGAAAGGCGGGAACAAGTCCGTCATACAAGAAGTGTTTTCCTGCCCAAGCATCGACAAACCGGCCATGGTTTCGGACATCAACGCCATAGGGGATAGCAACTGCTGGATGACCCCGGTATACGAGTACCTCATGACAGGCAAACTGCCAGAAGATCCCAAAGAAGCAGGAATGGTCAAAAGGCGGGCGTGCTCCTACACGGTAGTCGAGGATAAGCTATACCGGTGAGGGTTCTCTATCCCCCTCCTCAGGTGTGTCGAGGAGACTAAGGTCCCCGGCATCCTCCAGGAAATCCACGAGGGAATCAACGCCCAACACCTCGGCGTCCGCTCGTTATCCCGTAAAGCACTCCGCGCAGGATACTACTGGCCCACCATGCAACAAGACGCCAAGGAACACGTCAAGAAATGCGAGAGGTGCCAGCGACACGGGGACATGCACCTCGCTCCTCCCAGCGAGCTCAAAACGCTATCATCCCCGTGGTCGTTCGCTTGGTGGGGAATGGACATCCTTGGCCCCTTCGTTGTAGGATCATATCAAAATAAATACCTCATCGTCGGGGTGGATTACTTCACGAAGTGGATCGAGGCGGAAGCATTGGCCAAAATCACGGCCTTTAACATACTGCGTTTTTACAAAAGAAACATCCTCGCCTGATTCGGCGTGCCTCAAGCCATTGTCACCGACAACGGGACACAGTTCACCGACAAGAACTTCCAAGACTTCGTCACCAAACTGGGCACGAAGCAGCACTTCACGTCGGTCGAGCACCCCCAAACAAACGGGCAGGCTGAGGCGGCGAACAGGGTAATCCTCCGAGGATTGAGACGCCGATTAGGCGATGCCAAACAAAGGTGGGTCGAGGAGCTACACAGCGTCCTCTGGGCCTACCGAACGACCCCACACTCCACTTCCGGGGAGACCCCTTTCCGTTTGACCTACGGAACAAAATCGGTGATCCCCGTGGAGATCAGGGAACCCTCGAGGAGGACAGAAGCCCCCTCGACGGGGACGCGAACGATGAAGCCTTGAGGGAAGAACTTGACTTCGTCGAGGAAACACGCTCGGGCGCTTCTCTCCGAGAAGCGTCACTTAAACAAAAAATAACACTACGTTATAACGACAAAGTTATCAAACGTGATTTTCAGGTAGGCACCCTCCTCCTACGCAGGAACCAGAAGGACTCGCGAGAAGGCAAACTCGCTGCGAACTGGAAGGGCCCGTACCGCGTCCGTGGGAAAACGGGGACGGGAGCCTACTTCCTCGAAAACCTGCACGGGGAAGAACTTGCTCGACCATGGAATGTTGAGAAGCTCAAACAGTACTACAGCTAAGCACTGCCCGCGGCTCACTAGCACTGCGATTACGGGGACGCGCTAAGGTACAAGCGCGACACCCCTATACAGAACACGATGATCAGAGACCGCGTTGTGTGTGCGCGAGGACCTTTGATCCGGCGGGGATACCTCGATCGAGGCCCACCGTCGTCGTACCGACCAGGCATAACACCCAGCTCGCGATGGGAAGTTCATGCCATGAAGCTAAGACCTCGATCGAGCTCTTAGCCTCGTTGAAGGTCGGAACACACCTCCGGCCGCCCGACCTGCTCTCCACGCGGTCAGGAACTATCAAGGGCGAGCAAATCCCAAAGCCTTATTACTTAGGCAAAAATAAAGTATAACAAATAATACATCACACACAATTCAAACCATGCAAACAATACTGGCAAGCAAACAAGGGTACATTAAAACGGGCAAAAGCCCAGTGTACAAATATTACAAAAACGTCAAAAAACCCCTGGCACATAGGCCGGGCACAAATCATTACAAAGAAAACGGCGTGCAGGCCAAACAACCAAAAGAACTACACAACTATATCGTCTTCGACCCGCCCTCCATCTTTCTCCTGCCCCTCCTCCGGAAGATTGAGCTTGTCGTCGACCACACGAAGGAACGGGACAATTCTGTCGAGCACCAGCGGAACCCTTGGATTCTCAGCGCCGATCTGTTCCACGGCGTTCTTGAAACCTATCTCCAGAGCTTCCAGGCTATCCGTCTGAAGCTCCCGAATCTTGCCAATCAGAGCGGCGCGGTCAGCAAAGTTTTTCTCCACGAGGGACTCATTTTCCGCGAGACGGACAGCAGCCTCCAACTCCTTGACCTTTTCCCGAGAGCGATCAAGCTTCTCTTGGGTCGTCTTCAGGGCAGATTTGACCTCGTTCAGCTCGCGGAGGGTATTGGCGTGAGCCTCGTACTCGACCTGGGCCTTCAGCAGATCAGCCACAACCTTATTTTTCTCCTTCTCGAGGGCCGTATAGCGTCCTTCAGCTTCTGCAGCTCGGAGGAAGAGGGGGCCCCGTCGTTCAATATCAAGGCAGTCTCAAAGACCCGCATCATGGTCGCAAGGTCCTCGGCAAGCGCCTCTCTCCTGGCCGTCCCGTCCATACCCAAAACCGCCTTCACCTCGTCATCAGCGATGACAGGGGGGCTTCCCCCGAAGAAATTCTGCTGGAGATGACAAGTGGGCATCTGAAACTTCTCCGGTGAGACAGGGTCCACGAGATCCATGAGGACAGGCCCCTCGGTCCTTGCTTTCTTGGCGGGGGTGCTCTCTGGGGGAGGAGACTGGCTGCATTGTGGCGAGGAGGAGCCACTCGTTGTTCCAACCGGCGCTGCAGTCTCGATGATATCTCGGACACGGCTCTTGGTGCGCTTGGGTGCCCACTCGGCGGCCAACTTAATGATACGCTCGGTGGCGTTAGACATTTGAGCTGCAAAAGAAAACACAGAAAAAGTTAGCACAGAAACAAAGCAAAATAAAGGCCCGAATAGGGCGAGGAAATCCCACCTAAGAGCCTCTTGGCCTCGTCGGTAGACTTGCATTCGAGGAGCCCCTGGGTATTTATATAGCGAGCCTCTCGCACAACCCTCCCTTGGGAGTCGCGGAGGAAGTTTCCATCCCTCCCAACACATTTTGCCCGGTTAAAACCATTGACAAAGGCGACCAACGTGGCATACGCCCCCCTGTCATCCTCTGACAGCGCGCTATGTTTCATGACGTAATCCTCAGTGCCGAGCGCAAAGTGGGCGTCCTCCCACTCCAGGGGACACTTGGACACGAACCTCTCTCCCCCAGATCCGTCGGGCACAATGTCATAAAGTGTACCCACGGGCGAGTGCGTCGCGGGCATGACATAGTAGAACCTTCTCTTGAAGCCCCTTATTGAATCCGCGTACGCCTTGAACAACTTCTTGGGTTGTTTGAGAGAAACCCAACTATGTCGCCCATTGTCTGTCGAGCGTTGCAAATGAAAGACGCGGAAGAAGAGCTCGAGGGTGATTCCAATCTGGAGATAGTCGCAGACGATTTCAAACGCCAGCATAAAAGTAAGCGCATTGGGGTGAAGCTGCGACGGCGCCAAGTGCAGACGATTGAAAACCCCTAGTTGGAAGCTATTGAAGGGGAGGCGGATACCGGCCTCTTTAAAGGCGAACTCGTACATGGGAAACCGCAGCCCGCGATAGTTCGAGCAAATGCGATGGTGTACGCGGGGCTGGTAAACCGTCCATGTGGCCTCCTCTCCGTCGGGGACGTTCTCGACAAAGACGAACGCATCTGTGTCGTCAACCGAGAAACACGACCCGAGACGCAGAGGTGCTTCCCCGGCCAATTCGGCTGCAGGACGCACGGGCGCCTCCTCAGGGATCTGAGCGGGTCCATCCACGTCGGGCTCGGCGTCTACGTAGAGAATCCCTGGAATCATCGCGGCCATTTTTACCTGAAAAGCAGAGGAAACAGGTGAATTCGTCGGTCGCGACCAAGTCCACCCTTCCACCGCAGATCAAGTGAAAGGGCAGCGAGCAAGAAAATATTTGGGGACACGGCGAACTGCCCGAGGCCGTCACCCCGTCTTTTCTCTCTTCGCTCCCCGATCTACCCGTCTCACTTCCCCGTGACATTCATCGCTCGTCCTCGGCGCATTCATAAGAGTCCTTGGGACATTCATCTTGCCCTCGGGATGTTCATCCCAAACCACCGTCAAAACCCATCGAAACCCTAGGAACGTCCCGCCGTTCCCGGCGGAACCCTAACAGAGCGTCGGGAATACCCTCCACTCACCGGAAAACTACTAAAAGATAAAACAAAATGAACCACAAAGGATGAAGGACTTACTTGAGCAGTGGAGAGCGGAGTAGAACAGCAGAAACGGCAGTACACGGCGGCGTACGGCGGCGGAGCAGTAACGGCGACTAGATGAGATGCAGAGCGAAAAAGGTGGGAACGTACAAATGGCACGAACTCGCCCCTTTTATAAGCCCCTCACAAGCTTCAAGGATTCCCTAGGCAATCGAGTACGCTACCCTAGGATAGCTGCCCTATGCAATAATGAGGTGTGACACGTGGCACACGCTTCCCCAGGCGCGTCTGTTCATTCCCTCACACGCGTCTCTTCATTCACCTCGGCCGTGACTCCTCGTGTCCCCGCGACTTCTCCCCTCTATGGCCAGTCTCGCTCGAGCATGCCTGTTTACTTCTGCCCGGTTCACCAACTGCTCCCCTCTCGAAGCCTTTTCCCGAACGGGCACGCCCTCGACATAAACTGGACCCTTAAGTCATCACTCCGACATCTCAGAGCAACGATTTGGGGGGCTCCTGTTCCGGACTGGGCCGAGGACCTGCTCCACATCCGAACAGGCCCAGCCCACACGCTCTAGGGCGGCCTGTACGAAGGACTTAGTCAAGCCAGTGTCGGGCAAGCGTCACACCACAGTGTCGGGCACGAATGATGTAGAGCTTGGAGCGACATCCTCCTGTCGAGGAGGGGGATAACTCTGGGGAATGCTTCTACCCGAAGCTCTACACCATTCGTGCCTGACACTGTGGTGTGACGCTTGCCCGACACTGGCTTGACTAAGTCATTCGTACGGGCCGCCCCAGAGCGTGTGGGCTGGGCCTGTTCGGATGTGGAGCAGGTCCTCGGCCCAGTCCGGAACAGGAGCCCCCCAATTCGTTGCTCTGAGATGTTGGAGTGATGACTTAAGGGTCCAGTTTATGTCGAGGGCGTGCCCGTTCGGGAAAAGGCTTCGAGAGGGGAGCAGTTGGTGAACCGGGCAGAAGTAAACAGGCATGCTCGAGCGAGACTGGCCATAGAGGGGAGAAGTCGCGGGGACACGAGGAGTCACGGCCGAGGTGAATGAAGAGACGCGTGTGAGGGAATGAACAGACGCGCCTGGGGAAGCGTGTGCCACGTGTCACACCTCATTATTGCATAGGGCAGCTATCCTAGGGTAGCGTACTCGATTGCCTAGGGAATCCTTGAAGCTTGTGAGGGGCTTATAAAAGGGGCGAGTTCGTGCCATTTGTACGTTCCCACCTTTTTCGCTCTGCATCTCATCTAGTCGCCGTTACTGCTCCGCCGCCGTACCCCGCCGTGTACTGCCGTTTCTGCTGTTCTACTCCGCTCTCCACTGCTCAAGTAAGTCCTTCATCCTTTGTGGTTCATTTTGTTTTATCTTTTAGTAGTTTTCCGGCGAGTGAAGGGTATTCCCGGCGCTCTGTTAGGGTTCCGCCGGGAACGGCAGGACATTCCTAGGGTTCCGGTGGGTTTTGACGGTGGTTTGGGATGAACATCCCGAGGGCAAGATGAATGTCCCGAGGACTCTTATGAATGCGCCAAGGACGAGCGATGAATGTCACGGGGAAGTGAGACGGGTAGATCGGGGAGCGAAGAGAGAAAGGACGGGGTGACGGCCTCTGGCAGTTCGCCGTGTCCCCGAATATTTTCTTGCTCGCTGCCCTTTCACTTGATCTGCGGTGGAAGGGTGGACTTGGTCGCAACCGACGAATTCACCTGTTTCCTCTGCTTTTCAGGTAAAAATGGTCGCGAGGATTCTGGGGATTCTCTACGTAGACGCCGAGCCCGACGTGGATGGACCCGCTCAGATCCCCGGGGAGGCGCCCGTGCGTCCTGCAGCCGAATTGGTCGGGCAAGAACCTCTGCATCTCGGGTCGTGTTTCTCGGTTGACGACACAGACGCGTTTGCCTTTGTCGAGAACGTCCTCGACGGAGAGGAGGCCACATGGACGGTTTACCAGCCCCGGGTACACCATCGCATTTGCTCGAACTATCGCGGGCTGCGGTTTCCCATATACGAGTTCGCCTTTAAAGAGGCCGGTATCCGCCTCCCCTTCAATAGCTTCCAACTAGGGGTTTTCAATCGTCTTCACTTAGCGCCTTCGCAGCTTCACCCCAACGCGCTTGCCTTTATACGGGCATTTGAAATCGTCTGCGACTATCTCCAGATTGGGATCACCCTCGAGCTCTTCTTCTGCGTCTTTCATTTGCAACGCTCGACAGACAATGGGCGACATAGTTGGGTTTCTCTCAAACAACCCAAGAAGTTGTTCAAGGCGTAGGCAGATTCAATAAGGGGCTTCAAGAGAAGGTTCTACTATGTCATGCCCGCGACGCACTCGGCCGTGGGTACACTTTATGACATTGTGCCCGACGGATCCGGGGGAGAGAGGTTCGTGTCCAAGTGTCCCCTGGAGTGGGAGGACGCCCACTTCACGCTCGGCACCGAGGATTACGTCGTGAAACATAGCGCACTGTCGGAGGATGACAGGGGGGCGTATGCCACGTTGGTCGCCTTTGTCAATGGTTTTAACCGGGCAGAATATGTCGGGAGGGATGGAAACTTCCTCCGCGACTCCCAAGGGAGGGTTGTGCGAGAGGCTCGCTATATAAATACCCGGGGGCTCCTCGAATGCAAGTCTCCCGACGAGGCCAAGAGGCTCTTAGGTGGGATTTCCTCGCCCTGTTCGGGCCTTTATTTTGCTTTGTGTATGTGCTAACTTTTTCTATGTTTTCTCTTGCAGCTCAAATGTCTAACGCCACCGAGCGTATCATGAAGTTGGCCGCCGAGCGGGCACCCAAGCGCACCAAGAGCCGTGTCCGAGATATCATCGAGACTGCAGCGCCGGTTGGAACGACGAGTGGCTCCTCCTCGCCACAATGCAGCCAGTCTCCTCCCCCGGAGAGCACCCCTGCTAAGAAAGCAAGGACCGAGGGGCCTGTCCTCGTGGATCTCGTGGACCCTGTCTCGCCGGAGAAGTTTCAGATGCCCACTTGTCATCTCCAGCGGAATTTCTTCGGGGGAAGCCCCCCTGTCATCGCTGATGACGAGGTAAAGGCGGTTCTGGGTATGGACGGGACGGCCAGGAGAGAGGCGCTTGTCGAGGACCTTGCGGCCATGATGCGGGTCTTTGAGACTGCCTTGATATTGAACGACGGGGCCCCCTCTTCCTCTGAGCTGCAGAAGCTGAAGGACGACTATACGGCCCTCGAGAAGGAGAAGAATAAGGTTGTGGCTGATCTGCTGAAGGCCCAGGTCGAGTGCGAGGGTCACGCCAATACCCTCCGCGAGCTGAACGAGGTCAAATATGCCCTGAAGGCGACCCAAGAGGAGCTTGATCGCTCTCGGGAAAAGGTCGAGGAGTTGGAGGTTGTTGTCCGTCCCGCAGAAAATGAGTCCCCCGTGGAGAAAAACCTTGCTGACCGCGCCGCTCTGATTGGCAAGATTCGGGAGCTTCAGACGGATAGCCTGGAAGCTCTAGAGATAGGTTTCAAGAACGCCGTGGAACAGATCGGCACTGAGAATCCAGGGGTTCCGCTGGTGCTCGACAGAATCGACCCGTTCCTTCGTGTGGTCGACGACAAGCTCAATCTTCCGGAGGAGGGGCAGGAGGAAGATGGAGGGCGGGTCGAAGACGATATAGTTGTGTAGTTCTTTTGGTTGTTTGGCCTGCGCGCCGTTTTCTTTGTAATGATTTGTGCCCGACCTATGTGCCAGGGGCTTTTTGACGTTTTTGTAATATTTGTACACTGGGCTTCTGCCCGTTTTAATGTACCCTTGTTTGCTTGGCAGTATTGTTTGCATGGTTTGAATTGTGTGTGATGTATTATTTGTTATACTTTATTTTTGCCTAAGTAATAAGGCTTTGGGATTTGCTCGATCTTGATAGTTCCTGACCGCGTGGAGAGCAGGTCGGGCGGCTGGAGGTGTGTTCCGACCTTCAACGAGGCTAAGAGCTCGATCGAGGTCTTAGCTTCGTGGCATGAACTTCCCATCGCGAGCTGGGTGTTATACCCGGTCGGTACGACGACGGTGGGCCTCGATCGAGGTATCCCCGCCGGATCAAAGGTCCTCGCGCACATACAACGCGGTCTCTGATCATCGTGTTCTATATAGGGGTGTCGCGCTTGTACCTTAGCGCGTCCCCGTAATCGCGGTGCTAGTGAGCCGCGGGCAGTGCTTAGCTGTAGTACTGTTTGAGCTTCTCAGCATTCCATGGTCGAGCAAGTTCTTCCCCATGCAGGTTTTCGAGGAAGTAGGCTCCCGTCCCCGTTTTCCCACGGACGCGGTACGGGGCCTCCCAGTTCGCGGCGAGTTTGCCTTCTCGCGAGTCCTTCTGGTTCCTGCGTAGGACGAGGGTGCCTACCTGAAAATCACGTTTGATAACTTTGTCGTTATAACGTAGTGTTATTTTTTGTTTAAGTGACGCTTCTCGGAGAGAAGCGCCCGAGCGTGTTTCCTCGACGAAGTCGAGTTTTTTCCTCAAGGCTTCATCATTCGCGTCCCCGTCGAGGGGGGCTTCTGTCCTCCTCGAGGGTTCCCTGATCTCCACGGGGATCACCGCTTATGTTCCGTAGGTCAAACGGAAAGGGGTCTCCCCCGTAGTGGAGTGTGGGGTCGTTCGGTAGGCCCAGAGGACGCTGTGTAGCTCCTCGACCCACCTTTGTTTGGCGTCGCCTAATCAGCGTCTCAATCCTCGGAGGATTACCCTGTTCGCCGCCTCAGCCTGCCCGTTTATTTGGGGGTGCTCGACCGACGTGAAGTGCTGCTTCGTGCCCATTTTGGTGACGAAGTCTTGGAAGTTCTTGTCGGTGAACTGTGTCCCGTTGTCGGTGAAAATGGCTTGAGGCCGCCGAATCGGGCGAGGATGTTTCTTTTGTAAAAACGTAGTATGTTAAAGGCCATGATTTTGGCCAATGCTTCCGCCTTGATCCACTTCGTGAAGTAATCCACCTCGACGATGAGGTATTTGTTTTGATATGATCCTACGACGAAGGGGCCAAGGATGTCCATTCCCCACCAAGCGAACGACCACGGGGATGATAGCATTTTGAGCTCGCCGGGAGGAGCGAGGTGTATGTCCCTGTGTCGCTGGCACCTCTCGCATTTCTTGACGTGTTCCTTGGCGTCTTGTTGCATGGTGGGCCAGTAGTATCCTGCGCGGAGCGCCTTACGGGCTAACGAGTGGCCGCCGAGGTGATGGGCGTTGATTCCCTCATGGATTTCCTGGAGGATGCCGGGGACCTTAGTCTCCTCGACACACCTGAGGAAGGGGATAGAGAACCCTCGCCGGTATAGCTTATCCTCGACTACCGTGTAGGAGCACGCCCGCCTTTTGACCATTCTTGCTTCTTTGGCATCTTCGGGCAGTTTGCCTGTCATGAGGTACTCGTATACCGGGGTCATCCAGCAGTTGCTATCCCCTATGGCGTTGATGTCCGAAACCATGGCCAGTTTGTCGATGCTTGGGCGGGAAAGTACTTCATGTATGATGGACTTGTTCCCGCCTTTCTTCTTTGTGCTCGCCAATTTCGACAGGACATCCGCTCGGGCATTGTGCTCACGGGGGATGTGAGTTACTTCTGCGGAGGTGAACTTTTTCATCTTTTCTTTTACTAAGGCCAAGTATTCTATGAGGCTGTCGTTCTTGGCTTGGTACTCTCCTCGGACTTGCGAGGCTACAAGCTGAGAATAGGTGAAAAGTTTGACCTCCTTGGCGCCAAGGTCCTCGGCCAGCCGGAGTCCTGCGAGGAAGGCCTCGTATTCAGCTTGGTTGTTCGATGTCGGGAAGGATAGTTCGAGGGATACCTTGATCAGGATGCCTTCCTCGTTTTCGAGGATGATGCCCGCCCTGCTTCCCTTCGAGCTGGATGCTCCGTCGACATAGATTGTCCATTTCTGTGACCCGTCGGTCGAGGGTTCCGGGACGGTCATCTCCGCTACAAATTCGTCCAGTACATGTGCCTTCAGGGCTTTCCTCCCTTCATATTAGATGTCAAACTCGGCGAGCTCGAGCGACCACCTGAGCATCCTCCCCGCCATGTCCGGTCGTCCGAGGAGCTGCCTAATAGGTTGTTCGGTCCTTACGACGACGGTATGGGCGAGGAAGTAGTGGCGTAGCCTCCTGGCTGCGGTGACGAAACCCGGTGCGACTTTTTCGATCTGCTGATATCTGAGCTCGGGGCCTTGGAGGGCTTTGCTCGTGAAGTAAACTGGCTTCTGCCCGTCCGAGGTTTCCCGAATAAGGACGGCGCTGACTGCTTCACTCGTGATCGCAAGATACAAGAAGAGTGTTTCCCCATTCTCAGGCCGTGAGAGGACCGGGGGTTACGACAGAACTTGTTTTAAGTGTGCGAGTGCCTGCTCTCATTCCTCGCTCCAATCAAACTCCGCTTTTTGTCGAAGAAGTTTAAAAAATAGGAGTGCGTATTGCACGGATTTGGCGACGAAACGGGAAAGGGCGGTGAGCATCCCGTTCAATGATTGTATCGACTTCTTTGAGTCCGGGGTAGGGAGCTCGGAGAAAGCCCTACACTTGTCGGGGTTTGTCTCGATTCCTCGTTCCGTGAGGTAGAATCCGAGGAACTTTCTTGCCCGGACGCCGAAGGTGCACTTGTCGGGATTGAACCTCATGCAGCACCTCCTCGCCGTGTCGAACACCTTCTTGAGGTGCACGGCATGGTCGACTTCTTCTGCAGACTTAACGATCATGTCGTCCATGTAGACTTCGAGCATGTCGCTGATTTCAGCCCGAAAAACCTTGTTCATCATCCGTTGGTAGGTTGCACCGGCATTCTTCAGACCGAAGGGCATTACGTTGTAATAGCAGTTGCCCGACGCGGTCATGAAGGCCATGTGTTATTTGTTGACCTTGTCCATGGGAATTTGGTTGTATCCAGAGTAAGCGTCCATGAAAGATAGTAGTTTGTAACGTGCAGAGTTGTCGACCATTTGGTCGATGTTAGGCAAGGGGTAATAGTCTTTCGGGCAAGCCCGGTTAAGATCAGTGTAATCAACACACATTCTCCATTTTCCATTATTCTTTTTAACAAGTACAACGTTGGACAACCATGTCGTGTATTTGGCTTCCGAAATAAAATTTGCCTCTAGGAGGTCTTTTACAGCTTTTTCAGCAGCCTCTGCTTTCTCGGGAGACTGCTTACGCCTACGTTGTGCTATGGCCCTAACGGCCGGTTCTACTGCGAGCTGATGGCAAGCCACCTCGGGGTCGAGGCCAGGCATCTCGGATGCGCTCCACGCGAAGAGGTCAGCATTCTCCCTCAGACATGCTTTCAGCTGCTCCTTTGCCAGGTCGGGGATCCCGGCGTCAATCTTCACGTTGCGGTTTGGATCATCCCCGAGGGCCACGAGCTCGAAGTCTCCATCTGGGATGGGGCGCGCTGGGTGGAGAGGCTGCCCGTTGTTCTCTGCCTGGTGGTTGAGATCTTCGACTCTGTGTTCGTCGGGCTCACCGGAGAACCTGCTGTCGAGGTCAACCGCGTTGACGCGCGGGAGAGGTACCTGTTCGGCATCCTGGGGTGGCTTGGCCACGGTTTTGGGTTTGGGGCCGATGGAACTTAGGCCTTTGATAGCGGCGTCGAAGCATCTTCTGGTCGCGTCGATGTCCCCGTGCATCGTCACTACTCGTCCCCTGGTCGTGTAGTACTTCATTTTGAGGTGGATCGTCGATGGCACCGTCGTAAGTTCAGCCAGGGTGGTCCTCCCGAGGATGTAGTTGTAAAGTGACGGGCATTCGACCACTAGGAAACGGATCTTCACCTGTTGGGCCGTGTCTTCGGCCCCGAACGTAACCATTAGCTACACGTAACCCCATGGTCTGGTGGTGGTCCCATTGAACCCCTGTAGATCTGAACCGACGTACGGGGTCAGATGCCTCTCGTCAAGCTGAAGGGTCCCAAACAAATGAGAATACATGATGTCGACCGAGCTCCCCTGGTCGACTAGGATCCTTCGAACGTCAAAGTTTGCCATCTGTGCCCTGATCAGGAGGGGAATAGTGGCGTTTGGTGCTCCCCCGGGGAGTTCCTCGAGGTAAAAGGTGATGGGATTGGAGTTTCCCCGCACTTTCTCGAGGGTGGTCGCCTTCGCAGATGTTGCGGATTCCAGTTCGTCAAACTTTCGCTTGATTGATCCGACCGACAATTTCTCGGGACCGCCTCCGGAGATGACCATAGCTTTGGGGAAGTCTTCCCAGGTACTGCGGGCAGTGGCGGGGTCCTCGTCAGGGAAGGTCGCCCACATGTTGCAGATTGCTTCTTCACCCTCAATGATCGGGGGGACGAAGAAGTCCTCGGGCCGAGTGACGCTGAGGGCGACCTGAAGCTGGTTGTCGGCAGGAGGAGGTGTCATCTCCTCGACGTTCTGCGCTTCCCGTGAACTCGAACAAGGAGGGTCGTTCTTTTGGGCATATTTCTTCAAGTGCCACTCTTTGATGAGAATCTAAATTGCATCCTTGAGATGGATGCAGTCTTCGGTCACATGCCCGTGGCTCCGATGGAACCTGCAGTACTTTGATTTGTCAACGTTTGATTTGGGAGCAGCGGGCTTCGGGAAGTGAACTCCTCCTTTTACAAACTCGGAATTCTGGCATTCGGAGAGGATTCGAGACCGGGGAGTGTTAAGCGGGGTGTACTCCGTGAATCGTCCAGCCGGTCCGCGCGGTTCCCGAGGATCACGGTTGCGGATCTCTTTCTTCTTTTCTCCTCCTCGTCGGGGAGAAGAGTCTTCATCTTTGTGGCCGCGGGTCCTTCTCTACGTCTCGTCTCAAGAGTGATCTGAGCTGCTTCAGTCTCCTCGAGTTCGATGTACTTCTGGGCTCGAGCGAGAAGGTCCTCGAGACGTCGGGGTCTTCGGAGGCCTATGGATTTGGCAAAGTCAAACCCGGCACGCAGTCCATGGATAATTAAGTATTTCTTCATGTCGTCGGTCGTATGGACCTCGACGGCTTCTTTGTTGAACCTCTCGATGTAGTTTCGGAGAGATTCGTTCCTCCCTTGGAAGATGCTTTCTAGGGCAGCCTCCGTCTTCGGGTGTCGACGAGACGCGGTGAAGTGTTTAGTGAAGCATTGCTTCAGTTGCTTCCGTGACGTGATCGACCCATGTTCCAGGCCCTTATACCAAGTCATGGCTCCCTTCCGCAAGATGGTGGGGAACAGCCTGCACCTGATGGCTCCCCTGACATTTTGGAAGTCGAGCATTGCTTCGAAACTCTCCACGTGATCGTCAGGGTCGGTCAACTCGTCATAGGTCCCCAATGGTGGGGGTTTCTCCATGCCCGCAGGGATTGGGGCGTTCATGATTTCCCATGACAAATGGGTCCTCTGGTCCTCGTCGTCGCTACCAGCCGGGGATCTCGAAGGTGATCGATGGTGCCGTGGAGGGGAGTTCCTCGAATTAAAAAAAATAAAAACAAATCTGCATAACACATCAGTACTCGGGCGATCACATAGGTACTGATATAGATATCGCATGAAATAAATATTTGTAATAATACTTACATAAAATATATTTATTTATATTAATAATATTTATTTATAAAATTAAAATAATATTTACAAATGCTATGTTATTATTTGATATTTATAAAACTAAATTATTGCGTAAATATTTTTATAAAATATACCAACCGATGTCTGTAGGTATTGATTCTATTTTTTTTTTAAATATAAATTATATTTTTTTATATTTACTGATTTTTATTAATTGTATTTTTTCCAAAATTTTAAATGAAAATAAATGCGCGTCACCGATAGGTACCCGTGTGAACGCACGGGTATCATATTAATTTTTAGTAAATAAAAAATTTACTAATTTTTATTATATTTTGTTTTTTTTTTCAATTTTTAAATATAAATAAATACATTCTAAGAACAAACACATTATGAAAACAAATATATTCTGAGAATAAATGCGCGTCACCGACATGCACCCGTGCGAACGCACGGGTATCATACTAGTGATCATAAAGTTAAATGGTAGTAATATAAATTTATGCAAAAAATTGTAATACCCTGTATTTTATTACTCAGGATAATATTATATTGTGATCGACTAAGTCCAGTGTACTCTGAGAAATTATTTGACAAAATAATTAGAATAACTGTGGAACTTAGAATTAATCCAATTAATATTATCTGACTCTGAGGTATTTTACTAATTTGAACTTTAAAAGACTTTTTTGGACTTTTAGTAGTATTAATTCCTATTAATGCTTACTATATACTTTCTTTTCCTCCCATTGCCAAACAAAAGAAAAAGCTAGTAAGAGAAAAAGAGAAAAGAAGGAAAAGGGAAGAAAAGGGGAAGAAAGGAAAAGAGAAGAAAATCCAAGGATTTCAAGAGCTAAGATCATCATCAATCCTTCATCAAATCATCTCATCTCCTTCATCTTCAACTTCTAATCCAGGTGGGTTCTAGATAGAAACCTTAGTGTAGAATTTCTTGAGGTTTTTGGGGTTGTGTTAGGTTTGGGAGAAAAATGGGATTTTGTGGAAAATCGAGGAATTTAACGGTTGAAATGAGTTATAAATTGCGTAGTATAATCTATACCGGTGTGGAATCATTTACCGATAATCGTTATGAATGTTTGGATTGGTTTATGTTGTTTGGAAATGTTAGGGTTTTAGTGGAAATTATGTGATAAATGTTGAAAAATCATATTGTATGAAGTTTATCGGTTAAACCGTAATAGAACCGTGATATTATACCTCAATGAGTTGTTGAGTATGTTGTGGAGATATTGTTGCAGGTTGGGTAAAGCTCTGTTAAGAGTTTTATTTTTCTGGAAATCGCAGAGCCCGCTCAGCGCGCAGTAGCCCGCTCAAGAAAATCTGCAACCCCTTAAGTCAGGGAGAACCGCGCTCAGCGCGCAGGTCTGGGAGTTGAAATTTCTTCCTTTAGCGAGAAATTCATAACTTTCGGCTCGTTTATCAGTTTCGATCGTTCTTTATATCGATGTAAAGCCGAGGAAATATTCTATGCAATGGAGATGAAATATATCGATTTTACCGACCGATTAAATAATCGAGAAAGTTCCAAAAGTGATATAATTATGTTTTAATTGTTATACATTATTCTACTATGCAATTATGACATGTCTTGCCTATCCTATTGTTGTGTAACATGATTGTAAGTGTATATGCATGTTAAAATACGAAATAGGTAGAGTGAGAATTATTACCGTAAACAATGTTGGAAAGTGTGAATGACATAGTGACAACGATCGTGCATACGATGCCGAGGCGTGTGTCAGATACTAATGTCATAGAATGAATAAACACTAGTATGGAACATATGTGTTAACCTTTGTGGTTGTGATAAGGCGTTATGGGCTTGTGATTGTCAAATACAATCACGTATGTATGCGAGATCACGTAATCGTAACCGGTTATCTTGTGAGTGCGTTTCATAGGTCTCGAGCTCCTCTGAAACATGTGCACAACTACTTGGTAGGTTTGATTCCCGCGTGCAGTACGAATGGCGCTCTGGGAGCGTATGCTTGTGACGGTTAATGGCCCGTGTGAAGTGACGGTTCATAACGGTTAATGGCCCGTAGAACCCGAATTCATTCGTATGTCAAGTAGGTTACCAGGATCCATGACTCGGGTCGACTTCTAGAGGTAGAAGCGGACGGGAATAGGGGATGCCTTGGTGTCATTACCGATTAGTGATATTGTGAGTTGATGAACTCATGACATGTTTCCATATAGTGTGTATGTACTCAAAGTCTTTTCCCTTCCCTGTCGACTTGAGTTAGGTGTGATAGAACCTTGTAGAGCCGAGAGGACATATAAGATAGGGAACTCACTGAGATTGATGTATCTCACCCCATTGTTGTTGTTTACATCACAGGTACTACAGGTTCGGCGAAGGGTAAGGACAAAGTAGTTTGACTTTTCCTTACGGATCGTAGCTTTTGGGATGGCATGGCTTCCGCTATGGCGTTTTTGAGATCAT
Source organism: Lathyrus tuberosus (assembly GCA_022829125.1). NCBI lineage: Eukaryota > Viridiplantae > Streptophyta > Magnoliopsida > Fabales > Fabaceae > Lathyrus > Lathyrus tuberosus. The sequence goes on along the minus strand of JALAZF010000289.1, from coordinate 5,027,206 downwards.
TGTATTGATCTAGTTCTTAGTGTATTTTGGACATCTTGTATATATTATGCCGTAGACTTTAGAACTTTGTAATTAGGGCATTTAATGTATACAATGTGTTAACTAGGAACTTGTGTATTTCAGTACCAAACGTATTATTCATGTATGATATATGCTTTGATGTATGTATTTATATATATATGGGTGTTACAGTTGGTATCAGATCGTATCCTCGACCTAGCCATAAAATAGTATAAGTATTTCCTTCCGTTTCATATGCGTTGTGTCGCCATTGGTCTTACATGTTATATTTATGGTATTGAGCCTGATCAACTTAATCCTATCTGTATGACATTTAGGAACATGGCCGACGGGCGCAGAAACAACCGTGGGAGACCGAGAACTACTCCAGCAGGGACAAATCCGCCAGGGGGCGAAGGGAATGCCCCTTTGTATCAATTTATGCAACAGATGCAGCAATAACAAAATCAGTTTGTGCAACAAATGGTACAGCAGATGGCTGGTGGCTTGCATCCTCCAGTGGTTGTGCCTGAAGCTGCAGGGGGAACCTTTAGGGATTTCATTCGTATGAATCCTCCGGAGTTTCAGGGAGGGTTAGATCCAGTAAAGGCTCATGAATGGATATTCGGTATGGAGCGGATTTTCTTAATAGTTCAGTGTAGTGAAGAAAATAAGGTGGTATTCGCTTCTCATTTGTTAAAGGGTCCTGCCATGAGGTGGTGGGAAAGCGCTTCAGCCTTAATGACAATTCAAGAGGTACCGAAGGTATGGGAGCAGTTTAAGATAACTTTTATGGAGAAGTATTTTCCAACTTCCTTAAGGTCTCAGAAGGAATTCGAGTTTCAACAGTTGAGACAAGGCAACTTGACTGTGGCTTCTTATGCAGAAAAGTTCGAGGTTATGGCTGCTTATTCTAGGCAGGCCATGTATGCTCCTGATGAGAGGTGGAAGATTGATCAGTTTCTTTTTGGTTTGAGGGCTGAAATTTCACATAGCGTGTCTCAAAGGGAATTCACTAGCTATGCTGAGTTGTTACGACAGTGTTATGTGGCGGAGCATAGTTTAAAGAAAGTGCAAGCAGAATGAGAGTTGAGTAGGGTGAATCAAAATGATCGTGGGAGATCGAATCAACAATTTAGAGCAAGGCAACAATCTTTCAAAGGGAAGCAAGTTCAGAGTTCTAGGACTAGTGCACCTCCTGTATGTCGTCTTTGCGGTAGGAATCATCATGGAAGGTGTGGTATCGAAGGTGTGACGTGTTATTAGTGTCAGAAAGTGGGCCACTTGGCAAGGGATTGTCCTCAAAGGAGGAATCAGACGCAAGAGAAGAATACCGGGCGAGTGTATACCTTGGATGCGAGGAAAGCAAAGGGTGATAACTCTTTGATTGCTGGTACGTGTTTTGTGAATGGAAATCCTTGCTTTATTTTATTTGATTATGGAGCTACACACTCTTTTGTATCGATGCAATGTGTAAAGCGTCTTGGGTTGCAAGCGGTTCCGTTGTCTCCACCCATGGTGGTTACTACTGCCATGGATGAGATGGTTGAAACACCTTTAATGTGTGAAAATTGTGTTTTATTTGTGGATGGAAGAGTTTTCCAGATTGATTTGATTTGTTTACCGCTTAAGAAAGTGGATGTTGTTCTGGGAATGGATTGGCTTTCATCTAATTCGGTATTTATCGGGTGTGAAGAAAAACTAATCATTATCCCCTCTACCGAGGCCACTCCGAAGGATGTGTTAACTACTATTTTAGAAGGTACGGTTGGAATGATTAATTTCTTGTTTGAGGAGGACAAATCTGTTCTTTTGATTCTTACTAAGGAGGAGGGTAGTAACCGTCAAGTTTTGAGTATTCCGGTAGTTTGTGACTTTCCAGAAGTTTTCCCCGAGGATATCACTTCTCTTCCTCCGGAGCGGGAAGTGGAATTCTCTATTGACCTGATACCGGGAACGGCTCCAATATCCGTTTCTCCGTATCGAATGGCACCACTTGAATTAAGAGAATTAAAGGATCAATTGGAAGAGTTGTTGGCTAAGCATTTTGTTCGACCCAGTGTTTCGCCCTGGGGAGCTCCAGTGTTGTTGGTAAAGAAAAAGGATGGTGGAATGCGGTTGTGTATTGATTACCGTCAGCTGAATAAGGTCACCATCAAGAATAAATACCCATTACCAAGGATAGACGACCTGTTAGATCAATTGAAAGGAGCCTGTGTGTTCTCGAAGATTGATTTACGGTTAGGTTATCATCAGATTCGTGTGAAGAGTTCAGATGTACCAAAGACTGCGTTTAGAACCCGTTATGGTCATTATGAATTTTTGGTGATGCCTTTCGGTGTGACGAATGCTCCTGCAGTTTTCATGGATTATATGAATCGGATATTTCAACCTTACTTGGACCAATTTGTGGTGATTTCCATTGATGACATTCTTATCTATTCTCGTGATCCTCAAGAGCACGGAGAACACCTAAGAATTGTTTTATCCATCTTACAAGAAAGACAACTTTTTGCCAAGCTAAGTAAGTATGAATTTTGGATGTCGGAGGTGAATTTTCTTGGACATGTCATATCTCAGGGAGGAGTAGCGGTTGATCCATCAAAAGTTGAAGCAGTGATAAATTGGGAAAGACCGAAGAATGTGTCTGAAGTTAGAAGCTTCTTGGGACTAGCAGGTTATTATAGGAGGTTTATTAAGGGCTTTTCCCAACTAGCTTTCCCGATGACGAGACTTACTCGGAAGGATTGCTCTTATGAATGGGATTCGGCTTGTGAGCAAAGTTTTATGAATTTGAAGGAAAGATTGACGACCGCTCCTGTTTTGATTATTCCTGATCCTAGCAAGTCGTATGAGGTATATTGCGATGCATCGAAAATGGGATTAGGAGGTGTGTTAATGCAAGATGGGCATGTTGTGGCTTATGCTTCACGACAGTTGAAAGTCCATGAAGAGAACTATCCAACGCATGATCTAGAATTGGCGGCAGTTGTTTTTACTTTGAAAGTGTGGTGTCACTATTTGTATGGTGTACGTTTTGAGATGTTTAGCGACCACAAGAGCTTAAAGTACCTCTTTGATCAGAAGGAGTTAAACATGCGTCAAAGGAGGTGGATGGAATACTTGTAAGATTATGACTTGGAGTTAAAATACCATCCGGGTAAGGCAAATAAGGTGGCGGATGCATTGAGTAGGAAGGTGTTGAATAATGCCGAGTTGATGATGCTAGAGTATACTTTATTGGAAAAATTTCGAAATCTAAATCTTCAATTTGTTTGGACCCCTAATGGTGTGATTATAGGGAACTTGAATATCAATTCTACTCTTAGGGAAGAAATCCAACAAGAGCATGGGTTAGACGAGAAGTTACAAGAAGTGTTATTGCAACCGGGTTTTGTGCGAGCTACCGACGGAGTTATTGTATTTAACCGAAGGATTTGTGTTCTGGATAACACGGAGCTAAAAAGGAGGATTTTGGAAGAAGCGCATAAGGGTGCTTTCACTATACATCCGGGATCTTAAAAGATGTACCAAGATCTAAAAAATGACTATTGGTGGTCCGGGATGAAAAGAGATATTGCGGTGTATGTATCGGAATGTGCGGTGTGCCAACAAGTGAAGATCGAGCACCAAAGACCGGGTGGCTTGTTGCAACCTTTAGAAATTTCGGTATGGAAATGGAATAGTATCTCGATGGACTTCGTTGTTGGGCTACCCCGTACTCAGGGTGGTTATGATTCGATTTGGGTAATTGTGGATCGGTTGACGAAATCCGCACATTTCTTAGTTGTGAAGACTACCTACAAGGCGAGTCATCTCGCAAAGTTGTTCATTTCGGAGATAGTGAGATTGCATGGTATTCCCACTAGTATCGTTTCAGATAGAGATCCAAAGTTTACTTCGAGATTTTGGAGAGCTTTTCAACAAGCCATGGGAACGAAGTTGTGTTTGAGTACGTCGAATCATCCGCAAACAGATGGTCAGATGGAACGGACGATACAAACAATGGAGGACATGTTGAGAGCTTGTGTACTTGAAAGTGGGGGAAATTAGATAGAACTTTTGCCGTTGATTGAGTTCTCTTATAATAACAGTTATCATGCAAGTATTGGTATGGCGCCTTATGAGGCATTGTATGAAAGGAAGTGTAGGACACCTTTGTGTTGGGCAGAAGTTGGTGAGGATAGAATGTTGGGACCTGAGATTATTCACGAAACTACGGAGAAGATTAGGATGATCCGTGATAAGGTCAAGCAAGCACAAGATCGTCAGAAGAGTTATGCGGATAACCGTAGAAGGCCTTTAGAGTTTAAAGAAGGCGATCACGTGTTTTTGAAAGTTACTCCGAGATTGCGGTTGAAAGGACCGTTTCGGTCACGGAAATTAAGTCCAAGATACGTGGGACCGTATCAGATTTTGGAAAGAATTGTTGAAGTAGCTTACAGATTAGCCTTGCCGCCTTCTCTGTCAGAGATGCACGACGTTTTTCATGTGTCTCAGCTTCGAAACTTTGTCCCAGATCCTCTTCAACTAATTTTACCAGATACAATTGAGATAGAAGCCGATTTGACGTTTAAGCCCCAACCAAGTCGCATCACAAGAAGAGAAACTAAAGTGTTAAGGAACAAAGAGATTCCTCTTGTTAAGGTCCAGTGGGATGAGACGCATCCGGGTGATGCAACTTTGGAATTAGAATCTGAGATGCGGGAAGTTTATCCTCATCTTTTCAGGTAATTGTTTTAAATTTGAGGGCGAATTTCTATTTAAGGAGGGGAGGATGTAATACCCCGTATTTTATTACTCCGGATAATATTATATTGTGATCGACTAAGCCCAGTGTACTCTGAGAAATTATTTGACAAAATAATTAGAATAACTGTGAAACTTAGAATTAATCCAATTAATATTATCTAACTCTGAGGTATTTTACTAATTTGAACTTTAAAAGACTTTTTTGGACTTTTAGTGGTATTAATTCCTATTAATGCTTACTATATACTTTCTTTTCCTCCCATTGCCAAACAAAAGAAAAAGATAGTAAGAGAAAAAGAGAAAAGAAAGAAAAGGAAAGAAAAGGGGAAGAAAGGAAAAGAGAAGAAAATCCAAGGATTTCAAGAGCTAAGATCATCATCAATCCTTCATCAAATCATCTCATCTCCTTCACCTTCAACTTCTAATCCAGGTGGGTTCTAGATAGAAACCTTAGTGTAGAATTTCTTGAGGTTTTTGGGGTTGTGTTAGGTTTGGGAGAAAAATGGGATTTTGTAGAAAATCGAGGAATCTAGCGGTTGAAATGAGTTATAAATTGCGTAGTATAATCTATACCGATGTGGAATCATTTACCGATAATCGTTATGAATGTTTGGATTGGTTTATGTTGTTTGGAAATGTTAGGGTTTTAGTGGAAATTATGTGATAAATGTTGAAAAATCATATTGTGTGACGTTTATCGGTTAAACCGTAATAGAACCGTGATATTATACCTCGATGAGTTGTTGAGTATGTTGTGGAGATATTGTTGCAGGTTGGGTAAAGCTCTGTTAAGAGTTTTATTTTTCTGGAAATCGCAGAGCCCGCTCAGTGCGCTCAAGAAAATCTGCAACCCCTTAAGTCAGGGAGAACCGCGCTCAGCGCGGTTAGGGGCGCGCTCAGCGCGCAGGTCTGGGAGTTGAAATTTCTTCCTTTAGCGAGAAATGCATAACTTTCGGCTCGTTTATCGGTTTCGATCGTTCTTTATATCGATGTAAAGCCGAGGAAATATTCTATGCAATGGAGATGAAATATGTCGATTTTACCGACCGATTAAATAATCGAGAAAGTTCCAAAAGTGATATAATTATGTTTTAATTGTTATACATTATTCTACTGTGCAATTATGACATGTCTTGCCTATCCTATTGTTGTGTAACATGATTGTAAGTGTATATGCATGTTAAAATACGAAATAGGTAGAGTGAGAATTATTACCGCAAACATTGTCGAAAAGTGTGAATGACATAGTGACAACGATCGTGCATACGGTGTCGAGGCGTGTGTCAGATACTAATGTCATAGAATGAATAAACACTAGTATGGAACATGTGTGTTAACCTTTGTGGTTGTGATAAGGCGTTATGGCCTTGTGATTGTCAAATACAATCACGTATGTGTGCGAGATCACGTAATCGTAACCGGTTATCTTGTGAGTGCGTTTCATGGGTCTCGAGCTCCTCTGAAACATGTGTACAACTACTTGGCAGGTTTGATTCCCGCGTGCAGTACGAATGGCGCTCTGGGAGCGTATGCTTGTGACGGTTAATGGCCCGTGTGAAGTGACGGTTCATAACGGTTAATGGCCCGTAGAACCCGAATCCATTCGTATGTCAAGTAGGTTACCAGGATCCATGACTCGGGTCGACTTCTAGAGGTAGAAGCGGACGGGAATAGGGGATGCCTTGGTGTCATTACCGATTAGTGATATTGTGAGTTGATGAACTCATGACATGTTTCCATATAGTGTGTATGTACTCAAAGTCTTTTCCCTTCCCTGTCGACTTGAGTTAGGTGTGATAGAACCTTGTAGAGCCGAGAGGACATATAAGATAGGGAACTCACTGAGATTGATGTATCTCACCCCATTGTTGTTGTTTACATCACAGGTACTACAGGTTCGGCGAAGGGTAAGGACAAAGTAGTTTGACTTTTCCTTACGGATCGTAGCTTTTGGGATGGCATGGCTTCCGCTATGGCGTTTTTGAGATCATTGTATTGATCTAGTTCTTAGTGTATTTTGGACATCTTGTATATATTATGCCGTAGACTTTAGAACTTTGTAATTAGGGCATTTAATGTATACAATGTGTTAACTAGGAACTTGTGTATTTCAGTACCAAACGTATTATTTATGTATGATATATGTTTTGATGTATGTATTTATATATATGGGTGTTACAAAAATAGTTTATTCTATGGAAAAAACCATCTATTTTGTGCAAAGAACAGTCCATATACACCGTTTGATCAAGTGAATGCTCTAGATTAAAGCACAGTCTATTGGAAGTTTTTTTATTTAAGAAATACATATAAATTGAGAAAATAAATATATATTTTTAAGTCTAACATCATGTCTTTTTTATTAGTATAATAAATTATAGTAATAATTCTTTACATATCTATGCTCTGCTATGATGTTAGACACTTGCTAAAAATCAAAATAAAAATTTAATTTAAAATAAATAAGAGATAAGTAAATTTACATTGTAATTTAAATAATTAGTTATTTAGTGTTTTATACAATAATTGTTTTCAAAATACAAAATAAAAATAAATAAATAATCATTATCAAATGGGATCAACTTTGCTGCAGATTTAAATATTTATGACAGTTTGCAAACAAATGCGCATCCAAAACTATATACAAGAAAAAAAATACATTATTGATTTAAATATTTTTGTATACGGGAACAACTTGACTACTGATTCAAATATTTTTATAAATAATATTGTAATACCCCATATTATCTAAATGCTCAATTGGATATCAGATAAGGTCAGATGAGTGTCTATATGCTCTATCTTTGGTAAATTGGATTAATGGAATCCTCTAAGTACTTTAAGTTTCGTCAATTGAGATCAATAGAGCAACTAATAAACTCTGAAGAGATCAATTATTTTATTAAAGAGACATATCACTATTTATTAGACCAAGAGAGTATTTTTAAGATAACTCTAATAATTGATCAATTGGTGTTAGACGATAAAATATCAATTGGAGATATTTTACTCTATTGGATTATATTATATAATAAGTTATATATATATATATATTTATATATATATATATATATATATATATATATATATATATATATATATATATATATTTGTGTGTGTGTGTGTGTGTGTGTGTGTTAGAAAGAAGAAGAAGAAAGTTGGTAAGAAGAAGAGAAGAGAAAAGGAAGAGAAGAGAAAGCTTGGGAAGAAGCTTGGATCATTGTTCATCATCTTCATCAACCTTCTCTTCAATGCTAAGGTGGGTTCTAGTTAGAAACTTTAAGTTCTAGAAATCCATGATTTGAACTTAGGTTAGATTTGAGAGAAAATGATTAAACGGATAAATCAATGAAATCTAACGGATGAAATTCGATATAAATTGTGTAATGTAGTCGTAATATGCATGTGATCAATTGATAATACTTGTTTTGTTGTTGGTAAACGATCTGGTGTGGAAAGGGTGAGTTTTTGAGCCCTTGGAACCCTAAAAACGCAGTTGTAATGTTCTGGTTCTGATACGCACAGTCGGGCGGCGCTTTGAGCGTCGGGCGACGCAGGTTTGCGCTGCTGCTCCGCCGGGCGAAAGTCAAGAGGTGCAACATGTTTTGATTCTGGAACTTTGGTTTTTGGCATGGGTCTTGCGCCGCTGCTTCGTCGGGCGAAGTAGCAGGCGCAAGGAGGCACCGTCGGGCGAAGCATGGACCGCCGGGCGCTCCTGGAAGTTTTCAAATAATTCTCTTTTCTTTAAAAATCCATATCTTTCGATTCGTATACCTGATTTAAGCGTTCTTGGTATCGTTGGAAAGCTATGAGAATATTCTACCCAATAAAAAGTGAAAATTATGGGTATGATGTGGGATTAATTATTTAGTGGAAAATGAATGAAAATAATGGTTATGTGATATGTTGAAAATCCATATATTTTGGATCGTAAATCCGATCGAGGCATGGTTATAGCCGATGCAAAGCTGTGAAAATATCCTACGGGATAAGATTCATAAATATTGTTTTTGATACCCGATTAAATAAATCGGAGGGAACCTAAGGGTGATATAACTTGTGATTGAATCATTATATGTGATTCTATTATACAATTGTAATATGCTTTGTATAAATTATGATTGAATTATTATATGTAATTCTAAAATGTGCAACTGTAATATGCTTTGCCTAAATTGTTGTTAAACATGATCGAGAGAGTATGCATGTTAAAATATGGAATAGAAAGAGTGAGGAAACTTTACCCCATAACAACATGATAGTGGAACCTAGTAATGCCTAGGAATTGATAGAAACTCTATATGGTGCTGCTCGTGCATTCGATGTAGGAAGGTGCATCCTTGATGAGTAATGGGCTAGAGTAGACAACTTAGATGATGATGCTCGTGCATTTGATGTAGAAAGGTGCATTTTTGACGAGTAATGGTTTAGGAGAGAGTGAACCACTAGTATGGAACATGTGTGAACTTTTGTAATTATGAAAAAAAGGCGAATGTGGCCTTAAGGCATTGTGGCCTAGTAATTGTCGAATACAATCACGTTTGTGTGTGAGATCACATAATAGGAACTGTTTTTATCCCTTAATAAATATCTGTGACCCGTGTCCATAACTCTTTGGAGGGGTTGGTTGGGGAAAGTGTTAATTAAGTGACCGTGACCCGTGTCCATAGATCTTTGGAAGGGCTGGCCGGGAAAAGTGTTAGTTCTTGTGTTGGCTGGAATTTTGGTAAAACAAAGTTGAACAATGTTGATGTCATATGTCTGATGTCATAACATTGGTTCTTATCATTAGATGTTGCAGGGTTGGTAGTTTTATATGCTGATGTTATAAGTGATGTCTTGACATCGCTATACCAGAACATCAGAACATCAGTTTGTGATGTTTGAGGGCTGCGCGTGTTAGGATGGTTTGTTGTTAGTAAGATTTTCTGCTGAGAGCTAGAGAGATTGCAGGAGAATTTATTGGAGAAGATTTATTCTGATACAATTAATTCTGCATATTTTGTGGAGAATAGTTTGTTACTATTTTTGTGCAAATAGACATGGAGAATTGTTCCTATTTGTGTGGAGAAGATCTTGCAGCTGAATTAAAAAGTGAAGATTTAAAAGATACATAATATCCTGGAAGTATTATGTAGAGCTGATTTAAAGGTGTGGAAGATTAAAGATAAAATCTAGTAAAGATTGAGTATTTAAAATATGAAGATTTGATTGAAGATTTATTTAGGAGCAGAATCTTTTGCAGATTGGGAGCAGAAGATTTGATATGATTTGAAGGCCCAAATCCAGTTGGGAAAAAGGTTATAAATAGAATGCTTATATCTAGATTTGGTACGAGTCCAAGATGTAGATCATTAAGGCTTTGTCTAAGTGAACCACTCGGGTTGTGAGATGGTCACTGTGTTCAAACTCAGAAACCTGTAGGTAATGAGTTTTGTATTGGTCTTGGAGGAAGCCGTGAAGCAACTCCAAAGTGTGTCATGGAAGTGTGTCTTCTATATTTATGTGTTTGTAAAGTTATTGGTAATTAGGTTGTTGATGCAGCGGCGGAGTTGTTAACTGCTAGACATCATTGCGATGATTGGGAGTGAGATGGAGTCTCTTACCTAGGGAGGACTTAGGTAGAAGGGTCATTGGGTAGTGATTGAATTAGGTAGATTGTCAACTGGTCTGTTGAGTCTGTAATTTGATACTACTAATAGTGGACTTCCTTCCTGGCTTGGTATGCCCCCAGATGTAGGTTGTTGAACCGAACTGGGTGAACAATCCTTGTGTGCAGTTCTGTAGTTTTCTGTTGTTTTACATTGCAGAGTGTGTTGCTGTAACATCACACATAACATCACAGGTTTTGAGTGTCTTGTTCATACAACAGATATTAATGTTGTGACATCTCACTTAACATCACATATCTGGTACTAGAATTTCAATTGGTATCAGAGCAGGCATCCTGTCTGTTTCTGGATGAGATCTAGGGAAGATACTTTCTGGTTCATGAGCAAGAAAGATAGTTTTTACTGAATTTTGGACTTGGTCAGTTCATATAGTTGTTTGTATGATCCCTTGAAGTTAAGGATGGACTATTCATGATAGGGTATGTATTGGACCTGTCTGTTGTTATAAGGAGAACTGCTGTTGTGAGTTTGATTTGTTGGCACTTGGTTTATGGTGATGGTGTGCAAGGATTATTGAGTAGTGCCTGAAGGTTGTTGAGGAGTTGTTGTGTGTTTCGCTGCATGGTATCTGATGTAACCCTGGTTGGTTCTTGTATCTCTGGTGGTGAGATTCTAGGAAGGTATTCTCTTGGAAAGACATTAGGGTTTGGTCTCCTCAGCAGGATATTCTATGATGGTGTAGTTTATGCAAGACAGCTTCAACCGCTTGGTTAGATACTTGGGGATTATCTCATATCCTTGTTTTGGGAAAGAAGTGATCAAAATGTGAATGGATCTTTTAAAGACTGTATGACATGGAAGTTTCAGTTTTTGAAGAAGATTATATTTCAAATTAGGCATTGAAGACCAATCTGTCCAGAACTGTGATTACTTATTCATCATGATGAAAGAAGAAGCAAAAGAGTATCACTGTCAAATCTTTCATGCGGGAGTGAAGATCTTGATAAGTTATCTCTTAAGCTTGGGAAGATTCATCAAGAAAGAAGCTGAGCTTAATATGTCAATTCTAATGTCCTGACATCGCGCTACACATTAGCAGTTTGTGGTAAATGCTAAGTCAAAGACCTATTAGATTGTAGCTGCTTTAAAGGATCTCTGTAGCTGTGAAGTTGAATAATTTTTGAGATGCTGTTCAAAATGTCATAGCATTTCAGCTGGAGCTGGTTGAAGAAAAGGAGATGATCCTTGTTTAATCTAAAATGTCTGAGGACAATTTTATAGGGAAAATACATCCAAGAGTTAGTGTGCAGTAGTAGTGTATATCAGGCTGTGGTCAATTGGTGTTTGCATGAGCTCTTTCAGTTGTGTGGCTTGAAGGATTGGAAGTAGCAGTTTGCCTATGGTATGCAGAAGGATGGAACTTATCACTCTTGAGTTAGACAAGAGGTCTGAACCTTGTGCTTATAAGAAGAAGCTTCTGATAAGATGTTGATATGCTCTCGTGTGTTCCCTACAAGAGATATGTGTGGGTGTTGTCTCCAAAGCCATAGCAGGTGATATAGACTGATGTCGGAACTGATGTTGAAACATCATTTCAGTTTGTTGCTTTCTCAACCACAGAAAGTTAGTTGTGCTCATGGTGAAGTATCAGGTCAAGCCACTTACCTAATCTGAAGTGATCAGTGGTGTGGATTAACAAAAGAGGGATCGGCTAGTGTCTCAAGTGTGTAGGAGAAGAATGTAAGACCAGATCAAATGTATTACCTTGTGTGAGAAGGTTACCTTATCACATATGATAAATAGCTTGACAGTAGTTGAGTATCTGTCTGCATTTGATAAAGTTGTGCATCTAACCGATTATGAATACTCTGACGGGAGCTGAGCGTTTATCTAAGATGTTGTGCATTCAACTAATGACAATATACATTGACGGGAGACTATGTATATGTCTGAAGTAAAAGTGCAGGACTGCAGAAGTGTTGAGAATTTACTTTTCTCTTTGTGGCGTGTTGGTGTGTAACGACCTGAATTATGTTGTTGAAAATGGAAGACTATGAAGACATCATAGTCTTGATGGTTGGATCAGTTTATTTCTGATCTAGGCGCTTAAGAGCATGGGTTTTGTTGTGTGAAAGTCGAGGATTTGTGGATGTTATCTCTGGCTTTCTACTGACGGCTCTACTAAGGTAAGTGGCATTCCTTGGTATAGCTATGGGGTAGTCTTGAACTACTTATTTTCTGAAGATTCAGATGTGGTAGGTTTGAAGTCTTTGGATTTACTGAGCAGGATGGAGGTTGTCTACTCGAACTTGATTGTTGAATCAAGTCTATGAGAGCATGGAAATCTGTTTCTACAAAGGGAGGAGGTTCTTTTGAGTGGCAGAAGGAAGAGCTGAATTCAACAGTTGGATGTCATAATCTAGCTTAACACCAGGAGTCTCTGCTGGTGATGTGGCACATCAGCTAATGATAGGGTGATCTACAGGAATGAACAATAGGATGCTTCAAAAAGATCGTTCTCATGGCAGTCTGCGGGAGCTGCAGGAAGGAGAAGATGTTACATGACCATGGCTTAGGGAGTCTAAGTGTGTTTGCTTTTGAGCAAGTGGATCATGTAACTTGAAGATCAAGTTTCCTTGGTGGATCAAGATATCTTTGTGAGAGTTCTGACATTGTGAGGATTCATGAATGAGGTGATCAAACTGTGGCATTTGGTTGATCTCAGAAGTGGATTCGAAGAATCAAGATAATCAGAGTGTGGCAGCTGGTTATTATTGAGGATTGTCTTGGAACAAGTTACTCTTGGGCAGAAGGGTGATGAGTTGAAGACTCAAGGAGATTATTCTTCTTAAAGGTGGATGAGAAGTTAATTCTCTAGTTCTTTGGATTACTATGCCATAGTAAGTTCAGTTGGTGGAGCATATCAAGAATCATGGTGATGATATCTTGGTGTGTGGCAAATGTTCTAACTTGTGTTGGGACATTATCTGGTTGAATATCCTTGGTGAAGGATGAGTTTGTTCTGGTTCTGAAGCTTGGTGCATACATTATGCCTAAGGAGCGTCTACATAGTCATACGGGAGAATGATGAAGTAGAAGGTCTGCCTTGGATGGAGAATGTAGAGAAAATTGAAGTAGATCAGGTATTGATCGGAAGTCTGAAGATGAAGAGTATGATAGGGATTGACTGCCTTTGGAGAAAGAGACAATGGTACCAAAATGCATGTGCTTAGCAAGTGTACTCAAATGTTCATCTTCATCTAGAGCATTAGTTAACCATGACTGGGGGAGTACTTGTCTATGGATTTTTGCTGCAAAGTTACATATATTGTGAAGATTGCATGCTGATCAAGATTGTGAAGATTGGTTGAATCTTATGAGGATATAATGTCAGATAACATGTTATGACATTAGGCTGTTGGATGACATGTTGGTGTGGACATGAATGATTCTAGCCATGGGAAACTAATTGTTTGAATCATATGCGCACATGCTTCTGAGGAGAAGTCTGAAGGACAACTTTGGTTATGTATGGGAGAATTTATTTTTCTCTGCAGATTTTGGAAGATCTTTGTGAGGGCCCTTGTTGATGGGAGATGTCACACTTGTCTTGGTGTGTGTAAGAGGAGTTTATTTAGAGTTCAGTGGAAGGCATTGTGTGTGTGCTTCAGAACTTGTGGATGATTGTGTGAAGCATTCCTGACTGGATGAATGAAGACTATGTCTGGATTTTCCAAATGTTATGATATACTGGTCAAGGAGCACCATTTGTGAAATATAATGGGAGAACTTTTGTCTGTACTAGTGTGGTACTTGGATTGGTTGAGGATTAAGCATTATGTGAATGCATTCAGCAGGTGAGTTGAACAGAGGGTGCGCTCTTGAAGACATGAAGATGAGTCTTATATTTTCCATTCATTTAAGGTGGTCTTCTTGCAAAGGAGCACTTGTTCTCTTAGATAGGGGGAGTTGATTGTTTGTTGAAAAAATGTTGTTCTGAAGGAATCTAGAAGGGATTGTGAGTTGTGCTGATCAATGAAAGTAGTGCTTGTGTGCATAATATTCTGAGTATATTGGTTGGATGATTCAGAGTTTGATTTTGGAATTTTTGTGCTTGCTACGATGTTCAGAGGTTGTCCAATTGTGGCTAAAAAGGGGGAGAGAGTAGCCAAGGTGTGGTTGTGAAGCCTTTACTGATATGGTGCAGCAGTTGAGGGGGAGAGTGTATGAACAGCTGTGAGCTGGTTCTTGGTTTGAGGGAGAGTTTGCCCTATGCTGATGTAAAAGTGAGTTTATGCAGCTTGTTGGTTTTTGTGGCTGCTGGTTAGTGAGTTTGTGAATTTTGTGCAGCTTGTTGAAGAGTTGCTGCTGCTAGGTGGTTAGTGAGTTTATCCACTGCTGGGTTCTCTAATGATGGCAGAGTTTGTTTTAGCCAAAATTAGCCAAAGGGGGAGATTGTTAGTTCTTGTGTTGGCTGGAATTTTGGTAAAACAAAGTTGAACAATGTTGATGTCATGTGTCTGATGTCATAACATTGGTTCTTATCATTAGCTGTTGCAGGGTTGGTAGTTTTGTATGCTGATGTTATAAGTGATGTCTTGACATCGCTATACCAGAACATCAGAACATCAGTTTGTGATGTTTGAGGGCTGCGCGTGTTAGGATGGTTTGTTGTTAGTAAGATTTTCTGCTGAGAGCTAGAGAGATTGCAGGAGAATTTATTGGAGAAGATTTATTCTGATACAATTAATTCTGCATATCTTGTGGAGAATAGTTTGTTACTATTTTTGTGCAAATAGACATGGAGAATTGTTCCTATTTGTGTGGAGAAGATCTTGCAGCTGAATTAAAAAGTGAAGATTTAAAAGATACATAATATCCTGGAAGTATTATGTGGAGCTGATTTAAAGGTGTGGAAGATTAAAGATAAAATCTAGTAAAGATTGAGTATTTAAAATATGAAGATTTGATTGAAGATTTGATTGAAGATCTATTTAGGAGCAGAAGATTTGATATGATTTGAAGGCCCAAATCCAGTTGGGAAAAAGGTTATAAATATAATGCTTGTATCTAGGTTTGGTACGGGTCCAAGATGTAGATCATTAGGGCTTTGTCTAAGTGAACCACTCGGGTTGTGAGATGGTCACTGTGTTCAAACTCAGAAGCCTGTAGGTAATGAGTTTTGTATTGTTCTTGGAGGAAGTTGTGAAGCAACTCCAAAGTGTGTCATGGAAGTGTGTCTTCTATGTTTATGTGTTTGTAAAGTTGTTGGTAATCAGGCTGTTGATGCAGTGGCGGAGTTGTTGATTGCTAGACATCATTGCGATGATTAGGAGTGAGATGGAGTCTCTTACCTAGGGAGGACTTAGGTAGAAGGGTCATTGGGTAGTGATTGAATTAGGTAGATTGTCAACTGGTCTGTTGAGTCTGTAATTTGATACTACTAATAGTGGACTTCCTTCCTGGCTTGGTATGCCCCCAGATGTAGGTTGTTGAACCGAACTGGGTGAACAATCCTTGTGTGCAAAGTTACTTAGTGGGTGGTATTAGTGACCCGTGTCGAAGAGCCTATTGTGAAGGTTAGCCGGGGAAAGTACCATGTGTAGGTAACCGTGACCCGTGTTGAAGGGCCTCTTAGGTAGGCTGGCCGGGGAAAGTTATCTATGTTAGCTTCCTGGACCCGTGTCTATAACTCTTTGGAGGAGCTGTCGGGGATGAATGTCTACGTATTAAAGGATCCGTGACCCGTGTTGAACTCTCTTGTAGGGTTGACCGGGGAAAGATGCCTTGGTTTGTGTTACCGATTAGTGGTGATTAATTTTGAGTTGGTGAACTCATGAACATGTTTCCATATAGTGTGAGATTGCGAACTCAAGGTCATTTCCCTTCCCCTTGACTTGAGTTAGGATTGGCTAGAACCCTGTAAAGCCGAGAGAATCCATAAGATAGGGAACTCACTGAGATTTAATATCTCACCTCATTATTGTTGCTATTTTTTTCAGGTATTGAGTACAGGTTTGATTTTACAAGTGGGGCTATGCTTGGATGTTTCAAGAGAAGCTTGGCTTTAGTATTTCCGCTGTGTAATTGTTGTATACAATTGAGGATATTATATATTGATCTTAGATTTTATTATTTTGGCTAATTTCCATGTCTTGTACCATAGATTGTAATTGTGTTTAGTAATTGTCAATTATGTGAATTATGTCAATAGACACTTGTGATGGTGTCAGTACCAAATAAAATGACTGTATAGTATTATTCTAGGTACATATTATACAGGGCGTTACAAATATGAAAACAAAAATAATATTTATATACGGAAAAAAATACATTATTGATTAAAAAAATTTATATACGGGAAAAAAATACTATTGTTACAAACAAGAACAACTTTACTACTGGTTCAAATATTAAATAATAGAAATTTATCGACCATTTTTTTCAAACATGTGAAAATGATTGAGGAAACTTATTAAAAAAAAGATTGAGAATATATTTTAAAATGTTAGTATCTCTTATAAAATAATGTCTTATTTCTTAAAAAAACTAAAACGATAATTTATCTAATAGAAGTTTCAATACTTTTTATTTTTAATTATATTATTCTTGATATTGTTGTTTTACTTTCAGTTTTTGAACGAATTAATATTTCAACTTAAATTTACTATTATTGATTCAAATATTTTTATAAATATTTTCAAAACTACAATAAAATTTATATACGAGAAAAAAAATGCATTGGCTATTCAAATATTTTTATATACAGGAACAATTTTATTATTGATTCAAATATTTTTATAGATAATATGAAAACAAAAATAATATTTATATACGGGAAACAAATACATTATTGATTAAAAAAAATTTATACGGGAAAAAAATATTATTGTTATAAACGGGAACAATTTTACTACTGATCCAAATAATGAATAATAGAAATTTATCGACCATTTTTTTTAAATATGTGAAAATGATTAAGGGAACTGATTAAAAAAGATTGAGTAGATATTTAAAAATTGTATTATCTCTTATAAAATAATGTCTTATTTCTAAAAAAACAAAAACGATAATTTATCTAATACAAGTTTCAAATACTTTTTATTTTTAATCATATTATTCTTGATATTATTGTTTAACTTTCATCTTCTGAACGAATTAACATTTCAACTTAAATTTACTATTATTGATTCATATATTTTCATAAATATTTTTAAAACTACAATAAACTTTATATACGAGAACAAAATATATTGTTGATTCAAATATTTTTATATACGGGAACAACTTCATTATTGATTCAAATGTTCTTATGAATTAATGTCTTATTCGTAAAAAAAAAAAAACTAAAAGGATAATTTATCTAATACAAGTTTCAATAGTTTTTAATTTTAATTATATTATTCTTGATATTGTTGTTTAACTTTCATCTTCTATATTTATTATGATTTCAACTTAAATTTACTATTATTCTTAAGTTTTTTTCTTTTTTCAACTTTCAATTTTTATGACAGTTTGTAAACAAATGCGCGTCCAAAATCATATCCCACCAAAAAACGTACCTCATGCATAGGCACGAGTTTCTTACTATAGTTTCCAATAAAAACCATAAAAGTAGTAACTAAAAAATAATTCAATGAGAAAATTTCACCATCGTGTGTAGAATTTTCGACAGTATTGTTATTTCGGCTACCTAAAACACGACATGTAAGTAGTTGATACAGTGATACTATTAACAATATGTATGATCGATTAAATTGAAGATGAAAAAAGAGGTTGAAACTTGAAATCATCATCAATGAGTAGATTTGTCATGTGATTCAGCCTTCGGTGTTGCCAACTAACTACCTTGTACATTATTTTTTAAATTTTTAACAAACACTCTCGTACAAATTGGATTTTTACTCCTTCTTTTTTCCACCAAACAAGAAATTTATTAATAAAATAAAAATAAGATAGTTGTTTCGGAGTGGCCAAAGATCTAATGAGATCGGTCAAATTTTAGAGGTCCAACGAGATCAGCCAAATTTCGGAAATCCAACTTTGAAGAGCGACGAACAAGTGGAGAAATGTTGGAAGGTCTCACAACTAATTCGATTCATTGGTCCATCAGACATCGTCAGATTCGATCAGATGGCTTCCCACAACTTACTTAGGTCAAACAGAGGCGGTTTTAACTACTCACCACATATAAACATGTAATGCGTTCTACTTGTTAAAAATATAATACATGATAATCCATAATGATTAAGGGTTGTCAGAGGTTTTAAGGTATGTTGTAGGGTTGAGAGCTAACTCATGTTGGGGGTGAGAAGTTATGTGTATGTGGTTTTTTGTGTGAGAATTCAATTGTCCCTTCTCAACTCAATCAGCGAGATTTTATAGTAGTATTTGGCATGAATGTTATGCCTTTAGGGAATAACAACTACTAGGGAGAGGATGCATGAGTGGGCATTCAATCCACCGCTATTTTCGAGTCAAATGACGACTTCATTATCGTTACAAAATAATGACACATCATTTTTACATTTTCCATATCGGGCGACTGCTCCAAAAGACATGTGACATGCTCAATGGAAAGGTCGAGACATTTAGTAAAGGGCAACCAAATAGGCGCTATGAACTTAAATCAGGTCCCTCGTATCCACCTTGCCTCTTATGAACCCTTTTAGGATATGCCAATACACAATCCCTTAAGTACGAGGGCTTGCAGAGAGAAAAGTGTTTTAACTTTTCTTCCTTTATTCGGATACCCCTGGGGGCCCTTAAATGGAATACTTTAATAGGACCCGAGTTGGGGTTCTTATTACAAGACCTTAGTTAAGTTTCTTAAGCAAGACTTTAGTTGAGTCTCTCATGCGATACTTTTAGTTGAGTCTTTCAGGCAAGACCTTAGTTGAGTCCATCGGGCGAGACTTTAGTTAAGTCCTTCAGGAAAGACTTTTAGTTAAGCCTCTGTTCGCAGGTATTTTTAGTGAGCAATCACGAGTTTAAAAGACTGTGAGATTAACTCGAAAAATATCGAAAGTAATTTTGTGCAAACACGTTTACAAGAAAATATTGTGAAGTGACTGTGAATGTTTGTGTGCAGACAGAACAAAGACAAACTTTAAATATGAAAAGGCTGTAATTAAAGTAAAAGAACATTGCAATAAATGGCATTAAAAAAATGCGTTAATTGATAGAAGTAGTAAAAAATTTCAATTAAGGAAACATAAAAACAATAAAACAAGAGAGACGCGAACTTACATGTTACTCACAAACTGTTTCGTACTTTGACTTGGGTACTCCAATCAATTCTATTGAGAAAGTATGTGAATATTGCGACCATAATTACAACATATGAATATGCTATATATAATAAACTAAAGATAACCTTCTCTGATAGCTTATACCTAAAAAATATACATGTCTTCAAGAACATGTAACTTGATCTTCTAATGCATTTCCACGTTGTCTGTACTTGAAAATCGCTGAAAACCATTATCCCAAGTTCATAACTCCTCTTCACGACTAGTAATTTCTTGCTCGTCGAAGGTGATTGCTGAAAGCGCTAAGACCCCTCTCAAATCTTTGGTTTCCAAAATCTTCTAAGTCTTTGTAGTTTGTCAAACGCTTCGACTTCGACATAGTGTGGAATGATCAATTAGATATGTTCCTGAAACTCCTCCAAACCGTGTCTCAAGATGCTTGTTGAAACATTCTAGTCGACACATCCATTCTTGTCTACTTGTGTCAATCAATGTTATCATATAGTATTTTCCTAATGTAACATTCAATTGATTTTTCCCAAAAAAAAATTCTAGGCTAACAGCCCCTCAAGTGGGACTTTAGTTGATTCCTTCAAATTAGACTTTTAATTGAGTCCTTCATGTGAGACTTTAGTTGAGTCCCTCAGGCGAGACTTTAATTGAGTCCCTTAGGATAAAATTTAGTTGAGTCATCTAGGCAAGACTTTTAGTTGAGTCCCTCAGGCGAGACTTTAGTTGAGACCCTTCGACAAGACTTTAGTTGAGTCCCTCAAACGAGACTTTAGTTGTTTTATAAAGGTGTATTTACTCTACTTCATTCTAAGATGGCAAGGATCTCCTTGGGGAAATACAACACTCATATTGCCCTTTTTAAGGCGACAATGATGTTTTAGTGGAAGCCCATAATTCATATTGTCCTTTTCAAGGCGACGAGGATTTTCAAGTGGAAGTCCAACATTCATATTGCCTTGTTTAAGGCGACAAGGATCTTCAGGTAGAAATCCAACATTCATATTAGCCTTTATAAGGCAGCAATGATCTTAAAGTGGAAGTCAAACATTCATATTGCCATTTTTAAGGCAACAATGATCTTCTAGTATAAGACCTATGAGGGCAAGGTGCCTTAGTCCTTATTTTAATGATGTAAAAACTTGTATTAGCTCGTACTTTGTACTTTGGATGGTATCATCGCATCTTAGTTTGCATTCATGCTTTACAATGCACAAAATATTCTAAGGTCATGTGTCTATACATATAGGAGCATCTCATATATGTTATGTGTGCATTTGATCATGTTAGGAAACTTAGGTCTACACAAACATGGCTTAGGTGGACCAAAATATGAGCAAAGAACTCGTTTTTTGGATGTTTAGGGTGTTTGCGTCGACTCAAAGCCCTGCTTAGGTCGATGCATACATGTTGAATCTGCACTCCTTTGCTCTCGGGTATGCTCACGTCGACCCTTTGGTCGACTCATAATTTAAGCATTTAAATTTGTTGTTTTAAAGCAAGCTTGCATCGACGTATGTCCCTGTTCCGGTCAATGCATAGCTTAATTTTTTGTGCAGTTTTGCATTCGGGTGTGCTCAGGTTGACCCCCTTGTTATTTTGGTCGACCGTTCACTGACTTGTGACTATTTTTTTGATCTGTTATGTTTTAAAATGATGTTATGTTTGTTAGCGGGTCTAGGCATCTTATATATTTATTTTGTCTCATCATTTTCATAGACACCAAGAAAAGTGAAAGATATACATTGAATTTTTCTCATCATCTTCATCCTCATTCTTGCATTTTCTCAACAATTACACATAACAATTTTTGTTGATCTTTTGCATATTCGAGGTGATAACATCTAAACGTAGGATTGTGTATCTAATTTGGGTTGAGAATTCGGTGGGTTTTTCTTGAATAAAACCGTTAGGGTTTTGTCCTCCAAGATCTTGAGGATTTGGGGGTTTTTGCACATATCTTTGCTTCACAGATTCAGCCGAGCGAAGGGATTGAAGAATGGTGGGTTCGTTCAATCAAGTAGCGGTAACCGAAGGATTGTGTAGAAAGATTTGGGTTCGAACGTTGTGTGATCGAAATCAGCCGAGCAAAAGGTTTGAAGATCAGTGGGGTTGTTCAGATAAGTAACGGGAACCAGAGGTTTGTTCAACATGTTCGAGACACTTGGTTCGACTTGAATCAAGGGGAGATAAGGCATAGTATCAACTTCGATAATTAGGCTTTAGTGTGTGGTGACTATTGCTTCTCTTGTATAAACTTTTGCAATAAGATAATACATATCTCAATTCTAGATTTTTAGAATTGGGGGCAGACGTACCCGAAGCGAGGACGAAAGGGGAACTGCCTAAACAAATTCGATGTTGTTCTCTCTTTCTCTATCTCTTTATTTTGAATTGTTCACGTTTGTGTAAAATCAATTGATCGATAAATTTCTACCGTCGTGTAGTGCTGACAATCTATTTTGAAAACTCATTACAATCACTTGGATTGTAATTGCAAAAATTCTACACTAACATTACATAGGAAACAATACTTGGGGTGTTTTGCACACCAAGTGTTCGACGAATTGAACGCACACAAACTGTTTGTGATATTGTCAAATTAAAGGTACACTTAGTAAGTCATTGGAAATTGGATAAACTAAAGTGGTATTATTTGTATTGATTAATCCTTAAACTATTGATTTGGTTTCTCATTATATTTTTTATTCCATTTAGCTTGTCGCATATCCGATCTTTTCGATAACGGTTTGTTTAGACGATTTGGTTCCTCGGTCGCTTCCGCACATTTTTTAAAACAAATTTTTTAAGCGCCGACTCTGTTTAAAACTTAATGATCTATTCAACCTCCCTTATAGATCATTGTCATCGTCTAACAAGTGGTATCAAGAGCACCAGTTCATCTAGTGCTTCGCATATAACTTTTTAGAAAATGGCTAACGAACCAAAAGGGGCGTACAATAGAGCACCGGTTTTTAACGATGAGAAATATAGTTATTGGAAAGATTGTATGCACGTGCATATCAATTCTATTGATAGAAAGGTATGGAAATTTATACAAAATGGTCCTATGGAAATTACCATGACCAATGTGGATAACTTTGTTGTGCCTAAGCCAGAAGCACAATGGAACGAAGAAGATGAGAAAAAGTATAACTACGATTGGGAAGCTAGAAATATTCTAATCTCCTCTTTAGGAGTTGATGAGTATTATAGAGTTTCACATTGTACTACTGTTAAAGCTATGTGGGACGCATTGCAAGTTGCCCATGAGGGAACTAATGACGTCAAACTAGCTCAAATCAACACTTTGACACAAGAGTTTTATCTATTTCACATGAAGCAAGGGGAAACCATTGCCGACATGCAAAAGAGATTTACTCATTTAATCAATCGACTAAACTCACTTGGTAGACCGGTTTCCAATGACGTTGCTACTAATAAAATTTTGAGGTGTCTTACTAGGGAGTGGCAACCAAAGGTCACGACCATTAAGGAAACCAATGACCTCATGACTTTGGACATCACAACTTTATTTGGCAAGCTTGAGGAACATGAGCAAGTGCTCATTAGTCTTGACCAATTTGAGAAAAAGGAAAAAAAAACCAAAGATGCAGAAAAGAAGTCAATAGCTCTAAAGGCTTCTAGCTCAAAGTCCTCCGCAAAAGAGCTAAGTGATAGTGAATCGAGTGATGACGATGATGAAGACACGAATGAGAATATGGGATTGTTTGTGAGGCGATACAATCGCTATATAAAGAAAAACGACATTCAACATTCGAAAAAGAATCTCGTCAACTTTGGAAGACAAATAAGGTCTTCCAAGAATGAAGGAAATAAGAGTGGTAAAACAAAAGGGTCTTGCTATAATTGTGGAAAAGTCGGCCACTATAAGTCGGACTGTCCATTGATGAAAAAGGATAAGGGGAAGGAAAATAATCGTCCACAAAAGAAACAAAGTAAACCTAGAAGAGCTTACATTGCTTGGGAAAGCGACAATGAGTCATCTAGTGAAGATAGTTTAAGTGACGAAAAAGAGTTCGTCAACCTTTGCCTCTCCGCTCATCAAAAGAAGAAGAATAAAAAGGTAAGACATGCTAAATATGATAACTCTAATAAAATGTCTCATTCTAAATTACAACATGTTTTTGATACTTTACACCATGAGGCTAAAGAAGCCTTTAAACATTTAGCTTCAAACAAACAAATTTTCTCTCATTTGGAGAAAAAGATCTCCGATTTCGAAAAGGAATTAGAGGCTCTCAAAAAGTCTATGGTGGAAGCAACAAAAGCAAAAGTTGAGGAAGACAAGAGTATTTGATTAAATTGGGGTTGTGAAACTTATCATATTTGGCAAAAAGAGGTGAGAACTCTTAGAGCCAAACTTGACAAGGCTTTAGAACCTAAGGTCAATTTTCCTATTGATAGATCACATTTTAAGAAAAGCATGAATAATCCCTACCAAAAATACACTTATGTGATTAAAGATCAAGTTAACAAAAGTGACACCAATGTTAATTTTACTTGCTTGTATTGTTGCAAGAGGGTCATACCATTGCCAAATGTCGCTTTAGGAGGTTTTTAGTTCCTAAAGGCGTTTACCAATGGTTGCCCAAATGCAGCCAAAGATTCACTCACAACCAAGGACCCAATAAAAATTGGGTACCTATTTCCCTTATTTGATTATGTAGGTACAAAAGTCTTGAGTCTACAGAGAGAAGATGGGTTCTCGATAGTGGATGCTCAAGACACATGACGAGAGACATTTCCCTATTCATTGACTTTGTGGCAAAGAAGAAGGGATTTATGACCTACGAAGACAACAATAAAAGGGAAATACTCGACAAAAGTAGTGTAGGTAATCCCTCTTCTACTACTATTTTAGACGTGTTATTAGTTGAGGGTTTTAAACACAACCTAATTAGCATTAGTCAATTATGCGACAAGGGTTATAAAGTCTCATTTTCAAAAGATTGTTGCATAATTAAAAATAATGATAAGAAGAAGGATGTGTTTAAAAGCATGAGGGTTAACAACGTGTATATGCTTGACTTGAGTGAGGTATCGTTGAGTAGCGACAAATGTCTTGTCACCATGAGTGAAGATTCATGGTTATGGCATAGGCGTTTGGCGCATGTCAATTTCAATTTGCTAAATAAGGTAGTCTCTAAGGACCTAGTAGTAGGCTTACCCAAAATCAAGTTTTTAATGGATCACTTATGTGATGCGTGCTAAATGGGGAAGCAAACAAGGATCTCGTTTAAGTATAAAAATATTGTTCCAACCACGAGACCCCTTAAACTCCTCCATATGGACCTCTTTGGACCACCTAGGATTAAAAGCTTAGGTGGTAACTACTACAGTTTTGTGATTGTCGACGACTACTCTAGGTTTTGTTGGACTATTTTC
This sequence comes from Lathyrus tuberosus, assembly GCA_022829125.1. Classification (NCBI taxonomy): domain Eukaryota; kingdom Viridiplantae; phylum Streptophyta; class Magnoliopsida; order Fabales; family Fabaceae; genus Lathyrus; species Lathyrus tuberosus. Next base: position 5,002,173 of record JALAZF010000289.1, on the reverse strand, counting down.
TTAGCAAGCAAGAGCGATACATTTTCGGCTTTTGAGAAGTTTGCCAAGCTCTCTCAAAAACAAATTGAACACAAACATTGTAACAATCCGAAGTGATCATGGAGGTGAATTTGAAAATTATCTTTTTGAAGGTATTTGTGATAGGAATGAGATTGATCATAATTTTTCCACACCACGTACTCCTCAACAAAACGGGGTTGTGGAACGTAAAAATCGAATTTTTGAAGAATTGGGAAGAACTATGATCAATGAGAGTGGCTTTCCTAGATACTTTTGGGTCGATGCCATTAATACGACTTGTTATGTTTTGAATAAGGTGCACATCCGCCATATTCTAAACAAAACTCCGTATGAGCTTTTGAAAGAGAGGAAACCCAACGTATCACACCTCCACGTTTTTGGTTATAAATGTTTTGTGTTGAATAATGGTAAGGAGAACCTTGGCAAGTTTGATTCTAAGGCCGATGAAGGTATCTTTCTAAAAGGTTACTTAGTGTTGAAGAATCCGTACATGTTACTTTTGATGAATCTTATCCGAAAAATGTCGGAAAAGGTATTTCTTTTCATGGTGCAGGTATATCTTTAGAAGACATACTCAAGGACACTGAAAAAGGGACTGATCAACCTGAAGCAGTGAAAGTTGAGGAGGAAAAAGATCACCATCCTGAGGAGATTGAGGAGGATCATCCGATTAACAACGATGACCTTCCTCCAGCTTGGAAGTCTTCTAAAGACCATCCTATCAACAACATACTCGGTGACATTTCAAATGGAGTAACTACGAGGTCCAAGTTAAGTAACTTTTGTTATCACTTTGCTTTCGTCTCTCAGATTGAGCCTAAAAACTCTAAAGAGGCCTTACTCGATAAACATTGGTTTTATCAATGCAAGAGGAAATAAATCAATTTAAACGGAATGAGGTTTGGGACCTCGTCCCTCCTCCGCGAGACCATCGAGTGATTGACACTAGATGGGTGTTTATGAACAAGCTTGACGAAAATGGAGTCATAACAAGAAACAGAGTGCGCTTAGTGGCCCAAGGGTATAACCAAGAGGAGGGCATCGTTTATGAGGAAACTTATGCTCCCGACTCGAGGCTATACGTCTTCTGCTTGCTTATGCATGTGCTAAAAAGTTCAAATTATTTCAAATGGATGTAAAGAGTGTTTTTCTAAACGGATACATTAATGAAGAGGTCTATGTAGCTCAACCTCCTAGTTTTGAATCTCATGAGTATCCTAATCATGTTTATAAGCTTAAACGCGTTTTGTACGGTCTCAAGCAAGCCCCTAGGGCTTGGTATGAGCGTCTTAATAAATTTTTACTAGACCAAGGATACTCAAGAGGGAAGGTTGATACAACTCTCTTCATTAAACATAAAGGAAAACACTCTATTTTGGATCTACTAACATGAATATGGTCAAGGAGTTCTCTAAGTTGATGCAGGGTGAATTTCGAGATGAGCATGATAAGGGAGCTAAACTACTTCCTTGGATTGCAAATCAAGCAACTCGAAGAAGGAACGTTTGTGAGTCAAACAAAGTATTGCTATGAGCTACTCAAGCGCTTCGACATGGCTAACTCCAAAGCAATTGTTACTCCAATGCCTACATGTGTAAACTTGAATCGAGATGAGAATGGTAAGGATGCGAATGTAAAGAAATATAGAGGTATGATAGGTTCTCTCCTCTATCTTACTGCATCTCGACCGGATATCATGTTTAGTGTATGTATGTGTGCTAGGTATCAATCATGTCCCAAGAAATCGCATTTAAAAGCCTTCAAGCGCATACTTAGATACCTATGTGGTACTCCAAAGTATGGGCTTTGGTATTCCAAGGGAAGTGATTGCTCTTTGGTTGGCTATTCTGATTCTGACTTTGTCGGTTACAAATTTGATAGGAAAAACACTAGTGGCACTTGTCATTTCTTCTCAAATTCCTTAGTGACTTGGCATAGCAAAAAGCAAGTTTCCGTTGCTTTGTCAACAGCCGAGGCGGAATACGTTGCAGTCGGTAGTTGTTGTGCCCAAGTCTTGTGGCTCAAGCAACAATTACTTGACTTTAATGTTAAACTTGAATGTATTCCCATCTTGTGTGATAATACAAGTGCTATTAATTTAACAAAAAACTCTGTACTACATTCACGCACGAAACATATTGAAATTCTCCATCATTTCCTTAGGGATCATGTAGAGAAAGGTGATGTTGTGTTTGAGCATGTTGATTCCAAGAATCAACTTGCTGATATTTTCACAAAACCACTTGCGACAAAGCCTTTCTTTAACATCCGTAGGGAACTTGGTGTTCTCGATATCTCGGATCGTGTTTAAAATTGAATGGTTACATGCTTTATGTCTATGCTTGTCTATACTTTTGATTAACTATATTGAGAAGATTAAGCTATGTGAGGGCATCCATCATCCAACTTCATTGGAGGTAATATTGTTCCTATCTATTTGACTATTCTTGATCACACATATATGTAAGAAATTATGCTATGATGTTCGTTATCTAGATGTTTATTCTATGGTTTGGACCAATTTTAATCCATTTTTATGTTTGAAATTGTGTGAGCTTATTATTTATTCTTGTGTTATGCATACATAACTTGAAATTTTGCATTTTTTCATGTTTGCACTGCATGCGTCGACCAACTGCATGCGTCGACCAAAACAGGGCATAGGCCGACTCATGCTTTTTCTATTTCAATATATTTTGAATCGGGATAGCACAGGTCGACCCATGGGTCGATTCATACTGTTATAATTCAAATTTGTGCATTTTTACACAGCTTGCGTCGACGCATCCTAGGTTTAGGTTGACACGTCGCTGCGAAATGCAGAAAGTTTCCTTGGAAATTGAAGCGTTTCATTTTTTTCTCTTGGAAATTAAACTCATTAAATGTATTGACTCATTTCAAAACTTTAATATCATCATCATTTGCATCTCTTCCTCTTCTCCTTTTCCACTCTCTAAAACTCTCTACAAACCCTTAAAACCCATTTTCAAAACTTCATAAAAAACTTCAAGCATTCATAAGCTTTCAAGTGGGTTTCTCATCATCAATCCATACTCGGGTACTGTTCATCCCTCACAAAATCAGAGTCTTCATGGCTTCCACAAGAGCAACAGGAAAAAGAACCACAAGAGCTTCAACCTCTCAGGCAGGTACTTCACAACCTCGGTCAAACATTCTGGTAAATGCTCTTTCCTTTCTCTCTGATGAACTGACTGCAACCTATAGGGAGAACTTTAGTAAAAGATCAATTGTCAAGTAATTTGTGTATTATCCAAAAAGGGCTAAACACATGCATATTCGGGAAATTGTTGAATTGCTTGATTTTCAAAAGTTTGATTTGTTCTTAGAATGTGATACAAAGTATAATGAAGATTTGGTCAGGTTATTCTATACGGGTATACATGGTAAGTTTGATGGTTATGATTATTGCTATAAGATAGGCGGTAAAAGTCTCTCTATTGATGCTAATGTTTGGAAATATTTAGTCGATATGTGTCTACGGTTGTCACCTAATCCTAAGATCACCGATACAAAATTGGCTACGGGCTATGAGTTTAAGACTGCTCTGAATTCAATGTTGAAGGATCCCTATCCTGATCATATTGTGGCTAGTGATTTGTTTCCTAAGACTGTTACTACTGGTCATTTGAAGCCGATTGACAGAATTATACAATGGATCGTATCTCACATCCTCGGTCCCAAGAAGAGAGGTTACTCGAGAGTTGATTAAGCTGAGGTACATTTGGTTTATGTGCTGAAGAGTAAGATAAGGATTCATTGGCCTCATTACATTGCCAGTAGGATATTTGCTCTGAAGGAATCTGGTCGAGGTACAACTTTGTGATGTGCCTCTTTCGTTCAAAGGGTTCTAATCGGACAAACGTTGTTGTCCAAGGTATTCCACATGTCTCTTTGACGGCTGATCAGGAATTTAGTCAAAAGACCCTAACTATGATGGGTTATATTTGGGATCGTCAAGAGAAATAGGTTCAAGATAAAAGCCTCAAGTTCAAGGGTTCGGGATTCAGATTAAGAGGAAGATGAAGAAGAAGAGGAGGAAGAGGTAGGGGTGTTCGCGGTGCGATTTGGGCGGTTTTGAAGCTAAAAATCATCCGAACTGCAAGAGAAAAAAACATGCGGTTTGGTTTGGTTTGGTTCGGTTGACTTTTAAACAAAATCCGAACCAAACCAAACCAAACCAATGCGGTTTGGATTAGTTTGGTTGGTTCGTTTTTTTACAAGATTTTTGTTGAGTGATATTTACATATATAGAGAACAACATAACTTTGTGTTTAGTCGTTCATACATTACCAAATAATAGCAAAAATCATCATATTTAAACAAAAAGTTCTCATTCAATATACAAAATTCAAGTTAAACAAAAGTGGAAAAAATAGTAGCATAAAACAATATAAAAAATATTATAATAAAACAGAAAAATAGAGGAGAAGAGAGATTAGATAAGATGAAAAAGAAAGAACGTAAGAAATGTGAAATTAGAGAAGAAATGTGCGATAAAAACATAATTAGAAGAGAAAATAGTAACATAAAAATGAGAAGATGAAAAAGAAAGAACATGTGAGATGAGAGATTAGTGTAGAAGATGTGAGACGTACATGGCAAAGAAGATGAGAAGAATGCACAATACTATTAGGTGAGATTTGAGAAGATTAAAACTGAAAAGTTAAGTGTGAGTAAGAGAAAATATTTCGTAATTGTAAGGTTAAGACATAGTGATTTTGAGTTTTGGGTTAGATGTGGGATAAGTGAAGTTTGGACTGTAACATAATGCGGCTTGGTTTGGTTTAGTTCGGTTTGCAAAATACAAACCGCAAACCAAACCAAACCGTGCAGTTTTGTTAAAAGATGACCCAAACAAATCCGAACCACATGAGGTTTTTTGCGGTTTCGGTTTGGTTTGGTTTGGTTTGCGGTTTTCTATTGGGTTGGTTCGGTTTTGAACACCCTTAGGAAGAGGAAGCTCACGAGATGGAGACTAACCATCATGATGGTGATCATGATGACAGTGATTGGTCGGGTCACTCACCTGTTCAAAATTCCTATGCCAATCAAAACTGGGATGAGTGACAACACACAGGTTGGACGACTCTAAGCTCATTTTATATGTACATTTAAGAACATATTTATATAAGTATTTATATATTTAAAAAAAAAAGTAAAAATGACATTTGCATCACTCTTAATTACTATTTCACTTTCTGATATTTAAAAAAAAAATTATTTCACTTTCATTTACATCATTTATTTTATTTTTTTAAATTTGTTGTGGACTTTTTATTTTATTTTTCTTAATTTGTGTGGACTTTTTATTTAATTTTTGTTTATGATAAGTGATGTGGCCCAATTGATTATTTCATAATTACAAAATGATTTAGACCTTTACGGATTGGTCAGTTGCACACAACACACAAAGACAGAGAACGTTTGGTAATCTCCAATTCAACCTAACCGAACCCTTTCTCTTTCTCTCACAACCCTCGCCGGAGTTGGAGCTCCTCCGCCTTCGCCGGCATGGACTTGCCAAGACACCGTGCCACACCAACAACCTCTTTACGGGACACATCAGACTCCTCCACTGGTAGCTGGGATGCCATCGAATGGACCAAAATTGAGGTTCCTTTTCTTAATTCAACTTCTTTATTCTTTTTATTCATTCTTCAATTCTTCTCAATTTTCGTTAATTTCGTTCTTGTAATCTTTTTGCAGCCAATTGCGCGCTTTGTCTCTCATGCCAATCTTGATTTCTTGCTCGATGACGAAAGTGTTATGGCAGAAGTATGCCTCACCACTTTCTTTTTTCTATAATCTTGAAAATTTATTCAATTTTTCTTCCTGAATTGATTCATTAATTTTTGTGTGTAGTAGTCAGAATAGTGCAAAGAATGGTTAGCGTGGTTTCAATTTCCAGTGCATTAGGTTTGGTGCCACTATTCAACTTGATATGTTATTTGAATAACAAGTTAACTAGATTCATTTCATGAAACCTTGATTAGGGTTAGTCGCTCTGCCGTGTTGTTATCTACGTGTGAATGCTATACATTGTGTGAACTCAGCGTGCTGAGTTTGACACGTGTAACATGTAAATGCTTTGCTAATTGGCTTTGAAATCATTACACGGGGGTAGTTATTACCGAATATAGTAGTACAAACATTTATTTACAATGATCAATTATCAGACATCTGTCTTGCGTTGGCGGTATCTGGTGAATGTCTGTTCCGGTTTTCTGTGTTATTGGAAACTGGTTTATATGATGCTAAAGAGTTTTTTAGATATGGGTTCACGTGATCTTTGTGGATGCATTAAATGAAACTTGGCTGGTAGTGGCTCGTAGAGAACAAATGTAACTCCTATCGCCCAAGTGGGCTTGCCGGCGTTCCAAATGCGCTGAACTTAGTATCAACACCTAAGGTTATCAATAGTGTAATTTTACATCTTATGATTATTTAGGACCAACTTTCTTGGTAGCTTGTGTCACTAGCGGTATTCTTGCCCGTTTTCCTATGCATTTTCAATTAAAGTTTGCTATGTGTGTGTAATTGTTTAAATACAACTTTTCATTTTGGTAGAATCTTATGATCCATGTTAGTTATGATTTTATAGAAAACAAACCCGTGTTACGATCACATTTATTCCATATTTTCTCCCCTTTCCCATCCTTTGTAGTATTTTGATTTTGACAACCTTGTAGTCAGGGACTTGTAGATAAAGAATGAAGTATGGAGGCTTCATGACTAGATTTGCAGTAGGCATCCTATTGATTAAATAGGTTGCATTGAAACATGCATGATCCCGAAACTTGAGAGACAAGATTGCCCGTGTCAATAGTGTAATTTTTGTTTCCACAATAGACATGTGTTTGCGCTTTACTGAACCATTCTGATGATGTGTGTGTGGCATGCTAGCCTGTGAGCTACGCCTTTTGTGTGTTGAATAGAGAGGTTAGAGCCTGGAACTCTCCTCCACCATCAGTTTGCACTGCAGAGTGTTGTTGATGGCGGTCCATGGCGGAGGGCCAAAATCCCACCATACTGTCTGCTTTGCGGCGCTGTTATAGCGGAAAAATCCGCAATATCAGTCTATATTTACCATTCCGGCGAGCCCAAAAACTGCCCATGTATATATCCGCCATAGCGGCCATGGCGCCGCTATTTGATAACACCGAACCTTAGTACTGAATTGTGCTTCAACAACAGTGAGAAAGTGTGTGTAAGTGAGTAACACATCAGATTTTGGTTCAATAGGAAAAACCCAAGTATATTTAGTAGTTGCATCCACAAGTCAACAAGTACTTATAACCACAAGAAGAAAGCATATGAGCAGGCCCCCATTCATCTGCAAACAATAGGTCAAAAGCTGAACTATAATGTGAATTGGAAAGACAACTAGGTAGGGATCCCAAGTATATTTTGTATGTAATTGAAAGTTGTTGGGACTGTCATAAGTGATGGAATTGACACAAGGAGGAGGAGACACAATAGTTTCTTGAAGAGTGCAAAAGGAATAGAGACAATCTTTGCCTACGTAGCATTAGAGAAGAATTTTTAGAGTTGGCGTTTGATTTAACCAAGCATTTGTCAACATGAAACTCAAACAACACATTATTACCCCTTGCGAATTGACTAACATATATGAAATTGTTTGTGATGCCGGGAACGAGTAATAAATTCTTAAGTTTAAGATTTGTGCGAGGTTTGTAAGGTGAGTGAAAGTGTGTGGAATCCATAGAAGTAAAAGGAAAGCCTTGTCCATTTCCAGCAAGACCTGATCTTTTCCTGAAAATGTAATGCCAACAAAGAAGTGTTGAGAATTATTTGTCAGATCGTGTCTTGCTCCTGAGTCAGGGTACCAGTTTTGACTAACCTGACTCTAAGAGCTGTGACTCTCAGCATCAGTACCAGTAATGAAGGCATATGTGGTTGTCTTTGTTGAGGAAATGGTGTAGGAAGTAGAGGTCGTGAGGGAAATCTAGGAGGAGGTCCACATGGAGCAGGTGCTTTCCATTGATTAGAGTTAGAGGTCCATTAATTGGGACCGTTAGTCCACCGATTCTATCCATGTGGGGGAGGTCCATGCCATTGTTGAGGAGCATTCCAAGATGAAGGCATCTGGAGGAGGGTCTGTGATAACAAATGGTAGCATCATGACCTGTTTTGAAAGTGATCTGACATTGAACCATGAATAGATCTCCAAATCGACCTCCCATGCCACGATTGAAGCCACGACCACTAGGATTGGCACGGTAGCCATTGAATTGGGGCATAAGATCAACATTAGGTGCAGAGGTGACATCAACGGTAGGCTGAGATGTATAGTTAGGCACAGAAGGTGTAGCCTAAGCAATATTCATAGAAAGTGGTTCCGTTAATACAACTTTCTTCATCTTTTCAAGTTTGGACTCAACTGGAAGTAACATGGCCCCAGCTTCAATTATAGGAGAAATAGCAGCTCGATATTGAATAATAGAAGCAAGAGCACTATGCTATTTTCGTGCCTATTAGAGTTTGGCCTAACACAACCTTACAAAACCGGTTGGTAAGGTGAGGGGTGTCACTCTATATAAACTATTTCATTGCTCTATCTCCAACCAATGTGGGACTTTAGGATCTTCCTAACACACCCCCTCACGCCCAACACTCTTTTTGGGCTTGGTGCGTGGATTTAAACGGTGGGCTGCCATGTCAGCAAGTTAGTTATCAGTCATAACTAACTCTTAGAGTTAGTTATGCTGAGCTGGCATTGAATGCATTAGAACTGAATTGTATAAATAGCACTCTCTTGTATCTTAATCTTTTTGAGAAATCATTTTATACAAATTCTATTCTCTCCAAATGTTCAGTTTATCAAACTCTATTATTTCATTGCTCTATCTGTGTCCTCACTCTCCGGGGCCAACTGTTGAGCATCGAGTCTGTTAGAGGACAAGAAGGTGGCAGGTGGGAGATTGGTATTAATGGGTGGGTGGGGGTTCATTTAAGAGATCAAATGATGATGATATTTGCTGCTTCAGCTGAGGTTATCCCGCCAAACTAGATTATTAAGCAGGTGGGGGTTCAAATAAGAAATCAAATGGGGATTACACATGCTGGTTTAGCTGTGGTAAAAAAGGGTACCGTTGACTATGGATCATATCCAGTAAGACAAGACTCCTAGGCTGGGTATTGAACTCGTTGTGTCAATTTTTCAACAAAAATACTCCTATGTCGAATGTTGTGTGCCTTCTTTATTTCCTACTACTTGCATGAAAGCCTCAAACTTATATTGTTAATGATAATGTTACTTCCGAAACAGACATATACACAGAATTCAAGACAGTGAATAAGGGTATTGATTTATCTAGAAATATTCTGCCTAAATATTTTATATTATATTATTCATTACTTTGCTTGGCACTGTTGCCATCTTTGGTGCTAGCTAGATTAGGCACTGCTGCTATCATTACTTTGCTCGACACCGCTGCTATCCACAAACCAATTAGGCAATAAAGAGATAAATTTCTCCTCAAATATGAATGGGTTGGATGCAATCTGCATATTAGCCGTTATAATAACATCTGACAAATATAATTTATTGTGTGTGTGTGTGTCTATCTTTTGCTAATTTTTACTTCTCGCTCTATTCTTAATGTGTGTGTCAGTGTATCTTTTGCTAATTTTTACATTTTTCCAGTTTTAATCTATCGTATGGAATTAAATTGGTATATGGTGTTTACTCTCAGGGACATGGTGTCGTTCTTGTCAATACAGATGATGCAGGCGTGTTGATTGTAACAAACTTTCGTGTAATATTTTTGGTAAGCTCCTTTATATGATATTTTTTGAGTTCTAAATTTTTTTAGGCATTATGATCTTGAAGCAATCCCAATGTTAGTGACTTGGAAATGCCCTGTCTTGTACGTGACTGAATATGCATAAGAAATACAGTAAAAATGGTTTCATAATTAAGGGGTTTGGATTAATTATAGTGACAAAGTTCTTCAATTTCCGGCTTACCCAAACCTAACATTTGTAGTCATCATTTATCTCATAAAAGTGTTTGTTGATTATTCTTTCTATTTTCCCTAAAACCCACCAAGCTTCAAACACTTATTCTTTAAGCCCGCATAGAACTTAAATTACCTTTAATAGAGTAGTTTACTAATATGCCCTTCATTTTATCTTTCTTTTCTGTTTTGCTGAGCTGTCAGGTTTGTTAGTGGTGTGCTGTTAGCTTGTTATGCGCCTCACACCTTTTCTGCTTTGTATCACATGGCTATATATAGTAGCCTCTTGTATTACTGTTCATCATATAATACAATGAGAATTTCTTTTCATTCTCTCTCTTTACCTTTTTCTATCATGGTATACAGAGCATAAATTTTTTTTTCCGATCCATGGAACCTTTATTCCCTTCCTCTCAGGTGAAACTTTCTCACCTAATTTCTGTTAAGCTTGACGACAAGAATTTCAAACAGTGGAAGCAGCAGATTGATGGCGTCGTCCGTGGTCATCGTCTTCAACGCTTTGTCACTGTTCCGGTGATTCCGCCACCGTCTCCCTCAGATCCTGCATCTCACAGTGCGTTTCTTGAGTGGGAACAGCAGGATGCTCTCATTTGCACCTGGCTTCTCTCTACCATCTCCGATGCTCTCCTTCCTAAGCTCGTTGACTGCAAGCATGCGTGGCAGGTGTGGACAGAAGTTCATCGCTACTTTGATGTTCTTCTCTCCACCAAGGCTCGTCAACTTCGTTCAGAACTCCGGCGTCTTACGAAGGGTTCACTAACAATTACTGAGCTTATGACGCGTTCACGTGACATCAGTGAGTCGCTAACCTCCATCGGTGATCCCGTTCCTCTTCGTAACCTAATTGAGATTGTTCTTGATTCGTTACCTGAGGATTATGATTCCATTGTCGCCGCCGTTAACAGCAAAGATGACGTTAGCTCCTTGGAAGAGTTGGAGTCTTCCTTGCTTGCTCATGAGTCGCGATTGGAGAAGCATCGCAAAGCTGCGATTACAGAACCGGCGACGGCGACGGTCAATCTCACTCAAGCAACACCTTCTCCCACTCCAGTTGCTTCTGATCAAGTCATCTCCGAGGCGTTTCCTCAAGGAACGAGTCACGTCACCGCTAATGCTGAAAATCATTCCTATGGTGCACGTGGTGGTCGTTCTGGTCGCGGTGGTGGTCGTTTTGGTCGTGGAGGAGGTCGTTTTGGGAAATCACCGTGTCAGATTTGTCACAAACCTGGTCATGATGCTTCAGTATGCTACTATCGTTATGCCAATTCCAGTGGTGCTAGTTATTCACATCATCGAGCTCCCTTCAATCCTTTTCACGTGGCTCCTCGTGCTGTTTATCCTGTGCAGCTTGCTTATGCTTCTCCCAGAGCTGCACCTCCCAGATCTTCTGCACCACAAGCCTTTTATGCAGGTACTGAAGCTAGCAGTGCAAACCAGTGGTGGTATCCTGACTCAGGAGCTTCTCATCATGTTACTCCTGATGCCTCTAATGTGTCTGACTCTGCCTCCGTGCCTGGAACTGAACAAGTTTTCATAGGTAACGGCCAAGGTTTGTCCATCAACTCTGTAGGTTCTATGTCTTTTCCCTTACCTCACAAACCTCATCTATCTCTCACTCTTAACAATCTCTTACATGTCCCTCACATCACCAAAAACCTTATGAGTGTGAGCAAATTTGCTCAAGATAATTCTGTATTTTTTGAATTTCATCCTAAGTTTTGTGTTGTCAAATCTCAGGCTACTTCTGAAGTCTTACTCAGTGGTCTTGTTGGTGCTGATGGCCTCTATAAATTCTCCAATCCAGCTGCTCCTCCGTTGTCCAAGTCTTCTTCCTCTTATAGTTCTAGTCATAGTTATCCTGCAGCATACAATTGTAATACTTCCTATAGGACAGATGTTATAGATTCTATATCTCAGTGTACTGAATCTGTTGCAAATCATACTATAAATCCTTTGTCTTCTTGTAATGAATCTTGCAATTATAATGTTACAAGTACCTTTTTCAATCCTTCTCTAAACTCTGTCAGTACTGTTTTACCTTCCTCACACTTTAATGCTGCAAATTCTATTGCATCCAATAAATATGTGCTTTGGCATACTAGGCTGGGACACCCCAATCATCATGCCCTCACTGAAATCTTCAAACTGTGTAATCAGTCCTTTCCATCTAAACCCCCTGCTGAGTTATGTCATGCTTGCTGCATTGGCAAGTCTCATAGACTTCCTTCTTCTTTATCTACCACAGTTTACTCTCATCCTTTTGAGCTGGTTGTATGTGACCTTTGGGGTCCTGCCCCTATGCAATCTTCCAGTGGTTATACCTATTTCCTAACCTGTATTGATGCCTTCTCTAGGTTTGTTTGGGTTTTTCCTCTCAAACTTAAGTCTGACACCATGGTTCAGTTTCTTCAGTTTAAGAAAATGGTTGAACTTCAGTTCAATTGTCCCATTAAATGTGTCCAAACTGATGGGGGAGGTGAGTTTAGGCCTCTTACCAAATATCTCACAGATTTAGGGATTGTTCACAGATTCACTTGTCCCCATACACATCACCAAAATGGCCTTGTTGAACGTAAGCACAGGCACATTGTTGAGACTGGTCTCACACTCCTTGCTCAGTCCACCCTTCCCTTAAAATTCTGGGATCATGCTTTTGTCACAGCTGCATATCTCATTAACAGACTTCCTACACCTATACTTGACAATGTCTCACCTTATTTTAAATTACTTCACAAAAACCCTGACTATACTATCCTTAAAGTCTTTGGCTGTGCATGTTATCCTTTTCTTCGTCCCTATAATTCTCATAAACTTGATTTTAGATCTCAACTGTGTATTTTCCTTGGATACTCTACCTCTCACAAAGGCTATAAATGCCTTGCTTCAGATGGTCGCATTTTTATTTCCAAGGATGTTGTTTTTAATGAAGCAAATTTTCCTTATTCCACCTTGGTTTCTTCTTCAAAATCTGTCTCTCTTCCTAACACTCCATCCTCTTCCTCTCCCTCTCTCAGTTTTCCTCCTGTTCCCTCTGCTCCCTCTACTTCTAATCTGTCTTCTATGCCTTCTTCTTCCTCAAATTCTGTTTTTCCTCAACTTAGCAGTCCCACTATTTCTAATTTTTCTCCAATCTCTTCTTCCTCTTCCTCTGCTGCTCCCTCTAACAACTCTTATTCTTCTGGTCAGCAACCTATCCCTCAACCTCTCACTGCCATTCCCATTACCTCTTCTCCTTCTTCCTCTCCTGCCCTCATTCTCTCTGATCCAGCTGAAGCTAGCACTCTTTCTCCCTCCTCTTCATATTCCTCTCCTTCAGTTGGTCCCTCCCCTGGCCCTAGTCCTATTTCCCACCCTGCTGCCACAGCTTTACCTTCCATTCACCCTCAAAACATCCACCCTATGCAAACTAGAGCCAAAAGAGGAATCACCCTTCCTAGACTTCACCCTACTCTATTAATAGCCCACCTTGAACCTACATCTGTTGAGCAAGCCTTGGCTGCTCCTAACTGGTTTCAGGCCATGAAGGAAGAACATCAGGCACTGCTGAGAAATCAGACCTGGACTTTGGTGAAAGCTCCTGCTGGAAGGAAGCCTATTGGATGTAAGTGGGTGTTCAGGACTAAGGAGAATCCTGATGGTTCCATAAACAGGTATAAAGCCAGATTAGTGGCTAAAGGGTTCCATCAAAAGGCTGGTGATGATTTTCAAGAGACTTTTTCTCCTGTCATTAAACCTGTTACTGTGAGAATTGTTCTTTCTATTGCTGTTACAAACAGGTGGCCATTGCAGCAGATTGATGTTAACAATGCCTTCCTCAATGGCACTCTTGAAGAAGAAGTCCTTATGCAACAGCCCCCTGGCTTTGAAGTTGCTGACAGAACTCTTGTTTGCAAGTTAAATAAGGCTATTTATGGTTTAAAACAGGCTCCTAGGGCCTGGTTTGATAAGCTAAAGTGTGCCTTGGTTCAACTCGGGTTTAAGGCTAGTAGATGTGATCCTAGCTTGTTTTTGTTGCATCAAGGTAAACTTCAGATTCTAATTCTGGTCTATGTTGATGATATAATCATCACGGGTAGTTCTGCTCCTTTTATAGCTTCCTTGATCAAGCATCTCAATAATTCTTTCTCTCTCAAACAGCTGGGACAACTTGATTATTTCCTAGGGATTCAAGTGACTCATCTCCCTAATGGTTCTCTTCTCTTATCTCAGACTAAGTACATCACAGATTTGCTTTCAAGGCTTAATATGTTGAATGCCAATGGCATGCCTACTCCCATGGTCTCTAGCAGCAAATTGTCCAAGGTTGGGTCTGCTGCGGTTGATGACCCTACTCAGTTTCGGTCTGTGGTTGGTGCCCTTCAATATGCTACCTTAACTAGGCCAGAGATCTCTTTTTCAGTCAACAAAGTCTGTCAGTTTTTGTCCAATCCTTTAGAGGATCATTGGAAGGCTGTTAAAAGAATCTTAAGGTACCTAAGTGGTACTCTGCACCATGGTCTTCTCCTTCAGCCTGCTCCTATTCAGCAACCAATGCAGTTGCTAGGGTTTTGTGATGCAGACTGGGCATCAGACCCTGATGACCGGAGATCTACTTCAGGGGCCTGCATATATCTTGGGCCTAATGTTGTTTCCTGGTGGTCCAAGAAGCAACAGCTTGTTGCAAGGTCCAGTGCTGAAGCGGAATATCGCAGTATGGCTCAGCTAGCTGCTGAACTCATTTGGATTCAGTCCTTGCTCAAGGAACTCCATTATTCCTCTCAAGTTCCTAAGATCTTGTGTGATAACTTGAGCACTGTTACTTTGGCTCACAATCCTATTCTTCACAACAGGACTAAGCATATGGAGCTTGATATTTTCTTTCTGCGAGAGAAAGTACTCAGCAAAAGTCTGACTGTTGTTCATGTACCAGCTCAAGATCAATGGGCTGACATTCTCACTAAGCCCCTCTCTGCTGCCAAGTTTGTTCCTCTTCGTTCCAAGTTGCGTGTGTATGATAAGGCTGCTTTGACAAGTCTGCCATCAGCTTCTAAGGGGGACTAATAGAGTAGTTTACTAATATGCCCTTCATTTTATCTTTCTTTTCTGTTTTGCTGAGCTGTCAGGTTTGTTAGTGGTGTGCTGTTAGCTTGTTATGCGCCTCACACCTTTTCTGCTTTGTATCACATGGCTATATATAGTAGCCTCTTGTATTACTGTTCATCATATAATACAATGAGAATTTCTTTTCATTCTCTCTCTTTACCTTTTTCTATCAACCTTCAATCTAACCCTAAACACTATTCTATCAATCTACAAATTACCTTTTACATTCAACTACACCCCAAAATGCTTCAGCTTACCTGTTCTGTATCAGGGGCTCATCCTAGATAACCCTCACATTGACCCCTTAAAATCCTATTCTCCTTTCCTACATGACTAACTTCATTCTTTTTTAAAGAAGAGTTGTTTGAAGACAATTTCTGATGGGGAGTGAGAGAATTTTATAAGCTGAAACTAGAAACTATAAAGCCAGACACCACATGAGCTCTGCTGCTGATTTGTGTGTATTTTTATGGCTTATTCAGTTGCTTATCTGGAACATTTAGTTACCTGCCAATTTATCTTCCGTATTGACTACATTCACTGATTTACTTCATTGCATTTTCTAGAGTGAGGGAACTAGAAAAGTTATTGCCCTTGGAACAATACCGCTAGCAACCATTGAGAAGTTTAACAAGATAGTAAGTTCTTGCTACTTCTTTACAAATTTGTTGTGTTTATTTTTGTTTACTTTGGATATGTAATGCAAGATTGACCGAACAATCATGTGTGACTATTTTGTTATGCTATAAACATATATGTACTGGTTTTGGATTGACCATACTTATCCATGTTCTCTGCGTCTGGCGTCAACTTCCTTTTGAATCTCATCTGTTTTTGCTTCTCTTTTCAACATACATTTCATTTTTATATTTTTCTGTCAAAATTTACTCAATAATTGTAGAACATTTATAGTCTTCCAATATTTAGCAATTCTTGTGATTACCCCGGGTATGACACTGGAGTATTTATAAAGTATGGACCTAGATTGATTCCTTTAGGGAAAATAGGTGTTTGATATTTTAATCATTTCTTCTATAAAAAAATTTGTTCTAATTTTCTTTTTAATTGTTGACCCGCCAACAAGTTAAACTTGTGCTATTAGCTCAATGCTCATTGTCAACTCAGCCACAAGATTGAATATATCTAATTTCTATTAATGTTGTGAAATTTTGAACTATGTTTATGATGTTGTGTTGCTCTGACTTAAATGCAGGCAGTTAAGGTTCAGTCAAATACTCGTCAATTAGACAAGACACCAACACAAAGACTGCTGCAGGTGATTGGTATGCTTTCAGTAAGCTCCTTTTATTAACATATTCTTAATATTTTCAGTAAGCTCCTATTATATTGTCCCCCCACCCCCCACCCCCCACACACACACACATGTATTGCGTCGTTTGTGTTTGAAACCTTATACTTTAATGTAGTAAAACAACCTCCTTTGTTTTGAAACAAAATAGTTGAGTTTGGGCTTAAAAATTGGATGCAATGCTAAAGTTTGGGAAATTTCTGACTATTCATGTATTTATTTTCCTAAATTAATATATACAGCGATCATGCATTCCTATCTGCCTTTTATATGTTTTCAAGCACACGGTCTTTCTTCTTTTTATAAAGACTGGATTTATCTTTGCTCTTGTATGCAGGGAAAGATATGAGAATTATAGTCTTTAGTTTTAGGCCTCGTACGAAACAGGTAATTCTACTTTGACAGCAGTCATGCCTTCCTTATAAGATGAAGCTTAGTTATTGCTTAAGGCTATGTTTTGATTGATGGACCTAAGTGGAATGGAACATAATTAAATGAAGTGGAACTGAGTGGAATGAAACAAAGACTCCATTCCATTGTTTGAGTATTTTAATTATAAAATCTCATTCCATTGCATAAACCCCAAATTTGATGAAACAAAAAGTGGAGGATTTGATGGAATGGGATGGAATGGATTCCATTATGCTCCATTCCATCCCATCCATTATTTGTAAATCCAAACAATGAAATCTAATTACTTACCACTCTATTCCATTCCATCACATGCCACCAATCCAAACATAGCCCAAGTTTATCAAATTTGTGACATTTATTTTGCTGGAATGAATGTTGGCCTATTACAACTATGATTGTAATTTACAAATTACAATACAGGGCATCTGAAGTAGCCCTGCAACCTGCATTTTCAAGTGTTGTGAGCTAGTGAAAATTTTGTCGTGAACAGTTGTATAGAAGCCTTTATTTTCTTTTAGCATGTTTAGGATCTAATGTTGGTTTTTTAATCTTACAGAGACGTGCAATATATGATGCACTACTGAAGTGTACAAAGCCAACGATATTATGGGATCTTTATGCTTTTATGCCCGGGCCTTCCAGTTTTCAGAACACTTCTCCGTTGGTGCGCTTATTGGATGAATATTTTCGACTTATTGGCAAAGTTTCACATCATGCTTCAATGGACATGATTGAAAGTGGGTCCTTCACCTTGTCAAATGACTTATGGAGAATAAGTGATGTGAATTCTAGTTATACAATGTGCCAGAATTATCCATTTGCTTTGGTTGTTCCAAAGAGCATTAGGTAATTTATTGAGAACCGAACTTTCTGCCTTTTCCTAGTTATTGTTATATTGATAATGTTGAATCCACTGAACCTTTCCTTTGATAACTTTGACTTGTCCTGATGTAAGTGATGATGAAGTGCTCCAGGCTTGCAAATTCCGCGCAAGATGCCGACTGCCTGTAATTTCTTGGTGTCATCCTGGTATGTGCAAAATCTTGGTCACATTTCTTTAAAATTTTGGCACAGTCCCATGCTTCCTATTTTCATTTTCTTTCCTTTTCATTCTTTAGCATTTTACTATTGTAATGTGAGGATGCACTTCTAACATAATGGAACTGTTGACTATAGTTACTGGCGCAGCTCTTGCCCGTTCTTCCCAGCCTTTAGTTGGTCTCATGAGGAATATGAGGAGGTAATGCAAATTGTTTGTTTTTGGTAGGATGTAACGAGAACAATATAAGATATATTAAGTTAATTCCCAAGGATGGAAGTTTTAACAACGTTCTTTATGCTGTATAAACAGTATATTAAGTTAATTCCCAAGGATGGAAGCCTTAACAATGTTCTTTATGCTGTATAAACTGTTTATAAGGAATTAGCCGGGTATTAGCATACTCTTTATTGGAGTTATAGTTGTGGTTTCAGTGAGTGATGCTTAGTTTTTTCTGTATGTAGATTTTTTTTAGGTGGGCGATGAACTCTGCTGTGCTAATACATTTTCGTTTTGCTATTTATGTTTTTATTCCCGGTCCTTGATTGCTTGAATATTTTTTAAAATGTCTTTTATGAGAAATGAAATTAGCGTAACAATAGCAAGCTTTATGTGTTTTCATGCAGCAACGTGGATGAAAAACTTGTGGCCGCACTTTGCAGCAACCTTGATGGCTCAAGGAGGTCAGATTTGTATATTATATTCTTGAATTGTAAACACGTATTGGTAAAATTCAGCATGAATTATGCAATGACATTAAACATGAACTATTTTTGCAATTTACTTATTATCTTGGTAAAAACATGAATTCTGCATCCGTAATAAGTATCAGCCAGAAGCAAATCAAGGAGGGCCTCTCCCAAAACCATAAGCTGTTTGGGTGGAGGTTAAAGATTGATTTCCATATCTGTAGCGTTCCCCATAGTGCAATGACCATATCTCTAACAACCTCAACTCTTAGCTGTTAGATGAAAGCTAAGATTTAATTTTTTCTCAAGTAATTATTGTATAATTGACAGGAGCTATTCTTAGGTGGTTTATGCATTGTTGTGTTTAGGGTGTGATCCTCCATGCATTTTTTTAAAAACATTCTAAAATTGTATTTCTAAAATTGTATAGGAAGACCTAGGAAAACTATAAGAGAAGTTATTAAGAAAGATCTTGAGCTTAACAATCTAGATAAAAGCATGGTCCTGGATAGAACATTATGGCGGAAGTTGATCCATGTAGCCAACCCCACTTAGTGGGATAAGGCTTGGTGGTTGTTGTTGTTGTTGTTGTTGTTGTTGTATTCTAAAATTGTATTTCTCTTCTAGAAAGCTATATATCGCTGACGCGAGACCAAGAAAAAATGCATTAGCTAATGGAGCCATGGGAGGTGGTTCAGAATCATCATCAAACTATTTTCAATCGGAGGTAGGCTTTTGAATTGTCCACTTGTTTTTTCATTTTAAATTTTGGCTTCATTTTTAAGCATTAACATTCTTAATTTATATGTTGTCAGATTATCTTTTTTGGGATAGACAACATTCATGCAATGAGAGAGAGCTTTGTTCGGCTCCGAGAATACATGGACACTCATGGCAGAACATCATCAGATGGAATGTCATCTTTTTTGGTCAGTATCTGAAAGCTAAAATATTTTTGTTATTTCTGTTCTCAATGTACTGAGTGGATTAGCAAAATAGGTTACTTTGCAGTTGTCTAAAAAATTAGAGTGTTGGAAGTTATACTTTTTTTTGACAATTTTTGGTTGATTTACAAAATCTGAATGTGGACTTGGGTATTAGCATAAAAGTAAAACTAATTATCCCCTCTCAATACATCCTGTAGCATGGTCAACTATTACAGGACTTTGATAAAATTAAATCTTGTTCATAACATACTGCCTATGATGCATAGGTACGGGTACGGTACCCGGTGCGGGTACTGGTACCGGTACGGGATACGCCATTTTTAAAAAATTCAAGGTACGGGTACATTAATAAGAAATAAGAATTTTCTATAAAATATATGAGTAGAGAGCTAAATTGTTAGGTTTATAACAAAATACTACTATAAAAATTGAAAAAAACCAAAAATAATATTAAGATGCAATAACAAAAAAAATTAAAACACATAAATATACAATATTGACATTTGAGAAAACCACAAATTTCATTCAACACCGAATAATGAGAAAAATGAAGTATCACGAGTACGGTACGAGTATCCGGTACGGGTGCGTACCCGGTACCGGTACTCCACCATATTAGAAGTACCCATGCTTCAGAGCATACTGCTTGGTGGTACTTTGTCTTTGTCATAGTTTTGTTGTATCGAAGTCCAAAGTTGTCTGTAATGACTGTTTAACTTGGCAAGATTTCCAATTAATGACATTAATACATGTTCTACTAAACTTGTTTATGACTGGCCAGAGTAACTTGTGTGTAAAATTAATTAATGGAATAAGTGCTTCCAATTTTGAGTTGTATTAAGATTGTTTTTATGAGTTCTGTTTAGAGACATGGTGGGTCAATATGGGGTGGTGGCAATTTAAGCAGTATGTCTGCTTCAGTATCAACCCTTGGGGACAGTGGATGGTTGTTGCACATTCAGAATGTCTTAGCTGGTGCAGCTTGGATTGCTGCTCGTATTGCTATGGAAAAGGCTTCTGTTCTTGTACATTGCAGGTACTATGATATTGTATTTCCCACTAGTCTAAACTTGTAAAATGAAAATTACAATCTTTTAATCTTTTGATATAACATTATGGCGTAGTTTGATCAATGAGCCAACCCCACTTAGTGGGAAAAAGCTTGATTGTTGTTGTTGTTTCAAATTTTTGCCTTGTATGACAAGTGTATTTTTTTTCTTTGATAGTGATGGATGGGATAGGACAAGCCAGTTAGTTTCACTTGCTAATTTGTTGCTTGATCCATATTATCGGACATTCAGAGGGTTTCAGGTAAGGAAATGCCATTACTAAACTATTTGAACGTCTTCTACATCAATGTCACCATATGAAGATACACAAATTTCCCCTCTCTGCTCTTTGACATTGCTGTTAAAATTGAGTCAACAAACTCATTTATTAATTGCGCTTCTTCCTACATAGGCACTTGTTGAAAAAGACTGGCTAGCATTTGGTCATCCATTTTCTGATCGTGTGGGAACACCATCTATCTCTGAATGTGGCAACATGTCTTTCGAGTTATCTAGGCAACAGTCTTCAAATAGCATCCCATCATCACCCATGCCCCAGTCATCAGGGACATTCGCGTCTCAATCTCCAGTTTCATCTCATGCACATAATTCAAACAACTACTCTCCCATTTTTTTGCAGGTTTGTTCCTCAAATAAGCTATAGGCATCATTGAGTATTAAAAAAAACTTGGTTATAGCTTCTTTCTCTAGACGTTTCTTCAGAAATCTGTCCTTCAGATTGATGCTTCAATGCGTATTGCGTACTTATTGTTTTTCTTTTATTTCATTATTTGGAATAACTTGAGATAGTCCTTTGAAGGTTTGTATCAGTACAAATTTAATGGTGTGGTTTTGTCAGTAAGTATTGACATCTCAAATAATGAGAGATTGACTGTTAGCCCAACTTAGACCCAAAACTTAGCAAGCCCAAGAGAATTTCAGTCTTTATTTAATTTAATGGGCCGTGACTGGGAGTAAGTTTCCTTGTGAAAATAAAATAGTAAATAACAAGGCTAGGCAAAGCAATATTGAGATTTTTTACACTGATGAACCAATGATGATAATAAAGTTTTAACTTTTAAGATATTATAGTTTCCTGTTTGTTAAACTCATATTTCTCTATTTTGACACTTTAATTTCATGGGTTATTTTATATTATTTGTTTTTAGTTTAATTTGTATGCATCGTCAGTGTAAAGGTATTTTACAATTGCATCCAACGCTGTGTTGCCACATCATGTAACGCCACATCGTGTAACGTGACTTGTGAAACACATCATTGGATTATGTGTAAAATAGCTTTACACTGATGGTGCATACAAATTAAATCCATTTGTTTTTACTTAATGGTTGGTTCATAGTTTGAATTAGAGGGCTTTGTACCCAAATCCATGTTTTCATTTATTTTTACATTAATTACTATTATGTATGTATAAATAGGAGAATCCTACCCTGCGCAAACCACTTAGGTCAGTTATATTTTTTATATCAATAAGTAGAGAAAGAAAATTGGAAAGCGGTTTTCGGATAGTTTTTGAATGGGTTTGGGAGAGAGAGAGGCTAGACTCTCAATTTTTTGGAGGGAGAGACCAAGACACTCAAATTTCTTGAATAGGAGTTGTCTTTTTATCGTATACTATTTATTTCTTTAGTTTATGTGTGAATTATACTATATAATCTATATAGTGTATGTAATTATGCGTCTGTTGTAAGGATATTCTGCCATAAAGAAAAGTCCGTATTACTATTAATTTGTACTCTGGTACCAGTTTCTAATATAGAGTTCCACCATATTTAAGATAAACCTTTGCTGGATTTCCTCCTCACTCTCTCTAAGCCATATTGGTCACGGATAGAACAGTATAACATAATTTGTTTTTATGTAGCTGATCCCACTTTGTGGGATAATAGTTGGTTGTTGTTGTTGTTGTTGTTACTCCAAAAAGCCAAATGCAAGATAGTCTACTATTAGATATGGTGAGGTTGTTCAATACAAGGGTAAATAAAGTATGTGCATCATACAACATTTGTCTCACCTGTGCATGTTAGACAAAGCTTGCATAAATTAACAATCTTTTCATCTATTTAGTTTATCCTTTACTATCTGAAGTTATGAAAACACGGATACACTAAAATTTGCTGAATCACACCCAATACGCCACGATACATTGTCGAGATAAATTGAAGGAATATCTAGATTTTTTAATTAAAAAAACAAAATTCCGATATGTCGCGATAGGGCGGCGACACACCGCGATACATCGTCGACACGTCTCTAATACACCACCGATATGTATCTGTTTATCTCATGCCTGTTCATTTTTTCTGGTACATGAATCAAACTTTCCCTTCCTTAATTACTCTTCTCTCAACTTTAATTACCTCTTCTCCCTCCTATGTAATTTATGATGCACCCATTTAATATTCTCTCATGGTTACCATTTTTCAAGTTTGGTTTCCTTTTCCCATAATCTTTACCAATTTTCAATTGTTGTAAATTCAATTTCATGGTTTTGATTTAACATTGATCACTATTCCAATATCTTAGTTTAGATTTAATACTTAGTAACGTTCTAAAAGTTGTCTTCTAAGTTTGATTTTTGTTAGACAATGATTTAACTATTGTCTAATTTTAATTTTTATATACGTATCTTAAATGTATCGTATCCTATATTATATTTTAATGACTGACGTATCACTGTATTGGATATATATTGTATTCAATACCCGTATCATTTCTCTGCTTCATTGATACGTATCGTGTCTGTGCTTTAATTAATATGATGCATGTTGAGGTTTAGACCATGTAATCTTGATGGCATTATTCCAACTCATTTTATCTGTGCCTTTAGACTTGGTGATTGACTTGGGTTTGAATACATGTTTCGTTTTTTCCATAATACTTACGTTCAGTGTCCATGTTTATCTTGAACTCACTTACTTGTATTTTTTTTCAGTGGGCTGATTGTGTGTCACAAGTGATGCGGATGTATCCTTTTGCTTTTGAGTTTTCTGCGGTATATGTTCTTGAATATTTTTATATTTGTTTTCTTTGTAAGACTCTCTTTCTGTGTCTTGCTGGCTGGTGACTTATGCTATTTCATTATTCAGGCTTTCCTGGTAGACTTCTTAGACTGCATGTTCTCTTCTCGCTTTGGAAACTTCTTCTTTAATAGGTATTTCTGTTATGTGCATTAAGGGAAGTGCAGTTTCCATGTTGCTGGTTATTGAATTCTGTTATGATTGCATCTGTTTTTCAGTGAGAAGGAGAGGCTGCAGTGCAATGTTTTTGAAAGTTGTGGATGTGTATGGGCATACCTGGCTGATATGCGGAGATCAGGAGGTTCCCATGTGCACTGTAATCCTTTTTATGATCCACTGAAGTACAATGGGCCTCTTCTCCCCCCAGCAGCAGCGTTAGCCCCAACTTTATGGCCCCAATTCCACCTTCGTTGGGCCTGCCCAGAAGAAGCACAGAGTGGAGAGATTGAAGCACAATGTAGGAAGATAAAACTGAAAAATTCTGAGATGGAGAAGGTAAATATATAGCACGGAATCTAACACGGACACATAACACGACACAAACACGTGGACACTACTAATGTAAAAAACACATGACACTTGACCTTCTTTTATCCATCTACTATTACAAAAGTAAAAAAAAAACGTTTTAATCAAATTTAATGTTTTTAATTCATCATTGATCAACATGGCTTCAACACATCTTTAATCCTTTTAGATGTATTTGAGATTTGTCTAAGAAATGTACAAGGCGCCTGGAAGTAAAAAGAACATTTTTTTGGGACACTTGTTTGATTTGTCCGACACATGTCGTATGAGTGTCATATAGGTGGCCGACACTTATTTAAAGAATGTTGAAGCATAGAAAAAATCATTTTTTTGGGACACTTTTGAGTTTTTTGACACGGATTGTACGGGTGTCATACAAGTGCCGGACATTGCGGCGCACCTTATCCTTGAGGCGTATGTGCTTCATAGTTATTGTTGCAATTTCTGCTTTCATTGCAGTCCGTCTCTAGTTGGCTAAATTGCGGCATTTGACTTGTCTTCATTGTAGCCTCCAACACCTTCATTGTGTTGGGTTTGAATGGGATGGGTTTAATCCCAATTTGCTTAGAGATATGACCTAGGTTGTGTTAATAAGTGAGGACAATCCTCACCTTACAAGCCGACTTTGTAGGGATGAGTTAGACCAAACGCAAATTCTAAGATGGTATCGGAGCCTATCTTAGATAACTTGTTGGGCTTTCCGCATCGTCCACGCTTCAGCCTCATCAAGGTCCAAGCGTGAGGGGGTGCGTTGGAATTTCCGTCTTCAATGCGGTCCGCCCCTAGTTGCCTAAATTGTGGCATTTGGCTTGTCTTCATTGCAGTCTTCAACACCTTCATTGTGTTGTGTTTGAAGTGGTGAATTTAGTTCCACATTGCTGAGAGATATGGTATGTTGTGTTTATAAGTGAGACAATCCTCGCCTTACAAAACAGTTTTGTAGGGACGAGTTATGTCCCAACCCAAATTATAAGAGTTATATTCTTAATTTTCTAATTTTTACTATGTTCTATTCAAAAGCCATTCCATTTTTCCATCAGTGGATGGCCATTACTATCTTCTGACACGTTTTTTTTAAGCTTATCAATTATCAGAACAATTCTGTATTGTTTATATATTGTCCCAAACTGAGTTGAATTGTTGATCAGTTAGGATTTTCCTTTTAATGCTATTTGTGCTGTGTGGGATGGTAACAGGCTAAAGTAGTGGCAGAAAGGAAACTTAGAGAAAATACAAATGCTATAGAATCGTTGAATGCTGAACTGCGTCGTGAGAAACTGTTAAACATCTCAGCTATGACCAAGGCGAAAAGGATAATAAAAGAAAACACAGACATAAAGCGTGCAATTCAGTCAATTGGGTGCAAGATTCATATTTCTAATACTGGTGATTGCATTCTTGACATTGAAAACAGCCCAGAGAATGCTGTTCAAAAATTGCACTTTTCCTCTAGGCAAGTATCAAGTAGTGCTGTGAGTAACGACAAAAAGGATATATCTCTTTCCGTAACAGAAGATGATGATGGAAACAATGTTATTAGTCGAATTTGTGAAACTCTATGCCCTTTTCGCAGTAGAGATGGAGGCTGCATGTGGCCAAATGGTGGTTGTGCTCAAATAGGTAGCCAGTTTGTTGGTTTGAAGGCAAATTTTGATGCATTTGACCGGCTTTCGATTGATGACAGTTATTTCAAGCCCAAGTAAACTGAAATTTTTCTTCCTAAATAGACTGATAGTGAACAGCTACATGAACCAGTTTTGGTTTTCTTCTTTACAGTGGCATTTTTTGGACTCTCCGGAATTGTACAGGCTATTAGAGTCGGGTTGATTGAATCATGGCGGTTCTCACTATTTTTTACATGTGTATAATTGTAAATTTAGGGACATCAATAGTAGCCAATTGCATTGGAATCATTCTTAATAAGATCAAATTTGTACAGAGGATCATGTTTTTCTATTGTTAACATTCTTAATGAAGACAATCAATCGTTGTCATGTAATTACACTACTTTCCCATTTCATTACCTTCACAATCTGATAAGGTTCAGCATATGCCAAGGGTATTCTAAACATTAACTTGTTACTCACCCTGTCCCTTTTTTTAAATGAATCGTAAAATGTTATTTTTTTTACTTCAAAAAGGTTTCATTGAGAAGGTATTACAGACTAATCTTAAAGATTATTCGCATAAGATGACAATTTCAAAATTCAACATATAATTGTTAACTCATAAGCGGTGGTTTTTATATAGATAGCTGAAAATGTTAAAAGTTTTTCATTAGTAGTCTGTCTGTTTTTGAGTTGGCATTGTTATGAATGATGTTGGATAAAAAGTTTTAGGGTGGAAATTGCTTCATAATACAAGAATTACAAGCTAACTATATATATATAGTTCTGTAAAAGTTCTGTAAAGTTACATTATAAGAACGACAATGCTAAAGAAAAATTCACTAAAATTACATTATAAGAATGATATGCAAGTGTATTAGATTATGTGGGAACAAATACCAAACCGAAGGAGTAAAAAACAATTTGAAAGAGTGACAACCAGTAACCACGATTTAAAAGAGTTCATTGTAACTTTGTATTATGTGATTCAATAACTGTAACAAACGTTCTATAATTGCAAAGAAAGATAGTTTTGGGGGGTTAATATCTAACTATTATTGCCCTGTAACAACGAGTAGCTCCATCTGTTACGAAAATGAAACAAATTTTCTTTGAAACAGTGTGAAAATATTAAAGTAGCATCATCATTGTATACAACTAGTAATACAAATATCTATTCATTCTCCGGTGATCCAGTACCATCGGCATCTTCGTCATTCGGAGACCGCCCTCGAGCCTTCCTCTCATTCCACCTTGCCCATATCCAACTCGAAACAAGGAATGCTCCTACTGCATAAATCTGTAAACAAAATGGAATAACTTTTTAAAAACTCATCAAAGTTATCACTAATCACTATTTCAAAGTATAACACCATCAAACTAGTCACTTAATTAGACTAAAAATCAGAGTGAAAGATCTTGATGATTCTTTCACTCTGATCTTCTAACAAGTTTAAACAGTGAACAATTACTTAACATTAGGTACCTAATCCAAGAAATACAATGAAAGAAACATGTTAAAAGTCCCACGTCGGATAATATAAAGCCTGAACATCGGATAATATAAAGCCTAAACATATCTTCACCCGGTTTTATAAGATTGAGTTTGACCCAACCGCGTTTCTTAACTTGGTTTAAGATCCGGGAGGACCAACTGCTATTAACAAGTCTCCGCTAACCGCCACACCAAGTGAGGACAATCCTTATCCTACACGTAGGTCTACATGTCGGTTTTATAGGGTTGTGTTAGTCACAACCACATTTCTTAACATAATCTTCTAACAAGAATAGTAGTCACAATTTTGAACCATCCAATTTCAAAACAAATCTTCATCCCTCAATCATATCACAACTACACCATTCAAGTTTCTATCTTTTCAACAAACTTATGTGTCAATTTTCTTCTGTTACCAAAACCCTAATCTGATATATACATATATAGAGAGTGAAATTTGACTTAAAATAAAAGAAAATAAATAAAAACAAAAATGTAAACCTAACCTAATGAAAAATTGAAAATGAAAAAAGAATACCTGGTAAAGCTTAAAGGGATCAGAAGTCTT
The DNA here is from genome assembly GCA_022829125.1 of Lathyrus tuberosus. NCBI lineage: Eukaryota > Viridiplantae > Streptophyta > Magnoliopsida > Fabales > Fabaceae > Lathyrus > Lathyrus tuberosus. Next base: position 4,974,362 of record JALAZF010000289.1, on the reverse strand, counting down.
GGCAGAAAGAACCTGAGAATCAGGTTGAGCCTGAAGAGGCTCGGGTACAGCGACGGCGGATTGTTCGGTTTTCGGAAAAGTTGCAACATTAGGAGCCTTTTCTTTTTTCGCACCCTGATGATGGTGGCGTTTTGGTGGGAAGAAAAACGGAGGGAGTTTGAAGTTGAAGTTGAAATTGGGGAAGAAAGGGATGAATGGATTCTTGGGCGTTTCAACTCCTTCTTGCTGTGGTTGTTGAGTAGTAGTGGCGGTGGTAACCACCACTGTTCCGGTGCGTTTGTTACTCATTCTGATGGCTTTTGCGACGGCGGAGATACCAACGGAAACGGAAACGATGAATTTTGTTTTGAATTGCTTTGGTTTGATTCTGTAAGTTATATATTTATAGAATTATTTCTAACTGCATCTCTCTAAATAACTTTTATTTTTCTTAATTACTTACGTATTCAGAAAAATTAAATTAATTTTTATTTATTATTATAATTGTAATACTAGTAAATTCAGTGAATCAATTTTATATTTATGGTATTTATGAGTGTGATTTAGAAGTATTAAAATTAAATAATTATAATGATTTAATGATAGTAAACAATCTAAATTATGTGTGTATATATGGTTTAATTATTAATAATTATTGAAATTGACGTTCCTTTTTCATATTGTTTACGTAATAGTTGAGTTGAGTGTAGGAAAACTTCATGAAAATCCAAAATTCAAGATAACTTCAATGTCACCTTCAAAAATTATTTCATATTTTCATTTTAATTCCATTTTTCCTTCAATTTTTTCTTTTTATTTTTCAAATTTCTTTTATTCCATTCCCACATGAATAAATACAAGATTCAAATTTGCGCAATACATAGTCACAAACACTTTGATCATCCGATTAAAGATTAATGTCATCGTGATTTTGTGAAACTCGCTGATATTTACCTAAATATAAGTATCACAAACATAATAGAATATAAAAGTAAGCTTAAAAATGAATTGTGTATTGTTTCTCACCATATATTGCAATTATAAGTTTTATACATATTCAAGAATCAGAAAATAAACTATATGTTTTGGCATCAAGAACTATTTGTCTAATTGATGCTATTCCTCCTATCACAACTAAAATGGATGATCCTCCTCCAATCAATGTATTCACCCAAAATATTAAGCTTTGTTTGGAAGGCTTGAAAGTTATATTGAAAAAAACCATAGGCAAAATGAAATCAAGAGGAATGAATGCAAATGCTCCAAACAATGCCATTATATCCGGAAAGAATGGCAACATAGCTGCGAAAACTGTGGCTGCTGCTACTGATATTGACCTTGACAGTACCCTCGGCACAACATTTCGCATTGAAAACTGTCCTTTTTTCGGATCTCCGAAAATCGTCTCAAATAATTCATTTGTTGGTTGCAAGTATACCTGTAACATAACCAAGTTATAGTTATCATGCTATATTATACAGAAATAGAAGACAAATGAATGATAAACTGTGACGTTCAGGTGTTCTTACTGCAGTCAATCCGAACACTTGAAGAAGGATGAGTATATTCGTCATCAGGAAAAACCATTTTGGTAATAACAGCTTTGTTTCCCCAATGTAGTTGGCAAGAATTGTTGCACCAGCTGCATTTCCAAATGCCCAATAACCAGAAATAGCTACACTGAAATATGTAGCTAATATAACAGAATAACAAACACACAGTCCTTTGAACATTTTTCCTTTCACAGGAGGTGCCAAAGTTGCCTACAAAATCGCACAAGAATCGTATTTAGTTAGTCTTTTGACACGTGTGGTAAAATTGATTGTGGATGTGTATGTTTGGTTTCGCTTTTGGAAGAGGCAAAATTCTCCGAAAAAGACTAACAAGATGCTAAACTAACCTGAATTTCTGGAATGATTCCACTAGCGTATGTTGTAGCAATGATTGAAATACCATTGAAGACACCAAAGAGTTTATCTGTATGAGAGCCTTTTATAGAATAATGTCTCGGCGGCGCGTCTTTCGAGTGACCTGCATTGGATCACACAGTAAACACAATCAGTTGAATGAATCAAATGACAGGTTCCTGTCATACATTGCCAAAGCCATTGTGTCTTCTTTTACTTACCGACGTAAATCGAACCGACCGTTAGGCACGTTGCATAAGTCACACAGAGAATCAGAGAAATCAGATTAATGTGTCTCAAGGAATGAAAAGATGGAAGTTGAGCCAAAACCATTGTTACAACTCCACATATGATAATGAATTGGTAAAGCTTCATTGCTCCTTCTGGATGATAGAGTTGATAAATGAACTGCAAGAAGAAGAAAAAGATGAGAAATTTGAAAAAATCATAAAAGCTATAAAAGGGAAAATTGAAATGACCCTTTTTATGTTATTACCTTGAGACTCTTTCCTCCAACAAGAGGACCACCGATTACTGTCCCAAAGCATATGATAAATTGAAGAGGCCCTATATAGTATCTTGCCCATCTAGGTCCTGCAACAACATTTTCAACCAAATTATGAGTCTTTCAACGCCTCTGAAACAAGACGCATCCGCCGTGTCTATGTCTGTCTCAGTGTCAACAATCAGAGTAGCTCATCAACCACCTCGGTGGTGATCTAACCAATGATAAGAACAAAAGAAAAGTAGTGAAGAAAATTGAAGATAGAAATTAACCTAAAATATCTCTAGCCATATCTCGAAATCTAAGCTGGCGACGACCGAGCTGAGCATGATGTTCTAAGACAAGAGATAAAAGATTATACGAATAGAATGTGATAACTCCTGCCAGAATCAACCAAATCATTCCTCCAAACCAACCCAGAAGAGTGAATGTAAATGGAAGTGTAAGAATCACAGGTCCAACAATAGATGTTGTCAAATGATAACCACAGTGTAACCATGATCCTACAAACACAACCATATACTAAATTAATCAACAACATAGTAACAACAATAACATACTATAGTTTAATAACAACAATTGAATACTACTAACCATGAGATACAAGAACAAACTTTGCTCCTGCATCTAATTCAGGTGAAGTAGAAGAGTGATGATCAATTGCGAAACCCTTTTCACTATCACTTGTATAGATTTCTGAAGAACTTTGAGCAGCAGTTCCCATGTCAATTTCTTGCTGATTTAATTTCTCTGTGATACTAATATTATTATAATTCATATGTATACCTTGATCTATCTAGCTAATAATAATTATGATATAACAGAAAAATATCTTATCTTATACACAAATACACAAATCAAACAAGAAAAATAGATGCAAATTGACATAAATGTTGAAAAAGACTTAAATTAGTTTAGATGTAGAAACATGTTTGAATGATAATGGTCAAAGAAAAGAACCAAGATTACTATGTGTTGGAAACTCTTTTGGACATGCTTAACAACTTGCATCATTATTAGTTTATAATAAGATATGAATATATAGTCTTTATTTTATTTTATAGTATTGTGAGGTGGGGTATATATATAAGTATAAAGTATTGAAGGTGGCTAAGGGATTCGTCCTATGTGAATATAAAAGTCAAATTAATCAGCTATATAATATAATAAAAAAATCATATGCTAAATACTATGTATGTTATTTTTGGAGAATAAGAATGTTGACTAGATCCAGGCTGTTCACATTCCATGACTTTTCATAGATACATACAGATACTATGATGGTTTTATAGTCTTTTTCTTTGGGGGGTGAAGTGGTGTTATAGTATGGTAAGCACATTGACACTCTGCAGCTTGTCAAACACAAGTAGTTGATATGAAGATTAGAAATGTGTAGAGAAAAGAAAAATATCTATAGAAAATATATACTTATGGATTTGATTTTGAAAGTTCAACAAAGCTTGGATTGAATTGTGTAAAATAATGTGTATCACATGTTCAAAAATGTTTTTCTTAATTTGGTTATTTTGAATATTTGCATTTTAAGTCAAAGTTTACTTAAACTATACTTCATTTTTTATCTTTGTATTTTGTGAAGTTTCAATTGATTCGCCGTTTAACCGTGAGAGAAGAAATATAAATTTTAAGTTTAATTAGTTTTGAGGTTATTAATTTAATTTAAAATTTAACTTTAGCTATTAACTAATAAATACTACTTTTTAATCCTTTAAAATTATTCAGTTTGTCAACTTAATCATTTCGGTTTTGTCAACTTAATCATTTCGGTTAAGTCTTCCCATTATGTAGAGCCTTCACGCCATCCGAATGTATTTCACCGCGCGCTTGCGGATTTTTTTTTGCATCCAATTCATCTTTTGGTAACTCGTCAAATTGTAAATAGTGTATTATAAGCATCATCCAACTAGATGATTGAGAGATTTCGACAACGTTGGTCTCACCTTCCACGATACTATGAGTGTCTCCTGAATTACCGTGTAATTGTACCCCGTTCTCTTCGAGCTGGTGAGCTTAGACAATAAAACCGCCTTAAAATTTTGCTCCCTGGACACATGCGCTATCTCTAAAGTTTTGGAGCGCTCAGAAAGATTACGTACCTTCTTCAAATACTGATGAGTTGGGGCTCATTTGTCCGATGTTCCTCAACAACCTGTTTTGCTACTAACTCGGAATCACTCTTGGCATTGAGAGTCGACGTGCGTGCCTTTAGGGCAAAAACCATGCTAACGAGCTTCATATTCGACTTGATTGCTGCTGCCTTTGAACTCGAATTTTAGCGACTGCTCAATCAACACATTGTCTGGTCCATCTAGCACTATTTCTGCATCACTTCCCTTCACGTTATAGGAACCATCTACTAACAACATCTAGGTGGGTGGAGTTTCTTCACCTATTTTCAAACTGAACTCTGCCAGAGAATCCGCCGGTACTTGTTATTTGATGCTTCCTATGGGTATGTATTGGATGTTGTACTCCGACAACTTGACGACCCAAGACACCATTCTTCCTGCTATACTTGGTTTCTTGAGGACCTAGAGAATGAGATAGTTTGTCTTTATTATTACCCGATGTCCTTGGAAAAAGGCCTAAGGTTCCTCGCGGTCACCACCTGTGCCAATGCGAGCCTTTCAATCTTCTAATACCGAGCCTCAACACCTTTGAACACCTTGATCACGAAATATATAGGTTGTTCAACTTCATCTGTGTCCTGAACGAGTACTGAGCTCGTTGTCTGGCCAGTAAAAGATAAACAAAGGTATGAAGACGAACCTGTTATTGGGTGTGTCAAGAGGGGTTGTGATGCTAGGAATTCCTTTAAGTTTAAGGACACATCATCGCATTCGCTCGTCCATTCGAACCTCTCTTTTTTCTTTATTATGGCAAAGAAGTGGAAAACCTTGTCCCCTGCACAAGAAAGAAAATGAGATATGGAGGCTAGGTTCCCTGTTAGTTATTGAACCTCTTTCACGTTGGGTTCACCTTTATGTCTCTTTTGGTAAACAAGAAACCAAGGAATTTGTTTATTTGCATGCCGAATGAACATTTGGCGGGATTCAAGCGTATGTTGTAATTCCTGATTGACTCTAGGACATCTTGCAAATTTGTCACCTAGCTCACCCCTTTTGAAATCTTCACTATCATATCGTCAATATAAGCCTCTAAGTTTTCCCTATTTGTTTTGTGAACACCACATCTGTAACACCCCAATTTTAGTAATTATTTATATATATTATATTAATTAATTAATTGTGTGATTTTGTGCGTAATTGATTTATTTGGATTATTTTATTTGGTGGAAATAATATAGAAATAATAGAAATAAGATAATTGGGCCTATTGGATGAGAATGTGAAGAGTAAAGATGGGGGTATGATTAGTAAGCCCATTAGTTACTAGAATTAGTTGTTATAAGGGTTTTATATATAAAGAGAAAAATAGGGTTAATGAGGGAAAAAGAAGAAAAACAGTTATCATAGAGAAAAGGAAAAAGTGGAACAGAGGAGAAGAAAGCCTGAGGAAACTCAAGAGTTCATAAAAAAACCAAGGTAAGGGTGGGTCTTTCCATGGTTATGAGATTGTATGATAGTGTATGATGGGTAGGAGCATATTTAGGATAAAAATACCTAATTTCCATGGTAGTTGTTATATGATGATTATATGATAAATTTATGTGCCTTATATGTGTGTATTCTTTTTCTTTTTGAGAATTGAACCTATATCCATCAATTTCAAAGGTTTTAGGCATAATCTTAAAACGATGATTAGATGGTTTAATTGTGTTAAAATTTCAAATTTACTTGAGATAATTACAGTATTGGATGAGTTGTAATTTCATAAGAGTTTGGGTTTTTACGGAATCGAAATCGGAGGTTCGGAAGACCTCTAACGGTGAAAAACGCAGAAAATTCTGCATGTTGTCCGTCACGACTGTTCATGTATTCGGTCGAAATCGTTTTGGTCATAACTTTTGATCCTAAGTCCGTTTTGGTCCCCGTTCGAAGCGTCAAAAAGCTAATGAATAGAGCTATAACATAGTACATATAAGAGAATTAGTTGCCCACTATTTTTATGTCTAATATGTTTGGGAAGCCAATTGTGTATATGTTATATTAACGAATTGTTGCATTGTTTGCTGTCGGTTGTGAAATTATTTGTGGATAATTTATTGAATACTTGTGGGTGTGCTTGTATAAGTATATTTTGGTGTGTGACAACATGAAATGCATTATAGTTATTGCTCGTTGTAATGATAATACAGTCGTGATTGTATTGTAAAATGTGTTTTATACTATTTGAAAGTGAATTGTGTGTGGATTATTCATAAATATGTGCAAGTATGTGTAATTGTGTGGTAATTCAATTACGGTCAATTATTGAAGATATGCATGGATGTTAAGATTGAGGGATGGTCTTAATTGCATATGGTTGTTGAACTTGCACATGCATCATTGTAGTCAAGAGGTAATGCTTGTTAGTTCCGTGGGAACTAGTGACTTATCCCAAACCTAGAGAGGGGTTTGAAGCTTAGAGGACAAGCTTTTATGTGTTATAAGTCTAGAGGACGGACCCGGTTTAATGTAAAAACTAAAAAATAATAACAGTGATTGGTACCACATGCATGAGTATTGCATTTGAGTCTTGTATTGAGTCATATTGTGTCTACAATTGCAACATGAGATTATGTGCATTATGTGAATTTGATGAATTGGTGAAATTGTGGATTTGTGAGTATGTACTTATGAATAGTATGGTTGCATGAGTGATGCTATGTTTATAAAGCATTTGAAGTGTGAGAATAATTATGTTATGCATGTATGCTATGTATTATATATTATTATATGATTTCGATAATTATGTGAATCCTCACCCTTATGTTGGAATGATATTTTATATGACATCACTCAGGTACTGAAGAGTAGAGTGGCTTCTAGCACGAGGGTAGCTGTTGGAGTTATTTACTTTATTTTCCTTATTTATTTTGGGTCGAGTCATGCTCTGGTCATGTAACACTAGGAACGTTTTGATTCATGTTTTGAGAGATACTTTAGGTACCCTGTTTTATTTTGCTATCGTTATTTGAACTATGTGGAGTTTTTGCTTTCATGCCTAATTGGTGATATGAATGAGTTATTTATGAGTCTTTATTATGTTCATTATGAATGAAAGTGAATCCGCTGCTACATGCTAAGTGAAATTGTATGAAAAACATGAATGCAATTTATGTGTTATTGAGCATGATAGATGTATGTGTGATGTTTGAATTATATGTGACACCCTAATTTGAGATGCATGTTATCTTACTCTGATTTTTGACGTATTATTCCGTGGGGTTTAGAAGGGTGTTACATTAGTGGTATCAGAGTCTGGTCAGTCAGTTGACCAAGTTGTTAATGCGTTTATTCCCTTTTATATTTGATATGTGTGTGTAACATTATTGGTATTGTTTGTTCTAGTGAGAATTTGTTGTTGGAAACTCTCAGAATAATGGTTGTAGGTAGGAATGACGAAGCAATTGCTGAAGCTTTGACAATGGTAGCTGGAGCGATTGGGCAGAATCAGCAAGGCAACGTGAATGCTGGGAATAACAATAATGATGAGTTTCGTGCTTTGGGGAAGTTTAAGAGGAACAATCTACCAATCTTCAAGGGAACATATGAACCTGATAAGGCACAAGTATGGCTGAAAGCAATTGAGAAGATATTTTGGGTCATGAACTATTCAGATGCACATAGAATGCAGTTTGGCACTCATATGCTTGAAGAGGAAGTTGAGGGCTGGTGGGATAATACTCGTCAGAGGTTTGAAGAAGAGGAAGTTGAGGTTACTTAGGATGTTTTCAGAGAAGCGTTTATGGAGAAGTATTTTCCAGAAGATGTGCATGGGAAGAAGGAAATTGAGTTCCTTGAGCTGAAGCAGGGTAACTCAATTGTTTCCGAGTATGCAGCAAGATTTGAGGAGTTGATTAAGTTTTGTCCTCATTATAACACTGCTAATGCTGAGAGATCCAAATGTCTTAAGTTTGTGAATGGTTTGAGGCCTGAGATTAAGCAAGCCATTGGTTATCAGAAGATTAGGCGGTTTTCTGAGTTGGTTAACAAGAGTAGGATCTATGATGAAGATAGTAGAGCTCGGTCTACTCACTACATGAGTTTAAATGGGAAGAAGGGAAATAACACATTCAGAGGGAAGCCGTATGTGACTCCTACTGATAAAGGGAAACAGAAAGCTAGTTATGATAAGAAGCTGAATGGGGGAGGAGCTTCTACTCCGGTTAAGTGCTATAAGTGTGGTGTTGAAGGACATCGTGCCCCAGAGTGCACACGTGCTGAACTGAAATGTTTCAAGTGTGGCAAGCCAGGCCACAAGGCTTTTGAGTGCAAGATTTGTGCGGATGTGACTTGCTACAACTGTGGTGAGCAAGGGCACATTAGTACCAAGTGTGATAAACCGAAGAAGGCTTCAGCTAAAGGGAAGGTGTTTTCTCTATCAGGATCTGAGACTGCTAGTGAAGATCGATTGATCAGAGGTATGTGTTTCATTAATGGTACACCTTTGATTGTTATAATTGATACTGGAGCTACACATTCTTTTATTGCTTTGGATTGTGTTAAGAGATTAAATCTTGAGTTGTCTATTATGAATGGAGGTATGGTTATTGATACTCCTGCTATGGGTTCAGTGACTACTCCATATGTGTGCTTGAATTGCCCGTTGAGTATTTTTGGTAAGGATTTTGGAGTTGATTTAGTGTGTCTACACTTAGATCAACTTGATGTTATCCTTGGCATGACCTGGTTGGAGTTCAACCATGTTTATATCAACTGTTTTGATAAGATGATTATTTTTCTTGAACCTGAGAATGAAGGAGACTTGTTTAAGTCTGCTAAGCAAGTGAACGAGTCAGTGCAGGATTGTGTTGAGATGTTTATGTTGATGGCAACTTTAAGTATTAGTGAAGGTGGAGAAGTTGGTGTTTTGCCAATTGTTTGTGATTTTCCGGAAGTTTTTCCTGATGAGATAAGTGATTTACCGCCGAAATGTGAAGTGGAGTTTGTGATTGACTTAGTTCTTGGAACAAATCCGATATCGATAGCTCCATATCGTATGTCCGCATCAGAATTGAAATAGTTAAAGAGTCAACTCAAAGATCTGCTCGAGAAGAGATTCATTCATCCGAGTGTGTCATCGTGGGGTGCACCAGTTTTGTTGGTTAAGAAGAAAGAAGGTTCTATGAGGCTTTCTGTTGACTATAGACAATTGAACAAGGTGACTATTAAGAATAAGTATCCACTTCCGAGGATTGATGATCTGATGGATCAGTTGGTTGATGCAAGTGTATTCAGTAAGATAAATTTGAGGTCTGGGTAGCATCAGATTCGTGTGAAGGCTGAAGATATTCAGAAGACTGCTTTCAGAACCAGGTATGGTCATTATGAGTATTCTGTGATGTCGTTTGGTGTGACTAATGCACCGGGTGTATTTATGGAGTACATGAATAGGATTTTCCATCCGTATTTGAACAAGTTTTTGGTTGTATTCATTGATGATATTTTTATCTATTCGAAGAGTGAAGGGGATCAAGCTGGGCATTTGAAAATTGTGTTATCATTGTTGAAAGAGAAACAACTGTATGCTAAACTTTCTAAGTGCGAGTCTTGGTTGAAGGAAGTGAGTTTCCTTGGCCATGTGATTTCGGATAGAGGTATTGCAGTTGATCCGTCGAAGGTTGAAGTTGTATCACAGTGGGAAGCGCCGAAATCAATTTTTGAGATTAAAAGTTTTCTTGGTTTGGCAGGTTATTATCAGAAATTCATTGAAGGATTTGCCAAGTTAGCCTTGTCATTGACGCAGTTGACTAGGAAGGGTCAAGCTTTTGTTTGGGATGCAAAGTGTGAAGAAAGTTTTCAAGAGCTTAAGAGAAGGTTGGCGATAACTCCTGTTTTGATTTTTCCTAATCTGGCAGAACCGTTTGTTGTATATTGTGATGCTTCGTTGATGGGATTGGGAGGTGTGTTGATGTAACATCAAGAAGTTGTAGCTTATGCTTAAAGGCAACTTAAAATGCATGAGAGGAATTTTTCGATGCATGACTTAGAGTTGGCTGCTGTTGAGTTTGTATTGAAGCTTTGGAGGCATTATTTGTTCGGATCGAGATTTGAAGTGTTTAGTGATCATAAGAGCTTGAAATATCTCTTTGATCAGAAAGAGTTGAATTCGAGGCAGAGGAAATGGTTGGAACTTCTGAAAGATTATGATTTTGGTTTGAATTATCATCTGGGTAAAGCAAACGTGGTAGCTGATACATTAAGTAGGAAATCTTTGCATATGTCAATGATGATGGTAAGAGAGTTAGAAGTGATTGAGCAATTTCGAGATACGAGTTTGATTTGTGAAGAGACTTCTCATGGAGTTAAGCTTGGTATGCTGAAGCTTACTAGTGGTATTCTTGATGAGATTTGGGAAGGTTAGAAATCTGCTTTGAGTTTGGTAGATCGATTGACTTTGATCAATCAAGGTCGAGGTGGTGATTTTTGGATTGATGAAAATGGTATTATGAGATGCTGTGATAGAGTTTGTGTTCCGGATATAGCTGAGCTGAAAAAGAGTATTCTTGAGGAAGGGCATCGTAGTGCATTGAGTATTCATCCGGGTGCTACTAAGATGTATCAGGATCTGAGGAAAATATTTTAGTGGCCTAGTATGAAGAAAGAAATTGCAGAGTTTGTGCATTCTTGTTTGACTTGTCAGAAGTCGAAGATCGAACATCATAAACTGTCGGGTTTGATGCAACCGTTATCTATTCCTGAGTGGAAATGGGATAGTATATCGATGGATTTTGTGTCTGGTTTACCCAGAACACCGAGTAATTGTGAGGCTATTTGGGTCATTGTGGATAGATTGACGAAATTTACTCATTTTATTCCAATGAGAATGGATTACCCATTGGAGAAGTTAACAAAGCTGTATATTGAGAGGATTGTCAGTTTGCATGGTATTTCGTCTAGCATTGTGGTAGATAGAGATTTGAGGTTTACTTCGAGATTTTGGGAATGTTTGCAAAATGCTTTGGGTAGGAAGTTGCGGTTGAGTTCTACTTATCATCCGCAGACAGATGGTCAGACGGAGAGGATGATTCAGTCACTTGAGAATCTTTTGAGAGCTTGTGGGTTGGAAAAAGGAGGTGCTTGGGATAACTACTTGCCTTTAATTGCGTTTTCTTACAACAAAAGTTTTCATTTGAGTATTGGAATGACACCGTTTGAAGCCTTGTATGTTAGGAGGTGTAGGACGCCATTGTGTTGGTATGAGTTGGAAGAGAGTGTTGTGGTTGGATCTGAGATAGTCCAGTAGACTACTGATAAGATTAAGATGATTCAGGAGAAGATGAAGATTTCTCAGAGTCGTCAGAAGAGTTATCATGACAAGAGGAGTAAAGCACTTGAATTTCAGGAAGGAGATCATATGTTTCTTAGAGTGTCTCCGGTAACTGGTGTTGGCCGGGCATTGAAGTCGCGTAAGTTAACGCCACGTTTTATCAGTCCATACCAGATTTTATAGAGAATAGGAGAGGTGGCCTATCCGGTTGCTTTGCCACCGTCGCTTGCTAATCTCCATGATGTGTTCCATGTATCTCAGTTGAGGAAATACATTGCGGATCCGTCTCATGTAGTCCAAGTAGATGATGTGCAGGTGAGAGATAACCTGACTGTGGAGACATCACCTATGCGGATAGAGGGTCGGGAGTTGAAGCAACTTCGAGGTAAAGAGATTGCCTTGGTGAAGGTAGCTTGGGGAGGACCAGCAGGTGGAAACGTGACTTGGGAGCTTGAGAGTCAGATGAGAGAGTCGTATCCTGGTCTGTTCGTTTGAGGTAATTTTCGAGGGTGAAAATCTTTTAAGTGGGGGAGGGTTGTAACACCCCAATTTTAGTATATATATATATATATATATATATATATATATATATATATATATATATATATATATATATATATATATATATATATATACACATATTATATTAATTAATTAATTGTGTGATTTTGTGCGTAATTGATTTATTTGGATTATTTTATTTGGTGGAAATGATATAGAAATAATAGAAATAAGATAATTGGGCCTATTGGATGAAAATGTGAAGAGTAAAGATGGGGTATGATTAGTAAACCCATTAGTTACTAGAATTAGTTGTTGTAAGAGTTTTATATATAAAAAGAAAAATAGGGTTAATGAGGGAAAAAGAAGAAAAGCAGTTATCATGGAGAAACGGAAAAAGGGGAAAAGAGGAGAAGAAAATCTAAGGAGGAAACTCAAGAGTTCATCAATAAACCAAGATAAGGGTGGGTCTTTCCATGATTATGGGATTGTATGATAGTGTATGATGGGTAGGAGCATATTTAGGATAAAAATCCCTAATTTCCATGGTGGTTATTATATGATGATTACATGATGAATTTGTGTGCCTAATATGTGTGTATTCTTTTCTTTTTAAGAATTGAACCTATATCCATCAATTTCAAAGGTTTTAGGCATAATCTTAAAACAATGATTAGATGGTTTAATTGTGTTAAAATTGTAAATTTACTTGAGATAATTACAGTATTGGCTGAGTTGTAATTTTCTAAGAGTTTGGGTTTTTAAGGAATCGAAATCGGAGGTTCGGAAGACCTCCAACGGTGAAAAACGCAGAAAATTCTGCATGCTTTCCATCACGATTGTTCATGTTTTCGGTCGAAATCGTTTTGGTCATAACGTTTGATCCGTAAGTCCGTTTTGGTCCCCGTTCGAAGCGTCGGAAAGATAATGAATAGAGTTATAATATAGTACAAATAAGAGAATTAGTTGCCCAATATTTTTATGTCTAATATGTTTGGGAAGTCAATTGTGTATATGTTCTATTAATGAATTGTTGCACTGTTTGCTGCCGGTTGTGAAATTATTTGTGGAAAATTTACTGAATACTTGTGGGTGTGCTTGTATAAGTGTATTTTGGTGCGTGACAACATGAAAAATATGATAGTTATTGCTCGTTGTAATGATAATACAGTCGTGATTGTATTGTAAAGTATGTTGTATACTATTTGAAAGTGAATTGTGTGTGGATGATTCATAAATATGTGCAAGTATGTGTAATTGTGTGGTAATTCAATTACGGTGAATTATTGAAGATATGCATGGATGTTAAGATTGAGGGATGATCTTAATTGCATATGGTTGTTGAACTTGCACATGCATCATTGTAGTCAAGAGGCAATGCTTGTTAGTTTCGTGGGGACTAGTGATTTGTCCCAAACTTAGAGAGGGGTTTGAAGCTTAGAGGATGGGCTTTTGTGTGTTATAAGTCTAGGGGACAGACCCGATTTAATCTAAAAACTGAAAAATAATAACAGTGATTGGTACCATATGCATGAGTATTGCATTTGAGTCTTGTATTGAGTCATATTTTATCTATGATTGCAACATGAGATTATGTGCACTATGTGAATTTGACGAATTGGTGAAATTGTGGATTTGTGAGTATGTACTTATGAATAGTATGGTTACATGAGTGATGCTATGTTTATAAAGCATTTGAAGTGTGAGAATAATTATGTTATGCATGTATGTTATGCATTATATATTATTATATGATTTCGACAATTATGTGAATTCTCACCCTTCTGTTGGAATGATGTTTTATACGACATCGCTCAGGTACTGAAGAGTAGAGTGGCTTCTAGCACAAGGGTAGCTGTTGAAGTTATTTACTTTATTTTCCTTATTTATTTTGGGTCGAGTCATGCTCTGGTCATGTAACACTGGGAACATTTTGATTCATGTTTTGAGAGATACTTTATGTACTCTATTTTATTTTGTTATCGTTATTTGAACTATGTGGAGTTTTGGCTTTCATGCCTAAGTGGTGATATGAATGAGTTATTTATGAGACTATTTATTATGTTCATTATGAATGAAAGTGAATCCGCTGCTACATGCTATGTGAAACTGTATGAAAAGCATGAATGCAATTTATGCGTTATCGAGCATGACAGGTGTATGTCTGATGTTTCAATTATATGTGACACCCTTATTTGAGATGCATGTTATCTTACTCTGATTTATGACGTATTATTCCGTGGGGTTTAGAAGGGTGTTACAACATCCATGAATCTCTGATACGTAGCACCAGCGTTATTGAGCCTAAAGGGCATGCCATTGTAGTAATAGTTACTATGATTGAACATGAATGCTATCTTGGCGCATCCACGAGAACCATATTAATCTAGTTGTATCTAGAATATGCATCCATGAAACTCAGTCTTTTGTAGCCCGAAGACCCATCGATCAGACAATATATATTAGGTAGAGGGTATAAATCCTTTGGGCATGCAACATTAAGGTTAGTGAAATTGACGCAAATGCACCATTTGTTTGATGCCTTCTTTACTAAGATCACATTAGCTAGCCAGGATGAGTATTTTAGCTCTGTTATGTAGTCGCCACTTGTTAGCTTTTGCACTTCCTCGTCAATATGTTCCGTTTTTTCCACGTCATTCTTGCGCTTCCTTTGAGATAATGATTTGACAATAGGATCAATGTTGAGATGATGGCACACCAATATGGTATCTATGTCTGAGATGTCCGAATAGATCGAGGCAAACAAGCCAATGTTTCTTTTGAGCATGGCGACCAAATCCTCCTTTTCAGATTCAGACATAGAGGTGCCCAGCTTGGTGGTACAAGAGGCCAATCTAGACCTCTTTCTAATCTTTTTTTTTGGAGTAATCCTTTCATTATCTACCCCCAACCTTGGGTCCCAACTTACTACATTGGCGTCACGTGTCTCTTGATGAGGGGCGACAAGTTCCCTCCTAATTTCCATGTTACTCTACAATCTCTTGTTCCACCTAACTACACTGGCCCCCTATCAATTAATGGGTATTTAAGACTTAAATGGAGCGTGGATAGGTTCACACCTAGTAAGTAGAGGGCAGGTATTCCCAGGATGGAGTTATAGGGATAAGGTGTCTACCACGAGATACTTTACTTTAATTGTCTTGGCACTCACCTTTTAGCCGAATATCACTTTAAGTGTTATGTGGCATGTTACACGTACATGTTTTACTAAAAGGACAACCAAACAACCATTGAATTCTTTAATGTTGTTGGGGCCCATTTGGAGTCTCTTGAAGGTGCTTAAGAAAAAGATGTCCATTAAGGTACCAGGGTCGATCAATACCCGCTTCACATCCCAATTATCGTACTAAACTGTGACGACCATGGGGTCATTGTTGTGAGGAAGATCACCAACACCGTCTTTATTCGAGAAGGTAATTCTGGATTCGCGTTCTTTCCCCTGGATTCAGGTAGATTCAACTGGTACGATGTTTGCTATAAAAACCTATCAGACGTATTTTCTCTGAGAGGAATTGGATTCTCCACCACCGGCTAAACCCCCGACGATGGTTTTGTTACTGATATTAGATATTTGCTTAAACATGCTCATGAGAAGATGGTGAAAGCTACAATGAATAACGATAAGTGTGCCCCAAACAAGTTTTACTGGGCGCCAATTGTACTTGCTAAAAAGTAAAATACATGACAACCCTACTGATTAAAGTATTAGAGGTTTTAATGTACGTCTATGGGTTGAGAGCTAGCTCGCGTAAGGGGTGAAAAGCTCTGTATATGTGGTTTTTTCTATGATATTCAGATTAATTATCCTTCGCAACTCTATAAATGAAATGTTTATAGCAGTCCTAGGCATGGATCCTAGGTCATTTGGAAATTAATAACAACTGCTACTGAGAAGATGCAGAAATGAACGATTAATCCATCGCTATTTCCGAGAACGTGGTCAAATGACCCCTTTTTATTGTTATAGAATGAGGACACATCATTTCTTCACCTTCCCATATCGCGCGACCATTCCCATTTGGAGGCGACATGTTCAATGGAAATGGAGGCACATCTAGTAAACAGACGTTCAGACTAGTAAATAGACTATTAGGAGGTGGTATGGACTCAACTAAGGTACTTTATATCTGTCTCGCCTCTTATTATCTTTTATAGTTTATAAATAAAACCATTGATTTTTTTAATGGTGATAAAAACTTAAAATGCTATAATTTTTATGATTGATCAATTTATTTTTAATAAAGTTGCAGTTTGTTAAATATGTAATTCATTGTTTTAGAAATATTAGATTTGGTTTAGAAAGATCAGATTTGATTTAGAAAAATTAAATTAGATATTTTTGGGCTTTTATAGTTTGGGCTTTAGCTTGAGATGCAAGTTAACCAAAATCTATAAGTAGGGATGAACGCTTATCATTGTAATCATCAAGTTTGATAATCACGGTTTTGCAGTTGCAAAGTGATAATAAAATTTCACAGTTGTGGGCAGAGAGTTACTCTGCAGTTCATACTTATCTTCTTTAAACGCGTTCTTATTTTGTTCATTGTCATTACATAATAATCTTGAGATCAAGATTGAGAAGAATTCACCATAGACCGTGGTTGAATTCCAACATCTGGTATCTAGAGCTCCGGTTTTGATTCAAGGGAAGAACAACTATGATGGCGATGAATCACCCGAACGGTCACTTTCCAGCAAATCTTCCAATTCTCAAGAAAGATAATCATGAGAATTAGTGCAAGCAGATTAAGGTGGTTTTCTGTTATCAAGATTTTAGGATATTGTGAAGGAAGGAGTAGCACCGCTTGCAGAGAACGTGACTGATCAAGAAAAGGCTGCACACAAAGAATTGAAGAAGAAAGATTGTAAAGCTCTCTTTATAATCCACCGATGTGTTGATCCAGATAACTTTGAAAAGGTTAGTGATGTAGAATCAGCAAAAGAAGCTTGGGAGATTCTTGAAAAATAATTTGGATGCGCATAGAAGTTGAAAGAGGTGAGGTTACAAAATCACAAAAGGACTTATGAATTGCTTCAGATGGCAGACAATGAAAGGATTTCTTCGCCAGAGTTACAAAGCTGGTGAACCAAATCAAGGTATGTGGAGAAATGTTGACATCAAGATCATTTGTGTCAAAGATCTTGAGGTTATTGGCTCCAAAATTCGACCACGTGGTAGTAGCCATAGAAGAGTCGAAAGACTTGTCAGTATTGACGAAGGAAGAGCTTCAAGGGACTCTTGAGTCTCATGAACAAAGGATGGATAAAAGAGTTGTAGGAAAGTCGAAGAGTGATATGGATTTGCAGGCGCAGTCAGAAAAAGAAAAGAAAGGAAAAGGAAGCTGGAATGGAAACAAAGGTAGATGAGGCTACAACAATTCGACTGGTCGAAACCAGCAGGAAAGAAACTGGTTGAATCATAGAAAACCCTGGAACCAAGGCAACCAAAGAGGTGGTGTTGCAGGTAAAGGAAGAGGTGGTGGTCGAAATCCTGACAAAAATCACATTCAATGTTTCAATTGTCAGAAGTATGGTCACTATTTTAGTGATTGTCCAGAAAAGAAGAAGTATCAAGAAACGGATACAAAGCTTGTAAAACATGAAGAAGAAGAGATGTTGCTAATGGTCACAACAAGAGATGAAGAGAGATTCCATGATCAGTGGTACTTGGACTCAGGATGCTTATCACACATGACTGGAATGAAAGATTGGATTGTCAACATGAAGCCCTCGTCGAAGAACACCGTGAAGTTTGCAAATGACAGCACTCTAGCAGCTGAAGGTGTTGGTGATGTTCAGATCGTGGGGAAGGATGGAAAGAAATAAAAAATTTCCATTGTGTTATACATACCAGTCATGAAAAGTAACCTGCTCAGTATAGGAAAATTTTTCAAAAAGAACTATAAGGTAGTTGTCGAAGACAAGATGATGAGAGTTCTCGACTCAGGTGGTAGGTTAATCTTGAAGGCTCCAATGTCCCAGAATAGAACCTTCAAGATTAAACTCAATGTGATGGAGCACAAGTGCCTAGCAACTGCAGCCAACAGAGATGAGTGGTTATGGCATTTTCGACTAGGCCATCTCAACTTCAATGACATCAGAGAGCTAAAGAGAAGAAATATGGCTTTAGGATTACCTGAAATCGACATTCCAAGTGAAGTCTATGAAGAATGTGTTCAGTCGAAACAACACAAGAATAGCTTCAGCAAGGATGCAGGAAGGAAGTCGAAGGCAATTCTGGAAGTCATATACTCTAATGTATATGGTCCAATCCAAGTGGATTCGATTGTAGGCAACAGATACTTTGTCACGTTCATAGATGATTTCAGTCAAAAACTATGGACTTACCTGATCAAGAAGAAAAGTAAAGTGATCGAGGTATTTACCATATTCAAATCTATGGTCGAAAGACAGAGTGGTCGAAAGGTAAAAATTCTGAGGACTGATGGTGGTGGAGAGTATGTGTCGAAAGAGTTCGATGCATTATGTGAAAAAGAAGGGATTCTGCATGAGGTGGTGCCACCCTACACTCCATAGCAAAATGGAATTGCAGAAAGAAAGAACAAAACCTTCATGAACATGGTGAGAAGTAGGTTGAATGGAAAACATCTACCCAAAGAATTATAGGGAGAAGCAGTTTCGACAACAACATATATATTAAACAGATGTCCGACGAAGAAGCTTGAAGGAATCACACCAAAAGAATGCTGGTCTGGTGTTAAGCCTAGCCTAAGTCATTTGAAGATGTTTGGATATATAACACATAGACATGTTCCAAATCAGTTGAGAAGGAAGCTTGATGACAAGTCGAATCAGATAATCTTGATAGGATATCATTCGACTAAAGGTTACAAGCTGTTCAACCTAGTGAATAAGCATGTAGTGATCAGCAGTGGCGTGATCATAGATGGGCTTAAAGAATGGGATTGGACTGAGATTGTCAAGAAGGATTCAGTGAGAATCTCTTGTGAAGAACCAGCCACTGAAGTCGAAAGAGAAGTTCGACAAGAACAAGTCAGAGATGAAGCAGGCCCAAGCATACCTCGACGAACAAGACACATTCCTGAAAAGTTGCAAGAATGTGTGATTACATCAGATGATGAGGTCGATGAAGAGGGTGAGCTGGTACATTATTCTTTGATGTCAAACCAGTCAATGCAGCTGAGGCATTGAAAGATTCAAAATGGGTGAAAGCAATGAATAAAGAGTTAGACTACATCGAAGTCAACAACACCTGGTCACTTGTCGAATTGCCTCAAGGCAAGAAGGCAATTGATGTGAAGTGGGTTTATAAGGTGAAGGTGAATCCTAAAGGAGAAAGGATTTCTTTAGAAGGAAGGAATCGACTTCGACGAATATTTTGCACCTGTTGGAATGATCGAAACAATCAGGTTGGTTGTTGGTCTAGTAAATATGAACAATTGACACACATGTCAGATGGATGTGAAATGTGCATTCCTGAATGGTCCCTTAGACGAAGAAGTTTATGTTGCACAACCAGCTGAGTTTGTGAAACAAGGCGAAGAAAGGAAGGTGTACAGGCTGCATAAAGCCCCGTATGGACTTAAGCAAGCTCTAAGAGCTTGGAATAAGAAGATTGGCAAAGTTCTAAAGGAGAAGGAATTTGTGAAGCGCACAACTGAGCTTGGAGTATATGTAAGAAGAAGCAATGGTGAATTGCTTATACTATGTCTCTATGTCGACGACCTGTTGATAACAGGAAGTTGTAAGAAGGAGATCGAAGATTTCAAGCGTGACTTAAGTGAGGAGTTTGAAATGTCAAACTTCGGAAATCTCTCATATTTCCTTGGCATCAAATTTTACAAGACTGGTAGAGGTTTGATGATGCACCAAAGAAGACATGTAGGCGAAATACTCAAGAGATTTAAGATGCAAGATTGTAACCCAACTTCGACTCCAACTGAGACCAGATTGTAACTATCGAAGGATTCAGATGAAGTTGATGCCGACCTAACCCAATATAGAAGACTTAGTGGGTCACTTCGATACCTTTGTCTCACAAGGCCTGACTTAGCATACATTGTGAGTATGGTAAGTAATTTCATGCAGAAGCCAAAGGTATCATACATAGCAGCAACGTAGAGGATACCGAGGTATCTAAAAGGGACTCTCGACTAGGGCATTTTGTTTCCTGCAGCTGATGAAGGAAAATAAGCAAGTTAGTGGGATACACCGACTCTAGTTGGTGTATGAGGATAGAAAATCCACAGCTGACTATGTGTTTATGTTAGGTGGTGCACCAGTTGCTTGGAGTTCGAGAAAGGAACTAGTAGTGGCATTGTCGTCATGCGAAGCAGAGTACATAGTTGCTTCTCTTTGTGCATGTCAAGCAACATGGATGGTGAACCTGGTTGAAGAGATCACAGGGAAGAATCATGGAGCAATTACCATGAAGATTGATAGCATATAAGCTATCAACCTAACGAAGAATCCAATAACACACGGTCGAAGCAAGCACATCGAAACGAGGTTCCATTATCTTCGAGAACAGGTAGCTGAAGGGAAGATGAACTTGAAACACTGCAGAACTGAGAATCAGATTGCAGACATCATGACAAAGGAGTGCCAGTTGAAGTGTAAATATGTAATTAATTGTTTTAGAAAGATTAGATTTGATTTGATTTAGAAAGATCATATTTGATTTATAAAGATTATATTAGATATTTTTGGCCTTTTATAGTTTGAGCTTTAGTTTAAGATGCAAGTTAACCAAAATTTATAAATAGAGAGGAACCCTTATCATTGTAATCATCAAGTTTGATAATCACGGTTTTGCAGATGTAAAGTGATAATAAAATTTCACAGTCGTTGGAGAGTTACTCTACAGTTCATAGTCATATTCTTTAAACATGTTTTTGTTTTGTTCATTGTCATTACATAACAATCTTGAGATCAAGATTGAAAAGAATTCACTCTAGATCGTGGTTGAATTCCTTACAGATAATTTGTATGAATACTTACATAAAATACATAAATATAATTATTAATGTCCACACAAATATGAACTTAGGTTTAGAGATTTTTTAAACCAAAAATATACAAATGATTAGTATAATATCATGCTCAAACTCTACTCATTATCCTTTTCCTAATGCATTAAAAAAGTGAATTATAATTGGTTGATAATATATAAAATTTATATTAAAAAGAATAATTATAAAAAAATGAAAAGAAAAAAACGTAACCCACTATTTTGGTGAATTTTCCACGCACCCATTAAGGCTTTTCCATTTTTTTGTCGCTTGCATGTTTGAATCCTTTGCGTAACTTTACCTAAATTAAACTCCAAAAGATGTTTCATATTCCCAATCTCTCTTCCCATTTTCCAAATTAAAGTTAATAAAGCAAGTCGTTGCAAATCGTAGATTTTCAAGTCTTTTTTAACTATCAATTTCTAGAATGTGCAATAGACTTTTATTACGATATTTTTATCATATCATGTATTTTTATGTAAACAATAAAAATATAATATTATAATTTTATTCTTTTATGTTTTTAATATACCTTTTTATTAAATAATTCAGATATATTTTATGCACAACTGTAAAAATTATTTTTTTAACCAATAGAATTGTCTTCAAATTCAATTTTTATTTTGGAATATTTGAAAAGATGTAAACTTAGAATGATTAAGACGTATCTCTGATCAAATGAAAAACAATTAGTTTTAACTAGCCGATTTTACTATTTTTCATATTTTTTTCTCACGTTCGCTTCATTCAAATCAGATTCTAAGTTATAAATAGTGATACTTCTATTACTTTTTTCTCATACTAGATTTCACATTGTTAAAGCTCTCTCATCTCTCTCATGTTTATTTCTTTTAAAAAAATTCTTTTTTATTTTCAAGTGAATTTGTCTACGTTATCAAAGATTGATTTTTGTTAAAAATTGTGATTTTAACACTATCATCAAGTGGTTTTAACGATATTAGAGAGTGTATTTTCAAAACTATACCTACCGTACAAGTAGTTATCATACTGTTGAATTGAACTGTTTTATTTTGAAGACGTCGTGGTAGTTAGACTGTTTAAAGAGAACGAACTATTCTGCAACTCATCTCAATAACTTTTGTGATTATTTTCAAAACCCTCAAAACAACACTTTTGATTAAATTGAAAAAAAACTTTTATCATTTTAATTTTTTTTTAATCTCTTCCAAATATTTTTTTAATAAAAAATCTATATATTTTGCAATCGAGATATTTTCAGGTTTTGAAAATAAGTCAAAAATCTCATTCGCAAGCAAAAGCCTAATTTTCTGCCATGAACCAATGACAAAAAAAAATAAAAATCAATGAAATAGTTTGAAAAGTTGGGTCACTATTTATCACTACCTTTGACTTTATAAATATAAATAACAAGACTAATCCTCCATATGTCACCAAAATTTTAGTTGTATTTGTATTTTGTATATGACTTGTTTTTATGCAGTCTCATAACGAACTTGACCAAAAATATAATTATATTTAATTTAGATGTTTACTTATGATCATGTTAATTAAAATAGGTAGACACAACAATTGCTAAGATATTTGTGAAGAAAAGAAAAAGTCTTCCTCCAAAAATTAAGGAGAACAAAATTATTAAAATAATATTAAAATTTTTATTTATTAAATTTATGAATAATTAATATATCTTATTTATATAGTGTTCAAATACGTTAGTTATTTAATATATTTAATTTTTATAATAAATAAAGATATAGTGTACTTGTAGACATTGGGTGAATAAAATTTTTCTAACATGGTAGCATAGCATGAGTTCTTTTTTAGGCAGGTAGCATGAAACTTCATTCTAGTGGAACTTCAAAAAGGAAATGAAATACATTTGGGTCCACATAATATATCCGAAGATGTATGTTGAGACATTCAAAAACATTTTATTACTTTATTTACTCA
Organism: Lathyrus tuberosus; assembly: GCA_022829125.1. NCBI lineage: Eukaryota > Viridiplantae > Streptophyta > Magnoliopsida > Fabales > Fabaceae > Lathyrus > Lathyrus tuberosus. Next base: position 4,951,134 of record JALAZF010000289.1, on the reverse strand, counting down.
AACATTTTGGTCCTTTGGGATCCAACTTTAATTCTATAGATAAAGTTTTTACCTTTTTAAGTGTGATTAGGATGTCGATAGGTGAATGGTCAATATCCTAATCACATTGATTTTAACTCAATTATTTAAGAAATTAATCGGTTGTTAACTTATTTATTTTTTAAATTCTCATGTTAGGAAATAAGTTAATAAAATTGTTCATGCTCTAACAAGGGTAACTTGATTTTAGATTAATTTTCACAATTTTATCGACATTTTAATGTATCCAAACTCTTATTATTAATGAAATAATTTAAGTTTTTTTCTATAAAAAAAATATAACTGATCTATAATATAAACCAACTACAACTATTTGAAAATGATAATAAAGAAAACATACCAATATTAATTATTCATGAATGGAGAAAACACATCTTAAGAAAGCTTCCAACACTTGATTGGCTTCTCTTCAAAATTCTTTTTCTCTTCTTCTTGTAAGGGTTCTTTGTTTTGAAGAAGTTAATTAGTATCCTTAATCTTTGGCTTAATTAAGACAGAAAGAGGGAAAACACTATCTAAATGCTTTGGAATTCTTGACGTATGCCTTTTGTACCTGAATATTAACTAAAAAATTAAATTGATACTCTCAACAGAATGTAACACAAGTAATTGCCTAGTTAGTACCTTACTTGCACTATAATTTTTTTCTCAATTGTGGATAGATTTATAGGAATAAAATACAAATTCCATCACATAGGAATAATCTTGGATCAACTCAATAATTATTTGTTAAAAGATTCAAATATCATCTCCTCATCCTCTAGAATTAATAGTCACTCCTCAAAAACTCAAAATAAGTATTTCATTTGTTAAGTATTTTTTAGTAACAAAAGAGGAGCAAAAGTTAGAAAAAATAAGAGTTGATATCTCAACTAAGTTGAGAACTCAAACTTATCATCTAATCTCACAACTTTAGTATTCGTTAAATGATAAAAATAAAAGGTATTGTTTGAGGGACTAGGCCAAAACTTAATGATAAAGAACAACGACCACATTAAGACTTTGTCGATAAAACATATTGCCACTGAATTATATACGGGAGAAAGAAAAAAGTACAATGTGTAAAAAATAATTAGAATTTTTTTTTAGGTAGACTAAATCTATTTATAGTAAAAATATATGTAATATTATGAGGAATGATGTTCATAAGAATTCAAAGTAAACATTAGATTTTGTTGAGATTCCATAGGCTTGGCTTGAAAGCGTTTTCCCAAGTTTCTCAACAGAATCGTGGGATTGGGAAGACTAACACTGCCTTGAATCATAGAGATAAATGATTTCTCTCCTTGAGTGACATCCCTTGACCTGTTATTTCTTAAACACCTCATAAATCACGTGTGGTGAGTGGGACAAATCATAGATGTTGGATTCAAACCCTGCGCTTCAGGCGACCATTTTATTTCAGGGCCTTAAGTCCATTTCGGATGACTAGCCCATTTCAGACGACTAAGCTCATTTTGGACGTTCTAAGTCCATTTCGAGCACTCACTTAGCCTTCCTGCACCTAGTTTGTTTCTGCCATGGGCTATTTATCATGGATAATCCTTTTTTCAGCCCAAATAAATGATCTCAGTCCAAATATGCTTGATGATCAAGGTTATTACACTAGAGTTGATCATAGGGTGTTGAAGATTTTGCATAGTGGAGTGATCATGATTAAAAAGTATAAACTATGTGGCTTATATATTATAGAAGGTTCCAATATTGTTAACCATTCATCATCAACAATGAAGACTTTCATGACAAAAATAAGCTTTTGGATTTGAGGAAAATGCATGGTAGATGTCTGGAGGTTGTTTCAGGGCACTTTAAGGAGTTTTGAAAGAGACGAGCGATAAAAACACATTTGATTGTTGAGTTGTCATTGAGTTTCATGGGTAAGGATGATGCCAAATAAGCTTATCAGGTCGACAAATCTTCATTTACAAGAATAAACTTTCAAATACTTATGGATGTTTTGAGTTGGAAAATTGCTTACTACTTTGTTTTGAAGATCCTCAAGCCTTTTCCTATTGCGTAAATTAAGCCAATCTAACTTGATGTTAAGGCTGTGAATTATGTCTTCAATTATTATCCAAAAGCGTGAAGGGTTAAGAGTATGGGAAGTGGAATATGGGGGATCAAAGTTCATAATTTGCAGATGTATTACTTTTAGTGAGTCTCGTTAAGGGAGGAAGAGTAAAGACCTGTAGATCAATGTTTTAGGAACTATGGTGTAGAAAACTCAATTTGAGGTGGAGGTTCTTGTTATGTATATTAGTAATAGTGAGTGAACGATTACACGGGTCTCTAATTATCATTTAACTAATGATAACATAAGTAGGGAGATTGTACCATATCAAAGGTACGATCAAGCCGGCCTTGGGTGTTATGATTTGAATATGGTTGAAGGATTGCAAAACTCAGAAACAAAGACCTACAAGGAGGCATTCAAAAACATGTAGAGTCAAATATGGTTGAAGAACCATGCCTGTGGGTTTGTTAGATTACTTAAGAAGGAAAATGGGGTTGGAAGCAAGTGAATGCAAGTGGCAAGACAAAAGTTCAAGTGTGACTTGAACTTGATCAAAGTTGTTGAATGATGATTCAAATCAAAGAGAGAAACAAGGTGGTTGAATGGTAAATTGGCATCACCATAATTTAAAGTAAAGGTGAAAAATTGTAGAAGTATGTCTTAAAACTTTGAGTGATGAAAAAAATGAAAACATTTTTCAAGATTTCTAGAAATAAAAAAAGCTAAAAAAGTAGCAAGAATGTCAATAAAAGATATCAGAGCCACATGGGTCATCCACTAAAAAATAAACTCCAATCCATCAAACTTACTTTTTTATCGCCCCCGCGCGATCGAAAACTTTTTCACAAAATAACATTATTTTGTCTGTTCTATCGTGATACAAACAAACGCTCAAGCCTCAAATTGCAAGCATACAAGCAACATTTAACTGCTAGAACGAGATCTAAACATTCATTCAATAAAATTAACCAACCAATACGTAGTTTTCTATAAAGAACTACATAGTTTTGAATTCCTCATCACAATTGAGGATACTCAGAAGTAAGACCCGTAATCTTGTTAATCACCCTAATAAAAACCATTCTGCTACCCATTTTCTTTTCCTTTTTGAACTTTTAATTACTCAAATAAAACAAATGACATATGCTAACATTCTATTCGCAAATATAACTAAATGGTTCTCGTTGAGTACAACGGATATCAGGGGTGCTAATACCTTCCCCCCGCATAATCGACTCCCAAACCCGAATTTGGTTGCGATGACCATTTCCTTTTTCTCTTAAGGGTTTTATTGATATTTTCCCTTTCCTTTTGGAATAAATAAAGTTTGGTGGCGACTTTGTTATTTATCTCGAGCGTGCAAGTGCTCCAGATCATTTTTCGTGTCGCGACACTTAGTCCGGTATTAAAACTAAGATAGATTGAAGCTCAACCCAGTATTAAAAGCTTCATATGATCAAGATCAGCCCAATGTTAAAATCTCACGGGTTATTGGTTATCCCGTGTAAAACCAAGGTTTAAGGTTCGTGAGCTCAACCCGTGTAAAAGCTTCCAAGGTTTAGGAACTTGAAGACTAACCACTCCAAGGTCCTCGTTTGTGAAGAAAGGACTGGCCGCCTGGATTCACCATTTGAAATAGAAGACTCAAACTACCATATTCTGAAGTATTGTATTATTGGCTGAAGTACAACCATCATTTCCTTCTATAAGAGGGTTCATGAGACTTTCCTACTAAAAGCTCTCAACATTTATTGGATACTTTCAAGATCTATTCTTGGAAGAGATGAGTAGGTCGTTTTCTTGTTTGACCGAACCTCTATATATCATGGTGTTCATATCTTTCCCTTAACTCTTTTAAATTCCACATTTTATTTTCCGCTCTTTATTTTCCGTTGCTAAGTTTTCAAAAATGTTTTTGAACTCTGATTTTATTTTCCAAAGATTTTCAAAACTGAAATTCTGGCCTATGCAGACAGCAGATGTCCTAACACATGTCAAGACATTGTGCTACATAATCATCTAAACTCAGAGGCGCAACAACAGACTGATACTTTGAATATCAGAACTGTACCATCACAGACGTCACGACATCTGATCCAACATGTTTATCATGAACCCTAACAGAAAACGTAAATCTGCAGAATGATAAAGAACACAGTAATTGTTAACCCAGTTCGGTGCAACTCACCTACATCTGGGAGATACCAATCCAAGAAGAAGACTCCACTATCTGTAGATTGTTACAAAGTTAAACTCCCCCGTTTACAACTTCATACCTAACATCTACCCAATGAATATCTTTACCAAGGCTAAACTCAAACGTTTACAACCCTAATATGAGATACCCCACTCACTTCCCTTAATCACCAACTGTGATTTCTACATCATCCCTTTCAATACAGAAATCTGTCAAGCATACTTGACAAACAAGCTAACTCGGATTTGCTTAAAAGCTTCATCCAAGAACAATACACAATCCAATACCTCAAGGCTTATGTATCTGTACGACACCTATATCTACCACAGTGTATCAACTGATACAAAGGGATACTTACAACCAAGAGAGCCAACGACTCTTAAAACCCTAAACCCTTGTTTCTTACGCAAGAAAGCAAGGTTACAAAAGGCGTACAAAGACGTGTAAAAACCTAGGTCTAAGTCTTCTATTTATAGAGGCTTCTGCTTCCTTGGGCTTCAATCTTCAGTCCTTGATCCATGCTCCGATTGCTTCCTTAATTCTTGGACCAGACAAAATAGTATGCTGTATCAGTTTAAGATGTCAGGATATTCGTTAGGACATCATGTCTTCTACATGTTGGAACACTTCATTTTGCGCCTTGTTTTACCAAAAATTTGCTCAAATCTGCAGAGCCCTCAATCTCCCCCTTTTGACAAATTTTTGGTTAAAACTCCTTTGGTAGAAAAAGAAGGATCGGGTGTTTGGTAGATATGATTGGAACTCATCTGAGACTCTTTCTTACCCCTGAAAATTCCTAGTTGTATGTTGGTGTACATGAGGAAGAGTATATGACTCTCCCCCCTCAAACCAGTACTTGCCACGAAAGGATGAATCTTCCTCTTGAGGGGCATAAGAGAACTCACATGAATATCCAGAAAGAGCTTAAGAAAAAACAGTTGTATCATTTGTAACATAGAGTTCACAGGGAATGTAACTCAGATCACAAGACACAACCTGTTTCATAACTCAGATCATAAGGCATAAAGGGAAGGACTCTGATAAAATGTTAGAACATCCTCTCCATCATCCTTGCAAGACAACCACCAGAGATGTATGTTGAAAGACTCGCCCACACATCCTTTCTCCCCCTTTTTAGCCAAAAATTGATAAAAGAAGCCAATGCAGTTCCATATCCATATGTTACTTATCCAAACACGAATGAACGACATGATGAAACAACCCACACTCTGGATTACCTCAAATAGATGCACTCTTTAAATACCTAAACATTTTCTCAAGATAATCACGGTCCAAAGAAGTTACCGCTGAACAATTCAATGAGAAATAAATTTAGGTAGGTGAATTCAACATTAATAATTGTGCACTGCCCAACTAGGATAAGTCTGTTCAAACTTTTAAAAGTAACCGTCCAAAAAGGATCACTTGTAACAAAACACATGTTACTCATGCCTTCTCTTAGGAAGTACTCCCCACCGTCCAATATTCAGGTCTTAAATAATATCCTGAAATTTTATCAGTCTTGTTTAGTCCATCTGAATCACAGTTTCCATCCTTTTGATAAGTCCCAAGAAGAATCCTTTAAACTAGAAGACGAATAGAGCTGACCAAGATGTCAAGACATTTCTTCAAACATCTCCCAATTAGCATCCGGAGATTTCTGTATTGATCAATAATTTCACAATTTTGTGATCACAACCTGCAGAGAAAAATAAATTCCCCCAGACTCAATTAATGATTCTTAAGCATCCTATAAGAACCATTTCTCGTGCACTGCCAAGTCTCCCACAACTTGCAACAATAAAACAATGTCAAGACATCCTCCTTGACATCTCAGCTTGCTTGACGCACAAATGCAAACAGGAACTTCAACTGCATCCTCGCAGTAATTCATCTTAGATCAAGGGGCATCTCCCCTATCTAAGGTAACCAGTGCTCCTCCACAGAACACCTAAGCTAATGAATGGAAGACATAATACACATCTTTATGTCTCCAAGAGCGCACCCTCAGTTCAACTTACCAGCTGAACACAATCATCAACTCTCTTATTGCTTCCTCTGACAAGAAACAATAATCACTCACACATGATCACCATCATCCTACCCGTGAGGAAATGTATACCAACCATAACAAACTCTTGGCTTGAGATCAAAGTCCCATTGATCCCCCCCCATCCTGCAACCATCTACACACCACACGAACTCCTCATGAATTCTCATGTATAGACCTCCAGCTGCTTGAGGCACAAGCCAATTGAATCAGAATGCTTCACATTCCTTAAAGAGACGCACAGGGCCCCTTAGTTTGTTATAACGATGTCAGCTATCATATGCATGCTCCAGAACTTCACAGCTGCTAAACTAATCCACTACTAACATGACTTGCAGCTAGGGTCAACATCCCCTTCGCAAGATTTTCCACTGACCTTACCCAGTCAGCAATAGAGATAGACACCCCAAAAACCATGACAATCATTCCTTATCATTCTCCCGTATGATAACCTGGAATACTTCTGATTTTCTGGTGAATATCCACTTTTGAACGCATCAGAAACCAGACCTTCATGCAATCAACATATGATCCACACCAGTCTTCTCCACACTATCCTCCCAAGGCAGTTTTTCTACTTCATCATTCTCCCGTATGACAAGATAGATACTCCTTAGACATGATGTAGCCAACAAGTTCCTAGACCAGAACTTAAGAATCCTCCACCAAGGATAACCAACCCAAAGATGTTCTAACATCAGTTATGACATCTTCCACACATCACAGACACCACACACCATGGTTCTTGATATGCTCCACCACTGGACTTACTATCAGCATAGTAACCCACACTAAAGATTTTCACACAACACTGCACCACCAGCTTGAACAAAGAATACTACAGAAACCCAGAGAGAAATAAACTCTCATCCACCAAAAGAAGGTATGCTTCCATTCTCAACCCAGAACTTCTGCCACAAGCTCCCAGAGAACCAGAACCTCCTTACAATTTCAACTAACTACTTTCTCTACAAGAGAAATCAGTTTCAAGCATCCATAACTTACATTCTCCTGTAGATCACCTAATCTTAAGCTGATGTTCCACATCACCAGCTGAGACCTCTGATGTTAAGCTAGATGTCATAACATTTTGATATGACATCCAACTGTTGTATTTAGCTCCTCCTTCTGCCACTTAGAAGAACCTTCTCCCTTTGCAGAACAAGAGTTCCATGCTCTCATAGACTTGATTCAACAACCAAGTTTGAGTAGACAACCTACATCCTGCTTTAAAACTCCAAAGACTTCACACCTGCCACGTCTGAATCTTCAGAAAATAAGTAGTCCAAGACTACCCCATAGCCATACCAAAGAATACCACTTTCCTCAGTAGAGTCGTCATTAGAAAGCCAGAGATAACTGCCACTTATCCCTGACTTTGACAAACAGAGTAAGATCCATGCTCCAAAGTACCTAGATCAGAAATAAACTGATCCAAGTTGTAACCATCAAGATTATGATGTTTTCATCTTCATCTTCAATAGCATCAAAGTCTAGACTAGTTTCTTGCCAGGAAACTCTCTAGAGAACACATGCTTCTGTCACACCCGACTAAAGCCACTTCTTAGGTCACCACTTAGGACTAAAATGGATGCTAAAGCGTATGCAGTACCCCTCCTATGATTCCGCACAAACTCTGATGATGAGATATTCCAACATCTTGTTGAACATCAACAATCTTGACTTTCAAGGATAATCAATTAAATACTTGTGGATTCCACAAATAGCAATTGATCTTAAATCCTTGTCCAATAACCCTTATTCACTGCTGTAGCTGAGCTCCACCAGATCATGTCATGAACACTTATAAAGTATTCAATCATTTTGCAAGTGTCTTCTTCAAAGGACAATGTTGAGATACCAAGGCAGCCACCCTTGAATCAAGTAACTAAGACTTTCTCTAAACAAATCTTATTTACCTCAATAATTCTTTAATCAGATTGGATCCACTCTTAGGGTCAAAAGAGATGAATCCTTCCTTGCTGTTTTTGGATGGTGAAAATAAATCACCTTCACTTTCTTCAGATTGTGTTTTAAAGAAACACCTTCCAGTTAGAAGAGTAACTAGAAGACTCCAGATACACGATATAGATGCCTTTATGAGGGGACTTGAGAGAATTCTCAAGTATCTTTGACAACCTAGCCGACCAATAGTTTATCAAACTCCTAGAGCAAGAACCTGATAAACTTAAACTCAACTCCTCCCCTCTTCAACTGACTTCAACTGCACCAAGAAACCAAGCTTCCAAGTACCAAGTCATCATACCAGATATCTAACCACAACTCCTTTCACTCCATCACTCCCGACTTTGGAATAAAATAATGCATATATCTTTAAATATAGAGGCCGACGATTGAGACCTTCCACCAACTGTCTTCAGTAACAACTCCAGAATCCCATAATTCTATAGCTCTTCCATCAGAAACACATGCAGCGGAACCACCGAGGAACAGATCATGCTTTCCCTAATAAGATGTCACAACATCCTATAAGACACACCAACAAAAGAACTAGCCACCTCTCTTGTATTTGTCGTAGAATCTCCTCAGCAACATGAACAACCTCCGGGTTGCTCCCTTCGATCCAGAGCATCCATCTCATCCATTAATACCCTTGAGTATGTCTGAGTTGATTCATTTGATCTTCAAAACTCCTCCTTGTTTAAACACCAGAAGTATCTCCCAAAGATCTCATCCAGAACCAGACAAGAAACCAGGCTCTGATACTAATTGAAATTATGGCCTATGCAGACAACAGATGTCCTAACACATGTCAGGATATTGTGCTACATAATCATCTAAACTCAGAGGCGCAACAGCAGACTGATACCTTGAATATCAGAACTGCACCATCACAGATGTCACGACATCTGATCCAACATGTTTATCATGAACCCTAACATAAAACGTAAATTTGCAGAATGATAAAGAACACAGTAATTGTTAGCCCAGTTCAGTGCAACTCACCTACATCTGGGGGATACCAATCCAGGAAGAAGACTCCACTATTTATAGACTGTTACAAAGTTAAACTCCCCCATTTACAACTTCATACCTAACATCTACCCAATGAATATCTTTACCAAGGCTAAACTCAAACGTTTACAACCCTGATATGAGATACCCCACTCACTTCCCTTAATCACCAATTGTGTTTTCTACATCATCCCTGTTAATACAGAAATCTGTCAAGCATACTTGACAAACAAGCTAACTCAGATTTGCTTAAAAGCTTTATCCAAGAACAATACACAATGCAATACCTCAAGACTTATGAATCTGTGCGACACCTATATCTACCACAGTGTATCAACTGATACAAAGGGAGACTTACAACCTAGAGAGCCAACGACTCTCAAAACCCTAAACCCTTGTTTCTTGCGCAAGAAATCAAGGTTACAAAAGACGTACAAAGGCGAGTAAAAACCTATGTCTAAGTCTTCTATTTATAAAGTCTTCTGCTTCCTTGGGGTTCAATCTTCAGTCCTTGATCCATGCTCTGATTGCTTCCTTAATTCTTGGACCAGAAAAAATAGTATGTTGTATCAGTTTAAAATGTCAGGACATTCGTTAGGACATCATGTCTTCTACATGTTGGAACACTTCATTTTGCGCTTTGTTTTACCAAAAATTTGCTCAAATCTATAGAGCCTTCAAAAACTACGATTTTCCAAATCACCCAATTCACCCCCTTTTGTGTGAAGTCTCAAGTCCAACAATTATTCCATCAACATTAAAGATTGAGCATACTTATATAAAACAACATGACCTATTTAATACATGAATATAATGATTACATCTACCCCCGACAAAGAGATTTTTAGCATGCTTACTCATCATAGATGTATTGGTAATCCCACAAAGATGAGCTTGGAAGTTTATCTGCCCTATCACTTGAGCAAAGCTTCCGCCTTCAATCTCCTTCTCTTATTCTCCTATTGGAAACCATGGTGAACCTACTCTAATTTTGTACAACCTCAATCCACCAAAAACTCTATTAGAACTGAACTAGAAACCCCTATTTATAGTTTCTAAACATGGGCCTTCATTTGGCGTACCATTCCTTCGACCAACAAGTCTGTTTTATTTTAGGTTAAGCAATGTAATTTTGCCTACAACTAGCCTTAGCCACCGTGTTTCGTTAGACGAGACGCCCAACTTGAACCAACGAGCAAACCCTTTCTTCATCATGAAATACCTTAGACCCAAAGTTTCGTTAGCCTTTAAATCTTTTGGGCTTCTTGACCTCACCCTATGATCATGGCCTAGCAAGCGTGGCATTGTAGGGAATTGCTCTGGCTAGGCCTTTATGCTCTGTCTTGTGGTTTTCCAGTCTTTTTATCTATTTTTAGTTATTACATACAAGAAAAGTCCAAACATGTGTTATATTACTTTTGTTGATAAATCGGGGATTTTTATATTGATTGTGAAGGCTCTAAGATTTGACTAAATTTTGGTAAAACATGATGCTGAACAAGATGTTCTAATATGAAGAAATCTGTAAAGAACAACATGTCGGACAAGATGTCATATCTTGAGGACTCGACATCTTGGTCTGATACAACAGGTTTGTTGCAGACCTGTTCCAAGATTTAAGGCGTAATCAGAACATGGATCAAGGAATGATTGGACGGAGATTTTGAAGCCCATGGACATGTGAAGATTATAAAAGGAAGACCAAGACATAAGGCAAATCACTAGTCCTTGTTAAGACTTTTGTAAAGCAAAAATAAGGGTTTAGGGTTTGAGAGTCGTGTGTTTTTCTTGTATTGTAAGTCACCCTTTGTATCGGTTTGATACATTGTGGTAGACATATTTTTTCATATTCAGAAATCTGTAGGTAATGAATTGTATATTGTTCTTGGATGAAGCTTTTAAGCAAATTTAAGTATTAGTCTTAGTCAAGAGTATTGACTAAATATTGTGTTGAAAGGGTTGTCTTTCAATTGAACAGTTTGATACAGTCACCGGAGGTTGTGACTGTTAGATATCACTGAGGTGATTTAGGAATTGAGATGAGTTTCTCTTATCTAGATGGGTTTATAGGTAGAAGTTGCACTGGGTAGGGAATTAAGTGATAAGTTACAAGAGGTTGTATACTTAGAATTAATACTCCTGATAGTGAATTCATTCCTGGCTTGGTAGCCTCCAGATGTAGTTGTTGTTGTACACCGAATTGGGTCATCATATCTTGGTGTTATTTATCATTCTTCTATGTATAATTCCGTATATTCGTATGCTCTAAAATATATGTCTTAACAGATGTTGAAACATCTGTCTTGACACTGTTATGACTTTGAGATATCAAAATGTTCTTGTTCTGTCATTGTTTAGTAAAGCAGAGATCAATGTCTCAATATTTCTTGGGACATCTAAGATCTGCATACCAATATTTCAATTGGTATCAGAGCAGGCATTATGTTCTATTTCTGGATGATTTCTAGGGAAGATACTTTCTGGTCTTTTAAACAAGGAGATTGTATGATCAGACCATCCATTATTGTTGTGTTCAAGGGGCTTGAAAGCTAGGATGATAGCTTTTTGAATCCAGCCTGACAACTACTAATGGTTGACTGATACTTCTGTGAAGATTCTACCGCTGATGCTTATAATGATGTTATTGTTATGCATGGTGCCTTATAAGATGTTCTGACATCTTACCTGGCGCTTTTTGAAGATGGTGTCAGCCTCTATAGATGTTCAAGCCATCACTAGTTGAGATTAATATAAAGGAGAGAGCATTGTGATTTGGCTTCCACTGAAGGATCTTCCTATGTTGCTTAGGAGATAGTTTCAACCAGGTACCATGAAGGGTAATAGGAGGAAAAAGGTTGAGTTGAGGTCTTGTTTATCAAATTCATGATCTATGGATTTCGTAAACACTCTATGACACGTTTAAAGTAGCCCAAGATACTTGAGTTTTCTCTTAAGTCCACTCATAAAGGAAATTTTGAATGTGTTTGATAAATAGAGTTCAGAAGAGAAGATGGCCAAGAAGAAGACCCACTGGTACTTATTTAAGAAGTGTGACATGAGAATGTCATACCATTGAAGAAAGACAAGAGCAATTTATTTTTGCTCCTAACCCTATAAGAGATTGTCTATGTTTGAGGATTCCCTATCTGAATTCTTGGAAGGCAGTCTATTCTGGAATAGAAAAGAAGGAACAATATGGTTGTTTAAATGTCAGCATAATTGTACTGACATTTAACTAGGCTGGAACTGGAGTAAAAGCTGATCAATGTCAAAGCATTCTTATGAGTGTGAAGACATTGGATATTTGTGGAGAAATTTTTCCTACTGATCTCAAGATCAACTACATGAGGTTTCTAACTCTTGGAAAGTGATTCTGATTATCCAAGGATATTACTGGTTTGTCTGAAGATGGTCTTCTAAGGAAGATTTATGCTTTGAAGATTACTTCCTAGGTTTGTGTTGAATGTCTTATTACTGATCTTGTAGCTAGAGTAAGGAGGGGTGTCAATATGAAGAAATAGGAGTCTGTAAGGACTGAACAGTTGTAGAGGGCTCATCTAGTGAAGAGGTTTTTGGAAGATTCAGGAGGATATGGTTTTCCTAGTATGAACACCAAAGAGAACACTGAACTTTCAATAGGTTGTGTATCAAGAAGCAAGTTGAGTCATGGATGTTAATCCTAATGTCTCAACATTGTAATCATCATCAGGATTCTCTAGCTAAAGGGGAGTCTAATGACATTTGGTGACTGAAGAATATAGAATTGGGATTTAAAATCAATTGCTATTTGTGGCTTTAACAAGTATTTAATTGATTATCCTTTTTCTTGGTGTTCAAGAAAGATGATGTCAAAATGTCACACCAGAAGGTGCAACTTTAGACAGTTGCAAGAACTCAAGAACCTATTCTATGTATCTGATTTGTCTTGAAGAATGGATACAGTCGGTATCATCTGTGAATCTCTCAAAAGGTCCTTATCTTGTCCTTAAATGTAATCAAGGTGTGTAATTATAGTAATGGCTTCATAACCAATTTTAATGATATGTTCATTGGAAAAGGAAATGATGTTCAACCATATGTTGAAACATCATTCCAGAAGAGTGTGTACAGAATCTTGTTGATCCAAGGAGTGAACTTCTTGGACAAAGGAGTGATGTAGCATATGCTCTGGATACTAAATAAATGTGTGTTAATCAAAATTGCTGGGAATCTTCTTCAGATTGGACTTGAAGAGACATTTGGTTTGAAGTCTAGGAAGTCTCTATCCAAGAAACTTGTTATGGATACGTGTGTTGGTGGAAGTGAAGATTAACACATGATCATCTTGATGAACATTCCATGGGTCAATTTATTTCTGATTTAAGCGCATAGGCGTGCAGAAGCTATGTTACAGTATCTCCTATAGGAGTATGTGTTCTAATTCCTAGTGGAGGACTATTAAAGGTATCTCCACCAGACTATATGGAGGTCAAAATCAAATATCTAGGACTTTTTCTCAGATATCTTGAAGATTCTTCTGCTCATAAGAAGCTAGATTCGTGTGAACCTGCTTGTGGATACTCTTTTCAAATAAAATAGTCTCTGGTATGGATGATTATGTTGGAGAAGGGAACTTAAAGAAGCAATTGATCAAGATGGTTTTTCAGAAGACTGGTTGTTATTTTTCTTAAAACAGGATGGAGGTTGTTTACTCAAACTTGAATATAAGTTTCAAGTCTATGAGAACATGGAACTCTTGTTCTGTTAAGGTAGAGAAATCCTTCAAGGTGGGATGAGATTTTCAAGAATTATTCCTGGAGCAAGGAGGAGTTAGAATTGGAAGATCCAGTATCTCTGGTTGATCAAAAGACCACTCTTCTGGAACTCTGATTGATCATCCTTGTAGGGAGTTATGTCAAATAACCATAGTTATTTGTATGCTCAAGGGAGGTTTTACTTTTGCTTAGGGTCCAAGAAATGTGTGTCATCACATGTTTGGAACATTTGATTTTGCAAGTGATGGTGTTCTTGACTTTATGAAGGTCTGTGCAAAAGAGTAGTGGACAGAAAGTTAAAGGAGAAACTGTTTTTGTCAATGCCTTGGTGCGTGTAGAAGAAATCCCAAGGTGCTTAAGGATGATTGATGTCTCTAAAACATCAGATAGATTGTTTACACATTTTGTTTCTGGTAGAAGCTTTATGAGATGCATAAGAGTTTATTTCCCTTAATGGTTTTCTGATTCGTGTGAAGATTAAGCCGATACAAGCGTGTATCATATTAAGATCTTCATGTGTACCTTAACGAGGTGTAAGAATTACTATGCAAATGATAAGTCTTGTGATTGGTGTTTCAAGAATCAAAGTACATGGCTCCTCTGATCGAGACTGATGTCCTAAATGATGTTGGAACATCATTCCTACTATTGGTTATTCTTGAAGGATGACTAAGTTTGATTTTTATCTTTAGAGCTATATCTATTCATTGTGGAGTATGGTATAGAGCTACTGGTCAAGACTGTGTGAATTCTGATTATCTGTGAGTAGATGGTAGGTTCTGGTGGAAGTATATCTAGAAAAGATTGTATCAGGCTAAATCTTGAGAAGGAAGTAGGCTGAGGATGTATCTCTCTTCATATGGAGAATGATTTTGATGTCTTCCAAGTGTGGATGACATCTTGGATAACCAAGGAATTAAGAGGATTTATATCTCTTTTTCGGGGATGTGAGCATTCCAAGTTTGATTGGATTTATTCTCAAAGAACAAGGCTGTCTATGGATGTAAGATTCAAGATGGATTTGTACAGTGTGTGGATGTGTCAGGGGGAGAGTGATCAATGGTGTTATTTGGTCTCAATCCAAGAGTTTATTGGTTATGGTACAAGGATTGTGATCCTGGTATTTTCTCACTTATGAGCATAAAGATGTTCATGTGATTCATATGAGGTTGTGATGTCAGACAAGATGTCTTGACATCGTGGTGCGTTGATCCTTTAGCTTAGTAAGTTCTGCTTGTGAGTTTGAATTGTTAAGGGTATTGAATTATTTCACCTATGTTCATGATTCTTAGGAGAGACCTGAGAAATAGGATTGGATATTGTCTAGGAGAATTTATTTTTCTCTACAAATTAGGATAAGGTTCATGGGAGCTTTTGCTGATAAATGGGAGATGTCACACATAATGTCTTGACACTGTGACTATGACTATGCTTGGAGTTCATTGGAAGGCACTGTGACTATGCTTCAAAGTTTACAAGAGAGAGTAGACGAGGTCTGACTGTGTGTCAGGACATTGTTTAGGACTCGTGCTTGTTTACAAGTGGCTCTATGTGGACGGTGTTCCTTGGACGGTGGAAAACGTGCCTTAAAGAGGGCGTGCAAAACATGTGTTCTTCGGTACATGCATATTCTTTAGACAGATCTCATTAAAGAAGAAACAGTCAAACCTGAGTTGGTCGGTGCACACTCATTTTTGCTGACGTTATCTTCCTCAATTTATGTTCTCAATGAATTGATCTTCAGTAATATCAATGGCTCGTTAATTCCTAAGGAAACCGTTCGGTATTTAAAGGGGGTCTTTGCTTCTTTTGTCTCAGGTTGTGTTTTTGTTGTGTCGTGATTTTATGACATTTGTCCGGTTTGGGTGAGTACTGTTTGGGTATGGAATTGTGTTGGATACTTTATTTAATTTTTGTCTAAAAAGTAGGAGATATGTTGTGTGTCTATCTCAGTTGTGTGTTGTTCTTTGCAACATATGACTGATCGTCATTTGTGTCTTGGGTCCGTTCTTGCAGTTGTTTTACAAGGATGTTAGATAGGATGTTCTAACATCCTGTCCGTGTCTCTGTTCTTTTTGTTCTTAGTCTTATTTTTGTGTCTTATGATCTGAGTTATGAACACAGTTGTGTCTTGTGTTCTGAGTTATCCGGAGTTGGGGTGTGGTCCACTGAGCCATAATCTGGATAATGGAGGATGGTAAATTATGACTGGTTTTGAGGGGGAGTGTCTTGTATCTTCCTCCTCATGTACACCAGGGAAAAGGGTACACGTCATACAACAGGTGGTGTGTGCTGTGTAAATTATCCGAACAACTGTACAGGAAGAATGAAAGCTTCCAGGAGTCACATTATTTTATGCTAAACTCGTTATAGGCCGGCTGAAATGACTTCGGGACTTTCTACTCTTTCTACTCCTTGATTTCCTGGGTTTATTGTACAAAAGGAGTTTTACCCAAAATTTGTCAAAAGGGGGAGATTGAAGGTTCTAAGATTTAACTAAATGTTGGTAAAACACGATGTTGAACAAGATGTTCTAATATGAAGAAATCTCTAAAGAATAACATGTCGGACAAGATGTCCTATCTCGAGGACTCGACATCTTGGTCTGATACAACAGGTTTGTTGTAGATCTGTTCCAAGATTTAAGGTGCAATCAGAACATGGATCAATGAATGATTGAACAGAGATTTCGAAGCCCATGGACAGCTGAAGATTATAAAAGGAAGACCAAGACCTAGGGCGAATCACTAGTCCTTGTTGTCATACCGTAATTTTTGACCCTGAGATTTTATTTTTTCATTTCGCATCGCCTGCATAGCATATCACGCACTTTATCATGCATAATACTCAATTTATTAGCTGGAATAAACTTGTTGGAATTACAACTGAATTGGTCAAATAAAAGTCAACTGTGTGTACAATTAGTGGACGAAAAATTTCAAGATTGAGTCTGCAAACTTCAGTGATATTAATCTATGTTTCGCGTAGTTTAACCTGGCGTGCTCATTTAAATTTTTCGACCACATTTTGGACGTTTTTTGATCAGTTTAAGCCTTTTTAGCAGGTAAAATTTATTTCAAAATCTGACCAAACGCTGTATTTTTTCACTATGTTTATTTCGCACTGATTATTTTGGTGTTCATTTTATTTTATTTTTTTTCGAGCACTTTTCTGCCCGACTTTTTATTTCATTTTTAATCATTTTTATTTATTTATAGTTAAATAATCATTTAATTTATTTAGATTTAATTAGATATTTAATTTTTATTTTTATTTTTATTAATTAATTTTATTTTTATTTTGTTTATTAATATTTTATTTTTTTATAAAAAAAAACACAAAAACATCCTATTTAATCAATACTTAATTATGTTTCTCCTTCTAAAAACACAAAAATATAATATTTAATTATTTTTATTTTTTGTCTCATTATAAAAAACAAAAAAACATTGTGTTAATTGTTATTATCATTCTTGTCTATTTTCTAGTCCTATATATTTGCATTAGAAAAAACAAAGAAGACACACAAAAAAGCACTCATGCTTCATCCCTCCCTCACATCACCGTGCACCACCAGAGGCTATGAAAAATTATCGTCGTTCGATTGCTACCCTCCGCTCCTCCATTGACGAGAAGCACCGCACAACCCACCTTCTAGACGACGTGCAGTCGGAAGCACCGCCTCGTTGCAAATCAGTAAAGAGTCTTGATACTTTTGTCAAAGATGAAAAAGTGATTGGAATACGGGTCTTTCACGTGGCAAAAGAGAGAGAGAGAGAGAGAGAGAGAGAGAGAGAGAGAGAGAGAGAGAGAGAGAGAGAGAGAGAGAGAGAGAGAGCATTTTAGGTTTTATGACATTTTCTTTCTTTTTATTTTATTATTATTATTTTATCTTATTTATTAATATTTGTTTTAGTTAATCTTGACATTTAGATTCAATGAATTGTGTAAAATTTTGGAGTAGGTTATAGACTCATAGTTGATTCATACATCCTGCTCTCTTTTGCACACCCCAAACTCCTTCTAGCAACTCTCCTTGATTTTAAAATTTTGTTTATTTTGATTAACTTAATTTTGACATTAGTCTTAATTTTGACTTTTATTTTGATTATTCTTAATATTATTTTAATATTAATTTCTAATTGAATTTTGATGTTAATGGCAATGTTAATTTTAATTGGATCTTGATATTAATTTTAATATTAATTTCGATCGAATGTTAATATCGATGTTGATTTTGATTTTCCATGTTCCCTTAGGATATCTCAATTATTTTGATCTTCGATTAAATTTAATTAAGATTAGATATTAGTGATCAATTTTGATTATAGTTGGTAATTAATTTTTAACACTAATTTGTGGTCTTTGATTATAATTTAGGATTAAATTTTAATTAACTTGTGAGTAACTTTATGTGACTAACTTTCCTTATCTCACGGCGCTGCGCGATCAAGACTAGTTTACCTTAGCCTTTATCCTAGCCTTAGGATTAGAGTCGCCGTACTCTATGTAAGTGTTCTGCCTTGGGCACTTACTTCCCTTTTATCCTAGCCTTAGGATTGGAATCGCCGCACTCCATGTAAGTGTCATGGTTATGAACACTTATTCCCCTTTAGAATCTTGACCACAATAAATAGTTCCTCACCCTTATATAGGGGAACTACGAATGCTCTGATTCCATTCCCGTCAGGATACGTAGGCACAAGATGCGATGTCTTGGCGAGCATACTTAGGAATAATACCTTAGGTCTCCGTTTTAAATTTTTACCCTTAGTAGACAACTAACAAATAACACAATAAAACAAGAGGTTCCTGTAGAGTACTATAAATACTTAGGATGCTAGCACCTTCCCTAGGTATAACCAACCCCCGAACCTTAGATTCTCTTTTGCTTTGCATTGCATTGCATATTTCGGGTTATTCACTCTTTTTCCCTTCCCTTGGATAAATTAAAGATCGGTGGTGAATTATTATTTGTGATTCAAGTTAATTTAATAGCTTGATATCCGATTCTCACCATGACAGAAATGACGACTTCACTGGTGACCTTCTCCCTAAGAGGGTTACACCTAACTTATTTTGAATGTGTTATTTGTTTTGTATACTTGTATATTTGTATATCTGTATGCATATATATTTGTATATATCTGTTTGTTTGGGTTGTTACATTGTGTTGTGAGATAAGTCCTAATCCGGACTTGAGTGTACACCTGTGATAGGATTGTGGTATAATCAATAGATAATTGTTGGGAGTAGTCCTAACATGTTTAACATATGATATAACCACACTCAGTGGAGATCCCTTTGGGATTACTGATGTCATGCGAGTAGTCGTATTGGCATTACTTTTTCCGACCTGCAAGTCCGTGAAGCTGAGGGCCTTAGTATCCCTTCACCTCTCTTAGCCTTTTTAGGACGTAGTGCAGTGATCATCCAGGTGTAGACCTGTGGTGATTGTCATGCGATACTACACTCAGACGAGTTTATCTCGAGAATATTATTAGCCCGCAAGAATAGTCATGCGAGCCGATAATATCCGAAAGATTTATCGATGACTCTGGTAACCTTGTTAGAACCCGTTGTGCAAGTGTTTTACCCCTAGTACACACCCTGTGGTTGGTTCTTTACCCAGACTCTATGTTGTGATCACGGACCTTTGATCATGTTGCCTGTGTGATTTGCATCCTGTCTTGCATCGCATTGCATATCATTTACATCTTTGCATGATTCATTGCATACATCCGTTTGTCCAACAACTCATTTCCAGCTATCTCTATCTTCTAGTGTCATCTGTCAGTCGTCAAGCTGATTCCTCGACACAGATACATGACTAGGGCTAACTACAAACGTAAGATGTCAGAACAAGAAGCACACAATGCAGAGATCCAAATGGAGATCGATGATCTTAAGTCAAGCATGCCAAAGCTCACTGAAATGCACCAGGTCTTGATTGCTAGAGGAGAGCAACCCCAAAGGACTGTTATCCAGGAGCTTTCAAATGTTGATCCTCAGCCTGTTCAGGTGCCACCTTCAACTTGGCCAGAGTTTGGTTTACCACATAATTATTCTCCACCTCTTGCATTTACTCCTATGATTGGTCAAACTGTCAGACCGACATTTAAAGCTCCAGTTTTCACTGAGCCTAGACCTATGGTTCATGTTGTTGCCCAGACTACTCGAGCTCCTTTTGAGAACCCTCTCTATGAGTACAATGCTGCCAGTGCTCAAGGTGAAGACCGCGAAAACTTTGTTGAACCTGAGGTTGTCCGTGAACAATTTCAGACCATAGACAAGAGACTTAAAGCCGTGAAGGGCAATGACTTCTTTAGTGTGGACGCAAACAACATGTGCCTGGTTTCTGACCTTGTTATGCCTGCCAAATTCAAAACTCCCGAGTTTGTGAAATATAAGGGTCACTCTTATTCAAAGGCTCATTTGATCATGTACTTTTGAAATATGGCTGCTTATACCAGCAACCAGAATCTGCTCATCCACTGTTTTCAAGACAGCTTGAGTGGAGCTTCTGTCAAATGGTATATGAATCTTGAACATAACAGTATCCACTGCTTCTAGGATATTGTTATTGTTTTTATGAAGCAGTACAAGTACAACCTCGACATGGCTCCTGACCACCGTCAACTTCAAAATATGTCTCAGAATGAGAAAGAGTCTTTCAAGGAATATGCTCAACGTTGGAGAGAACTCGCTTTTCAAGTTGAACCCCCTCTAGCAGAAAAGGAGTTGACTGGAATGTTCATGGACACCTTGTCTCCATTCTATTTGGGAGAAGATGATTGGCAGTGTTTCTTCTAATTTTACTGATTTGGTAACTATTGGTCAAAGACTCGAGGAAGGACTCGAGAATGGTAAAGTGTCCAAAGTTGCTGAATCTTCTAATGGTGCGAAGAAATCCTATAGGATCTTCTAAAAGAAGAGGGAAGACCATACCAATGTTGTCATGACTGAAGTGAGAATGCCTCGTCCTAGATCTCAGTAAGCTAATCACCCTGCTGTTGCTACTGTTACTCTTGTGGTTTCTACTCCACGACCAGCTCAAGCTCCCCAACGTCCGGCTATAGGGCAGAACCAGTACTGTAATAGGAATCAATTTGATCATATTCCTATGACGTACACGTAACTAGGGATGGCAAAAAAATCCGTACCCGCGGATAAAATCCGTCACGGATATGGGGCGGATAACTTAATGGATATCCACGGATAAAATAAATGGATATTTAAATATCCGTTTGTTAATGGATATGGATACGAGTTTAATGATATCCATATCCACGGATATCCATATCTGTTAATAAATTATAAAAATCATTTAAATATCATTAGTTTATTATACCTTATCTTTTCATCTTCAAAAAATTAGTCTTCTTATATTTCTTTCTTTTTTTCTTTTTGAAGTTTTCTTTGAATATAACCTTTCACATTTCATTCAAATTATATTCACCATTTCATATTTAAACTCTTCAATACTTTATACCTCACTTCAACAATTTCATAGTTCAACCAACTAGTGTCGTCATTCCTCTGTCGAACCAGTGTCTCTCTTCCTACTCCTATGTAGTTCGCTCTTCCATCATAACTCATAATCACAATATCTTTTATTTGTTTGGTTAAAAATGAAATGTATGAATATTATGTTTGGATCTAATTAAGTTTCGGTGAATAATTTTTTGTATCTTTAAAAGAAGTTAAAAATATTTTTTTCAAAAAATAATTTTTATTAAAAAAAATATTATCCATGGATATCTGTAAATATCCACGGATACCATAAAACCCGCGGATTACCCGCTTAATGGATATCCGCATGGATATGGGGCGGATATGGATATCATATTTATCCAACGGGGCGGATACGGATATCATAGTATCCGTCCCTATGGATATCCATTTACATCCCTACACGGAACTTTACCTTGGTCTGGTTCAGAAAGGTTTGATTACCACGAGGACTCTGCCTCCTCCTCCAAATCCTCTTCCAGCTAGATTCAGATCTGATCTCCACTATGCATTCCATGAAGTTGCCGCAGGCCACGATCTGGAAAATTGCTATGCACTAAAGGCTAGAATGCGTGATTTGATTAAGGTCAGAATCCTTGGCTTTCATGATAGTAATCCTAATGTTCAGAATAATCCTCTGCAGAGCACGCCAAGTGAAGCTTCGATCGACTTCAGCAGACTATCTTCCTAAAAGTCGGTGTTTCAGACAGGCCAGCTCACCCCTGTTGCTGATTAGTCACTAGGCCTTGTTTCTTGTTGTTTGCATTTTCCTTTTATTTTGTACTAGCTGTTTGCCTTCAAATTATGTTTGTACTTTCATGATTAATGAAATGAGCATTGCAACTTTTGATTCAATTCATTTTGTACATTATTTACATCTTTATGCTTTCCTTTTCTCTTTTCCACTTTCTTTTTTATTGTGCAAAGATTGGAGGGAGGATGACGAAAACGTTATACCCATCATTGCTGGTATGCTTTCAAATAAACTTTGCTGACGATGTAAGACATTGTTTCAATTCCCCTAAACACTGGAGAAATAAGGAAGTTATTCCATTGTTAAACCCTTCGAGCCTAGAAATTGGAGTTTATTTCTTTACAAAAAACTCGCAATCTTAACCTTGGGATGGGTAGTTCTCTGTTTACTTGGTTATGCTTTCATGCAAAACACCTTTCATATAAAGGTTGCAATCACAAGTTTTCCTTCGCACACAGCAAGCAAGTGTCGAAGATGTTTTTCAAGCCAAAAAGCCGATGATGGTTCACCGTAATCATTAAGCCAGACAGTCACTCTCTTTCTCTCTAAAAATAAAAAATAAAAAGAAAAGACTGCTAAGTCAAAACCTATGAAGGAGACTTAGGCAAAACTGGGGCATCCCGCTGGCTGTAAGCTTCAAAAGAAACAGTTAAGACAAAAGTTAGGGACAATAAGAGAGGAGATCTTTAAATCTTCACCATGAAAATCCTCAATGGCAAAAAAAAGCTAAGTGTTGTAAAGAAGCAGTGACCGCCATCTCAAGAGTACCTTGACTTCTGAACCATCATCATCACTATCATCAGTGCAATTTCCAACCCTTTGGGAACCTGAGCGTATAGTCTGAGTTAGCTGAGCGTATGGCTGAAGATCTTCACGAAGATTAGGCGGGTACAAATAAATTTTGAGGCTTTATCCTTTGTCTCTTAAACTGTGAATCAGACCACGTTACAACCCTCAAAAGACCTAACTGAAGCAAGGTTATTTTGAAAGCATACTATAGCAATGTTGCGTAAACTGACTCCAAAAGATCTTTGCAGATCATTTGTTTTGGCATGACTCCTTTTGCTTTACCTTTCACTTTTAAATGTCTTGAACCGCACTAATGACTCATTGTGCTTTGCATCTTAAAAAAACAATTTTTATTTCAAAAGTTGCATGAAATTTGCCTTAAATTACCATGTTTGTATGAACACTTTTGTTTGCAAACTGGCTTTCCTCTCAAGGAATTTTCAAACAGTTGAGAAACTTGGTCGGTGATCCTATTAGGGGCAAGTCCTTCTCAAAATTGGTTTTATCCAGAAGATCTTTCAAAACTCAGACTGGGGCAAGCTTTCCAAGCACACAGTAATTCAGTCATTTCAGAATCAGACAAGCTGAAGTAGCGATCAGCTCATCTACAATAGTCAGCTAATCTGGGGCAATTTGCTTGAAGAATACCCAAGAAGCTCATTATCCTTCCTACAAGGATCATCAACTTGATACAATTTACTAGTGTGGCAGAGATTATGTTTAGCAACATCTTTAGTCCCCAAGCAGAATGACCGTAATCTCCGTGTTGAGGAATCAGTCTTCCAGTCTTATCTTCTCCCCAAAAGAGTCAAGTCGTGTTGTCGATGTCTGCATTTTATCATATATCACCTGTATAATTCATATATATATGCATAGCAAGAGTGTTTTATCCTCATTTGCATTCTCCATAGGTCGTGTTGTTATCCACGTCTTACCTTGTAGTCAAAGTCCAACTTACTTGGCACCTACCAAACATATATTGTCGTGTCTGCCTGACGTTTTTCCAGATATGACCGTTTTTATCTGATTGTTTTTCCGGATATGTCTGTTCTTCTTTTGCGTCCAATGACATTCTTGGATGTCACATATGTCTGTCTCTCTGATGCTTTACCAGATTGAGTCTGTTGTTCTGATGTTCTTCCAGAACTTATCTGATGTTTTTCCAGATATACCCTTTTGATTCTAATGTTTTTCTAGAATCTATCCGAAGTTTTACCGAATATATTTATCTCTCTGATGTTTTACTAGATTGAGTCTTTTATTCTAATATTATTTTAGAACTTATCTGATATTTTTCCAGATATTTCCAATGTGATTCTGATACCCTTTCGAAATTTGTTTTACTCCCTAGTGAGTTTCCAGATATATACCTTTGCAATTTTGATGCTTTTCTAAAATGTTGTTTCTTTTACCGTATGATGATTTTCCATATGTGTCTTGTGTTTTAATGTTTTTCCAGAACTCCTTTGTGTCTATTTGACGGTCTTCCAGATACGACTTTGCTTCTGATGTTTTTCCATAACCTCCTTTGTGTCTATCTGACGTTCTTCCAGATACGACTTTGCTTCTGATGTTTTTCCAGAACCCCTTTTGCGTCTATCTGACGCTCTTCCGGATATGACCTTGTTTATCTGATGTTCTTCCAGGTATGATGTTGCTTATCTGATGTTCTTCCAGATATGTCTTCAAAATCATTTCCCGTACATTTGAAGCTTTTCTAAATGTTTCGAAAGTATCTTCAGAATCTTTGTCTTCATCTAATTATCTTATAGATGTCTTTATTTTGTTTCTGACTATGGTTAACAGCTGTTGATTATTTTTAAGTTTGTTTCCATTATCCATCCAATGCTTTTCTGGATGTGTTCCGGAGTTTATTCGATGTTTTTCCAAATATCTATGATGTGTTCCGGAGTTTATTCTATATTTTTCCGAATATCTCTGATGTTTTTCAGAGTTTATTCAACGCTCTTCTGAATATCTCTGATGTTTTCCGGATTCCATTCAATGCTTTTCTGGATGTCTCTGATGTTTGTTATATTTTCCATAGTTTATTCAATGCTTTTTTGAATGCCTCTGATGTCTGCTGGATTGTCTCTCATGGATTTCTCAAAATTCTCCTCACCTCATTCAATGATCTTCTGAATGCTGTGACTCTTTTCCATCCAGTTCCATTCATGGATGATGACTGTTGATTCCCAGTGGAGCTTATTCAATGCTATTCTGAATATCTCTGATGGATGTCTCTTTATATTCTAAAGTTCATTCAATGCTCTCCTGAATGTCTTTGATGGTTGTTGTTGTACTTTCCCAGAGTTTTGTTCAATGCATTTCTGACAAAACCTCTAATGACTGTAACCCTTTCCCCACATCTGATGCTTTCCCAGATATTTGTATCTCCATACAGGTTTTGTCCCTCTTCTTTCTAAGTATTATTGGATACTCTTTGTCACCTTGGCAGATGTCCATAACATCTTGTATTCCTCAGTTGTGTCTTCTTGATACTTTTCCCCGTGGAATCTTGCTTTGTTTGCTAAGTTGTTCCTCGTTGGGTCTTTCATTCTTTAGTTGTGCTTTAAGCAACATTTATGTATATAGTTATCCCCTGTGACATCATTCCTCACAGGATCTCTGTATTGCATTCATATCATTTCATATCATGTGCATCTTGTGGCATCTTAGGGCCAAAAATTGTGCATGTTTGTATTTAAGTCTCTCTTATCTCGTCGAGACGAAGATTTCAATCTCCATATCTCCGGATAGATGAAACTTAAATATGGGCATCTGTCATACCCTAATTTTCATGAGATTCTGTTTTTTCGTTTCGCATCGTCTGCATAGCATATCACGCATTATATCATGCATAATACCCAATTTATCAGCTGGAATAAACTTGTTGGAATTACAGCCGAATTGGTCAAATAAAAGTCAATTGTGTGTAAAATCAGTGCACGAAAAATTTCAAGGCCGAGCCTGCAAACGTCAGTGATATTAATCTACGTTTCGTGTAGTTTAACTTGGCGGACTCATTTAAATTTTTCGACCACCTTTTGGACGTTTTTTTGATCAGTTTAAGCCTTTTTAGTGGGTAAAATTTATTTAGAAATCTGACTAAACGTTGTATTTTTCCAGTATGTTTATTTCATGTTGATTATTTTGGTGTTCATTTTATTTTATTTTTTTTCGAGCATTTTTCTGCCCGACTTTTTATTTCGTTTTTTAATCATTTTTATTTATTTTTAGTTAGATAATCATTTAATTTATTTAGATTTAATTAGATATTTAATTTAAATTTAAATTTTTATTAATTAATTTATTTTTAATTTGTTTATTAATATTTTCTATTTTTATTTAAAAAACACAAAAACATCCTATTTAATCAATACTTAATTATGTTTCTCCTTCTAAAAACACAAAAACATAATATTTAATTCCTTTTATTTTTTGTCTCATTATAAAAAAACAAAAAAACATTGTGGTAATTGTTATTATCATTCTTGTCTATTTTTTAATCCTATATATATGCATTAGAAAAAACAAAGAGGACAAAAAAAAAAACACTCGTGCTTCATCCCTCCCTCACATCACCGTGCACCACTAGAGGCTACGAAAAATTGTCGTCTTTCGATTGTTACCCTCCGTTCCTCCGTTGACGAGAAGCACCGCACGACCCACCTTCTAGACGACGTGCATCCGGACGCACCGCCTCGTTGCAAATCAGCAAAGAGTCTTGATACTTTTGTCAAAGATGAAAAAGTGATTGGAATACGAGCCTTTCACGTAGAGAAAGAGAGAGCATTTTAGGTTTTATGACATTTTCTTTCTTTTTATTTTATTATTATTATTATTATTATTATTATTTTATGTTATTTATTAATATTTGTTTTAGTTAATCTTGACATTTAGATTCAATGAATTGTGTAAAATTTTGGAGTGGGTTATAGACTCATTGTTGATTCATACATCCTACTCTCTTTTGCACACCCCAAACTCCTTCTAGCAACTCTCCTTGATTTTAAAATTTTGTTTATTTTGATTAATTTAATTTTGACATTAGTCTTAATTTTGACTTTTATTTTGATTATTCTTAATATTATTTTAATATTAATTTCTAATTGAATTTTGATGTTAATGGTAATGTTAATTTTAATTGGATCTTGATATTAATTTTAATATTAATTTTGATCGAATGTTAATATCGATGTTGATTTTGATTTGCCATGTTCCCTTAGGATATCTCGATTATATTTGATCTTCGATTAAATTTAATTAAGATTAGATATTAGTGATCAATTTTGATTATAATTGGTAATTAATTTTTAACACTAATTTGTGGTCTTTGATTATAATTTAGGATTAAATTTTAATTAACTTGTGATAACTTTATGTGACTAACTTCCCTTATCTCACGCCGCCGCGCGATCAATACTAAATTGCCTTACCCTTTATCCTAGCCTTAGGATTAGAGTCGTCGTACTCTATGTAGGTGTTCTGCCATGGACACTTATTTCTCTTTTACCCTAGCCTTAGGATTAGAGTCGTCGTACTCTATGTAGGTGTTCTGCCATGGGCACTTACTTCCCTTTTATCCTAACCTTAGGATTGAAGTCGCCGCACTCCATGTAAGTGTCATGGTTATGAACACTTATTCCCCTTTGGAACCCTGACCATAATCAAGAGTTCCTCACCCTAATAGAGGGGAACTACAAATGCTTTTATTCCATTTCCGTCAGGATACATAGGCACAAGATGCGATGTCTTGGCGAGCATACTTAGGAATAATACCTTAGGTCTCCCTTTTACATTTTTACCCTTAGCAGACAACTAACAAATAACACAATAAAACAAAAGGTTCTTGTAGAGTACTGCAGATACTTAGGATTCTAGCACCTTCCCTAGGTATAACCAACCCCCAAACCTTAGATTCTCTTTTGCTTTGCATTGAATTGCATATTTCGGGTTATTCACTCTTTTTCCTTATTCCCTTGGATAAATTAAAGATCGGTGGTGAATTATGATTTGTGATTCAAGTTAATTCAATAGCTTGATATCTGATTCTCACCGCGACACTTGTTAAGACTTTTGTAAAGCAAAAATAAAGGTTTAGGGTTTTGAGAGTCATGTGCTTTTCTTGTATTGTAAGTCACCCTTTGTATCAGTTTGATACATTGTGGTAGACATAGTTTTCATATTCAGAAACCTGTAGGTAATGAATTATATATTGTTCTTGGATGAAGCTTTTAAGCAAATTAAGGTATTAATGTTAGTCAAGAGTATTTACTGAATATTGTGTTGAAAAGTTTGTCTTTCAATTGAACAGTTTGATACAGTCACCGGAGGTTGTGACTGTTAGATATCACTGAGGTGATTTAGGAATTAAGATGGGTTTCTCTTATCTAGATAGGTTTCTAGGTAGAAGTTGAACTGGGTAGGGAATTAAGTGATAAGTTACCGGAGGTTGTATACTTAGAATTAATACTACTGATAGTGAATTCATTCCTGCCTTGGTAGCCTCCAGATATAGGTGTTGTTGTACGCCGAACTGGGTCATCATATCTTGGTGTTATTTATCATTCTTCTATGTATAATTCAGTATATTCTTATGCTCTAAAATATATGTCTTAACAGATATTGAAACATCTGTCTTGACACTGTTATGACTTTGAGATATCAAAATGTTCTTGTTCTATCCTTGTTCAGTAAAGCAGAGATCAATGTCTCAACATTTCTTGGGACATCTGAGATCTGCATACCAGAATTTCAGATTGCTTGTAAAATAAACTAATAAGTACCTACATATTTTACATAAAATTTTCACTTATCAGATTCAAAGAAAGAAATTTGTTTGGTCTTACTAGAAATTTTCTTGCATCTCTTTGAATTGTTGTGGAAGTTTGAATATTTGCTTTGACGGTTCTCCCAAAATTTGCGTGAGGAGTTTGTATTGTGCAAGCATTGCATTATTTGTAATTAGTTCTAACTCTTTTTATTTTCTTTAGCTAGTACATCGGTTCTAGTGACCTTAATGATCACTAAGTGTCATTCTTTAGATGGTTGCTACCGCATCATTAGCAGTTTTTGCCATTAACGAACCACTAACAATAGTGTTCAGTAACAACTTTAATTGTTGTAAAATCACATTTCATAATATTTGGATTTGGGTTAAGTCATCCAATTTATGATTTGGACAACATCTCTATATTGACTTGTATCTTTCACATGTTTCACATAGGGTCTCAATTGCACCTTGTGAAACGACTGCTGATGTGTTTTTGCTTCCATGAACTTATTTTGAGAGAATAAACGATTAAGGAACTTCTCTTTTAATAAATTTTATTAGTCATTGTTTGCACCTTGTGAAACGACCATTTGCATTTCCTCTGAGATAATATGGAAACAACCTTAGAAACACATATTATTTACATTCTTCTTTAGATCCAAAAGTTCTTGATATCTCATAAAATTTTGTCAGATGGTTGTAGTGATCTTCATGATCAAGTCCCGCAAAAGGTTTGGCATAAATTATTTGAAGTAAGTTTATTTTTATTTCCATGTGTCTTGCATTCCATGGAGGTTGTCCCAAATAAGTTAGTCTTCTTAGATTGTTAAAGCACAACATTCTATCACCACCATTGTTGTTGTGGTTATTTTTGTTCTTGTTTTTACCGTGGACAACTTATGGACGATCTTTATTTGCTGTCATTGTTGATGTGGGTGTTTGCTTCACTTTTAAAGTCTTACAAAACGGTCCTTTCAATTTCAGATCATAAAGAACTATACTTTTGTCTCGCATAAACTAAAAAACATGTCAGAAGTAACAAGAAAGATAAATATGAACAATAAAATTAACAAGTTAAATTATCAAAAGAAATACAAAAATTCACAATGACTCAAAATGATAATAATCACAATAGTTAAAATTTTCCATCATCCGACAACGGTGCCATTTTGTTGTATTCCTTTTGCGGTATTTAAATAAAAAGTATTGAAGCGGTTGTGCAAACAAAAATCACAGTGTAATTATAAAATTATTGAATCAGAGGCAATGAAAAATATAATGTATTTGAAATGATTGTTATTTTAAGTATGAAAAAAGCGTTTTGGTTGTTTGAAAAAGTTTTATGTTCATAAAAAGAGAAGAAAAAAGAGTAGAATGGTAGAATTATTAGTGATAGAGACTGTTTGGGGTCGTTGTTGCAATTATTATGATTTAATGCATATCAAATGACCAATTATGTTCATATTAACCTTCAACTCATATAATACATTTTGTTGAACAATTTTATCCATGTGTTAAGTAACATTGTGATATAATTTGTATTGTTTATTGACAATCTAATATTCTACTAAATAATACGAAAGCATTATGCATCGATAATATAACCCCTTTTGACATCATCTAGTTTCACATATCATGTTACAAATGGCCATGTTTTTCAAGGCATAACTGCAAGTAACCATTGGTCTATATCTATGAGACCCTCTCGACACCGCTTAGGTCCAAACAAATAATATGAATATAACAAGAATTAAGAATAAGATAAAAGATCAAATATGTTTGATAGATTTACATAACACACATTCACATAAAATACATAATAATGTAGAAACCTAATCTCAACAAGAGAGAATTTAGCTACATGTGATGGTAACTACTCGATAGAAGGTATAGAAACATAATCTCCCTTGGACAATTGACAATTCTTGGTTGATCCACCTCGATAGATCTTCGATATTAAAACAAATCTCTCTCTCTCTCTCCCTCTGTGTGTGTGTGTGTGTGTGTGTCTCACACACACACACACACACGCA
Organism: Lathyrus tuberosus; assembly: GCA_022829125.1. Lineage (NCBI taxonomy): Eukaryota > Viridiplantae > Streptophyta > Magnoliopsida > Fabales > Fabaceae > Lathyrus > Lathyrus tuberosus. The sequence goes on along the minus strand of JALAZF010000289.1, from coordinate 4,920,240 downwards.
CGCACACACACCCCCTCCCCCCACCCCCCCCACACACACGCGCGCACACACACACACATACACAAACACACACACACACACACACACACACACACACACACACACACACACTGAAAATTTTACTAAACTATGTAAAACTAATATATGAAAACAACTGGCCTAGTTCTATATTTATATTTCAAAAAATTTCTTCTTTTGTTGGGCGAGATATAATTCGTCTAGTGAATCTTATTTTAGGTTGCTTCACGCTGAAGTCTTCTTCAACCGCCTTTGTGAGCCACCTTAAATTTGTTTGGCAAGCTGAAGAGTCACCCATCAAATTTGCCATTTTTTTATTTTTTTTCATTATGTTGCAAATTCGCTAGTCGAGCTCATATTCGTCCAATGAATTTCACTTGTTATCGAGCCATGGCTTATGTCTCAATTTCTCTGATCAAGCCCAAATTCACCTAGTGAATTTCGCCTAGCTTTGGTTTTTATATCTTGGGGTCAAATACTCTGTCTCCATTAGTCGTTAATCCTTTTGCTTTGCTTTACCATCTCTCAACCTAAATCAATAAAAAAAAGATATAAACATGACCAATGTATATTTATCAGGACAATTTTAATTAAGCATAAATCAAGGGTTTTTAATATTACTTCGTGTTTAAATAAGCTAGTAAGCGTCTGAAATGATAGTGACAAATGGGTAAACTACACAATTATCGCACTAGCATATCTTTTGTTATTTAACAAGTGAGTTAATTCATGCATTCTCATTGACATCTTCATCTAGCTTTAGTTCGCAGTATAATTCTCTATTTAAAATGAACCTCGCATTGTGGTTTATTCTTTCTTTCTAGAATAGTCAATCGATTGAATTTTATAGTTATGCAGATTGGGCAATGTATCTTGACACTCGGTGATTTATCACATGTTGATGCATGTTTCTTGGTTCTTCATTGATCTCATATAAAACTAAAAAAGCAAGCCAGAGTATAAAATCTCCTTTGAATCTGAGTTAATTAGACCACACAATCAGATATATTTTTCATTCCTAAAATAGAGTAGAAAATCAAATAAAGAATTTTTTCACCAATTGTTGTAAATGCCTATGTTATTATATAAATATGGAGGCAATGCATTGAAGAAAAGCGCCAACTAAAATTTGTGACATTGTGACACTTTTGGTTTCATGTTAAAGTTAGGTGCAAGTGTGAGTGATTAAAGTTCCACATCGTCTATGGATGGGTGGAACGTTAGACTTATAAGAGAGAGAACTCATTTACCTAATACCTTAAGACTTCTTGTGGACTTGAAGCATTGGGCATCTGTTGGTGATCTCGACTCTCACGGACTCCCTAAAAGTGGTATCAGAGTCTGGTTTGAGTAAGGGACTGACTCCTTGTATCGAAAGGCTTTTTGACATGGTGGTCAGACGGTGAGTTTCATTGAAGTGCCTGTGATGAGATAAGGGGTGTGTCAACGACAATACAAACATGTGGATGACAGAGATTCCACTTGAAGTTGAGCATAATGGATGAACTCACACTTGAGGGGGAGATTGTTGAGAAAAAGTATGAGTTAGTCTCACATTTATTTAAAAAGTGAAAGTTAAACACTTTATAAGTGAGAGGACACATACACCTATTACTTTAAAATTTTGGTTGAATACATGATATCTCTCATTTATTTAAGTGATTCTTTAACCTTTAAATAAATATTTGAACTCGTGATGATCCTGAACTTGAATTTCATTCCAAAAATTAACTCAAAAAAGTTATTGAAACACATTTATGAATCCGCCGGTCTGTAAACAAAAGGAATGTGGTCCTCCATCATCACAAATCCAACTTCTACATATTTATCTTTGACCTATATAACCACAAGACCATTAAGTAATGTCGATCTATACTTAAAATTCTTCCATCATCAAAATCACACACTCACATGTCGGCAAATAAGTAAAACCAAATACACTTCTACAAAGTACACCCATTACTCATGTTCTCATCATTCTTACCTACAAAAACAACTTTAATGTCAGTTAATAGACTAACTTGATTTTATCTTTCTTTAAATAGCCAAAAAATGATAGTCTTCACAGTCCAAAACACCTCATATTACACCAAATAATACAAACTTTGCAACTTTACACTTTATCACCAAACACTTCACACGTTGGATTTAAGAACAAACAGTATAGAAGAAGAAAGACCAGACAAAGATTTCAAGAAAAGCATTGCAATATACGTTTTCTCCATCTGGCATAACAATAATTGGCAGCTAAATCTGTCACATGGAGCATAACTTCAACTTCTTTCTTCGAGTGTGTATGCATTTTCACCAGTGCTATGTTCCCCACTCACTATACTTTTTATCCTTCTTGCCTTGAAGTAACTCCTAAGACACACTCAATGAATTACCAAAAGTGGACATAAACTACAAAACAATTCGTGTTCTTTTCGCAAAGACAATAAACAAACTGTTACCACATTCTCTTATATATATAGACACTTAGTTTTTTCAAAGAAAGCTAACTAAGAAAGCTTTCTCAGAGATGGATAAGCTTTCATTTGAAGGTGTTCATTATGGTATTGTGAGTCAAATGAGTTTCATTTGGCAACAAACTAGGGTGCCCCTTGTTGTTCCAATGCTGAAAATTTTAGTCTTTTTGTGTTTGGCTATGTCTGTTATGCTTTTTGTGGAGAGAGTTTATATGGGTATAGTCATTGTTTTTCTTAAGCTGTTTGGTCATAAACCTGAGAAACATTACAAATGGGAGCCACTTATGGATCATGATATTGAGCTTGGAAACTCTTGTTTTCCTATGGTTTTAGTTCAAATCCCAATGTATAATGAAAAAGAGGTATATATACATCACTCTAAAGTATAAAAAATGAAGTGTTATAAATTTCTCTGTAGCACCAGACACCTTTGAAAAAATGTGTCTTTGAAAAAAGGTAAGTCTGACACACCTTTGAAAATAGGTGTATATGTGTCCGAAACAGACACCGGCACTTGTGATTACGTTTAATTTATTTATTTTTCAAATTATTATTGATATCGACGTGTCAGTGTCGGTGTCGTGCTTCGTAAATAAATTTTCCTATGGTTTTTTTGTGGTTACTGTTCCATTGGTTGCAGGTGTATCAGTTATCAATTGGAGCTGCATGTGGGTTATCATGGCCATCTGATAGAATTATTATTCAAGTTCTTGATGATTCAACAGATCCAATCATTAAGGTTTTGAAATCATTACAATGCTGGTGATTAAAAAATATGTTACTAATTAATTAAGCTTTTTTTTGTTTGTTTTTATGAAAATGCGACAGAATATGGTGGAGGTGGAATGTGAGAGATGGAGAAGGAAAGGGTTAAACATAAAGTATGAGATAAGAGAAAACAGAAATGGTTACAAAGCTGGTGCTCTCAAAGAAGGAATGAAGCATAGCTACGTTAAACTTTGTGACTATGTTGCCATCTTTGATGCTGATTTTCAACCTGAGTCGAACTTTCTTTGGCGCACCATTCCGTTCCTTGATCAAAATCCACAAGTTGGACTCGTTCAAGCTCGATGGAAATTTGGTAATTTGACTGGCTGCTTCTCATATTTGATTAATTGTTATGCACTGACAGTGACAGTGTACAAATATTTTTAACGTGCATGTAATCAAATCGTGTTTGCAGTTAATGCTGATGAATGCTTGATGACAAGAATGCAAGAGATGTCATTGGACTATCATTTCCTTGTGGAGCAAGAAGTTGGATCGTTAACTCATGCTTTCTTTGGTTTCAATGGTAATACACCTTGGAAGATCGAGTAAACTGCATTAGAGTTTAGAAGAATCATTCATGTAAGATTAGTAGATGATGATAATGATGATAATATTGCATGCAGGCACAGCTGGTGTTTGGAGAATTTCAGCACTAAATGAAGCTGGTGGATGGAAGGATCGCACCACAGTCGAAGATATGGACTTAGCAGTAAGAGCTAGTCTCAAAGGATGGAAATTTGTGTACCTTAGTGACCTCAAGGTATCTTCCATTATAATCCATATGGCTTTAACATTGTCCGAGGGCATGCAAGGCGGACTACTGCACAAAGTCCAAAAAATTTCACGATTAAACCTGAACTAAATAGACCTTATAAAATGTTTGTCACGATTAAAACGTGGTTAAATACCGCCTCTATTTATTTTGTCATGGTTAAACTGCGAATTACTTGAACCTGTAACTATTGTTTGAACAAATGTAGGTGAAAAGTGAATTGCCAAGTACCTTCAAAGCCTACCGTTATCAGCAACATAGATGGTCATGTGGTCCAGCAAATCTTTTCAGAAAAATGGCAATGGAAATCATAAGAAACAAGGCATGCAATTTTCTCTATATTTCTTCTAACCGATAATATAATTATTACTATTCTAATTCAATTTTTACCATTTGATGCAGAAAGTCACCATGTTGAAGAAATTTTATGTGATATACAGCTTTTTCTTTGTCAGAAAGATCATAGCTCATGTAGTCACATTTACATTCTACTGTGTCATTTTGCCTGCAACTGTTTTAGTTCCAGAAGTAGAAGTTCCCAAATGGGGTGCTGTCTATATCCCTTCAATCATCACACTTCTTAATGCTGTTGGAACACCAAGGTAATTAATCAATTAAGCATTTCACTATTGTTGAGAAAATTTTGTTTAACTTGCTTAACAATTTTCATGTAACTCTTTTTGTAGGTCATTCCACTTGATAATATTGTGGATACTTTTTGAAAATGTTATGTCAATGCATAGAACAAAAGCAACACTTATAGGTTTGTTTGAGGCAGGTAGAGTAAATGAATGGGTTGTTACCGAGAAATTAGGCGATGCTCTTAAGACAAAATCGGGCAGTAAAGCGGCTAGAAAGCCTCAAATCAGGTTCAACGGAAGGTAAAGTTTTCCACTCTTAAAACAAGAATAGTTTATATCTGGGTTAGAGTACTCCTTATACTTGTTAAGTTAACGTGTTGTTATTTTTCTAGACTTCATTTGCTAGAACTTGGTGTGGGAGCTTACCTATTTTTGTGTGGATGCTATGATCTTGCTTTTGGGAAGAATCATTTCTTCATATATCTTTTTATGCAATCTATTGCCTTCTTTGTTGTGGGAGTTGGCTATGTTGGTATCTATGTTCCTAGTTCTTAAAGGAACTAACTATATCGAGTTTGGTTCTTGCTGATAAAAAAAGAAAGGTATCAAAGTCTGTGATTTGGCATATACAAAGGAACAAAATGTAATAATAGTAGTAGTAGCTTCTTCTGCTTCAGCTACCATTGTTTTAGTATCATAAATTATTTTACAACAATTATCTGTAATATTTTGTCAAAGAAATATAAAAGAAACAAAAGTAGTTTGTTTGTTTGTTACTTAACATGGCTTAGAAAGAAACATTACTAACCAAATTGGAAAATTGGAATAGAAGTAAGATGAAATAGCTTATGCTTTCTTGTTAGAATTTGACTTAATTTATTCTTACAAAATCAAGTTTGTAAGGATGAGTTCAACCAAAATCTAATATGCTATTAGAGTCTATCCATCAGATATTGAGTCACTTACAGTTTAAAAATGTACACATCAAACTTAAAAAGAGTGTTGGATGTGAGGGTGTATTAGAAAGATTTCAAGTTCCACATTAGTTACATTAGTCGGAGATAGAACAATGAAAAAATTTATATAAAGTGACACCTCTCACCTTACATATTGGTTTTGTAAAGATGAATTAGACCAAACTTTCTAAGAATTCCGGTTTTTGAATCGATTAGTCTTTACGCCATATAGAGATTTTTTGCAATCTGATCTCGAACCAAAATGAGTTTTTGAATTGTCTATCCTCTAAACTGAATCGTGGTTTTACACGGGTTGACCATGAATCGAACTAAGATTTATACCAGGATCATCACGAATCTACTGAGCTTTTACACCAGAATGAACTCAAAAACCAATGGATATTTTACACCAGGTTGATCTCAAACCAATAAATATTTTCCACGAACCAAAAGAGAGTTTTTTTCAATGGCAAAACTTGCAAACCAAACAAACACTGATACTAATCCCCCAAAACCAAACAATAGTTTTTTCAATGGTTTATCTCCCAACCAAAATGGTAAATTCCTAAGAAAGAATTATTTACTCAATAGAGAAATTATACTCTTGGTAAATTCACAATTATGTCATCACCCAAAACAATGTTCCTCATTAAACTAAATAATGCTCTTAAAGCACTATGGCTAAAATATGTGAGAAAATGGGTGAAAGATTTAGAGAGAAATGAAAAATGAGGTTTCCACGTTTTCTTGATTATTTGAAATGATAAAGAAGCTTTCTATTTATAGGCTAAGACATGATGTAAACTTTAAAACAATCCATAGGCCAAATTAATGACCAAATCGATTAGGCTAATCAATTAGGCAGTGTAAATAATCGATTGTCACTTACCAAAATGGAAGGTTTAGATACAGAGTTGTTACAAATCTTTAAGAGACTACCACAATCGATTATAGATTCAAATGTCCATCATTTAATTTATTAGGGCAAAATTCTAATTTGACAGTTGTAAAAAGTATCTTAATCAATTGAACAATTTGCTAATCAATTGGCTAGGCTAAAAAACATTTTTGGTGACTTTTGATTAAAAAATGAGAGCCTTCAAACCATTTTTAGTGTGTGTGTGTGTGTGTGTGTGTTTGTTTGTGTGTGTGTGTCTGTGTGCGGTGTGCGATCTAGCCATAATACTTTCATAAACGCCTATGTGTCTTTATAATACACTGATTGCTCACGTAGAAATGATTAGGCGAGTTTTCACACTTTCTCTCTTTCACAATCTGAAGCTTCAAGTCTTGGCATCATTATCTTTGACTTTAGCATCAAACAAAAGTCGTTAATCTTCTTGATGAGGTTTGAGATATCTCCATGTTAATTACCATTATCTGAGAGTTTAATAGTTAGAACCATTAGCGATCATAAATCCGAAGTCTTCATTTGAGAGTCATCTGACTACAATATTAACTTTAAACAAATGTCTTGCTTGATTTTAAAGGATAGATTGATCAACCATTTTATGCATCTTTGACCGCTTGAGCTATCTTTAGCAATTGCTTGACTTCAATTGTTGTCATCATCAAAACTAAGTAGCTACTGATTGGATTGCAACTAAGATTCACCAACTTTGGATCACTTATTTTCTATACATGCAAGCACATAGATCTACTTTCAAATGTCTTGGCTTCAGAACAAGTATACCGAGCTTGTGGAGCGGCAGATGCATGAGGTAGCCGCAAGGGTATACATGCTACATCTAGTAGCATGTACTATCTTTGCAGACAAGTCTCATGTTTACATTGGTACTCACCACCTGTGGGTGTTCAGTAGCCTTGAGCATACTAGTTGGACTTGGGGGTGCGCTACATTAACTGTCATATATGCAACACTTGGAGTTGTGACTGTCGTTGAGTCAAGGAAGCTTGCTGGCCATTTAAGTCTATTCCAAGTATATTAAAAATTATTATTTGTAATTTAGTTCTTATTTAATTGTTATGTATGACATTTCTTGATTTGTTTATGTTCTTTTATCAATGCTGGATATACTAGCATTTCTCCACCATTTGTGACAGGAGGGTGCACCATACCCATGGTGGCTCCCCACAGGAAAAGAGATGGAAGGACAAGCAAGCTAACCCAGGTGGTATTGTGGAGTACAGGTCTGGGCTTGATGCGCTGACAGTTTAAGATGCCATCTGGACACCCTACACAAATCACAAAGTCTATCGTGAGTTTGATAAGTCTTCTATATTTTCTAGTTATATGCGATGGGAGACTTTAGTGGCTAGACACTTACCTGAAAGGTGTCTATGCCAGTACGGGTGTGTCCAGGGCATCCCACTACCAGTTCCTGCTATTCCAACTTCGAGCATTGGCATGTGGTTTTAAAGTAACATCATCAGCTCTACCCGTGCCATTAGAGATAGCGCAGTGAGGGTTCAACATGATGCGTAGTGTAAGGATGGTTACCTAGAGTGGTACATTACTGCATCACACTCTCACATCATCCCGCCTGTTAAGCATACAGATGATGATGATGTGCCTTTCGATGATGGGGGACCTGCCAGTAACGTGTCGCCGCCTCCACCTAGTGTTGATGACCAGCAACACCATCAGATGATTGTTGTTATTATGGATAACCTCGCGGATTTGGTAAATCCGGATGGTAAGGTTTTACCGGATTATCGCAGGTGTCATACCCCAAATTTGTCCTACCTATTGTATGTTTTCTACACCAAATTTTCGTGTTGACTCTAAAATTCAGGTCATAAGGGTTTGGCATGTGTTTGAAATGCTTACTAGCTTGTGTTGGGTTTGCTATGTTTTCAAGAAAAGATAAAGAAGGATTGCGCACTAATTTTATGATTAATCGGTTAAGACAGGATCAATTGGCTTCAAGCTGATTTTTAGGCTATGGTCCAAGGTGACTCTAATTGGCCACGCACAATGATTAGAATGTATTTTCTCAAAGCCATGATTAAGATTTTCTCGAGTTCAAATCTGTGACCATTCATGTTTCAAGATAATGTGGGAAGTTTTAAGACTTTATCTTGAATTTTAATTTAGCGAGTCCTATTAAGAGCATTTTTCAAAAATGTCAAGATGTTTCAAGGAATTCATGATTGTTTCAAACTCTAAACAAAACTATTTCAAAGCCACACCAAAGGATATTTTGAGATGGGACATGAATTGCATGATTATTTTCAAGGCCTAACCAATTAGTTTCCAAGACATGCTGAGTTTTTTGTATTCAAATTTCATGTAATACGAGTGAGCTTGGATCTAGTAGGTTTCAAGTGGATTCAAGTTGATTAAAGGATGTTTTTTTTAAGACACAAGCCATCTAAGATCAGGCTATGAGAAGTGGGCCTCAATCTGGACCATGCTAGGCATCTTTATGCTTCTTGATCAATTTTTGGATGGGTCATATAATTTCCAAGGAAAGCATGCCGAGTTGTTGTTTTGTAGCTGCAGCCATGATCATACTATTGAAAAATAAAGTAGATGTAGGTTCTTAAACACATGCGTTCAAAATTCATGTCACAGTACAATTTCTTGAGTTAAACCTAAGCGGCCATTGGCTCAAAACGCAGCAAATTTGCAAATAAAATACAACACGAGTTACAAAGTTCCAAGAGTGAAATTTCTCAAGAAAGTGCAGATGCTAGTTTTTACTACAAAACAAGATTCCAATATTCAAAAGGGATTTCAAAGTCACAAGTGTTACAGATTCACATGCACAAGTGGTACAAGTTACAAAATTAATTTGGAGTCACATGTGCTACAAAGTGTAAGCTACAAGACCCAAGTTATTTTAAGGTGGATATACCAAGTAAGAAGAATTTTTCAGTGCATTCAAACTTCACCAAACTGCTCTGAAATTTCATGTTCAACTGCTAATTTCCAAACCAAGGCATTACACTAATCAGTATTCAAGGTTTCTCTTCATCCCAAAGCTTCATGGTTGCCCTTCATGCTCTTGTACCATTCCAAATGTCGCAAAACCAACACAAATGGAAAGAAAAGAAATGATGTTAAGTTAGCAACTATGACACAAAAACAATAACAAAGTTACAAGTATATAGCAGCAAGATATTTGGCATACAACAACAACAAGGAAAGTTTCAAGGAGCCAGGATACATTGTGCAGTAGTAGAATTCAACAAAATATCAACAACAACATTGCCACACATGGTAAACAAGCAAATACATCTTAAAAAAAACCATCAATCTACTTCGTACCAAGCTCATAATAATCATCATGCTAAGAAAGCCACATGAAAATAGATTGGTTCAAGGAGTTAGTTCAAACTTGAAAAAACCCGACAAATCAAAATTTTGCTTTGAGGGAATGATTTTACTTACTCAATGAGAAACAAGAGACAGTTGAAAACCATTATGCCATAGTTTTCACGCATGGTGAGATGCAAGGAATGGTGTATCAGCTGAAAGCAGAACAAGATAGGATGAATTCATCATTTGTCAGCAAAGGGCTAATCAAACTCTCTTTCGTACCTGTCAAGAAAAGTCACCTACGATTATTCTTCAAAGGTTCTTGATTTTCATTTTGGCACCTTTTGTGGTCTGTAACATCATGATATTTTGGCTAGGCCTAGTTGAGATGAACTTTATAGCCACAATCCCCTGTTAGAAACAAAAAAGCAAAGGTCAGCACAACATTTTGAGTTAAAAGAAGACTTCCACATCAGCAATAAAATCAAGAGTGGTAAATGTTTCAAAATCATATTTACAAGCAGTAAAAGCCACGTTTCCACTGTGAAAAATCAGATGAAAATCATATCTTCTAGAATCACAGAACAGACAAAAATGGTACAATCACAATCTCACGAAATCAGCGTTCATTCCCACTACCTCTAACGGTCTGATTTTGCAAGAAGGACACCTCACATATTCACATGATTTTCCTCTGAGCTCTACCTTAATTCACACGTATGAGGACCCTATATTAACTACATTGTTCATTCATTCAAGGGGAACCGAAGAAAACCCTAAAAATACTACTTTGCAAGAAAACTCAAAAACCCTACCAAAGCTCATATTCAAAGTTTTCTGAGTCTCACATTGAGACTCAAAATAGCTTGAGCTAAAAGCCTACTGATGAAGCTACTACACCCGGAGAAGCATTGAGAAGCAGAAGAAGAAGAGAAAAGAAATCAAACAAAGAGGAAGAAAGTTGAAGCGAAAGTTACCTGGATACGTTCAGAGACTCATTCTGAGGAGTTTTTCAGGATGTATTTTTTTTAGCTCCGTTTCTCTTCAACTTGAACTATATTGCATGGTCTAGCGTTGTTTTTCGCCCTCTGAGTAGCATAGTTATTCTTCCTTGCATCGATTTGCTTGATTCTCCTTGATTTTGAAATTAGGGTTAATTAGGGATTGAGTTCGATCTGAGAATCTGAGGCTGCTTTAGGAGAATCTGAAGTTAGATATGGAATCAGGAGAATAATTGAGGGGGGTTGTATAGATTGTTTGAGGTTTTGTAGTGGTGTTGCCGGAGAAGACGGTGGCGGCCGCCGCGCGCCGCCGCTTCTCCGGCCAAAATTAGGTTTCCGGTGAGGAGCCATTTTGAGAGAGAGAGAGAGAGAAATGTTGAGATGAGAGAAGGTCAAAACGAATGATATGAGAGACATTGGGTTTCTCTTGTCTTTTATTTTTTATAGACGTGTGTGCTTCATTGGGAGGATGGTGGCAGGTGCTACCGGTGACAAGTGTCACCGGTCTTCATCACATTTTGATTCCATGCGCATCAGCCCTTGGTTTCCCACGGTATACGCTTGTCCCTGACCATGAGATTAGGAGTCAACCTTTGACTCCACTCTAAATCAACACTCCAGATCTTGTGAGTCAGTCGAGGTTGACTGGAGGTTCACCGTAGACCTATCCTGCACTGGGTTGTCGGTATTGGGCCTGGGGTGATTTCCAAGATCACGCCCCCTTTATTTTTTGTTTCTTCTGGCCCACTTGTTTTTTTCCCTTATTTGTTTTTAGTTTTAATTTTAAAACTTATTTTTTTAATAATACTTAATAATAGAAATCTAAATTAAAAAAAAAACATTTTATTTTCTTTTATAAACAAGACTTATGAAATATTGTTAATAAATTAATTTAGTTAGTTTTATTAAATTTTTTCATTTAATATTAATTAATCTTTTTATGATTAATTTTATTAAATATTGAATTTTAATTTAATTAATTATTAACTTGGTTTCAAATCTAAAAATTCTAAAATACTTTTGTTTAAAAAGTCCTCAATTCTTAATTAATTAATTTTATTAAATTATTTTATTTAATATTAATTAATTTTTGAAAATTAATTTTATTAAATATTTTGATTTAATCTAATTAATTATTGGAACTTTATTCTAAAAAACCTAGAACTTAATTTTAGTTTAGGACTTCCCTCCTTAGAATTAACTTTAGAATTAGGTTACTAACCTAACTAATATGCTTGATTTTTACCCCACCATTTTATTATGTGTGTACCTTATTCGTGTGGATTTTATTTCATGCTTTAATTATACGTATGCTATTCATATTATACTTGTCCAAACCAAAAAAATCTTTTTCAAACTAATATCTTGACTTAATGTCAAGCCCTTTTAGTACCTTGTAAGTCGATCGTTTTCACGATCGCAATCGACCTCACAATGCCTCCTCTTGGGCTTTATACAACGATAATTGTTGTACATTTCACTTTGGTTTATATGCGTGTATGTGATTGGCTCACTTTAATCATGGCTCGATTATTCCCACTTGATTAATTACACCCCTTTCCCATAAGATTAAAATCAACCATTTTTTACAACAATAAACAAGCTTGATCCAACGTCAAGCATTTTTCAAAACAAATTCAATTAATCTCCAACTTTCACTTGATCCACATATCAAGCCCCTTTACCTCTTGTAAGTCGAGCGCTTTTGCCTCGCAATCGACCTTACCTTAAACCATAGGACCTCATTTTCATTAGTCCTCAAACCATTTCGCACGCAAATCCAAACCTCGATCCAACATCGAGCATTTTTCAAATCAAATTAATATACTTAACCATATTTAAACATCATTTCTTAAAAGGTGAAAAGGAGGGGGATCAAGTCTTTGGTCTTTCTCCTCAATTGTTTGGGTACGAGTTCTCTTACTCGTGTGTGGATAATTGACGCCTCTAAAACACGCGAAACTCGACAACATTCAAACCTTTTTTATAATCACTTGTCGTTTAAAACACGTAATCTATATTCAAACATTACTTTTATAAAAGGTGAAGTGAGGTGGGTTGAGTCTTTGATCCGTCTCCTCAAATTATTTGGGTGCGAGTTCTCTTGCTCGTGTGTGAACAATTGTCACCTCTAAAAAACATAAACTTTAATTTGTTGATTGTTTGGGTGCGAGTTCTCTTACTCGTGTGTGAACAATTGTCGCATTTAAAACATCCAACACGTCAAACTAGCTCCTCTCGCTCCCATGCGATCGAGCATTCCCAAAACACTAAGCCATCGCCCCCGTGCGATCCACAACTCAAACACCTTTTCAAAAGAACATTGTTTAAGTCATTCTTTCGCGCATATGAACTAGTGCTTCAGCCTCCCCTAGCGAGCAGACAAGCCAACGTTTAGCAGTTAGAATGCAACCTAAACTCTCGTTCCCCTAAAAACACATTCAGATCAAATCCTTTTTTCTCAATCAAACACTTTAATACACTTGATCACATATTCAAATACAACTTTTTAAAAAAGGTGATGTGAGGGGGGCCAAGTCTTTGACCTTTCTCCTCAATTGTTTGGGTGCGAGTTCTCTTACTCGTGTGTGGACAATTGGCGCCTATAAAAAATACAAACCAAACAACCGTAGTCCCAAAAACTACGAATGCTCTGACTTTCCCATTGCACGAGGGAATACGTAGGCACAAGGGTTCTAATCCTTGCCGAGCACCCTAATAAAAAACCACCCATTTTTCCCTTAGCAATAATCCCTAGAAGATAACAAACAAACTTAACTAATTTTCTCACGAATCGAATCAAGAGGTTCCCGTTGAGTACAATGGACGTAGAGGGTGCTAATACCTTCCCTCTTGCGTAACCGACTCCCGAACCCGAATTTGGTTGCGACGACCATGTTCTTATCTCCCTTTAAAGGTTTTATCGATATTTTCCTTTCCCTCTTTGGGATAAATAAAATTCGGTGGCGACTCTGTTTCAAATAGTTTTTTCCACGTCCATCGCGAGGATCGTATTTTTCGAGGTACGACAGATGGCGACTCTGCTGGGGACTTGCATTGCCCTATGCTAGAGAGAGTCAAGCCTAACTTGACTCGATTCGTGAGTGTTAGATCTGCTTGTTTGTTTATCTTCTCTTGCTTGTTTGCTTGCTTGTCTGATTATTTGTTATCTACTCGCATGCTCATTATTATTATATTATATTATTGTTTCTTGTGACACTGTGGGGGTGTTCTTACATTGGGTGCTCTGTGAGACGGCTCTACACCCGAGTCCGAGTATAACCCTAGGATTAGGATAGTGGAGGTTTACGTGGTCTCTTCCGTGTGAGCCAAAGCAAAGACCCCGGTTGGAGGAGATTCCCTTGGAAATGTTATCGTTTTGACATTACTTCGTCACGATGATAATGTTTTCGAGCCTGAATCTTCGATCCCAAGGACCTTTAACCCATTTTATCCATAGTGGTTGGTAGTGTTAACTCTTTGTGGGTTAATGCGAACGCCACAATCAGATGAGATCCCTCGAACGTATTACTTCCTGACAGTAATATTTTCGACCTCGATCTAGGATTCTGAGAACCCTACTTAGAACCCGTGTGTCGATGGTTATGTAGTGGGCGCCTCCGAGGAGTCTTTCTCGTGGGGAAGAAACGAAGACCTCACCTAGACGAGATCCTTTCAAGGATATTATCGTCTGATGTTCCTTCGTCATGGCTATAATGTCTTTGAAAGATATCCATAACTCTAGGCCCCTACCCGATTAGAGCCTACATATGGGGGGTCTTGTGATCAGAGATATCCTGTATCTAACTCCTTCCTCAGAATCAGATGTTGTTTTGATCCTGGAACCGTGCATAAGCATTGTATACTCATGACATTAGCATGTATGCATATCATTTTTCCAACAAAATCATTCATCCTTTGTCCATAATCCGCAGTTGATTTCCCGACACACATATTGGACTTGAGGTAGCTCTGGAAGAACTATGGAACACTTGGCGCATAATCAAGTTAAGCTGAGAAAAGACGAGAACAGCATGAAAGGCAAGATGGAGCAGATGCCAGAAGCTTTAACAACTATGGGGAAAGGAAAGAAAAAGCTTCAAGAAGGCACAACATCTAGGAGTGTTACTCCCACAGTTCCGTCTACTCCACAAGCTGCAGTGAATAATCCATTGTGTGTTGTTCCTCCTGGGTTTTATCCCCGGCCAATCCTTTCACAGCCTCAGAATCAGTGGTTAACACCCATTCTGTCCCAAGGGCATGAGAATCTAAATCAGAGAGGCCATAAGAAGTCTAAGTTGCGCCCTATTCTTGACCATATCCCTATACCCTGTGGACAACTGCTATTATACCTGATTCAGAGTTCAATGGTGGCACCCACCTCCCTTGGACCGGCTCGTAACCCTCCTCCACCTGGATATAATCATAATGCACAGTGTGAATACCATAAATGGGCGAGGGGGCACTTTATTGAAGTCTGTTGGTCATTCAAGAATAAAGTTCAAGAGCTTATTAACAAGAAACGTCTAGTCTTTAAGGAAGACAACTCAGGGGTAGAGTGTGAGTACCACACTGGAACCATAGGGCATGTTGTCAAAGAATGTGAAAGCTTTCGAAACAAATTGTAAAAACTAACCAGAAGGGAAGACCCTAGCGTGAATGGTTTAACCCAAAGATCTGGCAAAGAGAAAATACAAAAGTTTCGTGGACCACTCGGAATCCTATACCACAAGGAAAAGGTCGAGTTTATGAAAGATGAAACATCTTTATTCTCTGATAATCACGTTGAAACCATGGCCTTGGATAACACCTCCATAGGAGGAGAGATGGTAGAGAAGTCTAAAAAGGCTGCATTTTCTGAGGAGGCTCCGAAAAAGGACTTTGGAAAGCATCCCACTGATATTAATGATGATGATGACATCAACCTTTGGATCCCAAAAAGGCAACCAACAGTGCCTAGGGCATCATGCCGAAAACCTTGGGCTGCTCCCAATGCAAATCAACGAGCTCATGGCCGAAGAAGTCAGAATCCACGCCAGAATCAGATAAGGCCTCGCAACGACTTGGAAAGAATGACTGCTTCTCTTCACCTAGTTCCTATGTCGTACAGTCAACTTTTGGCGCATCTGGTCCGAAACTCACTAGTGGAGCCCAAGTCTCTCAAGCCGGTTCCAGAACCATACCCTCATGGGTACGATCCCAAGGTGCGTTGTGGCTATCATGCTAGATCAATGGGGCACTCAACTGAAGATTGCAAAGCTTTCCAAGCCAAGGTGCAACACTTGATTGACAAGAAGTGCGTATCCTTTCAAGATGGGAATTTAGTTGTGCGTATCAACATCTCGCCCAAATGAGTTTGAAGATTCCAAGAGGCATTTTCTCAAGCCAGTGGTTCAGATAGGAAAACATCCTCAGAGCTGGCAATCCTTGGACATTTTTATCATTTGCATTTGTAATTTCCTTATGTTAAATGCTACTTGTTTTTGAACATTGATGTTTTGAATGGTAATATTAATGAAGTGATCATGCATTTTTTGAACTAATCACGTCGCATTCGCTCATTTTTCTTCACTTATATATATAAAAAAAATTCATCCATATACCTCTCATTCACTTTCTTTACCAAATTGTTGTTTGGCAAAGATTGGAGGGAGGATGATGAAAACAAGATACCCATAATTGATGATGGTATGCTTTCAGATAGAATCTTGCCAAGGATGTACAGGCATTGTTTCAAATTCCTAAACGCTGGAGAGATAAGGAGTTAATCCCTAGTTCACCACTTCGAGCCGAGAAGTAGAAGTTTCCTTTGGATATTCAAACCCTTATACTCAACCTGGGGCAGGGTAGTGTTCAGTTAATCTGACTCCGTATTCTTTGTACACATCCTGAGGTGACGAAGAAATCATGCAAAATTCAGAAGTTATGATGGTTGTTCTTCAATGACTACTGACTTGGCAGTCACAAGCCTTACTCTAAAAAAAAGCTCGCTAAGTCAAACACCTCAAAAAGGAGACTTAGGCAAAAATTAGGGCAATCTCGATGGACTCTTAGAATAAAACCAGTCCATGCAAAATTAGGGATCAAAAATAAAAAAAAAAACAAAAAAGGTTCTTAAATCCTCAAGCAAAGCAATATAAGATTCAGTGAACACCATATCAAAAATCAAAAGGTCATTGATGTCCATCAAAAACAAAATAAGATGACTGTCATTTCAAGCGAATCTTGAACCTTCATATTCACTCTTACACCGTCAAAATCTAAGCGTGTGTCGATTTAACTGAACGTAGGGCTGAAGATCATCACAAAGAAGGGGTGGGTACCAAAATTAAAATTTGAGCCTTATATCCTTTGTTTCTATAACTGTGAACCAGACCACGTTACAACCCTCAAAAGACCTAATTGAGGCGGGGTTTATTCTGAAAGCATACTACAGCAAGGTTGCGTAAACTGACTCCTACGAATTTGCTAGTCTTTTGAATTGGTATCATATTCTTGTTGTATCTTTCACGCACCAGATAAATCAGCACTGCGTTTGGACTAATGGTTCACTCGTCACACATTGACACACCATTCCAATAAATGATTTTTCAAAACTTGCATGAATGTCGCATTAAAATTACCATTTCTGAATGATCAATTTTAGCTGCAAATTAGCACTTGACATTATGGAAATTCCAACAAAGTGCAATCAGAGGGAAACTTGAGTATTCGTTGGCATTGACTCGAATCGAGACTATCTCATAACCTTGTGGATCTGGGGCAAGTCCTTCAAAGCAATACTTAGTCAATCTGAGGCAAGTATTTCAAAAGCCAAGACACAGGGGCAGACCACTGCAAAATCCAGACACTGGGGAAGATCATCTCATTACCTTCCAGACAGGGGCAGATTCCCTTCATACATTCAAGTTGGTCAAGCTGGCCATGTCATGCACTAAGCGACCCTTGAGTTCAACAAGTATTAAAAGCCTTGGGGCAGAGCAAATGCACGATCAGAATGCATTGGATAAGTCACTACACTCACACAATCAACATGCATTGGTTACGTCGCTGCGCTCATACAACCATTTGCAAACCATTTATGGCATATCAGCTAGAAGTGAGGTTCTCTCATGAACCAAGCATGCAATTTCTGCAAAGTATCAGACTTGGGGCAACAAGAGAATCATATTGGCTTACTGATCATAATATCTTCCATTTTCGAGTGTCGGGGAGTCAAATCTTGGCACCTACCAAAAGTCCAACCCTGCTTGGCACCTCCTTAAAGTCCAACCCTGCTTGGCACCTCTAAAAGTCTAACCCTGCTTGGCAACCACCAAAAGTCCACCTTGCTGGCATCACCTCCTAAAGTCCAACCTTGCTTGGCAACTCCTCAAAGTCCAACCTTGCTTGGCAACTCCTCAAAGTCCACCCTGTTGGCACCCTCATAAGACCATTCGCCTTCTTGCATTCGCATATGCATCACATACAACATACGAGCATCATATGCATACATAAAATAACCTATTTCCTTCCTCAACCCCTGTGTTGATATATATTGATTTGTTCTTGACCCCTGAGTCAATGTTGTCTTTATTTTCTTCGGCCCCCGAGTCGATGTTTACCTTTCTTTCAACCCCCGAGTTGATGATATTTTGTCTTTGTTTTCTCGATCCCAGAGTCGATATTGCCTTAGTTTCTCGACCTCCGAGTCGATATCATTATTACATCTTCAACCCCTGAGTTGACATCTTATTGCTTGTACTGACCCCCGAGTCATTATTATCTTTATCTGCTTCGACCCCCGAGTCGATATTGTCTTTATTTCCTCGACCCCCGAGTCGATATTTCCTTTATCTCTGCCCTCGACCCCCGAGTCGATATTTGCTTTTACCTTCAACCCCCGAGTTGATATGCCAGTATTCCCAGTGAGTCTTTCACCTTGCTTCATCTAATCCCCATTGATCCTTCTTTGGAAACCAGAAATAAAGCCTTACCAAAATCTGATTGTCCAGTTGCACTCCCATATGCATCTCATGTAAACAAGTTCATTTGCATTCCTGTATGCATGGCATATCCATCCCCAGTATAGCATAGCAGGATCCAGGATCAGTTCGCAAGCATCGTGGCCAGTCGTCCTTCAAAGTCGGCAGTATTCTTCTAAAAGAGTTGGTACCCCGCACATACCTAAGGAATTCTAATCCCCAGCAAGTCATTCTTCAACCACGTAATTGATAATGACAATCCCAACAGCTGCTGTCAGTATTCCCCAAGCAGAGGATATCCTAGAAAGTTTGTTGTGAGCTTTCCCTGCAGAGCCAGCACATCTCCTCTGACAGGAATCTTGCTCAACTATTCCCCCAGCAAATTTACTTCAGAGATACTGCTTTGGTATCATTCGGAGAACCTTAATGGATAAGGGACTGCTTCGACGACCCAGAGAATCGTCTGCCTTCAGAGATACTGCTTTGGTAACATCGAGGAACCTTAATGGATAAGGGAATGCTTCGACGACCCAGAGAATCTCAAGTTATTTTGTTCAGTTTGGACCCAGCTAACTCATTCTACCAGTTCTTACTCCATATTACATTGCCTTTTAGTAGACAAATTTTGGGGTCTTCTTATATCTAATTGACTTCTACCTTAAAAATGAACGCCATGCAGCAGTTCATTCTCTCGGGTTCAAGACAATTAGATAGGGGCATCTGTCATACCCCAAATTTGTCCTACCTATTTGTCATACACCAAATTTTGACCACTTAGATTTCCCATCATTATGCAAATCATCATCACAATATGGAGGAACCATCATACTTCATCAGTCTCCCCAAAGATGGGTGAGCATTCACTACAATCAAAATTAGGGTTTCAAGCCCTCTCTGAGTGCTTAGACAAAGGATCAATCAAGGAATGACATGATCTTTAACTTGTATAACCTCTCAAACATCCACAATGGATCAAAAAGACTCCCACTTCAAGGATCAAGCACAAGGTTACTCCCTTCTAGGTGGATCAAGTCTCTAGATCGACAGTGCCACCAAATTAGGGTTTTGGTCTACCAGGGCCTCCAGATGGAAATTTTTCATCTGGGTACAAGCCAATGATCCAAAACATAACCTAATATACTCCATGGACCCAATCATCAAGTCAATTTTGCCTCAGGGGATGCATTCATAAAAAATCAGGAATTAGGGTTTCTTGACCTAATTCACCCCTAAGTTGACTTTTAGGGAAAATCATGAGCCAAGACCTCAAGAGAGGGTTTGAGGGTCTCTAATGAACTATATTGATTCATTTGCAACAATGGATTAATCCAAGAAGCTTGAGCAACAAGTCTCAATTTCATCTGCACCACAGTTAGGGTTTTAAGGAAAAAGTCAACTGTAACTTTGACTTTTGACCAGGACATGCTCCCAAGCCCTAAGACATGCATCAATATACCCTATGACACCCATGGAACATGTCCATCAAGTTTGATTTAGGTCAAGGACATGATTTCCTGAAGAATTGCACAGTTTGGAATTCATCTGATAAAAAGTCAACTGTGCACAAAAGTCAACTTTGACTTTTTGAGATTTTTCACCAAAATGGATTTTTAACCCTAAAATGATGTTAATGTATGATTTGAATCATCATTCATCAAGAAAAATCAAGAAAAGTTGAGTAACTTGTAAAAGGGGTAACCATAAAAAACTTAGAAAATTTTCTAAGTTAAAAATAAAGTGGCTAGGGTACCAACTTTGGAGGGTCATAACTCCTAAACCACAACGCCATTTTCTCCCATCCAAGGCTTGATTTGTAGATCTCATTGCCCTCTACAAAAACTTCAACTAGACCTAATTCCAACTCCTCATGGATTTTGAGTTATGGAGTGATCAAAATCAAGAAAAGTCACTTTGTTCCAACACAGTGAAAATTTCACTAAGTCAGATTTTGCCTTACTTTTTGCCAAATGTAGGGGGATTTTTCACTTGGATTCAAAAGAGATCAAAACCAAACATGTTCAAACAGTTGTTGTATCATGTAAGGGCTTTCCAAAATGGCTAAGAACATTACCAAATTCCATTTGAGTCATGAGATATGACATTGGAAAGTTGCCTTGCTGAAATCTACCAAGGCAAGGCAGAATTTGCATTTTTGCTCGATTTGCCAAAATCAGCCAAATCCAAATGCTCCTATCCACTTGGACACCTCTGAGGATTGAATCTAAAGGGGACAATCACTGAGCCAAGCCTCCAAAGTCTTTGGAACAAGAAATAGCATGTTGAACCTAGAATGGCCAAAATAAGGACAAGACTCCAATTTTGGATTGGAGCATTCAATGGAAGCATCAAGGTGGCATGGACTGAGCCATTCTCAACTGAATTCAATAAAGACTTATCCAAGACTAAGGGAACCACAACCTTGTGCCCTAACCTCTAGTCAATGGCTAGAGGAGACTTGCATTTCCATTGGCCAACATTGAACAAACACCTGCTACAGTTGCCATTCACTATTCCTTGCAAAACAAACTTACTCTACTATAAATAGAGCTCAATTGTGGTCAGTTTAAGTACACCAAAGGCCTACAACACTTGCCTTTCTCAAAAACCACTTCTCACTCTCAAAAATGCCTTTCTTAGCAAGTCACTATCGGGTTTTTCATTAGAGAGCAATTCCACTCAAACCAATCACACACACACCTCATATACATCACATATGAAGTGATCCAGCCATTCTCAGTCAAGTCCAAGCATTCACCATAGGGTGTAGGGAAGCTGTTCAGACCATCACAATTCATCTGTAACACTTCCTACTCAGAAATCAATTTGCTCTTGTTGTCACGACCTAGAGGTAAGCTTAAACTTGGTCATCTCTCAATCTATGCATATTTCCTCGCACAATAATTTGGCCATATGTTCATAAGCATGCATGGAATATTTTCCCTCAATTAATTGCTTTGTTTGAATCGTGTATCAAAAATCCTAGCCTTCATGCAGAAATTAGGGTTCTTGAGGATTTTTCATGATTTCTTGTTATATGTTTAATTTAAATGAAATTAAATACCATAGACATGATCGTGAGGTTGAAACGAGTTGATTGATATGTGGATTACATGATATGATTAAGTATTCAGTGAGATTGGAGAGAAAATGCAAATCTGGGCCAAGCTGAAACACGCGCGTGTTCTTCAGCTGTTCTTGGCGCCATTTTTCATAAATTCAAATATTTGAATTTTGTGATTTTATTTAATTGATTCCAAAATTAATTTCTCTCTGAGTTTTAATGATTTTGAGTTGATTCTTTTTTTAATAATTCACAAAAATGTTGAAATATTTTATTTTCCCAAAAAATCCCAAAAATATTATTTATGTCATATAATTGATATTTTTGCAAAGAATTAATGTTTTAATTGTTTTTAACATTTAAAATATTTTTTCCACCTTGATTTTGCAACTTTTAATGCTTTCTAATTATTTTGTAGGTCAATACTTAATTTTTGAAGCATTAATCCAAGATCACAATTTGTTTTCCATATGTTAAACAATTTTGATCATTTTAATTGAATTTTTATTCAATTAAACACATTTTTGAAAACAAATTAGGGTTTTGGATTAATTCAACCCTCATAAATCATTTTCAAAACACTTTGGGCCTCTAATAGAGTGTAAGACCCAATCCTTTTTTGACCAAACCATTTTTGGGCCTCAGTGTATTGTATAAGTCCTGATACCGTCAAAAACAAACGGCACGATCGTCGCCTTTTGAAAAATAACCTTTTGGGCCTCTCCTCGAGCTATAAGACCCATTCAAAACTTTTGAGCCTCTATTAGAGTGTAAGACCCAACCCCCTTTTAACCAAAAAACAAATTTGGGCCTCAGATATTGTATAAGCCCCTCTGCGTTAAAAGAAAACCTCGGCGCGATCGCCATTTCAAACGGAAAAATCATCTGGGCCTACCCTCGTGTTATAAGCCCCACTCTTTTTCTTTAAACCTTTTGGGCCTCTTGAGAGAGTGTAAGGCCCATCCCTTTGTACAGAAAACCTTTTTGGGCCACAGTCACTTGTATAAGTCCCTCTGTACAAATTCAAACAGTGCGCTCACTGATAAAACCCTGGGCCTCTCCTTGAGCTGTAAGCCCCAAATCTTTCTTTTTCAAAGCACTTTCTCCTTTGATTTTGAATATACTGTTGTTTTCAATCTTTCTTTGTTGAACAACTAACCAAACAGCATGGAAGCTCTACAACCGGGTAAGTGGTTATTGCTTTCATTTACCGCTTTCATATACATATAACTGTATTGTGGGGCTGTTTCACTGTAAGTCTTATTTCATAAACTCATATCAACTGTGTAATAATAGTATAGATATTTAGAGTTTCCCGGGCAACTACGTCTAGAACTAGGTGACGCCGTTTCGTTTATTCATAGAAATAGATAACTAGATCCCCAATAGGATCACCAGATACAGTCTTCTCTTCGGTTGTCCTCATTAGGAATTGTCAAGAAACTCTACTCCCAGAGATGAATGTATTCTCCCTGAATGGCATCTTTGAGTTTCTTCTAAATTCTCGAACTTTCCTGACTTGATCTATTCCTTGTGAATAGCTTGCCTTGAATTTCTCAGGGTTTGGGGACCCACGGGCTTCTTAAAAGCATCGGCCTCCTCTTAGGCATCGTACAAGGACCCACAGGCTTCCTAAAAGCGACCCCGCCTCCTCTTGGGCTTAGTACAAGGACCCTACGGCTTCTTAGAAGTATTCACAGCCTCCTCTTAGGCTTCGTATAATGATCTCTTCCTCGGGGAATGATAACCTCCTATTGGGCTTCATACAAGGACCGATCGGCTTCTTAAAAGCTTCCAGCCTCCTCTTGGGCTTCATACAAATTGTCCCGACGACCTCCTAGAGGTATAGGAACAAAAATTAGTCATCTGCATAGAACAGTTCTTTCAAAGAGTCTACTACTACTTCTCAAAGCACAGTACAAAAGATGACACTCTAGACTTAGACAGTCTAATCTCCTTGAGTCTCAAAGACATTCTCAAGTGACCCCTTTAAGAATAGGAAGGAACCCGTAGACTCGGACAGTCTCAATACCCTTCGGATTTCCCACTTCCTTAAAGAACAGGAATAACCCGAATCCTCGAATCAAATCCTTGAGTACAGTGTTGCTCATATAAGAACTGATTTTCTCTTTAAAAAATCAGTATACTGGACCTGTCACTTAACTGAACAGTCGTCATAGCCTCCTCTTAGGCTTTGTATAATGATCCTTATCCGGTGAAGTTAGCCTCTCTCTTGGGCTTTATACAATGATTCTCCCCAACGGAGTCAAACAACGTTTAGCCTCTCTCTCGGGCTTTGTACGAGACACATAAGAGACTCCCTCGTTGAGTCAATCACCCTTTCGCCTCCATCTCGGGCTTCGTACGAGATACAAAAAAACTCTCTTGTTGAGTCAAATAGCCTCTATCTCGGGCTTTATACGAGATACCAAAAGACTCCATCGTTGGGTCTAAACCTTTTTAGCCTCTCTCTCGGGCTTTGTACGAGACACATAATAGCCTCCTCTTAGGCTTTGTATAAGAAAACCACTGGTTGATCCAATTAACCTTTTATCATCAAAACTGTGCCTCGTTCACAGTACACAAACATCAACAACTTTTTCCCCTCCATCTAACTGCTGTAAGCGGCAAGCCTCTGGATCATCTACATCCATGCCAATGTCCCTCTTTTAGCATGAGAAATTCCTAAGGAAAGATGGCATTACTCTACACTGAGTTAAAGTCTTCTCCTTCAAGTTAAAATCCCCTATAAAGGAAATTATGGCATTACCGGATTCACAAATCCCGGTTAAAGTAATTCTCCTTTATACACAGTCGTAACAGACAAACCCCTCTTTAGAGATGACAAATTCTCTCTAAAGTCAACACCTTTTAGCTTCACATCTTGGGCTTTGAACAAGATACAAACCACCTTTCGCTTCACGTCTTGGGCTTTGAACAAGACACCAAAACACCCATTTCCTCCCATAGAATAGGAGGAACTACGAACGCTCTGATTTCCCTGTTTCGGTAAACGGGAATACGTAGGCATAAGATTGAAAGAAAAATCTTAGCGAGCACACTAAACAAAAACCCAAAATCCCATACTTTCATATATATCCGTCCTAATATCTCAACCGATGGCCTAAAGCACCCCTCGTCAACAAAATAAACCTAGGAAAAACCCCGAATCTTTGTAGCATCTGTAAACCAACAGTTTTGACTGTTTAATCTTAGTATGCAAGCAGGGTTAGTTGAAGACATCTATTTCCCTTCCTTCATCAGCTTTAATAGGATAAAAAATGAATCGAACTGTAGTACCAAGAGCGTTCGTGCTTCGCAACCACATCCAAAAATCACTCGCTACAGAAAAATGCCGACTCTGTTGGGGAATGCGCAGGTCTCTTTAGGGATCTTGTCCGTTTTTGTGGAAACCTTGACGTCACTAGGATCTTAGGTCAAACCGCCGTTAATTTGGAACGAAACCACAGATTGGGGCTTCCGCCGGGAAACCATTTTCTGTCAGGAACTTAAGATTCTTAGCTTTAAAGGTCTAGGAGGATTAGGACAAATATATATACTGCTTTTCCTAATTCCTATACGTGTTTATTTTTCTGCTAATGGGAATGCGCTGATGCCGCATGTGGAAAGATCGAGTATACACTTAAGATAAGTGATGGTGATGAGGTCGACCATCAACCTCAGTGGAGGCTGACCAATGCAACCCATTCTCTCACCTAGACAATGGGCCGATTGTGATGTCTGAGAAGCTGAGGAGCCAAACCCTTTTGTAGTGCGGAAACTATCGGAAATAGTTGTTACGCGATACTACCCTCATTTGAGGCTGGTGATCTATTCTCGGTGAATGGCACTTACTCTAAGATCGCTCTACAACTCGCTGGCGATCCGCTTGTTGTTTTGCTTTCCTGGGAGGAGCTAATGATAATGAGTACAGGTACAAAAATCACCCTAGTATAAACCTTTGGGGATGGGTAGAGCCTTGACTTCATGACAACGACCCTATAACCCCATGTTTTTTCTATGTTTTTGTGTGCTGCATTCATGCATTCATTTAAAAAACATTAAAAACATTCAAAAAATTTCTCTTCTAGTCTCTCTGTTTTTCAAATTAAACTAAGACTGTGATTGTAAATATCAGAGAAAAGGATTGCACTAATGGATTTCGGTAGAAGGAGAACTCATAGTTATACCTTCAGGATTCCAAAACTAGAGGATTTGAGAGGTTTGGCGAGGATGATCACCAACCAAGAGGCCTTCAGAGCCAAGCACGGAGGTTTGCTACCACTGTTAAGAGTCCATGTGATTGAGGGAATCATGGATGCGCTCATTCAGTTTTATGATCCGGTTTATCACTGTTTCACATTCCCGGATTACCAGCTCGCACCAACGCTGGAGGAGTAATCTCATCTGATTGATCTACACATTACTGATCGAGCTCTATTTTTTGGACTGGAAGAAATTCCAAAGAATCAGACCGTTGCAAGAGCAATTCATTTGGACGAGTCTGAGGTCAGGACTCACATGACCGCTAAGGGTGGCATCCAAGGTTTGCCAGCCCAGTTCTTGACAAAGAAAGCCCTGTATTTTGCCAGTATAGGAAACGTGACTGCTTTTGAAAGCGTCTTTGTCTTGCTCACCTACGGGTTATTTTTGTTTCCCAACATTAATAATTTCGTCGATATCAACTCCATTAATGTTTTTCTCATTGGAAACCCTATACCGACTTTGCTCGCAGATGCGTATCATTCTGTACATTTGGGAAATTTGTACAGCGGAGGGGAGATCACATGTTGTGTACCTCTGCTTTACAAATGTTTTATCTCTCACTTGCCCAAGTCTGCTGCTTTTTGGGATTGTAAGAGTGCCTTACGTTGGTCGCAGAAGATCATATCCCTTACCAACTCTGATATAGATTGGTGTAATATGATCTATGATGGAATCAGGATCATTGACCGTTGTGGAAACTTCCCCAACGTACCCCTTATAGGAATTAAGGGAGGAATCTACTATCATCCGGTATTGGTTCGCCGTCAATTTGGATACCCGATGAGACACGTCCCACGGGGTGTTCATCTGGAAGGTCTTTTCTTCAAGGAAGGAGAAAACGACAGAGCATTAAAGATGGAAATAGTGCATGCTTGGAAGCAGGTTCATAAGAAAGGACGAGAGTCTCTAGGAAAACCGGATTGTGTCTCGGTGGAGCCTTACCTCCATTGGGTACAAACTAGAGCTCTCAAGCTAAAGATGTCTTATCCTCGTTACGGAATTCTTCCGCCGAGGGAATCTGTCATGTACTTCATGACGGAAACTGAAAAGCTTCAGGTTACTCTCAACAAAGTTCAAAAGGAGAGAAGGTCCTGGAAGAACAAGTACCGCACCCTCGACGTAGAGTGCATCAAAATACAGCAATTACTAAAAGAGAAAGATGCTCTGATTGAAATTTTGGAGCAACATGCTGTAGAGAATCAAGATGACCAAAGGAATTTGCTCGCTCCTTTCACCTGGCAAAGGAATGACAACCCGACAACGGCCCAAGAGCCCCGGTCAAAGAAAAGGAAAGTACCAGAATCAGCACCCGATTTCTCTTCAGAGAGGACTCGGGACCCATTAGTTTAGGTTTCTGTTTCTGCACCTTGTAATCTACTGTATTTTCGTTTCTGTAATCCTTTGAATTTCAATAAAAAAGGGGTTTCCCCACCGTTTGATATTTGCAATCTAATTGTCAAAGTTTATTAAACCAAAAAAACAATTAATATAATCATTGCATTCATCATTCTCACATCGCGTATTCTTCATACCTACGAATCTCACGTTTGTGTCTCGGTTCTAGAGTCAAACTGTCTCATTCGTATAATACTCGGGCCAATCGTCAGAAAAAGATGGATGATCTTGAGGAAGAAAACAAAGAGTTGAAAGAAGAGATCGACGCTCTGAGAGAGGATATGAGAAAGCTTTGTAACGACATGCAAGCCATGGCAGAAGCTCAGCTACAAAGGACTGTGATCTCAGAGATCACCTCAACGCCCATAGTGGAGAAGTATGATCCTAGGTATCAAATGCCGAAAGATCGTCCTTGGGGCATGCATGTTAACTATATCCCGGGAGGATATGTTCCGCCGATCACTGAAGATCAGGGAATCACAACAGAAGTCGCTGGGCCTGAAGGTTACAAACTTCGGGAAAACGAAGATTCCAGAGGCATACTGAAGACTCCTGAAGGTTACAAACTTCGGGAGACGCCAAGACTCACTACCGTAGTCACGGTACCACCCCCTGTGGTGCACACTGTCCCGGAAGGACAGATTCCACAGACACCTTCTGGTAAGAAGGAAACTATGTTTGACACAATAGAGGAATTCCAGGAGCAGTTCTTGGAAATGCAGAAGGAACTGCAAGCTATTTGCGGTCAGGATTTATTTGGAAAGGACGCCGCAGACCTCTGCTTGGTCCCCAATGTGAAAGTCCCGCACAAGTTTCAAGTGCCCGACTTTGAAAAGTACAAGGGTAACTCTTGCCCTCAAAGCCATCTGGTGATGTACGCCCGGCGGATGTCAGCTCAGACGGAAAATCAGGACCTACTGATTCACTACTTTCAGGATAGTTTAACCGGTGCCGCACTCAAATGGTACATGGGTTTAAACCGTGCCACAATCAGCACATTCAGAGATCTTGGCACTGCCTTCGTCCAACAATACAAATACAATTTGGACATGGCACCCGACAGAAATCAACTCAGATAGATGTCGCAAAAGGACAAGGAAACCTTTAAGGAGTACGCTCAAAGGTGGCGTGAGATTGCCGCTCAAATTTGTCCACCTCTGGAGGAAAAAGAGATGACAAAGATCTTCTTAAAGACCTTAAGCTCATTTTACTATGACCGAATGGTTGCCAGTGCGCCCAGTGATTTCACCGAAATGGTTGGCATGGGCGTACGTCTTGAGGAAGCCGTCCGAGAAGGACGTTTGGTAAAAGACGCTGGATCATCGAGCGGTACTAAAAAATACGGTAGTGCTCTCCCTAAGAAAAAAGAGCAAGATATTGGGAATATCTCTCTCGGAAAGCAAAGGCGACGTTATCAACTGGTAGCAGCTATGACTCCTGATATCAACCCTGCGTCTATTCCTACGTATCAACCTCAGGTTGCGCAGAGCCAACCTGATCAACAAAGGACACAACAGCCTCTTCAGCAGGCTCGTCCTCCATACAACAACAACAACCGTACAACACGGCCACCAGGATTTGATCCTATATCCGTGTCGTACGCAGAGTTGTTTCCATTACTACTGGCTAAGGGGCACATTCAGACTAAATCTCCTCTTACAGTACCAGAAAATCCGCCTTTTTGGTTTAAGGTGGATCAAACTTTCCCTTACCATCAAGGAGGATCAGGGCATAACATAGAGACTTGTCTCAATTTCAAGTCCGACGTGCAAAAACTTGTTAGGAGCGGGGTCTTATCCTTCAAGGATACAAATCCTAATGTTCTCACGAACCCGCTGCCTCAACATGAGAAGGCTGCAGTCAATTTGATAGAAGGAGAGACTAACAATGTCTATCAAATTCATGATGTACTCTCGTTAAAGACCAATCTGGTCAAGATGCATTGTAGACAGAGTGGATATAGCCATGTGCCACCTCATAACTATCACCAGTGTGATATCTGCTCTAAAGACAACCAAGGATGTTCTGTGGTGCAAGCAGCTCTACAGGAACAAATGGATCTCGGATGGATCCAAGAGCACCGAGTTCGTGGAGTTAACATGGTCTACACGAACTCCAACATCATTCAGAACCACGATATCCGTGCAATGAATGTCAATCAGGTGGCAATGCACTCAAGGCAAAGCCAGTATCATAATCTGCCGCGGCACGATTACATATCCTGTCTGATTTGCTCGGTAAACAAACAGGGATGCTCTTTCATACAGGAGGCCCTCCAGCGTCAGATGGATCTTGGATGGATCCAAGACTACCATGATGGGAATTCCTATCAGATCAATATGGTTCAAATCTTTGACATTCGTGTGATGAATACCAACCTGGTAGAGTTACATACTGAGCAGGTCCGACTCGGATTCTTAACATCACATGACTATCAAAGCTGTAAAGCGGTTTGTAAAAACGATCAGGGTTGTACCCTTGTCCAGGAGGCACTTCAGCACTTGTTAAATCACTGGTGGATGCCAATTTATATGGATGAAGATACTCAGCAAATTAGTATCAATAACAGGAATCCTACTCGGCGTCAGAGTCAGGATGTCCGATCAGTGGAAGCTAACCTAGTGAGGTTACATTGTATTCAAAGTAGGCGTGGCCAGGTGCCACCACACAACTACGACCATTGTGGCGTCTGTTCGGAAAGTAACCAAGGGTGTTACTTTGTGAGAGCAGCTCTTCAGGGTCAGGTGGACCGTGGAGAAATTCGTCCATATCCGGGTTCTGGACCCATCAACTGGACACCGAACTACCTTGCCGATCAAGTCGAGGATGTTGTCACAATCTCTGGTCATCACAGGACCAGGGATGTTTTTGCCATTATCCCTCTACTTGACGAATCTAAAGTTCCCAACCGGAAACAGATCGATATCACTTATGATGGTCAGAAAAATCAGAAGGTTCCCGTAGTCATCTATCTGCCGGGACCACTACCGTATGAATCAGCTAAGGCAATCCCTTACAAATACGGTGCAACGACAGTTGAAAATGGAAAGGAAATTCCATTACCCTCCGTCGTGAATATTGCAGACATCAGTCGTGTAACACGGAGCGATAGAATCTTCAACCGAGGGGTTGGGGAACTTAACAAGGAAAAGGAACTTCAGATAGAAGCTCCTTATCCACCAGTCGGTCAATCCAGTAATCCCGACCTTTCGAAAAATAATGATGAGATGCTAAAGCTCATCCAAAGGAGTGAATATAACATTGTCGATCAACTGTTACAAACTCCTTCAAAGATCTCGGTATTATCGCTGTTACTCAGTTCAAAAGCCCACAGGGAGGCTCTACAGAAAGTCTTGGAGCAAGCCTTTGTGGAACAGGATGTAACAATCAGACAGTTCGATAACATTGTCTCTGACATCACTTCCCGCAATGATTGGGAATTTCGTGATGAGGAATTACCTGAAGAGGGTCGTCGTCATAACATGGCGCTCAATATCACAGTCAACTGCCAGGACGATGCTTTAGCCAGCGTACTGGTAGACACAGGGTCATCCCTGAATGTTATGCCGAAGTCCACTTTGATGCAATTATCATTCAAAGGCCCTCCGATGAGAATCAGCGAGGTCGTCGTCAAAGCGTTCGACGGATCCAGAAAAACGGTTATCGGCGAAGTTGATCTTCCCATAACTATTAGTCTTCACACTTTCCAAGTCACTTTCCAGGTCATGGACATCCGGGCAACATACAGTTGTTTATTAGGAAGACCTTGGATACATCAGGCTAGAGCGGTCACTTCCACCCTCCACCAAAAGCTAAAATTCGTTCAGAGCGGCCAACTTATCACAGTCTGTGGAGAACAGACATTGCTCGTGAGTAGCTTATCATCATCTGCTGATATAGAACCCGAGGAGGTTATTGGAACTCAGTTCCAAGCACTATCGGTGAGCAAGGACAATCAATCCCAAGGAGGAACCCCGATTTCCTCATACAAAGATGCTATCAAAGCGGTCGAGAGTACCGATACAACCGGATGGGGACAGCTTGTCATTCCTACTGGCAATACAACAAAGAAGGGTCTTGTTTTTTCTGCAACCTGTACCCGGACAGCTGCCAACGATGAAAGTCTTCATCCCCTTCAGAACTTCTTCCACAGTGGAGGTTTTCTTCATCCGGTGTCTCAAGCAGTACATGTTATCAATGAGGAAGATCCCTCTGACACAGATGAAGAATGGAAGTCCAATCTGAACGAGGACAGTTATATGTCTCAGGAAGAGGTGCCAATACCATTTTGCTATCCCGTACAGAGTCCGAGATTTATACCAAGGTCAGACGTCGAAATGATATATGGAGACTGTGATCCGGAAGGATGTCGTGCTCCGCCAAATTCATTAGAGGAAGACACTCTGATGAAAGACAACTTTGACCATAATTACTATGGCCCGATGGATGGTCTGCCAATGTGGCAACCTTACCCAGGAGACTTGGGTCCAAAAAGTCATCCGAACAATGAAAATTAGCTGGCCATCATTGAACAGAATACCTGTGTCCCCACCATGTCATGGGATCAACACTCAGGTCATTCAGAAACTACTCAACATGAAGATGAATTCGCAACGTTTGCAGGACTTGAGTTCATCAACTATGCTTTTCCCGAGGTCAATGTCATCGAGAGAGATGACTCCTCCAGTTCGAAAGAAGTGTGGGACACCTTGGGACAACCGAGTGGAAAATACGACTATATGGTCAGGTACACCGCTCCCGAAAGCTCTGGTATCAGGCTCAAAGATATCCAGCTAACTGGATGGGGAGATACAGCTGAGAGCACAAATGCTATGCAAAATACAACAGAGGAATCCTCCTACGACAACTCTGCTTGGGAGACAGATTCCAATGATCCCGCTCCACCAGAAATCAGCGTTATTTCTGAAGACAAATCAAGGAAGGTGCCAAACTTTGTGATTCACCGAGGAGTTCGCCGCCAATGGGTTGCCGTCGAGGTTCTGAAGGTCGTTCATCAGTCAAAGTAATTGCCATCTTTAACCTTTCACCCTGCCCAGGTGAAACAGATGTTTTGATAGGGCTCGCTTTCTGTAAATTTTCCCTCTTCGCTTAGCCCAAAGCGACAGAGTTTTGTTTTATAGGGCTGTAGTTTCAAGATTCGACTTGTTCATTAATAAAATAACGTCGTTCTGTAATTTCCGCATTTATTACTGTTTTCTCTTTTCGTTTTTCAGAAAATGGTAATCCTAAAAAATAATTCAAATAAAAACAAGCAGTAAAATAAAACACTGCACACACTTGCATTTTCTCTATCTCTTCTAAACACGAATCATCACGTCATGCAGATTGCTTGTTTTAAACCCCGTTGAAACATACGATCCGATGCCTTCTCCCAACTTTGAGTTCCCGGTATTTGAGGCTGAAGAAGAAAATGACAACGAAATTCCAGAAGAGATCTCCCGACTACTCAGACAAGAGGAAAGGTCCATTGAACCTCACAAAGAGCTGTTGGAAACGGTAAACTTAGGTTCAGAAAAAGAGAGAAAAGAAATCAGGATTGGGGCACTGCTCAGTCCAACTGCCAAAGAGAGTTTGATAAAGCTTCTCAGAGAATTCCCCGATGTATTCGCTTGGTCCTATTAGGATATGCTAGGGTTGGATACCAGCATCGTGGAACATCACTTACCGTTGAGATCGGAATGTCCGCCAGTAAAGCAAAGGTTGAGACGCACTCACCCGGACATGGCCATCAGAATCAAAGAGGAAGTACAGAAACAGATTGACGCGGGTTTCCTCACTACATCTGAATATCCTCAATGGTTAGCCAACATCGTACCCGTTCCGAAAAAGGACGGAAAGGTCAGAATGTGTGTTGATTACAGGGATCTGAACAAGGCAAGTTCAAAGGACGACTTTCCTTTACCACACATTGACATGCTGGTAGACAGCACAACAAAGTTCAAAATTTTCTCCTTCATGGATGGATTCTCGGGCTATAACCAGATCAAAATGGCACCGAAAGACATGGAGAAAACTTCGTTCATTACCCCATGGGGTACCTTTTGTTACAAGGTAATGTCGTTCGGTTTGAAGAACGTCGGGGCAACCTATCAAAGGGCCATAAATACTCTATTTCATGACATGATACACAAAGAAATTGAGGTATATGTCGATGATATGATTGCAAAATCAAAAACAGAGAGTGAGCACGTTGAACATCTGTCAAAATTGTTCGAACGTTTAAGAAAATTCAAGCTCCGCTTGAATCCCAACAAGTGCACCTTCGGTGTCCGTTCAGGGAAACTACTAGGGTTCATCGTCAGCTAGAAAGGAATTGAGGTTGATCCTGACAAGGTCAAGGCCATTCAAGAAATGCCTTCTCCGAAAACTGAAAAACAAGTCAGAGGATTCCTGGGACGTTTGAACTACATCTCCAGATTCATATTCCTCATGAACGCGACATGTGCACCGATTTTCAAATTACTAAAAAAGAACCAGGATTGCATTTGGACAGAAGATTGTCAAACCGCCTTCGACAGTATTAAGGAATACCTGTTGAATCCTCCGATTCTATCACCTCCAGTGGAAGAAAGACCACTGATCATTTACCTCACAGTCCTAGAGGACTCAATGGGATGTGTACTTGGCTAACAATACGAAACCAAAAAGAAAGAGTCTGCCATCTACTATTTGAGCAAGAAATTCACCGACTGCGAAACTCGGTACACGATGCTTGAGAAAACTTATTGTGCTTTGGCTTGGGCAGCCAAACGTCTTCGCCAATACATGATTCGTCATACTACTTGGTTGATCCCAGAAATGGATCCAATCAAGTACGTCTTCGAAAAACCTGCTCTCATGGGAAGAATTGCCCGTTGGCAGATGTTGTTATCAGAATATGACATAGAGTACCACGCTCAAAAAACCGTTAAAGGAAGTATTTTAGCCGATCATTTGGCTCATCAACCGATTGACGATCAGGAATCAATCGGGTTTGACTTCCCAGATGAAGATGTCATGTATCTAAAAATGAAAGATTGCGATGAACCGTTACCCAGTGAAGGGCCAGAACCAGGTTCCCAATGGGGACTAATCTTTGACGGAGCAGTTAATCATTATGGAAACGGAATTGGGGCAATAATTGTTACCCCTCAGGGTACCCACATTCCTTTCACCGCCAGACTTACGTTCAAATGTACGAACAACGAGGCCGAATACGAAACTTGTATTATGGGTCTCGAGGAAGCAATTGATTTAAGGATCAAAAACTTGGACGTATACGGCGATTCAACCCTGGTTATCAATCAGATAAAAGGAGATTGGAACACATACCAATCAGGACTGATTCCTTACAAAGACTATGCAAGAAGGTTGTTACCTTTCTTCAACAGAGTTGAGTTTCATCATATCCCTCGTGAGGAGAATCATATGGCTGATGCATTAGCCACTCTCTCTTCCATGATTAGTGTAGGTCAGTGGAACGACCTACCTAAGATCGACATAATGCGCCTTGAAAGGCCCGCCTACGTTTTCACGATTGAAGCAGTCATAGACGACAAACCTTGGTATCACGATATCAAATGCTTCCTTCAGAAACAAAAGTACCCACCTGGGGCACTAAGGAAGGACAGGAGAACCCTCAGAAGGCTGGCAGGCAGTTTCTTCCTGAGCGGTGACACTCTCTATAAGAGAAATTTTGACATGGTCTTGCTCCGATGCGTAGACAGACCAGAAGCAGACATGCTTATGAAAGAAATTCATGAAGGATCCTTTGGCACTCATGCCAACGGACACATAATGGCGAGAAAAATTCTAAGAGCAGGGTACTATTGGTTGACCATGGAATCCGACTGCTACAAGTACATGAGAAGGTGTCACAAGTGTCAGATATACTCCGACAAAATTCATGTACCGCCATCACATCTCAAAGTTCTTTCTTCCCCGTGGCCTTTTTCCATATGGGGAATCGACATGATTGGCTTGATCGAACCTAAGGCTTCAAACGGACATCGGTTCATCCTGGTAGCCATTGATTACTTCACTAAGTGGGTCGAAGCAGCGTCATTCGCCAATGTAACCCGACAAGTGGTGGTTCGATTTATCAAAAACAATATCATCTGCCGCTATGGTGTTCCAAGCGAGATCATTACTGATAATGGATCTAACTTGAACAACAAGATGATGAAAGAGTTGTGTGCAGAGTTCAAGATTGAACATCATAACTCATCTCCCTACCGACCAAATATGAACGGAGCGGTAGAAGCGGCTAACAAGAACATCAAGAAGATCGTTCAAAAGATGGTTGTAACCTACAAAGATTGGCACGAGATGCTACCCTTTGCTCTTCACGGTTATCGTACATCTGTCCGCACTTCAACAGGGGTAACCCCTTTCTCTCTAGTGTATGGCATGGAAGCAGTGCTCCCCATAGAAGTAGAGATCCCGTCAATCCGAGTATTGATGTAAGCTAAACTCACCGAAGCTGAATGGTGTCAAAGCCGACACGACGAACTGAATCTGATCGAGGAGAAGTGAATCACGGCACTATGCCATGGTCAATTGTATCAACAGAAAATGAAGAGGGCGTTTGACAAAAAGGTCCGACCTCGTGTTTTCAGAAAAGGAGACCTCGTGCTCAAGAAGATACAATCATTTCTCACCGATTCGCGGGGCAAGTGGACCCCAAATTATGATGGCCCCTATGTGGTCACGAAAGCTTTCTCAGGCGGTGCCTTGAGACTTGCAACCATGGATGGAGAGGAATTTGCCTACCCCAAAAACGTTGATGTAGTCAAGAAATACTTCGCCTAAACTAAAAAAAAAACGTCTCGGTGGATTGAAAACCCGAAAGGGCGGTCAAGGCAAAAGTTAGAGACATAAAAAAAAATCATCCCGGTGGATTGGAAACATCACAGTACAATCCAGGAAAAAATTAGGGATAATGGCAAGTAACTATGTTCAACAAAGGCAAGTCCCTAAGCAGCAGCAGTTACATCATCCGCCAGAAAACTCCAGTCAAGGTCATCTTCGACAGAAGCTCAGGATGTCCCGAATTCAAAGTTGGTAAAAGGATAGTGGTCGTTATGTTTCAACGTAGCCCTTTTCCCTGTAAATTACCATTTTCTAACTTTGTAAATACTCTTTGGAATCACGCGTTTGGCTGATCTCCATCTTATCAATAAAATTTGAGCCCTTGTGCTTTTGTTTGTAATTCTTATTTATTTTAGCTTTACAGAACGACATTTTAACATGATTAACGATTCTTGAAATAAAACAAAAATGAATTTACTTGATAAATTTTTTTCTGCTTTTTTAAAATAAAGACGGCAATTTCTTTTGACTGTTGAACATCAGAAGAGCATCGGTTGTTTCTCCAGAAGTAATCGAACCTCGAAGTGCAGAATCAAAGTACTCCTTCTAACCCAGTAAGCCTGAATGAAGGGATCAACTGTGTCAGAGACCTTGTTTCGTCTGACACGCCTCAGCCGAGTTCTCATCTCCTAAGCCCGATCAACATAGTTCCCAACAGGGGCTATCTTTCCTAAGCAAGGTAGAATTGCTATTCTGAACCAACGGTACTTCTTCGCCCCGCGATGGCCGAGTATCCAGTCGTGTTCACCTGTCAGTTTATATGTCGCGTCAGTTTTGTCAGCATAAACATACATGCATCATTGCATTAATTATTTGCATTCACATTTCATATTGCATCGCTATCACTCTAGTTGGTCTTGTCCCCTAGTGATAAAAGTCCTCTCAATCGAGTTGACAGCCCTTTCCTCGTCAGGAAGTGTTACGTCTGAACATTCTCTCTCCTCCAGTTTTATTTCTGGATTGAAGTTGGGTCCTCGACCACTTTGATAACTTGAACCTCTGAAAGACCAGAGAGCCCTCAGTTAACATCACTCTTCGCCATTGAAGATGATATCCTTGTTTTCCCGGATTAAAGAAAATCCCGAGAGAAAGCCTCCTAAATCGGAGATTCGGCAGTACGACAGTTTTTCTCCGAAAAACCCACTGATGAAAAGGTCATCGGCACCTCAAAATTGGATCGCATCATATGGCATTTCTCCGAGAAGATCTCCGAGAAAAGTATGATGTAAAGACCCCAAACAAATGCAGTCTCTCAATGGACTCACATTCCCCAAGTAGAATCAACAAATGGCATCTCCAACAGAGAAGTTTGTGCACCTCTACAACTCAGATGACTGGGTTCCCCAGCAAGTCTGACATTGAAACTTTTTCCACTCAAATGGCATCTCCCCAGGAAAATTCGGCGAGAAGTTTGAAGGAAAACCGCTACGAATAGCGTCCCTTGTCAGTAAAGTTTATTGACGAAAGAAACTAAGACCAGTTCCTGGGTAGGAAACCAGGATCGAGGGGAAGTTTACATCAGAAACTAAGACCAGTTCCTCGGTAGGAAACCAGGATCGAGGGGGAGTTTATTTTAGAAACTGAGACCAGTTCCTTGGCTGAAGACCAGGATCGAGGGGAAGTTTACCTTTTCTAAGCATCATTGCTTAGCTAAAGAAGATGAATGCGTAAGCTACCATTCATAACCACCATCAAAATTTCGGGTATTCCGATATTTAATCCTCTTGCACCCCGAATGCCCGAATACCTTCGTCATTCACACCTTCGTGTCCAAGAAGATTAAATAGGGGCATCTGTCATACCCCAAATTTTGACCACTTAGATTTCCCATCATTGTGCAAATCATCATCACAATATAGAGGAACCATCATACTTCATCAGTCTCTCCAAAGATGGGTGAGCATTCACTACAATCAAAATTAGGGTTTCAAGCCCTCTCTGAGTGCTTAGACAAAGGATCAATCAAGGAATGACATGATCTTTAACTTGTATAACCTCTCAAACATCCACAATGGATCAAAAGGACTCCCACTTCAAGGATCAAGCACAAGGCTGCTCCCTTCTAGGTGGATCAAGTCTCAAGATCGACAGTGCCACCAAATTAGGGTTTTGGTCGACCAGGGCCTCCAGATGGAAATTTTTCATCTGGGTACAAGCCAATGATCCAAAACATAACCTAATATACTCCATGGAACCTCATGGACCCAATCAACAAGTCAATTTTGCCTCAGGGGATGCATTCATCAAAAATCAGGAATTAGGGTTTCTTGACCTAATTCACCCCTAAGTTGACTTTTAGGGCAAATCATGAGCCAAGACCTCAAGAGAGGGTTTGAGGGTCTCTAATGAACTATATTTATCCATTTGCAACAATGGATTAATCCAAGAAGCTTGAGCAACAAGTCTCAATTTCATCTGCACCACAGTTAGGGTTTTAAGGAAAAAGTCAACTGTAACTTTGACTTTTGACTAGGACATGCTCCCAAGCCCTAAGACATGCATCAATATACCCTATGACACCCATGGAACATGTCCATCAAGTTTTATTTAGGTCAAGGACATGATTTCCTGAAGAATTGCACAGTTTGGAATTCATCTGATAAAAAGTCAACTGTGCACAAAAGTCAACTTTGACTTTTTGAGATTTTTCACCAAAATGGATTTTTAACCCTAAAATGATGTTAATGTATGATTTGAATCATCATTCATCAAGAAAAATCAAGAAAAGTTGGGTAACTTGTAAAAGGGGTAACCATAAAAAACTTAGAAAATTTTCTAAGTTAAAAATAAAGTGGCTAAAGTACCAACTTTGGAGGGTCATAACTCCTAAACCACAAAGCCATTTTCTCCCATCCAAGGCTTGATTTGTAGATCTCATTGCCCTCTACAAAAACTTCAACTAGACCTAATTCCAACTCCTCATGTATTTTGAGTTATGGAGTGATCAAAATCAAGAAAAGTCATTTTGTTCCAACACTTAGTGAAAATTTCACTAAGTCAGATTTTGCCTTACTTTTTGCCAAATGTAGGGGGATTTTTCACTTGGATTCAAAAGAGATCAAAACCAAACATGTTCAAACAGTTGTTGTATCATGTAAGGGCTTTCCAAAATGGCCAAGAACATTACCAAATTCCATTTGAGTCATGAGATATGACATTGGAAAGTTGCCTTGCTGAAATCTGCCAAGGCAAGGCAGAATTTGCATTTTTGCTCGATTTGCCAAAATCAGCCAAATCCAAATGCTCCTATCCACTTGGACACCTCTGAGGATTGAATCTAAAGGGGACAATCACTAAGCCAAGCCTCCAAAGTCTTTGGAACAAGAAATAGTATGTTGAACCTAGAATGGCCAAAATAGGGACAAGACTCCAATTTTGGATTGGAGCATTCAATGGAAGCATCAAGGTGGCATGGACTGAGCCATTCTCAACTGAATTCAGTCAAGATTTATCTAAGACCAAGGGAACCACAGCCCTGTACCCTAACCTCTAGTCAATGGCTAGAGGAGACTTGCATTTCCATTGGCCAACATTGAACAAACACCTGCTGCAGTTGCCATTCACTATTCCTTGCAAAACAAACTTGCTCTACTATAAATAGAGCTCAATTGTGGTCAGTTTAAGTATACCAAAGGCCTACAACACTTGCCTTTCTCAAAAACCACTTCTCACTCTAAAAAATGCCTTTCTTAGCAAGTCACTATCGGGTTTTTCATTAGAGATCAATTCCACTCAAACCAATCACACACACACCTCATATACATCACATATGAACTGATCAAACACTTAAACAATAACTAGAACACTGATTTCTCAGAATCACCAGTCAATTACTCAAGGTTTTAACTAAAGTGCAGTTGAGATGCCATGAAGTGATCCAGCCATTCTCAGTCAAGTCCAAGCATTCAAACACACTCCATAGGGTGTAGGGAAGCTGTTCAGACCATCACAATTCATCTGTAACATTTCCTACTCAGAAATCAATTTGCTCTTGCTGTCACGACCTAGAGGTAAGCTTAAACTTGGTCATCTCTCAATCTATGCATATTTCCTCGCACAATAATTTGGCCATATGTTTATAATCATGCATGGAATGTTTTCCCTCAATTAATTGCTTTGTTTGAATCGTGTATCAAAAATCCTAGCCTTCATGCAGAAATTAGGGTTCTTGAGGATTTTTCATGATTTATTGTTATATGTTTAATTTAAATGAAATTAAATACCATAGACATGATCGTGAGGTTGAAACGAGTTGATTGGTATGTGGATTACATGATATGATTAAGTATTCAGTGAGATTGAAGAGAAAATACAAATCTGGGCCAAGCTTAAACACGCGCGTGTTCTTCAGCTGTTCTTGGCGCCATTTTTCATAAATTCAAATATTTGAATTTTGTGATTTTATTTAATTGATTCAAAAATTAATTTCTCTCTGAGTTTTAATGATTTTGAGTTGATTCTCTTTTTAATAATTCACAAAAATGTTGAAATATTTTATTTTCTCAAAAAATCCCAAAAATATTATTTATTTCATATAATTGATATTTTTGCAAAGAATTAATGTTTTAATTGTTTTTAACATTTAAAATATTTTGTCCACCTTGATTTTGCAACTTTTAATGCTTTCTAATTATTTTGTAGGTCAATACTTAATTTTTGAAGCATTAATCCAAGATCACAATTTGTTTTCCATATGTTAAACAATTTTGATCATTTTAATTGAATATTTATTCAATTAAACACATTTTTGAAAACATATTAGGGTTTTGGATTAATTCAACCCTCATAAATCATTTTCAAAACACTTTAGGCCTCTAATAGAGTGTAAGACCCAATCCTTTTTTGACCAAACCATTTTTGGGCCTCAGTGTATTGTATAAGTCCCGATACCGTCAAAAACAAATGGCACGATCGTCGCCTTTTGAAAAATAACCTTTTGGGGCTCTCCTCAAGCTATAAGATCCATTCAAAACTTTTGGGCCTCTATTAGAGTGTAAGACCCAACCCCTTTTTAACCAAAAAACAAATTTGGGCCTCAGATATTGTATAAGCCCCTCTGCGTTAAAAGAAAACCTCGACGCGATCGCCATTTCAGACAGAAAAATCATCTGGGCCTACCCTCGTGTTATAAGCCCCACTCTTTTTCTTTAAACCTTTTGGGCCTCTTGAGAGAGTGTAAGACCCATCCCTTTGTACAAAAAACCTTTTTGGGCCACAGTCACTTGTATAAGTCCCTCTGTACAAATTCAAACAGTGCGCTCACTGATAAAACCCTGGGCCTCTCCTTGAGCTGTAAGCCCCAAATATTTCTTTTTCAAAGCACTTTCTCCTTTGATTTTGAATATACTGTTGTTTTCAATATTTCTTTGTTGAACAACTAACCAAACAGCATGGAAGCTCTACAACCGGGTAAGTGGTTATTGCTTTCATTTACCGCTTTCAAATACATATAACTGTATTGTGGGGCTGTTTCACTGTAAGTCTTCTTTCATAAACTCATATCAACTATGTAATAATAGTATAGATATTTAGAGTTTCCCCGACAACTACGTCTAGAAATAGGTGACGCCGTTTCGTTTCTTCATAGAAATAGACAACTAGATCCCCAATAAGATCACCAGATACAGTCTTCTCTTCGGCTGTCCTCATTAGGAATTGTCAAGAAACTCTACTCCCAGAGATGAATGTATTCTCCGTGAATGGCATCTTTGAGTTTCCTCCAAATTCTCGAACTTTCCTGACTTGATCTATTCCTTGTGAATAGCTTGTCTTGAATTTCTCGGGGTTTGGGGACCCACGGGCTTCTTAAAAACATCGGCCTCCTCTTGGGCATCGTACAAGGACCCACAGGCTTCCTAAAAGCGACCCCGCCTGGGCTTAGTACAAGGACCCTACGGCTTCTTAGAAGTATTCACAGCCTCCTCTTAGGCTTCGTATAATGATCTCTTCCTCCGGGAATGATAGCCTCCTATTGGGCTTCATACAAGGACCGATCGGCTTCTTAAAAGCTTCCAGCCTCCTCTTGGGCTTCATACAAATTGTCCCGACGACCTCCTAGAGGTATAGGAACAGAAATTAGTCATCTGCATAGAACAGTCCTTTCAAAGAGTCTACTACTGCTTCTCAAAGCACAGTACAAAAGATGACACTCTAGACTTAGACAGTCTAATCTCCTTGAGTCTCAAAGACATTCTCAAGTGACCCCTTTAAGAATAGGAAGGAACCCGTAGACTCGGACAATTTCAATACCCTTTGGATTTCCCACTTCCTTAAAGAACAGGAATAACCCGGATCCTCGAATCAAATCCTTGAGTACAGTGTTGCTCATATAAGAACTGATTTTCTCTTTAAAAAACAGTATACTGGACCTGTCACTTAACTGAACAGTCGTTATAGCCTCCTCTTAGGCTTTGTATAATGATCCTTCTCCGGTGAAGTTAGCCTCTCTCTTGGGCTTTATACAATGATTCTCCCCAACGGAGTCAAACAACGTTTAGCCTCTCTCTCGGGCTTTGTACGAGACACATAAGAGACTCCCTCGTTGAGTCAATCACCCTTTCGCCTCCATCTCGGGCTTCGTACAAGATACAAAAAAACTCTCTTGTTGAGTCAAATAGCCTCCATCTCGGCCTTTATACGAGATACCAAAAGACTCCATCGTCGGGTCTAAACCTTTTTAGCCTCTCTCTCGGGCTTTGTACGAGACACATAATAGCCTCCTCTTAGGCTTTGTATAAGAAAACCACTGGTTGATCCAATTAACCTTTTATCATCAAAACTGTGCCTCGTTCACAGTACACAAACATCAACAACTCTTTCCCCTCCATCTAACTGCTGTAAGCGGCAAGCCTCTGGATTATCTACATCCATGCCAATGTCCCTCTTTTAGCATGAGAAATTCCTAAGGAAAGATGGCATTACTCTACACTGAGTTAAAGTCTTCTCCTTCAGGTTAAAATCCCCTATAAAGGAAATTATGGCATTACCGGATTCACAAATCCCGGTTAAAGTAATTCTCCTTTATACACAGTCGTAACAGACAAACCCCTCTTTAGACATGACAAATTCTCTCTAAAGTCAACACCTTTTAGCTTCACATCTTGGGCTTTGAACAAGATACAAACCACCTTTCGCTTCACGTCTTGGGCTTTGAACAAGACACCAAAACACCCATTTCCTCCCATAGAATAGGAGGAACTACGAACGCTCTGATTTCCCTGTTTCGGTAAACGGGAATACGTAGGCATAAGATTGAAAAAAAAATCTTAGCGAACACACTAAACAAAAACCCAAAATCCCATACTTTCATATATATCCGTCCTAACATCTCAACCGATGGCCTAAAGCACCCCTCGTCAACAAAATAAACCTAGGAAAAACCCCGAATCTTTGTAGCATCTGTAAACCAACAGTTTTGACTATTTAATCTCAGTATGCAAGCAGGGTTAGTTGGAGACATATATTTCCCTTCCTTCATCAGCTTTAATAGGATAAAAAATGAATCGAACTGTAGTACCAAGAGCGATCGTGCTTCGCAACCACATCCAAAAATCACTCGCTACACTATTGTATGTTTTCTACACCAAATTTTCGTGTTGACTCTAAAATTCAGGTCATAAGGGTTTAGCATGTGTTTGAAATGCTTACTAGCTTGTGTTGGGTTTGCTATGTTTTCAAGAAAAGATAAAGAAGGATTGCGCACTAATTTTATGATTAATCGGTTAAGATAGGATCAATTGGCTTCAAGCTGATTTTTAGGCTATGGTCCAAGGTGACTCTAATTGGCCACGCACAATGATTAGAATGTATTTTCTCAAAGCCATGATTAAGATTTTCTCGAGTTCAAATCTGTGACCATTTATGTTTCAAGATAATGTGGGAAGTTTTAAGACTTTATCTTGAATTTTTATTTAGCGAGTCCTATTAAAAGCATTTCTCAAAAATGTCAAGATGTTTCAAGGAATTCATTTG
Organism: Lathyrus tuberosus; assembly: GCA_022829125.1. Taxonomy (NCBI): domain Eukaryota; kingdom Viridiplantae; phylum Streptophyta; class Magnoliopsida; order Fabales; family Fabaceae; genus Lathyrus; species Lathyrus tuberosus. The sequence continues at coordinate 4,875,920 of JALAZF010000289.1, read as the reverse complement.
TTTCAAACTCTGAACAAAACTATTTCAAAGCCATACCAAAGGATATTTTGAGATGGGACATGAATTGCATGATTATTTTCAAGGCCTAACCAATTAGTTTCCAAGACATGCTGAGTTTTTTGTATTCAAATTTCATGTAATACGAGTGAGCTTGGATCTAGTAGGTTTCAAGTGGATTCAAGTTGATTAAAGGATGTTTTTTTTAAGACACGAGCCATCTAAGATCAGGCTATGAGAAGTGGGCCTCAATCTGGACCATGCTAGGCATCTTTATGCTTCTTGATCAATTTTTGGATGGGTCATATAATTTCCAAGGAAAGCATGCTGAGTTGTTGTTTTGTAGCTGCAGCCATGATCATACTATTGAAAAATAAAGTAGATGTAGGTTCTTAAACACCTGCGTTTAAAATTCATGTCACAGTACAATTTCTTGAGTTAAACCTAAGCGGCCATTGGCTCAAAACGCAACAAATTTGCAAATAAAATACAACACAAGTTACAAAGTTCCAAGAGTGAAATTTCTCAAGAAAGTACAGATGCTAGTTTTTACTACAAAACAAGATTCCAACATTCAAAAGGGATTCCAAAGTCACAAGTGTTACAGATTCACATGCACAAGTGGTACAAGTTACAAAATTAATTTGGAGTCACATGTGCCACAAAGTGTAAGCTGCAAGACCCAAGTTATTTTAAGGTGGATATACAAAGTAAGAAGAATTTTTCAGTGCATTCAAACTTCACCAAACTGCTCTGAAATTTCATGTTCAACTGCTAATTTCCAAACCAAGGCATTACACTAATCAATATTCAAGGTTTCTCTTCATCCCAAAGCTTCATGGCTGCCCTTCATGCTCTTGTACCATTCTGAATGTCGCAAAACCAGCACAAATGGAAAGAAAAGAAATGATGTTAAGTTAGCAACTACGACACAAAAACAATAACAAAGTTACAAGTACATAGCAGCAAGATATTTGGCATACAACAACAACAAGGAAAGTTTCAAGGAGCCAGGATACATTGTGCAATAGTAGAATTCAACAAAATATCAACAACAACATTGCCACACATGGTAAACAAGCAAATACATCTTTAAAAAAAGCCATCAATCTACTTCGTACCAAGCTCATAATAATTATCATGCTAAGAAAGCCACATGAAAATAGATGGGTTCAAGGAGTTAGTTCAAACTTGAAAAAACCCGACAAATCAAAATTTTGCTTTGAGGGAATGATTTTACTTACTCAATGAGAAACAAGAGACAGTTGAAAACCATTATGCCATAGTTTTCACGCATGGTGAGATGCAAGGAATGGTGTATCAGCTGAAAGCAGAACAAGATAGGATGAATTCATCATTTGTCAGCAAAGGGCTAATCAAACTCTCTTTCGTACCTGTCAAGAAAAGTCACCTACGATTAAATTCTTCAAAGGTTCTTGATTTTCATTTTGGCACCTTTTGTGGTCTGTAACATCATGATATTTTGGCTAGGCCTAGTTGAGATGAACTTTATAGCCACAATCCCCTGTTAGAAACAAAAAAGCAAAGGTCAGCACAACATTTTGAGTTAAAAGAAGACTTCCACATCAGCAATAAAATCAAGAGTGGTAAAGGTTTCAAAATCATATTTACAAGCAGTAAAAGCCACGTTTCCACAGTGAAAAATCAGATGAAAATCATATCTTCTAGAATCACAGAACAGACAAAAATGGTACAATCGCAATCCCACGAAATCAGCGTTCATTCCCACTACCTCTAACAGTCTGATTTTGCAAGAAGGACACCTCACATATTCACACGATTTTCCTCTGAGCTCTACCCTAATTCACACGTATGAGGACCCTATATTAACTACACTGTTCATTCATTCAAGAGGAACCGAAGAAAACCCTAAAAATACTACTTTGCAAGAAAACTCAAAAACCCTACCAAAGCTCATATTCAAAGTTTTCTGAGTCTCACATTGAGACTCAAAATAGCTTGAATTAAAAGCCTACTGATGAAGCTACTACACCCGGAGAAGCATTGAGAAGCAGAAGAAGAAGAAGAGAAAAGAAATCAAACAAAGAGGAAGAAAGTTGAAGCGAAAGTTACCTGGATACGTTCAGAGACTCATTCTGAGGAGTTTTTCAGGAGGTATTTTTTTGAGCTCCGTTTCTCTTCAACTTGAACTATATTGCATGGTTTAGCGTTGTTTTTCGCCCTCTGAGTAGCATAGTTGTTCTTCCTTGCATCGATTTGCTTGATTCTCCTTGATTTTGAAATTAGGGTTAATTAGGGATTGAGTTCGATCTGAGAATCTAAGGCCGTTTTAAAAGAATCTGAAGTTAGATTTGGAATCAGGAGAATATTTGAGGGGGGGGGGGTTGTATAAATTGTTTGAGGTTTTGTAGTGGTGTTGCCGGAGAAGACGGTGGCGGCGGCCGCGCGCCGCCGCTTCTCCGGCCAAAATTAAGTTTCCGGTGAGGAGCCATTTTGAGATAATGAGAAATGTTGAGATGAGAGAAGGTCAAAACGAATGATATGAGAGACATTGGGTTTCTCTTGTCTTTTATTTTTTATAGACGTGTGTGCTTCATTGGGGGGATGGTGGCAGGTGTTACCGGTGACAAGTGTCACCGGTCTTCATCACATTTTGATTCCATGCGCATCAGCCCTTGGTTTCCCACGGTATACGCTTGTCCCTGACCATGAGATTAGGAGTCAGCCTTTGACTCCACTCTAAATCAACGCTCCAGATCTTGTGAGTCAGTCGAGGTTGATTGGAGGTTCACCGTAGACCTATCCTGCACTGGATTGTCGGTATTGGGCCTGGGGTGATTTCCAAGATCACACCCCCTTATTTTCTGTTTCTTCTGGCCCACTTGTTTTTTTCCCTTATTTGTTTTTAGTTTTAATTTTAAAACTTATTTTTTTAATAATACTTAATAATAGAAATCTAAATAAAAAAAAAACATTTTATTTTCTTTTAAAAACAAAACTTATGAAATATTGTTAATAAATTAATTTAGTTAGTTTTATTAAAGTTTTTCATTTAATATTAATTAATCTTTTTATGATTAATTTTATTAAATATTGAATTTTAATTTAATTAATTATTAATTTGGTTTCAAATCTAAAAATTCTAAAGTACTTTTGTTTAATAAGTCCTCAATTCTTAATTAATTAATTTTATTAAATTATTTTATTTAATATTAATTAATTTTTGATAATTAATTTTATTAAATATTTTGATTTAATCTAATTAATTATTGGAACTTTATTCTAAAAAACCTAGAACTTAATTTTAGTTTAGGACTTTCCTCCTTAGAATTAACTTTAGAATTAGGTTACTAACCTAACTAATATGCTTGATTTTTACCCCACCATTTTATTATGTGTGTACCTTATTCATGTGGATTTTATTTTATGCTTTAATTATATGTATGATATTCATATTATACTTGTCCAAACCAAAAAAATCTTTTTCAAACTAATATCTTGACTTAATGTCAGCCCTTTTAGTACCTTGTAAGTCGATCGTTTTCACGATCGCAATCGACCTCACAATGCGTCCTCTTGGGCTTTATACAACGATAATTGTTGCACATTTCACTTTGGTTTGTATGCGTGTATGTGATTGGCTCACTTTAATCATGGCTCGATTATTCCCACTTGATTAATTATACCCTTTTCCCATAAGATTAAAATCAACCCTTTTTTACAACAATAAACAAGCTTGATCCAACGTCAAGCATTTTTCAAAACAAATTCAATTAATCTCCAACTTTCACTTGATCCACATATCAAGTCCCTTTACCTCTTGTAAGTCGAGTGTTTTTGCCTCGCAATCGACCTTACCTTAAACCATAGGACCTCATTTCCATTAGTCCTCAAACCATTTCGCACGCAAATCCAAACCTCGATCCAACATCGAGCATTTTTCAAATCAAATTAATATACTTAACCATATTTAAACATCATTTCTTAAAAGGTGAAAAGGAGGGGGATCAAGTCTTTGGTCTTTCTCCTCAATTGTTTGGGTGCGAGTTCTCTTACTCGTGTGTGGATAATTGACGCCTCTAAAACACGCGAAACTCGACAACATTCAAACCTTTTTTATAATCACTTGTCGTTTAAAACACATAATCTATATTCAAATATTACTTTTATAAAAGGTGAAGTGAGGTGGGTTGAGTCTTTGATCCGTCTCCTCAAATTGTTTGGGTGTGAGTTCTCTTACTCGTGTGTGAACAATTGTCACCTCTAAAAAACATAAACTTTAATTTGTCGATTGTTTGGGTGCGAGTTCTCATACTCGTGTGTGAACAATTGTCGCATTTAAAACATCCAACACGTCAAACTCGCTCCTCTCGCTCCCATGCGATCGAGCATTCCCAAAACACTAAGCCATCGCCCCCGTGCGATCCACAACTCAAACACCTTTTCAAAAGAACATTGTTTAAGTCATTCTTTCGCGCATATGAACTAGTGCTTCAGCCTCCCTTAGCGAGCAGACAAGTCAACGTTTAGCAGTTAGAATGCAACATAAACTCTCGTCCCCTAAAAACACATTCAGATCAAATCCTTTTTTCTTAATCAAACTCTTTAATACACTTGATCACATATTCAAATACAACTTTTTAAAAAAGGTGATGTGAGGGGGGCCAAGTCTTTGACCTTTCTCCTCATTTGTTTGGGTACGAGTTCTCTTACTCGTGTGTGGACAATTGGCGCCTATAAAAAATACAAACCAAACAACCGTAGTCCCACGAACTACGAATGCTCTGACTTTCCCATTGCACGAGGGAATACGTAGGCACAAGGGTTCTAATCATTGCCGAGCACCCTAATAAAAAACCACCCATTTTCCCTTAGCAATAATCCCTAGAAGATAACAAACAAACTTAACTAATTTTCTCACGAATCGAATCAAGAGGTTCCCGTTGAGTACAACGGACGTAGAGGGTGTTAATACCTTCCCTCTTGCGTAACCGACTCCCGAACCCGAATTTGGTTGCGACGACCATGTTCTTATCTCCCTTTAAAGGTTTTATCGATATTTTCCTTTCCCTCTTTGGGATAAATAAAATTCGGTGGCGACTCTGTTTCTAACAGTTTTTTCCGCGTCCATCGCGAGGATCGTATTTTTCGAGGTACGACAGCAGGTAGAACACATAGCCTATGGGAGACCTATTTAGATATTTGATTTTACATTTGTATTATTTATATATTTTGTGACTTAGACTATTTAGCACCGTACTTTTTATTACATAATATTTTGTCGATTACATGTTTGGAAGATGAACATAACTTAACAAATTACAACTAACATAAATTAACAATAAGGAACATGAAAACCTTGACATTACCGAATGATTTAAGACGTTTCAACATATTGATAATGTCGTCTACAGATCTTGAAATTATCCCATCAAACTCGATCGATCCTTTAGTTAGCCTACGGTGAAATGTTCTCCACATAACCTTCAAATCTTCATTGGTCTTCAACTCAATAAGATCGTATTTCACCTTTCTATCAATATCAATAAGTATGAATGAAACTCAATCTTACCCACATTTCTATTCTTGGTGTCAGGCAACAATCATTCAACTTGGATCTCAATGCGGTGAGACATGTGGTGTCCTCAGGAAGTTGAAATTCTACAGGAGGTTTCACCCCGTTGAAGTACACTCCTACCTTAAACAAAAACCAAGGAAGAGGCATTGTAAGATGTTTTTCTTAGCAACACATGACCCCTATTTATACAAATTTGGATTCATTTTAGACCACAAAAAATGGTTGGTGCAATCATAGTCGTACAAAAATGTCGACAAAATCGTAACTGTTGGAAATTTACACTACCAAAAATTTTGCATGGTTAAAATTTCTAGTATCACATGGTATTTTTTAAAAATACCGGTAATGTTTCAAAGATACTAGAAATTTTTTAAAAATGGTATAAGTTTATGCCTACATTTTTTAATGAACTGTAATTATTTTTAAGTGATATCGGAAATTCTGAATGAACTATCGAAAATTTTGTTCGGTCATTATGATCTAATTTTGTCTGGAGATAGTTTTAGAATTAATGATATATGTGGGGGTGTCAGGTATAAGTCGAGGGGTGGCAGGTTAAATTATTCTAATGTAGGCATATTTCTTTGCTTTCACTTTTTTTATAACTTTAATTAAGCCTATTTTAGAAATTTTGAGGCCCTTATTTTTTGGTGATGTTCACTACACCCCATGTAGTAATCACACACCCTATGAAAATCCAAAATTTCCCTTACGAACCATCTGAATATTGAAATTCGGACAGACCTATTATACAACAAATCACTTCATTAGAGAGACACCCCCATTTTTTCCAAAAATATGTATGAATTCCAATCTCTGTATATACCCTATTGGGAATTCAAATTTCAATCTTCGCACAAATCCATAGACAACATTTGTGTTTATTTAATAATAATGGGGTGAATCTAGACTTCAAAATCCAGACAAACCCAATTACAATATTTACACCACTTCACAATAACTTATAAGAAATTTTCATAACATTAAACCATACATTATAAGTCATTTATAAATCATTCCTCAATAAATCATACACATTAGTCATTCAATAATAAGCCAAACAAAATGTTATTTATAAATCATTCAGACAATAAACCATACACATCAATCATAATATTAAATCATGTGTTATAAGTCAAACAAAATGTTGGTAAACCATACATTAGTAGTTCGTAAAATACAACAAACCATACAAATTTTAAAATATTAATATCAAAATACAAATTAAAATATTACTACGAGGTATACTTAACGTTTACGTTTCTCCTCTGCCTCCTATATTACAATACATGTCGTTCATCTGCTATGATTGCCCGTAAAGTGACCATCTGAAGAGTACTATTCTGAAACTTGCCTAAAACTATGACCTATCTCCAAATAGACACAATATGGTCACATATAGGTAGCACATCCACTGCATGACCTGCCCTTGTATGTTCCTATTCTAATATCTCTTGATGAGCTAACCTAAGGGATATCCTTCTACATTTGGTGTCATTTAAGGATGGGATATCCTATAAAAACATTGGATGTAATTGCATTCCAGAATCCATATGGATGAGGAGCTAACACATTGCATACATCCTCTGACATCAAATGTTCACGGTAGTCAGTAAATATTACATCGACATCTATGCGGAAGATAGTGGCATGAGTAGTAATTTTAGGATCCTTGGATACGTGGGTACAGAAGTTGAGACTCACAAGCTAATCATCTAAAGTACCAGGATATCACCTTTAAAGGTCGTGTCTGGCGGTGCTCACCGTATAACGTGTAAGACAAAATTTTCACACCTAGCCCTCATTTTTCTTTAGGGTAAGTGCACCTTTTTCCTATTCGCCTAACATATCTTATTGTTCTCAGCCTCTTCTACCCTGTAAGAGCCTTCTTGACTTTATAAGTTCTATCAACACATTTTTTAGTCTTGTAAAAAGAGAAAAGGAAAATAAATAAGCTACTAAGAACTAAATTAAGAAAAACCATTCATCCACCTACCAATAAATATTTTCCTTTCCATCGTGAAAGTCTATTCTTAGACAGTTTCGAAATCGATAATCTCCTAAATTTGGCTCATACCGTGATTTTAAAAAGCAAAATAAAATTTTATCAATAATATAACGGAGAAAGTTTAACGCTACTTAAAAAAAACTTTTATCTAAATTTATAATTTTCATTTTAAAAATACATTTTTGATCTAAAATTAACTCAAAAATTTACAAGGTGATTTTGGTGTTCTATAAGTTCTCCCCATTTCTTAAAACTGAAAACAACCCTAATTTGTTATCTCTCTTTATATGTTTATATGACTTTTGCTTTGCAAATTAAAAGTAATTAAAATCGGACAAAATATTAAATGGATATAGATAGAAGTTTAAGGGTTAAAAGTTTAATTGGAGTCTAACCGAAGTCGAACCATTAATACTAATATATTATACATTTTTATTAATTCTTAATATATTACACTTAATAAAAATAATATTAAACTAAAATATGTAATATTTATAAGTTTATACTTTAAAAATGTCTTTAACTTTAAAAAAAAATGTAATTTATTCTATATTAGAGTAATTAATTTTAAAAGTTAAGCGAAATTTCAAAACTAAAAATAAAAAATTATAGTTATAGATTTGATAGACACTTTTATTTTAATAAGGGATAAATATACGATACTCCCATGCCAAAGTAGCGAGATTTTCTTTTACCCGCTTGAAGTTTTTTTTTGATTCCCCCCTCAACAAATCAAGATTCCCTTTCCCCACACCCCTCATGCTGACTGGTCCATGGAATCTTCCTATGTGGCGTTTGGCCCATGGTTGACTTTGAAAATATTAATGCCATGTCATGCACTTCATGTATATTAGTTTGTGATACCCCCTTGAAAAATTAGGGTTCAGATTTCCTTCTTCTCCTTCTTCAACAAGCCTGCGACATCTTCATCTTTTCTTTCTTCACCATGTTTGGAACCAAATCCAGTTCAAGCAGTAACACAAGTGCAATCGATTTTAATGGGATACCCAGATGTGGATGCAACCGTGCGATGAAGATGTGGGTCTCTAACATAACTCAAAATCGCAATAGGAGGTTCTGGAGATGTAGAAACGCAGGGGTAAGAATTTTGGTTTGGTATATGTTGGGTTAAATTAACCTAATGTTGTTGTCTGTGTTAACCGGGTTTTACATTGTCAATGTTGATGTAGAATGGAGCAGGTTGTGACCTATTTTTGTGGGATGATGAAATGGGAGATTCTTTGAAGGGGAACTTTAAGAGTGCAACATTTTGTAAAAAATGTGAGATACGTGAAGTGGAATTAGAGGCTACATTGCAGAAGTTAGATAGAGTGAAGATGAAGGTTGGAGGCCAAAGAAAGATCAATTTGAAGTTGAAGATGACACTTGTTTTATCTTGGGTTATTATTGTAATGTTGTTTAAGGGTATATGATGTTAGGTTGGGTTGATTTGTTATTGTAATGTTGTTCAAGGGTATTAGCTGTTAGGTTGGGTTGATTTTTTACTGTAATGTTGTTCAATGAAATGTTAGGTTGGGTTGAAGTTGATGTAATGTTATTGTAATTTGAATGTTATCAATGAAATGTTTGAATTATATCAATGAAAGTGTGAATTGAATTCATTTCTGCCATTACAATAGTGCACCAAAAGTGTGCTTTGAAGTATATGTTGAAGTATAATTATATGCTTTAAAACACAAAATATGACTTGTATTCACTCCTGTCATTATAATAGTGCACCAAAAGTATGCATTGAAGTATAATTATATGTCTAAAAACACAAAATAACACTTGAAATCATTTATGTCATTACTGTGCACCAAAAGTGTGCATTTCTGTTAATACAAAAGAGCACCATGCTTAAAGAGTGGATTTATGTCAATACAAACATTGTGCATATCAGTTAACACAAAATGAGCACATACAGTGTGCATTAGATTCATTACAAAAGAAGCACCAAAAGTGTGCATAAAAACCCTACATAAACATTATAACAAAGTGTTCTACTACTGTTTTGCTTTCTTTATGGCCTTCTTTGTAACTTGGGATCCTTGTCTCTCTTGAGTCAGAATGCCATCCTCTTCTTCAGTCAAATACATTGGTTGGTCTTCTTTTGAACCAGGACCAATGATTGGTTTTTGAAAAATCCTAAGTTTAATTCTTTCACTAACCCTTTTTCTAACTAGTTTTGCTTCCTTCTTGACCTTAGCCTTTGCCTTCCCTTTGTGACTTGTTGAGCCTTTGCTAGAACCTGGTTGTAATGTGTTGATATCAGGTAGGCTTGAAATCACCTCATCAGAGTTATCACCAAACACATCTTGGTCTTCTGGGTTGCATCATTGGGATGCACTGCACCAGTCTGAGCTTCATCAGGCTTGGGAGACACTGCACCAGACTGACCTTCATCAGCCATAACTACACCAGTCTGAGCTTCATCAGCCATAACTGCATCAGCCATCGCATTTAGGGTAAAAGCTGAAAGCATGCTTACACCATGATTTTGTAGGGACTCCCATAAGCCATTCCCAAGCCTTTTGATCCACTTGCTTCAACTCATTCATTTTCAGCATCCAACCTTGATAGTAAGTGGCTTTGGCTGCTCCCACCATGAGGCCTCTCATCAATGAACCACCACCAAACTTTTTTTTTGAAGTTGGCATACAAATGCCTCAAACAAAGCCTATGCTCAATTCTTTGTTCCATCTCTTCAAAAATAGCAACCAATCCCTACAATAGACATTAACACATGATAACAACATTGGGCATCCTCAATTAAAAATAGATACACTATGGAAAAATGAATAAATCATAACAATATAGATAAAACAACTCATCTTTTGTTGATCTGATATGAACACAAATCTTTTGTCAAGTCCAACATCCTCCATTAACAGTTGTATAAACCACCTCCAACTTTCTTTAGTTTTTGTTTCTACCACACCAAATGCCAAAGGGAAATACTGGTCATTTGGGTCCCTACCCACAGCTATTAACAATTGACCACCATACTTGTTCTTTAGATGGCACCCATCAACACCCATAAAAGGCCTGCATCCATTTATGAACCCTTTTTTGCACCCCTCAAAGCAAAAGTAAAAAGACCCAAACCTTGGTTGAATTGATGGTGTTGGTCTATCAATGTTGATTTTTACTGTATTCCCAATACTTACCCTACGTAACTCAGCAGCATACCTCCACAATAAGGCATATTACTTGTCTGCATCTCCTTCCACGATCTTCTTTGCCATCAACTTTGCTTTCCACGCATGAGCAACAGTAATACCCACAAAATAATTTTGCCTCGGTCTTGAATGATGTCACTAAGCTTAACTGTGTCAGAAGTTTGCATCTTCTTCACAACAAGTTTGGAAACCCACCTTGAATTAGCCAATCTGTTATCCAAAACCCTAGCACATGTATGTTTGTCTTTTATAGTCTTAATGGCAAATGTGTGCTTATGGCCCACCTTTGAGCATAACATCAAAAAACCACATTTATCCCTACACTCCACCCTCACTCTATAGCTCTCATTTTTCACAAACGTAATTTCCCTACCATTCAAAACTGACCACTCACGAATTACCTCTCTAAAGTCATCTAGAGAATTGAATTGCATACCCCACTTAAACTTAAATTTCTTATTAAGATCCTCTTTCCTATACTTCTTAAACTTAGTCTCTTTCTCATTTTCAGAGGCATCTGGATCAGAACTATCTAGTTCTTCACTAACATAGTTATCATCTTCCAATTTTATCTTGCTTGATCCAATTAACAAACCAGCCACAATTGGTTCTTGTCTTATGGGAATAGTCACATCAATCCCTTCAAATCCATCTAAATTAGCAGTCGCTTTTTCATCTTCACTATCATTCAATGCTTCTACTTCCTCTACCTCACTTCCATCAGACTCAAACTTTTCATTCACGCACTTAGGGTACCTAACTGAGAGGTCATCACAGTCATGTTCCACAAACAATTCACCATCCACTTCCATGGCACAACAATAGTGAGCTAAGTCATACGCAACATCATCGTTTCTTATCTGGAAAAAATCTTCATCAATATCAAGTATTTTGGTCCAAATACGATAATCTCTTCTTCGTAACCCCAACCTGCAACTAACTCACGCGCGGTACCCAAACACCAATTCTCAAAATGCAATGCAGACTAGAGTAGAAACCCCACCCCTATAGATAACATCACCATCAGACAACCTCACAAACTCTCCACCATGATTAAAGACGACATTGAACAGTTGTTTGTTCTGAGAATTAAAAAAACCCAAAATCAATAGAGGTCCTACATGATTCGAGTAAAAACAAAGAGAAACCATACTTATCGGTGATGAATCCACTCCGTTTTGGCCGCTATCCACCGTTTTCTTCATCTTCTCCGACGCCTTCCTCTTCTCCGATGACTTCCTCTTCTCGTTTCGCTTCGTTCGCGCCATGGATTTTCCTAAATTCTGAACCCTAATTTTTCAAGGGGGTATCACAAACTAATACACATGAAGTGCATGACATAACATTAATATTTTCAAAGCCAACCATGGGCCAAATGCCACATAGGAAGATTCCATGGACGAGTCAGCATGAGGGGTGTGGGGAAAAGGAATCTTGATTTGTTGAGGGGGGAATAAAAAAAAACTTCAAGAGGGCAAAAGCAAATCTCGCTACTTTGGCAGGGGGTGTCGTATATTTATCCCTTTTAATAATAACTAGCATCGTCTGTCCGCTTTTTTAATACACACACGTAAAAATATAAATGATATTTTTTTTTATTTAATGTTAATTTTAAATAGAAGTTATATAGGAAGTTATTAGTAAGAAGTTATGTAAAAGATGATAGTAGTGGTTTAATGGAAGTTATTGTCTAAGTTATACATTTTAAAATAAGGGTAAAATTGGTAGAAAATTAGGCTACACCAAAAATCAAATTTTGCATTTATATATGTTATAGATTATAGATACATTTTAAAATAAGGATAAAATTGGTAGAAAATTAGGCTACACCAAAAACCAAAATTTGCCTATGTTATAGATAATAATAATAATAATAATAATAATAATAACCTATATGTATTTTGTATATTTATATTAGCTTCAATTTTATTCTTTAATGAATAGAGAACAATAAAAGATTTGAGAATAGTTTTTCTATTTGATTTATCTATATTATTTTGTACGAGAATGATTAAAACGAAACCTTTTATTATATTGGAAATTTTTATTTAAATAATAAAATTTTTCAAATAAATTCTCAAATTAACTCACTTTTATGTATTTTTCAAACTAATCTACTTTTTAAAAAAGTTCAAAAAAAAGAAGTCGTCAATCCAATGGTCGACGATGTACAAACTCATAAGAGGCGTCGTCAATCTAATTGACGATAGTGTACAAACACAAAAGAGAGAGAATGTACTTTCTCCTCTGTGTTTGTACACTATCGCCAATTGAATTGACGACACTTTTTATGAGTTTGTATATTGTCGCCAATTGGATTGACGACTCTTCTTTGTTGATTTTTTTTTTGAAATTAAGTTAGTTTAGAAAATATGTGAAAAAGTAGATTAGTTTTGATATTTATTTGAAAAAATTAATTATTTAAATAAAAATTCCATCATATTTTTTATAAATTAAAAGCAAAATCCAGGTTGACTTTAACAATTGTCTAAATCTTTGTTTTTTTTAATCGATTTTCAACGGATTTTCTAGTTTAAATCCTGATTCTTCTGCATGCCGATTTTTAGATCAAAACATATCTGTTAGAATTTTGATTTCCAGTTTAATCGATTGAACTGACCAATCCAATCCAATCCGATTTTGATTACCATATATTTTACTAGTTTAAAGGATTTTTAGCCATTTGGACATATGGTTGTAGTTACATGTAAAAGCATTAAATCAAATCTAAAATATTTGTTTAATCAGTTCATCTTTCTTATCATAAAAAAAAAAATTCTAGTTTTGAGTACAAATTTTATTAGTTCATCTAATGGTCAACATGATGCTACATTGGCCCTCATCAACATTTTACCATACAAGTAAACATTTTTACAGCAACACCTTACCATACAAGTAAACACTTTTACAGCATTCTAACTTCTAAAATATAATCGCTATACAAATTCAATAAAATTTTAATGTTTTTAATATTTTGTTCGGCAATTTTATAAAATTTGTAAATATCTATTTTGTAAAAGATATACAGAATTATTGTATAATTTCGTATGAATGAACTAAATAAACTTGATTGATTATTTCGATCCTCTGTTTTCCTCTTCCCCAATGATCCTTTCCCTCTACAATTCAATGTCGCACCAATAATAATAAATAAACTATAAACCCCAACCACCGTTCACCGCCACCAACCATGAGAGTCTCATCTCCTCCGGCGGTATCGCCTCATGTCGACGACCACCGCATTTCCACTACAGGCTACCGTGATGCCGAGTCTCTCTTCCGCTCTAAGCCCATTGCCGAGATCCGAAACACCGAATCCGCAACTCGTAAACAGATCGACGATAAGAAAGAGGAGCTCCGTCAACTCGTCGGTAACCGTTACCGTGACCTCATAGACTCCGCCGACTCCATCGTCAACATGAAATCTTCATGCAATGCGATTTCCGCCAACATCACCGCTGTTCACGACCACATCCGTTCGCTTTCTCAATCCCAATCGCAATCACAAACCAAGCTCCATTCTCAGTCCCGAGCCTGGACCTACGGCATCGCTTGCCGCGTGAAGTACCTTGTTGATACGCCGGAGAATATATGGGGTTGCCTTGATGAAGGTATGTTCCTTGAGGCTGCTTCGCGTTACTCCCGTGCCAAGCACGTGCATCAACGCTTGTTTATTGATTCTGACGAGCATAAGATCAAGATCTTGTCCAATTTTCCTCTTCTTCAGCATCAGTGGCAGATCGTAGAGAGTTTTAGGGCTCAGATCTCACAGCGTAGCCGTGACCGCTTACTGGATCGCGGTCTCCCCATTGATGCCTATGCTGATGCCCTTGCTGCTGTAGCTGTTATTGACGAGTTTCAGCCGGAGAAGGTAATTTTGCCATTTTTTTGTCAGTCTTAATTGGGATTTTGGGTTGGGGATGGGGCGTTAGAGTGTGTTTAGTTGTTTAGAACTTGTGAATTTATGTGATTAGAGCAATGTTGTCACTTGCTATGTCGCAAAGGGGAATTGAAACAGATTGCCATTGTTTCGTATGCCATTTAATGCAAAGTGTTGTCAAATACAATATTTTCCCTGATCTTCGATTTGACAACACTGGGTTTAAGGCCTGTTTTGTTTGTTAGGTGCATAGGTTTTAGTTTGATGGGTGTACTCCTCAGTCTGATTTGTTGATGGAAAACAGGTAGTTGTGGAGTTATTTTGGGCTTGGATTCAGAATTTGGTTGGAGATGATGGTGTATCATTTGGCAGTTTTCTTAGTTTTTAGATTGTGTGATTTTCCATGTGGGCAGTTGCTTAATTCTTCTTTGTTTGGTGGGTATAAACTGATTTATTGATGAAAAACAGGTGTTGGATTTGTTTCTAGAATCAAGGAAGTCGTGGATATCGCAAGTTTTGGGTAATGCTGGTGCTGGTGATGATTCCTCTTTGGTGGTTTCTGTCTTGTGTGATGTGTTGGGAATAATTCAGGTCAGCGTGGGTCAGGTGGGTGAGTCGTTTTTGCAAGTGTTGAATGATATGCCCCTTTTCTACAAAGTCATTCTCGGATCTCCCCCTGCTTCACAATTGTTTGGTGGGATTCCAAATCCTGACGAGGAAGTTAAGCTTTGGAAGTCATTTAGAGATAAGCTGGAATCGGTTATGGTAATGCTTGACAAGCGTTACATTGCTGATACTTGTTTTGCTTGGTTGAAGGAATGTGTAAATAAGATAAGTGGAAGAAATTTGATTGATGCCATTGGCAGTGGCCAGGAGCTTGCCTCTGCTGAGAAATCAATAAGGGAGACAATGGAAAGTAAACAAGTTCTACAGGGGAGTTTGGAATGGCTGAAAAGTGTTTTCGGATCTGAGATTGAGTTGCCTTGGAGTAGGATTAGGGAACTTGTTTTGGAAGATGATTCTGATCTTTGGGATGAGATATTCGAGGACGCTTTTCTTGGTAGGATGAAAGCAATCATTGACTTGAGATTTAAGGAGCTAACTGACACCGTTGATGTGGTGAACACAATTTCTTCAGTAGTTGACTCTCTCACCAGACCGATTGATGTTCAGCTGTACTTGACCAGACCTTATACAGCAGGCGGTGTTTGGTTTCTAGAATCCAATGCCAAAAAAACTGGAGTTGCTTCTGGGTTCAAAGTCCACCCTGAAGAGAACGAATTTCTGTCTTGTCTTAATGCCTATTTTGGTCCTGAAGTAAGCCGAATCAGGGACGCAGTTGACATTTCTTGTCAGAGCATCCTTGAGGATCTATTGAGTTTCTTAGAATCTCCAAAGGCCTCCCAAAGATTAAAGGATCTAGCACCATATCTGCAAAGTAAATGTTATGAAAGTGTGTCTGCTATATTGATGGCATTGCAAAAAGAACTTGACAGTTTATATGGCTCAATGGAAAGTGGTGACAAGGAGGTACCAACAACTGTTACTGTTGAAAAATCCCTTTTCATTGGGAGGTTATTGTTTGCATTCCAAAACCATTCTAAACATATACCCTTGATACTTGGTTCTCCCAGATTTTGGGCCAGTGGGAATGCATCTACAGTTGGGAAATTACCATCTCTGGTGAAACATTCTCGTTTTGGATCTGATTCTGCTATCTGTGATAGTCCAGGAAGACAAACAAGCCTTGGCTCTAAAAGGCAAAATTCTTCTGCCACAGCTGCCTTGTTTGGAGCAAGAGAAGGTGCAAGCCCTGAATTAGAAGAACTGAATAAGACTATAGGGGATCTTTGCATAAGAGCCTACAACTTGTGGATACTATGGATGTCAGATGAGCTTGCTGCTATTGTCTCTCAGGATCTTAAACAAGATGATGCCTTAACTTTGAGCATGCCTGGGAGGGTAAGTTTTGTTTTCCCTGTTGTTTTATTCGTTTTTCCATGAATTTTTCTTATGATTATATCTTATTATTAGTTTTCCTCTAATCGGCCTTTAATTTTTGGAGAACCGTTATCTTCTAAGAACTTTGTTTGTTGCTTTTAAATATTATTTAATAATAAAATAGAAATGTATAAGGTGAAAAGAAATAAAAATGGAAAGCAAATTTTTATTTATAAAGAGTAAAATAAAAACTGAAACCAGTAGAAGGGAAATTCTTTTAAAGTGTATTGGTCAAACAAACTTGCCCGTTATTCCCATTTGACCAATTAAATTACACAGTATACCAAATAATCATGTTTTGATCTGATAGAAACTAAGAAATATACAATTTATTATACTATGTGAAGCTTTGAGCTGATATCATGGAAAAGTAGTGAAGCACTATACCATAGTTCATAAATATATATTGCTACTTTTGTTAAGTAAATTTACCTGAGGTCTTGCCAAGGAAATCATGTGTTAGCAGACTAATCCATTTCAACATTCTTTTTCTCCGCCATCATGAAAACTGACCAAATCTAAATCCTACTACCGTCACCATCTTGGAGGATTATGACAAGGAATTGAGCAAGCATCATATCCAAATATTTAGACTTCTATTGTAAAGATTGTTTTGAATCAGTTGAAAATAATTGCATTATTTATATGACATGGTCTTCAATCAGTTTCCTTTCATAACCATATTTTTGGAAAATAGTTTTTTAATGGCTTCCCGCAATCAGTACCTCAATAGTCGTATTGTAGAAATATATTAACAAGCATGTGATGATAAGTTTTTTTCACCTTAATTTGAATGGGTTCGGCTTGCCTAATTTTCTGTTCTTTAAACTTTCATTGCTCTCAAACCATGCAGTGAAGTGAAGAACCTTCCTTAAGTTAGGTGGTGTTACTTGGTAATGGAAAGAGCTACCACTGAAATACCAAAAAGATAGTGATATATACATATTTATATGAGAAGGGATCAACTTACTCCTGCTTAATAGCTTGTGATAAACATTATATTTTATCAATCCAACTGTTGATTTAAATGTTCTTATTGAGTTGATCACCTCCACAAATTTTTATAAAATTTCGACTATTGTAGCTATGAAATCGAATAGTTGACATTTATTTGTTGTACTTTAAAAAAACTTAATATACGTTCAATTGAAGTTATTAGATAAAGTGTCAAATGATTTTGAAATTTTATAAAAAATTGTAAAGTTGATCTTCTCAATAAGAACTTTTAATTCAACAGTCGGATTGGTGAAATACAATGCTAGACTGCTAGTAATGAGTTATTAAGTTGAAATTTACTGACATATAATGCAGAGTTATTCTCTATATCCCTTGATTTAATTTATTCTAGCAGTTAGAAATTTAGTGAGATTAGTCACGTAAAGACCAAAACAATTGAAATTAATTGAAAATTTGTTAAGAAAGTACATGTTCCCTTTGATATTCTGCTTTACTAAACAATGAATGTTATGGGTTTTGAATCTTTAACCTTCATCCCGTGTTTCTTTTGGAAGAGATATAAGATATTAAGATGATACTAAAAACCTTGATTTCAAGGGATTTATTGGAAATTTAGTTTTTGATAGAGCTCAATAGCATTTGTCGGTGCTTCAGGCAAACCATATATTCTAGGATAAGTCCCGGCTGTTATAAAGCTTTAGTGATGCTAGCTTAGTTATCATTATAGTTCTTTATTGCCAATGTCGGCATCATCATTTCTCTCTCTTCATGGAAACATACCTTACTCCTAAAACTCACGAGCTTTCAATATTGAAGTAGATATTTTGTTTACCTTTTGAAGGGGCAGTAGGTGCCATCAAAGTGTAATTTTATTATCATTGCTAATGTGTTTACCACTACTACTATTCTTTTATTTACTACTTTGTCGGTGATATAAAAAACCAAGATCTTATAGCCTTTTAAATATAGAAGTTTCTCACGTTTTTGTTTACTGAACAGGGATGGGAGGATATTGCAGTCAAGCAAGATCAGTCTGATGAGAACCAATCGGAGATGAAAATATCTCTTCCATCTATGCCTTCTCTATATATAATCTCATTTCTATTTAGAGCGTGTGAAGAAGTTCACAGAGTTGGAGGTCACGTACTTGACAAGAAGATTTTGCATAAACTTGCATCTAGATTATTGGAAAAGGTAGGTTTTCTGTGGATGTGTTAGTCCATTTGATCTTCAAGTCCACCAGTGTGGCTGTGTTTTATCCCCAGCCTTTCCTTTTGGTTACAGTTATTTTCTACTTTCTAGAAAATGAATTATCATTGAAGGAATGGAGTAAATGATGGAGGGGATTATATTGTAAAATTAATAAAATACAAAAAACACAACAACGAGAGGTGAACTAAGAATGCAGCAATGGCCGCATAATCACTACAATTTTTCTTTCTGTTACCCTACTGTTGTTATCTTACCTTCTGGTGGTTTTACAGTCATACTTGTCCCATTAAACTGATATGATATTTGAGCGTCTTTCTAATTGTGGATCCCCAAGTTAAGAATATATAGAATTGAAATAAGTTTTTATCTTTTATCAATTCCTGGTAGAAAATATAGTTGATAATCTTGGATTAACTCATCCATTGTCAAATTTTATAACTACTCTGGAATTGTAACCCGTGAAGCTGAGATTTCAGAGTAATGGAGATACTCATAATGTTCTCAAGGCCATACTGTTCCCTCTTATTAAGATCAATGTAAATGAGCTATTGAAGCCCTAGAATGAATTATGAGTAAGTGGCCAAAGATAATTGAAAAATAAAAAGATTCAGTTTCAATGAGGCCCTCTATGCAGCAAACGAGGGATTATCTAGTAAATGTCTATTTGCTTGACTTCTTGTACATCTGTATATACAATGACCGTATTTTATCATACAGGTGGTTGGAGTCTTTGAGGCCTTCTTTTCCAATGAAGTGGGTGATGCTCATCAAGTGACAGAAAAAGGAGTCTTGCAGCTTTTGTTAGATGTCAAATTTGTCATTGATGTTCTCTCTGGTGGTGATTCTAATTCGGTTGGGGAATTATCAAGTAACCTAAAGGCAAAGCCATCTCTCAGAAGAAAGCAAGGCCAAAGTTTGACAATCTCAGCCATTAAAGAACGGTCGAATCAGTTGTTAAACCGGCTTTCTCAGAGACTGGATCCTATAGACTGGCTTACGTAAGCTTCTAAATATTCTGTTGGTTTTTCTTTCTTTGTTTCTCTAGATATGACCGTACATCAGAAGGACCATCTGTACTCTGTAGCTCAATTCACGGTGGCTTAAAGAATAATAACTAAATTAGGGAAAATAAAGAAAAAAGATTGATTGTAGACTGCAGTGTCTGTTTCTTGTGCAAGATTAAAATAGTGCTGGGGGATAGTTTTTCCTTTTAGTGGTTCTGTGCTGTCATCTCAAGTCTTCCTCTTATAATCTGACAATGATTTCATATCTACATGTGTAAAGGTATGAGCCATATCTTTGGGAGAATGAGAGGCAGTCATATCTACGGCATGCTGTTCTTTTTGGTTTCTTTGTGCAACTTAATCGAATGTACACAGATACTGTTCAGAAACTGCCTACTAATTCAGAATCTAATACTCTGAGGTGTTCTACAGTTCCCCGGTTTAAGTACCTTCCCATCAGGTCAGTTTGATCTTGTACTTTATTTTTTTCTGTCCATCTTTCTATAATGCAAAACTTTTTGCCTGCCTTTCTTATCATCATCCTATGTATAATTTATTCTAAATCCAATTATTTATTCTGTTAACTGTATGGGGCTTTCTGTGTTTTTCTTTATTGTTTCCATCTTTTTATCATTTGATATGATATAGTTTCCACAGATAGAGTAGAATACAGCTAAGCTGTAATCCCTCTCAAGCCCCATATACCTAGGGGTTCCTTTTTTCTACTTCATATGTATATATACTTTATAATGTATCATTCCTATTTTAATGAGATAAGAAACTCATCAATTTTGAGTTATTCAATGACTAGTTTTATGGGAGTTTTGTTAAGAAACCTGTTAAAATACCAAAACTAGTAATTAAATGTCTTTTCTTATTTACAAACTTACATCATAATTTTGGTAAATCCAGTGCTCCAGCATTGTCCTCTAGAGGGCCAAAGAAATCATTCACCCCATCTTCAAATGAAATCTCTTCTAGAAGTTCATGGAATTCGATTACAAATGGAGAGCTTTCTCAAAAGATAAATTTGGATGACAGCTCAAGTCTTGGGGTGGCAGCACCATTTTTGAAGTCTTTCATGCAAGTAAGTTTCTATTAAATTCTGGCACTATTTTTTGCCTCATTGCAATCTAATGCTGGCCACTAATATTCTTTGAAGAAAAAAACCACAATATGTTGATACTCTGCAACCTCATGATTTATTAATCATCATTTTCATGGCACCACGAAGAACTGTATTGATTTGTGCAGCCATACTAATTTGGACAATTCTTTCTTGTCACACATCGGCTTTATATTTTGTACACGGTGGAGCAACTGTTTTACAAAATCTCTATCTGTTAGCCAAATAAATATATGGACTACGAATTGCTCATGATATGAAAATTGCTTCAGTTATTTTATTTGGAGTGTATTGTTGCTATATTCAACATAACTAATACTAGCCTAGAAAAGGTGTATCAATTCAGATGTACATCAGTGACACTGCCCAACCAACACCTATTCACAGTAATATTATTTAGTACCAAAATGAATCTGATGTAGATATAAGAACATTAAAAAGTAAGATCACAAAAAGCCTTCAATAAAATACCATATGAATTTTAGGCTTGCAGCTATACTGAACTGCCTGTTGAGTTTACAGTTATTGAGTTTTGGTTAACCCCACTGGATATAGCATTGATACATTACAGAGAAAAGTTTTTGATGCAACCTTGCCATTCTATACCATTGATATAGAGAAAAGTATTTGATGCAACCTTGCCATTCTTCTGTTCTCCTCTATACCTCTTCAAAGGTCGTAGAATATTTGTCCCATATGAAGGGCAGTAGCACACAAGTAATCTGACTGATTTGAGCTTAAATTGAAAGTGATTAGAGAGAAACCAGTGAAACCTGTGACCCAACCACCCTTCCACTGCACTATTAATTAATAGACTAAATAACACTTTTAGTTTCCCTAATGCGCAATTCTGATCTCCCAATAAATTTGCTCAAGTTTGATGCTTTAGTTTTGTTTGAATTACAATATATAACTTTTGTGAAAATTTGAAGGATTTTATAGAAAGGGAAATTAGAATTTCAGTGGAAAAATGTTCGGGATTTTTAAATTTTAGGTGCAAAATGATGTTTTGATTGGTGGGTTTTGATACAAAGAAGGTTTGAAGTGTTTTGATTAATTCAATGCATAATGCTTGAGTAGAAATTGAATATTTTGAGGGTTTAAGGTAGAAGAAAATTAACAGAATGCTTGATTGTACTAACAACTTAAGAAGACAGCTTGAATTTTAGCAAAAACTTGTTGGATACCAAATCTTCCATTAGCCAGAGTAGAATGACCTAAAAATACAATTAGTTCTAGATGAGAATGTGTCAATTTGAAGATAAGATTCCTCACCTTGGACTCTTAACAAACTGGTCTTACTATGAAGTATGAACACTCATTAATTATTTAGTAATCCATTATTCATCTATTGGATATAGCTTAGCCATTAGCTTTTACAGTTATGATTCTCTTCTGCATGTTTTTATGATACCTGAATTTTTTAATGTTTATTAATATTCGCTATAATACTTTTTTTTGTCCTCAGAGCTGAGGCTGAGCATATGCTTTTAAATTATTTGAAAGCTATCTATTTTGTTCCTGATGTGTTGAGCAAATCTTTCATAAGTTTTAGCAAATTATGAATAACTTTTTCTTCTAATACTCTTTCGTTTAGCAATTCATACCTGTCTACTTGACCAAGTAGATGCCACTATGCATTGTTTGCAATTTTAGCTGGAACTCCTAAGCAATATCACCTCACCTGTTACACAAATGATGTTTATAAAATTGACTGAGTTATTGGTTCGCATTTGCATACTGATATTTCACCATTCTGACATAGTTTTGTAGAGACTTAATACAATTTGTTTCTTTTTCTAGGTTGGAAGCAGGTTTGGGGAGAGTACTTTTAAACTGGGATCAATGCTAACTGACGGGCAAGTTGGTATTTTTAAGGATAGATCTATGTCCACATTTGGAGATATTCTACCTGCGCAGGCAGCTGGTCTTCTTTCATCTTTTACAGCTCCAAGATCAGATTCATGATAACCCAATGATTGAAAAGCAACCCAGTTGCTCTTTTGCTAAGTCTTTTTATCAGAATGTGTGAAGTCTAATATCACATTTTCAACACTCCGTCGCACATACACGGCACTGCTGTAATTAGAGAAACATTAGAATCATATTTGAAGCTCCAAATATTCAAAATATGCAAAGCAAGTGGATACATATGAACTGGTGATGAGAATTATTAATAATGTTGACTGCCGTGGTTAACATCATCTGGCTTGAAAGAGGCTGTAAAATAAATGCCCGAATTGTAAGCACGAGGAAACTTGAGTACGGGTTGAAGAGAAAAAGCAGTGTTTATGGTAAGCTATATATTCCTATGTGATTTGGTTCAAGGAAGCTGAAATAGGTCATGCTATTGTTAGAGTTGAGAGTAGCTATAATTTCGTGGTTATTGGTGAGTTATTCTGAGTTTTGCTCTCTCTGTTTATAGTTGATCAAATTATCATGTGTTAGATTTTATATTTCTCAACAAAGGATCTGATTACAGTGTAACTTTGTATTGTAAGCTATTCATTCAATGGACTGAGTTCATATAGATTTTTTTTTTAAAATAATACAACTCTTCCAAATTGCAGTCCATCTGAACACGAGTTCTGTGTTATCAGCTGCATTCAAGTTGATAAGAGGACAGAAAAAATTCATTTACATTAATATCTATCTAGATTTGTTAAGCTATTCAGATTATATTTGTAATGAATTTCATCCGTGTATATATGATTTATCTACCAACGAATACACGTTTTTCTGCCACAACTATATGTGGGATTTTTAGGAGTTTAATGCTCATTTACTATTTAATAGCTTTTTCATTTTTAATTTGTGTGAATAGTTGGAATGGTATTTAATAAAAAATTTGAAATTGTTACGGAGAATATGAAAGTTAATTAGAGTGAATGTATTTTTGAAAACAATATTTTGAAAATTTTCTGAACTTTTATAAATACACAATCTATTTCAAAAATAAAATAGGTGTTAAATATGTAATTCATTGTTTTATAAAGATTAGATTTGATTTATAAAGATCAGATTTGATTTATAAAGATTAGATTTGATATTTTTGGGCTTTTATAGTTTGGGCTTTAAACTTGAGATGTAAATTAACTTAAATCTATAAATAGGGAAGAACCTTTATCATTGTAATAATCAAGTTTGATAATTTACAGTTTGCAGTTGCAAGTGAATATTGAAAGTTTTTACAGTTTGTGGGCAGAAAGAATTCTGCAGTTTTTCATCTAATTCTCCAACGCTACTATTTCTCTTTTCTCTTTCTTTTTTTCTCAATTTTTCTTTTCGTTGCCATTGTGTGTGATTGTTAACAATCTTGAGATCAAGATTGAATAGGAATTCTCAAAAGGTTTTGGGTTAATTCCAACATCTGGTATCTAGAGCTCCGGTTGCGATTCGAGGAAGAAAATCACAACGGGCACTTTTCGGCGAGCCTTCCGATTCTCAAGAAAGATAATGATGAGAATTGGTGCAAGCAGATTAATGTGGTTTTCTGTTATCAAGATCTTTGGGATCTTGTGAAGGAAGGAGTAGACCGCTTGTAGAGAACGCGACAGATCAAGAAAATGCTGCAAATAATGAGTTGAAGAAGAAAGATTATAAAGCTCTCTTTATAATCCATCAGTGTGTCGATCTAGATAACTTCGAAAAGGTTAGTGATGTAGAGTCAGCGAAGGAAGCGTGGGAGATTCTTGAAAAGTCGTTTGAAGGCGCAGAGAAGGTGAAAGATGTGAGGTTACAAACTCACAAGAGAACTTATGAGTTGCTTCAGATGGAAGACAATGAAACTATAACAGATTTCTTCACCAGCGTTACAAAGCTGGTGAATCAAATCAAGGTATGTGGAGAGGTAATGACATCAAGATCAGTTGTTGCAAAGATCTTGAGGCATTGGCTCCAAAGTTCGACCACGTGGTAGTAGGCATAGAAGAGTCGAAAGACTTGTCAGTATTGATGAAGGAAGAGCTTCAAGGGACGCTTGAGTCTTATGAACAAAGGATGACTGAAAGAGCTGCAGGAAAGTCGAAGAGTGATATGGCTTTGCAGGCGCAATCAGAAAAGGAAAGGAAAGGCAAAGGAAGCTGGAATGACAATAAAGGTAGAGGAGACTACAACAATTCGACTGGTCGAAATCAGAATGAAGGAAACTGGTCGAATAAAAGAAAACCCTGAAACCAAGGCAACCAAAGAGGTGGTTCTGTAGGTAGAGGAAGAGGTGGTGGTCGAAAGCCTGACAAAAGTCACATTCAGTGTTTCAAGTGTCAAAAGTATGATCACTATTTTAGCGATTGTCCATCAAAGAAGAAGAATCAAGAAACTGATGCAAAGCTGGCGAAACATGAAGAAGAGGAGATGTTGCTGATGGTTATAACTAGAGACGAAGAGAGATTCCAGGACCAGTGGTACTTGGACTCAGGATGCTCATCACACATGACTGGAAGGAAATATTGGTTTGTCAACATGAAGCCTTCGTCGAAGAACACGGTGAAGTTTGCAAATGACAACACTCTAGCAGCTGAAGGTGTTGGTGATGTTCTGATTATGAGAAAAGATGGCAAAAGGTCAACAATTTCCAATGTGTTGTACATACCATGCATGAAGAACAATTTGCTCAGCATAAGGCAGTTGGTCGAAAATAACTACAAGGTGTCGATCGAAGACAAGATGATAAGAGTTCTCGACGCAGGTGGTAGGTTGATCTTGAAGGCTCCAATGTCTCAGAATAGGACCTTCAAGATTGAACTCAATGTGATGGAGCACAAGTGCCTAGCAATTGCAACCAGTAGAGATGAGTGGTTATGGCATTTCCGACTAGGCCATCTCAACTTCAATGACATCAGAGAGCTAAAGAGAAGAAATATGGTTTCAGGATTATCAGAAATCGACATTCCAAGTGAAGTCTGTGAAGAGTGTGTTCAGTCGAAACAACACAAGAATAGCTTCAGCAAGGATGTAGGAAGGAAGTCGAAGGCAATTCTGGAAGTTATATACTCTGATGTATGTGGTCCCATCCAGGTGGATTCGATTGGTGGTAACAGATACTTTGTCACGTTCATAGATGATTACAGTCGAAAATTATGGACTTACCTCATCAAGAAGAAAAGTGATGTGATCGAGGTATTTGACATATTTAAATCTATGGTCGAAAGACAGAGTGGTCGAAAGCTGAAAATTCTGAGGACTGGTGGTGGTGGAGAGTATGTGTCGAAAGAGTTCGATGCGTTATGTGAAAAGGAAGGGATTGTGCATGAGGTGGTGCCACCCTACACTCTACAGCAAAATGGAATTACAGAAAGAAATAACAGAACCATCATGAACATGGTGAGAAGTATGTTGAATGGAAAACATCTACCCAAAGAATTATGGGGAGAAGCGGTTTCGACAGCAACATACATATTAAATAGATGTCCAATGAAGAAGCTTGAAGGAATCACACCAGAAGAATGTTGGTCTGGTGTCAAGCCTAGCCTCAGTAACTTGAAGGTGTTTGGGTCTATAGCACATAGACATGTGCCATATCAGTTGAGAAGGAAGCTTGATGACAAGTCGAATCAGATGATCTTGATAAGATATCATTCGACTAGAGGTTACAAGTTGTTTGACTCAGTGAATAAGCAGGTAGTGATCAGCAGGGACATGATCATAGATGAGCTTAAAGAATGGGATTGAACTGAGAATGTCAAGAAGGATTCAGTGAGAATCTCTTGTGAAGAACCAACCACTAAAGTCGAAAGAGAAGTTCGACAGGAACAAGTCAGAGATAAAGCCGGCCCAACCAGAACTCAATGAACGAGACACATGCCTGCAAGATTGCAAGAATGTGTGATTACGTCAAATGATGTGGTCGATAAAGAGGGTGAGTTGGTATATTATGCTTTCTACGCAGATGTCGAACCAGTCAATGCAGCTGAGGCATTGAAAGATTCGAAGTGGGTAAAAGCAATGAATGAGGAGTTAGACTCCATCGAAGTCAACAACACCTAGCCACTTGTCGAATTGCCTCAAGGCAAGAAGACAATTGATGTGAAATGGGTTTACAAGGTGAAGGTGAATCCTAAAGGAGAAGTAACTCGACACAAGGCGAGACTTGTGGCGAAAGGATTTCTACATAAGGAAGGAATCGACTTCGACGAAGTGTTTGCACCTGTTGCTAGGATCGAAACAATGAGGTTGGTTGTTGGTCTAGCAAATATGAATAATTGACACACATGTCAGATGGACGTGAAGTGTGCATTCCTTAATGGTCCTTTAAACGAAGAAGTTTATGTCGCACAACCAGTTGGGTATGTGAAACGAGGCGAAGAAAGAAAGGTGTACAAGCTACATAAAGCCCTGTATGGACTTAAGCAAGCTCCTAGAGCTTGGAATAAGAAAATCGACAGATTCTTAAGGGAGAAGGAATTTGTGAAGTGTACGACTTAGCATGAAGTGTATGTAAGAAGAAGCAATAGTGAAGTGCTTATATTATGTCTCTATGTCGATGACCTGTTGATAACAGGAAGTTGCAAGAAGGAGATCGAAGATTTCAAACATGACCTAAGTGAGAAGTTTAAAATGTCAGACTTGGGAAATCTCTCATATTTCCTTGGCATCGAATTCTACAAGACTAGTAGAGGTTTGATGATGCACCAAAGAGGATATGCAGGCGAAATACTCAAGAGATTTGAGATACAAGATTGTAATCCAACTTCGACTTCAACTGAGACCATACTGTAACTGTCGAAGGATTCAGATGAAGATGATGTCGACCCAACCCAATATAGAAGACTTATTAGGTCACTTCGATACCTTTGTCACACAAGGCCTGACTTAGCATACAATGTGGGTATGTAAGTAGATTCATGCAGAAGCCAAAGGTATCACACCTAGCAGCAACGAAGAGGATACTGAGGTATCTGAAAGGAACTCTCGACTACGACATTTTGTTTCCTGCAGCTGATAAAGGAAAAGAATGCAAGCTAGTGGGATACACCGACTCTAGTTGATGTAGTGATGCTGAGGATAGAAAATCCACAGCCGTCTATGTGTTTATGGTAGGGGGTGCACCAGTTGCTTGAAATTCGAGAAAGGAGCCAGTAGTGGCATTGTCGTCATGCGAAGCAGAGTACGTAGCTGTTTCCCTTTGTGCATGTCAAGCAACCTGGATGGTGAACCTGATCGAAGAGATCACAGGGAAGAGTCATGGAGCAATTACCATGAAGATCGACAGCATGTCAACTATCAACTTGGCGAAGAATCTAATAGCACATGGTCGAAGTAAGCACATTGAAATGAGGTTCCATTATCTTCTAGAGCAGGTAGCAGAAGAGAAGATGAACTTGGAACACTGCAGAAATGAGAATTAGATTGCAGATATCATGACGAAGGAAGTGCAGGTCGAAGTTTTCAGAAGACTAAGAGCCATGATGAATATAGACAGTTTAGACACAATGAATTAGGTGGTGTGTTAAATATGTAATTCATTGTTTTAGAAAGATTATATTTGATTTAGAAAGATCAGATTTGATTTAGAAAGATTAGATTAGATATTTTTGGGTTTTTATAGTTTGGGCTTTAGCTTGAGATGCAAGTTAACCTAAATCTATAAATAGGGAGGAACCATTATTATTGTAATAATCAAGTTTGATAATTCACAGTTTGCAATTGCAAGTGAATATTGAAACTTTTCACAGTTTGTGGGCAGAAAGAATTCTACAGTTTTTCATCTTCTTCTCCAACGCTACAATCTCTATTTTCTCTTTCTTTCTTTCTTTCTCAATTTTTTTTCGTTGCCATTGCGTGTGATTGTTAACAATCTTGAGATCAAGATTGAATAGGAATTCTCAAAAGGTCTTGGGTTAATTCCAACAATAGGAAACGCTAAAATGAGCAAATACTTATTTTTCTTATCCATTTTCCTCCAAATTTGGTGAACTAGGTTTTCTTCCAACAACAACAAAATTAGTTGTTTACTTGTTCACTTTGTAATTGATCCGCGCACAAGTTTGTAACTAGTGACACGAATCGCTCTCTATATCTCATAGGGTGCTCCCCAATAAAAAGTCAAAGTTGTCCATAGCATTCGGAGATACATCTTCGGACACATTTTTCTACACATTCTTTAGCGCAATTGTATGAACCACTTATTTTGTCAAAATTTAATTCAAAGATATATTTTCATATACTATAAGGTGAGTCCGGAAATACATTTTTATAAACACTATTAATTTAAATTTTAATGAATGATATGGAAATGTATCTCTTGTACATTGGATTTATGCAGACGGCTACATGACATGATTCTATAGGGTGTTCCACCCTTTCATGACACCAAACGCTCCTGAAAGACCACCCAAACCATCTAATTAGAAGGCATTTGAGGTTAGACATGATTGCACTCAGGACGTAAGCAACGTCTGTCGGCGTATTGTAGATATGGCGAGACATGCATAACTTTTTGAGAAAGGTAGTCTCCAATTAACCTTCGCAGAAGACATTTTTGTCGAGACACGGAATGCCTTGTAACACAGGCGGAGAAATTCGGGGTTAGACATACTCGGTAGGTTAAGTTTGATGGTATTCTTTTTCTTTATATTCTCTGAACAAGTTATGTATGGTCGATACATTTTGATTTTATTTTAATTATTGTAAATTTTACTTTGATTTTATTTTAATATAACTTAATTTCAAAAAATTAAAATGTTGAGATAATATTTCGGCTTTGAAACCATTGAGAAGTTTCTTCAAATATATAGCCGAAAAATCCCTCTTCTAATACCTATTAACATCTCCCTATACATTCTTAAAAATTCATGGAGATTTATTTCCAAATTATATTTTAACAAAAAGAAGAGTGTGGCTGAATTATGTATGATTTTAAATACGTTTATCTAAATAAAAGAATGTTTTTAGATTTGAAGAGACGTTGATATTTCCCTTAATGACTGTGCTATTATTACACTTATCTTTGATGTGTGACGTGTCCCAGAGTCGTGCAAGTAACTTACGCAGTGTGCATCATACTAAAATTAGGTGATAATCAATCCTTTCAATACTTTAGCAGTAGTAGTAGTCATTTAGAAAATGTACATAATTTATTTAGCGTATAATATTCACTATAATAGCCTTTTGTAAGATATGCTTAGACTCTACTAAAACAACTATCTTTATGATAATGTTAAGTACATTATGTACATATGTAGTTTTAGCTTGATTTTGACTTTTTAAGTTTTAATTCTTTGATTTTAGCCCATCAAATTAGTTTCTTTTTATACTCATAGTCCCAATGATATGTATACTAATCTTCGCTTAGATAACATTTAAACAATTAAATCACCACGAATGCGGCATAGAAAAACATAAAGTGGTTGATGTAATTAAAAAAACGGCAATACGATGCAAAGTAAAAAAAAAAAAAAAACGATTTTCAAAATATTGATGCTTTTTATAATATTTTTTATATTAAATTTTCTTTTTCCGATGTAAAAGTACATTGATATTTTTTTCTATTTTTTTATACTTTTTCTCCCTATCATTCTATTTTTTTAATTAGTTAAATTTTGAAAATAATATCTTAAAAATCTTAAATATTAATAAAAGAGATAGACTACTAACTAAATAAAATGACATTTTTTTTTTCCAAATTTCACATATGTCAAATGACCAAAACAATAATAAAAAAATGTCTAAAAACCTATGACAATAACAATTCAACATATGTTATATGATCAAAATCAACAATAAAAAAAATCGAAGAATAAAAATAATGACTAAGATTTAGTTATTGAAATTTGAGTATCCATTGTATTTGTATTTCTTCTTCCTTTCTCTTTGTGTTTAACTAATTCCTCAATACTTAAGAGATTATATTGAATAAAAAATTGTAAAAAAAATAAATAGAAGGAAAAAAATAAAAAAGAAGAAAATAAATCAATAAATTCTTGCATTTAAAAAAGAAAAATTGATTAATAAAAAAGAACATCATAAAAGTTATTATTATCTTAGTAATCAAATATTATGAAAAATGTAACTATTTTTTTTTTACATCATGACATTCATGTGCAACTGTTTTTTACATTGACATTTTTTTTTACCACATCAGCTATTTTATTAATTTTTACGTCATATTTGCAGTGGTTTAATTTTTTAAAAGGCACATAAGCGAAGTTTAGTCTACATATCATTATGTCACTAGGGATCATCAAATGTAAAAGAGGACAAACTTGAGGACAAAAATCAAATAATTGAAATGGGAAAGACCAAAATCAAACAATTGTAAAACTTGAGAGACAAAAGTGCATTTAAGTCTAATTCTTTTGATTTAAGCTTGATCTATTTGCATTTTCTTCCTTAAATTTTACATCTTTTATGTTGTGAATTAGGATGCCGGAATAACAAAGTATATTTGGTTTCTTGAACACCAAGAAATTCACAAGGGTAGAAAAAAAGGAAAAACTTGAACAAACACACGAAACCCTATTAGGGTTCTGTTTACTGTGAAAATTAGTAAACAACCTCTGATCTACCAAATCAACAAGAAATTGGATAACTTATAGGATCGACCATACAAAATCCTAGGATATGTGCTAAATAAATTAAAACAATATTTGAGAAAAAAAATGAACACTTGATAGTATTCATGGTTTAAAGAAAGTCTACTTCGACAAAAGTAAAGAAAAAGTAATGCAGGAAAATGATCAAAAGTGCGTTGGAAAATAACTTGCAAAAGTAAAAGATAACTTCTGGGCAAAGATTAACTGAATTGCATTGAATGAAAAAGATGATGTTACATCAAACGTACATTTCTCACACACTCGTTTCTCTACACGCGGGTACTTTGAGTAATTGAGGAATTTGTACAAACTTGAACACACACCAATCCTAACACTAAGACTTGCTATTTATAATAGTCGAAAATAACTACCCCTAACGGCCTACTAACTAGAGCAAGACAAATGGAATTCTGCATGTCTTCGTCCTTTAAATGCGCTCCACGTGTCTTCTACCATCAATTGGATAAGAACAAAGTTATCTCCCTTACTTGAATTCAAATCTTGAATCGAACGTCATCAGCAACGCTTCCTTCGAACAATATTTCCAAATTGTTAGAAATATTTCTAAGTCCATAAAATATGTCTCTCTTGCACAAGGACACTACTACTCCAGTCGAAGTCTTCCAAAACTTCTTTAAAATTCTATTTCTTTGATTAATCATCTTAATTCAATATCAGGCATCGAAATTAGGAGCTGACAAATTCCCCCCCCCCCCCCCCCCCCCCCAAAATGTCATTTTCGACACCATTGAAAAAAAGACATTTTTTTGACAATGTCATTCGATGCCTCATTTAGTCCTTGCGAAGTTTCGACATTCACTCATGGTTCTAACGTTACAAAATTGTTCACTTTCCTTTCAGCTGACCTATGACGTCATAGCCATCATTACCATATCTGACACGTCCCCTCAAACCACGTGAGAATCTCCACCATCATCACGATTCCTAGAGTTTAGGAAATCACGGGGGTAGGCATTAATTGCCACTATTCCATCAAAGATCGTGGGGAGGACACGCGTCCCACTCCCAATTTTACCATTAAAGTAACTTCTGAAACCGTTTCCACTCCCAACCTTATAAATACCCCTTTCAACAATTTCTTTCACTTTTTACGCTCTCTTACTTTCAAATCTTCCAGAAAACTTTTCACTTTTCAAAAGAACTCAGCTTCCTTCATTTAATTCTAACAATGGCTTCTTCCACACGATCAACCAAGGATGCTAACAAGACTACCAAAGAACCTGGAAAACCTGCAAGAGCTCCTAAGAAGATCACTCAACTTCCCCCGTTTGATGCCGTGGTGGGAAATCAACAACATATGCCTGAACCTCTTGCTGAAGAGAAAAGGAGAATATATGCTTCCTAGTTACTCATCCCTTTAACTGTTGTTGGTAAGCCTCTGGCTTTGTTTGGTCCTCTGTCTGACCCTAATGTTGATCTCAGTAAGCTTAGGGATTTCTTCCCTACTTACCACAAATATAAACCCATAGGTCAAGCTAAGAAACCTAGGGCTAGAAACGAGGATCCTAATCCTGCTAACCAGAACAATCCTCCAACTGAAGAGGCCATTGATCTTAGGTATATGAACAATTTTAGGGTATTTAGGGCTAGTCTATCTTTGAAGAACCCCTCTGACTATTTAGGATGGTTGACTAAGTTAGAGAAAACAAAATTCGAGGTTTGGAAAGAAATGGGTATTTATGATTTAATCATGCTGTCGAAGGTAGGACCTGAATATTGCTCAAACATGCTTGTTTCGTCCTTGTATTTCTGGGACAACACACATTACACACTCCATCTTCCATGTGGAATGATAACACCAACTCTGTTCGACGTAGCCGCTATCACAGGGCTCAAACTAACTGGGAACACTTACGACCATGATTTTATGGCTGATGATAGTATTAGTTTTTCGACCTCTAGGGCAGCGTATTCGACTCATATCGCACATTATCATGTTATGGACATAGAGGAGGTTTTGGATGTCGAAAACATAGCTTTCTTAGCTCTATGGCTGTCTCGCTGTGTCTTCTATTTGAATTCACTTCAAGTTGCTAGGAAATTCCTAACTATGGCGAACCAACTCCATGTTGGCCATGACCTTTGTCTGAGCGAACTAATTCTAGCTAGCCTCTATAAATCCATGAGCGAAGGCGTTACCCAACTCAAGTGTCTGGGTGACAAAGGAAATCTCCTCCTTTCTGGACCCTTCTGGCTTCTACAATTGTGGTTGAACGCTTCATTCGAAGCCTGTCTTCCCCACAAGAATTAAATCAACAAAGACGCCGACGAAGTGAAGAATAGAAGGGTAGAAGGTCCACGCCTGGCAAAGCTGAATCCTATTGATGATGGTCGACACATTCAACAGACTTTTACCAACTTTATCATGATGTTTGCTAAATGTTATGACTTCACACCCCATATGGCTCCCTTCGCTGCAAGGAAATATGGTCCTGAGTGGTTCACCAGGCCATTCCCAGCGCCGTCGAAGGCTCAAGAAGCAGAATCTACTGCAATTTGGGAAGCCTTCCTGACTCCTAGGGTTTTAACCCTCAGGTTCAATCTCTCGAAGAGCCAAGTTACTTTGATTGCTTATCAACCAAATCTTGTCTCCCGACAATTTGGACTGGTCCAGGTTTTACCCAAACCCCTGTATGAGAAGAAACACCTCATCCTCCTTTACAACGTAGTTCATTCAGAAGTCGTAGCTATTAAACAAATTGCGCGGTATGCTGGTCAAACAAAGCTTCTTCCAGTAGCTTTCGAACCAAGCTTTCTCTGCACCCAACAATTTGATGACTAGTGGAAAGCTTATTATGCAGAGGAATTTTTCGACGTGGCTGCTTTTACACACCACATTAACAGGGTTTTCCTCTCTGTGCAGGAAAAAGTTAAGAAAGGTACTTCGACGCACATTAAAGAAATCCAAGCCTTCCAGAAATACTTTGGAACTGTTTATCGACCAGATGATCTTGGTCAAACCGTCTGCGACGCAGCTGTTACTTTGAAGGATTTTTTTAAGAAAATGGAGAACTTAAAGATCCCTTCGTACGTTCCTCCTGAGAAACGGTACGAAACGGATTTTAATATGTTTCCTCCTGAATTCCCTCGACTGCCAAACGCTGATTTTGGAGTGGCCCTTGCCCCTTCATTTCCAGACTGGATCGTCTGTGGGGATTCTATCAAAATCCTTTGCCAACAAACGAAACCAAAAGCGCGGCAGGTGGTTCTGACCAAACATATACTAGACAGTTTCAAAGGGCATCTTTATATTGGGATCGAAGATGTTTGCATCGAATCTGAAATATATGAAGGTGTGAAATGGGAGGATTTCAACCTAACACTCTTTCTTATTTATTTTCTTTCACATATAATAACTGTTTTCTATTTTACTTTAGCTGTGAAAATTCCGCCAAAGAAACCAACAGTCAGGAAACCTGCCGAAGTAAAAGAAGAAGGAGGAAGTAAAGCAGCAACAACAATAACAAAGGTATTTCACACCCCTTATTAATTTTGTCGCTTTTGCATATATTCCATTATTTTCTAACATTTTCCCTTTCAGGGCAGTCGAAAGCTACCCCCGACTCCCAAAAAAAGGAAAGCAAAGGAGGATGCGGTCGTGGTGGTCGAATCGGATGATGAAGATCTATCTCTGACTGCCGAGCAACCACTTAAGAAAAAGATGAGGCAACTCAAGATGAGCGAAGCCCTGGCTCAATCTCGAACAATAGGTGTAAAGTCCCCGACAAAGAAACCCACGAACTTAATAAAATTTGGAACCAACTCCTGCAGAGATGTCGAAGAAGGCTGCGGATCAACCTGAAAGTGATAATTCAAGCCCTGGGGATGAAGCTCCTAAGGTACCACATTTGATACCTTATTATATTCTTAGTAATCTTGTTCGACTATTGACTTCGATTATATTTTTCAGGACGATGCAGGAGTTTCTACTCAGCAAGTTGCCAAATCAACCAACACCACATTCCTCAATAGTGAAGGTGAATCGACGTATCATCCCACTTCTGCAAAGGATTCTGAGAAGAGCTCGATGAGCAAAATAAATCAAATAGCCGGGGAACAGCGCGAAACTTCGCCACCCAAGACTACTACTCCGAACTCTCACACCAGTGGATCTGAACACGAAGGTGATCAGGAAAAAAACATGGAAGCTGAAGCAGTTATGGAAGTGGATCACCCTCAAATCCCTGTCGAAGAGAAAGCTGAAGATGTCTCCCCAAGAGTCGAACGTATGGATGTCACTCAACAAGATCAATATGATGACATGGAAGAAAGGGAAGCTCGCTCTGCATTCCCGAATTATTCGATGCCTATTGAGGAATTCATGGATGACCCTGAAAATGTCGAAGAGGATGATGACAAGGACGAAGAAGAGGATGAAGACACTCATGATGAGACAATCCTCGAACCAAACCCTAATCCTGGTTCGTCGATTGTGGAAGATTCAGGCAGAACCTTTGTGGCCCTTTCTACAGAAGAATTGGAGGCCTTGAAAAAGAGCAACCCTCGCGAATACCTGAAGGCTTTGATTGGCTCTAGAGGGAGTTCTTCTGAAAAAAGTCTCAGCTCTTCTTCAGTGTCTGGTAGCCGGTCAACTAACAATCCTGCCAACGAAATACTTTCGAAGATCAAGGAATTTTTTTTAAAGGTGACCTGTTTCGGCTCATAGAATCTGATCCTACTTCTCCTCTTGCCTTGAAAGGTCTTCTAAAAAAGGTTGACATTCTGACCACTTCTCCCGAAGTTGCAAATGTCATATTGGAGCCGACTTCAATGATCTATCAAGTTGTTGCTGATGTTGCCAAAATCAAGCAAAGCTCTAAAGACATAGAAAGTTATACTGGCTATGTAGCAGCTGCATGGGATACTGCATCGGAGTCGACCAATCGCTTGACTGATTTAGAGAAAGCCCAAGAATGCAACCAGGCTGAAATCGAAACCAATAATCGAAATATCCATTCCTAAGAGGAACAGATAAAAGACCTACAGGCCAAAATTTCGAAAGCCAAGAAACAGAATGATGAGCTTCAGAAGTTTGATAACTCTAAAGCAGAGAAAGAGCTTGAGGTTGGACTGAGCTTTGCTGATAAAGCCCAGAAATTAGAAGCGGAGCTAGAGGTCATGAGGTCGACCAAGTCTGTCTGTGAGAAGCGGTTAGAGTTCCTAAAGGCGAAGTATCTCAACATAAAGGTCACCTTTCCGTTTTAGTTCTAGTTCCTTTTATTTTAAACTTTATCATCATTTCTAGGATTATGTAATGATTTTTTGAACCCTTCATGGTTCTTTTAATTGTATCGGATTTATCCATTTTGGCAACAAATTTTACCATGTTAGCTTTCGATTATTTTACGTGTGATTACTCTTTAGCTATTCTTATTTCTTGGAGTGCAGGCTTGTATTTTTTCAAATACTTCCCGTTTACCCTTAATATTCTCTTATCTTGATCTAACTCTTCGATCTCATAAGCACCATTCGAAAAGACTTGTGTGATTTGAAAAGAGCCTTCCCATTTAGGGGACCATTTCCCCAAGGATCTATCTTTTTGATCCATAAGCATGATTACTTTCCAAACCAACTCTCCAGGCGAAAACATCTTAACTTTAACTTTCTTGTTATAAGACCTTTCTACTCTCTTCTTCTGTCTTTTCAATAACTCTAAAGCATTAAGCCTTTCTTCATCTAAGTCCACTAATTCATCTAACATCATGTTCCAATATGACTCAGATGGAATCTCATGATGCCTTTGAATTCTCGTCGACTGAAGATAGATCTCAACTGGTAATACCGCATCATGACCAAAGGTCAATCGAAATGGTGTAGAATTAGTAGCCTCTTTAGGGGAGGTTCGACATGCCCAGAGAACCTGGTCCAAAGTCTTGTGCCAATTTCTAGGCTTCTTTTCCACATGTTTCTTAATTAAACTAATCACTACTTTGTTTGCCACTTCGATCTGAACATTAGCCTGGGCGTAATATGGTTAATAATTTGAAACTCATTTTCTTAGCAAATTCTTGCATTTTTCGACCACTGAAAACTAATCCTTGATCTGTTGTAATGGTTTCTTGGATTCCAAACCTATAGATAATGTATTTTTTGATGAATTCGATTACGTCTTCTTGATCAACATTTGGCAATGGTATAGCTTCGATCCATTTCGTAAAATAGTCAACGCCTACCAAAATGTACCTTTGATTTTTAGATGACGCTGGTCGAATTTCTC
Organism: Lathyrus tuberosus; assembly: GCA_022829125.1. Classification (NCBI taxonomy): domain Eukaryota; kingdom Viridiplantae; phylum Streptophyta; class Magnoliopsida; order Fabales; family Fabaceae; genus Lathyrus; species Lathyrus tuberosus. The sequence goes on along the minus strand of JALAZF010000289.1, from coordinate 4,838,223 downwards.
CAACCAAATCCAAAGCTCAACCTCTGAAGGAACATGGTTTGACTATAGAGTGTAATTCATTTGCAGGGACATGTTGTATGCCTGCGTGCACTTGGCACTCTTAGCAGCCCTTAGCGAATTCGATACAATATTTCAACATAGTAGGCCAATACATACCTTGTCAAAACAAAAACCATTTCATCTTATGGCCTACTTGATGAGCCCCACATGCCCCACTATGAATAGTCGAAAGGGATAGATACGCCTCTGACTCACTAAGGCATTTAAGCAAAACTCCCTCAGGAGTCTTTTTAAATAATTCATTACCCAAAAGAACATAACTTAAAGCTCGATACCTGATTTTTCGTTCTGTTGACGCCGTTGGATTTTGCATACACCCCACTATTAGTTTTCTCCAATCTTGGTCCGTCAAGCTATCTACTGCTAAGATTTCAAAATTTTCTTTATCAGCGTATCCTAGCTTCATTATTTCCAAATCTGATGGGGACAATCTGGCTGACACAACTCTTCCTCTGACTTCGATTGCATCTTGCAATTTTTAATTCGAAATTTTATACCCAGAAGCAATCTGAGCCAAGTCATTAGCTACTTGATTCTCCAATCGAGGTATGTGTCGAATGCTCACCACTTCAAACTTTTTCAGTAATCGATTGGCAATTACAAAGTACATAATGAGATTTTCTTTAACATACTTGTACTCCTTTGTGATTTATTTTATGACTAACTCTGAGTCTCCCATTATTTCGACTCAAGTTACCCCCAATTCCAACAATATCTCAAGTTCGGCTATTAAAGCTTCATATTCAGCCTCATTGTTTGAACAAAGACCTTCGACTTTATACTTGAATTTTGTTGGAATTTTGTTAGGAGAAATAATCAAGACTCCTATGCCTGTACCATCTTTATGACTAGAACCGTCGAAATACAATTTCCAAGGTTCGAGCTCAAGATAGTTTACCATATTTTCGTTTATAGAGTGGTCGACGATGAAGTCAGCTACCACTTGTCCCTTAACAGCCTTTAAAGGCATGTAAGTTAGGGAATACTCAGTTAAAGCTAATGCCCATTTACCAATTCGACTGTGCAAAATTGGTTTAGACAACATATGTTTAATGATATCAAAATGAGACGAAACATAAACATCAACAGGTTTTATATAATGCTTCAACTTTGTACAAGAAAAATACAAGCATAAACACAATTTTTCAACTATGTTATACCTAGTTTCTGCATCGTTCAAAACCCTACTAAGGTAGTAAATGACTCTTTCGACACCGTTTTCATCCTCTTGAGCCAACATGCTCCCTAAAGTTTTGTCCGACGGAGATATGTACAATCTCATACTCCTATTTCTACAAGGTGGTGCTAGAATTGGAGGGTGACTCAAGTACTCCTTGATCTTGTCGAAAGCTTCTTGATGAGCTTGCCCCCATTCGAATCCTTCCTTATTTAGTCGAAGCAGAGGTGACAAGGCTTGAGTTTTTCCGCTAAGGTTCGAGATGAATCTCCTTAAGAAATTGATCTTTCCCAGCAGTGACTGTAATTCCTTCTTTATTGATGGCGCTTTCGCTCCATAACGACCTTGGTCTTATTCTGGTTTATTTCGATTCCCTTTTTGTGGACCACAAAGCCTAAGAAATCCCCCGCCTGCACACAAAAAGCACATTTGAGAGGATTCATTTTCAGACCATGTCTTCTTATCCTTTCAAAAGATTGTCGAAGATGGTCAATGTGATTCTTCCCTGAAACAGACTTAACAACAATATCATCAATATAAATTTGCGTAAAAGTCTCTATATAATCATGGAAGATCGAATTCATCACTCTTTGGTACGTTGCCCCAACATTCTTTAGACCAAAAGGAATGACTACCCACTCATAGGTGCATAGGGCCCCAGGGCATCGAAACGCCGTCTTAGGGACATCCTCCTCAGCAATGAATATTTGGTTATATCCAGAATACCCGTCGAGCATACTAAGGTATTCATGGCCAGCGGCAGAATCAACTAGTATTTCTGCCACAGGCATTGAATATTTGTCCTTTGGGGTCATAGCGCTTAAATCTCTAAAATCTATGCAAACCCTCAAAGTACCATTCTTTTTAATAACAGGTACAATATTTGCTAACCATTCGACATACCTGGATGTTCAAATGAATTTTCGACGAAGAAGTCTTTCGACCTCCTCTTTGATCTTCGAGAGAATAGCCGGTGCAAACCGCCTTGGATTCTGCTTTATTGGCTTCTTTTCGGGCTTAATTGGCAGCGTCAATTCGACCAGGTCTCTGCTCAAGCTAGGCATCTCGTCGTAATGCCATGCAAAGCAGTCTTTAAACTCCTTTAACAATTGGATCACTTCGACCTTGAGTTGTGGGCTGATATTGACACTGATATATGTTGGCCTTTTCGTTGCCTCCTCTCCCAAGTCTATTTCTTCCAGAGGATCTTGCGCTAGCATTTTAATGTTGGCTGCCAGCGGATTCTTCTCGAAACCCAAAGGCTTGTCATTGTAGATGGCGTCGAGCCTCTGGCCTTGTACTTCATCCTGAACCTTATCAGGTGGTTCTGGATCGAAGTCTTTACCAGGACCTTCTTGGTGTAATCTTTTGTTGGCTTCGACAGCCATATGTTTCACTTCAGCCTGTAGGGCCGTTTGTAATTTGTTTTCGGCTATGTAAGCTGAAATCCTTTTAAGTGCTTTGAACTCAGGCATCATCGCCGAATTCGCTTCCGCATCCTGAAGGGTCGACTCCAGACGTCCCTTCATATGCAAGGTCATCTTCTCATACGACCTCACGATCCCATTGGAAGCCATTTTTGGGATGCAAGTACAACGAACAGTATGCGTTGTCATCTGGAGTAAATGCAAAGTTGGCTGGGTTGCATGAAGCTATGTTAGCCAAGTGCTTTTTGAAATGGCGTCTGTCGACATGATTAATTGCAGCCTTAAAATAACCTTGGTCTGCTTCAACATTTTCCACAATGTCGTCTGGGCGCCATATAGTTATCCTCTGATGCATGGATGAAGGTACAACCCCTACCCCATGTATCCATTCACGATCAAGTAACAAGTTGTAATTGGCTTTTGTTTTGACAACCATAAACATGGTTGGTCTTGTAATAGTACCTATGGTCAGATCGACCTAAATCACCCCTAAAGTAGTACCCACATTTCCTTCATAGTTGGAAAGTACCATCTTATGGGGCTTGGTATCGGTTTCGAACTTTCCGATTTTCCTCAGCATGAAGTGTGGCATTAGGTTCACCGTTACACCATAATCCACTAAGATCTTGTTGACAGGAACGTCTTTGACCTTTCCTGTCATGAATAGAGGCTTCAAATGACTTTTCATTGCCTCGTCTGGGCGTTCGAATAATGCATTCTGTTTCTCGACACAACCATTGTTCATCACATAATAGCACACAAGTTTATGTGCAGCCATTTCGATTTCAGTACTATTATCCGTCTCTTCGACCTCAGTTATTTGGTCGAATTCCCTGGGGAGCACTGACACCACATTCACTATGATATCCAAAGACTGCTCTGATCCTGAGTCGAAATTGTCAGTAAGCATCTCATCCTCAGCAACTGCTCGATCATGCTTTTCATTGGCCTCTTTTTCCTGATGGGGCAAATAACTTTCTCCCTATCGGCATCTTTTCGGCAGGCTTTAGTTCCTCCCTGTCAGTCTTGTTGGTCAGTAGGTTGGTACTTGATTCCGCCTTTGCCCCAACTTCTCTCTGAGCCTTCCTTCTTCTTTGTTCCCTTCTCCATTGTGATCTGGACATGGGATTATTTCCCTTATAATTTTCTGAGATTTAGGCTGACTGCTTCGAAGTATCTACGTTGAAGCTCTGCCATTTCTGCTGGCTTTTTCCCTTGCTTTCATTTGGTTTTGTCCACTTTCCATTAGAAATCTATGCAAACGGCTTGAAAGTGGTATGTCTTGCACCTGGGACCCTTGGCTTAGCCTGTTCCTGCTTCGAAGAAGATCTTCTTGGGTCGAAGCCTCGTTGACCATGAGGGGCTCTCTCTTCACGTCGTTGTTTGGCTTTCCTAACTCCTTCAAGGTTTTGGGCTACCTTTTTCTCAAACACGACACTACATCGAGGACACAACATTACTTCTGATTTTTTCCTCTGGCACCTATGGAGGAAATCCATCAGAGTCTCCTCTTGTTTAAGGTAAGCTATTTTGTTATGCTCATCTTGTCGACGCTCCTCATCGACTTCCATGGGGGTTTCTTATGAGATTTCCACCATGTTGATATCCATGTTGACATCACCAGTAATGTTCAACTAGTGTAACTTCATTTGAAGGCCTTCAGCAGCCTTGTCCATTTGAATGAAACCATCAGCAGTTTCTTTCGTTATCATCATTAAATTGGAATCCTCAGTGATCCCTCCATTAGAGTCTTCAGTGACACCCAAATCGAAACCATCAGTAGTTTCTTTGGTGAAGGTTTGAGCAGCCTTACTGGCAAAAAATTTCATAAACTCCTGGTCGAGATCTTCAGTAATCCTGACCATAACAGCTCCATTGTTGAAGTCCTCGGTGACTTCGACCATGTTGACAGTGTTGCCGAGATCTTCAGTAATCTCGACCATGTTGACTTCAGTTGGCTATGTGTAATGAGCGTCAACAACTTGCAAAGGATCAGAGTTAATCTTCACCAGACTCTTCGACTTATCTCCAAATTTCAGTCTTCCTTCCTGGATAGCATTTTGAACAAGATTCCTGAAAAGAAAACATTGAGAAGTTTTATGACCCAAGAAATTATGATACTTACAAAACCCTTTCTTTTTCCTTTGTTCTAAAGGAGGCATTTTAGCACCAGGAGGCACTATCATTTGATCATCCTTAACTAACAAATAAAAAATTTCGTCACATTTAGTAACGTCGAAAGTGTAAGTTTTCTTAGAGTGTGTTTGGATGAAGGATTTTAATGAGGGAAAGTAATTTTTTGAGGGAATTTGAAATGACATGATCAAAATCCATTGTTTGGATAAAAAATATGGAGAATTGTTAAAATGATGTAAATTTATGGAGTATTTTATTCATGTTAAATTTAAGGAATTTAAAATAACACCAAAAAGTAAAGAATTTCAAATTGCTTTTTAACTCAATATAATATGAATGTTAAATTGTTTAATATTAATTTTTCAAATTTTGCAAGGTCCTCATATTTTATAAAAATTTCAAATTCACCCCTAAAATTTTAAAAAAATGGCAAATTAGTCCTTAATAATTTTCAAATTTTATAAATTGGTCCCTTCAAATTTTCAAAAATTACAAATTGGTCCCTATTTTTCATATTTTAAATTTGACCCAAAAACTTTAAAAATTATAAAATAGCCCCAAATTTTTTACATTGAATCATTTTAATACTCCATCCAAACAAAAGAATTTAAAAATGAATGAATTTCAATTGAATCATTTGAATCACTTAGAATTTTAAATTCCCTAAAAATTCTCAAATTCCTCATCCAAACACACTCTTAGGAAATTTATCGCTTTTTTCTGGGGGCCAAGACCTTACAAGAGTAAGGCGGGCCTTGTTTTAATTCAGCAAGATCAATCTCGCTTTCGTCGAAAACCAATGACTCACTATAAGGTTTTTCATCTTCTTCATTGAATTTGACGTAAGATATTCTTTATTCTTATTTGCCCTAGCTTTCTCTTCTTTCAGGCGTTCTAATTGTCGAACCCTGTCAGCCAATTGGGCCATATCCCTCATGTATTGGGTATCTAGTTTCTTTCTAATGGAATAATCCAGGCCTCCAGCAGCCATTTCGACCAACTCATGTTATGGTACTTGTGTAAAACATCTAGCCTTGAGTAGTCAGAATCTAATCAAATAATCATCTATTGGCTCAGTAAATTTCCATTTTATACTAGCTAACTCCTTTAGACTAATCTTAGTTTGTCCCATATAGAACTGCCTATGAAATAAATGTTCCAACTGGGTCTAATTGTGGATCGAATTTGGTGGCAACGTTGTGAACCATATGAAGGCATTCTTGGTAAGAGAACCTGGGATGTATTTTACCCTAAGGTTCTCATTGTTCAAAATCTCCCTGGCTTCTATCAAATACCTAGCCACATGTTTGATAGTGGATTCAGTGGTGTCCCCAGAAAACTTAGTGAATTTAGGGACCTTCGTTCTAGAGGATATATTCTGACAACGGTGATGTGTAATTTGGCCTTCGAAGACCAAAGTTTACTCCATTCCACGCCATAAACCTTTCGACCATGGCTGCCAAATTATTATCCGCTGCCACGTTGTTACGTCGAACTTGCTGTATGACATTGTCAGAAGTTTGGTTTCTATTTACCAAAACTACTCTTGGTTCCTCTCCTACGGGAATTTGTGGCTGATTCCTAGAGGGTTTGACTACTCCCTGGTTTGCTAGATTCACCCAGGGTATGTTTCTTGGGTTTTGTTGGATTTGGTTAATAGTAGGATCCTCTTCGAAAACACCCTCTTGGTTTTCTGTTATATATTCCCTCGGTAGATGTCGAGGAGGGTTTGGTACACCAAAGAGATCTGCAAGGCGCGTCATCTGCACTGCCATTTGCTGGTTAGTCTGGGTAGTGTTTTGAATGAGAGGCTGAAAATTTTCTCCCATAGTTTGGGACATCATTTGGACCATTTGATGGTTACTTTCGTCCATTTGTAACCTTAAATATGTTGCAGTACTATTTGTCAAGTTTGACATTTGGGTTGAATATCCCATTCCTAAGGACTGGTTATTTTGACCCATATTAACCCCAGATCCTGACCTTTGTAATGGCAACGTCACTATGGGTTCCGTAAATACTGGAGGAGCATTTTGTAAGTTTGCCATCATTGAAGTTGGCATCCCAAAGGGCGGGTCTCGACTAGGTAAAGACATCGAAAATCCAGGGGGAACAAATGGTTGGAAACTAGAATTCCCAACCGGTGGGGGAGTCCTTGGTGGTCCCCTTGATAGCATCCAATACCAGATGCTTCGCCACTATAAGACTTCTGCTAACTTTTACCTTTCTTCTTGTCGAACATACCATCTTTTCGCAAGAATTTTCCCTTAACGGCCAAACCTTCACCAACCATCGAAGGTTTATGCTCCTTTCGTTTGTTCAGGTCCTTAGAATACAGGGCTGATTGAACTTCTTCAAAGCTCAGGGACTCCCTTCCATACAAGAGAGTTTCTTTGAAGTGAGCATGTGTTCTAGGAAAAGCATACAACAACAATAGTTCTTGATCTTCGTCATCGATCTTCACATCAATATTTTCAAGATCAAGAATCAGCTTGTTGAACATATCCAAGTGCTCAGCCAAAACTTTGTCTTCACTCATCTTGAATGAATACAAAGCTTGCTTCAGGTAGAGTCGATTCACCAGAGATTTGGTCATGTACAAACTTTCAAGTTTCAACCATAACCCCGATGTCATAGTCTCCTTTGATACCTGTCGAAGAACCTTATCACCAAGGCTCAACAATATTGTGTTGTGGGCTTTCTCTATGATGATCTTCTTTTCTATTTTTGTTAACACAACATCCGTGGCTGCCTCTCCCTTCAACTCTTCCAAACAACCCTGTTGAACCAGTAGGGCTTTCATCTTTAAGCGCCACAGACCAAAATCGTTCACTCCGGTGAACTTTTCAATCTCATACTTTGTTGAAGGCATCTTCTCCACGCTCACCGCACCAATTTGTTGTGAATTAGGATGCTGGAATAACAAAGTATATTTGGTTTCTTGAACACCAAGAAATCCACAAGGGTAAAAAAAATGAAAAACTTGAACAAACACACGAAACCCTATTAGGGTTCACAAAGGAAGAGAAAAGAGGAAGAAGAATAGAGAATTGGTTAAATCTGTTTTACTATTCACTTTCTCAATAGGGTTCAAAGATTACAAGTGAATACCAACAATTAACCTCTCTAAATTGAATAAGGATTTGCCACACCTTATAAAGAGAGACTAGTATGCTATTTATAATAAACCTAACATACTAAAATAATGGGCTTTTTAACAATTACCCATTACAGGCTAACTTAAACAATTGGATCCATAACACAAGGCCCAATTCGATCTCCTACATACTAGAACACAATTCGACTACAACAGGTAGGTCTTCGACAACAGCATGTGAGTGGACTTCGACGACATGCTTAAACTAGAGTTCGATCCAATATCTCACATTTTATGTTGACATTCATCATTTATTTAAAAATAAATAAAAATAATAATTTTTTATGTGTATTATTTTATTTGGGACAAACTCATTTGCTAAGTGGTTAAAAGAGATTTTTTTAACTTTTCTAAAGGAATACAACAAAAAGCAATTAAAAAAATGTTTTAGAGAAAAACATAAATAGAGAAGACGAAAATGCACGATGACCGTTGTGAGAGAAGAAAATTGACTTCAAGTGATAGACGAGTATGTAACAAATTTTATTAGTTTGAGGTTACAAATTTAGCATGTTGTTTATGACTTAGTTATTCTTATTTATATTATTGTTGAGTTGTTTTACCTTCAAGAGTTATTTCGTTAACCCACAATTTTGCGGAGGTGTTGTTTGAAGTGAGTGTATTTCCCATCTTTATTGTTTATTGGGGAAGATTGTTATTGCATAGTGTTACTAGGGAGACTTAGTATACCCATTATTTATATAGTGGAAAGTTTTATTAGATTAGGTCCCGTGGTCCTATTCTCTCGCTTTGAGAGAAGTTTTCCACATTAAAAGTTTGGTGTCCTTGCTATATAGTTTGGTGTCCACATTAAAAGTTTGGTGTCCTTGCTATATAGTTTAGTGTCCACATTAAAAGTTTGGTGTCCACATTATATAGTGGAAAAATATTTAGCTTTAAAGAGATTAGTTATTATATTAATTTTCAATAAAGTGGTATCAAAGCTTTGGTTGTCTTATTTGTGTGCATTTTAAATGGAGAAAATCAAGAACCCAATATGATTAAGTTCAACTTTACTAACTATACTCTTTGGAAGACTCTCATGGAAGACATCTTATACATCAAAGATGTGTATGATCCTATTGAGGAGGAAAAAGGTAAATCGAGTGATAAATTTGATGCCAAATGGAGGAAAATGAATTGAAAGACAGTTGCTATAATTAGAAAATGGTTGTAATTGAGTGTATATCCACATGTTGAATTTGAAACTAATCCATAAAAAAATGTGAAATAAGTTAAAAGAGTTGTATGAGCGCAAAAACATGCAAAATAAAACATGTTTGATCCAGAAGCTGGTTAATATGAAATACAAGGATGACAATTCATTGACATAGCATATGGGTGTGTTTCAGAATACTATGAATCATTTGACACTTCTAGTATTAAGTTGGAGGATGAGTTGTAAGCCTTATTAATGCTTAGTTCATTGCTTGATAATTGGGAAGTTCTTGTTGTGACACTTAATAATGTGGAACTATGTGCTTGCATGTGTAATCAAGAAGTGATCCAAGATGATAAAGTTCATGATAACAATATTCAAAAAGCAACTGCTCAGCTTTGATGATGAGATGATTTTGATAATGACAACACCTGAAGTAGATGATAACACTTGAAATGGTTTTGACGACGACAATGCTTGAAGACAAGCAACCACTAAATATAGTATAAGCGGTCAAGATGAACAAGGTGGTTGATCAAGATCAAGTTATCCTTATGAATTAAGCCAAAGTTAGTTCAAGTGAAGAACTAGGATTTATGATCATTGGTGATTTAAAACATCTCAGATGACTGCCACTAATGCTGAAACATCTTAAGCCTCATAAAAATTACTCATGGTTCTCGTGTGAAATATTCTAAAAAAATAATGCCAAGACTTGAAGATTCAAAGTGTGAAATAAAGGAAGTGTGAAAGCTCGTCTGATCGTGTCCATCTAAGTGATAAGTAAATTATAAAGGCACATGGGTGTTTTCTGAGTAGTATGGCTAAAATCACACACACTTAAAACCTTGAGAAGCCTTTCAATTTTTTATTAAAACAACAAGAAAATGTTTTTGGAGCCTAGTCAGTTGAATTGGGAGCTGTCGAATTGATTAGGGCAACTTTTTGAATGGTCTAATCGATTAGAATATATACCTAACCAATTAGATGAAACCTAATCGAGTAAATAATCGACTATAACAATATCTTAATGATTTGTAATCACTCCCTATCTAAACCTTCCATGTTGGGTAAAAATAATCGATTATTGGAAATATCTAATTGATTAGCTAAATGATTAGGTCATTTAAAAGGCACATGGATTGTTTCCTAATTTACACAATTTCTTGGCCTATAAATAGAAAACTTCTCTATCATTTCAAAATATCCAGAAAATGTGAAAAACATTACTTTTCCTTTCTCTCAACTCTCTCTTAATCATTTTCACTTTTCTCACATATTTTAGACATAGTGCTTTGATAGCGTTATTGAGTTTTTTGAGGAATTTGTTTTGGGTGAGAGCTTTATTGTAAATTTACTAAGAGTAGTATTTTCTCTTGAGTAAATCATTCTTACTTATTTTGGCTTAGATTCAAACCATTATAAAAGCTTTTTGTTTGGTTATGGGGAATTTGAATAAGTCTTTGTTTGGTTCCTGAGCTCCACCATTGAAGAAAAACTCAATTTTGAGTTCGTGAAGAATAACCAGTTAAAAATATTCACAATGGTTCTTGAGCTTACCCTTATTAAAACCTTATATTGGTTCGTGATCATCCTGGTATAAAATATCAATTGGTTTATGAGTTCAACTAGTGTAAAAGCTCAGTAGGTTTGAGATAAGCTCGGTAAAAATCCCAATTCCATTCGTGGCCAGTCTGTGTAAAATCTTGGTTCGGTTCAGAGGATAGCCAACTTAAAACTCCATCTTGGTTCGAGATCAGCCTGTGCAAAATCTCTGTATAGAGAGAAGACTAACCGCTTCAAGCATGTTTTCTATTTGGTGATAATACTAGTTGCTTCAAGCCTGATTGCTATTTGGTTTGAAGTCAATCTAAAAATTCATTTCCTTGTCTAAAGGGGATCGCGAGCTTAATCTTCTAAAAGCTCTCACACATAATTGAATAATCTCAAGACCAATTATTGGGGAGAGGTTAGGTCATTTATTTAAGACCGAACCTCTATAAATCTCTAGTGTTATCTCTCTTCCCTTATCTCTTTTACTTGCCGCTTATTTCCTTTACTTAGAATTCCCGCTGCATATTCAAACGTTTTGCATAAAATGTTTTCAAACTCTTAATTCCAAAATGATTTTGATTTTGATCAACGATTTTCAAACCTCGAAAATTCACTCCCACTTGAAATTTAATAGTTGCATGTGATGTTTTTTCAAACCATCAATTTTACTTCATTTAATTCCAATTTATTTCATAATTTAGGATACTACAAGACTTATTGGTGGAAAACTCAAGTCAGGTTTATAGTCAACATTCAAACATGTGTTCACAAAACTCCGGAAGTTCACAATTAACTGATTTCAAAAAGTTTATGTCCAAGGCTATCCCACTTCCTCTCTCTTAGATAATCAAACTTGTAGATGTAATAATGCTGGAGCTGGCTTTTATTTCTTTGAGAGTTCTCTGGATTACATATAGCTTTCTTACTTGAATGTGTCATAACTTCCAGGTCAATTTCTGTGTTACAGTAACAACAACTAAAAAACTAAAATATCTCAATATGGCTGGTATTATCAGACATGCCATCAATGCCCAAGGGTTGCAAAGGGACAAAAATTGCAATTTTTCTCATAGGTATAAGATTGCAATTAATGTCATCTAAAACACCTCAGTTTTAATTTTGACATTTTTAATTAAGTTTTAGAGTGACTAGTATTATTGAGATTGTTGGATTTTAATAGAAATTAAATATATTTTTATTTATTTAATATAGTAGAGAATATGAGGAATAAAGACTTTGGAGGAGAAAATAGATTTTATTTAAATTAAGGAGAGTGAATAAAATTATTAAAAGTTGAGGGATTATTAGAATTAATAAAACAAAATTAGGGTTTTTATTTAAATAGAGAGGGAGAATAGAAAAAAGAGAGCTTTTTGGTGAAACATGTTGTCAGCAGAGTTGAGAGGAAAAGCCCTAGCAAAGCAAGAGTAGGAGAAGAGTTTCAATAGTCAAAGCTTTAACTTTTTCCGCGAATTCGAAGTAGGGGGATTGTTAATGATATGGGTGTTTAAGCATGAAGGATAGAGGGGAATCCTTAACCCCTTTTCTTTTTCTATTCCTTGTCATTCCTTGATTGTGGATGTTGAACCTTAAGATGGTTTGTGCAAAACCTCTCTAGGTTGTATTGTTATGAACTTGAATGTTGAATTGTTGTTAAAGAAAATACATGTGGTTATATGTTAAATTCAAATTTTAATACTGAAATGCATGTGTGAAGTTTTGATGAAAAACATGATGATCGATGATGGATTTGATGTGGTATATGTGCAATCTTTATGTGTTGAATGTGATAAATGTTTATGATTCAGGTACTATAAGTTGTTGTGCGTTTTGGGGATTTTTGAGACTCGAATGGTTAAGGTTGGGACATGTTTCAATAGCGAGAGAAATCATAAATTTACAGAAAATTGCAGAATGAGGTTTGGGTTTTGGGCACCACTACGAGCCGTAATAGCCATTATGGGAGGTCGTAGTAGCCCTTTGGTTTTTGTACCATAGGTGTAAACGTCGGGGTCTAGTCCTGGAATATATTACAAGCCATAATAGCTATTGTAGGTGGCCTTAATAGGCCCTTGATTTTTGTACCAGGCACGTCGTTGAATTTTGTTCCCTGTCGGTCGTCTTGTTTCATGCGTAACTTGTGTTCTGTGACACCGATTGAGGCGCAGTCAGTTGTGTTGGAAAGCTGGCTCGTATGACTATCCCATGGTATTAGTTAGCCTTCTTTGTTGCTTATTATTTCCGCGTTAATTAATTTTCTGCGTGTCCCTCTGATAGTATAACACTAGGTTGGAAATACCATTTTTTTTTTTGTGAATTGTTGAATTAAATAGTTTTATGATTAAATGAAGTGATTTTCTATTTTATGAGAAAAATTGAAGATGTGTTGATGATTAATTCCACTATTATAATAATTTTAAAATGTTATGTAGAGAAATGTCACACCCTTTCGTATAATTTTTATTTCACTTGTTTTATAAATTATATGTTAGGGGTTTTGGGTGTTACATAGTTGGTATAAGAGGAGGTCGATTAATTCGGACTAGGTTTGTGAACTTGTTGATACCCTTGTGTAAGAAATGTGTGTGAACACTATCGACACTCATTTCCCTATGTGCTATGAAACAAAAACGGGATTGAAACAAGTGGGGGAGACATTTCTGCTCCTCTGAGATATTATTTTGGGAATGACTTGATTAGAGTTTAACCATGTTCACATCAATTGTTTTGATAAAATTGTATTGTTTCTTAAGTTTGAAGAGAATAAGGATTCGAGATTCATATCCTCCAATCAAGTAGAGATGTCCTTGAAGCAGGATGGTTCGAGGTTTGAAGTTATTAGTTATCATAAAAGTTTGAATATTTGTTTAATCAGATATAGTTGAATATGGGGCAGAGGAGGTGGCATAGTTTTTTGAAGGACTATGAATTTGAGCTAAGTTACCATCCTGGTAAAGCTAACATGGTAGCAGATGCGTTAAGTAGAAAGTCCTTGGACATGTCAGCGCCAATGGTTAGAGAAATGGATTTGAGTGAGCAGTTCAGAGATCTTAGCTTGATATGTGAGATAACGCTAAGAAATGTGAGGTTGGGGTATGGTGAAGTTAACTAGCAATGTACTAAAAGAAATCAAGGTAAAGAAGTTGACTTCAAGATAGATAAGAATGGGATTATGAAGTTTTGGGATAGGGTGTGTGTGCCATATGTACCGGAATTTAGAAATAAGATTTTGGAAGAAGGTTACATGAGTGGTTTGAGTATTCATCTAGGAGCCACAAGGATGTATCAAGACCTTAAGAAAATGTTTTGGTGGCCAGGTATGAAGAAGGATGTTGCAAATTTTGTGTAATCTTGTTTGACTCGTCAGAAATCGAAGATCGAGCATCAGAAGCCGTAAAGATTGATGAAACCTTTAAGTATTCGTGAGTGGAAGTGGGATAGTATCTCTATGGATTTTGTGCTGGGTTTTCCAAAGACCTATAAAGGAAGTGATTTGATTTGGGTTATTGTAGATAAGCTGACTAAGTCTACTTATTTTGTTCTGATAAAGATCAGTTACCTGTTGCAGAAACTATCAGAGATATACATCAGTGAGATTGTGAGATTACATGGAATTCCTTCAAGCATTATTTCAGATAGAGATCTGAGGTTCACGTCAAGATTTTGGGAAAGCTTGCAAGTAGCCATGGGAACCAAGATGAAGTTGATTTCTGCTTACCATCTGTAGACAAATAGTCAGATGGAAAAGACTATTCAATCTTTGGAATATTTGTTGAGAGAATTTGTCTTGGAGCAAGGAGGTAATTGGGACATTTATTTGCCACTCATTGAAATTTCCTATAACAACAATTACCATTCTAGCATCAAAATGGCTCCTTTTGAAGGTTTGTATGGTAGCAGGTGTATAACACCCTTATGCTGGTATGAATCAAGTGAAAGTGTTGTGCTTGGACCAGAGATTGTTCAATAAACTACTAAGAAGGTTAAGGCGATTCAAGAAAAGATGAAGGTATCATAGAGAAGATAGAAGAGTTATCATGATAAGCTAAGAAAAGATCTTGAATTCCAAAAGGCAGATCATGTGTTCTTAAGAGTCACTACGGTGATTGAGGTTGGTCGGATGTTGAAGTCTCAGAAGCTTACACCTCATTTTATTGATGCTTATCAGATCCTTCAAAGATTCAATGACGTTGCCTTTCGAGTTTCCTTACCACCATCTCTTTGGAACCTTCATAGTGTCTTTCATGTTTCTCAACTACGCAAGTATGTTCCTGATCTGTCCCATGTGATTCTTGTGGATGATGTGAAAGTGAGAGATAACTTGACTTTTGAGACATCACCCTTGCAAGTTGAGGATCGAGAAGTGAAACACTTGAGAGGTAAGGAGACAACTTTGGTTAACATTGAGTTTTAGAGTGATTAATATTATTGATATTGTTGGGTTTTAATATAAATTAAATATATTTTTATTTATTTAAAATAGTAGAGAATATGAGGAATTGAGACTTTAGAGAGAAAAATAGATTTTTATTTAAATTAAGGAGAGTGAATAGAATTATTAAGAATTGAGGAGATTATTAGAATTAATAAAAAATTGGATTTTATTTAAGGAAAAATACCCAAATTGGTCCCTTAAGTTTACCTCGGGGTCCAATTTGGTCCCTTAATTTTAAAAAGTTCCAAAGTGATCCCTTAAGTTTTTAAATGGTGCCACGTTAGTCTTTACCGTTAATCAAAGTCAATGGGTTTGTACAATTGGCAAACACATGGGACTGATGTGTGAGTAGTCATGCCATGTGGAATTTGAATTCCTGAAAAAGAAATGGGAACTGAAACAAAGCCATTGTTCACAAAGAGGAAATGAAGTAAAGGAGGTGGAACACTAGCGCAACCATTGTTGCATGTTGAAGGTGATTCAGCTGCGATTTGAAGCAATCTCTACTCTTCAAGTTTATATCGAAGACAACCAAGTATGACTTCTAGTGATTGAAGTGAAATTTTTTCTATTTTGTTCGTTTTAGAGTTTATATAGTTTCAGGGTTTCCATCTTGGTATCTAAAATCTTGTTTTTTTTCTGCGCTTCTTTTTAGGACATAGGACATAGTTTAATATGGCTGAGTATTTGAACTTGAAAATCCACCATAGTGGTGAATTTGTTGATAAAGAAATGAGTGTGTACGAAGGGGGTCAGGTTGTTGAGTTGAAAATAGATACTGATAGATGTAGTTATTTTGAATTGTTAGGTTATTTTAAGGATTTAGGGTACAATTCGACTGAGAAGATATATTATAGGGATCCAACCTTTGGGATGAACTTGTTGGTTGATGACAAATGTGCTCTAGAGATTGCTGATCTCTATAGGGTGCATCTTAGTGTTGATATTTATATTCAATACACATTGTCACAGCCTCATTACTATGATGGTCATGTTGATGAAATAGTTGTAGAGCAAAATGAAATTATGGATGAGACTGAACAACTCTCGCTGCAATGTATGAGGAAGCAGTTAATGGGGGTTTGAAGGAAACTAAGCTGATGGAAGGTGATGGTAGTGGTAAGAATAGTGCAAGGGAAAATGCTGTTAGGGAGAATGTTGTTAGTGAAAATGCAGGATTGGAAAATGTTGTTAGTGAAACTGGTGTTAGGGAAAATGCTGTTAGGGAAAATGTTATTAGTGAAAATGCTGTTATGGAAACTGATGGAAATGTTAATAACGGACAAGGTGGTGGTGAGGTCAATGATGTATTTAGTTCCGATGATAGTGAGGATGAAAGCTTCATCTATGACAGTGCAATGGAGGTAGCATTTGATGATGAATCAGATGAGTATGATGATGATTTGGATGAGGAACAATGGGATAATTTAATTGATTATGTGAATGAAGATGATGACCAAGAGTGGAACAGAAAAAAGGTAAAGAAAAGTGGGAGGAAAACAAAGATGAGTTTAAAGGTAGTGATAATGAAAGTGAAGATTTACAAAGTGGGTAAGATAGTGATTATAGTAGTGGAGTGATGAGAAAAAAGTTCCCCATGTTCAAGTTACAAAAAGACATGTCCAATTAAAAATGGGAGGTTGGAATGTACTTTATTACTAAAGCTAATTTCAAGAAATCTATAACGTCATATGCAGTTCAATCCGGTAGGAACCTGAAGTTCACTAAAAATGACAAGGTTAGAGTGAGGGTTAGGTGTAAGGATGGATGTGAGTAGGAAGCTTACTGTGCTAAGTTACCTAATGAAGATTCTTGGTAACTAAGGAAGATAATAGACAGTCATAGTTGCAGTAGGGAGTACAATGTGAAGATGATGAGTGTCAAATGGTTAAGCAAAAGGCTACAAAATTCATTGAAAACCAACCCTAGATTGAAGCTTAAGGACATAAAGGAAAAGGCACAAAAGAAGTGGAATGTAGGGGTCAATAAGACTAAGGCCATAAGAGCTAGATTTGCTGCTAGAGACATGGTTGATGGTTCTTTCCTAAGGGATTATACAAGGATTTATGACTACTTCCATGAGTTGTTGAGATAAAATCTAGGATCTACTATGAAACTGAATGTCCAACCTGCACAAGAGGGTATTGATGATCAAAGACCCCATTTTAGAAGGCTATACATTTGCTTTACAGCTTGTAAGGAAAGCTTCAAATTATGTAGACATTTCATTGCCCTTGATGGATGTTTTTTGAAAGGGTTATGTGGAGGTCAAATATTAGCAGCCATATGTAGAGATCCAAATGATCAAATGCTACCAATAGCATTTGCAGTAGTTGAAAGTGAAAATAAGGATAACTGGACATGGTTCTTGGAGCTGCTTATTGATGACCTTGGTGGGAGAGAAAAGTGCCTCACATCCACTTTTATATCTGATCAACAAAAGGTATACTTATGTTATTTCAGTTATGCTTAGTTTCATTACTTTTTATGCTTATGTTCTTACTTGTTATGCTTATATGTTTTTAAAACTGATTACATATGGATTATTACCTGCCATGGATGAACAACTACCTAAAGTTGAGCAAAGATTTTGTGTCAGACATCTCTATAACAATTTCAGGAAAAGATATCCTGGTAAGATGTTGAAGGAAATCATTTGGAAGGCAGCAAAGTCAACATACTACCAAGCTTGGGAAAAAGAGATTAAAGGAATGAAGGATGTTAATGTAGATGCCTACAAGCACATGATGAGCACCCCACCTAGATTCTGGAGTAGATCATACTTCAAGGCACATAACAAATGTGATGCTGTTTTGAATAACATATCTGAGGCATTTAATAGTGTAAGTTCCTGGATTGGCTGGAATTTTGGTAAAACAACAAGGTGTTCAATGTTGATGTCATGGTGTTGATGTTGCAACATTGAGTCTTAGTACTAGGTTGTACTAAGTTGTGAAGGTTAACAATGTTTGATGTCATGGGCTTGATGTCATAACATTGTTCTTAACACTGGGATGTGTTAAGTAAGTAATTGCTGAAGTTGGATGTCTGATGTCACATAGGCGATGTTGTGACATTAGATCTACAGAACTGATAACAGCATGGGCTTGTTGTTATTAGGGTACGCGTATTAGCTGGAATTGTGGAGAGTGGTTGACTCATTGGATGAGAATATCTTGGGTTAGATATTTTCTGTTACATTAGAGATTTGATTGCAGGTCTGTTGGAGAATTAAAAGGTTGAAGATTTAAAAAGATTTTGGGAATAAAATCTGTTTTGAAGATTCAGTTTTAATTAACAAATCTGATCAAATATTGTGACAAATCCAAGCCCAATTCAAGGAGCTATATAAAGCGCACAAGACCAAAGGAAGAAGGTACAGAAAACATTTAGAAGATCAGGAGCTGGAGGCTTAGTGTCTAGAGTTTGTTTAGAGTGCTTGTATTTACACTATTCTAGGGTTTGAATAGGTGTTGTATTTTTGTCCTCTCTAGAAGCTGTGAAGCAATAGAGAGTTGTTGTTTGATTGAAGCTAGGAAGCAAGATCAAGGATTCTCAAAGAGGTTGTTCTTTGAGTGTTTTAGGGATTGAGTAGTGTTCTCATATCTAAGTGGTTTCTTAGGTAGAAAGTCACTAGTAGAGTATAAGTTTAGGAGATTGTCAACGAGTTGTTGAGTCTGTAAATTATATCTACAAGTAGTGAATTTCATCCCTGGCTTGGTAGTCCCCAGACGTAGGTAGTTAGACCGAACTGGGTGAACAATTTCTTGTGTTATTTTGTTCTGTTATTGTTGTCCATTGCAGAGTGTGTTGTTGTGACATCGCACCTTAACATCACACGTCTGGTACCAGAATTTCAATTGGTATCAGAGCAGGCATCCTGTCTGTCTCTGGATGAGATCTAGGGAAGTTACTTTCTGGTGTAAAGATGGACAAAGAGGTTGGAGGATTTGTCAACAGACCCCCTATATTGGATGACTCAAACTATGAGTATTGGAAGCCTAGAATAACTACCTTCTTAAATTCATTAGACAGCAGAGCTTGGAAGGCTGTCATTAAAGAGTGGGAAGCTCCAGTTGTGTGTGAGAAAGATGATGCTGGCAAGGATAAAGAAGGCACCTCTAAGCTAAAGCCTGAAGAAGAGTGGACCAAGGAAGAAGATGAGCTTGCCCTTGGAAATTCAAAAGCCCTAAATGCTATCTTCAATGGAGTTGACAAGAACATATTCAGGTTGATCAACTCATGTGAAACTGCTAAGGCTGCTTGGGATATTTTGAAGGCCACTCATGAAGGTACTTCTAGAGTAAAAATGTCAAGACTTCAGATTTTAACATCAAAATTTGAAAGTCTAAAGATGAAGGAAGATGAGACTATTCACGACTTCCACATGAATGTGCTTGAGCTGTCCAATGCATCCAGTGCTCTTGGTGAGAAGATGACAGAAGAAAAGCTTGTAAGAAAGATCCTTAGGTCCCTTCCTAAGAAGTATAAGATGAAGGTAACTGCCATTGAAGAATCACAAGACATCAGCAAGATGAGAGTTGATGAGCTCATTGGGTCTCTTCAAACTTTTGAGCTTGGCTTGAACGAGGAAGAACCAGAAAAGAAGCCAAAGAGCATAGCCTTGGTGTCAAATGATCAGGAAGAAAAGGGAAAGAGTTCTGAGTCCCAGGAGGATCTGCCTCAGGCCATAATTATGTTGGGAAGGCAGTTCAACAAAGTGTTCAAGAAGATGAACTATAACTACAAGCCTAGTGTCAAGAACATCTCTTCTGACATCAGCAAGTCAAAAGAGAAAGATGAAGAGAAGACTTCCTAAGATAAAGGAGTTCAGTGCTTTGAATGTGAAGGGTATGGACATGTCAAGAAAGAGTGCCCCACATTCTTGAAGAAGCAGAATAAGGGCATGACAATTTCCTGGTCTGACTCAGATAGTGAAAGTGAAGGTGAGTCAGCAAATCATGTTAGAGCCCTAACAGGAGCTGTTGTTTCTGATGATGATTCTAGTGATGGAGAAGTAACTTATGAGGAGTTAGCATCTACTTATCAAGAGTTGTGTTTAAAAAGTGCTGATATTTGTCAAGAAAACAAGTGCCACAAGCAACAGATTGTCCAGCTTGAGAATATAAAAGCCGATATGGAAAATGAAGTTGTTATAGTTAAATCTCAACTTGATCAGATGACTAAATCTGTTAGAATGTTAAACAGTGGTACAACTACACTTGATAAGATTCTCCAGTCAGAGAAAGCTGCTGGAGATAAATCAGGTATAGGATACATGGGTACCTCAGAAGCCAGCACTTCAGGAACAAAGAAGGAGATGTCTCAAAGGCAGGATCCTACACCCAAGAAGGTGGTTCAGCCACAGAATGGTGAGAAGAAAAATAGTACTCATCAGTGGAAGGTGCAGTCTCAAGGAGCCAGTCAGTATATGCTTCCCCAATATCACAAGAGCATACAAGAGGCAAGGTTCAAACAGAACATGTTCCATCAGATGTCTCAACATCAAGGAAACATGTATGGATATAATAATGTTGTGCCTCACTATTATGGAAGAAGAAAGCCACGCCATCATGGGAGACAATCCAGGAAACAGTATTCTCAACCTCCTTATGGGAGAAGATACCAGCATAATAGAAGGCAGGCCAGTCATGGTACTAGGAGACAACAATATGGGTGGCAGCACCAGCAACATAATGGTGGCAGAAGGTTTAACCACTTTAGAGATGACAGAGTTAAATGCTTCTACTGTGGAAGGTTTGGACATATGCAGTACTCCTGTTTCAAACTGCATGGTTATCCACAATATGCTCCTCAACCCAGACAGAAGGAGGTCAGGCCCAAAGTAGTAAAACAATGGGTTCCTAAAGCTCAGGTCACATGTCTATTGGCTCACACATCAGATGGACATTTTGCTATGGAGGCATGGTACTTTGACAGTGGATGTTCAAAGCACATGACTGGATCCAAGAAGCAGTTGGCAGAGTTCAATCCTTGCCATGCAAATGATGTTATTTTTGGCAATGGTGAAAAAGGAGTAGTAGAAGGAGTTGGAAGAGTGAAGAATCATGATGGTTTTACTCTTGATAATGTGCTCCTTGTTCAAGGGTTGAGTGCTAATTTAATTAGCATAAGTCAACTTTGTGATGAAGGTTACAAGGTAAGCTACACCAAAGATGAATGTGTGGTAGCTGATGAGCAGAATGAGGTAGTGATGAAGGGAGTAAGATCCAAAGATAATTGCTATCAGTGGATACCTCAAGTGAACAGCTTATCTAGTGATGATGCTGTAACATCAGATGGTGACATCAAGTGTGAAAGTATGGTGAAAAGTCAATCTGGGTTAATGACTTATGGTGATGTTACTCCTAAGTTGGATGATGTGTTAAAAGCCAACTTGAGTAGTCAGTTATGTGAGCAAGATGAAGGAGTCAACAATGCTGATGGAAGGATCAAAAGCTGTGACCTTAAGAAGTGTTGGGAGCTGAATACTTGTAAGGCCAAGAAAGATGACAACCTGACTAATGACTCCTATAGTTTAGAAGAAAAATTTCACAAGTTGACAATCCTTAGGTTGGAAGATGCAGATGTTAGAGCTGATGTTAAAACATCTCAAGTCAAGAAAGGTACTACTAGCCTTAAAATAAAGAAGTATGATGATGAACTAATTGCAAAAGTGGTTCCTGGGGTTGCTAAACGACTAAAATCAAGGAAGAGGAAAGCTATTGAGTCACCTCCAAAGATGAGAACTGATAAGCAGAAGATCTATGTGGATGGTACTACAAAATCCAGGAGTAAAGTGTTCATCTCTTCCAGAAGTAGGAAGATCAGAGATAAGTCTGATGATAATGTCCAGGATATCTCTCAAATGAAGGAAGTCATTGTTGTTAGAACTTCTGAGAAAATTCAAAAGGCCATACTAGATAACATTCCTGTGCTTTTCATAATATGGTGGAAGTATGTTCTGGAAAAAGAATTTGGTATAGATACTCTGGATATGGTTGAGTTTGCTAGGATATGGTTCAGAGAGGGTGTGGGAACTTATGGTATTCAGGGGTGTATGTTAACCTGAATAAGCTGCTCTGACTGTGTTTTTTTTGGGAGCTTCTTGAAGGACTTCCTTGTGCTATGAGTCCTTTGGATGGTGAAGCTGATGTCCCAAAAGATGTTGTAACATCATGTTTGCTGGTGGTTATATCTGGATGATGATTAAGATTGGACATGTGGAAGAAGTGTTTCTGATTATGTGGATTAGAATGTGAAGTTTAGCATGAATACTGATTTTGAAGACTTCATTAGTATCAATAACTACTGGTGGATGTAATGGTAGAGGTATTGTGATATGATCTGATCATTATCTCTTGAAGAGACTGGATCTCAGTAAAGCTTTTAAGTAAGCTGAGAATTTGTGGAGTTTGTGACACAGTGTTGAGTTTGGATTATTTTGCTGATAATAAATCCAGTAGTGGAGCATATGTAATACCCTGGTGTCAAGAGTGTCAAGAGTATCCTTGGTGAAGGATGTCTTTGTTCTGGATCTGAAGTTTAGTGCTTACATTATATCTAAGGAGCATCTGCATAGTCATACGGGAGAATGATGAAGTAGAAGGTTTACCTTGGATGGAGAATGTAGAGAAGACTGAAGTTGATCAGGAAGTCTGAAGATGAAGGTTATGATAGGGAATGACTGTCTGTGGAAAAAGGGACAGTGGTACCAAAATGAATCTAGAGCATTTGTTAATCATGACAGAAGAAGTATGGTTTTGTACAGGGTGTCATAGGACTTACTTGTTGAGGTTTGTCCAATTGTGGCTAAAAAGGGGGAGAAATAGTCAGTCAAAATGACAAGGAGAACTGCTAGTTGTGATGCAGAAGTGTAGTTATTGAGGGGGAGTTTAGACTGAGCTGCTAGTGAAGATATCATAGCATTTGATATCATAGCATTTGGAGAGTGCAGCCAAGCAGACATCAAGGGGGAGAAGTGCTGCACATTGTGAGCTACTGAACAGTTGTGATGCTGGTTCATGTTTTTGAGGGGGAGCACCAATTGGCTGTTATCAATAATGAAGATGGTGCTGCAGCAGATCAAGTGATGAAGACTATGAAGATTGTCAAACTGCTGCTGATGAAGATTTCAAATTACTGAAGATTTTCCGCTGCTGAAGACTCTGAGGGTTCAGAGGGTGTTTTAGCCAAAATTAGCCAAAGGGGGGAGATTGTAAGTTCCTGGATTGGCTGGAATTTTGGTAAAACAACAAGGTGTTCAATGTTGGTGTCATGGTGTTGATGTTGCAGCATTGAGTCTTAGTACTAGGCTGTATTAAGTTGTGAAGGTTAACAATGTTTGATGTCATGGGCTTGATGTCATAACATTGTGCTTAACACTGGGCTGTGTTAAGTAAGTTATTACTGAAGTTGGATGTCTGATGTCACATAGGCGATGTTGTGACATTAGATCTGCAGAACTGATAACAACATGGGCTTGTTGTTATTAGGGTACGCGTATTAGATGGAATTGTGGAGAGTGGTTGACTCATTGGATGAGAATATCTTGGGTTAGATATTTTCTGTTACATGGGAGATTTGATTGTAGGTCTGTTGGAGAATTAAAAGGTTGAAGATTTAAAAAGATTTTGGGAATAAAATCTGTTTTGAAGATTCAGTTTTAATTAACAAATCTGATCAAATATTGTGACAAATCCAAGCCCAATTCAAGGAGCTATATAAAGCGCACAAGACCAAAGGAAGAAGGTACATAAAACATTTAGAAGATCAGGAGCTGGAGGCTTAGTGTGTAGAGTTTGTTTAGAGTACTTGTATTTACACTATTCTAGGGTTTGAATAGATGTTGTATTTCTGTCCTCTCTAGAAGCTGTGAAGCAATAGAGAGTTGTTGTTTGATCGAAGCTAGGAAGCAAGATCAAGGATTCTCAAAGAGGTTGTTCTTTGAGTGTTTTAGGGATTGAGTAGTGTTCTCATATCTAAGTGGTTTCTTAGGTAGAAAGTCACTAGTAAAGTATAAGTTTAGGAGATTGTCAACGGGTTGTTGAGTCTGTAAATTATATCTACAAGTAGTGAATTTCATCCCTGGCTTGGTAGCCCCCAGACGTAGGTAGTTAGACCGAACTGGGTGAACAATTTCTTGTGTTATTTTGTTCTGTTATTGCTGTCCATTGCAGAGTGTGTTGTTGTGACATCGCACCTTAACATCACACGTCTGGTACCAGAATTTCAAATAGTGTAATCCTGGATTCTAGAGCCAAGCCATTGATAACCATGGTGGAAGAAATAAGGACATACATGATGGAGAGATGGGCAAAAAACAGGTTGAGATTTCAGAACATGGAAGATGTTGAAGTGTTACCAAACATAAGAAGGAAAATTGAAAAAACCAGCTCATACACAAACCTCTGGCTTGTCAAGTAAGATACATGAACTTAACCTAAGTTTAATGCTATGTCTGATGAAGTGTTTCAAACAACTATGTCTGATGATCATATGTTAATGTTTTAGGATGTCTGATGAGTATATCTTTGAGGTTAGGCATCTTGAAAACCAAGCTGGCAAGTTTTCAGTAGACTTGAAGGAGCATAGTTGTTCATGCAGAAGATGGGAACTGACATGCCTACCTTGTGTTCATGCACTGTCAGATATGAAGAGTAGGAACTATAGAATTGATGACTCATTCCAGATTATTACAGAAAGGCAAGATATATGGAAGTGTGTAAACATGTTATTTTTCCAGTTAATGGCTCTAATCTTTGAGTAAGGACTGAGTATCTAGATGTGTTGCCACCCAAATATAGGAAGATGCCTGGAAGGCTAAAAAAGAGAAGGAATTTAGAGCAGGGTGAGATTGATGGTTCAGACAAAAAAATGAGAAGGACTGGTTTCAATGTTAGGTGTAGCAGATGTAAGAAACCAGGTCACAACAAGCTTACTTGCAAGGTAACACCATCTAGCCAACATGTATCCCAACAAGCATCTCATCATCCATCTCAACATCCATCCCAATAACCATCAACACAAGCTTCATAAGGAGTCACTCATGAATCCCAACAGCCATCCCAACAACCATTAAAGCAGCCATCCCAACAACAATCAACACAAGCTTCGCAAGGAGTCAGTCATGCATCCCAGCAAGTTACACAAGGACCAAGTAATGCATCCCAACAATCATCTGATGGAAGGGCATCAAAACAACCAATTAAGAAGGGCCAATAATCTACTTCAGCATCTCACGCATCTCATGGAAGGTCCAAGAAGTTACCTATCAGAAGGCCAACTAAGCCTTTTATACCACCAGGACCTACCACAAGACTGAGTGCAGCCAAGACTGTTGTTGGGCCAACAACAAGGAGATAAACACCTACTAAGAGATCAACACCAACTTGGAAATTTTAGTTTAAGTCTATGGCATTTTGTTATGTTCACTTTGTTAGTTTAAGTTTGAACCTTTACCACTTTGTTAGTTTATGTCTTTTATCTGTCACAAGCTATGACTTGTGTATTTTGGCTATGACTTGTATAATCTGTCACAATCTATGACTTATGTATTTTGGGTATGACTTATGTAATCTGTCACAAACTATCACTATGTATTTTGGCTATGACTTAAGTTTTCAATGTTATCATATTTTGAATTATGGAACATATTTTGGCATTTTGAATTATGTAACATATTATGAAACAATGCAACAAATTGTAACAACTGATATAACAAATTGTAACAAATGGTACAAACTATAACAACTGATACAACAAATTGTAACAACTGATACAACAAATTAAATTATGGAACATATTATAGAACAATGCAAAAACACATCAACAACGAATTATAACAACTATTATAAACAATGCAAATAGCTGATACAACAAATTCTAAAAATTACTTGTCTATTCATTTCAAATGGTACATGCTGATAGAAACAACTAATACAAATCTAATACTTGTCTATTCATTTCAAATTGAACAAACTGGTACAAACTAGTACAAAAAATGTTTCTCTAATTCATTCTAAAAACTACTACAATTATAATCATAAACAACATCAAATTCCAAAGTTTCTTTTACTTCATAATTTTCTTCATTTCCCTTTCAAGATTGATCAGTTGTTGCCCAAGTTTTTCATTCACCATTTTTCCTTCTGCAACTGCCTTTGATAGCTTTTCAACTCTATCCATCCAAAACTGCTCTTTCTCATCTCCAAGATCTTCATAAAACCAACCAAAGAAACCACACCCAGCTTGCATAGATCCCTGTAAAAGTCATAGGCTACAATTCAAATAGTTGCAGCAACATGTGTTTTCAAAGTACAAACATCAAATTTACGTGAAACATACCTTATAATTAGAATAACCCCAGAAATGTTGTAACACCCTTCTAAACCCCACGGAATAATACGTCATAAATCAGAGTAAGATAACATGCATCTCAAATAAGGGTGTCACATATAATTCAAACACCACACATACACCTGTCATGCTCGATAACACTTAAATTAAATTCATACTTTTCATACACTTTCACATACCATGTAGCAACGAAATCACTTTCATTCATAACGAACATAATAAATAGTCTCATAAATAACTCATTCATATCACCACTTAGGCATGCCAAAACTCCACATAATTCAAATAACGATAGCAAAATAAAATAGAGTACATAAAGTATCTCTCAAAACATGAATAAAAATGTTCCCAGTGTTACATGACCAGATTATGACTCGACCCAAAATAAATAAGGAAAATAAATTAAGCAACTCCAACAGCTACCCTCGTGCTATAAGCAACTCTATTCTTCAGTACCTGAGCGATGTCGTATAAAACATCATTTCAACAGAAGGGTGAGAATTCACATAATTATCGAAATCATATAATAATATATAATACATAGCATAATTATTTTCACACTTCAAATGCTTTATAAACATAACATCACTCAAGCAACCGTACTATTCATAAGTACATACTCACAAATCCACAATTTCACCAATTCATCAAATTCACATAATGCAAATAATCTCATATTGGAATCATAGACACAATATAACTCAATGCAAGACTCAAATGCAATACTCATACATGTGGTAACTGAAATTCTGGTACATGTGCAGAATTCAGATGTCCTAGAACATGCCATTCGACATCTGGTCTGACATGAACACAAAGGGCAAGGTATATAACAATAATTAAGGTACTAAAAAGATAAAAGCAAGACACACAGAATTGTTAACCCAGTTCGGTTTAACACACCTACTCTGGGGGCTACCAAGCCAGGGATGAAGTCCACTATCAGTAGTATTAATTCAAAGCTAAACTCTCCGTTTACAGCTTGTCACTCAATCACTACCCAATGACCCTTCTACCTAGATCCTCTCTAGCTATGAGAAACTCTTCTCACTCCCAATCATCGCAATGATATCTAGCAGTCAACAATCCGTCACTGCATCGGCGACTCTTTACCTAACCAACAATTCAACAAGGAAGACACCCTTCCAAGACACAACTTAGAGTTACTTAAAAGCTTCCTCCAAGAACAATACTCCTCTTACTTAACAGCTTCGAGGATCACACTAACAAACTGTCCAACTCACATATCGAGTGGTATAGGAACCAACCCTAATACTAGAACTTTTACATCTTTGGTTCAGTTACAAAACTAGGTTACAAAGCATCTATATATAACCTATTCCCAACTGGATTTGGGCCTACAAAAACACAGCAAATGAGCTGCTACAAGTCAGCAGAAACTTCTGCTACAAATTAGGACTTCAATCTATAACTTCCTAAAGTATCTCCATATTTAGAAAGTGTATATTTTCCAATCATCTTCTTAATTACAGATTTGAATCTTCAGCCCTTTTAATTCAGCGCCACATAGAATTTTCATATTACTCCCTGAATCTTCTGCATCTGTTAAAACATAACAGAAACTTTGATTCACTTCAGTTCTAGCGCGATGTCGAATGGTCCTGCATGGGACATCTTGCTACGACATGTTGTTCCAGATGTTGAAACTACTTCAGCTCAACATGTTCCATTGCACACTAGGACTTCTTGCTCAACCTGTTCTTCTTTAGCAAGATAAAACATCCTATCTAACATATTGCTGTTATTATTTGTTTTACAAAATTAATGCCAACCCTTAAAATTAAAGAACTAACATTCTCCCCCTTTGGCAAATTTTGGCTAAAACAAATGCATAAACATTACAACTCAGATTACAGCAGCAATCACAACCCTACACTACTGTCAGTAGTCATCAACAACTACTGAACCTAGCAGTAGCCATTAGTAGCTACTAAGAACATCAATCATGGAGAATCATCTTCTTGGGAATACTTGAATGATGTTAGGACATCATGTTTGACAACTCTTTTCAGCATATTCTATGAGCTCCATAACATCACCTTCGAGCACCACATCACAATAACTTCAGGCAGCACATTAGGACCTAAGAAGTAGAAGGTCCTGAAGTTATTTGGTGCACATGAGGAAGAAGATATCCGGTGTACATGAGGAAGAAGATATGTGACCCTCCCCCTTAATACAACACATTTCTTTTTCCTTCCAAGACAGACCCAGAAAAATTGTAGAAGACTACTCCAGAAAAGAAACATCTGTCTTGACACAAAGGACCGATGGTGGCATAAGAGATTTCTGCACACCTTAATTGATCAGACGCCCTTAGTCGACCTGTGGCATAAGATGAAACTTAATACGTATCAATCTATCAACCCAGGTAACTCAGAACACAAGTCACAACTGTGTTCATAACTCAGGACACAAGTCACAAAGACTCAACACCAACTCAAGGAAGGGACACCCTCTTCGACCTCCCTGCACACATTAGGAACTGCAGACTCCAGACATGGCATCTGAACAGACCATTTCGCACACCCTTTCTCCCCCTTTTTAGCCAAAGATTGGCAAAGAAGGCCTCACAGAACCAGACCCAAGTGATGCTTACCCAAATACGAACAAATGCCATAAGACTTGTGAAACAAGAACACTCACTTGGCTGAAGAAGAAGAGGACAACCCCTATAAATAGCTGACCAGTTACTTTGGAATTAACGAGCTTTGAATATGTCAAGGTTCTTGGTCAAAGAAACGCTATTTTAGGTACCAAAAACTCCATTCAAATTCAATGTCTACCTTCCAAAACTGTCTTGACTGCCTTTATTGTTTCTCAACTGAATCTTACCATAAATTAAGCCAATAACGTTCCATGCATAAGCAGAGACACGTGTTACACCTTATCCTTGCACGACCGACCATAATAATTCCTTGTTTGGCTTAAAAGAAACATGTCCTGTACCATGCTCTGACATCTTACCAAACAATTGTTTGCTTGCTCATAAACTTATCAACCCAAGACTCCACAGAACCTTATACAAGCACATCTTCTTATCTAATGGATACTAAGACGACTTCTACCGATCAGTACAACTCACAATCCCTTCTGGATTCCTTCAAAATAGTAGAGAAAAGTAAAGTCACCCAGATACAACAATTTTGCTTTTCAGACTCCTTCTGCATAAGTACTAGCTTCACGCAGCTAGGGTATGTCCCATCATGGTGTTGGACATCACACTGCTACACAAAAATCTGCACACTTGCAGTAATAGACCATAGACATCAGCCTTAACTCCCCCTGACATGAGCAACCAAACCTAGCACAACGGTTTTTCCACGTTCTCAACACTTAAGTACTGCCACTACTTGTAATTTTTGAGAAGATCTCATCATGTTAATTTCAGATACATGGTCTACCAAGTCCAATAGAAGATCCCACTTGATTTGGAATTTCTCACAAACTCCATAACAGATGTCTTTAGATTACTCGCAACACAAGATAAGGACTGCCACTCCCTTTTACTTGTATTAGAAGGAACCTCATTTTCTTAAACCAATCTGATCAGATCACACCACTGACAACAACCTCCAGTCCTTACATTCACAAGTACCTAGTGAAATCTTCATCATGAAAATAGTCATGTATTGCCAGACCAAACTACTTAACATCAGGATCAGAATCTGCCCATTCTAATCCACATTATGTCAGAACTTCCACTTCAGACGATAATGTTGCTTCTTCCAACTTCACAAGCATGGTTCCTAGACCTCAATCCAGGATACACAACAAATAATGATGTTGTAACAAAATGTAGGACATCAGCATAGGATAAAATCACACACCTTCTGTATTTTATTCAGGTAGTCACATCCACCTGATCACAGCTAGCACCAGTAACTTTACCGAAGGCAAACTCAAGAGAATCACATCAGACAACTAGACAAAACCTAGGCTCACTCTTCATCCTTTTAGCCACAATTGGACAACCTCTTATCCTACCAAGGCACCAAACACAAAGTTCTGACATCCAATGTAACATGGATAAAAAAAAATAGGTTCCCAAGAAAACAAGTTTCCAACCCAAAGACCACTTTGACCGGTCAGGCGATACAAACAAGGACTCTTTATGCAGTATAAAAACCAAGCCTCCTTGCTCCTAACCGCACATCACAGATAGAACCATGAGTCAATCTAACAAGGATGCAAAAAGGAGACACATGCAGGAAGTCAAGAAATCAGATCCACAGAAGTTAAAGGACCAAACACTGTCCATAGCTGGGACAACTTCAGGAGCAACAAGAACAAGAAAGGCATCAGAGACAAGGATGAAAGCCACCAAGAAAAGCCAAGTGCAACTTCAAGCTTCTGAAGATGAATGGGGTGAAGATTAGAAGACTTTTCTTGATTCGGGGGGTTGGGATAACCTATAGACCCTTTGTTTGTTGCTTTTACTAATCTTGTATGCTTTCAACAGTGCAATAAAGTTCAGTTTTAATTTTGTTCCATCTATACTAAACAAATGCAATAAGGATCACAACTATAAAAAACACATCCCAGCACTTTTAATGCAATTGCCTAAATTGCTTCTGGCCAAAACACTTCATAAAAATGCAGCAACAGAAAATCGAAATCAGACCATCTCTTTAGACATATATCAATCATGATAAGTACCAATAACAAACTCCCATCACACGTCCAACTGCATAGAATTTTGACACTCTGTAACATGTGCTTCTCCGTACCTTGAAGAAAGGAAAACATAAGACGCATCTTCATGTCTTCAAGAGCTCACTCTTTGTTCAACTCACAAGTTGACCACAATCATCCTTGTACCAATACTCACATGATCCCAACTATCCAAGACCACCAGTACTCCTTTGCACGAAGAATACCATGCACACTCAGTTCAACGCACCTGCTGAACACATTCACCTACAGCTTGGCCTTCACAGCAGGTAAAGGCTTGTGACCTCAATAAAATTCACAACATTCTGAACAGAGTGTTCTGTCAATAGGTGTTGAAGACATCAGTCTTGACAACAAGAGCAGAGTCCAGCAGCACTTTAAAAGAAACACATTCCAACCACGGACTAACCCATCACATCACAAGAGCATGTGAGCAGCATTCTCTCATCCAACTCTCCAAAGGTAATCCCTATCATTCTCAGCAGCACAGACTGTGATTGGATCACCCACAGTCACTACTAATCTAGCTTCACACGATCATTCAGATGATGCTTCCAGAGAGAAATCATGCCTCTTTGATCTTTGACCTTCATGTCCAAGGGGTCTGCTAGCAATAATACTTCTTGAATCTCAGGTTCTCCACTCCTGCAGCAAGGACCAGAAATAAACTGACCTCAGGAGTAAATAACATGTTGATCACACCTTGACCAACTCACACATCTAAGACACGTTCCAGGGCCAGAAACTTCTTAGACAAGCCACCCAGATGCCTCCTCTTCCAGATCAGGAGTAGGCTCTAAACTCATGTGATCAAACCACCTTAGTTCAGCACCCAGAGCATCTGCTATGCCAATCTTTTAGACCACAAAATTCTTCACAATTCTGACTTGATGTTCTAACACAAGATAGGACATCATTCCAAGGAACTCACTAAGAGATTAAAGATTGGAGATTAATCCTTTTAGGAGATTACTTCTCTCTTACCTCAGATCTCTTCCTTACACCTTCTCTTATTAATGCCTTTATGAGTGGACTTGAACAATAGTCCTCAAGTATCGTTGACATATTAAGTTGAAGCAGTCTTGCACTCCTCCCATCACCATAGGATATACATACAGAGAAGAATAATCTTCTCAGTTACAACGCAGCGGATCAAAATACAAACTCCTCAAAACCTTCAGGTGTCACGTATCAGCCCTAGCATCATACTTCAGGTGACACCACAATACCACAGGTTTGAACCTAACATAACCACAACACAACAGCTTTTCAACCAAAACTCCAAGCCTTCAGCGCATGCCACTGCCTGTCACGAACACTCCATCCTCCACTTCTAGGGACCATTCTCACAACTATATGAACTTCTCCAAGTCCAAACAACTTTTCAGTAGAAAGCTTCTACCTTGACCATGAACCAGAAAGTATCTTCCCTCGGATCTCATCCAGATACAGAACAGAATGACCTACTTTGATACCAATTGAAATTCTGGTACATGTGCAGAATTCAGATGTCCTCGAACATGCCATTCGACATCTGGTCTGACATGAACACAAAGGGCAAGGTATATAACAATAATTAAGGTACTGAAAAGATAAAAGCAAGACACACAGAATTGTTAACCCAGTTCGGTTTAACACACCTACTCTGGGGGCTACCAAGCCAGGGATGAAGTCCACTATCAGTATTATTAATTCAAAGCTAAACTCTCCGTTTACAGCTTATCACTCAATCACTACCTAATGACCCTTCTACCTAGATCCTCTCTAGCTATGAGAAACTCTTCTCACTCCCAATCATCGTAATGATGTCTAGCAGTCAACAATCTGTCACTGCATCAACGACACTTTACCTAACCAACAATTCAACAAGGAAGACACCCTTCCAAGACACAACTTAGAGTTACTTAAAAGCTTCCTCCAAGAACAATACTCCTCTTACTTAACAGCTTCGAGGATCACACTAACAAACTGTCCAACTTACATGTCGAGTGGTACAGGAACCAACCCTAATACTAGAACTTTTACATCTTTGGTTCAGTTACAAAACTAGGTTACAAAGCATCTATATATAACTTATTCCCAACTGGATTTGGGCCTACAAAAACACAGCAAATGAGCTGCTACAAGTCAGTAGAAACTTCTGCTACAAATTAGGACTTCAATCTATAAATTCCTAAAGTATCTCCATATTTAGAAAGTGTATATTTTCCAATCATCTTCTTAATTACAGATTTAAATCTTCAGCCCTTTTAATTCTGCCACATAGAATTTGTATATTACTCCCTGAATCTTCTGCATCTGTTAAAACATAACAGAAACTTTGATTCACTTCAGTTCTGGCGCGATGTCGAATGGTCCTGCATGGGACATCTTGCTACGACATGTTGTTCCAGATGTTGAAACTACTTCAGCTTAACATGTTCCATTGCACACTAGGACTTCTTGCTCAACCTGTTCTTCTTTAGCAAGATAAAACATCCTATCTAATATATTGTTGTTATTATTTGTTTTACAAAATTAATGCCAACCCTTAAAATTAAATAACTAACAGTAACAATCACCGTTATTATTTTTCGGTTTGTATATTAAATCGGGTCTGTCCTCTAGACCAATAACACACAAAAGCCCATTCTCTAAGCTTCAAACCCCTCTTTAGGTTTGTGAGAAGTCACTAGTTCCCACGGAACTAACAAGGATTGCCTCTTGACTACAATGATGCATGTGCAAGTTCAACAACCATATGAAATTAAGACCATCCCTCAACCTTAACGTCCATGCATATCTTCAATAATTCATCGTAATTGAATTACCACACAATTACACATACTGACACATATTTATGAATCATCCACACACAATTCACTTTCAAATGGTATATAATACATTTTACAATACAATCACAACTGTATTATCATTATAACTTGTCACACACCAAAATATACTTATACAAGCACACACACACAAGTATTCAATAAATTATCCATAAATAATTTCACAACCGGCAACAAACAGTGCAACAATTCATTAATATAACATATACACAATTGACTTCCCAAACATATTAGACATAAAAATATTGGGAAAAAATTCTCTTATCTATACTATGTTATATCTCTATTCATTAGCTTTTCGACGCTTCGAATGGGGACCAAAACGGACTTACGGATCAAAAGTTATGATCAAGACAATTTCGGGTATAAAATCTAGCAAGCTGACGCGGCCGCTTGTGTCAGGGGGCACGGCCTGTGGCATTCCAAAGACAGAAAATCACATTTTTGCACTCCAAAACAGGGGGGCTGACATGGCCACCCGTGTCAGGTGACACAGGCCGTGTCAGAGCCTAGAAAAACCCATTTTCACTGTCGGAGGCCTTCTGGACCTCCGATTTCGATTCCGTAAAAAGTTTCAGTTCCAGAATTCGAAATACTACCATTATATGACAATTATAACAGCCCAAAACACATATTTAAGGATCTTACCATCATACATCATGTAATCATCAATTTCAAAACCATGAAAATTAGGGATTTTTATCCTAAATATGATACTACCCATCATATACTATCATACAATCCCATAACCATGTAAAGACCCACCCTTACCTTGGTTTCTTGATGAACTCTTGAGTTTCCTCCTTAAGTTTTCTTCTCCTATTTTCCCCTTTTCCTTTCTCTATGTTAACTTCTTTTCTTCTTTCTCCCTTATTAACTCTATTTCTCTCTCTCTCTCTCGCTCTCTCTCTCTCTCTCTCTCTCTCTCTCTCTCTCTATATATATATATATATATATATATATAACCCTTATAACAACTAATTC
This sequence comes from Lathyrus tuberosus, assembly GCA_022829125.1. Classification (NCBI taxonomy): domain Eukaryota; kingdom Viridiplantae; phylum Streptophyta; class Magnoliopsida; order Fabales; family Fabaceae; genus Lathyrus; species Lathyrus tuberosus. The sequence goes on along the minus strand of JALAZF010000289.1, from coordinate 4,803,250 downwards.
TAGTAACTAATGGGCTTACTAATCATACCCACACCTTTACTCTTCACATTCTCATCCAATAGGCCCAATTATCTTATTTCTATTATTTCTATATCATTTCCACCAAATAAAATAATCCAAATAAATCAATTACGAACAAAATCACACAATTAATTAATTAATTAATATATATATATATATATATATATATATATATATATAATTACTAAAATTGGGATGTTACAAATGTTTTCCATAGTTATTAACAGTTGTTTCCCTTCGAAGAACGACCAGGTCCCCACAATGACATAAGGGTTTCCAACCAGAGCTTGTATATAGATTCGAACCTTCCTTCGAAGAACAACCACCTTCTGCGTTTTTCTGTTCTGGCAATGACGAAGATCCACTTGATTTCATGCTTGAATCTCTAGCCCTAGGTCAAATTTGTGAATCAATTTGGGGTTGAAATGAACTGCATCAACGTCTTAAGGAAGAAGACGATCCAACATGCCAACTCATCAGCCACGTCTGCACACATTAACAGACGTTTGAGGGTCATTGACGGAAAGAACCAATATGGCACCATTTAAAAACTTACGGGATCACTTTGAAATTTTTTAAAATTAAGGGACTAAATTGGACCCCGAGGTAGACTTAAGGGACCAATTTGGGTATTTTGCCTTTATTTAAATAGAGAGGGAGAATAGAAAAAAAAATGGAGCTTTTTGGTGAAACAAGTTGTCAACAGAGTTGAGAGGAAAAACCCTAGCTGGGCAAGAGTAAGAGAAGAGTCTCCGTGGCTAAAGCTTCAAATTTTTTTGCAAACTTGAGGTAGGGGTTATTCATGATATGGGTGTTTAAGCATGAAGAATAGAGGGAAATCATTAACCCATTTCCTTTTCCCCGTCCTTTTCATTCCTTGATTGTGGATGTTGAACCTTGAGATGGATTGTGCAAAACCTCTATAGGTTGTATTGTTATGAACTTGAATGTTGAATTAATGTTAGAGAAAATACACATGGTTATATGCTAAATTCATATTTTAAATATTGAAATGCATATGTGAAGACTTAATGAAAAACATGATGATTGATGATGGATTTGATGTGGTATATGTGCAATCTTTATGTGTTGAGTGTGAAAAATGTTTATGATTCGATTAATATAAGTTGTTGTGCATTTTGGGTCTCTTGGGACTCAAATGGTTGAGGTTTGGATCTATTTCAATAGAGAGATAAAAATAAAAAAAATCGCAGAATGGGGTTTGGGTTCTGGGTGCCGCTACAGGCCGTAATAGCCATTACAGGCGGCCGTAGCAGCCCTCTGGTTTTTTTTATTAAAGGCGTAAATGTGGGGGTATGGCCCTGGAAGCTATTACGAGCCGTAAAAGCTATTACATGTGGCCGTAATAAGCCTCTAGTTTTTGTACCAGATACGTCGTCGAATTTTCGTTCTGTGTCAAACATCTTGTTTCATGCATAACGTAAGTTCCGTGACTCTAATTGAGGCACAATTTGAAGCATTGGAAAGATGACACGTAGTACTACCCCATGGTAATGTGCCAAGAGGTTAAATATACACATGAGAACATGAATATAATGTTTAATTATGGTGTTTATAGGATGAATGTTAACGATGAAATACTTTTGAATTGTATAACGCTACTTCGTGGTTATTGACAATGAAAGAATTTTAATTGTTGCGATTGATTGAATTGATGAATACCTTATGAAAAGGGATGTTGATGGTGAGATGTTTAGGTTCATGGAACCAGTGATGTGGGCTTACAATGGCAATGAGTATTGATGCTATTTTTTAGGTTCGAGAGGAACCCGTGACGAGTATTGAAGTTGGAGGTGGAGACGAGTATTGCATATCTTTGTGTAGCATTCATGCATCATGTATATTGAAGATAGGTAGGACTTTGGTACAATGACGAGTAGGAATTCAATCCAGTGACGAGTAGGACTTCGATCTAATGACGAGTTGGATGTTTTTGTAAAACACCTCTGAATATCTAAAATTTTGGTACCACATGCATTGGAGTAGAGGGGATGAATACATTACATGCATAATTACATTTGTGGTTCAATATTATTGCGGATGATTTTTATGATTGATTAATTAAGCTAATTGTATTATCCTTACTATTTTATGCACGGTTAACATATGTGAATGTATTCTCACCATTTTCTATTTTCTATGTTGTTTTATATCCCTATTGTGCAGATACCTAGGTAGAGACCGAGGATCATTAGATGTTGCTTGCTTTGGAGGATGACATAGTTGACCTTCTTTGTTGCATATTATTTTCTTGTTGTTTAGTTTTCCACATGTCGCTCTGATAGGGTAACACTTGGTTAGAAATATCATATTATGTTTTTCTGCGAGTTGTTGAAATAAATAGTTTTATGATTAAATGAAGTGATTTTATATTTTATGAGACAAATTAAAGATGCGTTGATGATTAATTCTGCTGCCATCATAATTTAAAGATGTTATGGTGAGAAATGTAGCACCCTTTTGTATTATTTTTATTTCTCTTATTTTATAAATCATATGTTCGTGGTTTAGGGTGTTACATTATTCACTCTGATTTTCGTTCAACTTTTGGTTTTTGGGAACTCAAATGTACCCAACTCTTGGGAGTGTTTGTAGCTCAACTTTGTGCAACAATGATGGAGGTAACTTTCTTTGAATGTGTTTTATATGTAATTGTACCCAATACATAATGTAATATATGACCAACTTATTGTAAATGAATGTAATAGGCTGGTGTTAATGATCCCCTTTAATATCTATTGATACTAGATACTTTGTTGGAGGAGACAGTGGCCTTCAAAGTAAAATGGCAACCATATTGGAAAAATTCTTTTGTGGTGTCGATCTTCCATGATGATTCAGTAGCCAATTTTTTTTAAGTAAAATGGGATATAAAGAAGATTCCAATCCCAACTCCTACTTTCACATTTCAACTACTGCAAGTATGTTCAACATCCTTCTACTTCTTTGTTATACATTATAAATTTTCATCCATTTTCTTACCTTATCGTATCATATATACTATTTCATTCTTAGATCAAATAGAGTGTGGATGAAGCCACTACTTTGGATGAATGGGATGTTTTGCAAGACCTAGAAATTACTTCTAAACATAACCTTGAACATGTGACGCCAATAGCCTATGCAAAAGGAATTGCCCCTGATGGTTCAAATGAGTCAACAATACTCCAAGACATATGTGAGGGAGATCTATCATCCACCAAATTAAACAAACATGTAAAAATGGAGAATAATTAGCTACAATTTCTTGTCACTATTGTTGGAATTTTTTTAATATATTATTTGCTTTGTAATTTTTCAGAACTATGTACTTACGTTGTTGTTGTGTATGTATACACAATTGTTTGTACAATTCTGCTTTGATATTTTTTGTATCGTACTTATGGCCAATTAGTCTTTCTCTTTAACATTTAAACAATTATGCTTTAATATTTTTACTACTATCTCAAACATATTGTTTATGTTTCCCTTTGTCAACATTGTTTTAACAACTGGTACTATATATTTTTTAAGTTGTACACTTCATAACATTTAAACAACATGTGTCTGATTTTTTAACAAGTGGCCCCTTTATCACGTGACACCACCGCTTGTACTTTAATTATTGTATCCAATTTCAAGTATAAACTATCTAAGGATTTATTTATATGACTTCATAGGTCATCTTATCACAACACACAACTAAACCATCTTAACGCATCACACACAAAAATCAAAACATCTAAGGTACATCATTCACCTTCATACAATGAGAGTTATGGATATCAAACTATGTCAAATCTTTGCAAGCATGAAGAATAAATGTGCTTTTGAAACAGTTGCTATTAAGAACGTTGTAAGTGATTTCTGGAAGAACATTCAACTTATCTTTATTTCATTTCACATACGTTAACATTCTTGAACTGAGAAGTTTCACCACTTACTGAGGCCTTTCAGTATCCTTGTGCAGAGGTTGATTCTTATTTTATCCATCAACATGGAAATGAACTCAATACTCAGTGGAAGATCTATGACGATTTACATGAATGAATTGTAGAGTGGAATGAAAGTTTTACAGATCCACTAATTATAACCGGCTGGGATCAAATATTCAAATGGTGGGATTTATCATCAAATTTTCATCTGGTTACTTTATGGTATTACAATGATATCATGTTTCTATTTTTTTTTTTAGAGGAAACCTTTACTAATTAATGAATTTCTCAAATATCACACACTCTGTGTTGCCGATTCGAACTAACTCCCTTTTGAAATTATTTTATCTAGTTATACGAACATGAATGTAAAAGAGCTCTAGTAGTAACCTAACTCATAATTTTTTTATTACTGTTATTTTCATGTTCATTATATAGATTTTTAACAAAATTATTCCAATCTTCAGAAGCTAAACACATGGAGTCTTCAAAAAAGTCCAAGGAGGCATTATGTATCCCTTATACTACAAGGGTCTGTTGTCCCACCAATTACATGTTCATTGATATGGCCAACAAATTGCTCTCAAATCCCATAAATTTCTGAAGTTCGGAGTCTATTTCTGACCCAAAATGAATTCTAAGATGGAGATATAATTATGTTTACTTTTCATAATATTACTTGTAGCAATAAGGTCAATGTCTCAAAAGTCATTTATTAGATTAAAAATATAGCAATTGAATATTAAGAATGCTTCTATTTGATTTTAACAATGGTATGAAATCGTATATGAATAAATTGAAATACAATTTCTAAACATAATATTAAAAGAAGCTTACTATATTTGTTCTAATTCCCAATTCTGACCCAAATATTCTATTCCACACGTGTCATTTTTTCCCAAATGCATCTAATTTTATGGAATAGTTGACTAAACTAAATTTTTATAGTATATTCTATATTCGCAAACAAAATATAACGTTCATGTTTTTTTACCTTATTCATATATTTATTAAACATTATATATTTTTTCTTTCATATTTGGTTACTATATTATTTTCGATTTATAATTTATATAACATATATTTTTAATAATAACTATTTAAAATATACATTATTTTACTCTTTTATCTAATGAACAAATTTTTTTCTTTTAATGCATTTAACGATATATAAATTTAACTTATGTATGTTGATTTTTTTTATAACATTTTCTCATTCCACTCATTTTTTTTAATACATATAATTCATTTTTATCTAATTTAATCAATTAAATAATTCTTGGTTTTTAAATTTTCCATTCAACATAGTTTTTTTTTTTGTTTTTTGTCCTTATAACAATATAACTTATTTCGTACAACATTTACTTTTATATTTCTTTTTATTTATTCAAAATTGCAAAACACTAGTAATAATTCTGCGTACCATACCAGTACTAGTGCGACTGCACAGGTATCCTATTAGTAGGTCATCAAAAGAGAAAACGATATGAAGAAACTTCCTTTTCAGGAAATAAGATTTCTCCTTTTTTGGAACTTGTGACAAACTAGATGTATTTCGTCTCAAGCTATTAAGAATTAAAACCTCAATTTAAAATATTTATTTTTTATTTGAATGAATCTTTTAATAAAATAGATAGGATTACTAATATTTTGAGACTTGTTTTAAGGAGATCTTACGATCTTTTTAAGACTAGTTTATCTCTCTTCAAAAGTTGTTACATATATACCCTATAATATTGTAATGCAATGTATACTCGCTAATAAGTACAACAAGGTGAGAACTTGCTTGCTTAGGGTTGTAAGAAACTATATATACAATTTTTTGGGGGAATCTGTGAATGTCCTCCCTCAGTTATGAACTATATAGATGACCTCTTAGGTTTGGGATAGAAAGCCAATAGGTGGTTTTCACTATTCTAGGATTAGGAACATGTGAGTAGTGGAAGACTTATTCTTCCTTTTATATTACTTGGACACCTCATACTCCATGTTTTTATGAACAAATGTATCACACACCGGATCTGGCATCCAAGCACAAATTCAGGCGATAGAGCCAATATGGGCGACAACCCTTAGTCGGGAAATTGAGTCAAGCATTTTTGTACGTAGCTTTTTTTATCATCGACTTTTGATGCGTGGTTTTCGCAAGTATACGAAACGCGTCAGAGTAATACAAAAGATTATCGATCCACAGAGACCAAACGTCAATCTATCGATTCCTATAGTTACGGTGTTTATCTAAGGCAAGTTAATTCAGGGATTTATGAGTGCACAATAAAAGTAGAGTGAAGCAAAGTACGAAGATGTAAAACTCAAATGAAAGCAACAGGCTTGAATGTAATTCACACAGTCAGATAACATTCCAACGCATGTAACAGAACTACTTATGGGCAATGTTTTCTACTTTATGAAAAGAACTAATTTAACGGGAACTGTCGCTTTCGCGTATTCAGAACCGAGTTTAACCTTTAAACAAACCCTCTTATTGTCACTTATAAAAAGGCGCGCATTGCGTTAAAGTGAAAAACCTATTTTTAAGAAATATAGTTTCTTGACTTAGTTGAAAAGTATTTTGATCTGAAACTCTTAAACAAAAGAGGTTCATACGAACCGGATTTTAAACCTACAAACGCATCCGAAAATAGTTCTAAAATCGTTTTTCTAAAGTATTAAAAATTCCTACTTAACTGTGCAAAGCGCTGTCGCTTCCTTTGTACAGTTAAGACTAACCAAGTTTATCTAAAGGTTGGACGACTTTCGATCTTACCCAACAGAAATTAAGTGCGGAAAACTCGTGTTAAAGACCAAAATAGCCCCTAAGTGTTTCAATCGATGCATTATGTGAAATGATACTTAAACCGTGATCTTTACATTCTAACCTTTAAGATTTAGCCAGACATGGAAATGTAAACAGACATATTTAATTTTATCATGTCAAAGTAAAGTCTTTTTGAAATAAAAGGTTTTGAAAGTAAATAATGCGAATAAAGTAAAGCGATTGCGATAAGTAAAGAAAGTAAAGCGGATGCGAGAAATAAATAAAGTGAAAGCGAGTGCGAGAAACAAATAAAGTAAAAGCGAGTGCGAGAAATAAAGAAAGTAAAGCGAGTGCGAGAAATAAAGAAAGTAAATACTGAACTTGTAAATGAAACCTGCTCCAAATCGGAGGCTTTAAATCTGGTACAACTGGAAATAAATGACTGGAAATGAAAATGGCGGCAAGATTAACTTCTACCAGAGTGATCCAAACTCGATTACAGACTCGATCACACAAATGTGATAACTTCCCAATGTGAGAAGATTATCACTTACAAAAACTCGATTATTTATGTCTAGGGTGTTTGCAACTAAGTTTGGATGATTTGAAATGAACAAGAAGCCTCTATTTATAGACTTAGGAAAAGGTATGAAAGGACAATGATGCCCTCCAACTTCTTTTGGGAGGGAAAAAGGCCGTCAAAGGTGGCGCCCGCCACCCCCCTCATGGCGCCCGCCACATGAACTGGGGAAGAAAGTGGTGGGAGACGTGGCAGTTGTCAGCAGTTGAGTCCCCTCCAACTTGTGGCCTACCCCATGGCGCCCGCCATGTTGGGTGCCACATGTGCAATTCCTTCAAAAGTTGGCTTTTTGCTCGATTTCCTTCATTTCTTCGTGGATGGCTCTGGAAACACCTAGAATCTGAAAACAAGACAAAATACAAGCATAATACAAGAAAACGATAATAAAAATCCTAAGAAGCATGTGCAATTCGAGTCAAAAACGCGGTGTAATTCGGTGTTATCAACTTTCTTTTATGACCCGATAAAATCATCCCAATACAAATGGTTTCAATAGTGACTTCTTCCCTCTTTCAATTATTCTTTGTATCTCTTACTTGTCTTTGCTAGTTTTTCTTATCTTTTTATATTTAATTATTTTGACTTATTATTATTGTGTTAACTATTAGTATTTCACATTTTAGTCCACCTATGTAATTATTCATCTAATTGTTCGTCTATCTTCGTATTCGATTATGCAATTTTACCTTCTATTATTGTGACGAGTACCTACTTATTTAATTTAGTCTTATTGTTAGTTACTTTTTTTTTTTACTTTGTATGGTCTATCATATGTAATAATGTCGCTTTTAGTTACTCTTAGTACTTTTGTTTAATTTCTCTGTGACTCAAACATTATTGTTGATGATAAAAGAGGAAGAAAATTAAACTTATTTTCTTTTAAAAGGTAGACTAATATGTAGACTACGTTTTCCTTCATAAGAAAATTAATTAAACTTATTTATTGCTTTAGAGGGAGAAAGTGACTATTAGTACATTAGTATTTAAATAAATATTATTATATCTAGTATATTGTTTGCATTTGCGTCTCTACATTTGCATTTTATCTATTTGCGTATATGAAACTATATATGCATTTATTTGTTGCCTTTTTTCTTGCATTTGTATGTAGCATATGTTTTAATTTGCATATACCTTCATTCTAATGCATTTATTTGCTTGCATATGCATAAATGCATTGAGACACTATCGTAATTAATTTCTATTTAAGAAAGGTTTAACATCCTAAAAAAACACAGGCCCAAAGAAATTAACCTTTCTAAGGAATTGTGAATCAAATGAAAAGTGTTATCATGTATGCTAGTGCTTTGATATTTTCTTATAATAAACCCGTATTTGTTCAATGATCTAGTGTGTATTTGGTACAAAAGTTTTTAATCAATGATCTTATATACCTTTGATTATAGAGCGTATAATCACGCATTCAAGAATATCTCTTATATATTGTTGTCCAATTCATAAACATTCTCTTCTCAACAAAGTTCCAATTAACTCTCCCATTTTTTTGCCTCAAACTTTTGATACACTGGTACCATATTTCATATCTATTTTCATGAGTCTCATGCTTAACCACATTACTATTTGCCTCACACTCCCCAAGGAAAACCATCCTCTGGAGGTGAAGGCAAAAATAGTATAGATAGAGAAGACATAAATACATGCTAAAGGGATTCGTAGAATGCCTGGTGAACTAAGTTTGGAGAAACAAAAACTATTTCAGAAGAAAACACTCAAACTAGATAGGTGGAAACATAAAATATTGAAAGTGGCACATGTTTGTCTTAGAATTTATAGATTTTGGGATGGAATCCCTTGATCCAAGTGTCCATCATTATCATACCAGGTTCTGCCCTCAAGCATGCAGTTAATGAATGACCTAGATTGAATGGTCTTTTTCCAAGAAACCTAGTCATTCATTACCAATTTAAAGGAAAACCTAAATATCAACAGACTGAACCATTTCCAAAAAAATTGTATGACCAAGAATAAACAAACCTCAACAAAATAATAACACTACCTTTTTTACATCACCTTCGTAACCACTTCTTCCTTATAAGCCTAGTACTTAGGAGTAGACCATCATGTCTTTTCTTAATCACTTCACTCTTACACGCCTTATTCTTGGGAGATTCTAAACCGTTAGCGGTACATGGTAAACCTCAGGAGGTTGTTGATGATGTTTGTGAGGTTGAAAAATCTATCGGGTTAAATATTAAGGGAGATTGTTCAAATATGTTGAGTGTGTAGTCAAGGGGGAGGTGTTGGTATTAAGAAGAAAGGATGAAATGAGGGAGGAAAGATGGAGGGGAGAAAGCAATTGGGGTTGAAGTTGGTGTCTAAGTTTTGGAGGTCATTGGAAGAGGTGAGGGTGTGGGATGGTTCTAATGAAGCTTGTTTCTTTTAATGTGAGAGGGTTAGAAGGGTGGGAGAAGAGAAGGGAATTTTATAGGTTTATTAGAGAGAAGTGTTCGCTGGTGGTTTGCATTCAGGAAACCAAAAATGGTAGTGATTGATGACTCTGTGAGTAGGTATCTGCGGGGATACCCTGAGGTAGGCTACTTTTTTTGGCCTTCCGTAGGGGCCTCTGGAGGTTTACTAACGTTATGGGATACTAATGAGGCGGAGGTAAAAATTTTGATAAGCTTCAAGAATCTTTTGGTTATAAAAAGGTGTTTTTTAAAGTTTGGGCATGAGTTTTTTATTGCAAATGTTTATGCTCTTTGTGATAGTGGTGGTCGGTCATCATTATGGAATCACTTGGGTGTTCTGATTAATGTTGATGAGGGGATCACATGGCGTGTAAATGGTGATTTTAATGCTATTTGAATGATTGAGGAAAGAAGGAGTAGGGTAACCATTTACCGAGTGGAGGATTATACTCATTTTTATCAGTTTATTAACGCAAATTTTCTGGTTGATTTACCACTGTGGGGGAGAAGATTCACGTTGTATCAGGGGGGTCTTGATTTTAGTCGATTGGATTATTTTTTATTATCGAATGCTTGAGTTTCTTTTTTGGGCGAATTGCATCCAGGTGGCTCTTCCTCGCATTATTTCTTATCATTGTTTTATTATGATGACTATTAACGAAGAGAATTAGGGTCTTAGGCCAACACAAATGTTAAAATATTGGGCGGATTTACCAGGTTACAAGGAGCTTGTGAAGATCAATGGCTATCATTTTAGGTGGATGGTTGGGGAGGTTTTGTGTTGAGCGAGAATCTGAAGGTGATAAAGGACAATTTGAAATTATGGAATCACAATCACACTCAAAATCTAGAAGGCAAAATCAAAGCAGTAAAATTATGTATTTATTTCTTGGAAGTTAAAGAAGTTGAGGTTGATTTAGAGGAGGGGGAGGTAGGAGATTTACATTCTTTATCGGCTAAAATCCTTTCTTCATCTGAATTATATTCAAGTATCCAATGGCAAAAATCTAGATTATTTTCTCTAAAGGATGGAGATGCAAACTTAAAATTATTTCACGATATCATATCCACGAGGATAAGGTCAAACGTTATCATCTTAATTTGAGTTAATGGTATTCAAGTAGAGGGTGTCAATGGAGTAAGGATTTTCGTTTTTAATCATTTTCATAATCATTTTTCAGTCATTATCAGTTGATCGGCCAGGGATAAAAGTTGTTTCCTTTAAATCTATCACTATGGAGGAGGGTTCAGTATGGGCGCTACCTTTTTCATAGGTCAAAATTAAGCAGGCAATTTGTGATTGTGACAGTTTTAATAGTCTTGGACCGGATGGAATTAATCTTGGTTCTATAAAATATTTTTGGGATGTCTTAAAAGATAAGTTGATGCACTTTTTTTACTGACTTTCACCATAATGACAAGTTGACTAAAGGCATAAATAGTACTTTTATTGCCTTGATTCCAAAAGTTGAGAATCCTCAATATTTGTCAGATTTTAGACCTATTTATTTAGTCAATTATCTGTATAAAATTCTTTCTAAGGTTCTCGCTAATGGTTTAAGAGAAGTGATTGGAAGTGTTATTTCAAAGCCTCAGTCAACTTTGTTAAAGATGGGCAGATTTGGAAGGCATCCTTATAGGTAATGAAATGGTGGACAATGCGTGGAGTTTGAAAAAAAAATATTATTATTCTAGGTTAGTTTTGAAACAACATATGGTTCAGTGGACAAACGGTATTTGAATGATGTTAATTGTAAAATGAATTTTCGACTCTATGGCAGAAATGGATCTTAGAATGTGTTACTACAACAACTATTTATGTGCTTGTAAATGGGAGCCCAACTGAAGAGTTTAAGTTAGAAAGAAGTCTTCGACAAGGTGATCGGTTTTCCCCTTTTCTTTTTCTGTTAGCAACTGAAGGGTTACATGTTTTGATGAATGCTTTAGTGGAAAAATGAATGTATATAGGGTATGAGGTGGAGGCGCAAAATGTTGTTATTGATTGTCCGTATCAAAAGAAGGTTATCGGGATGGAAGAGTCACTTTCTTTCTATGAGGGGCCGTCTGATTCTTATTAAATATGTCATGTCTTCCATTCTGGTCTACCTTCTTTCATTCTTCAAGGCCCCCTCAGGTATCATATCTTCTTTTGAATCTATTTTTAATGCTTGCGGAGTGAGGGAGTGAGAAAAACGTTGCAGATTAATTGGGATACTATTTGTTCGAAAAAAGAAAATGGAAGTCTGAGGTTAGGAGGTTGAAGGAGTTTAACTTAACCTTACTTGGTAAATGGTGTTGGAGGATGCTAAACGAGATGGGAAGTCCGTGGTATAGGTTTCTATTTGCTCGGTATGGTGAGGAAGAGGGCGATTATGTTTTGGGGCTAGTGGTGGAATTTCTTGGTGGAGGAATTTGAAAAACATAAGAGAGGGTGTTAGTTTGGTTGATGGAGGGTGGTTTCTTGATAACATTGATCGGAGAATAGGAGATGGGTATTCTCCTATGTTTTGGATAGATCCTTGGCTTAATATATGCCTTTAAAGTTGATATTTATTAGGCTATTTTATTTAGTGGACAATAAAAGGGCGATAGTAGCAGAAATGAACGAATTGGGGTAGGGGGAGAATGGATACGCGTGAAAGTGGTGTAAGAGGTTACTTGCTTGGGAGGAGGATTTAGTGGGAGAGTGTATAGAGTGGTTAACCTCCAATGTTTTGCAGGTGGAAGTTGAAGATCATTGGGTGTGGACTTTACATCTTTCTTCTTGCTACACGGTTAGTAGTGCTTATAAAAATATGTCTGAAGTTGACGTCATCAACAATAAGGCTAATTCCCAATTTTTATGTTTGAATATTGTGACGCTTAAGGTATTTATTTTTGTCTGGAGGTTGTTACTAAATCATATTTCGACGAAGGATAGTCTGGCTAAGCGGAAAATTCTTGTCACGAACGATCGAAGATGTATGACAAATTGTGGCGTGACTGAAGACATAAATAATTTGTTTGTAACATGTGATTTTTTTTGGTGGGTTGTGGACTATTATTTTTAATTGGCTGGGGTTCTCAACGATATCTCAAGGAAAGGTTTTGGACCATTTTATTTTTACAGTTTGTTGCTCTTGGTGGTTTTTCAAAAAATGGTCGGCTGACTTTTAACACTATTTGGTTCGTTGTGGTTTGAGTTATTTGAAAAAAGCAGAATAGGCGTATTTTCTAGAATAAAATGAAGCAGTTGCATGTGTTATCCAAAAGAGTAAAGTTTCATATGTTTTGGTTGTTAAAGTCAAAATATGTTATTTCTATTATGATTACTAGTCCTGGAAGATAAATCCTTTAACTTGTTTATCAACTGTTATGTAGTATGTCACTTGATATTTTTTCTTCAGATTTTTGGGTTGTTACTTTGGATTCATTATTGCATTTTCGGTACATCTTATACCGGATTGACTCGTTTTGGTCATTAATATATATCCCATTATGACTTTTTTTTAAAAAAAAACTATACTAATTATATTTTTTTCTGGTTATTTTTTTTCAATTGTATTCTACAATACTATCATTATTTGAAGTTATTTATTATTTTGTAATTTTTTTAAAATTATATCATTTACAATTATAATAAAAAATATATTTTTCCTATTATATTATTTACTATTTACTCCATCTATCTCAAATGTCATGATATTTTAGTCATTTTGTTGAGATATTAGATATAATCCAAGTTGAGTTGTGTGGCCCAAGCCCAAAGCTAATTAGAATTTAGGGTTTGTTACCTAGTTTGTTATATTTGTTGCTTAGTGTAGTCAAGTCACTTAGGTGTATATAAATAGACACTTTGTAATTCAGTTTTATCATCATTCATTCAATACTATCAATCCTTATTTCCTTATTCTCTCTCTTTCTCTCCTCACTAAAAGTGCCTCACGCACTTACAAATTGGTATCTAGAGCTCTGATTAGATTCTTGATCGTGTTTTCAAGAATCACACGTAAGAGATTGTATTTTTGGGATCGTTGGTTATTTTTGATCAATCGCTGCAAAGATGAATGGTAACAGAAATTTACCAAACTCGCTTCAACTCTTGACGGCAATAATTGAATTCGATAGAGAAAACAAATGCAATCTCTATTTGGCTTTCATGAAACCCTAGAAGTGGTTACTAACGGTGTTCATGCGCTTGGTGAATATGCAACCGACGCACAAAGAACCGCTCACAAGGATGCCAAGAAGAAGGATTGCAAGGCGACATTTTACATCCAATCGACGGTTGATGTAGCTAATTTTGACATAATCACTCATGCTAAATCGACGAATGAGGCATGTGATATTCTTGTCAAGTTTTATGAAGGAGGCGGGAAAGCCAAAGTTGTCAAGTTGCAAAATTTGCGACGATAATATGAATTATTGTTGATGGGAGAAGACGAAAAGATTGTAGGCTATGTGTCTAAGTTGCAAAAACTCGTCCATCTCATGAAGGGTTGTGGTGAAACCCTAAATGATAAGATGATAGTTGAGAAAGTAATGCGTACGTTGACCCCTCACTTTGATCACGTTACCATAGCTATTCAAGAATCCAACAATCATGAAACCCTAAAACTGGAAGATTTGGTTGGTTCGTTGGAGGCGCATGAGATTAGGATTCTCGAAAGGAAAGGAGTTCAAGACTCGATACAAGCACTACAGGCTCAGTTGTTGAAGAAGAATGGTGCAAGTTCAAAGTTAAAATCGACAAGACTCAGGGCAAGAAGTCTTGGTCGAACCCTCACAAGAATAAGATCGATGATAGAACCTATGAATCCTCGAAAAGAGGAGAAGGAAATTCCTATTAGAAAGACAGAGACAAAAAAAGGTGCGCAATGCTATAATTGTGAAAAGTGGGGTCACTTGGACAAGCATTGTTGGTACAGGAAAGACAAAGGAACGAACCTCGCACGTCAAGATTTAGATGATTCTAATGATATGGTGGTTATGGCTACAGTTGTAGATGACCATGTTGAATCTAAGATCTGTTTCCTCGACTCAGGATGCTTGAATCACATGACTGGTCGAAAAGTATTGTTAGTAGATTTCGACGAGTCGAAGAAGAGCAAGGTCAAACTTGTTTATAATAGCTCGTTGCAAGAACAACGTACTGGCAACATAGTTATTCAAAGGAGTAATAGAGCAAAAGCCTTGATTAAAGATGTACTCTATGTCCCCAGAATGAAGTTCAATCTGCTAAGTGTAGGACAACTGGTCGAAAAGGGGTTTTCAATGGTTATGAAAGATGGAGCCTTATAACTTTTCGACATCCAGAATAACTTAGTCTTGAAATCTCCTCTATCGAAGAATAGAACATTTAAGATCATGATCAGATCAACTGAGGTACAATGTCTGAAAACAGTTGTCGACCATAAGAATAGTTGGTTGTGGTATCTGATGTTTGGTCATCTAAACTTTAGGTCGCTTAATAAACTGATCACTCAAGATATGGTAACTAGTATACCAATTCTTGAGATGCCTGATAAACTTTGTGAAGGTTGTCTAGTCGGAAAGCAGTCTAGGAAGTCTTTCGTTTCAACTATGCCAATGAGATCATCTAGCATACTCAAAGTTGTACATTCAGATGTATGTGGTCCTTTTGAAGAGCGTACCATTGGTGGAAACATGTATTTTGTTTTGTTTATCAATGAGTTTAGTCGAAAGTTGTGGACCTATGTGATCAAGAGAAAGCACGAAGTATTCGAAATCTTTAAGAGATTCAAGATGCTTGTCAAAAACCAGAGTGAGAAGAAGATCAAAGTTCTGAGAACAGATGGAGGTAGCGAATACACATCCAAGATATTTAAAGCATTCTGTGCAAAACATGGTGTTTATCATGAAGTAACTGCTTCTTATACTCCTCAACATAATGGAATAGCAGAAAGAAGAAACATGACCATATTGGACATGGCGAGATGCATGCTGAAGCAGAAGAATTTGCCAAAGTCCTTATGAGGTGAAGCTATTTTGATTGCTGTTTACATTCTTAACAGGTGCCCTACCAAGAAGTTGAAGAACAAGGTTTCTGAAGAAGTCTGGAGTGGGAAACGACCATCAGTGAGTCATCTGAAGGTGTTTGGCTATATTTGCTACAAGCATATTCCTGATGCTAGGAGAAGGAAGCTTGATGATAAGAGTGAACCTGTGATTCTAGTAGGATACCATAAGACTAGAGCATACATGCTATTCAATCCAATGAACAATAAGACCGTGATGAGTCGAGACATTGTGATTGATGAGAACTGTGCATGGGATTGGAATTTTGGTGATCCAATTAACAAGCCATTGATGAGCTATGATTTTGACAAAGCAAGTAATGATGTCAAAGTCGAAGATATAGTCAATATTTCAGATGAAGTCGAAGTTGTTGCTGACATACCTCACACATTCGAAGTCGAAGAGGATGTGGCTGGAACAAGCCAAAGACCTCAAAAAACTAGAGCTCGTCCAACAAGACTTCAAGACTATAAAGTGGTTGGTGATGATAAGGTCACAACAGATGGAGAACTAGTTCATTTTGCTTTACTTACAGATGCTTAACCAATCAACTATAGAAAAGCCTTCAAAGATAAACACTAGAAGTCTGCTATGGTCGAAGAGTTACAAGCAATCGAAAGAAACAACACATAGGAGTTGGTCGAATTTCCAGCCATACAAAAGCTATCGAAGTGAAGTGGGTGTTCAAGTTAAAGCACAATGCTAATTAGTGTGGAGATAAGAAAGATCGAAGAAGCACTATTGTATATTTCTTTATTTGGTGTCCCAATATCGTGGTGCTCGAGAAAGCAACCTGTGGTGGCATTATCATCGTATTAGGCTGAATATATAGCAGGATCCTATGTTGCGTGTCAAGCAGTTTGGATTAGATTTGTGCTTGAAGAATTGGAGGTCAAAGTGAAGAAACCTGTGGTACTGCAGATGGTCAACAAGTCAGCCGTAAATCTGGCGAAGAATCCTGTTTTGCATAGAGGAAGTAAGCACATCAAAGCTAGATTTCACTTCTTAAGGGAGAAGGTGAATAGAGGTGAACTTGAAGTAAAATATTGCTAAGGGAAGCATAATTGGACAACATTTTTACCAAATGATTGAAGATTGACAAGTTTCTAACGTTGAGAAAGAAATTCGAAATAGGTCAGATCGACAATGATTAGTGTGTTTCGAGAACTTGGATTATAGGAGGGTATGTTGAGATATTAAATATAATCCAAGTTGAGTTGTGTGGCTCAAGCTCAAAGCTAATTAGAGTTTAGGGTTTATTGCTTAGTTTGTTATATTTGTTGCTTAGTAGTCAAGTCACTTAGGTGTATATAAATATATACTTTGTAATTCAGTTTTATCATCATTCATTCAATAATATCTATATGTATTTCCTCATTCTCTCTCTTTCTCTCCTCCTTAAAAGTGTCTCACGCATTAACACATTTGACACCGATTAAATAATATAATCAATTTTTGTAAGAAAAAGAAAATTTTATAAGTAATTTACAAAATTACCTGTCATTAATAAGAAAAAAAAGTTCAAAGAATAAAAAATAATAAACAATAAAAAGTATCACGAAAAAATAATATTAATATTTTATTAAAGTTGTAAATTAACTTTTAATTCAAGACAATTTTATTTTTGAATAACATTTTATAATTAGAATGAGTAAATATTATATATAATTTCAAATTCAATATATTAATATTAATATTTATGATAAATACATAAATTTTCGATAAAATAATATAGTATAATTATTATTTTCTCTCTTTTGTAAATAGATATTTGTACTTATACTATTCTAATTTGTAAAATGATCAATGGTCCATATGTTTTATTTTTTAAAAATGAATTTTTTTCAAAAAAAAAAATTACAAAATATTTTATTAAAAATATTATAAAAATATAAAATTTTGTTTTTTTTTATGAGTTAAAAATTAATTTTGACATTTTATAATATAAATATACATAGAAGATTAAAACATAGTCAAAATTACAAATTTTTCCAAAAAATATATTTCAAAATAATTTTTATGGAAAACTATTTAAAGTAATTTTTGAAATTTTTATATAAAAAAGTTATAGCAAAATGAAGAAATATCTAAAATAATATTTTAAGATTAACTATTCAAACTAGTTTTTTATTTAAATTTCTTTATTTTTTTAATAAATTTTTGTTTAACAAAAATATATAATACTATAATATTTATTTAACAGAAAATAAAACAAATCGATTATGAATTTAATTGAAATAGACTCACAATGTAAAATAATTTCACACATTCAATTAATTATAAACATTGAACATTGTAAAAATTTTAACTTTTATTTTAACGACCTATAAAATAATGCAAATAAATAATAAAGATGAATTAACATTGTAAAAATATTTATATCGATAATGCATAGTAATTAATTGCATGAGATTATTGTGATGTTGCCATTGTATTCATTTTCCCTTAATTATATGTTTTTAGATAAAAAGAAACTAGTTTATCCACACAAAAAAAAACATGGAAAACAGGTAATATTGTTTTTAATATTGCAAATGTACGAAGTTAGATATTAATTAATTAAAGAGTAATGCTAATTTATGTTCTAAAAAGAAAAAAACATAAGTTAAGAGATAAATATAACACAAATTTATTGAAAATTGTGCGTTAAATTTAATATAAATTTATAATTAATAAATTTCTTTTTACTATAAATTTTTAATTTGTTGAGTTTTTTAACATGTACCCAAAAATACAAGTTAGCAATCTAATTAACTAATGTCTCAAGAATACTCTTTTATAATTTCAAATAAATAAAATATTTTTTAAAAAATTAATTATTTTAATTTTTAATATATTAAAAATAAGCATTTCATTTTTTTTTATTTTTAATTTTTTAAAGAAATTAATTGGAATACACTGTCAGTGTAAAATTACTTTACACTGTCATCTAATTAGAATTAATTATTTTGACACATGAGAAGAGAGAAACAAGGTAGAAGTAGTTATTAAAATGATTTATTTATAATATAATTTGTTTTATTTTTAATTTCATAAATATGAGTCAAAATAATTAATTCTAATTGGATGACCGTGTAAAGTAGTTTTACATTGACAGTGTATTCTAATTAATCTCTTTTTAAATAGTGCCTCTAAAACACTTGTTAATATTTTTATAATTTTTATATTTTAATTTAATTTATTTTATCAACCTAAATTTATTTATTTCATTTTATTTTTATCTTTTCGTTAATTTTTTTCAAAAGACTTATTTATCCAAAGTTCGCAAATGATTTAAAAAATATTTTATTTTAAAAATCTATTCTAAAAGAGGGTATTATTATTACAACACTTTTTTTTGTTAAAGAAAGAAGGTACAGTATCGAATACCAAAGTAATTAAATTAATAAACAATTAAATAATTTAAAAATTAACATGTAATGATAAAGTAAAAATATGTTGATTTATTTGAAATTTCTGATTTTATTTTAGTTTTTAAAAATAATATACTTAAATTAGGTAAAGGTAAACATTTCAATATCATTGAATTTAATTAGATATTAATACCATAATTTAATGAAACAGTGAATGATATTCCATGTAATGATATATTTTTATATTATTTTATTTTAAAATGAATTAAAATTTATAGATACAAAGAATTTATCTTTAATGGTATAAAATTTTTTACTTATTAAAAGTGCTTAACAATTCAATTCAAAGTATTTAGTTACAAACTTTACGTGGACAATAATATTTTATACAATAATTAAGTGACAATATAAAATAATTTTATATTATTATTTAATAAAAAAATTATAATTTAAAATTATTTTACATGCATATCTCGTTTTCTTTTAAACTTAAATTACAACCTTCACGGATCGGGGAAGGAATATTCTTATTATCCACGAGGACAAACTTTGGTACAAAATAAATATTTTTCACAAAGAAAAGAAAAAATGAAAAATGAAAATTGTATAGCAAAAACCAAAAAGTGAACGTTGTTTGGTTCCAAGAGAGTGGCCTGATAACACCCACGCGTCTCTCTTTCTTCTCTACGCTTCCTTCCGTCTTTTTTATGTTATTCTCATTGGTCAATTCCATTTCCATTCTCATGCAAAACGGTTATGGGTGCGTAGTTTAATATCATAGCGTACGTTAGCCAACCTTCTCACTCCTCCATGCTTGGTGTACTCTGCGCCACTCGCTCTCGTCCTTGGATCTCTTCTTCCCTTCACTCCTCCTCTTCTCATCACATCGCTCGCCTCGCTCACGCCTCCGTCGCTTCTCCCCCTTTCCATGCTACCTTCGTCGCCCGTCGCCGCCATTCCAGCGCCTGCAAACTCCAAATCCCCGGCGGCGCTGCTTCCATATGGCACGCTATTATGCCTTGCGGCGGTGAAAGCTTCCGACGCGATGCTTTGATGGTTCATCATGACCACGAACTCAAGGGAGAGGGATCGTGGAACGTTGCGTGGGATGCTCGTCCTGCTAGGTGGCTTCACCGGTCCGACTCGGCTTGGCTTCTTTTCGGTGTCTGTGCATGCCTTGCGCCGCCGCTGGTTATTGTTGACGTTGATCCCGAGGTGCCGAAGACGCCGGTGATTTCTCCCGGCGAGAGTTCCGATGTTATTGGAAATAAAGATGAACGGAATGAAGAAGTTTCCCCTGATTACAGAGTCACTGGTTCGTTCTTTTTCCTTTTCTTTTTTTTATAATTTCGAAAAATTGTTAAATCGTAATTATTTTTTATTTGTAATTTGTGCTTCTTTTTTTGTTTATGAATAAGGGTTTGATTGGATTGTAAATTATGAACAGTGCTTTTGCTTTTACTTTGAGAAAAACAAAAAACTTTTAAAAATGATTACTACTTTATAAAAGTGATGCTTTTTTTTTTTTGTCTTTAATGGATTATTTATATTTTTTTATGCTCATAAAAGTACAGGAATTGGTTGGTGCGGTGGTAGTGTTTGGCTTGAATCTTGATGATGATATTTGTGCTGATTTTGTTGTGTTTAGCAGAGTAAAACAATGTAACTTTTTTGATTTCAGGTTTTCAAATTTTTTGTTGCTATCGATAGCCTGTCAACAACTATTGTATTTGTACTGTAGTGTTGATTATGCCAAATAAGAGTTTTTCTGCTTACCAAGTGTTTGATAGTTTGTCACACTGGCTAGTGATTAACATCTTGGTTTTAACCGCCATACGGCCAGTATAGGTGTTGTAACCGCGATACGGCCATCGAGGTGTAAATTAAGGGCAATTGTTCTTTACTATAAAAATGATGGATAACAATATACCTTCTGAAATCGTTTTTGTTGCAGCCGTTTTTGCGGTAACGGACGGGTTTTTAAAACCTATATAGATATCATGAAAAGCATGGGCATGAATACAGAAAGTTAATAGACATTGGGTGGGAGTTGGGTCAGACTGATTGGGCTAAAATCTCAACATGATGAATCAATATTTGAATTTCGGCTGAGATAGATATTTATATTTAATGATTGATATGGTTAATAATTGATATCTTAGGGCAGAATTTAACATTATCCTAAAAATATATAAACACTAATAATTTGAATATTTGACACTAATTGGATGTAACTAAATTGAATGTACTACTATAATTCCACGTAGTTAATTGCTCTCAGTTTTGTTAATTTGTAATTGTTTTTGTTTATGAGTGTTTGTAATTACATAATCAGTTAGAGATCCTATGGATTGATTTGTTAATTTCTGTTACTGAATGGATAGGAGTGCTTGCTGATGGTCGGTGTCTGTTCAGAGCAATAGCGCACGGAGCTTGCTTAAAAAAGGGAGAGGAAGCACCCAATGAAAATCGACAGAGAGAACTAGCTGATGAATTAAGAGCAAGTGTAAGATCATTTTGCTAGGGTTACTCAATTGTTTTCTTCTTCAATGATTTTTGTAATAAGTTATGATGTTTTATTTTAGGTTGCTGAAGAACTGTTGAAAAGGCGCAAGGAAACAGAATGGTGAGCTTTGTTATTTGAAAAAAGATAAACAGTAGTATTTGGTTTCTATTCTATTTTTATTTACATGGTTAACTGATTATTATACATACTGTGTCTATAGGTTTATAGAAGGGGATTTTGATGCATATGTCACCAGAATTCAACAGAGTTATGTCTGGGGAGGAGAGCCCGAGCTATTAATGGCTTCTCATGTTTTGAAGTGAGTTTTAATGAATTAACTTTCTTGTTATTTTCTAGATTCAATTAATATTTGACTATGACAGTTTAAGTTTAAATTTTGATAACTGAATTTTTGAATTTATTGTGTTTCATAACTTACCAGGACTCCAATATATGTGTTCATGAGAGATGCAAGCTCCCTTGATTTGGTAAATATAGCCAAATATGGTGAAGAATATATAAAGGATGAGGAGATTTCTATCAATGTGCTATTTCATCGGCATGGTCACTACGAACTATTAGAGGCCTTATGATCAAAATTGTCTAAAAAGGAGTAATACATTTAGTGCAGTACAGAACTTGGTTTCTTTAGTCATGCCGTTTAAGTCTTCTGACATAAAGAGCTTTTTTTTGTCAACAGGGGATTTGTTTCAGTGAATTTAGTAGTTTTTTTTCTCCAACTGTAACGTGAGCTGCAGGGAACTTCAATCCAATTAAAGCAATAGGCTTTTGCAATTTGTCTACTTGGCAATATACCGTAATCATAGTGGAAAATGAGAATGTATAATCATAGTGAAAAATAAAAATGTTGTTGAGATTTTGATAGATTTTCTTATAAGATGGAAAGGATTGTGGTATTTAATGAAGACTTTTATTTAATTTAAATAAAGTATTATGGTGTTCCAAAACATTTTAGTTTTGATAGATTGATTATTAAATTAGATTTTGATGGATTTTATGTGAATATTTAGTAGAATTTAAACCATGAAAAAGTCTTTTCATGAAAAGAAAGTTTTTTTGAGCAATGACTATGTTGAGAAAGAAGGGAGTTGTTTGTCCCATTTGAAAAAATTGAGGTTGAATACTTTATAACAACAAAAACTATATTCGAGTAATTTTTCTAAACCCTTCAAAATTCTCATCACTCCTCCAATACAATAGTTTTTCAAAATTTTTAGGTACCCATGAATCTAAGTTGGGTACCAGTACCTTTAGTGCAAATTGTAATAAAATTTTAATTTATTTAAAATAAAATAATAATGTGGCATTGAATTATGATGTTTGATTGGTTAAGGGTACCGGTATCTAATTAAATTAAAAGGTATCAAAGTGTTCACCTTTATAAAAATAAATTTCTAAAAATCCTTTCCACTTAACTCCTATTATTTTCACTCAATCCTTTTCTTTTTTCAAAACCCTCCCCTCCCATTCTCTCCAAACTCCCAAACAAAATCTTAGGTGAATGTTTGATCCAATGTAAATATTCCTCCTCATGATAATCTCTCATAGGAGGTTCAAATGACATTTGTTGGTTAGATTAGATGGATGCGGACTATTTTTAATAATTTTATAAGATGTAATACATATTTTAGTCACTTAACTTAATTTAATGTTTCACTTCAGTTATTTATCTAAAAAATATTATAAGTTAGTCTTTAAAAACACTTTCGGTGGCCATTTCCGTCAAATTTTGTAAAAAATCGTTAAGTTATGCGGACTTGACAATCTAGTTGGATATATTTATTTGACGTGATTTTTTTAATTATTTGGAATATATTATTATAAATGGTAATAATATGTATCATACCCCAATTTTATACTACCACCTATTTCACTCTTTAACTTATTTTACATTTTACATCTTTTGTATTTTAGGTCTGAATTTAGTTGGAATTTAAAAACCATCTTATCAGGGTTTTTGTATTTTAGGTCTGAATTTAGTTGGAATTTAAGAACCATCTTATCAAGGTTTATATTGCATTGCATTATGTTACCACAATTACATTCATGTTTCTATTGCATTGCATCCATAACAAGCCATTTGTTCTATGGCCATGGTCATTCATGATTTGATTGTGTTTGTTAAGTAATATATAGATAAGTAGGGTTAATGTTGTCTTTTTTAGTAAAGCTTACATTTGATCATAGTTTGTGTTTATCATATCCATTTGCATTTACTATGTCTCTTTGGGGCACATACCATATATAATAAAAGAAGGGATTTGGGTTCTAAGGCATCCCGATTTTAGTAACACATATTATATATGTAACACTCTGATTTTAGTAATTAATTATTTATATTAATTAATTGAGTGATTTTGTGAATTATTTGATTTATGTGATTTATTTAATTTATTGAATTTATATGGATTATTTGATTTATATGAATTATTGGAATTATATAAATTAATTGATTTAATTGGTTTAATTAAAATATGTGATTTATTGAATTATTTGAAATAATGAATTTATTTAGATTTATTTGAAATAAGTGATTTATTTAGTTACTTGATTTATTTGGATTATTTAAATTAAGTAATTTATTTAATTGATTCTATTTGGTAGAATAATATAGATTTACTAGATATTGGTTGGGCTTAAGGTGGTGTGTTAATATTAAGTGTGATGGGTTGTGATCGTGAAGGCTGGATCAGATTCTGTTGAAGTGGGTCACCAAGTACGTCTGAGATGCTGGGTGTATAGAGAGGAGGAGGGGGTGTACCTGCAAGGCACTCCGACGCTCAAGTAAGAAAGGGTCAGAGAAAAGGGGCAAGTACAAAGTATGAGTTTCAAGGGTGAATATTGGATACCTGACCCTCTCAAGTGAGAGGGTTTATATAGTGCCTCCAGCGCGTGGCCAACGGTCCTATTTTCGGGGCGAAATAACCGTTTTCCCGAAGAATAGGTAACTGCCCAAAACTAACCATTATGACGGCCAGTGTGTCCAAAACTAGCCGTTATGTCAGGCATAGGCATAGTGTCGGGCACATGCCCTTAGCTGTTCGGGGAGTGAAGAAGCCGTGCAGAACGAGAAGCATTTCCGGGGAGGAGTGATGTCGTCCTTGCCCGGTTGGAGGGGTAGAAAGGTAACTTTTGCCCCTTTGTGAATTGGACTTAGGCAATTGGGTCGTTTTGAAAGCAGAGGTGGATTGGGCCATGTCTAGCCATTGGTCCAGTCCAGAACAGGTTGGTTTAGGCCCAACAACTTAGGGTTTAATGAATAGTGTAGAAAGTTAGTAAGAAGAAAAAATTGGGAACAAAAGATAAATTTAGAAGAGAAGAGAAGAAAGAGTAGAAGAGAAGAAAAAGAGTGGAGAAGAAGAGGAAATCAAACCCAACTCAAGAAATCATCCAAAAATAAGGTAAGGGTGGGTTTTCACTCATTATTGGAATTATTGGATGATAATTAGTGAGTAGTAATGAGTTTAGATTAAATCCCCAAAAATTTTTTATGAGATTGAAATTATTAGGTTTGATATTAATTTCTGAAAATATTAATTTTTGGTGTGTTTAGGATTGATTTTTAGTATACTTTAGAGACCCATTCATTATTGAAATAAATAATTTGATAAGTGATACTTTTAATATGAATATTTCTTTCACACTGTAGCGCTTGAAACATTAATGGAATATGAGTTTAGTTGTATATTAACTGTAGCATAATAAATAAGTGGCAATGTAGAAATAGGATACTCCTAAGGCTGGACAACGGGCCGTGCTGGACGGGTTCGGGCCCAAAACCTCCACCCAGCCCAAACCGCGGGTAGCAAAAACAGACCCATTTTCGCCCAATTCGAGAGTCGATTTAGACGGGTTCGGGTTAATGCGGACGGGTATTTCGGGCTAAAGGACTGTACCAATATTAGGCCCAAAATATTTAACAGATTAAATATATACTAATTTAACACATGTTTATTAAATACAAAGGCCCTAGTTTGCAACTTTGGCCATTAAATATTACTGATTAAATATATAAACTAACATATTAAGCTGGTGTTTAACAAACTAATAACCACATAAACTAATCACAACTTTGGTCAATATACATACTCATTCAATAATTCTTCACATGACCAAAGGCTTAAAATTACTACAAATACTATCATTTAAGCTGTCATGTGTTAGCTTCTTCTGTATTAGAAGCTTCTGAATCATCCTATCAGGTGTATAATCATCTACATGATATCCTGCATTGTTGAATATATCACTGTAAGAAAATACAGTAAACTCATCCAAGTAAATAATCTAGATTTAAATATAAAACATCTTCTAATCTTCAATTAAACCAGATTTTATATTTAGATTTAAATATAAAACATCTTCTAATCTAGATTTAAGTAAGTACAACCAGTGTACTCTCTGTTGCATATGTATAGCAGAAACAATTAAACAAAAGAAAAAACAGAGAACAAACATTATCACTTGAACAGTTCAGTTTTTATATTTAGGTTACCTTCATAATCTTCAATCTCTCATTTGTGGCTTCCTCTTTTATCCGAGAGAGAAGGCTTAATCCATTCAACCAGATTTTGCTGCTCTGAAGACCTTTTTGAATCATGTGCTTGCAATCCTGTCAACATTTCAAGTAGCACTACACCAAATCCATAAACATCACTCTTCACATACAAATGACCTGTTCAATAACATCACACAATTCATATTAGACTATTTCCCGTGTTCAATCCAAAAAGCATCCATTTCATGTGTAAAGATATAAATGTAGTTATAGATATAATCACCTGTTGCAATGTATTATGGGGCAGCATAACCATGTGTGCCCATGTAATTCTGAGACATGTTTTCTAAGAAAGTGGCTCTCTAGTATTTCTTAAACAAAAACCAAAACAAAATTGAGTTTAAACTCAAATACATGACCAGTAATTTATTTTGCTTAATAATCTTCAACACAAATCAGAAACAAAAGTTGAGTATACCTACAAAAACATGTGGAGCATCACCATCAACAAGTATTTCAACCGTCCACTAAAATAGCCACAAAACAACTTCAGTAGAGCTGCCACCGACAAGAACAACATCGTTAACCTGCAAGAACATACAACTGTAACTTTATCTATTGGACTTAATAATTTGAATTAATTTGTAAGAATGTAATAAGTTATACTTAACCTATCTTTTTCTGTTAGCAAGGACACAATTGAAGCAAAATTCGACGGATTTTTTTTACGTAGTAGCCTAGCTAGCTTCTTCAAAATTCAAGGGACAAAATATAAATACATATTCTTCATTCGGCCATTAATTAGTGATATATATAAGTCACATTAACAGTGTGTTTGTTTGAGAAGAAAAACATAAGAGAGAAGTTGAATAGAGAGAGTAAGGTGAGAAATGTCACATCAAAGTTGTTTGGAGAAGAAAGAAATAGAAAAGAGAGATTAGAATATGGTGGGACCCACAAAATTTTCATTTCTTCTCAAAACAGTGAAGAAAGAGCTGAGAAATGAGTAATTTTTCCAACTTTCCATATTTGCCCATTCTTCATTCTTATATTTGTCTCTAATTGAAAATAAAACTTAAAACATCTTTATACCTTCATTGCATTTATGAGTTTTGAGTGATAAAGAATATTATATAAACATAAATTTTTACTATTAATTGTTAAAAAATTATTTGTTTTATAAAATTTGAATGTAAAGAATAATGCAGTTTAAAAATAATATTTTTGTATTAGTTTAGAAACAATTTTTTATTTATTCTTTTATATGATGGTTGCATAAGTTTTTTTTTTTTATAATAAACATTAAAGTTTGACTCTACTCTTTGAAATAAAATAATTTCTATATTTTATATTTTGGTAAAAAAAAGTATTATTGTATTTTACTATTTCTAAAATAATATATATATTAATATAAACATAATTATAAATTAATATTTATAATAAAATATTAAAATTTAACTTAAGGGCATTTTTGTCTTTTTCAAAACTAAACATACCTCTTTCTCTTCTATTTCTCTTCTATTTCTTTTATATCAATCAATACCTTAAATCTACTCTATTTCTCATCTATTTCTCTTTTCTTATATCCTTTCTCTTCTCAATTTCTTCTTTCAACCAATCACACCCTAATAAGGGTCTGTTTGTTTGTGGAGAAAGAGAAGCGAGAGAAGTTGAAAGGAAAGAGGATGAAGAGAAGTGTCTTTTCAAAGTTGTTTGGTAAGCAGAGAAAATGGAAAGAGTGATTAAAAATAGCTGGGTCCCACATCAAATCTCTTTCTCCCCTCTTGTGCGAAGAAATGAAGAAATACGTGATCATTTTGAATCTTTTCCTAATATAACCTCACTACTAAATTAATAACATAATGTTATTTCATTTTTATGACGGTAGCTTTTATTTGATTACATAGTGTTTTAAAATTCAATTATTGTCTTATAAAAAAGAGCATCGTCATAATTTAATCTTATAAAATTAATAATAATTAATAAAATTAAGTTTTTGTAATTAATTCAAAGTTAAGTAATAAATAAATTAAATTAAATTAAAATATTTTAACAATTCATTAAACAATAAATTTAATTTTTATGTAGAAATAATTAATTTATTTTATGAATAAAAATAAAAATAAAAAATTAAATAATTTATATATAAATTAAATTAATATGATAATAAAATTGTATTATTTTAGTATAAGGACATTTTAGTCTTTTTAAAAATTAAATACACTTCTTTCTCTTCAACTTCTCTCTTTCTTCTCTTGTTCCAATCAATATATCAAATCTACTCTATTTCTCTTTTACTTCTCTCTTTAAATACTCTTTCTCACCTATTTCACTCTCCTTATTTTCTTCTTACCACCAAACACACCCTAAAAGTGGGAACGTAATGTAGCAGGTGTTGCAGCGCACTACTTATCAGCTCACATGGTATACCTTTCCTTGTTCCATTTAGCATTAGATAACAAAAAGAAAAAAGAGAATTAATGTGAAACACCTACTTTTAATGTGTAGCAGCAATTAAGTCAATGTATTAGAATAGAGTACCTTCTGAATGTTGTAGCCATATCTTTCCACCTCAATTAATTACAGCGCCTGGCCTCAATTAAATGAAAGTAGGACTATTTTAGTCAAGCATAGAATCCAATTAAAGGACTATTTTACTATGCGCTGTAATATATGTATATATTATTATTATTAGGATTCTATTAAGAATTAAATGTTTTACTAAATATCAATTATTTAATTAAAAATTAATTTAAATATTGATTAGTTATTTAATTATCAATTATTTATTAAATATGGATTATTTATTTAAATATTAATTATTTATTTAGATATTAATTGTTTATGTAGATATTGATTACTATTTATTGAATAGTGAGATTTTATTTAATATTGGATTCAATTATTAGTGATTGATTAATTATTCTATATTTAATTGGTAAATTGTGTTTTGTGAGTGGTGATTGGATCGAGTCGATCCTTGTGTATCATTTGTTAATTGTGATAACGATGTTTAAAGTATGAGTACCTTAATTATGAAAATGTGTTTGTGTGTGCAATTATGTGATAATTCAAGTGTGATGAATTATTGATGATTTGCTTGGATATTAAGATTAGCGAATGGTCTTAATTGCATATGATTGTTGATTGCATACGCATCATTTGTGTCAAGAGGCAATGCTTGCTAGTTCCGTGGGAGCTAGTGGCTTGTCCCAAACCTAGAGTGTGGTTTGAAAGCTTAGAGGACATGATTTTGTTTGTTATTGGCCTAGGGGACAGACCCGGTTTAAGTGTAAAAACTGAAAAAATAATAACAAGTGTTGGTACCACATGACATGAGTTGCATTGAGTCTTGCATCGAGTCACATAGCATATATATTTGTTATATGAAAATATGTGTATGTATGTGACTTGTTGAATTGGAAAAATTGTGAATGGTATGGTTACTTGAGTGATACTTTGTTGATGAAACTTTGAAGTGTGAGAATGATTATAATTATGTTTGTATGCCTTTAAATTAATTATTATCTTATGATTTCAATATTGATGTGAATTCTCACCCTTTTGTTTGAATGATGTTTTGTACGATATCGCTCAGGTACCGAGGAGTAGAGTTGCTCGTAGTGCGAGGTAGCCACTGGAGTAGCTGTTTAGTTTCCTTATTTATGTTGGGTCGAGTCATACTCTGATCATGTAACACTGAGATCGTTTCAGTTTATGTTTTAGAGATGCATTATGTACTCTACTTTATGCCTTTATGTTTATTTGACTTGTATGAAGTTTGGCTTTCATGCTTAAGCATTGATTATGAATGTGATAAGCATGAAACGTTCTTTATGTTAATTATGCTTAACTTGAATCCGCTGCTACATGCTAATGTGATAGTTTTTGAAAAGCATGAAATTATTTAAGTGTTAATGAGCATGACAGGTGTTGTATGATGTAATTGAAAATATGTGTGACACCCTTTTTGTGAAAGGCATGATTATTTACTCTAATTTGTTTATATTTATTGCGCGGAGTTTAGAAGGGTGTTACAAACACAAACAATTAATTACAACATATTATACATCAAGTAAATTGAAATAAAATTAAATTACAAATAATATGAAACAAGTTAAGCAACAATAAAAGCGTGTGATTCTGCATACCATCCAAACTAAACATAAACACCATAGCATAATAGCATACATTAATACCAAATACTCTCTCCGTTCCTTTTTACTGGTCACTTTTTGATTATTTTTTTTACGTATACCAAGAAAACTAATCAATATTGTTACTTTTCATACAATAATTATCATTTTACCTATAATACTCTTAATTATTTATTACATTCATTTTACTCTCTCTCTCTCTCTCTCTCTCTCTCTCTCTCTCTCTCTCCCTCTCTCTCTCTCTGTAACAACTATCGATAGGTAATTTTGACAAAAATGCATTTAATACTACCTTGAACTTTGCAAGTGACAATTAAAAAGGAAAAAAAATTATTCCAAAAGTAACACGTATAAAGGAACAGAGGGAGTAATGAACTAATTGATTAAAATCAAATTGAACAAAAGCATTGCCAAATGCGTGTTGATATTATCCATCATCCATTCATCAAAATCAATCACATTACACATCCTAAACTAACACAAACTCTAACAGATTTTCACACTCCAATTAATCCTAACCATCCCCTCCATCTAAGCACATGGATTGCTACCTCAATCCCCCTCCAAAATCATCTACCTAACAAACTTTTGCCTCATTTCTCACCAATTTACTCATCCTCTCAACTATAAAAGCAACTTATTGCACTCTCCAAAGGGACGGAAAAAAATCCAAACCTCTTCCAAATCCATCACTCACCTTTCACTAAAGCTCTCAGATAGTAGAAGTTTCTCAAACTTCCCACTGAAGTTTAAGAGAGTTTGAGCTTGACCTAAGCTTAATCACGTCGGAGCCAAACAAACAAAAGGAGTGGGTAGAAGATGAACATAACAATGAAATCACACGCAGACATAGAGAAAGAGTTTAGAAACTTTACCTTAAGGTTGGGATCGCCAGAATCTCGTTGGAATTTCAAACTCCGACGAGGTCTTCTTCTTTGCATTTTACTGCATTTTCTTTGCCATTTGCTTGTTGTTTGTTGTTGTTGAACCTTTAATTGCATTAGATTGTTGAACTATGGATGACTGATTTTGATTGTAAGTTTAGGGTTTTGTTTAGGATTTTGGTTCAATCTTTAATTTTAATGGTTGTTTGGTTAAATTGAGGATGAATTGGGGTTAAGCATGATGATTGGGTGATTTTTTGTGTTGGAGATATTTGGATTTGAAGGCTTTAGGTTCAAATATGAGTTTGGGGCCGATAAACACCATAAGTTTTTTGTTAGTGTTTGGGCCCTGGGCCATGTTGGTTTTTAGTTTACTATCTCCATAGTCTCATATTGTTATCTTGCACCCTCTGGCGTTTTATTATTTTCTTGAATCAATTTCATTTATTTTATTAATTGATTTAATTAATTAATGAAATAATTGATAATAAAATTAATATTTTCAATAATTAAAAACTTTTGATCCAACATCAACTACTATTTTCAAAATTTGTTTCCTTCGATTAATTTTGAATTAATGCAAACCTTGATTCATATCGAGAGTATTTTCTAAACAAAACAAAATACTTAACCATTTTTAAACATTTTTTCATTAAGGATGAAAAAGGAACGGTCTAATGTCAACTATTCTTTTTCCCGATTAAGATTTTATAACCTTACAACCAGAAGAATCAAAAGTTACATTGTTACCTTCGTCACATAATTGATTTATATTAAGTAAATTATGCTTTAGCCTTTTAACTAAGAGAACTTCCCCAATATTTAGAATGGGGGCTTACCAATGGTGCCAAAACCTAGATTTTTTCCTTTATTATTATCTCTATAAGAGACAAAACCTTCCTTCTAAAGAAAGAAGGAGGAGAATAAGGTTTTGTCGCCGGTTATATGATTTAAACAATCACTATCAAGGTACCATTCAGTGTTCGAGACCGTAAAACATTCTTGAAAAAAGGATTAAGTCTTAACTTTAGGTACCCACATCATATTGGGTCCTTATTGTTAGTTTCATAAACATTCTTTTCATTTGTTTTTATACTAGAGACATATGCATTTAATGGGGTAGATAAATTTTAATTTAGCGCCCATGGTGTTTTTTGTAAAAGTAGGAAGGAGAATGTCCTTCTTTGCTCTCATGAATTTTCTTAATAAAACCCAATATGATAATATGAATTTCTTTATTACCGTAGTTTCATTTTAAGGTTTTACAATGAGAGGTGGATTTAGCATTACAAATGTTACTAAAGTTCTTCTTATTATTATTATTGGCTTTATAGCCAAGGTCGACTTTGATGCAAGAAAATCTTTGATTTCCTAACAGAAGATTCAAGTTATCTTTACCCTTGCTGAACTTGACATGTTTCTTTTGAAGGTCTTAAATTTAATTTTTCAAAAATCACATTTGTTGCACTTGTTAGGTTCATCCTCTTCGTTTTAAGTGGAAGAATTTTGAACTGGATCATTTTGTCTTTCTCTAAGGATTTCTATTTCTTTCTCAAGGTTTTTATTTTTAATTTCATGAGAGGAAATGATATCCTTGGGTATGGAGATAATTTGTTCCATTTTGCTTGTTTATTTTTTTTAGTTTCTTACTAATGCGAAAAAAATCATGATAAGACAAATAAGAGGTTACCCCATCATCTTGATGATTTTCCATGAGATAAATGTTAGCTTCTTCTTCATCGTCTGAGGATTCCATATCGTTATCTTCCCATGCAACATAAGTTTTCTTGCCCTTTTTCTGAGGTTTTTTAGATTTTTTTGATTTGCCTTTTTAGATAAAGAACAACTTGGCTTGATGTGCCCTTTCATTCCACATAAGTAGCATTTTAGGATGAATGTGGATTTCTCTTCATTCTTTTCTTGTTCCTATTTTTGTCTCTTCTCTTGCCTTAGGGATCTTTTGGAGTTCTTTACTATAAGAGACATGTCACCATCAGAGTCAGATCCTTATCTTTGATTTATAGACTTTGTTTTTCTTGTCTCCTTCCTCATCTATGGAAAGTCTTTTTAGTTCCATCTTGTGTTCCTGTAATTTGACAAAGAGAGGGTGTGTACCCATAGTTTCTAAATTTTTAGATTCACAAATCGCAGTGACTTTAGGTTGCTAACTACGGTTTAGGCATCTAAGAAATCACTAGTGTCATCAGGTTTCATTCATGAGAGTTCATAATCATGGATTAATGTGTCTAACCTTTCCCTCCTTACCTCAGTAATTCCTTCATGGGTAATTTGGAGGATGGCCCACATTTATTTTATAGTCTCGTAATGAGAAACTCACAAAAAATCATCAAGACCGAGAGTGGTAGTGATGATAGTTTTTACTTTTAAACAACGTTACACATTTTATTTATCATCTTTGGTTTAATCCTTTCTAGGCTTGTTTACTGCAACACTATTAACATCATGTGTAGGAACAAATGGAAATTCCTTCATAGCATTCCAAATACCATGATCCAACCATTCTATGAAAAAAATTCTCACAAATTGTACCCTTCTCCATTAAAGGATACGAGGTTTGTTTAGTGAATCACTTGAAGACTTTTTTCTTCCTGGAACGATTAGTCTTTTAACAAGAGTTAGACTCTGACGCCACTTGTTGGACAAGTGACTTCAAGCACAAGGGAGGGGGTAAATTAAATTTGTGATTAAATTTAAAGTTATGTTACTTAAAAAGTGAATTATGTTGGTATTCTCTAAGATCAAAGTAAAACAAAAAACGAAAAATAAAAAATGGTAAAGTAAATAGAAAAAATTAAGAGATAAGGGTTTAAAGAGATGACATTAGTGATTTATATAGGTTCGGACTAACGTTGCCCACTCCTGTCCCCAAGAGATCTTCTGAGATTTTGACTAAAAACTTGAGCTTTTACAGGTTATGCCCACGAACCTCTTATACAAGCATATATTGAGATTTTATAATGGCTTATACCCTACCAAAAAGAAAGCTTTACCCAAGTTGAGCTAATAAACCGATTAAAAATTTTCTAGAATAACCACAATAACCAAATAGAATTTTTCCAAGCTAAGTTCTAGAACCAAATAGAGAGTTTTAGGCTGGTTAATCTCAAGAACCAAACTAGATTTCCCAAGAATATTTTACTCTCGAGAGTAATAATGATGGCATAACACCAATACAAATTCTTCCCCATAAGTATTTTTCACTCACAAAGCACTAAGGTGACTTAGGTGAAAAGAAAATATTTTAGAGAGAGGGAAAAAAGAGATAAATTCCAAATAAATAGAGAAATCCATAATTCAATTGTGAAATGAATATGAGATCCGCCTCCTTTATATAGGAGAGGGTTTGGCTAAAAAAAGAAATAATCCATGGGTCAAATTAACCATCTAATTGATAGGGTCCTTATCCTAATCAATTGGATACCTCAAGTAATTAATTATATGTGCCTATTTTGGAAAGTTTGCATAGAGAGCAATTATCAATCATCAAGAAATTACCATAATCAATTATATAATCAATTTTCCTTCTTCTAATCGATTGGCTATAGGCTCTAATCAATTAGATAGTTCAAAATATGCTTTAAATAAAGCTCATAGTTTCCTAATCAACTGACCAAGACTTGAAAATATTTGTAGGTGTTTGTTAGTTAAGAAAGATTTTTAAAATGATGTTAAGTGTGTGTGTGTGTGTGTACGCGCGCGCGTGTGTGTTTCCTTAGTATATTTAGAGTTACTATCCTAATTTCACAAGACTCTGGTCACTCAGATAGAAATGACTAGACGAGCTTTCACACTTCCTCTCTTTAACAACTCTTGGGCTTTCAAGATCCTTTGTCAGATCCATCGATCATATAAGCACTTCAGTAAAATCTTGAGTCTCCCACTTGACGAGGCTTCAGGTGTATTCAAGTTTGGTCACCATCATTAGAGATTCGTAAAGTTAATACCATCGACTTCAACAATCATTGACGTTGTCATCATTAAAACATCAAGAAGTTTCTTAGCAGGATCATCAACTTCATACCTACAGACACATAGATCCATAATTTTTATTATTCTCTTGATGTATTCTGATTTGTTGGTGGTGGTTCTAGCGGTAAAAGCTTTAACCTAAATCCTACGTGGTCAGACTTTTGTTGTTTAAACTCGCCTTTTTGTTTGATATATTTTTCTGTTGCTTTTGATAATTTCTTTTGTTGAATTTTATTTATACACTTGATAATAATCCTCTAAACACTTATTTTAGTTTTTAGAATTATTTATATTTTGGTGGTTTTCATATATTTTATTAATATATTTTACATGGAATCCATCATATAACAAAATAAGATGCTTTGGATAAGACATAAATGTCCTTGCCTACTAATCTGCCACCTCTTCAATTTGAGGTATTCTTTGTCTAAATATTAATTTTTTTCAACTAATGTTACAACTGGTTTTCATTCTGAAGGAGTGATTACACATGGTTACACACTACAACCTCTTCCTTCTTCATTTTTCAACTGAACATGCTTTTTCAGTTAAAAACTGTTCTGGACTGGACCAATGGCTAGACATGGCCCAATCCGCTTCTGCTCCAGAGTGGCCCAAATTGCCTAAGTCCAATCCACAGAGGGGCAAAAGTTACCTTTCTGCCCCTCCGACCGGGCAAGGAATGCAACGTTCCTCCCCGGAATTACTGCCTGTCATGCACGACTTCATTGCTCCCCGAACAGCTATGGGCAAGTACCCGAAACTATGCCTATGCCCGACATAACAGCTAGTTTTGAGCACCCTGCCCGACATAACGGCTAGTTTGGGTAGTTACCTATTCTTTGGGGAAAGCGGTTATTTCGCCCCGAAAATAGGACCGTTGGCCATGCGTTGGGGGCTCTATATAAACCCTCTCGCTTGAGAGGGTCAGGTATCCAATATCCACCCTAAGAATTCATACTTTGTACTTGCCCCTTTACTCTGACCCTTTCTTACTTGAGCGTCGTAGTACCTTGCAGGTACACCCCCTCCTCTCCATACGACCAGCATCCCTGACGCACTTGGCAGCCCAATTCTACAGGATCTGATCCAGCCTTCACGATCAGTGGCGCCGTCTGGGGGAACCATTGTTCTCCCCAACTTTCTTTCCTCAGAAACCGAAGATCAAACCAATTCTCAAACATCATCACGATCATGGCCTCCCAAGATCGCACCAAGGATGCTCTCCAAACCACCATCCTCCCCGTCAACAAATCTGAGGTTGACGGCCAGTCATCTCTCCTCCGAGATACCCGTTTCCTCAGGGACGGAGCCATTGCTTCTCCTTCCCCTACCCCTGCTGATGACAACAACGATCAACCTTCACTTGACGTCCAGCCCGTTCTTGTTTCGCCCAACGCCGACCCGGCCGTGGCAGCCCTCCTGGAGGCGATCAACAAAACCAACACCCTAATCCTGCAGCAAAACGAGAGGATCGGGGCGTTAGAAGAGTCCAATCGTCCAAGATCCCCTCCCACGCGGAGGAACCAAAGACGGTCAAGGAGCCCGCATCCCCAGAGAGACATCGAACGAAGACTGCACCAAGACCCTGATCCTCGCGCAGCCCGGAAGCGCGACCAAATCTCCCCGCGTGACCAGCCCGCTCACGACCGCAAGAGGACTCGAAGGAATGAGCAATCTCCACCGGTCAAGTCTAAAGGTCGGGTACTGATCACCTTCCCCTCGGAGGAACCGATTTCCTTCTCCTCGAAGGAACCGCTCACCTTCTCCGCGAAGGAACCGTTCCCCTTCTCCCCGGAGGAACCGCCGCCGCGAGAACCCCATTCGGTCCCCATCATACACCAATTCTAGCAGCAAGGACGAGCCTCGCGGCCCGTTGTCCCAAGAGATCTTGGCTACCCGTCTCCCAAAAGGCTTGGAGAAACCCCCGTCACTTGGCACGTACGACGGGACCACTGACCCCGACGAGCACATCGAGAACATCGATGCGTTGTTAAACTACCGCGGCGTACGGGGCACCATCAAATGCCGACTGTTCCCGACCACGCTCCGAAAGGGAGCAATGACATGGTACAAGCAACTGCCCAAGGAATCCATTACCTTGTGGAGACAGCTGGGCAGGATGTTCTCACGGCACTTCACAGCATCTCGCTGCCACCCCAAAATTGAGGCCTCCCTTGGAGCCATAATCCAAGGAAAAGATGAACCTCTCCGCGTATATATCGAGAGGTTCAACAAGGAAGCTGTACAAGTCCCTACAACGGACGAAATGAAGAAGTTTCTGTTCGAGCAAGGGCTCCGCCCAGGCTCCGAGTTTTCTAAAGCCATTGGCCTCGCACCACCGAGGAACCTAGACGCCCTCCTCCTCAAAGCCCAATCACACATTCAGTACAAAGAGAAGGTTGCGGCCAGCAACGTCCGAGTATCACGCCACCAGGAGAATGCTCAGGCATCTAGAGGAGAGGAAGCCTCGACATCTCGTCGGGGCGAACGGAGGCGCGAGGATCGTCCTCGTGACTCCCGTGACAACAAGGGGCCCTCCGGGCGGTTCCATGACTACACTCCCCTGACCGTCTCCAGGGAAAAGATCTTGTCCGAATGTGCCAATTCGTAGTTTAAGCAGGCAGGGGTCCGCTTCCCTAAGTAGTTGCCGAACAGACTAAACGTAGATAAATCAAAATACTGCCATTTCTACAAGAGTCACGACCACACTACGGAGGACTGTATCCATCTGAAGGATGCCATTGAGATACTGATCAAGGACGGGCACCTGAAACAATTCGCGAAGAAGAAGGACACTCCTCGGCAGAACGCCCAGGAGTCTAAGAAGATAGAGGAGGAAGTGCCCTCCTCAGAAGACGCCAACATACAGGTCGCTATGTCCATATCGCGATCGGAGGACTTCTACGTCCCGGACGGGCTCAACGCCCCCGCTTATTTCGCGACCCACAGCCCGTGGGAGACTTTTCCCTCCGCCATGGTCATTTCTGGCGGGGGTTTCAACAAAGTCACTGTGGGCTCCGTGAAACTTAAGTTCGAGCACCTGATCAACACGAGCTCCAATAAGGTGAGCACGCTCGATCAGGCCCAGAAAGGCTCTGTACCTATCTCCTTCTACCGGGAAGAACTACTCGGCGGATCCCTGAACTCGAGCATACCTTTGCTCGTCAGAGACCGAATGGCGAACTTCGACGTTCGCAGAATCCTAGTCGACCAGGGAAGCTCGGTCGACATCATGTACTCCCAGCTGTTCTCAACGCTTCAGCTGGACGAATCGCACCTTACCCCCTATGTAGGGTCCGATTTACAGGGATTCAACTGATCAGTGACCAAGCCGTGGGGCTACGTCGAACTGATCGTGACATTCGGATCAGTTGAGACGACCAGATCCATCAAGGTGCAATTCCTGGTGATCGACTGCCCGTCGTTATACCACTGCATTTTCGGAAGGCCAACTCTGGCCGAGTTGGTAGCGGTACCCTCAACAGTCCACCTGAAGATGAAGTATTACACTTCGAAAGGAATGGTCGCCACCCTGCACGGCGATATCGAAGTTGCACGTAGGTGTTTCGAGGCACCTACAAAGAGGCTCAACGCCATTGCGTCCAAGTCGAAAGCATCAGGCAAGCCAGCATTGCCAAGCAGCTCCGAGGAAGCCAAGCCTCTTCCCTAGGTCGACTCCATCGACCTCGACAGTCGTTTCCAGGAAGAAGACCAGCAGGAGGAACGAGCAGCTTCAGCCAACCCGTCCACATCGTCCAGCAGCGGCTCCCATCCGATGCGCCCAATACTGGATGTCAACTTCGAGATCGTTCTGTTCGGCGATGACCCTCAGTGGGGAGTAAAGATTGGAGCAGATCTGCCCGACATCGCGAGGAAGCAGCTCAAGGCATACCTCCGCAAGAATGCCGACCTCTTCGCATGGAGCGCCGCCGAAATGCCCGGCTTGGATCCATCCGTCGCATGCCACCAGCTGACAATTGACCTGGCCATCAAGGCTGTAGCACAACGTAGGAGAAAGCAGTCTCCGGAGAAGACGGAGGCTGCTAAAAAAGCTGTAAAGGACCTCCTCCAGGCCAAATTTATTTCGGAAGCCAAGTACACCACTTGGCTGTCCAACGTTGTATTAGTTAAAAAATCTAATGGAAAATGGCGCATGTGCATTGATTACACCGATCTCAATAAGGCATGCCCGAAGGATG
Organism: Lathyrus tuberosus; assembly: GCA_022829125.1. NCBI lineage: Eukaryota > Viridiplantae > Streptophyta > Magnoliopsida > Fabales > Fabaceae > Lathyrus > Lathyrus tuberosus. The sequence continues at coordinate 4,763,901 of JALAZF010000289.1, read as the reverse complement.
CCTACCCCCTCCCCAATATTGATAGACTTATTGATAATTCTGTTGGTTTTAAACTTTTATCGTTCATGGACGCCTACTCGGGCTATAATCAAATTCCGATGGCAATGTCTGACAAAAAATATACGGCCTTCATGACCTAATCGGGCAACTATTACTACAACGTAATGCCCTTCGGCCTGAAGAACGTCGGAGCAACGTACCAACGAATGATGAATAAGGTATTCTGGGGAGAAATAGGCGACATGCTCGAAGTCTACATGGACGACATGATCGTAAAGTCCCACGAGGAAACCGATCATACTGCCCATTTGAGAAAGGTCTTCGAACAGGCCAGAAATACAAAATGCGTTTTAATCCGGAGAAGTGCACGTTCGGTGTCCGGGCAGGCAAATTCCTCGGCTTCTACTTAACAGAATAAGGAATCGAAGCCAATCCCGATAAATGTCGAGCATTCTCTGAGTTTCCTACGCCCAAGTCCAAAAAATTCATCCAGTCCCTCAATGGGATGCTCGCATCACTATCTCGTTTCGTGGCCAAGTCTGCCCAGCACGTCCTACCATTCTTCAAACTCCTCCGCAAAGAGGTAGCATTCGAATGGACCGAGGAGTGTGATGAGGCTCTTCTCTATCTGAAGCGAGCACTCTCAGAGCCACCGACCCTCTCTCGCCCGGACAATGGCGAAATGTTGTACCTGTACCTCACCGTAGCAACCGAAGCAGTGAGCGCTACTCTCATTCGCGAGACACCTGACGGGCAGAAGCCCATATATTTCACGAGCAAAGCGCTACAAGGACTAGAGTTAAGATACCAACAGATAAAGAAGGTGGCGCTGGCCCTCATCAACGCAGCCAGAAGATTAAGACACTACTTCCTGGCTCACACGATCGTGATTCGAACAGATCAACCCATAAAGCAGCTGCTCGGACGACCAGACATGGTCGGTCGGATGCTCAAATGGTCGTTGGAACTGTCCGAATTCGACATCAAATACGAAAGCAGAAAAGCCCTCAAGGCCCAAGCTCTGGCCGACTTCGTCGCGGAAATGACATTCGCAGACTCCCCCGCGAGCGAAGCGCGCAAATGGACCATTTTCGTTGACGGTGCCTCAAGCTTGGCATGCAGCGGCGCGGGCATCATACTGGAAAGCGACGAAGGAATCATCGTCGAAGTATCACTCACCCTGTCATTTCCAACCTCCAACAACCAGGCTAAATACGAGGCCTTCCTCGCTGGGCTTCGCCTGGCCGAGGACCTAGGCGCATAAGAGGTCGTCATTTGCACGGATTCACAACTCGTAGCCCTCCAGGTCCGGGGAGAATATAAAGCCAAAAACGACAACCTGACCGAATACTTGGCCCTGGTCAAAAAGGAGATGGAGAAGTTCACAACGGTGGAAGTGAAACATGTTCCCCGCGAACATAACGTGCGAGCGGACGTGCTATCCAAACTAGCCAGCACAAAGAAGAAAGGCAGAAACAAATCCGTCATACAAGAAGTACTTCCTCGACCCAGCATTGAGAAAGCCTCCCCGACACTCGACGTACAGGTGATCGGCGACAACAACTGCTGGATGGCCCCCATCTACAACTATCTCGCCAAAGACGAACTTCCGTCTGACCCAAAGGAGGCCAGCACAGTCAGGCGAAGAGCTTGCTCTTATGTCTTGGTCGAAGATAAACTCTACAGGCGGGGATTCTCCATCCCGCTGCTCAAATGTGTCGAGGAGGAAATGGTCGCGCACATCCTGCGCGAAATCCACGAAGGAATCAACGCCCAACATCTCGGCAGAAGGTCGCTTGCCTGAAAGACCCTCCGAGCTGGATACTATTGGTCAACCATGCAGCACGACGCGAAAGAGCATGTGAAGAAATGCGATAAATGCCAATGACACGGGGACATACACCTAGCTCTGCCTAACGAGCTAAAGGTTATGTCCTCCCCGTGGCTATTCGCCTGGTGGGGCCTAGACATCCTAGGACCCTTCGTGGTAGGATCAAGCCAGAACAGGTACCTAATAGTGGGCATAGACTATTTCACAAAATGGATAGAACCGGAAGCTCTAGCCAAAATAACTGCCCTCAACATCCTGCGTTTCTACAAACGAAACATCCTTGCATGTTTCTGTATCCCCCAAGCGATAGTAACGGACAACGGGACGCAATTCATAGACGGGAAGTTCCAAGACTTCGTCGCCCAATTAGGCACGAAGCAGCACTTCGCATTCGTCGAGCACCCTTAAACAAATGGGCAGGCTGAAGCAGCCAACCGAGTCACCCTTCAAGGCCTCAAGCAAAGGCTAGACGAAACAAAGAAGGCATAGGTCGAGGAACTGCACAGCGTACTCTGGGCATACCGCACAACTCCATACTCAATGACTGGGGAAACACCTTTCCGTCTAGCATACGGGACCGAGGCTGTAATTCCCGTCGAAGTTCACGTGCCCTCTAGGCGGACAGAGTCGCCCCTAGACGAGGAGATGAACGATGAGTCATTGCGAGAAGAACTCGACCTTGTCGAGGAAATCCGAACCGGGGCAGCCCTCCGCGAAGCCTCACTGAAACAAAAAATTACCATCAGGCACAACACCAAGGTGATACGACGAGAGTTCGACGTGGGAAGCCTTGTTCTAAGAAGAAACCACAAAGACTCTCGCGAAGGCAAACTAGCATCCAACTGGGAAGGACCCTATCGCGTCCGAACAAAAACGGAAAATGGGGCCTACTACCTAGAACATCTCACCGGGGAAGAACTCGCTCGACCATGGAATGCTGAAAAGCTAAAACAATACTACAGCTAAATTCTCGGTTTGACCCGTCACAACGATGGACGTCAGCTACCGACCACTATGCACGTCTAGGTACAAGCGTAGCATACGAATAAAGCAGAACCCCGCTCAGTAACGAGCCGGGTAACTGCTCGACAGCGGTCCTTGATCGAGCATTGTTGTCGTCAAAGTACCATGACTGGCAGAACCCTAGCTCGCGATGGGACGTTCACGCCGCGAACTCAGGCCTCAAATGCGACCTGAGCTACGCACCCCCGCCAGGATATTCCCTGACCATTCGACCAGTTCCCCTCACTGCCGAACACTTCTACAACGAGCAATCCCCCCAAATTATTCACACAAGTCAAATACCCCCTATCACGGACGAACATACATTCACAACGAACATGAGTACAACACTTAGCAAAAAAGAAAAGCAAGTAAATTCGTGCAGATAACAGAATCGAACATATAATAACTTAACATGATAAGTGGCCACAAGGACCACGATTGTACTGAGTTACATGAAACGGGGGCCACGCCCCCCAAAAATTAAATTACAACGGTTACACGGCATGCAGGCCGGACAAATTACAATATCAAAAACACAAACTCCTCACTCTTCCACGTGCTCGGCAGGCTCGGACTGAGGCCCCTGGTCCTCCGCGGGCTGATCCTCGTTATTCCCTTCAAGGAGTGCATCGGGCATGACGATCCGACCATCCTCAACGTGCGCCAGATAGTGGGTGCCTTCGACAGAAAAGTCAAGCTCAGGGTTCACCACCCACAGTTGAGCCACGGCGTTCCCGAAAGACTCCTCCGCGATGACAATACCATCATCCTCGGCCGTCAGTAAACAGGAAACCAACTCGGATCTCGTCTTCAATGCCTTCACATCTTTCGGCTCATCATCACCCGGGGCATTAGCCGCCCTTAGCCGCTGGACCAGCTCCTCGACAACTTTCTTCTCCGCCGCCAGCATGGAGTTCTCCTTCTTCATCCGAGCCACCTCCTCCTCAGCCTTCTTACGAGCATCTTCGGCAACCTTAGCTTCTTCTCTGAGGGACGCCATGGAAGCTCGAGCAGTGGTAAGTTCGGCCTCCGTTGCAGAGTCCCCTTCGGCGTAAACGGCCGCCATCTTCAGCATCATAACCAAGGCGGAAGCATCTTGAGCCACCAACGCCCTCTTGCTTGGGCGGTCCATGCTTTCCAAGCAAAGAGACTCCACCCGAGGCACAATCAGAGAGTTCCCCTCGAAGAATTTCCTGTCATGGATGCAAGGAGGAAGCTCGAACCTCCCCTTCTCCAATGCCCGAGTAAGATCCACAGCGTCATTGATTCTTGGCCGCTTGGATCGACCGGTCAAAGGAAGAGGAGACCCCCGGGGAGCAGGAGTAGGAGAGGAAAAGGTCCCCACAGCATATTGCGCCGGAGGAGGAGCACGAGCACCGGCAAACCGAGACTTCGGAGGAGCCACACCGGCCTTGTTCCTCGCGAGAACATTCCTTACAACCCGATCATGAGCCTGAGGCATCTCACCTGCACATACAAAATACGAGGACGTTAGATACGGGGAAAAGAAATAAAGCAAATAAATTTAAACAACTAAGACTACCAAGTAGCTTCCCGGCATCCTCGGGGGTCTTGCACTCCAGCAGTGCCTTAATATTGATAAATCGACGCTCAACCCTCTGACTTCCATCTTCCTCGAAGATCGGATTACCCTTACTCGTCCAGCACTCAGCAAGCCGAAAGGAGTTGACTCACTTCACCAACTCCTCATACGCCACGGCATTCTGCCTGTGGAGCTCCTTCGGCTGGAGGACATAGTCGTTGGGCTTCTTGGCGAAATGATCGGGCGCCCAATGGATGGGGAACTTATAGATTCTCCGCCCAATAAATTTCCCCTCCTCGTCACGCAGGTCATTCCCATCCTCGTCCACCTCAATCTCCCAGAGTATGTACTGTCCTGGGCAGCTTCGGACAGGGGCTCGACAACATAATATCGCTCCTTGAACGTCCGTATCGATTCGGAGAAAGGCTTGAACAGCTTACGCGGCTGCTTCAAAGAAACCCAGCCGTACTTCCTCCCCGATAACTGCCTTTGGAGATGGAAGATAGTGAAGAACAGAGGGAGAATAGCCCCTATAGAGAGATTCTCACATACCAGCTCGAATGCCCGGATAAAGGCCAACGAGTTGGGATGCAGTTGCGTAGGGGCCAATCTCAAATGAACGAACACTGACTGCTGAAATTCAGTGAACGGCAACCTCAGGCCCAACTCCTTAAAGGCATATTCATACATCATAAAACGGTCCCCGAAGTTCGTGCAAACCCGCTCTTCCTCAGTAGGGAAGTGCACCTTCCACTCCCCCTTCGGTCCAACCTCCGTGAAGACATCGCCCAAATATGTTGCGAAAGTTGACACATGTTCGGAAGGCTCAGCCACCTCCCATTCTTCATCAGGACCTTCAGCGGCGTCCTCGTCCATAACTTCCAAGTCTTCTTCCTCCCCGACATCACTGGAGGTGCTCGAGGCCGTCGAGCTACTATTTTTTGAAGAGCCTGTTTCTTCCTCGGATGTATCTAGGATAACCTCTCTATCTTGCCCCGTCGCCATTACGATCACCTGAAAAGCAGAGAGGAAAGTGAATTCGACAACAAATCAAATCCACCCTTCCACCGCTAAGTCAAGTGAAAGGGCGCGCAAAGGGTTGAGGACAACGTCCTCGGCCTAAGCCCCAACATCAAAGGAAAAGCTGAAACCTCCCCGCGAGGAGACGCTCGGAACTAATCATCCCTGAGCAAGGAGCTTCCCCGCACTCACAACCAGTTTCCGTTTGAAGCTTCACCGGAAATCGCAAAGCTTCACCGGGATCTGGGAATGTTTTACCGGAAAACTCATCATCCACTCAGAGGATGAACAGGCACGGCGGTCACACATACATAGCTGCCGCAACATCGCCGTGAACCACCCTCCTCGCTGAAATGCACCACTAATTCCGGCGACATGTCAGAGGTAGAAAAATGGCACAGCCGCCGTCCACCACCACCAATCGCCAGAAACTCACTCATTTCGTCCTCTAAACCTAGCCCTAACCACATGCAACCTACCATTGACAACAAAAAGGAGTAAAACAAGCAAAGGATCAGAAAGCTTACTTGATTTAAGTAGACGAAAGTAGCTGCTCAAAGCTTGAAGCGGTGGTCGGAGTAAACAGACGGCGGTTACGGGCAAGAATGCTGAAGGAAACGGAGAGAAATCAGAGCAAAAAGTTCCAAATGGAACGATTTTCCCTTTTTTATACAAAGGGGCACGTGCGAACACGCGCTCGTAGGCCATGATGGCTATCCACTAGCCATCATTGCCTATTAACTGCTACGCGGAGCTCTAGGCACACGTGGCGTCCCATCGTTTCCAATTCTGTCTGACCGTTACTCTTCCCGAACACCGGGCAACAAGGTCACGACCACGAATTTCACGAACACCAGGGGTCACGGGCGAATTAAGACAATCCTCCTCGTCTTCAAACGACGACCCCATGCTAGCTCCCTGGAGCAACGAACTGTCCTTAAGTCATCACTTCCATGCTCGGGAGCAACGACTTGGGGGGCTCCTGTTCTGGACTGGACCAATGGCTAGACATGACCCAATCCGCTTCTGCTCTAGAGTGGTCCAAATTTCCTAAGTCCAATCCACAGAGGGGCAAAAGTTACCTTTCTGCCCCTCCGACCGGGCAAGGAATGATACGTTCCTCCCCGGAATGACTGCCCGTCACGCACAGCTTCATTGCTCCTTGAACAGCTATGTGCAGGTGCCCGGAACTATGCCTATTCCCGACATAACGGCTAGTTTTGGGCACCCTGCCTGACATAACGACTAGTTTGGGTAGTTACCTATTCTTTGGGGAAAGCGGTTATTTCGCCCCGAAAATAGGACCGTTGGCCACGCGCTGGGGGCTCTATATAAACCCTCTCGCTTGATAGGGTCAGGTATCCAATATCCACCCTAAAAATTCATACTTTGTACTTGCCCCTTTTCTCTGACCCTTTCTTACTTGAGCGTCGGAGTACCTTGCAGGTACACCTCCTCCTCTCCATACGACCAGCATCCCTGACGCACTTGGCGGCCCAATTCTACAGGATCTGATCCAGGCTTCACGATCAAAAATAAACATAATTTCAAATCAACCTGTCAATTTTCTACCACACATTTACATTTTCAATGTTTTCTTTTGCATATTCATCATATCCACACAAATTATTACAATCTTCATCACTCTCTTCCACCAAATCAATAAACCTAATCTCTTTCATCTCTTAATCTGATTACAATTTTTTCATGCAAACTGATTCACTCTTTCTCCCATTCTCCTAACATTCTTCTTTTCTCCTCCATTCTCCTCAAACAATGATGGTTTATGCAGTAGCATTGGTAACAACACCCGAAAGCAGTGGTGGAGGAAGCTTTGATTTGTTTGGAAAAAAATAAAAGAGGTAAACCAATAAAATATGATGCAGATGGAAACCTAAATCATGATTAAAAGAACATTGAAAAACACCGCAAGACCCCTACCACCGCCACTGTCGGGTGAGTATAGAAATTACCAAATAATTTCATCTTTTAGCGAGTAATGGAAATAACAACTCTGATTATGTTTCAATTTTTCTAATGTTTTCCTCATTCTCTCTTTTGTTTTTTCAATTAGTTATGTTTTTAGTATTTATATTATATTTCTTTCCTCTTCAAGGCCAACGAAAAAGTTATAAACTTTACTCTCTGTATGTATTTGTTTTTTATGACTAAAAATGTATTATTTTTCTGAAATTAGTACTTTTGTATCTAATTTTTTATTTTTCTATTGATAGAATATGATTTTCCTATCTGTAATTTTTTAAAGTGAAGTGTTTGTAAGCCCAATTGTTGTGGATTTTACACCATGTGGTCAGAGCTTATACTTATGAGATAATTTAATGAGCATTATTATTGGCATTATTACATAATTAAGTTGTCGATTGTTGAGTTATATTTTGTAATGTATGCAATTTTTTGAGAAGTTTTAACTGATCTATAGTATTTGGTGAGGTATGAAATAAGGATATCATTTTTTCACTTCGTAGAATGTTGGTTGGAAGATCTTGTCATTTGCACAAAAGAGTAAAAAAGCAACATGCATTTTTTCTAGCCAATAGAGTTATCTCTAAAATCACATTACTAAAGGTTTATACAAATGTAAGAGAATGAAATTTTATGCATTTTTTTCATAATTTGCGTTTCATCTTTACTTGTGAAGAATCAAAACCTTTACTATTTATATGCATTTGTTGAATGATTGCATTTTGCATTTCTTGAATGACTATATTTTGTTCCTTTTTCTTCTTCAATTTTTTATGATGAGTTTGTTTTCCATCATGCTTAAAATACAGCATTTTAGAAGCATGTAAAGGGAAAAAAAGCATATAGACAAAGATTTTTAATCTCACAATCGTTCTTAACTCTTCGAGTATTCAAATCAAACAAACTCAGGGATTTTGCTTTTTGGGGGTACTCTTCATGCTTCTGAATTTTGTAAGTGGTGAATTCTTTGTTTACATTATTTTTTTCAATATTTTTTTGTCAATATATTCATGATTTATAAACACTTTCACTTTAATTTTTTATCATCGTTTTGAGTCTAATCTATTCTTTGTTGATTGTAGTGGATTTTGAAGAGTGCACAAAGTTTATAAACATTTCCTCTTTAATGAAGTTGACTTTAGTGTAAATTTTGTGAATGTCAAAGCAATAGTGGTTATGTTTTAATGAATGCATATGATTATGAATGTCAATATATGTATATGAAGGATTAGAAAGCTCAATCAAGGATTCAAATGAATTTCTTCTACTATATGTTTATGTTTCAAAATAAGTAGTTGACGACTTCAATTCTCTTTTCCTTGCTAAATATTGCATATATTTGAAAATTTTCAAATAATGTTGCAACATACATGTTATAGTTATAGAGAGAAAGTGATGTGTATGTGTATAATGGAGCTAGCATCATTGTAATCACGTGCTTGCTGAAGACTTACATCAAGGGTTTAAATCTTTAGCTTCTTTGTATGATGTGTATAGATAGTTTTCTACTACATGAGCTTAACCTTAATTTTTATAATAGAATACAAAAACTCGTGTCCCAAATTTAATATGCAAACTTGATTTGTTTTTTTAGACGTTGCTTGATATTTCAAAGATTTGACTTAGTCTGAAAAATTGTTAGACTTTTTTTTCGGAGATAATAGAGCTATATGTAAATAATGTTGTTTGAAATAATTTGTGCTCATATCATGTGATGTTGACATAAGGGTTGCACTTTTTCCAATGAAAGTGATTAGATTTGCACATGTTATCTCACATTTCAAAATGCACTCATTTCAGGTGTCATTTCTAATATGTTGTATATAAATGATTTAAATTATCATGTTCGAGTTTTATGTTGGTTAATATTTTTGCTTATGTTGGTTAAACTCTTCAGAATCAGTTAATAACGTTGCGTTTCTTGGGGCGTAAGTTCATCATATGCTTCGAGAGTGGAAAGAAAAAGACGTCAGCATCCCAGAATGTGAAGGATTAGAAGAACGAGGTTAAAATTAGACCCAATAAGCTTTTTTTTTTTTTTTTTACATTTTATGTATTTGTGGAATTTTTTAGTTAATTTCATTATTGTTGTTATTGCAGAAGTGTATATGTTTTGGTGGAATTATAAGGGTCCTTAGAGAGTATAAGACTTTTCAAAGTCATAGTCAATCAGTCTTTGATTCTAGGGTGGCTCTGTAAGTAGATAAAATATAAATCGATGATTTTAAAAAATTGAATAGGACGCATTAGTAGTTTAATTGGAATTTTTTAAGAGGTTGGACCTTTGGATACTAACTTGAAACAAAGGAATTAAACATGGTTGTTAAAAACATATCTTATTTGTGGTAATTAATCATAATTCATATATCATGAAAAGATGTTTTTTTAGGCAAAATACCCTTTTTGATCCCTTAATTATACCCTTGGGTTCATATTAGTCCCTTAACTATTTTTTGTGTCAAATTGGTCCCTTAACTCTTAAAATGTCTCATGTTAGTCCTTTTCGTCTAATTAGCGACTAATTTTTGAATTTTTCCGTGGCTAATTGGACGAAAAGGACTAACATGACACGTTTTAAGAGTTAAGGGACCAATATGACACGAAAAATAATTAAGGGACCAATTTGAACCCAAAGGTATAGTTAAGGGACCAAAAAAGGTATTTTGCCTTTTTTTTATGTAGCAATTGCTTTTACAATTTTTGTTTTCATTGATTTGGTTGTTATTTGTTAATCAATATTAGTAGTCAAAAGTAAAAATGTTTAACTTTAATAATAAAAATTTTGACAATGATTGTTTTTCAAAATTAAAATCTTTATTTTGACTGAAAGATTAATCTACCAATGGATCATTTCGTGTCTAAACTTGATGACAAACTCGTCATCTACCAATGGACCATTTGAATTAGTCGTGAAGTGTAAGGTGTTGGTATTTTATTTAAACATGATAAGATCATGTTGATATTTCCTCAACTTATTGTTGCACAAGTCTCCTCTCATTTATCATTTTCATATTATTGTGATTGGTGGTTGTTTGTGTGTGTGCATATTTCTTTGGTTCTAATTAAAAGATCTATTTAATGTTAGTATTTTATTATCCTTAAATGTAAACCAAATCCTACAAATTATAATCATATTTAAATGTTGTTTTGTGTGTGTTCAAAATTTGGTGTTTGGTTATAAATAGAAGAGCTATGGAAGAAGGTTAGTGTTTTCCAATCCTAATTGCAAATCAAATTATGTAAATTGTAATAATATTTAAAGTTTATTTGTGTGTGTAGATTTGGTATTGCTTCAAGAATCAGAGGTTAACTAATGCAAAAGTATTTTCAATGAAATTTCTATCTAGATTATTTATAAAGTTTTCTATTCACCTCAAATTTTATTTATTACTATATGATGGACATTATTTATAAAGTCTATCTTGTGTTTTTGAATTTGTGATTTAACTAATGCATTTAAACTTTAAGGGAGGGGAGGGAAAGGAAAAAAATTTAATTAAAAATATGTTTAGTTCACAAGGGGAGGAGAGAGATATTATTAATAATTTACAATTTTATCTTTATGATCTTATATAAATCATATGATATTAAAAAAGTGAAAAATTCATAATTATTTTTCTGATGATAACATATGCATAAAAAATTAAACACAAAATTTATATTTTTTGAGTTATTAAAAAAGTTATAACTTAATACATAATGTTAAAAAAATCGAGTACACTTGATTCACGATACAATTCTCCGACATAAATTAAAATATGTGTTGATAACAATTTTTAAATCATGATGAACCATCTAATAAAAGAAATACATAAATATAATGCCCTGTATAATATATATCTAGAATAATATCATACAAGTGTTTTATTTGGTACTGACACCATCATAAGTGCCTATTGGCATAATTGACATACTTGACCATTTATAAAATCATAATACAATCTATGGTACAAGATACGGAAACTAGCCAAAACAAAATCTAAGATCAATATACAATATCCTCAATTGTATACAACAAATACACAGCGGAATAAGCTCAACTAAGCTTCTCTTGAAACATCCAAGCATAGCTCCACTTGTAAATCAAACCTGTACTCAATACCTAAAAAATAACAACAATAATGGGGTGAGATATTAAATCTCAGTGAGTTCCCTATCTTATGGATTCTCTCGGCTTTACAAGATTCTAGTCAATCCTAACTTAAGTCAAGGGGAAGGGAAATGACCTTGAGTTCACAATCTCACACTATATGGAAACACGTTTATTGAGTCTAGGCATCCCCTTTTCCCGGTCCTCTTCTACGTCTAGAAGTCAGAACGAGTCATGGATCCTCGTAGATTACTTGGCATACGAGATGGATTCGGAACTAAGGGACATATTATCACCTTAATTTGTCACTTCACACGACCCGTACACCATCACAAGTCTCTTTACCCGTAGGCTCCATTCGTACTATAACATTGGGAATCAAATCTACCAAGTAATCGTGCATTCATTTCAGATGAGCTTGTTACTCTATAAACGGCACAATAATGGGGAATGGTTGCGATTTCGTGATTTCATATACAACCATAATTGTATTCAACATTTCTAGGCCACATTAGCCTTTAGGCCTCTTTTGCCTTTCTCAAATAAACATAATAAATACACGTGTTCCATACTAGTGTTTCACTCTCACCTAGACCATTACTCGTCACAGATGTACCTTTCTTCATCGAATGCACGAGCATTGTCATCTAGGTTGTCTACTCTAGGCCATTACTTGTCAAGGATGCACCTTCATACATCGAATGCACGAGCACCGCCATCTCGAGTTTCTATCAATTCCTAGCCATTACTAGGTTCCACTATCATGTTGTTATGGGGTAAAGTTTCCTCACTCTTTCTATTCCATATTTTAACATATACACTCTCTCGATCATGTATAACAACAATTTTAGGCAAATCATATTACAATTGCACATTTAGAATTACATATAACAATTCAATCATAAGTTATACAAAGCATATTACAATTGTATAATAGAATCACATATAATGATTCAATCACAAGTTATATCACCCTTAGGTTCCCGCCGATTTATTTAATCGGGTATCGAAAACAATATTTCTCAACCTTATCCCGCTGGATATTTTCACAGCTTTGCATCGGCTATAACCATGCCTCGATCGAATTTACGATCCAAAAGATATGGATTTTCAACATATCACATAACCATTATTTTCATTCATTTTCCGCTAAATAATTAATCCCACATCATACCCATAATTTTCACTTTTTATTGGGTAGAATATTCTCATAGCTTTCCATCGGTACCAAGAACGCTTAAATCGAGTATACGAATAGCAAGTTATGGATTTTTAAAGAAAAGATAATTATTTGAAAACTCCCAGGAGCGCCCGGTGGTCCATGCTTCGTCCGGCGGTGCCCCCTGCGCCTGCTACTTCACCCGGCGAAGCAGCGGCGTAAGACTCATGCCAAAAACGAAAGTTCCAGAATAAAAACATGTTGCGCCTCTTGACTTTCGCCCGGCGGAGCAGCGGAGCAAGCCTGCTTCGCCCGGCGCTCAAAACGCCGCCCGACGGTGCGTATCAGAAGCAGAATTTTTCTGCTGCGCTTTTGGGGTTCCAAAGGCTCCAAGATTCACCCTTCCCACACCAGATCATTTCCAAACCATAAAACAAGTATCAACAAATGATCATATGCATAAAACAAGTATCTAACATATATATATATATATATATATATATATATATATATATATAATGCTTATTATGTAATATAATCCAATAGATTAAAATATCTCCAATTGATATTTTATCATCTCAACCAAATTGATCAATTATTAGAGTTACCATAAAACCCTCTCTTGAATTAATAATTATTGATTTGTCTCTTTATTTAATAATTTGATATCTTCAGAGTTCATTAGTTGCTCTATTGATCCTAAATGTCAATACTTAAAGTACTTAGAGGATTCCATTAATCCAATTTACTAAAGGTAGAGCACATAGATACTCATATGATCTTATCTGATATCTAATTGAACATTTAGATAATACGGGGTATTACAATAAAATAGATTTTATATATATATATATATATATATATATATATATATATATATATATATATATATATATTTTTACAAAATAAATTATTTAAAATTTGATATAAAAAATATAATAGGATAACAAAATAAAAAACAAACGAGCCTTAATAAACATAAAAATTATAAATTATAAAAAAAAATGAAATGATTATAATTTATATTAAAGAACAAAAATACAAAAAAAAATTGAAGGTGGAGAACAATTATAATGATTTGATGAAAGCAACAAATAAAAACCACACAAAAGAGAAGCAGTAAACGAAAGAAAATAAATAATATTAAAATATTATAAAATAAAATGGCAATATTTTAGTAAATGTAATAATTTTTTAAATATCAAATTTCAAATCCCCCCTCTCCCAATTTGGGGAACGCAAAAAATGTGTTTTGGAGGGGATTTGCTTCTCTTCCATCCCCTCATGAATTTTAAACCAAACACATTTAATTAAAATATCTCCTCCCCTCCTCTCTATTTACCTCGAACCAAACACACTATAAATTGTAGGATTTATGTGGATCTTAAGGGATGATTTGGTTCTATTTGATGTTATTTTATTTTGCATTTTGATCATTTAGTAGTTTTAGCAAGAAGCACCCACCTGTCCGAAATCAAAAAAATTGAAATCAAAATCACAGTAATGGGCGAGTTATACCGATTGTTGGGTCCACAAAATAAAAATACCAATTTCTTTATGATTATGTTGGATTTATTATATTTATTGTGTTGTATACTTTAAAAATTTGATAAGTATATCTTTAATTTCAATTTTAAAAGAATAAAAAATAATTTTAAATGTGTATAGTTGATTTTAATGTATTTGGTTTTATTTTAAAATAGATTTGATTAAATCTCCAAATAAAGAATTTTAAAATAAATTTTATAACTTTTAAATTTATATAAGATTTTTGTTTTTTTTACGAAGAATCGACGAAAAAAGTAAGCTATTGATTCAAACATATTAAATAGTGCATTTGTTTCAACTAGATAAACAAGTTTATACGATTATATAGAAAAATATATGGAAAAAGGCATATGAATGATTCCAAACAAGAAATATGTGGTTTGTTTTCATATGAAGGATTTCAAACAAGAATGACATTTTTACGTGAGAACACGAGAATGCATCTGAATCATTAGATTTTAAAATAAATTGTGAAGATTATGTGTGTTTTTTTATTTTTCTCTCTCCTCCGTTATTAAAATAAAGGGTTAATACACATTTTAGACCCTGCCATATGGGGCGAATTCGAAAAATGACCCTGTAAAAAAAAACTTAGATTCTATCCCTGTCATTTGAAGATTCTTTCATTTTGGCCCCTCAGTCCACACAGTCAGCATTTTTTTTTTTAATGTGACGTGGCGCTTACTTGGATTTTTATGTTTATTTTCTTTATATTTTAATTACACGCGTGGCATTTTACTATTATTTTATTATTTGAATGTTGAAATGTTTAAAGATCAAAAATCAAAATCTTTGCATTCACCAAGGTTTAAACCCATGTTTAATGGGTTGCAAGGAAATACTTTTCCACTAGGCCATTTAGTTCTTTTTGTCTATTTGTTAACTTCAAATGTATATATTACAACATTTCAATTAACACTTAAATTAACATATTAAATACATAAATGACTTTAAATAAATACTATAACTTATTATTATTTTATTTTACGATCAATTTATTATTTTATTTATTTATTTGTTAATTTCAGTTTAATATTTTATTTTATTTATTTATTTTATTTAATTTCAGTTTTATTTATTTTATTTAAAAATATACGTTAATACTTATTTTCAGTTAATTTATTATTTAATATTTATAATTATATTCAGTTTATTTATTACTAAATTTATTTTCAGTTTATATTTATATTCAGTTTATTTATTTAATATTTAGTTTATTTATTTATAGTCAGTTTATTTATTACTAAATTTATTTTCAGTTTATTTATTATTTATTTTCAGTTTATATTATATTCAGTTTATATTTATATTCAGTTTATTTATTTAATATTTAGTTTATTTATTTATTTATTTATTTATTTAGTTTATTTATTTATTTATTAATTTATTCAGTTTATTTATTTATATTTATTTTATTTATTTAATATTTAGTTTATTTATTTATTTATTTAGTTTATTTATTTATTTAGTTTATTTATTTATTTATTCAGTTTATTTATTTAATATTTAGTTTATTTATTTATTTATTTTTATATTTATATTTAGTTTATTTATTTTCAGTTTGTTTATTAAATATTAAATAAAAAAATAATAGTTAGTTTAAATAAATAAATAAACTAAATAAATAAACTAAATATTAAATAAATAAACTGAATATAAATATAAACTGAAAGTAAATAATAAATAAACTGAAAATAAATTTATTAATAAATAAACTGAATATAAATAAATAAACTAAATATTAAATAAATAAAATGAATATAAATATAAACTGAAAATAAATTTAGTAATAAATAAACTGAATATAAATATAAATATTAAATAATAAATTAACTGAAAATAAATATTACCGTATATTTTTAAATAAAATAAATAAAACTGAAATTAAATAAAATAAAATATTAAACTGAAATTAAAAAAATAATTAAATAAAATAAAAAATTGATCCTAAAATAAAATAATAATAAATTATAGTATTTATTTAAAGTCATTTATGTATTTAATATGTTAATTTAAGTGTTAATTTAAGTGTTAATTTAATTGTTAACTGAAATGTTGTAATATATACATTTGAAGTTAACAAATAGACAAGAAGAACTAAAAGGCCTAGTGGAAGAGTATTTTCTTGCAACCCATTGAACATGGGTTCAAACCTTGATGAGTGCAAAAATTTTGATTTTTTATCTTTAAACATTTCAACATTCAAATAATAAAATAATAGTAAAATGTCACGCGTGTAATTAAAATATAAAGAAAATAAACATAAAAATCCAAGTAAGCGCCACGTCACATTAAAAAAATAAAAAAAAATTAATAAAATGCTGATTGTGTGGACTGAGGGGCCAAAATGAAAGAATCTTCAAATGGCAGAGACGGAATCTAAGTTTTTTTTTTTACAGGGTCCTTTTTCGAATTCGCCCCATATGGCAGGGTCTAAAATGTGTATTAACCCTAAAATAAATGATGGAGGAGAGAGAAAAAACTAACACATAATCTCCATCATTTATTTTAAAATCTAATGGTTCAGATTCATTTTCATGTTCTAACATAAAAATGACATTCTCATATGATACGTCTATATATATATATATATATATATATATATATATATATATATATATATATATAATCACAAATATTCTTTGCATTATTTATAGGGATGACAATAGGCAGAGTTTGGATAGAATACTATAGTATCCATCGACATACCTGCAGATGGAAAAAATTCTTATACACGAGTGTCATACCCCAAATTTGTCCTATCATGTTATTTTTCTTGTCCCAAGCATGTATGCAATGATGGTTGAAGTTCAAGTGGAGTTTGACCTAATATTGGTCAAACAAGAAAGTGTGCTTCATTCTCAAGTCATCAGATTGATCTAAAGTCACGGGTTTTATAGTTGAAGATCATCAGGATCCAACTCATTTGTCAGTTAGGGTTTTGTGCAGTGTACTAAAGTTCATATCTCAATTCATAATCCTCTAACTTCAAGGCTTTTTTTTCTTGCCCAAGGAGTTTCATATTGAAGGCTTTGGTTTCTCAAAGTATAAGTGGCGAAATTCAGAGAATGATTCATTAGTGGTTCAGGATTTTAATCCATTCAAAGTGCAAAATTGATTTATGCTTGATTTTAAGATCTCATTTCGAAGTGAGAGCTCAAAAGGGTGGAATTTGGTTCATGAGATTTTTGGGGTCTAATTGGAATTTCAAATTTTAATAGTCATATTTTTAATCAAGAATCAAGTGCAATAATTCTAATGGTCAAGTTTTTTTCAAGCATTATTCAAAAAGTAAGGTGCAAATATCAATTCAAAGTCTATTCATCAAAAAAGATTCTACAAAAATAATGTGGATTATGAAGTTGCAAGTTCCCATAAGCCCATTGTCCATTTTACAAACCATTACATTACTTCATTACAAACAAAAATCAAAGACAAAAAATCCCACATACAAAAACCAAGTCCATGTTACAAAAATTGGCAAAAATAATAGAGAAACAAATCAGCCAAGCTGATACTACTACACGCACATGGCCAAAGTTTCATGACCCCACACAAGCTGCTACATTTTCCTCAAGCCACAAGCCACTTCCAAAATAAGTCTCTACCAGCTACTATCCAACAGTAAGCTAATACACACAGACGCGAGCCTTTCCAAGCCTAGCTACAAGCACAAAACTCCAAGCATATTGTCCACACAAAACTGCAATCCAAGTCTTCACATGGCCATGCTATACCAAGCCCACCTTCACCAAGTCAAGTATAACGAAGCCACACGCATAAGCCATAAAAAGCCTTACTACTAATATCAGCTACATATATGCCAAACGACTTGCAAAACGAAAACTCTACTGCAGCTTCAATGCAAGCCATGAGCCACAACATTTCCAAGCTTCACAAAATTCATGCAAGCAAAACAAAATACCAGATTCAAATTCACAAAACGGCAAAACGGCAAAACGTGAGTTGCAAGTAAAATCCAAAATGTCACAACCAATTCACAAAACGGAATAGAAAATTTCAAGTCATTCTCACCGTATTCCTTCTGTAAATAGGAGCCCATTCTTTCACATTTAACAAGCTTTTGACATCCATTAATACCCTGTTGAAATTCCTCAAAAATCTAAAAAAACCAAATTCAACATCAAACAACAATATTCACACCTCAATCAATAACGAACAACAACAACATCTTGCTGCAACACTCAAATGCAGTGAATCCCAAAAATTCCCAACATATAACTCATACCTAAAGAGAAGAGGTAAAAGGAATCTATTTCAATTGAAAGATATTCAGAGTAGTTGTCTTACCTATATTGTTATAAATCTGAATTTTGAGAATCCCTCTTTCAATTTCGTTTTTGCTTGTTTTCGGTTGTGACTTTTGGAGTGAGGTTTGAAAGAGATTTGTTTAAAAGGGGAAATAAGGGTTCAGATATGTGAGTTTCAGAGTGGTCCGGCGAGACTCCGTCGCTGGCCACCCTTACCTTGTTTCAGCATGATGAAGATGAGAGAAAGATGTGAGGGCAATGTTCCTTATGACTTTGTTTTAATGATATCAAAACCAGGAAAATTTCATACTTGTGTATTTTGGACGATATCACCTTGTCTTAACTCGCATTCATCTTTTTAAAATGCGCATAATGATCCACATACATGAACTTAGGCATATAGGATCATATTGTATGTCTAAAATGAGTTTTAAATCATTCTTGATGCATTAGGTCGACACATACAGAGAATATGTCAACTCAAAATTGATAAAAATGGTGTTTATGACATTCTGGCATCCTTGCATCGACGCACAACTATTGTGTAGGTCGACGCATATTGATTGAAACAATCTTGGAGCTCTCGGGTCCTCATGCGTCGACGCATGGTCAGGCTTCAAGTCGACACACAGTTTTATTTTGTGCGCAGGTTTGCTTTCTGACCTGTTTAGGTTGACTCACAGTTTGTGGAGGTCGACCTATCGCGCGCTTTAGCTCATTTTTCTGCATCTTTGTGATTCAAAAGTCTGTTATTTCTATTATGTTTTCGTAGTTTTATATATATATATATTCATATGCATAATTTTTTGTACACAACCAAGAAGAAAATTGAAAGATACATTGGATTGCTCATCATTTTCACTCTCACAAATTGCATTCATCAACAATTACACATAATCATTTTTGTTGATTGGTGCTTTGTTCAAGTGTGATAACGTCAAAACTTAGGATTTGTATATTGTTGTTTGGGTTGAGAATCAGTGGAATTTTATTCAATAAAACCTTTGGGGTTTTTTCCTCCAAGATCTTGGTGATTTGGGGGGTTTTGCACAAATCTTTGCAGTACAGATTCAACTGAGTAAAAGCCTTGAAGAACGGTGGGTTCGGTCAAGGAAGTAGCGGTAATCAGGGGATTGTATTGAAAGATTTGGGGTGGAACGTCTTGTGATCAAAATCAGCCGAGTGAAAGACTTGAAGAATCAAATGAGTAGCGCTAACTGGAGGTTTGATCGAAAAGTTTGATGGTTTTGATTCGGCTGGAATCAAGGGGAGAGAAGTGGATAGAATCAACATCAACAATTAGGTTTGAGTGTGTAGTAGCTATAATTTCTCTTGTACACAACTTTGCAACTAGATATTATATGTATCTCAATTCTAGTTTTAGAATTGGGGGCAGACGTACCCGAAGCGAGGACGAAAGGGGAACTGCCTAAATAAACTGGGTATCGTTATCTCTCTCTCTCTCTATCTCTATCTCTGTCTCTTTACTCTGTGTTATTAACGTTTGTGTGATATCAACTGTTAGATACATTTCTATTGATTTGTAGTGTTGAAAAACTGTTTTGGATATTCATTGCAATCACTTTGATTGTAAGTGTGAAAAATTATGCACTATCATTTCATAGGAAATTAAAGTTGGGGTGTTGTGCACACTAAGTGTTCGACATATTGATCGCACACAAACTGTTCGTAAAATTATCAATTTAATTTTATCATCTATAATTCATTGGAAACCAATTAAATCAAAGTGGTCTTTATTTGAATTGTTTGATTGGGAACTATAATGATTCCATTATCTCATTAATGTTATTCCATTCGGTTCCGCATATCCAATCTTACCAATAACGATTCGTTTAGACGATTTTAAATCCAAGGCCTCTTTCGCACATTTTTTAAACAAATTTTTAACGCCGATTTTATTAAAAATTAGTGATCTATTCATCCCCTCTTCTAGATCAGTGCCATCGTCTAACAAGTGGTATCACGAGCACCGGTTCATCTAGTGCTTCACATATAACTTATTAGAAAATGGCTAACGAACCTAAAGGGGCATACAATAGAGCGCCGATTTTTAATGGTGAAAACTACAGTTATTAGAAAGATTGTATGCAGGTGCATATCAATTCTATTGATAGAAAGGTATGGAACGTTATTCAAAATGGTCATATTGAAATAACTATGACCAATGCGGATAACGTTGTTGTGCCTAAGCCAAAAGCACAATGAAACGATGAGGATGAGAAAAAGTATAATTACGATTGGAAAGCTAGAAATATTCTCATATCCTCTTTGGGAGTTGATGAATATTATAGAGTTTCCTATTGTACTACTGCTAAGGCAATGTGGGACGCATTAAAAGTTGTCCATGAGGGAACTAATGATGTCAAACTAGCTCGAATCAATACTTTGACATAAGAGTTTGATCTCTTTCACATGAAACATGGTGAAATCATTGCGGAAATGTAAAAGAGATTTACTCACCTAATCAATCATTTAAATTCACTTGGTATACTCGTTTCCAATGATGTTGCTACTAACAAAATTTTGAGATGTCTTAATAGAGAATAACAACCTAGGGTCACGACCATAAAGGAAGCTAATGATCTTATGACTTTGGACATCACAACTTTGTTTGGCAAGCTTGAGGAACATGAGCAAGAGCTCAAAAGTCTCGACCAACACAAAAAGAAAGAAAAGAAAGAGAAGTCAAAAAACACAGACAAGAAGTCAATAGCTCTAAAGGCTTCTAGCTCAAAGTCCTCCACAAAAGAGCTTAGTGAAAGTGATTCCAGTGATGATGATGAAGATACGAATTAAGATACGGGGTTGTTCGTGAGAAGATATAATAAATATAATAGGAAAAATGGAATTCAACATTCGGACAAAAATCTCATCAACTTTCGACGATAATCAAAGTCCTCTAAGCATGAAGGAAATAAGAGTGCTAAATCAAAAGGTTCATGCTACAATTGTGGAAAGGTCGGTCACTACAAGCCGGATTGTCCATTGATGAAGAAAGACAAAGGAAAAGACAAGAATCGTCAACAAAAGAAATCGAGCAAACCTAGAAGGGCATACATTGCTTGGGAAAGTGATAGTGAGTTCTCTAGTGAAGATAACTCAAGTGATGAAGACGAATCTGTCAATCTTTGTCTCACGGCTTATCAAAAGAAGAAAAAGAAGGTAAGACATTCTAAGTATGAACATTCTAATAAAATGTCTCATTCCGAATTGCAAAATGCTTTTGATACTTTACACCATGAGGCTAAAGAAGCTTTTAAACGCTTAGATTCAAATAATAATTTTTTTTCACATTTAGAGAAAAAGATTTCCGATTTCGAAAAGGAATTTGAAGCTCTTAAGAACTTAATGGTGGAAGCAACAAAAGCTAAAATTGAGGATGACAAGTGTACTTGGTTAAATTGGGCAGGTTATGAAACTTGTCACATTTGGAAAAAGGAGGTAAGAACTCTTAAAGCCAAACTAGACAAGGTTTTATGACCTAAAGTCACATTTGTTATTTGAAAGTTCTGCAGATTTGAGCAAATTTTTGGTAAAACAAGATGTCAAACGCAAGGTTCCAACATGAAGAAGTCTGGTGAAAGAGGACGTATCAGACATGATGTCCTAACAAATGTCTCGACATCTTGACCTGATATAGCAGGTTGTTGTTAATCTGATCTAAGATTTAAGGAGCAATCATCAGAGCATGGATCAAGGAAGAAATAAACAGAAGATCCGAAGCCCAAGGAAGCAGAAGATTATAAAAGAAGACCAAAACCTAAGGCAGAAGAGAGAGAGAACGACATAGACTTAGGAATCCTTTTTTGTAAAGTAGGGTTTAGGTTTTAAGAGTAGTAGGTTTTTCTTGTAAGTCTCCCTCTGTATCAATTTGATACATTGTGGTAGACATAGGTACTTGTACATATTCATAAACCTGTAGGTAATGAACCGTGTATTGTTCTTGGATGAAGCTTTTAAGCAAATCCAAGTTAACTTGTTAGTCAAGGATGCTTGACTGAACTTTGTATTTAAAGGGGTATTTCAATAGGATGATGCAGTTATGGTGATGTAACTGTTAGATAATCACAGGTTGTGATTTAGGGAGTGAGATGGGCTTCTCTTATCTAGGATGAAGTTCTTAGATAAAATCTTCATTGGGTAGTGATAGGTAAACGTGGGTGTTTACTGTAAACCAGAGGTTGTTTACATAAAATTATACTACTGATAGTGGATTTTTCTCCTTGGATTGATATCCCCCAGATGTAGGTAATTTGCACTGAACTGGGTTATCATATTCTGTGTTGTTTATCATTCTGCAATTTAGAGTTCAGTTTTGATTAACATGTTATAACAGATGTTGAAACATCTTTCCTTCTGCAGTTACCGATACTTTGGATATCAGTCTGTTGTTCTGTTACTTGTTTAATAATTATGCAGAACAATGGCTTGACATGTGTTAGGACATATGTTGTCTGCTATGCCAGAATTTCAATTGGTATCAGAGCAGGCATCATGTATGTTCCTGGATGAGATATTGGGAGATACTTTCTGGAGCTCTAAACAATGAGGAGTTTTGGAGATCAGATCATTAACTCAGACATACTCAAGGGTATTAATGGATGGGATAGATGTTCTGGATCGAAGGTAACAACTTGGTGGTTGTTCATGTTTTCTGAGGAAGTTCTACAACAACTGCAGAAGAAGTGGCTAGTTCTCTTGTTGGGGTGTCTTATAAGATGTTCTGACATCTTATTAGGGCATGTTGAAGATGTTCCTTGGTGGTTCCGTTGCATATGCTTCTGATGGAAGAACTCTGGTATTTATGGGATTCTGGAGATATTACTGAAGACAGATGGTGGATGATCTCAATCGTCGGCCTCTATATTTGAAGATATCTATTGGACCCTAATTTTTACCCCTAAGATTTCACACATCTCATTTGCATCTCATACCACAAACAAGATCATAATATGTGTTTTTCCTGAGTATCTGTGTATTTCTCACTTGCTTTATATTTGATTATGTTTACTAACCTCAAACCAAAAATACCAAAAATATGTTGCAGTTTGCTTGTTCTTCCTTCTGTGTGTTTAGGTTTTGCAGGGTTGTCAAAGCAAGGGCATGGTTTCAAGTCACAAGTGGCTGTTCGTGCATGATCCAGTTCAGATGGAAGTTTGACATAATTTTAGAGATTGCTTCAAGTGCAAGTTATCTGTTTCAGTGGGCTAGTTCTCAAGAAGTGACTGTTAAATTGTTGTGTGGTGATATTCATCAAGTTCATCTGAGATCATCAGTCCAAATTGGGCTCATCTATGGATTTATTTTCCTAAATATTGATTCAGACAAATTCAAAGCAAGTATGAGCTGGTTGTTACTTCTTCTTGTTTCAGCTCAGGTGTGCGTACCAGAAGATTTAATCAGGTTTATCTGGTCAAGTATGTGACTATTCTTCAATGATTGAGATGCAAAGGTTTGACCTTATCTTGGTCAAACTAGTCAAAATAGCTTCAGTCTCAGATCATTTGTACCATGAATTCTCAAATCATTAAGTGATCAAGTTCAAGGTGTTGTGTACAGTTAAATCACTGGTTCAAGAATAATTGTGTTCATTTTATCAAAAGGCTTGTGAAAAAAAGTTTGGGATTAGTTTTGGATTCATTTGGTTATCCATTTTCTAAACCGAGTTCATAATCCTTTTTTCTTCAATATCCATATCCATATCCATGAACCATTTCTCATTGTCCATACAAGTTCATATCTTTGTTCTTTTTATCACCATCTAAAATTCATTTCTCGAATCCAATTATCCATATCTAAACCAAATTCTCTAAATCCAAATTCCTTTTTTTATCCATTTCCATTTTATATCCGTATTTTATGTCCAAATATCCATTTCAAAATCCACATTGTAAATATCTTTTTTTTTAATACCATTCATCAATTTTTTTTAACACATTTCTAAAATTCTACAAAAAAAAAGCCTCTCATAAACATCACAAAGCTCATGAAGTGTCCTGAAATTGTCAAAAATAAATAACCACATTACAAGCCCAAAGTCTATTTATCAAACTACAAAAAATTACACAAAAAAATAAGGAAATTCATGAAGCTTCATCATCTTGCCAAGCCATATGTTGCGCCAAGACCCCACACAAGCTTCACTGAGCCAAAAACTTCAAGCTTCCAAATGAACTACAATCTATTTCAGGTTCCAGCCAAGTCACGAGCCTTGGATCTTTATTGTGCTTAGGCATGGCAACGGGGCGGGTCGGGTGCGGGTTTAGCTATCCCCGCACCCGCACCTGCATCCCTGTTATAGACCCGCCCCCGCCCCCTAACCCAGTCGAGGGTGAAAATTTAACACCCAGACCCGCCCCCGATAGAAACGGGTTTGCCCGCACCCGCACCCGCCCCCACCCGCAAAAAAATATTTTTTTTTAAATAGTAATAAAAATTAACAATTTTATTAAAAACTTAACCATTTTAATAATAAACTTATTTCTAAAGATGTGAGTTTGAGTGAATGGTGAAAAATGACTAATGAGGTTTTTTAATTACTTGTTCAAAAGTGAATAAGTGTGATATAAAATAATTTAAATATGGGTATTAAAGTAAATATTATAAGACCGGGCGGGTTTCCCCCTTTAATTTCGGGTCGGGCCCAGGTTTTCTTGCCATGCCTAATTGTGCTATGCTTTACGTCACATACTAACAACTTGTCCAAGCTGTCTAGATGCCAAGTCTTACAAAACATCAAGCCTCCAAGCCAACTTGCTATTCTCATGCACAACTCATCAAAACGACAAATTGATTTGCAAAATAAATATCCAAAACAACCATGAAGCTGCAGCAAACCATGAGTAAAACGCACTTGAAGCCACAAAACAAGCAGTTACCTTCTTGCTACACTGAGTTGACCCCACACTCCAATCCGTCACGTACATAATTTGCAACAAAGCCAAAACGACATAAGCATCATGTAAAGACGACGTCGTAAAACAACAATTCACATGAGCAACATATGAGCAAACCGTTGTAAAGAAAAGGGGAATACGCATCAAAGATCAAAATAAGTGTGCAAAACGCAAGGCAACATGAGATACGTGAGCTACGCATCAATTCAAAATGGCATCACTCTGTAGAAAACGACTCAAAAACGAATTTCAAATTCAACCTCAAGTATCACCTCAATCCATTCCTATAAATAGGAGACAATTCCCTTCAATTCACTAAGCTTCAAAAAGCCAAAAGACCCCTGCACAAATTTTCAACCAAATTCATCTTCAATCTTCTTCATTCTAATCAAAAACCTGGAAAAAAAATTCATTACAACTCAATTCAACACCAACTTCACAACAATCCATCAGCCCAACACACCTCAGTTTCAAAATAACAACATCTCGCAACACGCAACACATCGAATTTGCAAAAATCATCTCGCAAGCTTCAACAACAACGCATCTTGCACAACAACATCAGCACAACAATCACAATTTCGCGTTCAAAAGAAGAGAAGAAGAAGTATTCATTGGATTACTCACCATTTTCGAAGGTATCGAAGTTTTCCCGTCGAACTTCTGCGGTTTCAATTCGAGCTACCGAGACACTTTTGTTCAAAATTAAGAACGTATTCTGGATCTACATTTGATTTCTATCAATTCCGTCACAATTTCGTATCTCGCCGATCCATTTCGTTTGAGCTTGAAGTTGCAAGCATGGTGATGAACAGTGGCCGCACGGTTGACTCTTGAAGGAGATGATGAAAGTCATTTTCTGATCCTTTTTTCTTCTTTTGGTTTTTTAAGAGTTTGTTTCTATTTCAAATGGGTCGGGCCGTGTGAATTTGATTTACTATCTCACCACCATCTTTTTCTACATTAACCTCCCTCTTGCTTTTTTTCGTTTAGTAATTCTTTTTCTTTCTTTTTTTTTAATTCAAAATTATTATTTCTTTATCTTTTGGATAATTTCTTAAAATAGTTTTAATTTTCTTTTTTGTGTGGATCTTTGTATTTTTTAATTTTGTTTTTTAAAACATTTCTTGAAAAACTATTTGAAAATATTTTAATTCTTTCTTTTTCATTTGATTTCTTTATAACCTTTTTTCTATTTTTATTTTAATTGTTGTTTGTTGTGTGGATCATAACATGTTAGATCCATTTTTCTTCATCTCTTTTTCTTTTGGCCGATGAAATCTAAGAATCGATGATTGTTGATTTACAAAGATGTTTAATCTTCATAATTTCAAATCTATGGGTGAATGATCATTTGGATCATTCTCCATACTTTGGAATCGTGATAGATTTCCTTTGATAAATCGATGTGAAATCTCGATTATGATTAGACCATTCCTTCTTTTCTTTTTGTGTGGCATGTTTTAGGAGAGTGATTTACATATCACTTCTCTAACATGTATTAACACGTAATGTGCATTGAACGGACTCGAGTAGGGTAACTTCTATATAAGTTACTTGGCGATTGCTTAACATAGTGCTACATTTGTCCCCCCCTCCGAATCGGAACTTGATCTTTCGTGGCCCAAACCTTTTGGTTGTGTAAGCCCAATGATGGTTATTCTTTTGTATTAGGATCAAAATCTTTGAAGCTTGTTGTGTAGAGGCTTTGATTCTATCAATCTTCTAACAAGTCTTTATTAACCTTGACCTAAGTACATTGTTTAATCATTATAGTTCAAGACGCGAGACGAAATAATCGGTGTTACTTTTGAAGGTTTATGGCACTATGGCCTTTGTGCTACTATTATGTATATACTACAACTCACTTACTTACTAACAATATTATTGTACTAATCTTGTTTATGTTTCCTTCTCATTTCCTATCTCTCTTTTATCTTTTATGATCCATTACTATCATCTCATATCATATCATTGTGTATACTTCCGTCATTTTCACTTTGTCCACTTGGACCATTTGTTTATGCTTATGCCTTTTTCTCTTTGTCCACTTGGACCAAAAACATTAATAAAGGCCAAAACCTCTAAAAAACTTGTGCTCTTAATCTTGGACTATGGTTACTATTTTTTGCACTGGACATGGAATTTTGAACCTAGACCTCGGACTTCAATGCTATTCTTGGATCCTTGGACTTAGAACTAGGACCTTCTCCCTTTGCTGTGATCATGGTTTGAAGAATTTGGAGCTTACTTGTGTGGTTAGACCGTTCTTATCCTTAGCTTTTTTACTTTATGCCTTAGGATAGCCTCTTCTTCTCCACCCCTTCTTTAATTTTCAAAATCTCCTTTCTTTTTCAAAACTTTCTTGTTTTCAAACTATCACCTCTTTCATAATCAAACCTTGACTTTGTCAAGTGATTTTACTCTTTTCATTTCTTAATAAATGCTAAACTAAAAAAGCATATTGACACCTTTTTCAAAAGACTTTAAAAAACACCAAACTCATCAAACTCTTTTTGTGCCTTATGCATTTTCTCTTCCAAAACTTTTTCATAAGTTTAGACATGATTCATCTCTTTAAGCGGAATTATTCGCTAAGAAATGATGACTTGTCTTTACATTTAAAAACAACCAAAACAAACAAATCTCATTCTTTGTACCATGAACTACGAGGTTTTGATCCTATATTTGACTTTGTGGGTACGTAGGCATGAGGCGACAAGTCTCTCCAAACACAAAAATCTTAAAAAATACTTCTCTTCTCATCTTCTCAATCTCTTTTCAAATAAACCTTTTCAGACCAAAAAGGGTAGATATTTCAAAAGGTTCCTATAGAGTAATATAGACGTTTTGGGTACTAACACCTTCCCTTAACGTAACCAACCCCCTTGTCCATTCTTTGTTCACTTGTTTTTGTAGGTTTTGTTCGCTCTTTTTCCTTTCCTTTTTGGATAAAATAAAAGTGTGGTGGCGACTCTTGTTTTTTGAGTTAAGTTAATCAATAGCTTACACTCACGATTTTGCCGCTACAATATCTGCATCTTTTTATTACAAAGTCGGGAGCGATGGATTGGAGAGATTTGTTGGTATATGTTTGTTATGGTGACTTGGTACTTGGAAGCTTGGTTCCATTGTGCATTTTGAAGTCAGTTGAAGAGAATGTGAGTTGAGATTAGGTTTATCAAATTTTTGCTCTAGGAATTTGATAAATTATTGATCAGCTAAGTTGTCAAAGATACTTGAGAATTCTCTCAAGTCCACTCATAAAGGCATCTCAGTCGTGCATTTGGAGTCTTCTAGTTACTCTTCTGACTAGAGGGTGTTTCTGTGAAACACAAAGCTGGAGAAAGTGGAGGTGATTTATTTTCACCATCCAAAAGTGCAAGGAAATATTCATCTTTCTTAATCCTAAGGATGAATCCAATCTGAATGGAGATTTCAGAAAGGTTGAGGTAAATAGGGTTCGTTCGGAGAGAATCTTAGTTACTTGAGTCAAGGGTGGCAGCATTGGTATCTCAACACTTTGTTTGTCAAGGAAGATACTTGCAAAGATTAAATACTTGATAAGTGTTCATGGAGTGATCTGTTGGAGTATGGATTCAATAGTGAAACAGGGTTATTGAACAAGGATTTAAGATCAATTGCAATATGTGAAAGTCACAAGTATTTAATTGATTATCCTTGTATTTGAAGTTTAAGATTGCTGATGTTCAACAAGATGTTGAAACATCTCTTCATCAGAGTTTGTGCAGAATCATGGGAAGGGTACTGCATACGCTTTTAGATCTAATTCTCATGGGTGTTGACCTAAGAATCTGCTTCAGTTTTGTGTGGCAGAAGCATCTGATCTCTGGAGAGTTTCCTGGCAAGAAACTGGTCTATACAATGGTGATGTTGAAGATAAAGAAGAAGACATCATAATCTTGATGAATATTTATTGGATCAGTTTATTTCTGATCTAGGAGTATTGAAGTGCAGTAGGTGTGTTCCAGTTGTTACTAGAAGCATCTGATGTGTAGCTGGAAAGTGTCCCGGCAAGAGACTTGTTCAGAATATGGTGCTAGTGATGGCACAGCTTGGATCAGTTTATTTCTGATCTAGGTACATAGGAGCATGTGATCTTGCTCATCTTAGAGGTCTAGGATAAGTGGCAATTATCTTTGACTTACTGCAGACTGCTCTACTTAAGCAAAGTGGCATTCTTTGGTACAACTATGATGTAGTCTATGACTACTTCTTCTCTGAAGAAACAAACTTGGCATGTTTGAGCTCTTTGGAGTTGTGAAGCATATATTCATCAAGGTGTGAGCTTGAATTGAATATTTATGATATGATTAAGCAGGATGAAGGTTATCTACTCAAACTTGGTTGTTGAATCAAGTCTATGAGAACATGGAACTCTTGTTCTGTTATAGGAAGGAGGTTCTTCTAAGTGACAGAAGGAATAACTGAATTCCTCAGCTGGATGTCTGATCTGATGTCATGACATCAAGCAAAAACTTCAAGGTCTTAGTTGATGTTGTGGCGCATCATCGTAAGATAAGTTGATCTTCTCAGAAATAAATGGAATTAACGCTTCAAAAAGGTTTATCTCATGCAGTTTGCGGGAGTTGTGGGATGGAGAAGATGTTACATGTCTAAGACTTAGTGTATCCAAGATGGCTTGCTATGGAGTAAGTAGATCATGTAACTTGAAGATTAGGTTTCATTGGTGGATCAGAAGATTGTCTGAAACTCTGAAGAAAAGTTAAGATTAACCAAACAGTGGCATTTGGTTGATCTTTATCGTGCATTCAAGCAGGGTGCTTGGAACTAATTACTCTTGGGTAGAAGGGTAGTAAGTTGAAAACTTAAGGAGGTTCTGGTTCAGTTCTATCTTGGAGCTTGTGGTAGAAGTTCTAAGGTGATTATGGAAGATTACCTTCTTTTGGTGGATGAGAGTTTATTTCTCTCTTCGGTTATCTGGAGTTCTTATTCATTAAGATGGTGGTGCAGTGTTGCTTAAGGATCTTAAGTTGGAGTATTATGCAGATAGTAAGTCCAGTGGTGGAGCATATCAAGAACCATATGGTGTCTGTGATATGTGAAGGATGTCTTAACTGATGTTAGAACATCTTCTGGGTTGGTTATCCTTGGAGTAGGATTCTAAGTTCTATGTGTGGAACGTGACACTCACATCTTGTCTAAGAGGTATTTATCTTGTCATACGGGAGAATGATGGGTAAAAGACTGTCTTGGAAGTCTGATGTGAATGTGGTATCAGACTGAAGTGGATCATGGGTTGGTTGCTGATAACGCGAAATTATATCGTGTATTTGACTTGACTTGCATGAATTTCTATTATGTTTTATTCGCTTTTTTCTAATTTATGCTTTATATTACCCGCATTTATTTATGTTTTTCAGGCACTCGAGTCGGAGCGGAATTTATCGGAAAGTGAAGATTTAAAGAAGACTTGAAGAGAAAAATAGAAGAAAACTAAATATTAGAAGAAGAAGAAAAAAAATAAAAGAAAATAAAAAGAAAAGAAGAAAAAATAAATAAAAAGGGTGGGCCCACCACCACTCACAGATGTGGCGCAAGCCACATTGTGGGGTGGCGCCCACCACCTTACACCAAAAGTGGCGCAAGCCACATGAGGAAAATGGGGGAGGTGGCGCAAGCCACCTATATGTGAGGAGAAGAAATCTCCCACTTCCCCTATTTTTTTTCATTCTTCAGCCTTTGCCGGATGCACCTCTCTCACCCATTTCTCACGCGCACCATCCGAGAATTTCTCAACTTCGACCCAGTATAAATAGGAAACGAAACCTCCATTTGAGGGGGATCCTCTCTTGGCCAGATTTTATTTCTTTAGATTTTAAGCAGTTTTGATTCACTCTGTAAAAGTAATAGTTCTCCACATCGGAGGACTATTACAAATATAGTTTTAGGATTTATTTTTGTAGTTTAATTTATGTATTTGATTCAAAGCCTGCCGGCGTATTACGACTTCAGTTCAAGCATTGTTTCCAGTTCCATTTAATTACAGGTTCTGTTTTATTGTTTACCTTACTGTCTTCAATTAATTGCTTAATTATGTCTTGCCTTATATTAAATTATTTTAAATCGCTTATCATGTTTTTGTTTAATCTAAAAACCCAAAATTGCTTATTTCTGTCTGTCATTATATCTAACTAAATAGTTTAGAGTCCGACGTATGAGGACTTTCATTTCCGACGGGACTCGGTAGAAAATAATAGGTGCGAACTTATGATTAAAACTCTGTTTTGGTTTTAATTTCCAAGTCTAATTTAAATAGCTTTGTCACGAGAGTGAGAGGTTATTTAACACGATTTTGTCACGAGAGTGAGAAATTAATTAAGGTTAGAGCCGGCACTGCGAGAGCGTGGGGGTCGAACCGGATAGTGGAAATTAGGCAACATATCTAAATACAGCAAGAGCGCTTTAGATACGTTTAGGATATTATTGGATTTCAAAATATATTTCCTAGTTACCGGGCGAGCGAGAGCAAAATCTTGGGATTAGGGAACATGACTTTAGTTAATATCGCGAGAGCGTGAGGCGGAGTTTTTAAGTCGGTATATTCTACGGAACTAAGTTATAGTTGAAATGAGTACCCGAATTTTACAAAGTCCTTTAGGAACGCGGAATCCATATTCCGGCCTCTCTTTATTATCATATTTTCTTAGTTATATTTTAGTTCTAGTCTTAGTTTCCCTTTTATCAATTATCATTAGCCTTAGCTTTACATCGCAGCAATAGATAACGGTAGGTTGACATTGGTCTCTGTGGGTTCGACAATCTTTTATATTACTTCGATATTTCCGTGCACTTGGGGAGGCATCAAGTTTTTGGCGCCGTTGCCGGAGACCAACAGTCAATATTGTTATTCCGTTGTTGCACCGTATAGACTAAGGCACTCTCATAAAAAAAACTATGTATCATCCAAATTTTCTCTATGATAACCACTCACAATATCTCGAGGAACAGCATCCAAATTACCTCTACGATTACCACCCCCAGTATTTGGAGGAACCATACCACTCTCAAAATTTTGAGGAGCCGCACCCAAATTTTCTCTGCAATTACCAACCGCAATACTCCCAGTATTTTGAGGAACCGCAACCGAATTTTCCCTATGATTACCACTCCCAATATTTTGAGGAACCGCAAGAATCCGTTAATTCCAACCTCGAAACATTAATGGAGGATTTCATTGAAATAACAACTAATTCTAGGTTAGAATCTATGATGGAGCACTTTGTGGAGACATAAACTCTCCAGAATAAAGAGCTTAGAAGACAACATCTCGATACTTATGAAACCCTTATGTGGATAAACACTATGGTCGAGTCCCTCGCGACTCACACTGAGGTATTGGAGACTCAAATCTCCCTGCTTGCACAGACACCTATAGGACCCTCCCCTGAGGAGCATGTGGATGTTGTAACAACCATTAATGAAAAAAAAATTGATAATCCCGAGAAGAGTGATAATGAGGTTGAGGAGAGTGATAATGAGATTGAGGAGAGTTCTGGTGAGAAGAGAGTGGATATTGAGAAAAAGCCATCGACACCATCCGAAAGGGAGGTTGTCGAAGAGGTAGCGAATGAAGCATTTAATGTCGTTCCTCATCCCTATACCCCACTGATTCCTGTCCCATATAGGTTTGTAGACTCCCAATCCGAAACTTATGTGAAGGCATTGGAAAATGTCCACGCTAATGCACCTTCGTTTGAGGTCACGCACAAAAAGAGAAAATTAGAGGACCATGAAACTAAGGAAATCATTAGTGCTAAGAGGGTAAGGTTAAACTTTGAAGTGATGGATGAAATAACTAAGCCCAAACTTGAAAAGCTAATACTTAGGATAGATCCAGAACCACCACCACAAGTTCAAAAGAACGAACCACCCCACAGAAGGAAGAAAAGAAAAGGTGAGGGATATGTGAGATGGCTTCATGGAAACCAAAAATTATTAGCCGTCGAGCTATCGACGTTAAACAAAATGCTGCGTGGGTGGCAACCCACGAGCTTTTAATTTAATATTTTACTTTTATTGTTTGTGTTTACAGAAAATAAAGAATTGTATCGCTTGTCACGTCTCAACTACATTTAGGCAAAAAATCTCTAGATGACAATCCCTTAAAATGACCTGGTGCCCACGGACATTCCTACGAATGTCGCTGCTGGTGGGGACACCGATGATGAGTATGATATGATGTAGGTTGCTAATTTCGACGCCAAGGTAATTGTTCAAAAAGCAAAATTGGAAATTCGCCAAGGGATTTCGACCAGAGGGTTTTTTGATGGAAAAAAGCAAGTCGAAGACAAATGGCGCTCAGGGGAAGCGTTGCTAGATTTTTCTAAGTGTAAAGAATACTTTCGACAAAGAAGAAGAAATAGGCTCCTCTTCGACGGGTGTTCCTTTTCGACGGGTGTTTGAAATTCAAAATTCAAGAGGGAATTCCGTTTTGAAAAGGGACGCGTGGAACACATCTGGCAGACGAATACATACAGAATGCCATTTGTCGCCATCAAGAGAAATAACTGTTATAGTTGGTTATTTCGTTTGTATATAAATAGGGGGTCTTAGTGTTAGATTTCCGTGTGTGTTCAGAATTTGTACAAATCCTTTTCATTCCTTGCATTTAAATAGAAGTTTAAAGTTCTTCATTTACAATTCCTTTTACATTTCTGTCATTTTCTTAATTGCAAGTTATTTACATTTCGCCCTTTATTTCAAGAAACAAAGTCATCATCTCTGTCGAAAAATACAAATTTTGATGAAAACTATGATGAATTCAAGAAACAAAAGGTTTTCTCACGAAAGTTGCCAAAATTGTTAAAGCACATTGTCCTAGGATTTGTTTGATCGATCCTGTAAGTAAACTAATTTTACATAAATTAGGAGATCAGCGGTTGTTTGCGAATTTTCCAAGCAAACAAATTGGTACGCCCAGTGGGACCTTGTGCTATTAACATTTGAAAACCTTCATTTTACAGTGTACTCGTAAGAAATTTGCTTTGTCTTGTTGCATGAAATTAAGAAGTGATAAATTAGCCATAAATAACGAAGAAAGCCCCAGAAGAAGACGAGTACCCAGAATGGCAAATCCAAATCCGCCTAACAATCAGAATGTTGCGAACAATGAAATACCACCCCCTAATCCTTCGAGTGGGGGCAGTATGGCCTCAATATCAGTATCAGAGGCTAATCCATCAACAGCGGGTTCGACGCCTGCACTTTCAACACCTCAGAGTGCGCCTAGTTTTTCAACTATGGGGCCCCAAATGCCTCAAATGACTCCCCCCCCCCCTCAGGAAGTATGTACAGACCCTTTATGTCTGGGTTTTCGATGCCACTAAATTGAGAGCAACCATATGGAATGCCAACTTTAGTAATGGCAAGTTTGCATAATGCTCCATCAGCATTTACAGACCCAACAATGAACATACCTTTCCCCCTTACAAGGTTCCAGTTCTAGTGTGAACAATATAGGTCGAATTAGTCAGCCTTTAGGAACGGGGTACCAAACTTACATGCCAAACATCACCAATAACTCTGCGCAAGTGATCAGGCAACAAATGGATGAGAGTAACCATGATATGGTTCAGATGTTGGCCCAACAAATGGGGGTTATATTCAATCCTTTAATCCAAAACACTACACAAATGAATCAATAATTGGCGGCACAGATGACGCACATTGCTGATTCTTTTGGTGTCCCTCGACCTCCCCCGAGGGGACAGGAAGTTCAGATCCCAAGGGTAGCGGTCGAAGAAGAACCTACTATAAACCAGAGACCAATAAACGTTCCTCAGGCAAACCTACAAGACCAGGGAGCAGTGGTCGAACCACCTCGTGTCGAAATGCCTATCCAGCAAGAACCTGCGAGGGTGATAGTAAATAGGGGTCAAGACACTGATGATATTGTGCAACGAATACGTTGTAATAACATGCCGGCGGAAAACAATTTAGCAGCCATGGTCGAAAGAATAATGGCTCGAAATGGGGTAAATGTAGGGCTGCAGAGGCCTACTTACACGTCACCATTATCTAAATATATATTGCAGGAAGATTTACCCCCAAGGTGGAAAGTCCCCAAATTCATTAAGTTTTCAGGAGACACGAGTGAATCGACGGTCGAACACGTGGCCCGTTACTTGATCGAAGCAGGCGAAATAGCGCACAATGAGAACTTGAAGATAAAATATTTCCTAGCTCTCTGACGAAAAATGCTTTTACTTGGTTCACGTCTTTGCCTGTAGGTTCGATCCATACGTGGACCCAGTTGGAGAGATCGTTCCATGAACAATTTTACATGGGTCAGACAAAGATAACCCTGAAAGAATTGGCTAGCGTAAAGAGAAAGTTTTCAGAACCAATAGATGATTATCTGAATAGGTTCAGATTGCTCAAGGCAAGGTGTTTCACACAAGTGCCAGAGCACGAGTTAGTCGAAATGGTCGTTGGCGGCCTCGACTATTCTATAAGAAAGAAATTAGACACCCAATATTTAAGAGACATGGCCCAATTAGCTGATAGGGTTAGACAGGTCGAAAGACTAAAAGCCAAAAAAGCTAGGGTTAATAAAAATAGGAAAGAAATGGTGACCTATGTCGGAGTCTGTGAGGAGGATGACGAAGAAGAATCGTCAAATTTCGACGAGCAAGAGGTAGATATGGCAGAGTTAAAATAGGGCCCACCTTACGCCTGCAAAGTTTTTGCTCCGTCGAATGGAAAAAATCCAGCCGAATCGGAGAAGAACGACAAGTTCCCTAAGAGAACTTATACGTTCGATGTTACAAAATGCGACGAAATATTTGACTTATTGGTTAAGGATGGCCAAATGATAGTACCCCCTGGTACTAAGGTGCCTCCTTTAGAACAACAGAAAAAGAGAGGTTTTTGTAAATATCACAATTTTTTAGGTCATAAAACGTCTCAATGTTTCCTTTTCAGGGATCTAGTCCAGAATGCAATAAGAGATGGAAGGTTCAAATTCGGCGACAAGTCGAAGTCCCAGGCTAAAGTGGATTCAAACTCCTTGTAGGTGGTGGAAGCCCACTATGCTGAGCCATCCGTAGTAAACATGGTTGAAGTTGCTGAGAGCTTCGACAATACCTTGGACATGAAGAAAGCTGCTGATGGGTTCGACCGCAACATGAATATGGTGGAGGTTGCTGAAGACCCCACTGACAAAGTTGACATGGTCGGAGACATGACTGATGGTGAGGACCGGTCAATGATGGTCAAGATTGTTGAAGATCTTGGCACAAAGAACATCGAGAACTACATTGCTGAGGCCACTGAGGGCATCAACAACGAAACTACTGAGAGTTTCGAGAGAGTCAACAACGAAACTATTGAGATTTTCGACAAAGACAACAATGAGACCACTGAGGGTTTCACCAAAATCAATAAAGGAACTATTGAAGGTTCTTACAAACAAGCTGCTGTTGGGATTCTCCGGAGAACCATGGAGGACCCGAAGGACAAAACTGTTGGATTCATCACCCCACAAGTTGCCAGGAGTCCACTCCCAAAGGTTCTGTCGAAGAAAATCTCTGAGGATTTCAATCGAATGAAGAAGGAGTATGAGGTCGATGAGGGCCTCACCTTGAAACTGAAAAAGTTGGGCATGGATGCAGAATCACCGGCCAATATAAACATGGTCGAAGTAACTCAGGACGCTGCAATGCAAGTTGACGAAGAATGTCGACGGGAGGAGTACCAGAAAGTGGCTTACCCAAAAGAGGAAGAAAATCTGGCAGATTTTATTCCTAGATGCCAAAGGAAGAGGTTTGAGGTAATGTTGTGCCCTCGCTGTAGTGTTGTCTTCGACAAAAAGGCATCACAAAACTTAGAAGGAATAGAGAGGGCAAGAAAGAGAGGAAATTGGAAGCCTGCTGGAGGGAGGTTCGACCCCAGGAGAGGGAACTAAAACGGAGAGAGGTTAGGCGAAAAACGCCCTAACACGTTCAAACCAACATCCAAGGCTCCAGATGATAGGTGGGTGAATCCAATCCGACAAGCCCAGGGGCAAGGAAAATGGAAGGATTTTGAAGTGCATAGGGGATCCTCTATGTCATACAGAAAGGAAATCCAGAAGTCCAAAAGGGTGACTTACCCTTCTGAGAATTATAAGGGTAAGAACCCTATGACGAAGTCACAATGGAGGAGATACCAATGTCGAAAGAAGGCTGAGAGGGAGGCTGCAGGAAAAGACAAGCCATAAATTAGCAGCAACGTTCAAACTTTGATCCAGATGGAAGAAGTGAAGCCTGATAATCCACCCACTGCTCCAGTGCAAGAAGCGCCAAAGGAGGAAGTAACCAAGGATGACGAAATGACAGATGATTTTAACTCAGAGTCAGAAGCATCATTCGATGTGACATGTAATGTCGTTTCAGTGCTCCCAAGGGAGTATGATCAAATTATGGAAATCGAAGAGGAAGAGGAAACTTTGGAGGTCGAAACGGCCAGACACATGCCCTTTTGCTACTATATCATGAACAACGGATGCGTCGAAGAACAGAATGCATTTTTTGAAAGGCCAGATGACTCAATGAAGAAAACTACATTTTTGGAACCGCAAACATCCAGCCAACTGGCTGGGGCAGCGAATTCAGTGCCAATGAGTGAGTCACTAATTCTTGAAAAGATCGCGGCTTACGTAGCCGAGAATAAACTCAAAGCGACCTTAGAGGCCGAAGTAAAGTATATGGCTGTCGAAGCCAATCAAATTGAAGCTGATCGACAAGGTCTCGAAAAGGATTCAAATTGGGATCCTCCGGATAAAGATCAAGGTGATTTGCAGAATCAGAGGCTTGACGCGATTTATGATAACGAACCGTTGGGTTTCGAAAAGGATCCTGTAGCATCAAATACCAAGATGATGGCACAAGATCCACTTGAAGAAATCGACTTGGGATCAGGGACAGAGAAGCGACCCACTTATATCAGTGCGAAAGTAAGCCCCTAACTCAAGGTCGAAATAGTCCAATTGTTGAAAGAATTCAAAGGTTGTTTCACATGGGACTACGATGAAATGCCCGGGTTAGATAATAGCTTGGTCGAATTAAGGTTGCCAATAAAACCTGGGAGGAAACCTGTGAAGCAGACTCCAAGGAGATTCGCCCCAGAAATCCTCTCGAAAATTAAAGAAGGAGTCGAAAGACTTCTCAGGTGCAAGTTCATCCGTC
The DNA here is from genome assembly GCA_022829125.1 of Lathyrus tuberosus. NCBI lineage: Eukaryota > Viridiplantae > Streptophyta > Magnoliopsida > Fabales > Fabaceae > Lathyrus > Lathyrus tuberosus. The sequence continues at coordinate 4,725,323 of JALAZF010000289.1, read as the reverse complement.
CAACCAGGTATGTCGAATGGATTGCTAACATAGTTCCTGTAATAAAGAAAAATGGCAAGTTGAGGGTATGCATTGATTTTCGAGACTTGAATTCAGCTACCCCAAAGGATGAATATCCTATGCCAGTGGCGGAAATGCTTGTCGATTCCGCCGCGGGACATGAGTACCTTAGTATGCTTGATGGGTATTCTGGTTATAATCAAATCTTGATTGCTAGGAAGATGTCCCAAAAACGGCGTTTCGATGTCCTGGAGCCTTAGGCACTTACGAATGGGTGGTAATGCCTTTTGGTTTAAAGAATGTTGGGGCAACATATCAGCGAGCAATGAATTCAATTTTTCACGATTTCATTGAGGATTTTATGCAGATTTACATTGACGATATTGTTGTTAAGTCCGTTTCAGAGAACAATCATATAGACCATCTTCGACAATCCTTCGAAAGGATGAGGAAGTTTGGTCTGAAGATGAATCCTCTCAAATGTGCGTTTTGTGTGCAGGCGGGAGACTTCCTAGGCTTTGTGGTCCACAATAAGGGGATCGAAATCAACCATAACAAGGCCAGGGCAATAATGGAGGCGAAAGCGCCATCTACAAAGAAGGAGTTGCAGTCTTTACTTGGCAAGATCAACTTTCTTAGAAGGTTCATCTCCAACCTTAGTAGGAAGACGCAAGCCTTTTCTCCTCTACTTCGACTAAAGAAAGGAGATTTCGAATGGGGGCAAGAGCAGCAGGATGCTTTCGACAAGATCAAGGAGTACCTAACGCACCCCCCAATCTTAGTTTCACCTTGTAGAAGTAGAAGTATGAGGTTGTACATATATGCGTCGGACAAGACTTTAGGGAGCATGTTGGCTCAGGAGGACGAGAATGGTGTCGAAAGAGCCATCTACTACCTCAGTAGGGTCTTTAACGATGCGGAAACTAGATATAGTGTGATTGAAAAGTTGTGTTTATGTGTGTACTTTTCTTGTATGAAATTAAAGCACTATATAAAACCAGTTGATGTTTACGTTTCTTCTCATTTCGACGTTATAAAATATATGTTATCTAAGCCAATCTTGCACAGTCGAATTGGAAAATGGGCATTAGCATTGATTGAGTATTCTTTGACATATTTGCCTTTAAAGGCTGTCAAAGGACAAGTAGTGGCTGATTTCATAGTCGACCACGCTATAAATGAAGAGTCTTTGAATTATATCGAAATGGAACCATGGAAGTTGTACTTCGACAGTTCTAGTCATAGAAATGGAACTGGAATTGGGGTTCTAGTTATTTCTCCTGACAAAATTCCAACAAAATTCAAGTACAAAGTCGAAGGACTCTGCTCAAATAATGAGGCAGAATATGAGGCTTTGATAGCAGGACTTGAAATCTTGTTGGAATTGGGGGCAACTCGGGTCGAAAGAATGGGCGACTCTGAGTTAGTCATAAAGCAGATAACAAAAGAGTACAAATGTGTTAAGGAAAATTTAATAATGTACTTTGTAATAGCTAATCGACTCTTAAAAAGATTCGACATGGTTACGATTCGACATGTCCCGCGAATAGAGAATCAGGAAGCAAATGATTTAGCGCAGATAGCTTCAGGGTACAGAGTATCAAAGGAAAAGTTACAGAAAGCCATTGAAGTTAGAGGAAGAGTGGTGTCAGCAAGATTATCCCTGTCAGATTTGGAAACAATAAAGCTTGGATACGCTGACGAAGAAAATTTTGAAATTTTTAACATAGACGACTCAATGGCTGAAGATTGGAGAAAGCCTATAATAGAATACCTGCAAAACCCAACAGGACCAATCGAAAGGAAAATCAGATATCGAGCTTTGAGTTATGTGATCTTGGGAAATGAACTATTTAAGAAAACTCCAGAAGGAATACTACTGAAGTGTTTAAGCGAATCAGAGGCGTACATAGCATTGTCGAATGTACACAGTGGGGAATGTGGTGCACATCAGGCAGGCCATAAGATGAAATGGTTATTATTCCGACAGGGAATGTATTGGCCAACTATGTTAAAGGATTGCGTCGAATACGCGAAAGGATGTCAAGAATGCCAGGTACACGCAGGGATACCACATGTTCCTGCAAGTGAATTACATTCTATAATAAAGCCTTGGCCTTTTAGAGGTTGGGCTTTGGATCTAATTGGAGAAATTCAACCTGCCTCTTCAAAAAGCCAGAAATTTATTTTGGTGGGAATAGATTATTTTACGAAATGGATTGAAGCCATACCCTTAGTGAGCGTGGATCAAGAAGCAGTGATCGAATTAATTCGAAAGCATATTATTTACAGGTTTGGTATCCCAGAGACAATAACGACGGATCAAGGATCTGTTTTCACGGGAAAAAATATGCAAGAATTCGCGAAGGAAATGGGTTTCAGACTCCTCACATCAACACCTTACTACGCTCAAGCCAATGGTCAAGTCGAAGCTGCAAATAAGGTTATAATTGGCTTAATAAAGAAGCACATGGGAAGAAAACCAAAGAGTTGGCACAAAACGTTAGACCAAATTCTATGGGCTTGTCGAACCTCGCCTAAGGAAGCTACAAACACTACGCCTTTTCGATTAACGTTTGGCCATGATGCGGTCTTACCAGTCGAAGTATACTTGCAGTCAATAAGGATACAAAGACATCATGAAATTCCATCAGATACATATTGGAATATGATGATGGACGAATTAATGGATTTAGACGAAGAAAGATTAACAGCGTTGGACTTACTGAAAAGGCAAAAAGAAAGAGTGGAGAGATTCTACAATAAAAAAGTAAAAAATAAAGCTTTTTCGGCTGGTGATTTGGTGTGGAAGGTGATTCTTCCCATGGATCGAAAAGACAGACTTATGGGAAAATGGTCCCCTAAGTGGGAAGGACCTTTTCAAATCATACGAGTGTTTTCCAATGGCGCATATGAAGTCGAAGAATTGGATAAAGATAAGCGTATATTAAAAATAAACGGGAAGTATTTGAAAAAATATAAGCCCACATTATAAGAAGTTAAAATAACAGTCGAATAATCATGCAGAAAAAACCAGCAATATGGTGGATAGAAAATCTTTCGCCAAGTAAAATGCCTCCAATGTCATTACAAAAAAAGCCTTAAAAGGCCAAACAAAAAATATTACAAACATTCAGATAGGAAAAGACTCTTTCAGCTTTTCAAATTTCGACTTCTGAATTTGGAGACGACGCTTACAAAGTGCCTTACCTTTCGAAAGCTCCTCAATTTCCTCACCAAGTTTTCGGGCCCTATCAACATGATGCACACCAACTTCAAGTTCTTTACGGATTTCCTCTTGGTCAATGTGTTGCAGTTCTTCTTGACGCTTTTCCGCCTGGGAAATTTTGCTTTAAAGAACAACAATTTGCTTCTTCCACTTGAGGATGTTCTCACCACACAAAGTTGCTTCTTTCTTATTTTGTTCAGACACTTTTTCTAGTTCAGTTACTTTGTTGGACGAATTAGAAGAAGCATCCCACTCAGCAAGTTGGGTTTCTGTCTTATTTTTAAGCTTCTTGAAGTAATCTCGAAGTCGATTAAAGTCAATCACCACAAGATCTATTAGCGTAGTAAGGTCCAGCACCACATCAGTAACTTCAGGGGGAGCCTCCAGGACATTGATTTGCTTCAAGATTTTCTTTAGATCAAATTGAGCAGATGAGTCATTCTCCAGAAGTTGAAATAGGTCAATGTTGAGAATTTTTTATCAAATAGTTGCCAGCGATTCGTCCACGGATTTGGCATCAGAAGTAGTCCCTGAAGTGGTCGAACTATTAATGGTAGTATCAGCAAAATTGTAGCGGGAACTAAGCATTGCCTTTAGGTACTCAAAAGGTCTTTGCACCTTCAGATTTTCAAGCTCCTCATGAGAAAGTTGGGTCGAAGCTGTCGCGGTCGAAGCAGTTTTATTTGTTTTACCAAGGTCTCCTTTGTCGCTTTCTTTCTCTTCGTCCGTAGCAGCTGTGGGAGTTGGCGGCCTTTCGCTTACTTTTTCTTCCTCCTCTTCGCCATCAGTTGCAACCTCCTCATCCTTCTCTTCGTCAGCAACTTGTACGTTGAGGGGAGATTGGTCTTCAGGTTCATTACTTGTGATAAGCGCTGCAGTAGGCATCACAGTGTCCCCACCAGTGTTGACTAAGTCGTCAGTATCAGGACCAGTTTCTTCTTCCACTACGTCTGGAATTTGTTCAGAGATAGCAGTGGGCTGGTTTACTTCAGTAGCTGACTCCTTTGTCGAATCCTTAAGAGAAGGTTTGTAGGCGCTGGTTGGCTTGTAGGTAGGATCACTACTGGTCTTTGGGAGAACTTGGACCATGGGATGCCCATGAGTATCGACAAGGACCTGAAAGATAAATAAATCAAGAAAGGTAACATAAGTAAACAGCCTTTTCAGTGTCGAAAGAAAAGAGAAAAACCATACCTTGGGAGTTTTAGTCTTCAGGCTAGAGCTTTCGCTTTCTGCTGGAGCAGGGGTAGTTTCCTCGCCTGGATTTTTGAGTGGAGTTTTTTCTAAAATTCTGGAAGTAGGAGGTTTTTGTGGTGGAGGTCTGGTTGTTTTCTTTTTCTTCTTGGTAGGCTTTACTTGGTCTGGTGACTCATCACCATCATCAGTGTCGGCAGCTTTGACTTCATGTTCTTTCGCTTTTCTTTTCTTAGGCGTCGATGGCGGCCTTCGACTGCCTTGTGGAACAAGAGAAATTTTATTAGTATGTCAGAAAATAAAACGCGTGGTGACCTAAAAGAGAAGTAAAGTAATACCTTCGCCAAAGGCGTCTTGGTAGTGTCTTTTTGGGGCTCTGCATCTCCAGCAGTTGTTGCTTCGCCAGTGGTTGGTTTTTTGGTCGAAATCTTGATAGCTAGAAAAGAAAGGAAGAAATGGGTCAAGCGTAAAATAACGTATATATGTTTAAATAAATGAAAAATTGAGGTTGAACTTATTCCCATTTTTCACACCTTCATATATAGGAGTTTCCACGCGAACGTGTTTTATGCCAATATGAAGGTGACCTTTGAAATTGTCCAAGGTATACTTAGTCGGAACCACTCGCTTAGCACGTTTCTGGTATTCTTGGCGAAGAATTTTCATAGAATCCCCACAAATGAACCAATCTGGGAATGGAGGGCTAAAAGCCACACCAAATTCAGCTGATGGAAGGGGTGGAAATTTTGGTCGGTAGAGGTTAAAAGCTACCTCATAACGTTGTTCTGGTCGAACATACGCAGGTAGTTTCAACTCATCCAGTTTTCTGGTAAATTTTTCTTTCAAAGTCACAGCTGCTTCGCCAATGGTTCGACTAAGTTCATTAGGCCTATAGGCAGTTTCAAAGTATTTCTGGAAAGCTTGGATTTCTTTGACGTGTCGAGAAGTACCTTTCTTTGTCTTGTCCTGCACAAGGGCAAAGGCTCTGGTCAGTTGAATGGTGAAAGAATCCACATTAAAAATTTGAGAATCATAATAGGCCCTCCATCATTCGTCAAACTCTTGAGTGCAAAAGAAGCTGGGTCGAAAGACCACTGGTTGGATTTCGACCAGATTCGAATACTTCGCCAGCAACTCAGAGCATTCATCTTCAGTATGAGTCATATTATAGTGAATCAAAGAGCCTTTTCTGGAAAAGAGGGGTTTTGGTATTATTTGTATCAACCCAAACTGTCGAGAAACCAGATTGGGCTGGTAATTGACAAGGGAAACCTTTAGTTTTGAAGGACCAAGTTTGGAAACTAAAAGTCTAGGAGTAAGAAAAGATTCCCAGACATTGAGAAATTCATCTTCTAGAGATTTCGACTCAAGGGGAAGTTTTCTGGTAAACCATGCAGGTCCAACCTTCCTATCAGCAAAAGGAGCCATGTTGGGCGTAAAATTGTAATGTTTAGAAAACATCATAACATAGTTGGTAAAGGTTTGCTGGAGGCTCAGACCTTCGTCATGGGGCGTTAGTTGCGCCAAACGGAGGCCTTCGACTCTTCTGTCCCCTAGAGCAGCTGCGTCCATAGTTGACTTGTTGGGAAGGGAGGCTTCGAAGGTGGCATTAAGCCACAATTGTAAGAGCCAGAAGGGTCCTGATAACAGCAGAGTTTTCTTCTCCTTAATATTCTTTGGGGTGGTAACCCCTTCGCCAAGAGATTCGCCAAAATCATTTCGCTAAGACACAGTTGGTGTCCTATGTGAAGCTGATTTGCTATGGTGATGTAGCGCTTCGCCACCTGGAGAGATCCGGAGCAAAAGACGCATCTCGACAGCCAAGGGCCAGGAAGGCTACATGCTCTTGATCGGATACTTCTTTAGTCTCCTTATCATGATAGTTGGTAATGTAGGCTGTAAAAGTGGCTTTGTTGGTAATCGACTCCTAAGGGACTTAAGCCAGTAATGGCAGCTATGTCGAAAAGGGTGGGAGTAATCATCCCACAAGGAATGTGGAAGTTGTTATAAGTGTTGTCCCAGAAATAAAGGGAAGCTAGAAGCATGGAAGGACAATATCCTGGCCCTACTTTCGACAGATGAATAAGATCAAAAATACCCATAGTTTTCCAATCATTACTTTTAACCTTCTCTATTTTTTCCAACCAAGCTAGGTAGTCAGAGGGATCTTTTGACAAAGGGCAGGATTTAAAAATTCTAAAATTATTCATATACTCTAAGTTTATGACTTCTTCAGAGGGGGTCCCTTGGCCATCCACTTTGGACTTTTAGTCTATAATTTTTTCCTTATCAGTTCTAGGTCTAACCCCGTTCGCTATGGGTTTGTAACGGTGATAAGTTGGAAAAAATTCTTGTACTTTAGCTGGGTCTAATTTTAAGTCAGGCAAAGGTCCTAGCATGGCATGGGATTTACCAGAAATCAAGATAGGAATGAGTACCTGGGATTGATAGATGCAGTGTTTCTCCTCTTCATTGGGAGGTTTCGGAACATATTCTTGATTTCCCACCACCTTGGGACCAAAGATTCTTTCTACCAGCGCTAAGCTGTTGGATATCTGGGAGTCTTTACTTGTGATTTTAGGAGTAGCAGATGACGCCATTGATGATTACAGAAGTAGAGGAAAATGGAGAAGATGAAGTGTGAAGGGAGTTTTTAGTTTGGAAAGTGAAAAGGGTGAAAAAAATGAAGTTTTTACTTATATATAGATGGAGGAATGGAAGCGGTTAGTATTCAGAAACTTTAATGGAAAAGTAGTGAAAGGATTGTGGGACACGTGGAGGTTTTGAAGTGGATGATTCAGACGGTAGCAGTTATGTTTTGACCCACGATCTGCTAGGGGTTAGAGTAGGGATGATGGAAGATCTTAAAAACGTGGGCGAAAAAGACGTTTGAGAAAAGCGTAATGATGATTCTGACATTTCTAACGTCTAATCATATAACAGTCACTGGTCGAATTATTGATGGCGTCGAATTGCATTGGCAAAAAATGCTTTTCTCCCTTGGTCGAAAATGCATTTCTTGGGGGGCAATTTGTAGGTTGCTAATTTCGACGCCAAGGTAATTGTTCAAAAAGCAAAATTGGAAATTCGCCAGAGGATTTCGACCAGAGGGTTTTTTGATGGAAAAAAGCAAGTCGAAGACAAATGGCGCTCAGGGGAAGCGTTGCTAGATTTTTCTAAGTGTAAAGAATACTTTCGACAAAGAAGAAGAAATAGGCTCCTCTTCGACGGGTGTTCCTTTTCGACGGGTGTTTGAAATTCAAAATTCAGGAGGGAATTCCGTTTTGAAAAGGGACGCGTGGAACGCATCTGGCAGACGAATACATGTAGAATGCCATTTGTCGCCATCAAGAGAAATAGCTGTTATAGTTGGTTATTTCGTTTGTATATAAATAGAGGGTCTTAGTGTTAGATTTCCGTGTGTGTTCAGAATTTGTACAAATCACTCAAGAAATACAAAAAAGTAACCGTGAGAGAGAAATGAGTAATTACTGAGAAAATGTACGTTTGAAAAACACCAGTTTTCATTCCTTGCATTTAAATAGAAGTTTAAAGTTCTTCATTTACAATTCCTTTTACATTTCTGTCATTTTCTTAATTGCAAGTTATTTACATTTCTCCCTTTATTTCAAGAAACAAAGTTCATCATCTCTGTCGAAAAATACAAAGTTTGATGAAAACTATGACGAATTCAATAAACAAAAGATTTTCTCACGAAAGTTGCCAAAATTGTTAAAGCACATTGTTCTAGGATTTGTTTGATCGATCCTGTAAGTAAACTAATTTTACATAAATTAGGAGATCAGCGGTTGTTTACGAATTTTCCAAGCAAACATATGAAAGAACATGTCTCTCTAGTTCGTAACTCACCTCTTCTTTGTCCTTTCGCATGGTCAGGTTCCACCTTGTAGCGAGTGATTTTGGACGCGGTTCTTAAGCGCTATCGCTCTTTGGGGTTTACTACAGGTCAATTCATTTTTTATCCTATTGTGAGCTGACTAAGGAAGGGAAATAGATGTCTCCAATTAACCCTGCTTGCATACTGAGTTTAAACAGCAGTCTGTTAGGTTACGAATGCTATATGGTAATGGGGCCTTTCTTTCTTCTTACTTTATTAAGGTGGAAAACTGGGACTATTCATGGGGAATTTGTCAGATTGGGTGGAGATAGGGGACTATTCTATGGGAGGAAATGGGTGTTTTGATGTCTTGTTCAAAGCCCAAGACGTGAAGCGAAAGGTGGTTTGTATCTTGTTCAAAGCCCAAGATGTGAAGCTGAAGGGTCTATTTGTATCTTGTTCGAAGCCCAAGATGTAAGGCTAAAAGGTGTTGTCTTTAGAGAGAATTTGTCATCTCTAAAGAGGGTCTGTTTGTCACAACTGTTTATAAAGGAGAATTACTTTAACCGGAATATGTGAATCCGGCAATGCCATAATTTCCTTTATAGGGGGGTTCCAACCTGAAGGAGAAGACTTTAACTCAGTGTAGAGCAATGTTATCTTTCCTTAGGAATTTCTCATGCTAAAAGAGGGACAGTGGCTTGCCGCTTACAACAATTAGATGAAGGGGAAGGAGTTGTTGATGTTTGTGTACTGTGAACGAGGCACAGCTTTGATGCTAAAAGGTTGATTGACTCAACCGGGGTTTTCCTTATACAAAGCCTAAGAGGAGGCTATTGGCCCAACAAGAGGGAGTTTTTATGTGTCTCGTACGAAGCCCGAGAGAGAGAGGCTAAAAGGGTTGACTCAATAGGAGAATCTTTTATACTCAACAAGAGAGTGTTTTTGTATCTCGTACGAAGCCCGAGTTGGAGGTTAAAGATGGTTACTCACCAAGAGAATCTTTTATACTCAACAAGAGAGTGTTTTTGTATCTCGTACGAAGCCCGAGATGGAGGCTAAAGATGGTGACTCACCAAGAGAATCTTTTATACTCAACAAGAGAGTGTTTTTATATCTCGTACGAAGCCTGAGATGGAGGCTAAAAGGGAGATTGGCTCAACAAGAGAGCCTTTTATACTCAACAAGAGAGTGTTTTGGTATCTCGTACGAAGCCTGAGATGGAGGCTAAAAGGTTTGACTCAACAAGAGAGTCTTTTGGTATCTTGTACGAAGCCCGAGATGGAGGCTAAAAGGTTTGACTCAACAAGAGAGTCTTTGTATCTCGTACGAAGCCTGAGATGGAGGCTAAAAGGTTTGACTCAACAAGAGAGTCATTGTATCTCATACAAAGCCCGAGATGGAGGCTAAAAGGTTTGACTCAACAAGAGAGTCTTTGTATCTCATACGAAGCCCGAGATGGGGGCTAAAAGGTTACTGTTTCAGTTAAGTGACAGGTCCAGTATGTTGGTTAAGAGAAAATCAGTTCTTATATGAGTAATGTTGCACTCATGGATTTGATCTGAGGATCGGGATTATTTCCTGTTCTTTAAGGAAATGGGAAATCTAAAGGGTATTGAGATTGTCCGAGTCTACGGGTGTCATCTCCTAGTTTTGAAAGGGGCTTGAGAATGTCTTTGAGACTCAAGGGAATTAGACTGTCCAAGTCTAGAGTTTCATCTTTTGTACTACGTTTAAGAAACAACAGTAGCAAGATATAGACTTTTTGAAAGACTGTTATATTAAGATGACTAATTTCTGTTCCTATACCTCTAGGAGGTCGTCGGGACAATTTGTACGAAGCCCAAGAGGAGGCTGGAAACTTTTAAGAAGCCGAGGGACAATTTGTACGAAGCCCAAGAGGAGGCTATCATTCCCGGAGGAAGAAATCATTTATACGAAGCCTAAGAGGAGGATGTGAATACTTCTAAGAAGCCGACGGGTCCTTGTACAACGCCCAAGAGGAGGCGGGGATGCTTTTAAGAAGCCTGTGGGTCCCCAAACCCCGAGAAGTTCAAGACAGGCTATTCACAAAGAATAGATCAAGCCAGGAAAGTTTGAGAATTTGGAAGAAACTCAAGGGATGCAATTCACAGAGAAGAGATCATCTCTGGGGAGTAGAGTTTCTTGACAATTCCTAAGGAGGACAACCGAAGAGAATACTGTATCTGGTGCTCCTATGGGGGATCTAGTATTATCTATTTCTAAGAATGATCGAAATAGCTTTACCTAGTGCTAGACGTAGTTGTCGGGGAAACTCTAAATATCTATACTATTATTACACAGTCGATATGAGTTTATGAAAGAAGACTTACAGCGAAACAGCCCCACAACACAGTTATATGTATATGAAAGCGGTAAATGAAAGCATATAAACACTTACTCGGTTGTAGAGCTTCCATGTTGTTTGGTTAGTTGTTCAACAAAGAAAGATTGAAAACAACAGTATATTTCAAAGGACAAAGTGCTTTGAAAGGAAAAATTGGGGCTTACAGCTCAAGGATAGGCCCAGGGTTTTAGTAGTGATTGCACTGTGATATGAGTTTGTACAGTGGGACTTATACAAGTGACTGAGGCCCAAAACGTTTTCTGTATAAGGGGAATGGGTCTTACACTCTCTCAAGAGGCCCAAAAAAAATGATTTAGAGAAAAGAAGCGGGTCTTACTACGCGAGGGTAGGCCCATATGATTTTGTTTAAAAATGGCGATCGCGCCGAGGTTTTAGAATGTACAGAGGGACTTATACAATAAGTGAGGCCCCAAAATGGGTTATGTAAAAAAGAGGGTTGGGACTTACACTCTATTAGAGGCCCAAGTGATTTTTAAGAAAATAAATGGGTCTTACTACTCGAGGGTAGGCCCAATGGTAAATTTTGAAAAGGGCGACGATCGCGCCGAGGTTTTGGAAACACCGTGGGACTTATACAAGTGATTGAGGCCCAAAATTTTGGTATTTACAAAGGAATTGGGTCTTACACTCTATTAGAGGCCCAAAGGTTTAAAAATGAAAAGAAATGGGACTTATAGCTCAAGGAGAAGCCCAATGGTCTTTTTTGTTAAATGGCGACGATCGCGCCGAACTTTGTAAATGTACAGAGGGACTTATAGAATATCTGAGGCCCAAAATATTTTATGTACAAAAGGGGTGGGACTTACACTCTATTAGAGGCCCAAAGTGTATTTTAGGAAAAGAAATGGGGCTTACAACACGATGGGATGCCCAGATGATTTTCAGTTTGAAAATGGCGATCGCGCCGAGATTTTTAACGTATCGAGACTTATACAATAACTGAGGCCCAATATATTTATGTACAAAAAGGGTTGGGTCTTACACTCTATTAGAGGCCCAAGGAGTGTTTGAAAATGATTTGTGAGGGTGAAAATCAAAGAAACCCTAATTTCATTTTTTAAAGGGCATTTTTCAAAGAAAAATCAAGTAAAAAATGATAAAAATATCAAATAAAATCATTAATCATGTTATAAACAATGATTAAGGTTTATGAAAAAGTATTTTATCCACGTGAATATTTAAAATCATTTTGGTTTTAAAAATCAAGAAAAAGAAATCATTTTAAAAGCATTTAAAACAATATTTTTGAATATATTAAAAATATATCAAATAATAATATTTTTTATGATTTTTTGCGGATTAAAATATTATGGAGTATGAATAAGAAGTGTGTAAAACAGAATTGGAAAATGATGATTTTTGCTATGTAAAAGAATTGGTTGAGTTTTGAAGATAAACTAAGAAAAAGAGGAAAGATATCACAACATCACATTCGACATCTTTCATGAGTTTTGAAGATAAGAGAAAAAGGGAAGATGTCACAACATCACATTCGACATATTAAAAAACCAGAACTGCACCTTGGTTTTCAACATCTTTTTATCAAACTTCAAACATTCATAACTCTCTCAATTTTCAACGAAATTAAAATCTGTAAGAACCTATCTTGACCAATTTTTTGCAAGGAATCCAATGGTATTACTCATGCAAACTGAAACTTAATGTACAGAACACACAAAGCAAAAAACCAGAACTATATGTTGATTTTAAACATCTTTGCTTATCAAACTTTCAACACTCATAACTCTCTCAATTTTTAACGAAATTAAAATCTGTAAGAACCTATCTTAACCAATTTTTTGCAAGGAATCCAGTGGTATCACTCATACATACTTAAACTTAATGTACAGCACACACAAGGCAAAAAACCAGATCTGCACCTTAAGTTTAAAACAACATAAACTCCACATATAAGCATGTTAAAGTGCAAACAGTAGGAAGATCATAACATACACATTAAGGACTACATTTTTGCTTCAAGAATTGTTCAATATGATGCATGTATGTGGACATCAAAGGAAAACATGATTCAAAGAATTCAAGTTGTGAATTTTACCTCTTTTTTGGAGATTTTGTGCAACCTACCAAGTGCTTTGTTCCAGAAATGATTTGATGCTTTGGACACCCTCAAATGACCTCTTAGAAGCTTTTAGGATGGTTAGAATCAGCTGGAACCTGCAAAAACACAAACTGACCCTTTCTTGCAAAAGGGGTTAAAGTGGCCAAAATGACAACTCTCTCAAATGGTGTTCCAGATGTTGGGAACCATTTGGGATAGTTCAAGGATGATATTTAGAGTGTGTTTGAGGTTTTATCTGGTTTGGAAAGTGACTGAATCAAGACATGGCTTGAAAAATGCAAAAAGTCCAATTTTGAGGTTTTGAGAGGTGACTTTGTGATGTTGGTGTTATATGTCACTTGTGAGAGTTTGGATCACCTACATATGATGTTTATGAGGTGTTAAGATCAAGAGATGTGATGGAAATGCTCTCTAACTCAAAAACTCAGAATTACCTTACTAAAGAAGGCATTTTGGAGTGAAAGAAGTGATTTTGAGGAAAGCATCTGTTTGATGGCTTTGGTGTACTCAAACTGAGCACAAATGAGCTCTATTTATAGTAGAGCAAGTTTGTTTTGGTAGCAATAGTGAATGGTGGCTGCAGCAGAGGTTTGTTCAATGTTGGCCTATGAAAATCCAAGTCTCCTCTAGCCATTGACTAGAGGTTAGGGCACAGGCTGCTGGTTCCCTAGTTGTTGGAGGAATCTTAACTGAATTCAGTTAGAGGAAGCTCAGTTCATGCCACCTCTAAGCATCCATTAAATGCTCCAAACCAAAATTGAAGTCTTGTCCACCTTTTAGGGTTTTTTAGGTTTGGCATGCTACTTGTGAAATCTTGGACTTGGGAGGCTTATGAATCAGATCATCCCCCTTGGATTTGATCCTCAGATGTGTCCAAAATGATGACAAGGCTTGGAAATTTGTGTGGCACAAGAAATGTGCAAATCTGTCCTGAAACATGTCTTAAAAATCAGCTGCAGTAAGCCTTGTTGTAAAATCCATAACTTCTTGCTTAAGATTGATAAATGGTTGTTCCAGGACTCTATGGAAAGCTGAGATGACATAATTCAACTTTGATGTTTGATCCTAGACTTGGTTCAACTTGGTTCATGGAGAAAAACATCCTTTAAGATGGGACATTCTTGCTGGAAAAATATTAATGATGTCCTATGAAATGTTGAAACATCGGACAACTTTGAACATTAATAATTCCAAACTTTAATCACTTGTATCTTTTAATCCACTATGATATTTTGAGTTGAAGTGAATTGCATCTTTGATGCTTGTCTTGCATGGTGACAAAGCTTAAAAATTGTGTGGCACAAGAAAAAGTGCACAAAATCTGTCCTAAAAAAACAGCTGCAGCAAGCCTTCTTGTAAAGTCCATAACTTCCTGCTCGAGTGTGATAAATGGACGTTCTACAACTTTCTGGAAAGATGAGATAACGTACTTCAACTTTGATGTTCAAGGTTTGTGAAGATAAGACTTGTAAAGTTGTCAAAAATGACCTTGAACTTGTGTGATCAAATCTGTCCTAAAAGTTGTCATGAAAATTCTGTTTTATCAATGCCTTTTGCAGAGACCATAACTTTCTGTTCGAGAATGATAAATAAGCTTTCTAGGACTTTCTAGAAAGGTGAGATTACGTACTTCAACTTTGATGTTCAAGGTTTGGCTTGAATCAACTTGGATCATGGAGAAAAACATCCTTGAAGTTGGGACATTCTTGCTGGAAAAATATTAATGATGTCCTATGAAATGTTGGAACATCTGACATTAAGAATTCCCAACTTTGATCACCTATATCTTTCAATCCTTATGATATTTTGAGTTGATTCCTTCTTCAATGTTGAAGTATCAAATACCCTCTTTAAAAGTAGCGCTTACGCAAAATCAATGGATGCTTGGATCAATAGTTACAACCTTGAAAAGTTGTGCACTTGAACATGATTTTAACTTAGAAAAAATTTATAAGTTTCTTTCAATTTGATCAATTTTGCAATTTTGCATGATTTCTTGATTTAAATTTGATCAAATTAAATCATCCATTATATTTTCTTGAGTAATGGCTTGTGAAGCTCAAAGTTGACCAAAAGTCAAACTTTGACTTTCTGCGTCAGTTAACTTTGTATTAGATGAACTTGAGGCTTGATCTACTTGAAATGTTGCACTCTTGTGCTTAATTCTTGATATGGGAGTCCTCTTGATCCTTTGTGGCTATTTGAGAGGCTAGACATGTTGAAGATCATGTCATTCCTTGATTGATTATTTATCTAAAGGCTCTGAGAGGGCTTGAAACCCTAAGCTTGATTGTAGTGAATGCTCAACAATTCCTTGAGGAGATTGACGAGGCACAAAGGTACATCCATATTGTGATGATGATTTACACAATGATGGGAAATCTTAGTGGTCAAAATTTGGGGTATAACAGATGCCCTTATTTAATCTTCTTGGACCCGAAGGTGTGAATGACGAAGGTATTCGGGCATTCGGGGTGCAAGAGGATTAAATATCGGAATACCCGAAATTTTGATGGCAGTTAGGAATGGTAATTCACGCATCCCCCTTCTTTTGCTAAGCAATGATACTTAGAAAAGGTAAACTTCCCCTCGATCCTGGTTTCCTACCAAGGAACTCGTCTCAGTTTCTGATTTGTGAACTTCCCCTCGATCCTGGTTTCCTACCAAGGAACTCGTCTTAGTTTCTGAAGTAAACTTCCCCTCGATCCTGGTTTCCTACCAAGGAACTGGTCTCAGTTTCTGATTTAAACTTTCCCTCGATCCTGGTTTCCTACCAAGGAACTGGTCTAAGTTTACTGATTTAAACTTCCCCTCGATCCTGGTTTCCTACCAAGGAACTGGTCTCAGTTTCTTTTGTCAATAAACTTTTTTGACAAGGAATGTTGTTTGTAGCGGTTTTCCTTCAAACTTCTCGCCGAATTTTCCTGGGGAGATGCCATTTGATGGAAAAAGTTTTGATGTCAGACTTGCTGGGGAACCCATTCGTCTGAGTTGTAGAGGTGTACAAACTTCTCTGTTGGAGATGCCATTTGTTGACTCCATCCGGGGAAAATGAGTCTCTTGAGAGACAGCTCTCGCTTGGGGATATTACACCATACTTTTCTCGGGATCTTCCCGGAGAAATGCCATATGATGTGATCCAATTTTGAGGTGCCGATGACCTTTTCATCAGTGGTTTTTTTTTCAGAGAAAAACTGTCGTACTGCCGAATCTCTGCTTAAGAGGCTTTCTCTGGTGATTTTCCTTAATTCGGGAAAGCAAAGATATCATCTTCAATGGTGAAGAGTGACGTTCGTCGAAAGTTCTTTGGTCTTTCAGAGGTTCAAGTTATCAAAGTGGTCGAGGACCCAACTTCAATCCAGAAATAAACTGGGGAGAGATTGTTCAGACGCAACACTTCCTGACGAGGAAAGGGCTGACAACTCGATTGAGATGACTGTTATCACTAGGGGACAAGACCGACGGGAGTGATAGTGATGCAATATGAATGTGAATGCAAATCAATAATGCATGATGTATGTATGTATATGCTGACAAAACTGACGCGACATATAAACTAGTAGATGAACACGACTGGATACTCGGCCACAGTGGGGCGTATAGAAATATCGCTGGTTCAAGATAGCAATTCTGCCTTGCTTTGGAGAAGTAGTCCTCGTAGGGAGCTACGTTGGTCGGGCTTAGGAGATGAGAACTCGGTCGGGGTATCAGATGGGAAAACCGTATCCGATACAGCTGATCCTTTATTCAGGCGCACTGGCTTAGAAGGAGTACTTTGAGGTTCGAACACCTTTGGAGAAGCGACCGATGTTCTTCTGATGTTCAACAGTCAAAAGAAATTGCCATCTTTATTTTAAAAGCAGAAAAAGTTTGACAAGTAAATTCATTTTTGTTTTATTTTCAAGAATCGTTAATCATGTTAAAAACATCATTCTGTAAAGCTAAAACAAGTAAGAATTACAAACAAAAGTACAAGGGCTCAAATTTTATTGATAGGATGGAAATCAGCCGAATGCGTGATTCCATAGAGTATTTACAAAGTTAGAAAATGGTAATTTACAGGGAAAAGGGCTACGTTGAAACATAACGACCACTATCCTTCTACCAACTTTGAATTCGGGACATCCTGAGCTTCTATCGAAGATGACCTTGACTGGAGTTTTCCTGACGGATGATATGACTTCTGAGGAGCTGAATTGGTCAGACGTAGTTACTTGCCATTAATCCCTAACTTTTGCCTGGATTGTACTTGGAGATTTCCAATCCACCGGGATGATTTTTGATCATGTCTCTAATTTTTGTCTGGATCGCCCTTTCGGGTTTTCAATCCACCGAGACGTTTTTTTTTTAGGCGAAGTATTTCTTGACTACGTCAACATTCGTGGGGTAGGCAAATTCCTCTCCATCCATGGTTGCAAGTCTCAAGGCGCCGCCTGAGAAAGCTTTCTTGACCACATAGGGGCCATCATAATTCGGAGTCCACTTGCCCCGAGAATCAGTGAGAAATGATTGTATCTTCTTGAGTAGCTTGAAGATTGGCGCGCATGTCGCGGTCATGAGGAATATGAATCTGGAAATGTAGTTCAAACGTCCCAAGAATCCTCTGACTTGTTTTTCAGTTTTCGGAGAAGGCATTTCTTGAATGGCCTTGACCTTGTCAGGATCAACCTCAATTCCTTTCTGGCTGACGATGAACCCTAGCAGTTTCCCTGAACGAGGAGTTTGTACTTTCTCAACCGCTCGAACAGTTTTGACAGGTGGGTCACATGTTCCTCTTCTGTTTTAGAATTGGCAACCATATCATCGCCATACACTTCGATTTCTTTGTGTATCATGTCATGAAAAAGAGTAGTCATGGCCCTTTGATAGGTTGCCCCGACATTCTTCAAACCGAACGACATTACCTTGTAGCAAAAGGTACCCCATGGGGTGATAAACGAAGTTTTCTCCATATCTTTCGGCGCCATTTTGATTTGATTATAGCCCGAGAATCCATCCATGAAGGAGAAAATTTTGAACTTTGTTGTACTGTCTACCAGCATGTCAATGTGTGGTAAAGAAAAGTCGTCCTTTGGATTAGCATTGTTCAGATCCCTGTAGTCGACACACATTCTGACCTTTCCATCCTTTTTTGGAACAGGTACGATGTTGGCTAACCATTGAGGATATTCAGATGTAGCGAGGAAACCTGCGTCAATCTGTTTCTGGACCTCCTCTTTGATTTTGATGGCCATGTTCGGGTGAGTCAGTCTCAACCTCTGTTTTATTGGCAGACATTCCGATCTCAATGGTAAATGATGTTCCACGATGCTGGTATCCAACCCTGGCATATCCTGATAGGACCAAGCAAATACATCGGGGAATTCTTTGAGAAGTTTTATCAAACCCTCTCTGGCAGTTGGACTGAGCAGTGCCCCAATCCTGATTTCTTTTCTCTCTTTTTCTGAACCCAAGTTTACCGATGGATCTTTCCTCCTGTCTGAGTAATCGGGAGATCTCTTCTGGAATTTCGTCGTTAACTTCTTCTTTAGCCCCAAATACCGGGAACTCAAAGTCGGGAGAAGGCATCGGATCGAATGTTTCAACGGGGTTTAAAATAAGCAATCTGCATGACATGATGATTTGTGTTTAGAAGAGATAGAGGAAATGCAAGTGTGTGCAGTGTATTTTTCTTTTACTGCTTGTTTTTATTATTGAGTTGTTTTTTAGGATTACCATTTTCTGAGAAAAGCAAAAAGAGAAAACAGCAACAGAATGCGGAAATTACAAAACGACGTTATTTTATTAATGAACAAGTTGATTCTTGAAACTACAGCCCTATAAAACAAAACTCTGTCGCTTTGGGCAAAGCAAAAAGGGAAATTTACAGAAAGCGAGCCCTATCAAAACATCCGTTTCACCTGGGCAAGGTGAAAGGTTAAAGATGGCAATTACTTTGACTTATGGACGATCTTCAGAACATCGACAGCAACCCACTGGCGGCGAACTCCTCGGTGAATCACAAAGTCTGGCACCTTCCTCGATTTGTCTTCAGAAATAACGCTGATTTCTGGTGGAGCAGGATCATTGGAATCTGTCTCCCAGGCAGAGTTGTCGTAGGAGAATTCCTCTGTTGCATTTTGCATAGCATTTGTGCTCTCAGCTGTATCTCCCCATCCAGTTGGCTGGATGTCTTCGAGCCTGATACGAGAGCTTTCAATAGCGGTGTATTTGACCTTGAAGTCGTATTTTCCACTCAGTTGTCCCAAGGTGTCCCACACTTCTTTGGAACTGGAGGAGCCACCCCCTTCGATGACGTTGACCTCGGGAAAAACATAGTTAATGAATTCTAGTCCTGCGAATGTTGCGAATTCATCGTCGTGCTGGATATTTTCAGGATAACCTGGGTGTTGATCCTATGACATGTTGGGGACGCGGGTATTCTATTCAATGATGCTCAGCTGATTTTCATTGTTCGGCTGACTTTCTTGCCCCAAGTCTCATGGGCACGGCTGCCAGATAGGCAGGCCATCCATCGGGCCATAATAGTCGTGGTCAAAGTTGTCTTTCATCAGAGTGTCCTCCTCTAATGAGTTTGGTGGAGCACATCATCCTTCTGGATCACAATCTCCATATATCATTTCGACGTCTGACCTGGGTATAAATCTCGGACTCTGTGTAGGAAAGCAAAATGGAATTTGCGTTTCGTCCTGAGACGTATAACCGTCCTCGTTGAGATAGGACTTCCATTCTTCCTCCATATCAGATGAATCATCTTTATTGATGGTATGTACCTCTTGAGTCACTGGTTGAAGGAAGGCTCCACCATGGAAGAAGTTCTAAATGGGATGAAGACTTTCATCGTTAGCAGCTGTCTAGGTACAGGTTGCAGAAAAACCAAGGCCCTTCTTTGTTTTATTGTCAGTAGGAATGACAAGTTGTCCCCATCCTTTTGTATTGGTACTCTCAACCGCTTTGATAGCATCTTTGTACGAGGAAATGGAAGTTCCCCCCTCAGATTGATCGTCCTTGTGTAGTGAAAGCGCTTGGAATTGGGTTCCGATTATCCCTTCTGGTTCCACATAAGTGGATAACGATAAATTGCTGACGAGCAAGGCCTGTTCCCCACAGACTGTGATGAGTTGGCCATTCTGAACGAACTTTAGCTTTTGGTGGAGGGTTAAAGTGACCACCCCAGCCTGATGTATCCAAGGTCTTCCTAATAAACAAATGTATGTTGCCCGGATGTCCATGACCTGGAAAGTGATTTGGAAAGTATGAGGACCAATAGTTATGGGAAGGTCGACTTCGCCGATAACTGTTTTTCTGGATCCGTCAAATGCTTTGACGACGACCTCGCTGGTTCTCATTAGAGGTCCTTTGAATGATAGTCGCATTAAAGTGGACTTTGGCATAACATTCAGGGCAGACCCTGTGTCTACCAGTACAGTGGCTAAAGCATCGCCCTGGTAACTGACCGTGATATTGAGTGCCATGTTATGACGGCGGCCCTCTTCAGGTAATTCCTCATCACTAAATCCCAAGTTATTGCAGGAAGTGATGTTAGAGACAATGCTATCGAACTGTCTGATTGTTACATCCTGTTCCACAAAGGCTTGCTCCAAGACTTTCTGTAGAGCCTCCCTGTGCGCTTCTGAACTGAGTAACAGTGATAATACCGAGATCTTTGAAGGAGTTTGCAACAGTTGATCCACAATGTTGTATTCACTCCTTTGGATGAGCTTCAGCATCTCATCATCGTTTTTCGAAAGGTCGGGATTACTGGATTGACTGACTAGTGGATTGGGAACTTCTGTCTGAGGTTCCTTTTCTTTGCTGAGTTCTCCAACTCCTCTGTTAAAGATTCGACCGCTCCGTGTTACTCGACTGATGTCTGCAATATTCACGATGGAGGGTAACGGAATTTCCTTTCCATTCTCGACTATTGTTTCACCGTATTTGTAAGGGATAGCCTTAGTTGATTCATACGGTAGTGGTCCTGGCAGATAGATGACTATGGGAGCCTTCTGATTTTTCTGACCATCATAAGTAATTTTGACCCGTTCCTGGTTGGGAACTCTCGATTCGTCAAGTAGAGGGATGACGGCATAAATATCCCTAGTCCTCTGATGATCAGAGATCATGACAACATCCTCGATTTGATCAGCGAGATAGGTGACTGATCCAGAACTTGACCATGGTTGAATCTCTTTGCGGTCCAACTGACTTTGAAGGGCTGCCCGCACGAGGTAGCATCCTTGATTGTTCACTGAACAAACTCCACACCGCTCATTATTGTGTAGTGGCACCTGGCCGCGTCCGCTCTAAATACAGTGTAGCCTTACT
This sequence comes from Lathyrus tuberosus, assembly GCA_022829125.1. Taxonomy (NCBI): domain Eukaryota; kingdom Viridiplantae; phylum Streptophyta; class Magnoliopsida; order Fabales; family Fabaceae; genus Lathyrus; species Lathyrus tuberosus. The sequence goes on along the minus strand of JALAZF010000289.1, from coordinate 4,704,268 downwards.
AGGTCAGTTTCCATTGATCGAACATCCTGACTTTAATATCTAGTAGGATTCCCGTTAGTGATACTAATTTGCTGGGTGTCTTCATCCATATAGATTGGAAGCCACCAGTGGTTCAACAAGTGCTGAAGTGTTTTCTGGATAAGGGCACAACCCTGATCGTTTTCGCAACCCGCTTTACAGCTCTGATAATCATGTGATACCAGGAATCCGAGACGGACCTGTTCTGCGTGTAACTCCACCAGGCTGGTATTCATCAGACAAATATCGAAGATTTGAATCATGTTGATCTGATAGGGATTCCTATCATGGTAGTCCTGGATCCATCCAAGATCCATCTGACGCTGGAGGGCCTCTTGTACAAAAGAGCATCCCTGTTTGTTTACCGAGCAAGTCAGACAAGAACTGTAATCGTGCCGTAGCAGATTATGATACTGGCTTTGCCTTGAGTGCGTTGCCACCAGGTTGATATTCATCGCAAGGACGTCGTGGTTTTGAATGACGTTGGAATTCGTATAAACCATGTTAACTCCACGAACTCGGTGCTCTTGGATCCATCCGAGATCCATCTGTTCCTGTCGAGCTGATTGCACCACAGAACACCCTCGATTGCTTTTAGAGCAGATATCACACTGGTGATAATTATGAGGTGGCACATGGCCATATCTACTCTGTCTACAATGCATCTTGACCAAATTGGTCCTTAACAAGAGTACATCATGAATTTTATAGACGTTGTTAGACTCTTCCTCTATCAGGTTGACTGCAGCTTTCTCGTGTTGAGGCAGCGGGTTTGTGAGAACATTCAGATTCGTATCTTTGAAAGATAAGACCCCGCTCCTAACAAGCTTTTGCACGTCAGATTTGAAATTGAGACAGTTTTCGATGTTATGCCCTGGTCCTCCTTGATGGTAAGGGCAAGTTTGATCCACCTTAAACCAAAAAGGCGGATTTTTCGGTACTGTAAGAGGAGCCTTGGTCTGGACGTGCCCTTTGACCAGTAATAGCGGAAATAGTTCCGCGTACGATACGGGTATAGGATCAAATCCTGGTGGCCGCGTTGTACGGTTGTTATTATATGGAGGACGAGCTGCTGAAGAGGCTATTGTGTCCTTTGCTGAAACTGCTGTTGATTAGGTTGGCTCTGCGCAACCTGAGGTTGATACGTAGAAATAGCCGCAGGGTTGATAGCAGGAGTTACAACTGCTACTGGTTGGTACCGTCGCCTTTGCTTTTCGAGAGAGATATTCCCAATATCCTGCTCTTTTTTCTTAGGGAGAGCACTACCATATCATTTTGCACTACTTGATGATCCAGTGTCTTTAACTAGGCATCCTTCTCGGACAGCTTCCTCAAGACGAACTCCCATGCCAACCATCTCGGTGAAGTCACTGGGCGCACTGGCAACCATTCTGTCTAGTAAAATGAGCTTAAGGTTTTCAAGAAGATCTTTGTCATCTCCTTTTCCTCCAGAGGTGGAGAGATCTGAGCGGCAATTTCACGCCATCTCTGAGCGTACTCCTTAAAGGTTTCCTTGTCCTTTTGTGACATTGATCTGAGTTTATCTCTGTCTGGTGCCATGTCCAAATTATATTTGTACTGTTGGACGAAGGCGGTGCCGAGATCTCTGAAAGTGCTAATCGTAGCACGGTTTAAACCAATGTACCATTTTAATGTGGCACCGGTAAATTATCCTGGAAGTAGTGAATCAGTAGATCTTGATTCTCTGTCTGAGCTGACATTCGCCGAGCGTACATCCCCAAGTGGCTCTGAGGGCAAGAGTTACCCTTGTATTTTTCAAAGTCAGGCACCTGGAATTTGTGCGGAACTTTCACATTGGGGACCAAGCAGAGGTCCGCGGCGTCCTTTCCAAATAGATCATGACCGCGAATAGCTTGCAATTCCTTTTGCATTTCCAGGAAATGTTCCTGGAACTCGTTCATTCTTTCGAACATGCTTTCATTTCCACCATAAGGTATCTGTAGAATCTGTCCTTCCGGGACAGTGTGTACCACGGGTTGTGGTATAGTTATTACGGCCGAGACTCTCGGTGCCTCCCGAAGTTTGTAACCTTCAGGAGTTGCTGTCATGCCCCTGGCATATTCACTTTCCCGAAGTTTGTAACCTTCAGGCCCAACGACTTCTGCTATGATTCCCTGATCTTCAGTGATCGGCGGAACATATCCTTCAGGGATATAGTTAACATGCATGCCCCAGGGACGATCTTTCGGTATTCGATACCTAAGATCATACTTCTCCACTATGGGCATTGAGGTGATCTCTGAGATCACGGTTCTTTGTAGCTGAGCTTCTACCATGGCTTGCATGTTGTTACGAAGCTTTCTCATATCCTCTCTTAGAGCGTCGATCTCTTCTTTCAACTCTCTGTTCTCTTCCTCGAGATCATCCATCTTTTTCTGACGATTGGCCCGAGTATTGTACGAATGAGACAGTTTGACTCTAGAACTGAGACACAAACGTGAGACTCGTAGGTAAGAAGAATACGTGACGTGAGAATGATGAATGCAATGATTATATTAATTGTTTTTTGGTTTAATCATGTTAGTTCTTGTATTGGCTGGAATTTTGGTAAAACAAAGTTGAACAATGTTGATGTCATATGTCTGATGTCTTAACATTGGTTCCTAACATTAGTTGTTGCAGGGTTGCAGTTTTGAGGTCTGATGTTAAACATGATGTCTTGACATCAGTGACGGAACATCAGAAAACCATCTGTTGTGTTATTTGTATTGCAGGATGTTGGGTGAGATGTCCTGACATGGTTAATCAGACATCAGTATAGATATGGAGTATGTCATAACATCTTGGTTCTGGCACAGCAGTTGCTGCTGTTATGTGACAGATGTTGCAGGAGATGTCATGACATCTTAGTCTGGTATAGAAGGTGTTGAAGAGTTAAAGTGCTGAAGAGTGATGTCACATGCGATGTCTTGACATCACTATACCAGAACATTAAAACATCAGGTTGTGATGTTTTTAGGGCTGCGCGCATTAGTTTGATTTGAGGAGATCTGTTAGTTAGATTGGATGCGAAATTCTTGGAGAAGATTTTGCCAATCAGATATGGAGCAGATCATGGAGCAAATCATATAACAATCTTTAGGGCTGATTTGGAAAGATTAAGGAGATTTGTTCCTATTTTTATGGAGAAGATCTTGCAGCTGAATTAAATAGTGAAGATACATAATATCCTGGAAATATTATGGAGCTGATTTAAAAGGTCTGGAAGATTCAAGTCAGAATCAAGAAGAATATTGAAGAATAATGACTTTCTAATTATGGAGATAAATTAGGAAGGATTTGATTGAAGACCTATTTTGTAGGAGAATCTTTTTCAGATTTGTAGCAGCTGATATGCTGTGATTTGAAGCCCAAATCCAGTTGGGAATATGTTTTAAATAGAATGCTTGTAACCTAGAATAGGCACAGGTCCAAGATGTAGATCATTAGGGCTTTGTCTAAGTGAACCACTCGGGTTATGAGATGGTCACTGTGTTCTTACTCAGAAACCTGTAGGTAATGAGTTTTGTATTGTTCTTGGAGGAAGCTTTGAAGTAACTCCAAGGTGTGTCATGGAAGTGTGACTTCTACTTTTCTGTGATTGAAGAGTTTTTGGAAATCAAGCTGTTGATGCAGTGACTGAGATGTTGACTGCTAGACATCATTGCGATGATTGGGAGTGAGATGAAGTCTCTTATCTAGGGAGGACTTAGATAGAAGGGTCATTGGGTAGTGATTAAATTAGGTAGATTGTCAATTGGTTTGTTGAGTCTGTAATTTGATACTACTAATAGTGGACTTCCTTCCTGGCTTGGTATGCCCCTAGATGTAGGTTGTTAGACCGAACTGGGTGAACAATCCTTGTGTGTTGTTTATGCTTTACTGTTGTTTATTGCCTTGTTCATAGCAGAGTGTGTTGTTGTGATATCACACTTAACATCACACATCTGATACCAAAATTTCAATTAGTATCAGAGCAGGAATCCTGTTTGTTTCTGGATGAGATCTAGGGAAGATACCTTTTGGTTCATGAGCAAGGAAGATAGTTTTGCTGAGTTATGGACTTGGTCAGTTCATATAGTTGTTTGTATGATCCCTTGAAGTGAATGATGGACTATTCATGACAGGGTATGTATTGGACCTGTCTGTTGTTATCAGGAGAACTGTTGTTGTGAGTTTGATTTGTTGGCACTTGGTTTATGGTGATGGTGTGCAAGGATTATTGAGTAGTGCCTGAAGGTTGTTAAGAAGTTGTTGTGTGTTCCGCTGCATGGTATCTGATGTAACCCTGGTTGGTTCTTGGTGGTGAGATTCTAGGAAGGTATTCTCTTGGAAAGACATTAGGGTTTGGTCTCCTCAGCAGGATATTCTATGATGGTGTAGTTTATGCAAGACAGCTTCAACCGTTTGGTTAGAGATGCCAAAGATACTTGAGGATTATCTCATATCTTTGTTTTGGGAAAGAAGTGATCAAAAGGTGAATGGATCTTATTAAAGACTCTATGACATGGAAGTTTCAGTTTTTTTTGAAGAAGAATATATTTCAGGCATTGAAGACCAATCTGTCCAGAACATTGATTCCTTCTTTATCAATTTTCTTGATGGTGAAAGAAGAGGGTGGAGCCAAAGCAAAAAAGTATCACTGCCAAATCTTTCATGCGAGAGTGAAGATCTTGATAAGTTATCTCTTAAGCTTAGTTGTGGTGACCTAATTAGGAGGATCTTCCTGGTTATGATGTCAAATGTAGTTCTGGTATATCTGAAGATAAATTCTCTTGTGAAGATACATGTTTCTGATTTTCAAAATCATGAACTGGAGGAAGTTTCATCAAGAAAGAAGTTGAGCTTAATATGTCAATTCTAATGTCTCGACATCGCGCTACACATCAGCAGTCAAAGACCTATTAGATTGTAGCTGTTTTGAAGGATCACTAAAGCTATGGAGTTGAACAATTTTGGAGATGCTGTTCATAATGTCATAGCATTTCAGTTGGAGCTGGTTAAAGAAAAGGTAGTTATCTTGATAGAAGAAGAGATGGAAATGATCCTTGTTTAAACTAAAATGTCTGAGGACAATTTTTCCAAGAGTTTGTGTGCAGTAGCAGTGTAAATCAGCCTGTGGTCAATTGGTGTTTGCATGAGCTCTTTCAGTGTTGTGGCTTGAAGGATTGGAAGTAGCAGATTGTCTATGGTATGTTTATGCAGAAGGATGGCAGTTATCACTCTTAAGTTAGACAAGAGGTCTGAACCTTGTGCTTTTAAGAAGAAGCTTCTGGAAGAGTGTGTTATGCAAGTTACTGCAGTTTTGTTGGTCTGATCTTGGAAGTTGATCAGATGTTGATATGTTCTCGTGTGTTCCCTACAAGAGATGTGTGTGGATTAATAAGGTTGTGCATTTAACTAATGACAAAATACATTGAAGGGAGACTATGTATATGTCTGATGTAAAAGTGCAGGACTGTTGAAGTGTTGAGAATATACTTTTCTCTATGTGGCTGTTTATTTCTCTTCGTGGTGTGTTGGTGTGTGAGAACTCTGTGAAACAATCATGATGGTTAAAAGAATCTTGAGATTATAACAATAAGATTGTGTGTTCTATAGTGTATTTAGAAGTGGCATTATTTGGTATAGTTATGGGGTAGTCTTGGACTACTTATTTTCTGAAGATTCAAATGTGGTAGGTTTGAAGTCTTTGGAGTTTCTGACCAGGATGGAGGTTGTCTACTCAAAATTGATTGTTGAATCAAGTCTATGAGAGCATGGAATTCTGTTTTTGCAAAGGGAGGAGGTTCTTCTAAGTGGCAGAAGTAAGAGCTGAATTCAACAGTTGGATATCATAATGTTTTGACATCTAGCTTAACATCAGGAGCCTCAGCTGGTGATGTGGCACATCAGCTAATGATAGGGTGATCTACAGGAATGAACAATAGGATGCTTCAAAAAGATCGTTCTCATGGAAGTTTGCGGGAGCTGCAGGAAGGAGAAGATGTTACATGACCATGGCTTAAGGAGTCTAAGTGTGTTTGCTTTTGAGCAAGTTGAACATGTGACTTGAAGATCAAGTTTCCTTGGTGGATCAAGATATCTTTGTGAGAGTTCTGACATACGTGAAAAAGGTCAAAATGTGGCATTTGGTTGTTTTCATATGAGGATTCATGAATGAGGTGATCAAACTATAGCATTTGGTTGATCTCGGAAGTGGATTCGAAGAATCAAGATAATCAGAGTGTGGCAGTTGGTTATTATTGAGGATTGTCTTGGAACAAGTTACTCTTGGGAAGAAGGGCGATGAGTTGAAGACTCAAGGAGATTATTCTTCTTGAAGGTGGATGAGAGGTTAATTCTCTAGTTCTTTGGATTACTATGCAATAGTAAGTCCAGTTGGTGGAGCATATCAAGAATCATGGTGATGATATCTTGGTGTGTGGCAAATGTTCTAACTTGTGTTGGGACATTATTTGGTTGAATATCCTTGGTGAAGGATGATTTTGTTCTGGTTCTGAAGCTTGGTGCATACTTTATGCCTAAGGAGCGTCTACATAGTCATACGGGAGAATGATGAAGTAGAAGGTCTGCATTGGATGGAGAATGTAGAGAAGACTGAAGTAGATTAGGTATTGATTGATTGGAAGTCTGAAGATGAAGAGTATGATAGAGAATGACTGCCTTTGGAGAAAGGGACAATGGTACCAAAATGCATGTGCTCAGCAAGTGTCCTCAAATGTTCATCTTCATCTAGAGCATTAGTTAACCATGACTGGGGGAGTACTTGTCTATGGATTTTGCTGTAAAGGTACATATATTGTGAAGATTGCATGATGATCAAGATTGTGAAGATTGGTTGAATCTTATGAGGATATAATGTCAGATAACATGTTATGACATTAGGCTGTTGGATGACATGTTGGTGTGGAACAAGAATGTCTATGGCTGTAAAATTCAAGGTGGATTTGTACAGGGTATGGATGGTTTCAGGATGAGAGGGATCAATGATGATTTTGGTCTCTATCCAAGAGGTTGTTGGAGGTGATCCTGGTACATTCTTACTATATGATCATAAAGGTTTCATGGGATATCATTGGTGATTTTGTGGTGTTTCTTATTGAATGAGCAACTTCTGTCAGTTAAATGTACTAGTGTTGTTTGAGGATCAAGCATTAAGTGAATGCGTTCAGCAGGTGTGTTGAACAGAGGGTGCGCTCTTGAAGACATGAAGATGAGTCTTATGTTTTCCATTCATTTAAGTTGTTCATCTTGCAATGGAGCACTGGTTATCTTAGATAGGGGGAGTTGAACTTTTGGTTATCTAGATTGTTTGTGGCTCTGGTGAAGGTGTTATGTCGTTCATGATAGACATGACAGTTTAGACCTGGTGTATCAATGGATTGGACCAGTAGTGTACATTTACCCCAATGTTTGTCAATTTCTGGCTAAAAAGGGGGAGAGTGTTTGTACAGCTGTGAACTGGTTCTTGTTTTGAGGGGGAGTTTGCCCTATGCTGCTGTGAAGGTGATTTCTGCTGCTTGTTAGTTTTTGTTGCTGCTGGTTTTTGAGCTTGTGCAGCTTGTTGAAGAGGTGCTGCTAGGTGTTTTGCAAATTTATCAATTTTTATCCGCTGCTGGGTTCTTTGATGTTAGCAGAGATTGTTTTAGCCAAAATTAGCCAAAGGGGGAGATTGTTAGTTCTTGTATTGGCTGGAATTTTGGTAAAACAAAGTTGAACAATGTTGATGTTATATGTCTGATGTCTTAACATTGGTTCCTAACATTAGTTGTTGCAGGGTTGCAATTTTGAGGTCTGATGTTAAACATGATGTCTTGACATCAGTGACAGGACATCAGAAAACCATCTGTTATGTTTTTTGTATTGCAGGATATTGGGTGAGATGTCCTGACATGGTTAATCAGACATCAGTATAGATATGGAGTATTACTGTCATGACAGTATGTCATAACATCTTGGTTCTGGCACAGCAGTTGCTGCTGTTATGTGACAGATGTTGCAGGAGATGTCATGACATCTTAGTCTGGTATAGAAGGTGTTGAAGAGTTAAAGTGCTGAAGAGTGATGTCACATGCGATGTCTTGACATCACTATACCAGAACATTAAAACATCAGGTTGTGATGTTTTTAGGGCTGCGCGCATTAGTTTGATTTGAGGAGATCTGTTAGTTAGATTGGATGCGAAATTCTTGGAGCAGATTTTTCCAATCAGATATGGAGCAGATCATAGAGCAAATCATATAACAATCTTTAGGGCTGATTTGGAAAGATTAAGGAGATTTGTTCCTATTTTTATGGAGAAGATCTTGCAGCTGAATTTAATAGTGAACATACATAATATCCTGGAAATATTATGGAGCTGATTTAAAAGGTCTGGAAGATTCAAGTCAGAATCAAGAAGAATATTAAAGAATAATGACTTTCTAATTATGGAGATAAATTAGGAAGGATTTGATTGAAGACCTATTTTGTAGGAGAATCTTTTGCGGATTTGTAGCAGCTGATATGCTGTGATTTGAAGCTCAAATCCAGTTGGGAATATGTTTTAAATAGAATGCTTGTAACCTAGAATAGGCACAGGTCTAAGATGTAGATCATTAGGGCTTTGTCTAAGTGAACCACTCGGGTTGTGAGATGGTCATTGTGTTCTTACTCAGAAACCTGTAGGTAATGAGTTTTGTATTGTTCTTGGAGGAAGCTTTGAAGCAACTCCAAGGTGTGTCATGGAAGTGCGACTTCTACTTTTCTGTGATTGAAGAGTTTTTGGAAATCAAGTTGTTGATGCAGTGACTGAGATGTTGACTGCTAGACATCATTGCGATGATTGGGAGTGAGATGGAGTCTCTTATCTAGGGAGGACTTAGATAGAAGGGTCATTGGGTAGTGATTAAATTAGGTAGATTGTCAACTGGTTTGTTGAGTCTATAATTTGATACTACTAATAGTGGACTTCCTTCCTGGTTTGGTATGCCCCCAGATGTAGGTTGTTAGACCGAATTGGGTGAACAATCCTTGTGTGTTGTTTATGCTTTACTGTTGTTTATTACCTTGTTCATAGCAGAGTGTGTTGTTGTGACATCACACTTAACATCACACATCTGATACCAGAATTTTAAATCAAAATAAACTTTGACAATTAGATTGCAAATATCAAACAGTGGGGAAACCCCGTTTTATTGAAATTCAAAGGATTGCGGAAATGGAAATACAGTAAATTACAAAGTGTTGGAAAAGGAAATCTAAACTAATGGATCCTGAGTCCTCTCTGAAGAGAGCTCAAGTGCTGGTTCGGGTGCTTTCCTTTTCTTTGACCGGGGCTCTTGGGTCGTTGTCGGGTTGTCATTCCTTTGCCAAGTGAAAGGAGCGAGCAAATTTCTTTGGTAATCCTGATTATCCACAACATGTTGCTCTAAAATCTCGATCAGAGCATCCTTTTCTTTCAGTAGCTGCTGTATTTTGGTACACTCCACATTGAGAATGCGGTACTTGTTCTTCCAAGACCTCCTCTCCCGTTGAACTTTGTTGAGAGTAACCTGAAGTTTTTCAGTTTCTGTCATGAAGTACATGACAGATTCCCTTGGCGGAAGAACTTCGTGACGAGGATACGACATCTTTAGCTTGAGAGCTCTAGTTTGTACCCAGTGGAGATAATGCTCCACCGAGACACAGTTCGGTTTTCCTAGAGACTCTCGTCCTTTCTTATGAACATGTTTCCAAGCGTGCACTATTTCCATCTTTAGTGCTATGTCATTTTCTCCTTCCTTGAAGAAAAGACCTTCCAGATGAGCATTCTGTGGGACATGCCTCATCGGGTATCCAAATTGACGACGAACGAGAATTGGATGGTAATTGATTCCTCCCTTAGTTCCTATAAGGGGTACGTTTGGGAAGTTTCCACAACGGTCAATGATCCTGATTCCATCATAAATCCTATTACACAAATCTATGTCAGAGTTGGTGAGAGACATGATTTTCTCCGACCAATGTAAAGCACTCTTGTGATCCCAAAAAGTAGCAGACTTAGACAAATAGGAGATAAACCATTTGTATAGTAGGGGTACACGGCATGTGATCATTCCTCCGCTGTACAAATTTCCTAAGTGTACAGAATGATACGCATCTGCGAGCAGAGTTGGCACAGGGTTTCCAATGAGAAAAACCTTAATGGCGTTGATATCGACGAAGTTATTAATGTTGGGAAACAAAAATAACCCGTAGGTGAGCAAAACAAAGATGCTCTCAAAAGCAGCCACGTTCCCTATACTAGCGAAGTACAGAGCTTTCTTTGTTAAGAACTGGGCTGGCAAACCTTGGATGCCACCCTTAGTGGTCATGTGAGTCCTGACCTCTGACTCGTCCAAATAAATTGCTCTTGCAATGATTTGATCCTTAGGGATTTCTTCCAGTCCAGAAAATGGAGCTTGATCAGTAATGTATAGATCAGTCAGGTGAGAGTACTCCTCCAGGGTTGGTGCTAGTTGGTAATCCAGGAATGTGAAACAGTGATAGGCCGGATCGTAAAACTGAACGAGTGCATCCATGATTCCTTCAATCACATGAATTCTTAACAGAGGTAGCAGACCTCCGTACTTGGCTCTGAAAGCCTCAGGGTTAGTGATCATCCTCGCTAACCTTCTCAAATCCTCAAGTTTTGGAACCTTGAAGGTGTACTGGTGAGTTCTCCTTCTACCGAAATTCATGAGCGCAATCTTTTTCTCTGACATTTGCAATCATTGTCTCAGTTTAATTTGAAAAAGAGAGACTAGAAGAGAAAATTTTTCTTTGTTTTAATGTTTTTTAGATGAATGCATGAATGCAGCACACAAAAACATAGAAAAAACATGGGCTCAAAGGGTCGTTGTCATGAAGTCAAGGCTCTACCCATCCCCCAAAGGTTTATACTAGTGATTTTTGTACCAGTCTCTCAAAATCATCAGTTCTTGTCGAGAAAACACCAGCGGGCCGGGAACCGTGCTAGGTGATGTTTTTTCGAAGAACCTTCAGAAGAGGGTGGTATCGCGTGACAACCATTTCCGATAGTTTCCGCACCACTAAAAGAGGTTTTTCCTAGGTGTATACTCAATCTTTCCACATTTGGCATCACACGTATTCCCATTAGCAGAAAAATAAACACATATATCAATTAGGAAAAGTAGTATATATATTTGTCCTAATGTCCTAAACATTTAAGAGCTATGAGTCCTATGTTCCTGACAGAAAATGTCTCCCCGGCGGAGTCGCCATTCTGTGGTACCTTCCCAATTTAAAGGTTTTTGACCTAAGATCCTAATGAAGTCAACAAAAGTCTCATTCCCAGTGAAATTCCCAGTGAAGTCACCATGACTTGTCCAAGGTAATTGTAAGAAAGAACGTGAACGGCCCCATGGTGGGCGCCACTTTTCTGTAGCGAGCGATTTTGGACGCGGTTCTTAAGCGCTGTCGCTCTTTGGGGTTTACTACTGGTCGATTCATTTTTTATCCTATTGTGAGCTGACTAAAGAAGGGAAATAGATGTCTCCAATTAACTCTGCTTGCATACTGAGTTTAAACAGCGGTCTGTTAGGTTACAGATGTTATATGGTAATGGGGGCCTTTCTTTCTTCTTACTTTATTAAGGTGGAAAACTGGGAATATTCATGGGGAATTTGTCAGATTGGGTGGAGATAGGGGACTTTAGGTTTTTTGATTAGTGTGCTCGCTAAGATTTTTCTTTCAATCTTATGCCTACGTATTCCCGTTTACCGAAACAGGGAAATCAAAGCGTTCGTAATTCAAAATGGGTGTTTTGGTGTCTTGTTCAAAGCCCAAGACGTGAAGCGAAAGGTGGTTTGTATCTTGTTCAAAGCCCAAGATGTGAAGCTGAAGGGTCTATTTATATCTTGTTCGAAGCCCAAGATGTGAAGCTAAAAGGTGTTGTCTTTAGAGAGAATTTGTCATCTCTAAAGAGGGTCTGTTTATCACAACTGTTTATAAAGGAGAATTACTTTAACCGGGATATGTGAATCCGGCAATGCCATAATTTCCTTTATAGGGGGGTTCCAACCTGAAGGAGAAGACTTTAACTCAGTGTAGAGCAATGCTATCTTTCCTTAGGAATTTCTCATGCTAAAAGAGAGACAGTGACATGGATGTAAATAATCCAGAGGCTTGCCGCTTACAGCAATTAGATGAAGGGGAAGGAGTTGTTGATGTTTGTGTACTGTGAACGAGGCACAACTTTGATGCTAAAAGGTTAATTGACTCAACCGGGGTTTTCCTTATACAAAGCCTAAGAGGAGGCTATTGGCCCAACAAGAGGGAGTTTTTATGTGTCTCGACGAAGCCCGAGAGAGAGAGAGAGGCTAAAAGGGTTGACTCAATAGGAGAATCTTTTATACTCAACAAGAGAGTGTTTTTGTGTCTCGTACGAAGCCCGAGATGGAGGCTAAAGATGGTGACTCACCAAGAGAATCTTTTATACTCAACAAGAGAGTGTTTTTGTATCTCGTACGAAGCCCGAGATGGAGGCTAAAGATGGTGACTCACCAAGAGAATCTTTTATACTCAACAAGAGAGTGTTTTTGTGTCTCGTACGAAGCCCGAGATGGAGGCTAAAAGGGAGATTGGCTCAACAAAAGAGCCTTTTATACTCAACAAGAGAGTGTTTTGGTATCTCGTATGAAGCCCGAGATGGAGGCTAAAAGGTTTGACTCAACAAGAGAGTCTTTTGGTATCTCGTACGAAGCTCGAGATGGAGGCTAAAAGGTTTGACTCAACAAGAGAGTCTTTGTATCTCGTACGAAGCCCGAGATGGAGGCTAAAAGGTTTGACTCAACAAGAGAGTCTTTGTATCTCGTACGAAGCCCGAGATGGAGGCTAAAAGGTTTGACTTAATAAGAGAGTCTTTGTATCTCGTATGAAGCCCGAGCTGGAGGCTAAAAGGTTACTGTTTCAGTTGAGTGACAGGTCCAGTATGTTGGTTAAGAGAAAATCAGTTCTTATATGAGTAATGTTGCACTCATGGATTTTATTTGAGGATCGGGATTATTTCCTGTTCTTTAAGGAAATAGGAAATCCAAAGGGTATTGAGACTGTCCGAGTCTACGGGTGTCATCTCCTAGTTTTGAAAGGAGTTTGAGAATGTATTTGAGACTCAAGGGAATTAGACTGTCCAAGTCTAGAGTTTCATCTTTTGTACTACGTTTAAGAAACAGTAGTAGCAAGATCTAGACTTTTTGAAAGACTGTTCTATCAAGATGACTAATTTCTGTTCCTATACCTCTAGGAGGTCGTCGGGACAATTTGTACGAAGCCCAAGAGGAGGCTGGAAACTTTTAAGAAGCCGAGGGACAATTTGTACGAATCCCAAGAGGAGGCTATCATTCCCGGAGGAAGAAATCATTTATACGAAGCCTAAGAAGAGGCTGTGAATACTTCTAAGAAGCCGACGGGTCCTTGTACAACGCCCAAGAGGAGGCGGGGATGCTTTTAAGAAGCTTGTGGGTCCCCAAACCCTGAGAAGTTCAAGACAGGCTATTCACAAAGAATAGATCAAGCCAGGAAAGTTCGAGAATTTGGAAGAAACTCAAGGGATGCAATTCACGGAGAAGAGATCATCTCTGGGGAGTAGAGTTTCTTGACAATTCCTAAGGAGTACAGCCGAAGAGAAGACTGTATCTGGTGCTCCTATGGGGGATCAAGTATTGTCTATTTCTAAGAATGATCGAAACGGCTTTACCTAGTGCTAGACATAGTTACCGGGGAAACTCTAAATATCTATACTATTATTACACAGTCGATATGAGTTTATGAAAGAAGACTTACAGCGAAACAGCCCCACAACACAGTTATATGTATATGAAAGCGGTAAATGAAATCATATAAACACTTACTCGGTTGTAGAGCTTCCATGCTGTTTGGTTAGTTGTTCAACAAAGAAAGATTGAAAACAATAGTATATTTCAAAATCAAAGGAGAAAGTGCTTTGAAAGAAAAAATTGGGGCTTACAGCTCAAGGATAGGCCCAGGGTTTTAGTAGTGATTGCACTGTGATATGAGTTTGTACAGTGGGACTTATACAAGTGACTGAGGCCCAAAAAGTTTTATGTACAAGGGAAATGGGTCTTACACTCTCTCAAGAGGCCCAAAAAATTGATTTAAAGAAAATAAGCGGGTCTTACTACGCGAGGGTAGGCCCAGATGATTTTGTTTAAAAATGGCGATCGCGCCGAGGTTTTAGAATGTACAGAGGGACTTATACAATAAGTGAGGTCCCAAAATGGGTTATGTAAAAAAGAGGGTTAGGACTTACACTCTATTAGAGGCCCAAGTGAGTTTTAAGAAAAGAAATGGGTTTTACTACTCGAGGGTAGGCCCAATGGTTAATTTTGAAAAGGGGGACGATCGTGCCGAGGTTTTGGAAACACCGTGGGACTTATACAAGTGATTGAGGCCCAAAATTTTGGTATTTATAAAGGAATTGAGTCTTACACTCAATTAGAGGCCCAAAGGTTTAAAAATGAAAAGAAATGGGACTTATAGCTCAAGGAGAAGCCCAATGGTCTTTTTGGTTAAAAGGCGACGATCGCGCCGAACTTTGTAAATGTACAGAGGGACTTATACAATATCTGAGGCCCAAAATATTTTATTTACAAAAGGGGTGGGACTTACACTCTATTAGAGGCCCAAAGTGTATTTTAGGAAAAGAAATGGGGCTTACAACACGAGGGGAGGCCCAGATGATTTTCAGTTTGAAAATGGCGATCGCGCCGAGATTTTTAACGTATCGGGACTTATACAATAACTGAGGCCCAATATATTTTTCTACAAAAAGGGTTGGGTCTTACACTCTATTAGAGGCCCAAGGAGTGTTTGAAAATGATTTGTGAGGGTAAAAATCAAAGAAACCCTAATTTCATTTTTTAAAGGGCATTTTTCAAAGAAAAATCAAGTAAAAAATGATAAAAATATAAAATAAAATCATTAATCATGTTATAAACAATGATTAAGGTTTATGAAAAAGTATTTTATCCACATGAATATTTAAAATCATTTTGGTTTTAAAAATCAAGAAAAAGAAATCATTTTAAAAGCATTTAAAACAATTTAAAACAATATTTTTGAATATATTAAAAATATATCAAATAATAATATTTTTTGTGATTTTTTGTGGATTAAAATATTATGGAGTATGAATAAGAAGTGTGTAAAACAGAATTGGAAAATGATGATTTTTGCTATGTAAAAGAATTGGTTGAGTTTTGAAGATAAACTAAGAAAAAGAGGAAAGATGTCACAGCATCACATTCGACATCTTTCATGAGTTTTGAAGATAAGAGAAAAAGGGAAGATGTCACAACATCACATTCGACATCTTAAAAAACCAGAACTGCACCTTGGTTTTCAACATCTTTTTATCAAACTTCAAACATTCATAACTCTCTCAATTTTCAATGAAATTAAAATCCGTAAGAACCTATCTTGACCAATTTTTCGCAAGGAACCCAATGGTATTACTCATGCACACTGAAACTTAATGTACAGAACACACAAAGCAAAAAAACCAGAACTGCATGTTGATTTTAAACATCTTTTCTTATCAAACTTTCAACACTCATAACTCTCTCAATTTTTAACGAAATTAAAATCCGTAAGAACATATCTTGACCATTTTTTCGCAAGAAATCCAATGGTATCACTCATACATACTGAAACTTAATGTACAACACACACAAGGCAAAAAACCAGATCTGCACCTTAAGTTTAAAACAACATAAACTCCACATATAAGCATGTTAAAGTGCAAACAGTAGGAGGATCATAACATACACATTAAGGACTACATTTTTGCTTCAATAATTGTTCAATATGATGCATGTATGTGGACATCAAAGGAAAGCATGATTCAAAGAATTCAAGTTGTGAATTTTACCTCTATTTTGGAGATTTTGTGCAACCTACCAAGTGCTTTGTTCCAGAAATGATTTGATGCTTTAGACACCCTCAAATGACCTCTTAGAAGCTTTTAGGATGGTTGGAATCAGCTGGAACCTGCAAAAACACAAACTGGCCCTTTCTTGCAAAAGGGGTTAAAGTGGCCAAAATGACAACTCTCTTAAATGGTGTTCCAGATGTTGGGAACCATTTGGGATAGTTCAAGGATGATATTTGGAGTGTGTTTAAGGTTTTATCTGGTTTGGAAAGTGACTGAATTAAGACATGGCTTGAAAAATGCAAAAAAGTCCAATTTTGAGGTTTTGAGAGGTGACTTTGTGATGTTGGTGTTATAGGTCACTTGTGAGAGTTTGGATCACCTACATATGATGTTTATGAGGTGTTAGGATCAAGAGATGTGATGGAAATGCTCTCTAACTCAAAAACTCAGAATTACCTTACTAAAGAAGGCATTTTGGAGTGAAAGAAGTGATTTTGAGGAAAGCATCTGTTTGATGGCTTTGGTGTATTCAAACTGAGCACAAATGAGCTCTATTTATAGTAGAACAAGTTTGTTTTGGCAGCAATAGTGAATGGTGGCTGCAGCAGAGGTTTGTTCAATGTTGGCCAATGAAAATCCAGGTCTCCTCTAGCCATTGACTAGAGGTTAGGGCACAGGCTGTTGGTTCCCTAGTTGTTGGAGGAATCTTAACTGAATTCAGTTAGAGGAAGCTCAGTTCATGCCACCTCTAAGCATCCATTAAATGCTCCAAACCAAAATTGGAGTCTTGTCCATCTTTTAGGGTTTTTTAGGTTTGGCATGCTACTTGTGGAATCTTGGACTTTGGAGGCTTATGGATCAGATCACCCCCCTTGGATTTGATCCTCAGATGTGTCCAAAATGATGACAAGGCTTGGAAATTCGTGTGGCACAAGAAATGTTCAAATTTGTCCTGAAACATGTCTTAAAAATCAGCTGCAGCAAGCCTTGTTGTAAAATCCATAACTTCTTGCTCAAAAATGATAAATGGCTGTCCCAGGACTCTATGGAAAGCTGAGATGACATACTTCAACTTTGATGTTTGACCCAGGACTTGGTTTAACTTGGATCATGGAGAAAAACATCCTTGAAGATGGGACATTCTTGCTGGAAAAATATTAATGATGTCCTATGAAATGTTGAAACATCTGACAACTTTGAACATTAATAATTCCAAACTTTAATCACTTGTATCTTTTAATCCACTATGATATTTTGAGTTGAATTGAATTGCATCTTTGATGCTTGTCTTGCATGGTGAAAAAGCTTGAAAATTGTGTGGCACAAGAAAAAGTGCACAAAATCTGTCCTAAAAAAACAGCTGCAGCAAGTCTTCTTGTAAAGTCCATAACTTCCTGCTCGAGTGTGATAAATGGACGTTCTACAACTTTCTGGAAAGCTGAGATAACTTACTTCAACTTTGATGTTCAAGGTTTGTGAAGATAAGACTTGTAAAGTTGTCAAAAATGACCTTGAACTTGTGTGATCAAATCTGTCCTAAAAGCTATCATGAAAATTCTGTTTTATCAATTCCTTTTGCAGAGACCATAACTTTCTGTTCGAGAATGATAAATAAGCTTTCTAGGACTTTCTGGAAAGGTGAGATTACGTACTTCAACTTTGATGTTCAAGGTTTGGCTTGAATCAACTTGGATCATGGAGAAAAACATCCTTGAAGTTGGGACATTCTTGCTGGAAAAATATTAATGATGTCCTATGAAATGTTGGAACATCTGACATTAAGAATTCCCAACTTTTATCACCTATATCTTTCAATACTTATGATATTTTGAGTTGATTCCTTCTTCAATGTTGAATTATCAAATACCCTCTTTAGAAGTAGCGCTTACGCAAAATCAATGGATGCTTGGATCAATAGTTACAACCTTGAAAAGTTGTGCACTTGAACATGATTTTAACTTAGAAAAAATTTATAAGTTTCTTTCAATTTGATCAATTTTGCAATTTTGCATGATTTCTTGATTTAAATTGGATTAAATTAAATCATCCATCATATTTTCTTGACTAATGGCTTGTGAAGCTCAAAGTTGACCAAAAGTCAAACTTTGACTTTCTGCGTCAGTTAACTTTGTATTAGATGAACTTGAGGCTTGATCCACTTGAAATGTTGCACTCTTGTGCTTAATTCTTGATGTGGGAGTCCTCTTGATCCTTTGTGGCTATTTGAGAGGCTAGACAAGTTGAAGATCATGTCATTCCTTGATTGATCATTTGTCTAAAGGCTCTGAGAGGGCTTGAAACCCTAAGCTTGATTGTAGTGAATGCTCAACAATTCCTTGAGGGGATTGATGAGGCACAAAGGTACATCCATATTGTGATGATGATTTACACAATGATGGGAAATCTTAGTGGTCAAAATTTGGGGTATGACACACCTGCACACACCGCACCGTATTCTTCTAACATTTTTTGCAGGTACTTCCTTCGGAAATAAATAGTATGATGAGCGACTTTAGTAAAGTGAAGTTTTAGCAAATTTAGATAACTCGTAGTACAAGACGCCGGAGTAGAAGTGGCCAGCGAAGACAGGGACAAAATGGGAAGAATCAAAGCGAATTTAGTCATGGCACTCATACAGGTTCTATCGTTCCTTTTTCACCTTTTATTAAAACATTGAGGATAATGTTTGGTTTAAGTGTGGGGGAGGAACATTTACCGCTTTCATTTTACCGCTTTCTAGTTAGATTTACTGTTTTCTAGCATTTACTATTTTCTAGCATGATTTTAAAATTTTTTCTGTTTTAATGTTTCGTTGCGTCTATGCATATGTTGTCGAGTCTGTATGCGTAGTTTCCATTACTTATTTGATTCTCCCAATTTCTTGAGCCATACCTAATATTTTGAAAATTTTTGAGTTAAAAATAGTGTTTCTTTTGAAAATCTTAGGTTACAGACAAAATTGAGGGTTAGATTGTGAGACTTGGGAAAATTCTGCAAGATCGGCGTCGTTCTAACACCGTGAGCCTCCCAATTATGGAAATCAATTTGAGTACTTGTTATGCCATAGCCTTAAGTTCTCACCCCTTTATTAGTCCCTAAGCAGTTTATTTAGCAGTCAGCATACTCCTAAGTACACACTAAGTAAGAAGCCGATGTAAATAAGTGTATGATCTCAGGCTAAAAGTAAATTAAGAAAAAAAATGAATTGAATGAAAAGAAATGTTCCTTCTAAGTTAGGTGATCCTCACCCGATCATTTAGCCCAACGATGCAAACTTCTTTATTTTATTGATATGTGCAAAAGAAAAAAAAATGTTGATGAGCTCATAGTCATTAACAGGCTATCCTACCATGAGTGTGAAAGGATAACGGGCTTAATGTGATTGCGCCAGAATGAAAAGGGACAAAAGAAGGATGAGTGAGTTAGGCTTAAGTATAATGACATGATTCAGATTGGTTTGTATAAGAGGAAGGTTAATGACCGCAAAAGCAGAATTGTGTTGTTACGATATCCTTAGTGTGTGAGCAAGTACCTATCGAAACAAACTTAACCGAAGTAGAGTTTGTAGCCTAGGATGAGTATCAGTATGCACTATTTTTCCTACGAGTCATGGTTTGCTTGAGGACAAGCAAAGATTTAAGTGTGGGGGAGTTTGATAACGCGAAATTATATTGTGTATTTGACTTGACTTGCATGAATTTCTATTATGTTTTATTCGTTTTTTTCCGATTTATACTTTATATTACCCGCATTTATTTATGTTTTTCAGGCACTCGAGTCGGAGCGGAATTTATTGGAAAGTGGAGATTTAAAGAAGACTTGAAGAGGAAAATAGAAGAAAACTAAATATTAGAAGAAGGAGAAAAAAAAAGAAAAAGAAAAGAAGAAAAAAATAAAATAAAAAGGGTGGGCCCACCACCACTCACAGATGTGGCGTAAGCCACATTGTGGGGTGGCGCCCACCACCTTACACCAAAAGTGGCGCAAGCCACATGAGGAAAATGGGGGAGGTGGCGCAAGCCACCTATATGTGAGGAGAAGAAATCTCTCACTTCCCCTATTTTCTCTCATTCTTCAGCCTTTGCCGGATGCACCTCTCTCACCTGTTTCTCACGCGCACCATCCGAGAATTTCTCAACTTCGACCCAGTATAAATAGGAAACGAAACCTCCATTTGAGGGGGATCCTCTCTTGGCCAGATTTTATTTCTTTAGATTTTAAGCAGTTTTGATTCACTCTGTAAAAGTAATAGTTCTCCACATCGGAGGACTATTACAAATATAGTTTTAGGATTTATTTTTGTAGTTTAATTTATGTATTTGATTCAAAGCCTGCCGGCGTATTACGACTTCAGTTCAAGCATTGTTTCCAGTTCCATTTAATTACAGGTTCTGTTTTATTGTTTACCTTACTGTCTTCAATTAATTGCTTAATTATGTCTTGCCTTATATTAAATTATTTTAAATCGCTTATCATGTTTTTGTTTAATCTAAAAACCCAAAATTGCTTATTTCTGTCTGTCATTATATTTAGCTAAATAGTTTAGAGTCCGACGTATGAGGACTGTCGTTTCCGACGGGACTCGGTAGAAAATAATAGGTGCGAACTTATGATTAAAACTCTGTTTTGGTTTTAATTTCCAAGTCTAATTTAAATAGCTTTGTCGCGAGAGTGAGAGGTTATTTAACATGATTTTGTCACGAGAGTGAGAAATTAATTAAGGTTAGAGCCGGCACTGCGAGAGCGTGGGGGTCAAACAGGATAGTGGAAATTAGGCAACATATCTAAATACAGTGAGAGCGCTTTAGATACGTTTAGGATATTATTGGCTTTCAAAATATATTTCCTAGTTATCGGGCGAGCGAGAGCAAAATCTTGGGAATAGGGAACATGACTTTAGTTAATACCGCGAGAGCGTGAGGCGGAGTTTTTAAGTCGGTATATTCTACGGAACTAAGTTATAGTTGTAATCAGTACCCGAATTTTACAAAGTCCTTTAGGAACGCGGAATCCATATTCCGACCTCTCTTTATTATCATATTTTCTTAGTTTTATTTTAGTTCTAGTCTTAGTTTCCCTTTTATCAATTATCATTAGCCTTAGCTTTACATCGCAGCAATAGATAACGGTAGGTTGACATTGGTCTCTGTGGGTTCGACAATCTTTTATATTACTTCGATATTTCTGTGCACTTGCGGAGGCATCAGTTGCATGAAGGTCTAGATTCTGATGTGTTCAGAATATGGAAGTTGATATTCACCAGTTGAATCAGAAGTATTCTATCTTATCATATGGGAGAATGATATATTGAAGACTGTCTTGGATCGTGGGGTGTTTATCTAGAAGACTGACTCTTGCTGAAGTTAGAATACTTGTGGAGAAATGGTTTCTTCTGCTATAAGTCATGCTAGAGAGAAGTGGATCAGTTTGGTGCTTGTGGAACATATGAGCTGAGGATTTCTGGAGCATGTGTTTGATGTCCTTCAAGTATGAATAACATCTGGGTGAGCTAGCAAACTAAGGGGCTCTGTATGTCTCTTTGAGGAATGTGAAGCATTCAGATTCAATTGGGTTGTATCTCAGGGAACAAGGAGATCTATACATGATAATTCAGGAGGAATTTGTATGGTGTATGGATGGTTTCTAGACGAGAGGGATCAATGGTGTTTTGGTCTCAATCCAAGAGTTTGTTGGTTGTGGTACAAGGATGCGTTCCTGGTACTCTAACTGTATGATCATGAAGTTGTCATGGGATATCATGCAGTGATTTTGGGTGGTTCTTGCTGAAGAAGCATCTGTTGAGGAAGATAGGGGGAGAACTTTTGTCTGTTAAATGTACTAGTGTGGTACATGGATTGCTTGAGGATTAAGCATTATGCGAATGCGTTTAACGGGTGTGTTGAACAGAGGGTGCGCTCTTGAAGACATGAATATGCGTCTTATGTTTTCCATTCATTCAGGGTGTTCTTCTTGCGAATGATCACTGATTATCTACGACAGGGGGAGTTGGACTTCTCTTATGGATATATTGCTGCAGTAGTGCAGATTGGATATCAAGATTGTTTGTGGTTTCAATCAGTTTGTGATAAATTGCCTCAGGTGAGGATGATATGTCAGACGAGATATCGTGACATTGCTCTACTGGTATCAATTCTAAGTGGACTTATCAGGTTATTTTGATAATGTCATTGGGTGTCAATGGATTGAATCAGGAGGAACACAAGTATCTTGAGAGTTTTTGCTGCTAACTGAAAGATGGTTGAAGAAATGTTTTAACATCTTGGTCAGTTAGTCTTGGTCTTCTGGTTGAAAGGATTATCCTGTAGACAAAACAAAGGAACGACAACTATGCTAAAAAAAGTCTGACAAGGGATCAGAACATTATGGGTACGTCATAATTGGTTGTTTTGGACAGTAGAGAGGGTAGACGTGTTAAGCACGTGTCTTGATGCAAGTGCAATTTTTGGACGGTCTCACATAAAGTTGAAATAGTCAAACTTTAGTTGGACGGTGCACAGTCATTTATGTTTACCTACCCAAATTTATGTCTCCACATGAATTGCTATGTGGTAACTTCTATAGACCATAATTTTCAAGAAAAATTTATTTGGGTATTTAAAGGTGGAGTCTGCTTCTAGTTTTCAAAGTTAGTATTCTGGGTAAGTTCGTCATGGCTTTTGTTAGGGTTTGGATTAGTACCATGTGGGTATGGAAGTGTGCCAGCTACTTTTGCTAGTTTTTGGCTAAAAAGGGGGAGAAGGGGCATGGATTCGTCTCAGTCGTGTGTTGGGTTTTACAACACATACTCATTCTTGCAAGGTGTGTTTTGCAAGGATGTTGGATGAGATGTTCTGACATCCTTGAGTTCTTCCCTTGTGCATTGTATTTGTAATCTGAGTTATGAAGCAGGTTGTGTCTTGTGACCTGAGTTACATTCTCAATGAACTCTGTGTTGCGTGTGATACATATGTTTCCTCTTAAGCTCTTTCTGGATCTTCTTATAAGTTCTCTTATGCCCCTTAAGAGGAAGATTTATCCCTCCGTGGCAAGTAAAGGTTTGAGGGGGAGTGTGTTGCATACTCTTCCTCATGTACACCAACAGACAACTAGGAATTTCAGGGGTAAGAAGGAGTCTCAGAAGTGTTCCAATCATATCCACCAAACACCGACTTTCTTTTTCTACCGAAGGAGTTTTAACCAAAAATTTATCAAAAGGGGGAGATTTAAAGCTATGCAGATTTGAGCAAATTTTTGGTAAAACAAGATGTCAAACGCAAGGTTCCAACATGAAGAAGTCTGGTGAAAGAGGACGTATCAGACATGATGTCCTAACAAATGTCTCGACATCTTGACTTGATATAGCAGGTTGTTGCTAATCTGGCCCAAGATTTAAGGAGCAATCAGAACATGGATCAAGGAAGAAATAAATAGAAGATCCGAAGCCCAAGGAAGCAGAAGGTTATAAAAGAAGACCAAGACCTAAGGTAGAAGAGAGAGAGAATGACATAGACTTAGGAATCCTATTTTGTAAAGTAGGGTTTATGTTTTAAGAGTCGTAGGTTTCTCTTGTAAGTCTCCCTCTACATCGATTTGATACATTGTGGTAGGCATAGGTACTTGTATAGATTCAGAAACCCGTAGGTAATGAATTGTGTATTTTTCTTGGATAAAGATTTTAAGCAAATCCAAGTTAACTTGTTAGTCAAGGATGCTTGACTGAACTTTGTATTGAAAGGGGGGTCTTTCAATAAGATGATGCAGTTATGGTGTTGTAACTGTTAGATAATCACAGGTTGTGATTTAGGGAGTGGGATGGGTTTCTCTTATCTAGGATGGAGTTTTTAGATAAAGTCTTTATTGGGTAGTGATAGGTAAGCGTGTGAGTTTACTGTAAACCAGAGGTTGTTTACATAAAACTATACTACTGATAGTGGATTCTTCTTCTTGGATTGGTATCCCCCAGATATAGGTGATTAGCACCAAACTGGGTTATCATATTCTGTGTTGTTTATCATTCTGCAATTTGCAGTTTAGTTTTGATTAACATGTTTTAACAGATGTCGAAACATTTGTCTTTCTGCAGTTACTGATACTCTGGATATCAGTCTGCTGTTCTGTTCCTTGTTTAATAATTATGCAGAACAATGTCTTGACATGTGTTATGACATCTGTTGTCTGCTATGCCAGAATTTCACTATTGATCGATCACATTTTAGAAAAAGTATGAATAATCCTTATAAAAAATATACATATGTGATTAGAGATCAATGTAGTAAAGGTAACACCAATGTTAACCTAACTTGTCTATATTGTTGTAAGAAGGGACACACCATTGCTAAATGCCGATTTAGGAGATTTTTTGTTCCTAAAGGTATTTTCCAATGGTTACCCGAATGCAACCAAAGATTCACTCACACCCAAGGACCCAATAAAAATTGGTTACCTATTTTCCCTGTTTAATTTTGTAGGGACAATGTCTTGAGTCTACGGAGAGAAGATAGGTTCTCGATAGTGGATGCTCAAGACACATGACGATAGACATTTCCTTATTCATTGACTTTGCGGCAAAGAAGAAAGGATTTGTGACCTACGGTGACAATAACAAGGGAGCTATACTCGGTAAAGGTAGTGTAGGTAATCCCTCTTGTACTACTATCTCAGACGTCATATTAGTTGAAGGTCTTAAACACAATCTTATTAGGATTAGTCAATTATGCGACAAAGGCTATAAAATTTCTTTTTCAAAAGATTGTTGCATGATTGAACACAATGATAAGAAGGATGATGTGTTTAAGGGCTTGAGGGTGAAGAATGTCTATATGAATGACTTGAGTGAAGTATCTTTGACTAGCACTAAATGTCTTGTTACCATGAGTGAAGACTCGTGGCTATGGCATAGACGCTTAGCGCATGTCAACTTTGACTTGCTAAATAAAGTAGTCTCAAAGGTCTAGTTGTCGGCCTACCCAAAATAAAATTTTCAAAAGATCACTGATGTAATGCGTGCCAAATGGGGAAGCAAACGAGGATCTCGTTTAAATATAAAAATGTTGTTTCTACAACGAGACCTTTTGAACTCCTCCATATGGACCTTTTTGGACCATCTAGGATTAAAAGCTTGAGTGGTAATTACTATGGTTTTGTGATTGTAGACGACTACTCTATATTTTGTTGGACTATTTTCTTAGCTAGCAAGAGTGATACTTTTTCAGCATTTGAAAAGTTTGTTAAGCTATCTCAAAACAAATTAAATACTAGCATTGTCACAATCCGAAGCGATCATGGGGGTGAATTTGAAAACCACCTCTTTGAGGAATTTTGTGATAAGCATGACATTGATCATAATTTTCCCTCTCCACGTACTCCTCAATAAAATAGAGTGGTGGAACATAAAAATCTCATTTTAGAAGAGCTAAGAAGAACTATGATCCATGAGAGTGGCATTCCTAAATATTTTCGGGCCGATGCTATTAGTACGGCGTGTTATGTTTTGAATATGGTGCTTATTCGTTCTATTCTCAACAAAACTCCATATGAGCTTTTAAAAGTAAGGGAAGCCCAATGTATCGCATCTTCATGTTTTTGGTTGTAAATTCTTTCTATTAAATAATGGAAAAGAGAATCTTGGCAAATTTGATTCAAAAGTCGATGAAGGTGTCTTTCTTGGATACTCTCAAACTAGTAAAGCGTATAAAGTATACAATAAAACGTTACTTATTATAGAAGAATCTGTGCATGTTACTTTTGACGAGTCTTATCCAAAACAAATCAGGAAAGGTATTTATTTTCATGGTGTAGGTGTATCTTCAGAAGACATACTCAAAGACACTGAAAAAGGGACTGATCAACCTGAATCAGTGAAAGTTGATGAGGAGGAAGATCACAACTCTAAAAAGATTGAGAATGATCATCCATTTAGCAACAATGACCTTCCTTTAGCTTGGAAATCCTCTAAGGATCATCTTATCGACAATATACTCGGGGACATAGCAAAAAGAGTAACTACACGGTCCAATCTAAGTAACTTTTGTTATCACTTTGCTTTCGTCTCTCAAATTGGGCCTAAAAACTCCAAAGAGGCC
Organism: Lathyrus tuberosus; assembly: GCA_022829125.1. Taxonomy (NCBI): domain Eukaryota; kingdom Viridiplantae; phylum Streptophyta; class Magnoliopsida; order Fabales; family Fabaceae; genus Lathyrus; species Lathyrus tuberosus. The sequence continues at coordinate 4,678,252 of JALAZF010000289.1, read as the reverse complement.
TTACTCGATGAACATTGGTTTTTGTCAAAGCAAGAGGAATTGAATCAGTTCAAAAGAAATGAGGTTTGGGACCTTGTCCCCCCTCCGCGAGGCCATCGAGTAATTGGTACCAAATAGGTGTTTAGGAACAAACTTGACGAAAAAGGGGTAATAACTAGGAACAAGGCTCGTTTAGTGGCACAAGGCTATAACCAAGAGGAGGGCATAGACTATGAGGAAACTTATGCTCCCGTTACCCGACTTAAGGCTATACGCCTTTTGCTAGCCTATGCTTGTTCTAAGAATTTCAAATTATGTCAAATGGATGTTAAGAGTGTTTTCCTAAATGGATACATTAATGAAGAGGTCTATGTATCTCTACCTCCCGGTTTTGAAAGTCATGAGTATCTCAATTACGTTTATAAGCTTAAACGTGCTTTGTATGGCCTCAAACAATCCCCTAGAGCTTGGTATGAGCATCTTAGCAAATTTTTACTCGACCAAGGATACTTAAGAGGGAAGTTTGATACTACCCTCTTTATTAAGCGTCAAGAAAAACACTTCATTTTAGTACAAGTTTATGTATATGACATTATCTTTAGATCTACTAACATGCACTTGGTCAAGGAATTTTCTAAGTTGAAACAGGCTGAGTTTGAGATGAGCATGATGGGGGAGCTAAACTACTTCCTTTGACTCCAAATCAAACAACGCAAAGAAGGAACGTTTGTGAGTCAAACAAAGTATTGTTATGAGCTACTCAAGCGCTTTGATATGGCTAACACAATAGCAATTGATACTCAAATGCCTACATGTGTAAACTTAGATCTAGATGAGAATGGTAAGGTCGTCGATGTAAAGAAGTATAAAGGTATGATAGGTTCTCTTCTCTATCTCACCGCAGCTCGACCGAATATCATGTTTAGTGTTTGTATGTGTGATAGATATAAATCATGTCCCAAGGAATCACATTTAAAAGCGGTCAAGCGCATACTTAGATACCTATGTGGTACTCCAAAGTATGGGTTGTGGTTTTCCAAGGGAAGTGATTGTACTTTGGTTGACTATTCCTATTCCGATTTTGCTGGTTCCAAATCGGGTAGGAAGAGCACTAGTGGCACTTGTCATTTCTTTTCAAATTTCTTAGTGAGTTGGCATAGCAAAAAGCAAGTTTCCGTTGCTTTGTCAACAACAGAGGAGGAATACGTCGCAACCGGTAGTTGTTGTGCCTAAATCTTGTGGATCAAGCAACAATTACTCGACTTCAATGTTAAACTTGATCGTATTTCTATTTTGTGTGACAACACGAGTGCCATTAACTTGACCAAAAATCCAGTACTATATTCACACACAAAACATATTGAAATTCGCCACCATTTCCTTAGGGATCATGTAGAGAAAGGTGATGTCGTATTCGAGCACGTTGATAGCAAAAATCAACTTGTCGACATTTTTATAAAACCACTTGCGACGAAACTCTTCTTTAACATTCTTAGTGAACTTGGTGTTCTCAATATCTCGAATTGTGTTTAAACGAAATTGTTGTATGCTCTCTATCTATGCTTGTCCATACATTGATTAACCATATTGGAAAGCTCAAGCTATGTGAAGGCATTCATCGTTCATCAACATTGGAGGTACTATCGTTCCTATCTATTTGATTTATCTCGACTACATATGTGTTTGTACTATGTTTGATGTGCTATCTTGGTGTTTAATTAATAGTTTAGATTCTCTTTTTAGTCCATTTTGATGTTTTGAAATAGTATGACCTTGTTATTTATGTTTGCGTGCTACATTCATATCATTTAGCATTTTGTTTTGTGTTTGATTTTGTTTTTATCATTTTGATTGTCTTAAGACATGTAATGAACAAATTCTGGTGTGTAATGCATTAATATTACTTTTATATGTTTCTTGTGTTATTTAATTCTATATCTCCTGCATTAGCAACATTATATGTGGATGTTTGTTGATGACTTATCTGTTGTAGAGCATATGTTTGCGTACATATGTGTTTGATTTGATTACAAATAACCTTTTGCTTCACTCTTTTTGATGATGTCAAAGGGGGATAATGCAAAAGCAAGTAGTTTCACAAAAGGAAAATGGATACAGTCAGGGGGATAATTCTCTTTACAAAGTACTTAATGTGTGGAAGGTTTTGCAAAGGTTTTTCCATCATAAAAAAGGGGGAGTATGTGAGGGCAAAGTTCCTTATTACTTTGTTTTAATGATGTCAAAACCAGGAAAATTTCGTACTTGTGTATTAGGGACGGTATCACCTTGTCTTAACATGCATTCATCTTTTTAAAATGCGCATAATGATCCACATACATGAACTTAGGCATATAGGATCATATTGTATGTCTAAAATGAGTTTTAAATCATTCTTGATGCATTAGGTCGACACATATAGGGCATAGGTCGACTCAAAATTGATAAAAATGGTGTTTGTGACATTCTGGCATCCTTGCATCGACGCACAACTACTGTATAGATCGACGTATACTGATTGAAACAATCTTGGAGCTCTCGGGTCCTCATGCGTCGACGCATGGTCAGGCTTCAGGTCGACGCACAATTTCATTTTATGCGCAGGTTTGCTTTCTGACCTATTCAGGTCGACTCACAGTTTATGGAGGTCGACCTCTCGCGCGTTTTAGCTCATTTTTCTGCATCTTTATGATTCAAAAGTCTGTTATTTCTGTTATGTTTTCATATATATATATATATATATATATATATATATATATATATATATATGCATCCTTTTTTGTACACAACCAAGAAGAAAATTGAAGGATACTTTGGATTGCTCACCATCTTCACTCTCACAAATTGCATTCATCAACAATTACACATAATCATTTTTGTTGATTGGTGCTTTGTTCAAATGTGATAACGTCCAAACTTAGGATTTGTATATCGTTGTTTGGGTTGAGAATCAGTGAGATTTTCTTCAATAAAACTTTTGGGGATTTGTCCTTCAAGATCTTGGTGATTCGGGGGTTTTTGCACAAATCTTTGCAGGACAGATTCATCCGAGTGAAAGCCTTGAAGAAGGGGGGTTCAATCAAGGAAGTAGCGGTAACTGGAGGATTGTATTGAAAGATTTGGGGTCGAACGTCTTGCGATTGAAATCAGCCGAGTAAAAGACTTGAAGAATCAAGTGAGTATCGATAACCCGAGGTTTGATCGAAGAGTTTGATGTTCTTGATTCGGCTAGAATCAAGGGGAGAGAAGTAGATATAATCAACATCAACAATTAGGTTTGAGTGTGTGGTAGCTATAACTTCTCTTGTACAAAACTTTACAACTAGATATTATACATATTTCAATTCTAGTTTTAGAATTGGAGGTAGATGTACCCGAAGCAAGGACGAAAGGGGAACTACCTAAACAAATCAGGTGTCGTTCTTTCTCTCTCTCTCTCTCTCTACTTTGTGTTGTTAATTTTGTGTGATGTCAGTTGTTAGATACATTTCTATTGATTTGTAGTGCTGAAAAACTGTTTTGGAAATTCATTGCAATCACTTTGATTGCAAGTGTGAAAAATTCTGCACTATCATTTCATAGGAAATTAAACTCGGGGTGTTGTGCACACCAAGTGTTCGACATATTAATCGCACACAAACTGTTCGTAAAATTGTCAATTCAATTTTATCATCTATAATTCATTGGAAACCGGTTAAATCAAAGTGGAATTTATTTGAATTGTTTGATTGGGAACTATATTGATTATATTATCTCATCAATATTATTCCATTCGGTTTCGCATATCCGATCTTACCAATAACGGTCCGTTTAGACAATTTTAAACCCAAGGCCGCTTCTGCACATTTTTGAAACAATTTTTTAAGCGCCGATTTTATTAAAAATTAGTGATCTATTCAACCCCCTTCTAGATCAGTGCTATCGTCTAACAAAAGAGATAGTAAGCTAAGAACACGTGAGGTTTTTTTTTTTTTTTTTTTTTTTACATTTACTGATGGTTGTTGATTTTTCTTTTTGAATCTTGGTTTATGTAAACATGGGTTAGGCCCATTACATTCCACTCTACACACACCTCATGATTCAGCGTGACACCTCATTTTCCATTTCTTATTTTTTAAAATTAATTTCTTTTCCTCCTTTTTTTCTTTTTAATTTTTTTGTATTTTTCTATCCAATTTTTTGTAGCTTTTACTATTTTATTTTCTTTTCATTTAATTATTTTGATTGTTAATTTATTTCTAGATTCTATTTTATTTCAAGTTTTTTTGTTTACTTTTATTCTCGATTTATTTTTCTTTTTGGTCAATGAGATCTAAGGATCAGAGAATGTTGGTTTTCAAAGAGATTGAACCTTCATTATTTCAAATATGTGGTTGAATGATCATTTGGATCATTCTCTACACTTTGGGATAGTGATAGGTTGCCTTTGATTAATCATCAAATTCTTGATTAAGATGAGACCGTTCTCTTTTTTTCTTTTCTTTTTGTGTGGCATGACTTTAGGAGAATGATCTACATATCATTTCTCTAGCATGTTTTAACACAAACATTGTTATTGTCCGACTTCTCATAGTATGATCTTCCTCATAGATTGTGCTATGATTGCTTAACATAGCGCTAAATTGGTCCCAATTCGATAAAGTGATCATCCGATCAATAACCATTTCCGCAACTTATTTAAATTTTACATTTCCGCTCTTTATTTTCTTGCTATTTACTTTCGTCATTTACTTTTCCGCAACTTATTTCCTTGTTTATTTATCATTCATGCCTTGCTGATTATGTCGTTCTCATCTTCTTTATTTCTTTATCTTGTTAAAAAAAAATACAAAAACATGATAAAATGATCAAAAACCCTAAAAAACATTTAAGCTTGGACTATGGTTACTATCCCTAACATCATGGAGTTTTTGGACCTTGTACATAAACCCTAGCAAATGAGACTTGGATCAGACTTCTTTATTTTCATTGTCTTAGGGCACATTGCACAACATACATAGCTTACTCTTGGGCTTTCTTACAATGAGACTTATTCGATCAATTAATTCTAGTTGTTTGTTTAAAAGACTAGCCCACTTTACTAGTACACTCATAATTTATTGCTTGGGTTGTGCGTTTATGGTTTATTCTTATCCCCATTTGAAAAATGTACCCCCACTCCCATGACGTGTAATAATTTTACCGCTTTCTATTTTTTTTACTTTTGCCTAGGTAACTTTAATGCAAGAATAAAATCAATCACTTCTTTTCAAAAGAACACAAATAAGCTTGATCCAACGTCAAGCATTTTTCATAAAAAACCAACTCAATGAGATTTCCATCACCATCAACCCTTAACCAATTACACTCCATTTTGCATTCACCCTTTGTAAGTCGATTGCTTTTGCATCGCCATCAACCTAACCATTGACCAAAACATTTTCTTAAATAACCAAAGAAACCCTTGATCCAACATCAAGTGGTTTTTTCTTAAGCAAATTCAAAACACAATAAGATGCGATTAAAATTGTGCGCCACGAGCCTTAAGTGGTGAAGAAGGAGCAAGAATGAAGCTTTCCTACAATCACTCTGATTATTTTGACACAAGACATTTGGCTTGGTAGCTTGAAATAATCACCTCTACCCATAGTCTTTAGTGGAGTTCAAATCAAGAACCATTTCTCTCAAAAATCCTAAAAATAACATTAACTCATCAAATTCTTTTTGCGCCTCAGGGCATTACTCCGAAAAACCTTTTTCAAGGTAAAATCAACCAACAAACACTTATTTTTTACTCCAAACTATGAAGCTCTGACTTCCTCATTACACCATGAGGGTACGTAAGCACGAGGTTTCAACGCCGAGGCGAGCACCCTAATAAAAAAACTCTCAATTTCCCCCTAGCAGATAAACCTTTAGATAAACGTCACCCTTTCATGCGTAGACAACTTAGATGGTTCCTGTTGAGTAGAACGAATGTAGGGGGTGCTAATACCTTCCCCTTGCATAATCGACTTCCGAATCCGACATTGGTTGCGACGACCATGTCCTATCCTTTTTCGTCTGTGGGTTTATCGATATTTTCTCTTTCACTCTTTGGGAATAAATAAAGTTCGGTGGTGACTCTCTGTTAGTCCATCCGCAAACTTTCTTCGCGGGGTTGTATTTTTTTCCGAGGTACGACAACGAGTCCATACCTACTTGGACACCAACTTTAGCACCCATACCTGTGTCCGATAGGTATGTAAGTACCCGTACTCGTACATGTTGCTCACACTTCTAATAAAAATAAATAGATCAATTATAAAATATCATATCATTATAAGTTTTAAAAACATTAAAAAGTTTTCAAAAAATATTTTGTTGAATTATGAAATAAACCTACACATATATTAAATACGTAATGATTTAACATTGAAGTATTTTTTAAAATTGATATACATAAATTTTTATAAAATAAAATTAAAAAAATATAAATATACATAGTGTGCGAGTATAAGGTGAGTTGGGTACTAAGATGCTCATACCCACACCCATACCCACTTATTTTTGTGGATAATTACCCGAGCTCATTGTGGGTATTTTTGCGAGTGTTCATTGATCCAACTTATTAATATATTGTTTTACAATTCATTATGACTTATTTTACTACTATGTTATTATTAATTTTGAATTATATTGTATAATTAATTTTAATTATATTTAATGATGATGTATTTATAAATATTTTTTTGATAATGTAGTCCATATTCTTTAATAAATAATATTTATTTATCTAATGTCTTTTTTAAAAAAGATAATATGCATTAGAATTACAATTTGTTAATCCAAATTTGTTTACATAAATAAAAATTATAGTGTTAATTTAAATGTTTTTAGAAATGAAATTATTATTTTTATAAATAAAAATAAAAATACTAATGATTCAAATATTTTAATAAATACTGTTAAAACAAGTTTTCAAGAAGTTCAACGGTGGATTTTCAAGAAGTTCTCCAATGTGGTAAACAAGTTTTCCAATTTTTGTGTCATTGGAGTTGACCACTCTGGCTATCCGTAGTAATACACTGTCTGCTATGTTACTTTAGCTTAAAATAATAATAAAACTTATGATAGTGGAAAAACATTTACTTTATTTCCTATTCAAGCATAAAATAATAATAAAACTTATGATGGTGGAAAAACATTTATTTTTTATGTGATGTTATTTATTTGTATTGTTTTTAAATATATGTTATGTATTTGAGATTATTTTTAATTATTATTTTAAATTATAAGTTTAATTTGAATTTTATTTATTTTATATCAATTTTAATTTAAATAATTTAAATTATTATTTTAAGTGATATAAAATTGAATATAAATAAAATATTAATATATAAAGTAAAGTTGTAGAATCTAATATGAGTTTTTCAGAATTACACCATTATAATAAAAAACTAATCAAATTATTTTAAGTTGAGGTGATTTAATAGATCTCACAAAAAATTTAAAAATGAATGCAAGGTTGGAGATGCTCAAAATGCATCCTAATTTCTACGAAGAGTTGCACAACAAAGAGCCACTCAGCCATTCCTAAGTCAAACAATTATTCTTGCGTTTTCACCATTTCCTCGTCTCTTCGCCATGAAAGAAAAATTTCAACGAGGAAGTTCTCAGGCATGCACGTGGAACCCACATTGTTCACTAACACACCATTTCTTTCAAGTTGAAAATTAGTTTCTTATAAAAAGGATTAAAAATTTTCTCAAAGCGATTCATCCTTTGAGACTACTGAGAACCGTTCTTCCCGTGAATTTCCTAGAGAAGATGAGTTCAGTTACAGATGCAATTGCAGGTAAAATGAAATAACCTCATACCATATCAGGTTTTGTTTTGCCCCCTTTTTCATCATAATTTTCTATCGGATAACCTAGGCTTCTATTTCTGCTCATCTATCACAGAAACACTGCTTTCACAATCAAAATCTATGCCTCCTTTAACTTGTTGGTGAAAACATTTTCCATTTTTGTTTTCTGAAATTTGTGTTTATGTTACTTGCTAAGAAATAGATCATGATTCTTGAAGTTATCAGTTAAGTTCAGTTTCTGAAAATAATGAAAATGTAAAAGAATTGATCTTAAATTCTTAATTCATTTGGAGCATTCCAATTGTATAGGCTGGAATGCGTAATTGCTTTAATTTAAATGACTGGATCTGATTAGCGAATGGATAATATTTTTTTATAAAAATACTTTTTTGAAGAAAATATTTTTAACTACTTTTAAAACTAAAAAAAGATATTATCACATAACATTCATACGATTCACTTTAATTTAACAATAAAATTTTATTACATTAACTTTCTTCTTATTCCGCAAAACATAATTAGATCCAAACATAATATCCATACATTTCATTTTCAACCAAACAAATAAAAGATATTGTGATTGCGAGTTATGATGGAAGCGCGGACGACAAAGAAGTAGGAAGGAAGATAGTGGTTTGACAGAGGAATAACGACATAGTTGATTAGACTGTAAAATTGTTGAAGTGAAGTATGAAGTATTGAAGAGTTTAAATATGACATGGCTAATAGAAATTGAATAAAATGTGAAAGGTTTTCTTCAAAGAAAATTTCTAAAAAAAAAATATAAGAAGAATAATTTTTTTAAAAGATAAAACGATAAGGTATAATAAACTAATAATATTTAAATAATTTTTATAATTTATTAACGGATATGGATATCCGCAGACACATATATCATTAAACCCGTATTTATATCCATTAACAAATGGGTATTTAAATATTCATTTATTTTATCCGTGAATATCCATTAAGTTATCCGGCGCATATCTATGACGGATTTTATCCGCGGATATCCGCAGGTACGGATTTTTTTGCCATCCCTGTCCAGAATATAGCAGCTAAAGTCAGATATGGCCGGGTGCAAGCAAGATGGAAAGACAGTGGTGATGTATTATGGAAAGCTGAAAATCTTGTGAGATGAGTACGGCAACCACAAGAAAATTCCCGCTTGTAGTTGTCGCAGGTGCAAATGTATGTTGCATCTAAATTGGCAAAGTGGAGAGAAGATGAAAAGGTGCATCATCAATTCCTCATGTGATTGGATGATAACTTATGGCGCAGTCGAATCTCTTAGCAACAGATTTGTTGCACTCACTAAATTGTGTTTATTTGACTATGACTCAGGAAGAAATGGTTAGAACAATCACTAGAGAAAGAGAGAAAGAGAAGAAAGAGGTGAAGTGACGAGGTTGTCCATTCAAATTAACGAGTTAGAGGTCAGGGATGTCACATCAATAAGTCTATGACTACATGTACGTATTGCAATCAAACAGGTCACGAGGCTGGAAGTTGCTTTCAACTAGTGCGATGTCCTGAATGGTAGGGAGAAAGAAAATTTATGGAAAAATGGAGGACGTTGAAAACCACCGCATCTATAAGTAGTGGAGGAATAGGTGGAATAGCGCATGCAAATGCTTTCCAAAGTGGCGGAATAAGATATGGATTGGCCATCTTTAAAGGATATAATTTAGGGTTGAGTGGTCAATCAAATGAGGAGTGGCACCTCGAGGATACTGATTGGAGCAGGTAATGCAAGGATGGGCTTTATTATTTCCAAGGAATCCGAAGAGGGAGGGCCTGCAAGGCTGATCGAGTGAGCATGATGGAACTGTGGCACGAATGGATGGGTGGGACACCCCGCCATGAAGATTACTCAGTTGATTACTCATAAAGTCTCTCTATGGGCTCAAACACGCTCCTAGGTGTTGATTTGCCAAGCTGTCCACAACACTGAAACAGTTTGGATTCACACAATCACGGTCAAAATACTCTCTCAGATATGCGAAAACAGAAGATGCGTATTGTAGTTTTGGTGTATGCAGACGACCTTGTTATTGGGTGGGAATAATCACACAACTATTAATGGCTTCAAGGATTATTTGCACTCATGTTTTCACATGAAATATCTTAGCAAACTCTAACAGTGGAAATGACCCGCTCTAACTGGAATTTTTGTGTCAACGGAATCATGTGTTGGACAACATAAAGGAGACATGTCTTGTAGGATTGAGACCAACTAGTATTCCAGTGGAATCAAAATCATTATTTGGCTCTCGCACAAGGCTAGAGTTGTCTCATCCTAATCAGTTTAGACGATTAGTTGGTCGTCTAATATACCTATGCTTTACATAGTCATAATTTACATATGTTGTTCATTTACTCTCTCAATTTATGCACCAGCTTAGACAGGGACATTGGGAAGCGGCGTTGCGGATCGTTCGCTACTTGGAAGGTGTTAAGAGTCCTACATCAAACATTATGTGACATGAACATATGTTTATAAGTGGAGGTAGTTCTCACCTTACAAATCGGTTTTGTAAGGTTGAGATAGGCCAACCACAATTCTAAAAAAAGGGAAATCCGGAGAGGATGTCCTCTTAAATAGAAATTGTTATTTGCAATTGACTTGGTGGTGGGAATCTGATTGGACAAGTTTTCCTCTTACTCTCATGTCTCGCACATGTTGGATTATTCATCTAGGGGCTCTCCTATTTTAGTTGAATATAAAGAAGTAGCAGACGATCTCTCGTTCCTCTGTTGAGGCTGAGTATCGTTACATGGCAGCCACCTAATGTGAATTGACGTGGTCAAAAGATATTCTTACTGACCTTGGTGTTTCACATACTTATCATATGTGTCTCCATTGTGATTGTCAATCAGCCATCCACATTGAAAAGAACTCGGTGTTCTATGAAACACATCAAACTTGATTGCCATCTCATTCATGATGAGATTTTAAAAGGTAACGTTGGATTGGACTTGTGTATGTTCCCAATACTGCCCAATTGACTGACACGTTTACTAATAAAACACTTGGTCCTGCTCAGTTCATTTTGTTGTTGGACATACTGGGCATTTGCAACCTGCATGCTCCAACTTGAGGGGGCAGTAAGAATATTGATCTGAATTGATTTAGAGCATTCTGATTGTATAGGCCAAAATGTCTAATTGCATTAATTTAAATTATTGGATCTGATTGTATTCAATTAATTAGCATAGATGGCAGCTTTGATATTGGACTAATGTATAAGACTAATAGTAGGGATTTGTTAGCACAAATTCAGGAAAAACAAGTTGTATGTGTATATATTGGTTTATCTGCATAAGAATAGACAGACTAGTGTTCCTTCCAAAACACAACTTTTTTAGTTTTCATTATTTCCAAAAAATGCATTGTCCTTAGCTAGCATTTAATCTTCTCTCCATCACAATGGTTCACTTTAAGAGCCTCACATCTTATTAGCAAGTTAAAATAAACACATATTTTAGAAAATGAAAATAGAAAATGTTTCTCAAAAGTAAACAGACCTAATAATTTACACATTAAGATTTGTTTATTAAATTAAACCTCCAATTCGTTCTCTAAGCTATCACTCTCTTCTGATTTGGTCACCAAACTATAGAAATGTAATAAATAGTTCCTAAAATATTCGCAATCTACTAAATTAGTCCTTGAATAGTCACTTTCTCTCCCATATTCAAAGTAAATGAAGACAAACAAGATGAACTGAGAATAATTTAGGGACTATACCAAACCAGAGTGATGGTTTAGAGATTAAATTCAACATTCACTTTTATTGTTATTATTATTTGTTCTGATGCGATCCATTTTCATTTCATATACAACAGACATGTTTCTCTCACGTGTGAGGTCTATGCTCATGCAGCCATTCCGGTATCTGTCGGATCGTTTTTCATTTTTCAATTTGGGCCAGGGAGGTACAGCTTCTTCCGGTCCTTCCATTGATTCCAACCGCATCCATAACTATAGATATGATGTGTTTATTAGTTTCAGAGGTGCTGACACCCGCAACACTTTTGTTGATCATCTTTATGCTCATCTAACTAGAAAGGGTATTTTCGCCTTCAAGGATGATATAAGGCTAGAGAAAGGAGAGTCTCTTTCGCCACAACTTGTACAAGCAATTGAAAATTCCCGAGTTTCTATTGTTGTCTTTTCTCAAAAATATGTTCGGTCAACATGGTGTTTGGAAGAAATGGCTACTATTGCTGAATGTCGTAAATATTTGAAACAAACTGTGTTCCCTGTTTTCTTTGATATCGATCCATCTCATGTACGAAAACAGAGTGGGTTGTACCAGAATGCCTTTGTTTTACACATGGAGAAATTTAAAAATGATCCGAATAAGGTTGTGAGATGGAAGAGAGCTATGGTCGATTTAGCTGAAGTAGTTGGTTGGGATGTTAGAAACAAGTAAGTGTTGATGCTAATCTTTGTTTGACACGAATTTAGGATGTTCAATTGAGTTTTCAGTGAGCTAACAATCTATTGTATAAGTAAATTAACCCGTTTTATGTCCCTCCTAACATGTTTTTTCTTAGGCAATGATGTAGGTTTTTATTTCTCTTTCAGGCCAGAGTTTAGAGAAATTAAAAATATTGTTCAGGAAGTGATAAAAGCATTGGGTCATAAATTCTCAGGGCTCACTGATGACCTTATTGGGATACAACCTCGAGTAGAAGCATTAGAAAGTCTTTTGAAATTAAGCTCAGAGGATGATGAATTCCGAGTTGTAGGTATTTGGGGGATGGCTGGAATCGGAAAGACAACTCTCGCTTCTGTCTTGTATGATAGAATCTCCTATAGGTTTGATGCATGTTGTTTTATTGAGAATGTAAGCAAAATTTATAAAGATGGTGGTGCTACTGCTGTACAGATACAAATCCTTCGACAAACCATAGATGAAATAAATCTAGAGACATACAGCCCTTCTGAAATATCTGGAATTATAAGTAATCGACTGCGCAGAAGAAAGATTCTTGTAGTTCTTGACAATGCTGATCTATTAGAGCAACTGGAAGAATTGGCTATAAATCCCGAGTTGCTTGGCACAGGAAGCAGAATGATCATTACAACTAGGGATATGCATATTCTAAGAGTGTTTGGAGCACAGTTATCAGTCTCTCACGATACACGCGTGTCGTATGATGTGTATGAGGTTCCACTATTAAATAAGAAAGATGCTTGCGAATTATTTTACAGAAAAGCTTTTAAAAGTAAGAATCCCACTAGCGAATGTGTGGAGCTGATTCCAGAGGTACTAAACTATGCTCAAGGTCTGCCAATAGCAGTTCGAGTAGTGGGTTCTTTCTTATGTACTCGAAATGCTAGCCAATGGAAAGATGCCTTGGATAGATTGAGGAGTAATCCAGACAAAAAAATTATGGATGTGCTTCTGGTAGGTTTTGAGGGATTACATTCCGAGGAAAAAGAAATATTTCTGCATATTGCTTGTTTCTTTAAGGGGGAGAAGGAAGATTATGTGAAGCGAATTTTAGATGCTTGTGATTTGCACCCTGTCATTGGAATTCAAAGTTTAGTAGAGAGGTCACTCATAACTATTAGAAATCAGGAAATTCATATGCATGATATGTTGCAAGAATTGGGGAAGAAAATTGTCCGGCAACAGTTTCCTGACGAACCAGGATCGTGGAGTAGATTGTGGCTTTATGAGGATTTCTACAATGTCATGATGACAGAAACGGTAACAAGATATCTTTCAAAAACCAAAACTTCTTTTCACAATAAATAGTTTAAATTTTATCATCCTATAAAGATATATCGATACGGTTTTTATTCAAGGATCTTTCTACTTTTGTAACATATTAATCCTTAATTTTTTTTCAGGGAACAAACAAGGTTAAAGCCATAATTCTAGATCAAAAGGGGCATAGTTCTGAATACCCTCTGTTGAGGGCCGAAGGATTGTCAATAATGAGAGGACTTAAAATTCTTATATTACATTTACATCATAAGATATTTTCAGGAAGTCTGGATTTTGTTTCCAACAGCTTGCAGTATCTTCTGTGGTATGGTTACCCTTTTGCTTCTTTGCCATTAAATTTTGAGCCGTTTCGACTTGTTGAATTGAATATGCCTTGTAGCCTCATCCAACGACTATGGGATGGTCACAAGGTATTGTAATGATGTCTTTTATTTTTCTCTCTTTAAAAGAATAATTTAACATCTTGAGATATTGTAAACACATACTACTGCATAGAAAATGATAATTTTCTCCTGTTGTTATTACAATGATTCGATTTCTATTTATTGAACTCATACTTACATATCATGTGAAAAATTAAGCTTAAGTTCTGTATGAAAATTAACGAAAGCGCACCAAAGTCAATCGATGATATTCAAAGTTTGAATACAACATGCTAACACTTGGTTGCTCATTTTGTCTTTACAGGATCTCCCTTGTTTGAAAAGGGTGGATCTGAGCAACTCTAAATGTCTTGTGGAGACACCAAATTTCGCAGGAAGCCGGAGACTTGAGCGGCTAGATCTTACGGGATGCATAAGCCTATCTTATGTCCATCCATCCATTGGACTTTTGGATAAACTTGTTTTCTTGAGTTTGGAAGGCTGCAGCAGTTTGGTCAGGCTCGTTCTTGACGGTGACACTGCATTTAACTTATATTCTCTCAAAGTTTTGCACTTGTCTGGCTGCACAAAACTTGAAATCACACCCGATTTTACCGAGGTGTCAAATCTTGAGTATCTTGATATTGATCAATGTACGAGTTTAGTGACTGTTGATCAATCGATTGGGAATCTTACACGTCTTAAGTTCTTGAGTTTAAGAGACTGCACAAATCTTGTCAGCATGCCCAAAAGCGTTAGCTCTATAATACCATCTCTTGTGACTCTAGACTTATGTGGCTGCTTAAAATTAGAGAATCTACCCTTGGAGGGAAACATATCACGGCCTGCAGAAATTATTGACCACTTTGATGATGTTATCAAGTCGTTGATTTTTTTGGACCTAAGCTTTTGCACTCTTAGTACAGTCCCTGATGCTATTGAAGAGTTAAGGCATTTAGAAAGGCTAAACCTTGAAGGAAATAACTTCAAATCACTACCATCTTCAATGGGGAGGCTTTCCAGACTCGCACATTTAAATTTGGCGCATTGCAGCAGGCTTCAATCTTTGCCTGATCTCCAATTGTGTGCTACTTCTTCTTCTGGAGGAAACTATTTTAAATTATTGTCTGGATCTCATAATCATAGGTCGGGATTATATATTTTCAATTCTCCCCTCTTGGAGAACCCAGAAGGAAGTCTTAACTTGGCACTTTCGTGGCTGATAAAATTAGTTGAGGTACGCATACACACTGTTAACAATAGACATTCACATTGAAATTAATGAGGAGATTAGTGTTTTAATGAAATGCATAATAGTTATGAAAATAAAGGTTAGTGATAGAAATTATAGTAAACCGTAAAAGGACTAGACACTAACTTAGAAATATAAAACTTTAATAGAATAAGATTATCTAACATAATCTCTGAAACTTGTGATGCATTAACCGAGAGTATCAAGAATGATACAAAATACTCAATCATAAAACATATTTTCTAATATTCAAACGCTCTCCTCAAACTAAAGCTCAAATCAAACCACTAATATCATAACCAATCGAGATGAATAACTAAAGAAGAAGTAACAATCATATCTATAATAAATATAGTTTATATTTCATATATTTGCAAAACAACACATAGGCGGTTTTTATAGGATACAAGTGAAAATAAGCTGAGCACTAATCAACTGATAATCAAGGATAATTATTCTTCCTATGAATGTTGATTATAAATATAGCAAATAAAAATAATTACAATTAATAACTATTTACATCTAGTCTTAATGGGTTGTAAACACATCATTTGTTTGATTCTAGAGCAGAATTTGTTTGATTTTGTACTGATATTCCACAATCCCCTCAAGCTGGTGTGAATATGTCATTCTTAACAAGCTTGCACACTACGTCGTCAAATTGCCTTTAGAAGACTCTTTGTGAGAATATTTGCTACTTAAGTTTTGGTTGGTGGTATGTAGGACAAATAAGTCTTACCACTCTCAATTTTTCTTTAATGAAGTGTTTCTCCACTTCAACATGTTTTGTTCGTTCATGTAGGACGACAGGATTATGGACAACAGAAATAGCTGCCTTATTATCACAATAAAATTTTGACTGAAGTTGAGCCAAAAATCTTCATGTCTTCCATGAGTATTTTATTCCATAGTACTTTACAAAAACCATGGGCCATAGATTGGAAGTCAACCTCTGCACCGCTCCTAGCTACAATTATTTTTTTTCTCTTCCATGTAACTAAGTTTCCACCTACGAAGGTACAATAACTTGAAGTAGCCCTTCAATCATTCATATTACCTGTCCAAGCAACATTTATATAAGCTTCAACCCTTTTCTTGGAGTTTCTTTTAAATATCTCAATATTCTGAAAACAACTTCAAATTGGATTGGTCCTATTGCATACACAAACTGATTTATTATACTCATTGCAAAGGCTATATGAAGCCTTGTATCTGACAAATAAATTAGTCTACTGACCAATTGTTGGTAGTGTTCTCTATCTACTATATCATCTTCAATTGCTTCCCTTCACATTTAGAGTCATTGGCGTTTATACTTCCTTACACCTCATCATCCCTGTTTCTATGAGTAAATCAAGTATATACTTGCGCTGGTTGAGAAAAATTCCTTCATTAGATCTTTCAAACTCCATCCCAAGAAAGTATTTTAATTCCAAGGTCCTTGATGTCGAACTCAGCTTCAAGTCTTCTCTTTAGACCATAAATTTCTTTCATATCATCTCATGTTATAATAATGTCATCAACATACACTATTAGAATAACAATCTTACCTTCGCGTGAGTGTTTAAAGAACATAGTGTGATCTGCTTGACCCTGGATGAAGCCATGTCTCTTGATAACAATTTCAGCCATGTCTCTTAGTATACCAACCAATCGTTGATAGTGTTTTCTATCTACTTTATCATCTTTATTTGTTGTCCTTAACTTCACATTGGGATCTTCTGGCGTTTCTACTTCCTTATACCCCGTCATCCCTGATTCCGTTAGTAAATCAAGTATATACTTGCGCTGGTTGAGAAAAAAGTCTTTCATTAGATCTTGCAAACTCCATTCCGAGAAAGTATTTCAATTCCAAGGTCCTTGATGTTGAACTCATCTTGAAGTCTTCTCTTTAGATCACAAATTTCTTTGATATCATCTCATGTTATAATAATGTCATCAACATATACTATTAGAATAACAATCTTACCTTCGTGTGAGTGTTTAAAGAACATAGTGTGATTTGCTTGACTCTGGATGAAGCCATGTCACTTAATAACACTTTTGAATCTCTCAAGGTTTTCTTCAAATCCATGAGGTAAACTCCTATATACTTCTTCATGTAAATATCCATTCAAGAATACATTTTTAACATCATATTGAAGTAGTGTCTAATTGAGATTTACTGCAAGAGAGAATAATTCTAATGGAAATATTCTAAGTAACCGAGACAAAAGTCTCTTGATAATCTACACCATGAGTTTGACTAAATCCTTTTGCTACTAATCTTTCTTTATATCTTTTGACACTCTCATCAACCTTGCATTTCACTTAAAGACCCACTTATGAGTGTGTGATAACTTGTTATATGACAAGCCATTTGACATGGGGTGTTTAGTGCATATACGGGTACCTTTCCTCTTAGCAATTGGGATATTGAGCTCAAGAATATTTTTTTCTCAACTCTTAGCAATTGGGATATTGAGATCAAGAGTATTTTTTCTCACATTAGTGGAAAGATTAATATCAAAAAAAGAAAAATAAGGTAAAACCTTGGATGAGTAAGATAAACTACCAGATGAGATGACAAGCAAGTTGTTGGAATTTTTGTCTTCACTACCGTCCGTTCCTAGTCGCCCTAATTGTGACATTTGGTTTGTCCTCATTGCAGCCTCTAACACTTTCATCTGTTGGGTTTGAAGGGGTGAATTTAGTCCCACATTAATTAGAGGTATGGTTGTTAGACGAAGACAATTGATCTAGAAGAGGGGATTGAATAGATCACTTCTTTTTAAATGCGAGTCGGCGCTAAAATTTGTTTTAAAATTATTTTGCGGAAGCGGCCAAGGATAATTCGTCTACACGAACCGAGTTACTGAGAGGATCAGATATACGTAAGCCAAATGGAACGAAAGGCTCGAAGAGAAAAAAATTAGAATCGCAACTTAACAATTAATCAATTTTCCAAAAGCACATAGGCAAGGCATATAAACATTAAACACGATACTGCAAAGCTAAAAAGTAAAGTGCACACAAGAATTGTTTACCCAGTTCGGTCTAACAACCTACATCTGGGGGCATACCAAGCCAGGAAGGAAGTCCACTATTAGCAGTATCAATTCATAGACCCTACAGCCAACACACCCGTTGACGATCTACTCACTTAATAACTACCCAATGACCCTTCTACCTAAGTTCTCCCTAGATAAGAGACTCCATCTCTCTTCTAATCATCGCAATGATGTCTAGCAGTCAACACCTCAGCCACTGCATCAACAGCTTGATTTCCAACAACTCTTCAATCACAGAAAAGTAGAAGACACACTTCAAAGAAACACAATCATCATTGCTTAAAAGCTCATAGATGATTGACAAATACAACTCAACTAAACAGTCCAACTCTAAGTACAAAACAGTACTAGAGTGGCTCACAATTTCACACAAACCCTAATGATCTACATCTTGGATCCGTTCTTTTTCTAGGTTACAAGCATTCTATTTATAACTTATTCCCAATTGGATTTGGGCTTCAAATCACAGCCTAACAGCTGCTACACATCAGCAGAAACATCTGCTACATAATAGGTCTTCAATCAAATCCTTCCTAATTTATCTCCATGATTAGAAAGTCATTATTCTTCAATATTCTTCTTGAAACCTATAAAACAGCACCACATAGGATAACATAATATTCCCAGAAACATTCCTTACATTGGGCTTGGGCATTAGCAGATCTTAGTTTTAATTAATAATTAAAACTAATTATTCTCCAAATCTTGATGCATGAAAATAGCCAACCCTATTCTTCACAAACAGATTGCTTCCAAATAATATCACTCCAACATAATTTTACTCCCAGAATTACGCATGCAATCACTCAACACAAACACACAAAAGATTGCTAAAAATAGCGCAACAAATAAACCTAAAACCAGAACTGGAAGTTCTGTCAACTGATGTCAGAACATCGTGTTTGACATCATGCACAAATCCTGCAATACTAAAAACACACCACTTGCAGAATGTTAGAATCACATGTCAAGACATCAAGCAAGACATCTTGATGTACCACATTGTTTTACCAAAATTGATGCCAATTCAGAACTAACAATCTCCCCCTTTGACAAATTTTGGCTAAAACAATTTATGATCACAAAACATATCAGAGATCCCTGCAGCAGAAACAGCACACACCAGACAACCACATCTAACCCAGAAAGCCAACCAACCACAGAGAGCCAAGGAACCAAAAAAAACCCCATCTCTTCCAGAAAATCCAATGCACACATATCATTACTATGCCAACATTACTAAGCCACACTACTCTCCCCCTTTTTAGCCATAATTAGACAAACCCCACTAGGAAACTTCCATAGCAACCGGAACAAATAAGCAACATTCAGAACAAATCCATAGAGAAGAGAGTACATTAATACAGACCAAGCACAAAAAGTTCCAAAGGCAAACTCTGAATCATCCAACCAACATACTCAGAACAGAACAGACTATTCTACATCCTTGTGAGACTGGTTCAAATACGAAATCCAGACACAATAGCTGAACAAACCTACTTCTCTCATCAACAAAGACCCCTACAGAGTTCTTCCAAAAACTGCAGAGAAAAATACATTCTCCCAGACACAAACAAAACTGTCCTTCAGACTCCTCCTCAGAAGCATGTGTGCACATGATTCAAACAATTAGCTTCACATGGCTAGAACCATACATGTCCTATTAAGAACACACCAAAATGCCATCCAGCAGAAGAATGTCATAGCATGTTATCTGACATTATATCCTCATAAGATGCAACCAAACTCCACAAGCTTGATCAGCATGCAAGCAGCAAAATCCATAGACAAATACTCCCCCTGTCATGGATAACCAATGCTCTAGATGGAGATTAACATTTGAGCACCAGATCTTCACACACTTGCTGAGCACATTCACATACTGTACTCTCACTCCTAGCGAACACATCCAATTATCCTGACTGGTTTGACACTGCTCACAAACTCCACGAATTCTCAGCTTACTTAAAAGCTTTACTGAGTTCCAATCTCTTCAAGAGAAAGAATAGCTCTTAAAAACTTTCTGATCAAATCACCTCATCTGACACAATTCCTCTGCCATTACATCCACTAGTAGTTGTTGATACTAGTGAGGTCTTCAAAAATAGTAGTCATGCTTTGCCAGAACATACTACTAAAAACAAGATTAGAATCTCCACATTCTAATCCACATAGTCAGAAACACCTCTTCTGACAAAAATGCTTGAGCATCCAACTCCAAGTGCACAATCTCAATCATCTTCCAAATATAACCATCAACAATCATGATGTTACACATCATTTGGGACATCAGCTTCCCATCACCATTCAAAGGACTCATTGCACATAGAAGTCCTTCAAGAAGCTCCCAATAAAACACAGCCAGAGCAGCTTATTCAGGTTAACATAAACACCTGAACACCATAGAGAGAAATAAACTAGCACACCCTCTCTGAAGCAAAGAGTTCAGACTGCAGACTTGCATACTCACATCAGACAAATACTTAGCTCCCGTCAAAGTATTTATCATTAGTCAGATAAGACTACCTTCTCACACAAGGTATGACATTTGGTCTGACATTCTTCTTTCGCACACATCAGGCATCTGCTGATTCTTCTTCATGACAAACCATCATGACACCCATTCATACCACAAAATCATTCCAGATTAGGTCAGTGTCTTGACCTTTCACTCTACCCTGAGCTAAACAAACTTCCTTGGCTGAGGAAGCAAAGAACTGAAATGATGTTTCAACATCAGTTCCGACATCAGTCTAAATCACATGGATTTAAACATTTACTATGGCTTTGGAGACAGCAACCATAGTAATCCACACACATCTCTTGCAAGGGACATAAGAGGATCAACCATCAGTAGCTGACCAACCTTCAAAACCAGATCATACACACATGCAGGAACCTGCATACTCTACATCTCAAGAATCTTCTTCTCAAACTCTAATGTTCAGACCTCCTGTCTGACTTTGAGATGTTGGATGCCATCCTTCTGTACCTAAAAAGGAGATACCCTCTAACAGTTTTCTGGAGCATACAAAAAAACATTGACTGGTCATCTCAACCAGATTGTTAAAAAAAATATGCTTCTCCCAACACTTCAACCTACAAGGATGCCCTTCAATCCTTGCAAAAAAAATGTTCCATTATGTGAGGACACCACATAACTGAACTCCAGCTTAAGAAGAAACTTCTCATGCAGATACCAGGGAACCATAATCCTTTGGTCCCAAAACACCAATTCCTCCTTGCTCCAAACACAAATCTGAAATGCTCATCCTAGATGGTTTGGATGACATTCCAACTATGAAGACACCAGTCAACCAGTTAGGTTAATACATCTCCTTTGTGCACAGCCCTTTGAGTTTCTCTTCCACTAGAAAAAGAGTTCCATGCTCTCATAGACTTGATAGTGATATCAAGTTTGAGTAAACAACCTCCATCCTGTTTTTGAGAAACACCACCAGAAATATTGAGAAAAATAAATTCTCAATACAAAGATGTCTAGAAATTATGCTGACATTTCTTCGAGTTCTTCCAGCATCAGATTAAGGACTCCCCCTTATTAACTGCTAAGAACTCCTAAGGGAACTATTCATTCTCCCCTCCAATAGCTGCATATCCTGTGGTTGGTACACACATATAACTCCTTTCAAACAGAATCTGCTCCAAGGCCATAAACAAGATTCCATACATCTGGCTCCTTTGAACAGAAGGAACTTTCAGATTTCAGAGAGAATGTCCTTGACATTTGAGCTTGACCTCCACACAAAAAAACATCCTTTGTACTTCTACTTACTTGGATCAGAAATACACTAATCCAATGAGTGACAATATGTTGATCATCTCTTGACCAACACACTTATCTAAGAAACTTCTTAGACACACAACCCAGATGCCTCCTCTTCCAAGCCATGAGTAGGTTCTAAACAGATGTGATCAATACACATTTGTTTAGCCCCCCAAGCATCTGCTATGCCATACCTTTATCCAACAAGATTCTGCTCAATCTGCTGGTTTGATGTTCCAACATCTGGTAGGACATTAGTTCCCTTCTCAAGAAACACACCAAGAGATCCTTTATCAAAGCCCAGAGATTGGCCTTGTAGGGTTGGAAGCAAGAATAAATTGCTTCTAACTTTCTTCAGATCTCTTTTCAACACCCTCATATAAAAGTTCCTTTATGAGTGGACTTGGGATGAACCACAAGTATCTTGGGCAACTCTAACAAGCTAGTTGAAGATATCCTCAAGTATCACCACACCATGTGATACACCTTCAGAGGAGAACAGAATGTTGCAGCCACAACACACAAAACCACCAAGAGTTTTCTGACATATACAAATGCAGCGGAACACCGAAAAAGAAAACCCCTCAACAACCTTAAAAAAAAACTTAATACCCTTTGTACAAAAACCACACTTCAGGTGCAATAGGCCAGCATAGGTTGAAAATAAATCACCCCACAAAGCACGCCTGATAACAATAGACAGATCCAATACACACCCTGTCATGAACAGTCCATCCTCCACTTCTAGGGACCATTCAAACAACAAAATGAACTTCTCCAAGTTAAAACAACTTTTCAGTAGGTACCACCTACCTTGCCCATGACCAGAAAGTATCTTCCCTAGGATCTCACCCAGAAAACAGAACAGGATGCCTGCTCTGATACCAATTAAAATTCTGGTATGACAGAACCTAGATGTCCTATGACATGTCGAGACATCTGATCTGAACAAAACACATAGGCAAGGCATATAAACATTAAACACGATACTGAAAAGCTAAAAAGTAAAGTGCACACAAGAATTGTTTACCTAGTTCGGTCTAACAACCTACATCTGGGGGCATACCAAGCCAGGAAGGAAGTCCACTATTAGCAGTATCAATTCATAGACCCTACAACAGCCAACACACCCGTTGACGATCTACTCACTTAATAACTACCCAATGACCCTTCTACCTAAGTTCTCCCTAGATAAGAGACTCCATCTCTCTTCCAATCATCGCAATGATGTCTAGCAGTCAACACCTCAGCCACTGCATCAACAGCTTGATTTCCAACAACTTTTCAATCACAGAAAAGTAGAAGACACACTTCAAAGAAACACAATCATCATTGCTTAAAAGCTCATAGATGATTGACAAATACAACTCAACTAAAGAGTCCAACTCTAAGTACAAAACAGTACCAGAGTGGCTCACAATTTCACACAAACCCTAATGATCTACATCTTGGAGCTGTTCTTTTTCTAGGTTACAAGCATTCTATTTATAACTTATTCCCAACTGGATTTGGGCTTCAAATCACAGCCTAACAGCTGCTACACATCAGCAGAAACATCTGCTACATAATAGGTCTTCAATCAAATCCTTCCTAATTAATCTTCATAATTAGAAAGTCATTATTCTTCAATATTCTTCTTGAAACCTATAAAACAGCACCACATAGGATAACATAATATTCCCAGAAACATTCCTTACATTGGGCTTGGGCATTAGCAGATCTTAGTTTTAATTAATAATTAAAACTAATTATTCTCCAAATCTTTATGCATGAAAATAACCAATCCTATTCTTCACAAACAAATTGCTTCCAAATAATATCACTCCAACATAATTTTACTCCCAGAATTACGCATGCAATCACTCAACACAAACACACAAAAGATTGCTAAAAATAGCGCAACAAATAAACCTAAAACCAGAACTGGAAGTTCTGTCAACTGATGTCAGAACATCGTGTTTGACATCATGCACAAATCCTGCAATACTAAAAACACACCACCTGCAGAATGTTAGAATCACATGTCAAGACATCAAGCAAGACATCTTGATGTACCACATTGTTTTACCAAAATTGCTGCCAATTCAGAACTAACAAAACCCACTGAAACACTCACCCCAAGCCAAGATACAACTTTATGCTTTGGACGTTATCACTTCATGATGCAGAAAATCAACAAAAATGATTATGTGTTATGAAAAAGTGAATTATTTCTCATATATTAAACATTGAAAGGTACAAGGAATATATACATAATTCTTATACTATTTAAGAAAATAGTAATTATGCTTGATGAAGGGACGTTCGTGAGGTGCACATGGGGTGTTTAATGCGCTTTTTTGAAGAATACGATCAACTGGTTTCAACAATCCCGTTGTGACAGTTTTAGGAAATAGGTTGCTATTCACAATGCTCTCCGAGAAAGGGTCTCGTAGCATTGAGTTCAAAGCAGCCTTAAACTCATAGTCGTCAACAAATATAGTGTCCGTTACCTTAGGAAGACCTGCAGTTTCTAGTTTAACCAGACTGTTCCAAACAGATGCATTGACCGAGTACTTACTACCAATCATATATTGAAAGTCTGTACCTTCAAACTTGCCCAAAATCCCAGTGAAAAATAGCTTCACCAAGTCTTCATTATACTTGGTATCACATTCTAGAAATTCGTCAAACTTTTGAACATTTAGGATTTCAATAATTTCAGATAGGTGATAATCTTCAGCCCTCAATGGATAGTACACAAATAGCTTAATCAAAGAGCGGTTTCGAAAATCTTTGTTGAATGTCTCAGCTAAATCATCAGACAGTAATGAAAAAGCATTTACCGGCATTGTCGATGTACCAGCCCTTGATGTTGAAGCTCTGAAGGTCCTCTTTCCTGTAACTCTTTGTGACGCCATTGAAGAGCAATCTGTGAACTCGGATGAACAGTACTCACTTTGTAGAGGAAGATGAATAATACGGAATCTTGATGATCAAGATGACTAGACTGAAAAACCTTGGTTCTTATGTAGATAAAATCCTTTGAACACCTTTTTGATTGTAAGATTTGTTGGATTTGAAGAGAGTTGTGACAATGGGTTTTTAGGGTTTGAGAGTTAACGAGAGGAGAGGAGAGAGATGAGGAGACAATAGAATCAAAATGTTATGACATGCAATTGGAAAATGAAACAAAATAATATTAATATAGTCAATTTGTTCAACAATGAAACGGCGCACGTCTTCCCGAGGAAAAGAGAATCAGAATTCGTTAGCGATACGTCGACCGAAACAGGTAATGCGTCGGCGCACGCTGAGCGAATTTTGACAATTTCAAAAGTTTAACGGGATGCGCCGACCATAGGTCGGCCTGCGCTGACCCGCGCCCACATCTGAGAAAACTGACATTTCTTGAGTTGACCCATGCCATGTTTTGGTCGACTCAAACCAGCATAACTTGGAAAAATGCATATTTTGAGCTACTTATGCAACAAGTAATGATAAATAACACACCATACACATGCCAATACTCTAAAATGGATCAACAATACATTTAATCATGAATAAAACATCAATTTAAACCACATTTTGGCCATAATAATTCACAAACATAATTGATCAAGAATAGAATTTCTAAGAAGGAACGATATTACCTCCGACGATTGATGATGGATGCCCTCACATATAGCTTAATCTTATCACTTATTGTTAGTTAAAAGAAATAAAGACAGGCAAAGGAATAGAGCATGCAATCATATAATCAAACTCGATCCGAGATATCGAGAACACCAAGTTTCCTGCGGATATTAATGAAAGGCTCCGTCGCAAGAGGTTTAGTGAAAATGTCCGCAAGTTAATTCTTAGAATCAACATGCTCAAATACCACATCACCTTTCTCTACATGATCCCTAAGGAAATGATGCCTTACTTCTATATGTTTGTGCGAGAATGTAATACCGGGTTTTTGGTTAGGTTAATGACACTTGTATTGTCACACAAAATAGGAATACGTTCAAGTTGAACATTGTAGTCGAGTAATTGTTGCTTAAGCCATAAGACTTGAGCGCAACAACTACCGGCCGCAACGTATTCCGCCTCGGCTGTTGACAAAGCAACGAAAACTTTCTTTTTGCTATGCCAACTCACTAAGGAATTCGAGAAAAAGTGACAAGTACCACTAGTACTTTTCCTATCCGATTTGCAACCGGCAAAGTCGGAATCGGAATAGCCAACCAAAGAGCAATCGCTTCCTTTGGAGTACCAAAACCCATACTTTGGAGTACCACATAGATACCTAAGTATGCACTTTATAGCTTTTAAATGAGACTCCTTAGCACACGATTGGTACCAAGCACACATGCAGACACTAAACATGATATTTGGTCGTGATGGGGTAAGGTAAAGTAGAGAGCCAATCATACCTCTATATCTCTTGACATCTCCATATTTGTGTTAGTAGAACCAAATATAATATCGTCTACATATACTTGTACCAAAATTTGGTGTTTTCCTTGACGTTTAATGAAAAGAGTTGTGTCAACCTTTTCTCTAGAGTACCCTTGATCAAGTAGAAATTTGCTAAGATGCTAATACCAAGCCCTAGGGGCTTGTTTGAGACCGTACTAAGCATGTTTTAATTTGTAAACGTGATCGGGATACTCATGGGACTCAAATCCAGGAGGTTGGGCAACATAAACCTCTTCATTAATATAACCGTTAAGGAATGCACTTTTTACATCCATTTGAAATAATTTGAAGTTTTTTGCACATGCATAGGCAAGCAATAGGCGTATAGCCTCGAGTCGGGCAACAGGCGCATAAGTTTCCTCATAGTCTATGTCTTCCTCTTGGTTATACCCTTGCGCAACCAAGCGCGCTTTATTTCTAGTTATAACTCCCTTTTCGTCGAGCTTGTTCCTAAACACCCATCGAGTGCCAATTACTCGATGGTCTCGCGGAGGAGGGACAAGGTCCCAAACCTCATTTCTTTTAAATTGATTAAACTCCTCTTGCATTGACAAAAGCCAATGTTCATTGAGTAGGGCCTCTTTTGAGTTTTTAGGCTTAACTTGCGAAACGAAAGCAGAGTAATAAAAGAAGTTACTTAGCTTGGAACGAGTTGGTACTCCCTTTGAAATGTTAGCGAGAATGTTGTCGATGGGATGGTCTTTGGAAGACTTCCAAGCTGGAGGAAGGTCATCTTTATTAGACGGATGATCCTCCTCACTCTTCACTGGTTGGTGATCTTTTTCCTCCTCAACATGCACTGCTTCAGGTTGATCAGTCCCTTTATCAGTGTCCTTGAGTATGTCTTCAGAAGATACACCTGCACCATGAAAAGAACTACCTTTTCCACATTTTTCGGATAAGACTCATCAAAAGTAACATGAACCGACTCTTCAACAGTAAGTAACCTCTTATTGTAAACCCTATATGCCTTACTAGACTGAGAATATCCAAGAAAAATACCCTCGTCGGCCTTAGCATCAAACTTACCAAGTGTCTCTTTACCATTAGTCAACACGAAACACTTACAACGAAACACGTGAAGGTGAGATACATTGGGCTTTCTACCTTTTAAAAGCTCATACAGTGTCTTGTTTAGAATAGGACGGATGAGCACCCTATTCAAAACGTAACAAGCCGTACTTATGGCGTCGGCGCAAAAGTATTTTGGAAGTCCACTCTCATTGATCATAGTCCTTCCTAATTCTTCCAAAATTTTGTTTTTACGTTCCACAACCCTGTTTTATTGAGGCGTACGTGGTGCGGAAAAATTATGATCAATCCCATGGCTTTCACAAAATGCTTCAAAAAGATGATTTTTGAACTCACCGCCATGACCACTTCTAATTGATATAATGTTTGTGTTTAATTTGTTTTGGGATAACTTGACAAATCTTTCAAAGGCCGAAAAAGTATCGCTCTTGCTTGCTAAGAAAATAGCCCAGCAAAACCGAGAAAAGTCATCGACTATCACAAAACCATAATAGTTACCACCTAGGCTTTTAATCCTAGATGGTCCAAAATGGTCCATATGGAGGAGCTCAAGAGGTCTCGTAGTTGAAACAATGTTTTTAGATTTAAACGAGATCCTTGTTTGCTTCCCCATTTGACACGCATCACATAAGTGATCCTTTGTAAATTTGATTTTGGGCAAGCCGATCACTAGGTCTTTAGAAACTATTTTATTAAGCAAATCAAAATTGACATGCGCCAACCGTCTATGCCATAACCATGAATCTTCACTCATGGTGACTAGACACTTGTTGCTACTCAACAATACCTCATTCAAGTCTAGCATATAGACGTTATTCACCCTCAAGCCTTTAAACACATCCTTTTTACCACTATTCTCAATTATGCAACAATCCTTGAAAAAAGATACTTTATAGTCCTTGTCACATAATTGACTAATGCTTAAAAGGTTATGTTTAAGGCTCTCAACAAGAAGCACATCAGAGATAGTAGTAGACGAGGGGTTACCTACACTACCTTTGTCAAGTATTTGTCCCTTGTTGTTGTCTCCGTAGGTAACAAACCCCTTTTTCTTCGCCACAAAGTCGATAAAAAGAGATATGTCTCCTGTCATATGTCTTGAGCAGCCACTATCCAGAACCCATCTTCTTTCCGTGGTCTCAAGACGTTGTACCTACATAGTCAATCAAGGGAAATAGGTACCCAATTCTTATTGGGTCCTTGGTTGTGAGTGAAAACAATATTGCATTTGGGAAACCATTGATAAACACCTTTAGGAACCAAAGACCTCCTAAAGCGACACTTAGCAATGGTATGACCCTTTTTGCAACAATATAAGCAAGTGAGGTTAACATGAAAATCACTTTTGCTAGGTTGATTTCTAATCACATAAGTATATTTTTGATATGGATTAATCATGCTTTTCTTAAAGTGTGATTTATCAATAGCAAAAGTCATTTTTGGTTTTAGAGCCTTGTCAAGCTTGACTTTAAGAGTTCTAACCTCTTTTTGTTAAATGTGACAAGTATCGCAACCAAAATTTAACCACTTACTTTTGTCTTCCACAACATCTACCTTTGTTACTTCCACCATGGACTTTTTGAGAGCCTCTAATTCCTTTTCGGAATCGGAGATCTTTTGCTCCAAATGAGAAAATATTTGTTTATTTGAAGCTAACCGTTTAAAGGCTTCCTTGGCCTCATGGTGTTGAGTATCAAACGCATGTTGTAGTTCAGAATAAGACATTGAATTAGAGTTATCATACTTAGAGTGTCTTACCTTTTTGTTCTTTTTTCTTTGGTGAGCGGAAAGACAAAGGTTGACGGATTCTCCTTCGTCACTTGAACTTTCAGCACTAGATGATTCACTATCGCTTTCCCAAGCGATATAGGCTCTCCTAGGTTTTGATTGTTTCTTCCCGTGACGACTTTTGTCCTTACCTTTGTCCTTCTTCAACAATGGACAGTCCGGCTTATAGTGGCCGACTTTCCCACAGTTATAGCAAGAACCCTTAGTTTTTCCACTCTTTTTGTCTTCATTCTTGGAAGACTTTGATTGTTTACGAAAGTTGACGAGGTTTTTCTCTGAATGTTGAACACCATTTTTCTTGATATAGCGATTGTATCGCTTCACAAATAATCCCATGTCTTCATTCAAATCTTCTTCCTCGTCATCACTAGATTCACTCTCGCTCAGCTCGTATGCGGAGGACTTTGAACTAGAAGTCTTTAGAGCTATCAACTTCATTTCCGCTTCTTTGGTCTTGTTCTTTTCCTTCTTCTCTCGTTTCTCAAATTGGTCTAAGCTTATGAGCATTTGCTCATGTTCCTCGAGCTTCCCAAACAACGTTGTGATGTCTAGCGTCATTAGGTCGTTGGCTTCTTTGATGGCGGTAACCTTCGGTTGCCAATCCCTAGTCAAACACCTCAAGATTTTGTTAGTAGCAACCTCATTGGAAATTGGCCTACCAAGTGAATGAAGTCTATTGATTAAATGAGTGAACCTCTTTTGCATGTCGGCAATGGTTGCCCCTTGCTTCATGTGAAAGAGGTCGAACTCTTGAGTCAATGTATTGATTCTAGCTAGCTTGATGTCGTTAGTACCCTCATGGGCAACTTGTAACGCGTCCCACATAGCTTTAGCACTCGTACAATGTGAAACTCTATAATATTCGTCAACTCCCAATGAGGAGATCAGAATATTTCTAGCCTTCCAATCGTAGTTGTCTTTTTCTCGTCTTCTTCATTCCATTGTGCTTCAGGCTTAGGTACTACCACGTTATTCGCATCGGTCATGGTTATTTCCATTGCACCGTTTTGGATAACGCGCCATACCTTCCTATCAATAGACGCATACAATCCTTCCAGTAACTATAATTCTCACCATTAAAAACAGGTGCTCTATTATAAGCCCCTTTCGGTTGGTTTGCCATTTTCTAAAACGTTATACTTGAAGCACTAGAATTAACTGGTACTCCTGATACCACTTGTTAGACGAAGGAAATTGATCTAGAAGGGGGGTTGAATAGATCACTTCTTTTTAAATGCGAGTCGGCGCTAAAATTTGTTTTTAAAATTATTTTGCGGAAGCGGTCGAGGATAATTCATCTACACGAACCGAGTTACTGAGAGGATTGGATATACGTAAGCCAAATGGAACGAAAGGCTCGAAGAGAAAAAAATTAGAAGCGCAACTTAACAATTAATCAAATTTCCAAAAGCACTTAATAAGGTGCAATCTCCAATGAGCAGTCAAAAATTAAACTAAACTTGACAATATATCAAACACCTTGTATGTGTTCAATCTATCGAGCACTTGGAGTGCATAAAACTCCAAGCTAATCCTTCTATGATAGTTGATGCAGAATTTTCACTAAGCACAATCCAAAAATGATTGTGCAATGGTTTTCAAATTAATTTTCTGCACAAGACTATACCAGAATTTTTATCAATCAATTGAATGATTACAAGTGTAAACAGTTCGAAATATAAATTAGATAAGGAAAAGGAAACGACACCAGGTTTGTTTAAGCAGTTCCCTTTCGTCCTCGCTTCAGGTACGTCTTCCCCCAATTCTATAAACTATAATTGAGATATCTATAATTTGTTTGCAAATGTTTTTACAAGAGAAAACTTAGCTATTCCACACTCAAGAAACTTCGTTGATGCAGATACTTTGTCTTCTCTTCCCTTGATTCCAGTCGAATCAAGTGCCTCGAACTTGTTGGAAGAACCTCCGTTTATCGTTACTAGATTGCAAGAACACACAGGTCTTCAATCACCTTCACTCGGCTGATTCTGATCCACACACAGTTCGATCCTCAAACCTTGTTGCACAATCCTCCGGTTAACGCTACTAGATCTAAAAAACCCTCCGTTCTTCGATCACCTTCGCTCGGCTGAATTCAATGCACACAAGATCTGATCTAAAAACCCCCAAATCCAATTGATCTTGGAGGACAAAACCCTAGAGATTTTATTCAAGAACAAACCCACTGAAACACTCACCCCAAGCCAAGGTACAACTCTATGCTTTGGACTTATCACTTCAAGATGTAGAAAATCAACAAAAATGATTATGTGTATTTGTTGAGAAAGGTGCAAGATGAAGATGAAAGTGATGAGATAAAAAGTTTCAATGTATGTCTTTCACTTGTTCTTGTTCATATGTAAAAAATGAGGAACCCCCTATATATATGATGGAAGGACCAACAGAAAATAATAACAACATTTTGAACAAAGAGAAAAACAGAAAAATTGATTACTTTCAGCGAGCGGTCGACCACTCCTTGAAGAGGGTCAGCCTGCGCTGACCCGTGGAGCAATCTGCGCATGTTGGAAGACCACGCGTCGACCGCTACAGGGACCATGCGTCGATGCATGGTTGGGAAAAATGCACAATCAGAAATTCTAGAAGCGTGCGTCGACCGCAGGGTAGGCGTGCGCTTACCCGAGCGAGACACACACATTGTCAGCATATTGTGAGTCGAACGAACCTCAACTTAGGTCGACTCAAGCTTCAAAAATACTCAAAAATTGATTTTTCGACACATTTTCATCTATATAGGCACAATTTAAGCATTCCTAATACTAATATCATGATCACCCATACTTAATGGATATGCAAGACTCCACCATGTATTTAGACTCATGATTATGCAATATAAAATTGAAATGCCGACACCAATGAGATGACACCGTCCAAATTACAAACTACTAGCTAGTATACATTTTGACATCATTAAAATAAAGCTCAAATGAGAGGCACCTTATCCTCACAATGGTCTGTGTTGTGTTTATCAGTGGGGGAAATCCTCACCTTACAATTCAGTTTTTTCAGGATGAATTACGTCCATGCCACATTCTGAGTTAGTTTCCTTAGACAATTTATAAACAAACAAAAGATTGCAAGAAAATTTAGTAGCATGTAAAACAGATTGCAAAGTGATTTGCTCTGAAAATTTTTATGTTGCATTTGTCTGCAATATTAGAATAACTACCATCAACTACCTTTTTCAAAACATGAACTAGGAAAATAGGAATTGAATTGATGAGAACAATTAATCATGTGCTCAGAATAATTAGAGTGGTTAGGCAACTAAAGCCCACGAATTCTTACCTATTTGTCACAGTTCCAACATAAATTTTAGGGGATGAATTGAACTATAGAAATTTAAGAAGATGATCCATCTGCTCTTTCATAAATGGAGGCGGTCACCAAACCTACTAGCCTTGCCATTGTTTGGCCTCCCATGTAGTTTGAAGCAAGTTTCCTAAGCATGACTATTGCGACCACAATAGTCGCAAAATAAATGAGCCTAGTCTCCACCTCGTTGATTAGGAAGCGGTTTGCGATTGACATAGGGAACATCTAAGGAAGATCCTTCGACAGATGCAGGGACATTGATAGGCTTTTTTCCAAGCATTACTTGTCGACGACTCTCTTTGCAGCGTACTTCTGCAAAGACTTTGCCAATTGTATAGATTGGATTTCTCTCTAGAATCCGACCACGAACCTCATCAAATTTAATATTTAAACCAACAAGGAACTTGAAGATGCGGCTAGTACCCACCATCTTCTAACAATGTTTGTTGTCCTCGGGTGAGTTTCACTCTTACTCATTGAAAAGAACCAAATCTTGCCAAATACATTTAAGATAATTGAAGTATTTGGTGACTGAATCTTCAAATTCTCAAATTTCTCCAAGTTGAATAGTTAATTCATAAATTTGGAATTTTTTTCTAATAGCACACTTGTGAGACTCTTCCCAAAGGTCTTTTGTAGTAACAACAGAAAATTTGCACCTATCTTTCCAGACATGGAATTGACTAACCATGTCATGACCGTGAAATTTTCAAACATCTCATGTATCATAGTATTTGGTGACTGAATCTTCAGCTTGCTGAATTTCTCCAAGTTAAAGAGCTAATTCGTAAATTTGTGATTGATTTTCTTAATCAGAATATATTTGTGAGACATCTTCCCAAAGGTGTTCTGTAGTAGCATAACAGAAAATTTGCACTTATCTCTTTAGTCATGGAATTGACTAATCATGTCATGACCATGGAATTTTCAGCATCCCATGTACCTTTTGTCTCCCTATGAGATACTTACCAACGGACCGCGACCATAAAAAAACTAATTAGCATCGTTCAGCCATATTTTTGTGATATGAAAAAGGTGGTTTTCATGGTGTTTTTGGACTGGTTGAGATATTTCAGTTTTGTTTGAGGAATGTTTGTGCGACTCCTGGACTCAGTATTAGACACGGAGTCAGGCATTATATGAGATGGAATAGAAACACTACCAAAGCAAAATCCTAGAGAATTCTTGTTGCGATTGATACCATATAAGAAATATTTTTTGTTTTTCATATGTTTGTAAAACAGTACATAAGAGATATTTACAGGATAGAAGTGACATTACTAAGCACTAATCAGCTGATAATCAAGGGGTAATTATTCTCCCTATGAACCATAAACATCATCATTTGTTTGATTCTGTGCTGATATTCAACAATATCAATCAATCATAATAGATAGAGGAACCAATAGAGATAAACAACTAAAGATGAAGCAACAACCATATAAGACAATCATATTGAAGAGAGAACCAACCGAGAGGGCAACCAAAGAAGAGACAATAGTCCACGAGAAGATATAAGGAGTAGACTACTGAGAAATATAAAAGGCCCTACCAAGATGAGCCCAATAGACTATTGACTAACACGCACTTTACATTGCTTCTCTTCCCATTCTCTTTCTCTCTAGTTCTGATATTTCTGTTTTTTTTCTCTGGTATCAGAAACCTTGTCACTTCCGAAGTGGCCTAGACATTGTTGTTCCTGGATACCCATTTCCGCAGTGGTTTCATCATCAATTTGAGGGAAACTCAACAGTTAGGATAGCAGACAATGCGTGTGAGTTTGACAATTGGCTTGGCTTTGCCTTTGGTGTGGCATTTATGGAAAACTGTCGCCCAACATCTGGTTCTTCACATTATTCATTGTCGTCACAGCTTCCATATCCTCTTTATCTCTCTTTTGAAAGTGAACAAATGGAAGAAACCTTTGATATGCCGCTTCGTTTAGACCTGAACAAGGTTGATGCCTCAAATACTGAACATCTCTGGCTAATCTTTATCTCTAGGCCCCACTGCCACTTTGTAACAACAGGAGCACAGATCACATTTAAAGCTCACCCAGATGTGGTGTTGAAAACATGGGGATTACGCATGGTATTCGAGCACGATATCTCTAGTTCATTCGAGTTGGGGACAAATGAGATTCATCAACAAGAAAATCTTCACTTGGATCATGTTCATGAAAGTAGCAGCAGCAGGAGTCCTGAAGTCCAGCTTCCTTATAATTGGTATGTTACCGAGGAAGCGGTACAGTCTAAAATGCAGCTTCGTTATAATTGGCATGTTACCGAGGAAGATGAAAACGAGAATATGGAAGTAAATATGAAACAAAATCATCTCTCAAATATGGGCCTTAACACGTAATAGCCTGCTCAACAAAAGAATATGGAAACCGGTTTCCCTGTTTTTTTAATGATGTTGATCCATCTCTTCACACTGAGAAGTTCAAAACTAGGTAGGCAAGGTTTACCAATGGAAGAATACTACGACATTGGATATGATGTAAGTGATAAGTAAGTATAATACATTCTTTTCTCAGTTTTCTGTACATTCTTAGGAAGAGTATGTGAAGTTTTATTGAGTTTAGCTGGCTGATCAACAAATGATACATAATCTATTCCTGTAACCTTGATGATAATTTAGTGTTATTGTTTTTCATCTTTCTTTCAGGTCAGGATATGCAGGCTGCAGAAACTGAAAAAAAATGTTCCATGATAAAATTTACAGAAAACATTTTGTAATTGCTGATACTTTTGGTCAGTAGCCTTTTTGCATTTTTTTTGGATTAATAAATGATAGTTTAACCTCACCCTATTCTTCAAAATGTACAAAAAAAAACAAGTATAACTGGTCAATGAAACATCATGATATTTACAATGAATCGTCTGTTGGATAATAGTTCCATTTTGGATAGGAATGTGGTGACTTGAGCATTTATAAGTGGGAGAACTCATATACATATCACCTTATGGTTTTGGGTGAATATGTGGTGTCTCTCTCACTTGTGTTGCTCTTGGCTTAATATTCAATGCTCCATAGTGTAAAACTCCTCTAACATGGTATCAGAGTCTGGTGTAATATAGCAAGTGTGAGTAGTATGGATAATAGTCCCACATTGGATAGGAATGTGAATATGTGGTGTCTCTAAAACTCCTCTAACATCATCTTGATTCATTGGCCAATTATATCTATTTTTATAGCCAAGCTAATTACTATCCAGTGGTATTCAGAGTGTAGTTCAAATCCTTGGGGTCAAAACTTCTTCTGCAAACATGACAATTACTGTTAAGACTCAAGCTAGACTAACCAAAGCATTCAAATGAACAAGGAGAAAATAACATTCAAGCTTTTCGTAACTCAACATCTCAACTATTATAAGGGAAAGCGGTGACTTATATAGCAAGTTATTGCAACTAACTTCAACAAACACCTAACCAACTAATAACTAACTATAAGTTAGTTATAATTCAGTTATGTTTCTTTATGAACTAGTTAGTTACTTATATTTTTTCATTACATTTAACAATTACACATGGTAGCTTCCATGCATCTTTACCTACGTCAGATGAAAGTCATCTTTGGCTTTCAAGAAGTCGTAAAAAATTGCGAAGGATTCCAACTTATGCACAGCGGACAACCCATGGAGACGCAGACAAGAAAGATGGCAAGACTTTGTTCATAATTCACCATTGTGTTGGTAAACAATATATAAAAAATTAATTTTTTTAAGTCTTAAAAATATATATATATATTTTGTTGAAACGTGTCAATATTTCAATATGGAGATGAATACGAAAAAGTTACTTAAGTTTTACATTGTTAGTAAAAATAAATGTGTTTGAATGTTAGTTGAAAAAATTCTTTAC
Organism: Lathyrus tuberosus; assembly: GCA_022829125.1. NCBI lineage: Eukaryota > Viridiplantae > Streptophyta > Magnoliopsida > Fabales > Fabaceae > Lathyrus > Lathyrus tuberosus. Next base: position 4,641,788 of record JALAZF010000289.1, on the reverse strand, counting down.
TTTCACATTGTTTAGAGTATATATCTTGACTACTTTACTTTATTATATAAAAAAGTCACTTGTTTCATTTCAAAAAAAAAAAAAAAAATTCTATTGAGCGCCAATTTCCCCCTTTTTTTTTTCAATCATTGATTTTTTTTAGTATTTTCTTAAATTTTTGTTAGAGAATTTAGTATTTTTAATCATTGAAATTTTTTTAGTATTTTAATTTCTCCTCGTTTGATTCTTTAACTCTTGTTAGAGAATTATTTTAATTTTTCCTTGTTTGAGTTGAAATAAAAAAGTATTTTAATTTCTCCTAATTTGAGTTGGAAAATTATCGAGTATTAATTTTTTGATTCTTTTTAGAGAATTATTTGAATTTCTCATTATTTGAGAAATTATTTTGATTAGTCAAATGATCATTGCTGATTTTTTTTTAAAGAATTATTTAAATTTATCTGATTTGCAACTTGACCCGGTAACATCTCGAGTGAAGATTTTTCAAAACCATAATCAACACATTTTTTTTTTCTTTAATAGATATAATTTGCCCTTACTTTAATAGCTTCGACCATCAAAAGGAAAAGTCTTTTTTTAAGTTTCTTCTAAAACCTTGTACTCATTAAAAGGGTTATCAGAAACTTTAATATATTTTGAAGGAATGAGAGCTAACTCACGTATGGAGTAGGAAGCTCGTGAGTTTTTGTATGATAATGATATCTCCCTTCTCCAATTCTAGCGTTGAAGTATTTATAGTAGTCTTGGACTTATATTCTAAGTCATTCGAGAATAATAGCTGCTATTGAGAAGATGTAGTAGTGAATAGTTAATCCACGACTATTTTCGAGAACGCGGTCAAATGATCAATTCTTTATTGTTAAGGAATGTGGACACGTCATTCTACCATTTTTTCATATCGTATGACCATTCCCAAAGGGAAATGACATGATCAATGGAATGTTATTTTTTTATTATTTTTTTTTTTTTGAACAAGCAAAATTTATTAAAGCTCAAGCATAAGATATGCCAAAACAAACAATACAACAACGTCCAAATGGAACTAAAATGAGGCCACCCCGACACACAGAGTGCTACACATTTGAGCAAAAGCCAACATCACACTCCCAAACTAGAAGTCCTAAGATCATTGTAATAGCACCCAATACAAACAGAAACTTACTACTTTAAATCTTCAGAGATAGTTGCATTGAGAAATACCATAATCCATTTAACACTGCTGTCACCAGGAACCATGATATGCCAATCACCTCAGCCCCTGAAACCTATCCACAGACGAAAGATGACTAGACTCCCTCTGCATCCCAGCTCTAATTAGTAATAACGATCAAGACCTCAAGTCTAGTCAGAATCCTCAACTGACGAAAACAGGCACGACAAGCCACATTCCAAAACCTACACAACCTCCATCTCGATCCCACGCAGCCTAATTCAATAGCCCTGAATATGTCTATCCAGCACCGGACTACCCACCAATCTCCCAATCTCCCAATCATCAGGGGAAATTCAATTAGCCAGAAGTTGATGACATGGCATACTGCAGTACGATAACCCCGAAGATCATGTAGGTTTCGCTCAAATCACAACCAATCTGATGAAATGCTCAACTTATGGACTGAAGACATTACTGACGAGACAACACGCATGCCACACTCAACTAGATGAAATTCTGCAATCTTGAAGGAAAGCTCCGAACAACATCCCACCATACCTGCATAGGCAACCAAACCCCAGAAAGCTACATCTCTAAATCACTTGGGTCGATGATACTTCTGGCGCGATAAGCTACTGCTCCTAAAGCTGATGTCCTATGCTCAAAACAAACTTCCAGCCTAACTCCTCCACCCCTTTGGGGGCACACCTTGATGACATGGACCACCCTCGAGGTAACCACAGATTCACCTGCCTTTGAATCAAATTGCATTGAAAAACTTGAGTTGCCCCACACCGTATCCACAGTATCAGCTTTCCTCACTAATGTTTCTTCCTTGTTTTTGGAAATACTGTTGTGTCTTCCCTTCTAAATACTACAATTGCCCACAGACCAAAATTACACTGACCTTTTATATCTCTCTGCCACCCACTCCAACCCATCTCCAAATCCTATGCCATAAACATCGTGAATTCAGATGAGCAGGATATCTTCAGCATTCCAATGACCTGTTCATAATGGTAGCGACATGCCTCCAGGAGAACCAAAGCCATTTCAGTGGGTAGTGCCATGGATTCACGCCTCTACCTAACAAATGCACCAGGTGCGAACAGAATCCCCTATCAGGGATTTCAGCACGAATGGGCTGGTCCACCTTATACTTGCAACTTTTTGACTACTGGTGAGGAATTTTACATTATGCCTGTTGTCTGGGTACTATCCAGGAGTATCCTTGGGTTCACGTGCCATTGAGGTATGTTGTTGCCCAGACATTTGTATTTATTTCTCAACCAATCCCACGATAATCTCTGGATATTGTCAAGAATTTGCTCAGGTGCTTCGACTTTGTTCTTGAATATCGAATTGTTCATTGCCTTCCATATACACCAAATTCCTGCGTACCAAATCACTTTGGTCTTTTTAGTGATCTCACTGTTGAAGCCGATGATGTGTTTGAATTGCTTCATATGCTCCCAGCCGTTTCTCGAGAGAGCTGACGATACTCCGAGCCACCTCAACAGCTTCTGCCATGTAGCTGCATAATTAGGACACTCAAAGAACAAATGAGTTTCAGTTTCTACTTCGCCACATCCTCCTACACACGTAATGTCGTCCTGCCCTATAATCCCCCTCTTAAACAGGTTGTGTTTTGTAGGTAATCTGTTATGTTGTAACTTCCATATTAAGCAAGATGCCTTTAAGGGGACATTCCTAGTCCAGACCTCCTTCAACTCCTTTGTGATTTCAGACCTACCCTCTGCCCTTAGAGCCTTGTATCTCTCCTTAACGGAAAATTCCCCTAAATTCTCTATCTCTCCTACCTCCACTCTACAAATGTCCTTCCACCACTGTGAGCTTTGTGAATCAAAAACTCTGGTTAACTCGCCCCTAATCCCATATCTGTCCTTTAATGCTTTATACCAAATACCTGATCTATCCTTAGATATTTTCCAAGCCTATTTGCCTAATAGCGATCTATTGAAAACACCTAAGTTCTTAATGCCTAAACCACCCTCTTCGATCGGGGAACATATTGATTCCCATTTGATCCAATTGGTTTTCCTTCCACTCCCCAAACCACCCCAGAAGAAAAGTTTAAAAATGGATTCAATTTTAGAGATGATACCTGCAGGAGCCTTGAAGAAGGAAAGGAAATATACCGGGATCGCCGACAAGACAGATTTCAAAACTACCACTTTACCACCAATTGATAGATTATTGTTCCTCCAGTCAGACAACCTTGATTTGATTAGATCCACCATCGTGGCCCAAGTCTTTTCCGATCTGTGATTTGCCCCGATAGGAATTCCTAAATACGAGAACGGCGTCGATCCCACCTTACACCCTAGAATTCTCGCGGCTTCTTTAATCCAGCATTGGCATATATTAACTCCGATTAAGCTGCTCTTGTGGAAGTTAACTTTCAATCCCGACATAACTTCGAATAGGGATAAGTTAGCTTTGATGCATCTGATGTTCCCCCACTTCTTCTCACCAATGATTATTGTATCGTCTGCGTACTGAAGATGCGAGAATCTGTTACTGCCATTGTCAAATTTGTACCCGACGAATTTTTCCAATTCCACTGCTCTATTCATTAGTAAATTGAATCCTTCTGCCACTATCAGGAACAAAAATGGAGATAGCGGATCGCCTTGTTTCAAGCCTCTACCTATGCTGAACTCTTTTGTGGGACTTCCATTTACCAATACCGACACTTTTGATGTCTTCAAACATTTCGAAATCCACCTTCTCCATTTTGTGTGGAATCCCATCCTCTCCATTGCCATGTCTAAGAAATTCCAGTCTACCGAGTCATATGCTCTCTCAAAATCGACTTTGAACAAAATAACCTCCTTTTTTTTCCTCTTTGCCTCATCCACAATTTCGTTAGTGATCAACATGCCGTCTAAGATCTGTCTCCCATGGATAAATGCTGACTGTGTTTCCGAAATCACAGAGTTCATCACTTTCCTGAGTCTATTTGCAAGTAGCTTAGAGATTACTTTGTAAATACACCCGACTAGTGATATTGGGCGAAACTCTTCGATTCTTAGCGGATTTTTCTTTTTTGGTATCAATACTATGAATGAAGAGTTGGCCCCTCTCACAAATTTCCCGTGTTCATGAAAATCGTTCAACATTCTAACAAATTCGCCTTTAACTTCATCCAAAAAATCTTTAACAAAACCCATATTTACTCCATCTGGGTCGGGGCTTTTTGAACTGTCGCAATCCCATACTGCTCTCCGAATTTCCTCCTCAGTGAACTCTCTAACCATCTCATGTCTGTCCTCGTCTAAAATTATTTTAAAATATAGATTTGCCTCTATGTTGTTCGTATTTCTCGCCTTAAAGTAATGTTGGAAATAGTCATGAATTGCCGACTTAGTTTCATCCACTTCTGATACCTTTTTTCCATTTACCTCAATGTTCAGAATCTCATTGGCTCTCCTCCTCTTGTTGATGCAGCCATGAAAAAATTTAGTATTCGCGTCACCTTCTTTCAGCCATTTTGATCTCGAGCGCTGCCATTGAATGCTGCAATTTAGTCTTGAAATTTTAAATAACTCAGCCGCTTTAATCCTTTTATTGTCGATTTCTTCTTGCGTCAGACCTTCATCCTCCTCTTTGAGTTCCAATCTGTTTAGTTCCTCTTTAATGGCCTTTATTTGTTCACCGAGATTTTGCGAGTGCCTTTTGTGCCAATCCTTTAGATCTATCTTTATCAGTTTGAATTTTTCTTTGAGAGTAAAGATACCCCAACCTTCTACCGAATACTTCCTCCACTGATCCTTGACGAAAGTATTGTATCATTCTATTTCCTTCCAACATTTCAACATCCGAAACGGTTTCGGACCCCAGTTCGTATTCCACCTACTTAACATAATCGGGCAGTGATCTGACAAACCTTTGTCTAAACAGCTTTGTTTGTGATCAGGCCAATCTCTAATCCACGATTCTGATACCAATAATCTGTCGAGTCTGCTCATGGCTGTCCCTCCCGTTCTTGACCAAGTGAACCTCCTTCCATTGAGAGGAAGATCGACCAGCTCTGCTTCATTTATGAAGTTGTTGAAGTCTTTCATCTCACTCCCTCTGGAGATTTCACTTCTACCTTTTCTTTCCGATTCGTCCCTGACCACCTTAAAGTCACCGGCCAAGCACCAGCTTTCATCTCTGTTTCTTCGAACTTCATCTTTTAGTTCATTCCACAACACTTTCTTCGATCTGGTTTCACAAGGTGCATATACATTAATTACATTTACCTTTGATTTCGTCTCTCCCCATGTTCCACTGATCCTTATATACTGTCCTTTGACTGATTTCTCCTTTACCTCAATGTATTTGTTGTCCCAAATCGTTAAGATTCTGCCCGAGTTTCCCACCGATGGCTTGAACTCATAGTCGAATTCTGCTGATCCCCATAGATTTGCGCACAGTGATCTCCCTATATTCTCCATCTTCGTTTCTTGAATGCACATTATTTTTGGTTTGTGTCCGAGGATGATGTTTTGAATCTCCTTCTTCTTCGCGAGGCCCCCAAGCCTCTTATATTGTAACTTATAATGATCATTATTTGTCTTTGTACTCCCCCCTCGCTCGACGCTGCACCTTACGATTTCTCATCAACCCCTTTTGCCTTTAACTCCAATTCCTGAAGGATTTCCCCTTCTTCACCTTTGTGTACTAGTCCAAACTCTTTACCTAGATCCCAAGTATCTTTTGCTATTTCCTTAGCTCCCCCGTGTATCAGAACCCAATTCCTTTTCTCCTTTTCATTCTCGATCATCAGAATCTCAGAGTTAGAACTGACCTTCGTATGTTGCCTTTCTCTTTGATTACATTTGCATGCTGTGCTTTCCTTCTTCCCTCTTCGACTTGCTTTCCTTTTTTCTTTCAGAATTTTGAACCTTCTTCTTTTTCTTTCTTTGTAAGTTGATGTTGCAACGCCCTGAGTTTTTTCTCCCGCTTGTATCTGCACCAGCGCAATTTTTTGTCCATTTGTGTGGTCGTTTTCTTTCTCCTGTGTTTGCGCTTCTTGTCCTGGTTCTAGTGGTGGCGTATCGTGGATTGAAACGAAGCCGTGCACTTCTTGTCCTGGCATAGATTCAATTTGGGCGGGATCCACTTCACCATATTTTCCTGTTTTTGTACTTTCTCCCTTTTCAATATTTTCTCTGCCTGGCCCACCTTCTTCCCACTCATTATTAAGCTCCTTTATCTCTTCAGTTTGTTTCGTCCTAGTCGCCTTGGGAGTCGTGTCCTTTTGACTGATTTCTTTTTGGAATGTTATTAATCATTATTGTCCTATTATATATTCTTAAAAAAATTTATCACACCAATTTTTATTAATGTTAATTAATTAATTAATTAATTAATAGGTAAGGCACAAATCTTATTAAAATTTATTCTTCTTTTCATGATCTAATCTATAATTTAATTATATATATATTTTTTATTCATTCTAATCAATAATAAATAATTTATTATATAAGTGTTTTGTTATTAATATTTTGTTTATTTATATTTATTTTATCATCTTAACACTAATTAGATAAAATATATGAAATTTCATTTTTATGCAAGTTCTTATGCCTCGTGAAAATCAACAAAAATAGCAGATAATTTTTAAAGATGAAATCGATTATTCAAAATCTTTAATAAAACATTTAGAAATTAAACTTATTTTATGCATACAAATTTTAATTAAAATAAATAATAAAATGTCATTGAAATGAAAAGAAGAAAAATATCGAACGATGAAGTATATCTAATCATTATTGTCCTCAAATGAGCTTCATATTTTATTTTTCACGTATGTTTGAATTTAATTAGATTCAATGAATACACATGCACGCGTGTGTGCCCCACACACACTCACACATAGACATGCATAAGTTTGTATAGAAGTTTTTTCTTCAATCCCTTTGCCAACTAAAAATGGAATTCTATTCCCCGTCCTACCTATCCAATCTAATTCAAGACCCAATCAGTAGGCGCACACTACAATAATAGTATAGTGAAAAGACTTTCATTTCAAGATTGATATATTCCTTTTCATTTCATTACGCAAATTCAATTTTCATGAAATCTGAGACGCAAAGATTGAAAGTATTTTAGATAACAAATCTAGCGATGTGTAAAATTTTGAATCAAACAAGTCTCAAGAGGCTCCAATGACCATAGGTAAGACATATTCCATTTTTACAGTACGATGGTTGGCTGTTCACAGACTAGCGCTACTCACTGTTTCTTTTTTGGGATCAATATCAACAAGACAATTCATCTAATGATAAACCTAATCCTTTTTGTTATGTCCTGCTCATATATTAACAAAAATTTCAAAACGAATGTGTATTGTAAAATACATGTGATAATACTACGTATAAATAAGAAGAAATAATATTAAAAATTGTTTACCCTATCATGATCTTTTTTAGTGTATAATAGATCAGGATTCCAATCATCAAAATTTTCCTCTTCGTCATTCATTGTCTTGTCGTCTATGTCTTCTTCACTACAAATTCATTCAATAAAATATATTATAACCACCATTGATAAATATATTGTATGAGAGTAATTCTGCCAAGTGAATTAGAGATGATAAATTTTGTTAACATATATATATATATATAATAAGAAATAAGATCGGTACCTATCCACTATCACTAAAGATTTTCCTTGAAACAACAACATTTTATTTTGGTTAGAACGTGTAAGGTAATTGATCCATCATGAACATTTATTCTTTGGCGCTTTGAATTAATATCTTTAACCATACCTGAGTAGAAAAATATATATATTATTTTTCAATGTGTCTCTATAGTAAAAAAAAATAGGGTAAATTTTACCTTAGAGAAACAGAAAGTGATGTAAGTAGAAGCAAACGTGATATGAAAAATGGAGTATATGTTGATAATTTACTATATATGTTTGGAGTGAATAGTAACTAATGAAGTAGTATGAGTGGAGGAGGATATTTTGAGTGGTGTGGACTGTTTGTGATGTTAGTAGTTGTTGGTGAATGAAAATGCTTAATGGACGTGTGAATATTACAGAATGCTTAATGTGTTAACTTGGTTACTTCATGCATTGAATGCTAAATGAGGCTAAATGATAATATAATACTACTAATATACTATAATATATGTAGATCTTTAATATAAATAATAATATAAATTAAAATATCCACCATAAAATTGTTTTTTTGTAAAACAAATATATTTGTTTTATTATCAATTAAAAAAGAATGTTAAATTAATATTTTAAAAATCGGACCAGTCATCAAATCGACGAGGATACTAAGACACTAATTCTCTAATCGAATCATTGAGAGTCACTAGTCAAATTGCATGACTAAACTGGATTAAACCAGATAATTTCGTTGAATAAACCGGTCTTTATAATAAAGTTATATAGTTATTAAACCGGTCAAACCGGATGACTTCCGAGAGTTTGATGTTTGACTACTGTTTTGGGTTATTTGGTGTAATTAATTAAGGTGAATTATTATGATGATGAAGTAATAATTGAATTAATTTGCATAATTGTATGTGGTGAATTGTACTTATGTGTATGAGTTGTGAATTTCGACGTTTCGACACACAACAGACTTTGTCCAAAATACTTCTTTGACACAAATAATTATTCTTTCAACAGTTGTGAGTTAGAAGATGATCTTGGAGCTTTTTCCAATAACATGCTTGAACTGCCAATTTCAAGTCCAAACACCCCATTTCATACCTTAGACACCATTAATCTTACACATAATGATGATCAATCATCTTTTTCTCTTCCTTCCCAAATAATAGACAATGCCAAATTACCAGCATCTCAATCCAGTCATCATGTTTCATCAAGGGTAAGGAAACAACCATCCCATCTCAGAGACTATGTATGTGATTCGTTTAATGATACACACAACCTATCCTCCTCAGGTACTCTTTATCCTTTAGCTAATTTTTTTTTCGTATTCCAAGTTATATCCTTTTCAATGTAGTTTTAGTATTTCTCTTATCACACAAGATTAACCAAAAACATATAATGCGAATAGTAAATTTGACTGTTGGAATTAAGCCATAAAAGTTGAGTTTGATACCCTTGACAAAACTAACACTTGGAAATTCGTTGACTTTCCACCCAAAGTTAAATCAATATGATGCATATGGGTTTACAAAATCAAATACGAGTTAGACGACACAATGGAAAGGTTTAAGGCAAGGCTAGTTGCCAAATGTTATAATCAAGTAGAAGGTTTGGATTATTCAGATACATATTTACCAGTTGCTAAGCTCACTACATTCAGACTTCTCATAACACATGGTTTCATTCATAAATACACCTACATCGGCTTGATGTAAACAAAGCTTTGAATTACATGAAGATGTTTACATGGTTATCCATCCTAGTGTCAAGCCTTCTAGGATCTCTTTAGCTAAATTTCAGCTCAATAACGATGTACTACACCTAGATTTCATGATCAAAGATCTTGGATTGTTAAAATACTTCTTAGGTTTAGAAGTTTCACATTCTAAACAAGGCATTTCCCCATGCTAAAGAAAGTATTGTCTTGATCTTTTGGTAGATTCATGCCTGCTTGGTTCAAAACTTGTCACCACTCCATCTAATCCTTTTATAAAGTTATGACAAGATAACTCTGTGTGTTATTCTTCTTTCTTGCATTTTATATCCGCTTTCAATCTCTAACTAACTCAGATTCTATAACCTTGTGTTTAGAATCAGACTTAAGAGTTCTAAAAAAAAGAAAAAGCTAACATAACTCAACCCCTTCTTGTGTTTTTCTAACCTCCATGTATAGTTGTTTTAAACTCGTATTATTTCATGTTGGGGTTTTTAGGGTGTTACACTTAGAAGTAAACACCCTCAAGAATCGGTAATAAATATTTTCATATAAGTCATTGCAAGGTCGGGTTAGAATAGTTAATGGGTCCGATCATACACCTTCAGAACACCTACCAGCTCAAAAAACTATACTTCCCAACATCTATTTTCAAATCATCAACTAGTCCTCCTTCAAGTCAATTTTAAAATTAAAAAGATAAAAAGGATAAAAATCCACATTTTTAGGATGCTACTGAAACACAAGATTGGTGAATAATCGAAAAATTGAATGTGGAGAGGAAGAGAGAGTGAGAGAGTAATTGAGGGTGAGAATATTTTATTAAGATTGATAACAATACTTCTAAGATATTTAAACAATTACAAATGGATTGGAATACAAGTTACAACATAAAAAAAGTGACGTTTTTAAAGAAAGATTAGCACTTGATATAAAAACAGAATAGCAATATTCATTCGCCCTCGCCGCCATTGCACTTTCTACTGCACTGTAATTTTTCGCCGCCGCCACTTCAAACGCCGTTGTCGCCACTGCGTCTGCTCTTATCTATGACTCTCACTCTCCTCTTTGTTATGTAAGGTCATCTATCTCTTTTATGAATATTTTGATTTTAAAATTTTCATTTTGGTGTTAAATTTATTCATTTTCTAGTCTTAAGGGTCGTTTCTCTTGTAATGAAGTTATTGATGTTCTCATCAAAATCGTTTACTTTAATGAATTATACGCCCTTACTTTATGTTACAAAATCAATCTAGCCACAAAAAATGTACACCTACAGTAATGTTTATTTGGATTCTAGAAACCAATGATGGGTTTAAGCTTTTCGCAGACTGTAAATTCCGTCTGTTTGACTGAACTGCATGAGTTCGAATTTATGAATCTGTTTGGCGTAAATGCTAAAGTCCATTGTTATTTAATTTGATAAATTATGTTCTGGTATCTGTAGATAATTTCCATACCTGCATTTATCAATTGATGCTTTTGAAACTAATTTATCAGTTGATGCATATATCAATTGATGCTTTTGAAACTAATTTATCAATTAATAATTTCCATTTGTGTTTTTAGGATTGATATGGAAAGGGTGTGGAGAAAATGATATTGGCGCTCTACAAGTAGAGTATTTTTTGAATCAATCCAAAAAGTTGCAAAGTATAGACAACTTGAAGGAAAGATCATACATTGTGTAAATTAAGTAAAATCTTGATAATATAATTTTTAGTCTGTATGTAAAATCTTTAAATTATATTATAAGCTTGACTTCTCTCCAACCATGTTTGGTGTAATTATAGTTATGTTCTCGCATCAGGTCTCACTCTTATTCTCATTCAATCAGCATCATCATGCATGCAGTTTATACACCAATTAACTTCATGACATTTATTCTCTGTGCAATATTTGTAAATGATATTATTGTAATAATTAAAAGTATTAGAAAATGTTAATTGGAAATTTGGATTGAAACACTTAAATCAAAATGTGTTTATGAAGTTTGTTCCAACATACAATTTTATTTTAAAGTGTTACTTTTCCAATAATTAATTTTTCACTTTACATTTGAAGTCATTTATTTTTTTTCACTTCTTACATTTCAAGTCACTTAGGGCTCTTTGTCAATCACATTTTAGTGCTTTTTGTTTATTTTCATACACTTTTAATCTAAACGTCGTTTTAGTTTAAAATATTTACATTATAAGCAAATCCTTCTTAAATTTTTTTTAATCAATTTCAGTCCTAAAAGTCAAATTCAACTTAAAAACATTTTCAAAACCAATCATTAAATGCAAAAGCATACTCATTAAGTTGTTCGATCTCCTTTAGGTGTATTAATTAAACATTTAGTTGTGTTTTAAATTTGACCAACTTTACTTAAAGCCAAAAATACCTTTAAACATGACCTTAGATAATTTCTTTACCAAAATAAGACTAACCTTAAAACCTAAGTTGAATCAAAATGTACATAAATTTTTTTAACAATCATATAGATGAAATCAAACATGTGTATACATTACATATATATTTCACAACAAAGTCTCATCATGAGTACTAATTAACTACACATTAAAATAATTCAACACATATCTATGACATATAATCAAGCCAAAAGCGCCTGTGATTGCTTCTCAAAGCGAAAACCATTTTCCATTGAGTCATCAACAGACCACACAAAGATACCATGAAGTTTGAGTTGACTCTTTAGCCTTTGAAATGCCTTAAAAATCCATTTGGAGACAATCCACCACTCCCATCACTAAAGAAACTCACCAACACCTTCCCACCATTATAATTTGAACTCTGCTTATTGAAGTAATAAATAAATCAAGACACAATTGTACCTTTATCATATGCATAAATTTGGAAATTAACATAATATATAGCTGCCCATAACTCTTCCATGAGGCCAAGTAATGACTATGAACTTGATCATCATCAAAAGGTGCAATAAAAGATGACTCCATTCTCTTAAGAGTTTGGATTAACCTTCCAATGCACTCTGCAAAGGTATCAGGATCTGTTTTGAAATGCTCGTAGTCGATGTCAATTCCGTCCAAGTTGTATTCTTTGATTATTTTAGTGAGTGAAGAAACTGCACTAAAGACTCATGAATCAACCGAAGATGGATCGAAATAAGCATAGCCATCATCAACAATGTCGCCTCCAAGACTAAGTATAGTATAACGTACAACAATGAAGCCCCTTGACTCATCGGCCTGAAAAACAAGAGAAAACTTTGAAAAATGAAATGAACAATGTATGAAATAGTGAAAAGAAAAAAAAACATTCTGTCTTTGGGGACGAAGATGTCAACAACTTTGCTTGTTTGTCCAATAGAGGAAATAAGTTGGCGACGGTTCCCAGCATGAGTAACAATATGGAAGCCATAAGAAGTCGTTCCAATCCAAGAACAAGGATAGTTTCAAAATAGATGCCATATGTAAGCTCATCCGACAAACATTAATGGGTTAATACCTATTTTCACCTCTGCCATATGGGCGTGTTTTGAAAAACCCTCCTGCGAAAAAAAAAAGTTGCAAGACTGACCTTAACAAATTTTAAAAGTTTTGATTTAAACCTTTATCCGGCCACATCATCAAAAATACTTATGTGGCATCCATTTTTTTAATTTTTAATTGGAACATATTGCCACATCAATTAATTAGGAATTGCAATGACTCTTTTACTCTCAACACTTTTCTTAACAAAAACCCTAACCTATCTTCTTCTACGTTCAAATCCTTTGCTGCGCCTTCTTCTCCGTCGTTTGCCCTACCCCCATCGTCTGCGCCGTCTTCTCCATCGTTTGCCCTACCCTATCCGTTTTCTTCTTTTTTCGTTTTCGTCAATGAATTCCAGTTACGATAGTCAACCATTTTCGTCTAACTCAAGCTTATCTTCCAATGGAAGAGTAACTCCCAAATGTGGCCACAATGTCTCCATGAAGATGTTTGTATCGAAATTGGTTTCAAACCCTGGGAGAAAATATTAGAAATGTAAGTTTTGGGGTAAAGGTGACGATTGCAACGCATTTCACTAGGATGATGAGTTTTTCAGCTACTCTGATGTAGAAGCAGTTCAACTGATAAGTAAGATTGAGAGTGATATTACAAGCAAGATGGAAGACATGAAGAAAAAGCTTGATGGGTTAACAAAGAAGATGAATTATGTTTTAGTTGCTTTAATTTGTATCTGTGTTCATTTCTTTCTTAGGTCATGTTGTAACTGAAGTGATTGTAACTTTGTTGTAACTTATCTGATTGTAATTGATGTGGTCCAATGTTGTAATGTTTTTCTGCGTGAATAAATTTAGTTGTTGTTTGTGTTATATGATTTTATTGCTTTTATTGGAATATTGCACTGTTATATGTTAAGATAATAAGAACATAAAAGAACAATAACATAACTAATAATTTGGATAGATAACAATTATCACACAAATACATAAAAGAACAAGAACATAACTAATAATTTGGATTGATAACAATTATCACAGAAATACATAAAAGATGTTCACTGCAAAATAACTGAGATGTTCACATAACTGATATGTTCACAAAATAAGTCAAAGTTACAAAATGGCACATTATGTGCTTAACAAAATAACAAACAAACAGAAAAGTTTCAAATCCTAGTTACAAAATGGCACATTATGTGCTTAACTACTGAGTCATGCGCTTAGCAATATCCTTCCACTTATTCTTTAATACCATCTTTGATGTACTCCCACCAGTTTCATCATAAAAAACTAATGGCACATCGGGTGTTGATTCAGGCCCACCATGTCTTTTGGCATTCCTTACTTCTTTCAACCTTTCACTGCACCTCTTTCTTGATGGCTTCTTACTTACAACTTTTTTCTTAGCAGAAGGTTTTGTGACATTGATAGCAGCAGGTAGTGTATCTGTTATAGCAGCAGGTTGTGTTTCTGAAACTTGTGTAGCAGCAAGTTGTGAATCTTGTGTAGCAGCAAGGTGTGAATCTTGTGTAGCAGCAGGGTGTGAATCATTTGGTTCAGGTGTGGGATTAACAAGTTGTGATCGTTGTTCTTCATAAAGACTCATCATTTCATTCAGCAATGCATCTAACTCTGGGTCATCAACATTTCCATCAACATTTCCATCAACATTTCCATCAGCTTGTGCAGTAGATGTTTGTGGTGCATCAGGATTTGTAGAGGCTTTGGTCCTTGGTGTCTTTCTCTGCATAATGCAGAAACATATATAAGAACACATATTAGATCAACATATAATTCAGAAACATTACATGATACACCTTACCTTTCTCTTCAGTGCATTAGGATCTTGTTCCTTAGCTTGACACTTCCTTGAATTGTGGCCAAATTTGTCACACTTTGTGCATCTATATGATACACCTACCCTCTTCATCCTTGAACCAGTCTCATCCAGCTCTCTAAACCTCAGTTTCTTAGGCCTTCCAGGGCCCTTCTTGTATTGTGGTGGCAACAAGTTTTCAGCATCCACAGTAGGCCACATGTCCATACCATTGATTAGACTGACATTGTTTTCATAGCATGTCTTGTAAGCTTCCCTCATATAGCAAGGGTCAACATATTTCTCAGGATCTAAATTCTGATATTGCAATGCAGAAACAACATGCCCACAAGGTATGCCTACAAGATCCCAAAAGCAACAAGTGCAGGTTTTTTTCCCTACATCAACAACAAACTACAGCCCATTATATGGGTGGTGGACTTGCCACAAATCACCCATACTCCATGTAGGCAGCCATTCTCCACTTAATAATGTTTCCTTATCTAGCCTTTTCCTAGGATTAGGCATCACATTGTGCTTCCACTTATCAAGCTTGACTATACTATTAGCAATCCTATTCATCAAATAGTTTCTAATCCATTCTACCATAGTGAGTATTGGCTTATCCCTAGCTTGTAAAATGGTACTATTAAAAGATTCACTCAAGTTATTCATCAAAACATCACACTTAGGGTAGAATGAAAATGAATGCTTACACCACAGTTTTGTTGGCACTCCCATTAACCAATCTCATGCCTTCTTATCAAGTTGTTTAAGCTCATTCATCTTCTTCTCCCAAGCCTGGAGGTATGAAGTCATCCACATCAGGATGAAGCACCTTGGTCATCATGTCTTTTACACCATGCTCTACCCATAGATGGCCATCAACCTTACAAGACATGCAATGCTTTGCAATTTCTACAGCTTGTGCATCATCAACAACATTTGTAAAACCTTCGTCCATATGAGGAATCTTTCTCCAAAGCCTAAAACCTTCATATCCCCAATCTTTAACCAGATTAACAGCTTAAAAAAAGCTCCATTTATCTTCTTCCAGCCCTTCAACAATTGTCTCCCTACCCCCTCTATAATACGTATGACTGTCTTGAACAAAATTTCCCCCATGGTGAAATATTAAACTAAACACGCCCATATCTGCAGAATACAAAGAATAAACCGTACATATTGTTAGAAATATATTCACTTGGGACCACATTATTGTACTTGGATGAGAATAGAAACTTTGAGAATAATACGTACCTTTCAAAATCAAACTTCTGGATATTTTGTTACAAGAACTCTTTCGGATGTTGGAATGCAAACGATATGACTTCTGCAGTTGAGTTACGAACGAAATTGAAGAACCCTAAGGAAGATGAAGATGAAGAACATTGTTAGGATTTGAAATGAGACATTTCCTAAATGTGCAAAAATCTGGATATTTTGTTAAGAAAAGTGCTGAGGGTAAAAGAGTCATTGCAATTCCTAATTAATTGATGTGGCAATATGTTCCAATTAAAAATTAAAAAAATGGATGCCACATTAGTATTTTTGATGATGTGGCCTGATAAAGGTTTAAATCAAAACTTTTAAAATTTGTTAAGGTCAGTCTTGCAACTTTTTTTTCGCAGGGGGGTTTTTCAAAACATGCCCATATGGTAGGGGTGAAAATAGGTATTAACCCAACATTAATCACTAAAGCAAACTTTATCGCCTCACATCGCCCAAAGCACTATATGTTTCGATTCTGCCTTTGATCTTTGGGAAGATCTCCGTGAAAGATTCATCAAAGGTAACCATTTTTGTTTTTCTGACCTGCTGCGTGAACTTCATTCCATTCAACAAGGTGACAGATCTTTATCCATCTATTTTACTTATCTCAAAATCCTTTGGGATGAACTCGAAGATTTGCATCCTACACCATCTTGCACATGTGCCACACCATGCACTTGTGATTTGGCCAAGGTTGTACGTAATTACAAGCACATGGAATATGTAACATGTTTCTTAAAGGGTTTAAATGATAATTACCATAACATTCGCACGCAGATCCTTCTTCTTGATCCACTTCCTATCATTAGTCGTGTATACTCCCTAATTGCTCAACAACAAGTGGTTCCTGTTTCTGCCTCAAGTCTTAGTCCCCCCATTCTGTATGCCAATCACAATAACAACACCAAGAATTCTCAGGGAAAAGGAAAGGGTACCTCAAAACCCTCTATGGTATGCACAGCAAGACCAATCTCACTGTAGAAACATGTTATTTCAAGCATGGCTTTCCGCCTGGCTACCGCAACAAGAATGCAAAGAATACTTCAGATTCTAAGGCTACACACACTCCAGACAAGGATGTTGCCATCACCAAAGAAGACTATCAACATCTCTTGCTTCTTCTTCAACAATCTAGGAAGGATCGTGAACAACCCAAGAATGACTCAAAATCCACCCCTGACAAAGCCATCATTTCAGGTATTGTTAAAATAGGTAGATACTCTAATATACCATCTACGTGGATCCTAGACTCAGGTGCTTCTCACCATGTTTGTCCACATATCCAATGCTTTTCTGATTTACATGTTATTTCACTTGTTTACATTAATCTTCCTACTGGTAATACTTTAGTTACTACATATGCTGGAATTGTTATACTTGATGTTATTTTCCATTTGCATGATGTCTTTTATATATCTACCTTTAAGTTTAGCCTTATCTCTGTTTCCAAACTATGTCAACAATCCAACTATAACATCACCTTCTTACATAATTCCTGTCTAATTCAAGATGTGTCTACCAAACGGATGATTGGACAAGTGACTCAACATCATAGTCTTTACATCCTCCACAAAGCCCTTGTTCCCAATTCCAGCTATGCTAATTCATGTAATTCTGTTAGTCTTAAGAATTGTGAGATGGATGATACAACTTTATGGCATTATCGTTTAGGGCATCCCTCTAATGAGGTTTTACTTAATATGTCTAAGAATTTTCCTCTTATTGAAGGTGTGAGAAAGACACAAGAAAGGGGGGGGGGGTTGAATTGTGTTTTAACTCTTACTAAATTTTCGCCTCTTATCATTAACATGCAAGAAAATATCAGAGTTGTGTTGAGAGACTCTGACTTGCGAAGCGTCATTCAGATTGTGCTATGTATGAAGCATAGGCGACAAGGCAAATCTGAATTAGCAATGCTTGAATCAGACTTGAAATGCGGAAGCTCATCGGAGTTTGGTTGCAAGGTTCTGACTTGCTATGCCCGATTCTGATAATTGATATAGAAACATAAACAATTAAATAAAGCATAAACAAGAGTAAAGAATACACGATATATCCTGGTTCACCTAAGCTATTCTCAAGCTAATCCAGTCCACCCTTCCAAGGTGATTCTGATAATTGATATAGAAACATAAACAATTAAACAAAGCATAAACAAGAGTAAAGAATACAGATGCACGGGCAACATCCGGTGACTAACATCCTGCACAACCGCAGCTATGACTAACCCACAATGAACCGTTGATAAGTACAAAATGTACCTATTTTTGTATATGATTTTTGTTGCACTTATCGTTGCATTTTGTTAAATATCATATGAATAAACCCTGTTTTGTTTATAAATGCGTATAGTTTACATTTTAGTGTATATATTGCGTTTTGTGTAAATATCATTGAGTTTAATTGCTTTTATCTCATTTTTGTAGGTATTCAAGTAGTGGGATTTTTCCATTGTTGTATAGAGCATTGAATAAGCTTTCCAAAGCTTCGAACCGGGCGAAAAACGGAATTACGGTTCAAAAGTTATGAAGAAAACAAGCTTTGGATTTTCAAGCATGCTTGGAGCGCGTTGAGCGCGCTCCTAGCCCACAGAAGGAGCAAATTCCAGCGAGTAGCACGCTGAGCGCGCTCCGAGCCTGCTTAGCGCGCTTTTAAGGCGGTTTAACAATTTTTGAGGGCGCGCTTAGCGTGGTCTGCAACTTTGACAGTCCATAAATAGTGGAAAAACAGATTTTTTAGGGGATGGTTTGGGGTTTTTTGCTCCCAACTCCATCAAACTTCATTTTTCTTTTAGATTAGCTTAGAAAACATCATTGGAGCTTGCATTTGGATGATCCGGAGTCGAATCTCTCGTCGATTGGTGTTGACAAACCAAGAAATGTTTGGTTTCTCTTCTCTCTTCTCTTTGTAATTTCTTTGTTGGGTGTTTGTATAGTTACTTTAAACATATGTATCTTTGTTGATCATAATATTATATGAAATTTGCTTTACAAATCATTATCGATGTCTTCCTTGATCTTTTTGCATTTATGTTTGGATTTGTGTTGTGTTAGAGATAAACATCACGAATCTTGATTAGGGATGGATATCTATTGTCTAGATGCTAGAGATAGATTTAGATGATAATCTTTTGGGTGTCAGAACTTAATGTCTTCCGTGTTTCGAGGCGTCGTGCGCGAGAGTGACGACGAGAGTAATACGGTTATCTCTCAGCTCAGTGTGCCAGAGATGGACACTGTTGTGAGTGATGCTGGATGATTTTGACGAGTATTGCAGGTGGAGTATAATTGGTCGGTAAATTTATGTTTGTGACGAGTGGATTATATGTATGCTTGATAAGTTCGTCTTGTTGAAGAATGAATTGTTTTTATGTTTTTATTTACTTTTATGTTTTTACGCTTTAAACCATTTTAAAACTAAACTCATTAACATTGATATTGTCGAACGACAATTCAGTAGCACCAATCTCTGTGGACACGATAAATTCCCGGAAAAATACTTCCAAATCTTTTTGTTTGCTTGCTCTATATTGCAACCAACAAAAAGGCGCCGTTGTCGGGGAACGATGTTTTTATTGAATCGCATTTCGATAGTTTCTTTGTTTTTGAGTTTTGTAGATATCGTATATATTGTCTATTTTCACTTGTTTATATTGATACTTGTATATGTTTACCATATTTGTGAATTTTACATGTTTTGCATAATTGTAAATATAGTGTATATATTTGTTTCTCTTCACGTTTGCTAAGTGTTTGGTTAGGTTTCGTCGTCGGTGAGCGCTAACCGTGTAAAGAGGCAACTTGGAGAAGTGTGTATAAGTAATAGGCGTCGAGCTTACGACGTAAAACAAGCATGTTTTATCATTTTTTGTTCCGTTATTACTTTTTCATTGTATATGAGATTGTGTAGGTGTTAAGTGGAGGCCTACACCAGAACCTTGTTGCTGTACTGGTTTTTCTGCTTCTGGTGTAGCGCGCTTAGCGCGCTCTGTTGTGCTGAACCAGTGAATTCTTTTAATTGTTCACTTGGTTCACCCTTCTTCCCACTTCCACTAAGGCCTTATATATTAGTAATTATTAGTAATTTTTCTAATTCTTTTGTTGTTGTTTGGACTCAAATTTTGGCTCGATTGCTTGAAGCCGCATTCTGTGGTTTTCCGATTTTGAGTGTTTCAACTTGCGAATGCGTGGTAATGATAGTGTTTAAAGTTTTGTACACGTTCAAGGTATGTGTTTATCGCTTTCTTGACTTTAGCATATTCATGATACTTAGGCTTTTTACAACTTCTATGCCATTCATTCTTTCGTATACTTGTTCTTATTGTGAATCACTTTAGTTCCCACCTTTTTGTGAGGTGACTTTCCATTGTTCTTATATGCTCGAGTACCGACAATTTTGTTTTACTGGATTTTATTATGTTGAATCTGTTGTTTGTATTGCTTATATGAATGCATGAAAAGGATCAAGGCATTTTGTTTCATTTTGAGCATAACTACCTAAGCCAAATAGTCAATTCACCTTGTGAGTGTGTGATCGTTTGTAAACCGTTTGAGCCTTTGGTCATTATCCATGTTGTTTGAGTTTGATTCTTGTCTATGAGTGTCAAATTCATTTTTTGTGTGGATCTTGATTGTTGTTTTTTCTTGAACCCTCAACTTTGTGTTGTTGTATGGATTTTTTGCCTTGCCTTAGAAAGTAGGGAGTATTCACATGTTGATGTGGTTGAATTCAAGTTGGGGAGAGAATGATTGTGTATTCATTAGTTGGATTCTAGGAGGATTGAAAAAGAAAAGAAAAAAGCGAAAAATTTGTTAAAGAGAAAAAGAAAAAAAAAAGAAGAAAAAGAAAAATCCTTGAAAAAGGAAACAAAAGGAGTTTCAATAATTGTGCTAAATAAGTATTGTGTTTTGTGTAACACTTGGGATTTTGGAAGAATTTTGATTGAAATTTTGTGTTTGAACTTTTGTGAGTTGATGACTCCCTTAGGTTTAGGCAAGTTTTTGTTTCAATTACCTTTAGAAATTACCCCTTGTTTGTTTACCCGACCACATTACAACCTTGAAAAGTCCTTGTGATTCTTGCCTTTGTATGTTCAATATGATTTTTGGATGGATGCATAATTTAGTCTTTTGTTTGCAAGATTGTTGTGTGAGTGAAAGTACCTCATTTTATGTTTTTCATCTACCGATGAATGTTTTTGCTAGGTGTGATTCACATTGGAACTTGTGTTGTTTTAGAATGTTTGGCATGACTTTTGTATTTAGCATTTGATTCGTGATTACGTTATCGTTTTGGTTTAGTGGTAAGTATTTACTTTGTGTGTACCGTTTTCGATTGAACCATTGCATATGTTTTTGTTTGTAAAAACTTGTTGTTGCGTGATTTCTTGGATTTTACTTTTATTCCTTTTGATGTTGGCTTTGTTTGAGGACAAACAATTATGTAAGTTGGGGAGAGTTGATAAGTGCAAAATGTACCTATTTTTGTATATGATTTTTGTTGCACTTATCGTTGCTTTTTGTTAAATATCATACGAATAAACCCTGTTTTGTTTATAAATGCGTATAGTTTACATTTTAGTGAATATATTGCGTTTCGTGTAAATATCATTGAGTTTAATTGATTTTATCTCATTTTGTAGGTATTCAAGTAGTGGGATTTTGCCATTGTTGTATAGAGCATTGAATAAGCTTTCCAACGCTTCGAACCGGGCGAAAAACGGAATTACGGTTCAAAAGTTATGAAGAAAACAAGCTTTGGATTTTCAAGCATACTTGGAGCGCGCTGAGCGTGCTCCTAGCCCAGGAAGCATGCTATGAGCGCGATGAGCGCGCTCCTAGCCCACAGAAGGAGCAAATTCCAGCGAGTAGCACGCTGAGCGCGCTCCGAGCCCGCTTTTTAAGGCGGTTTAACAATTTTTGAGGGCGCGCTTAGCGCGGTCTGCGACTTTGACAGTCCATAAATAGTGGAAAAACAGTTTTTTTTAGGGGATGGTTTGGGGTTTTTTGCTCCCAACTCCATCAAACTTCATTTTTCTTGTAGATTAGCTTAGAAAACATCATTGGAGCTTGCATTTGGATGATCCAGAGTCGAATCTCTCGTCGATTGGTGTTGACAAACCAAGAAATGTTTGGTTCCTCTTCTCTTTGTAATTTCTTTGTTGGGTGTTTGTATAGTTACTTTGAACATATGTATCTTTGTTGATCATAATATTATATGAAATTTGCTTTACAAATCATTATCGATGTCTTCCTTGATCTTTTTGCATTTATGTTTGGATTTGTGTTGTGTTAAAGATAAACATCACGAATCTTGATTAGGGATGGATATCTATTGGTTAGATGCTAGAGATAGATTTAGATGATAATCTTTTGGGTGTCAGAACTTAATGTCTTCCGTGTTTCGAGGCGTCGTGCGCGAGAGTGACGACGAGAGTAATACGGTTGTCTTTCAGCTCAGTGTGCCAGAGATGGACACTGTTGTGAGTGATGCTGGATGATTTTGACGAGTATTGCAGGTGGAGTATAATTCGTCGGTAAGTTTATGTTTGTGACGAGTGGATTATATGTATGCTTGATAAGTTTGTCTTGTTGAAAAATGAATTGTTTTTATATTTTTATTTACTTTTCTGTTTTTACGCTTTAAACCATTTTAAAACCAAACTCATTAACATTGATGAAATTCTGGTATCAGATATGCGATGTCAAGTGTGATGTCACAACATCAATATCTGTTGTATGAACAAGGCAATAATAGTAATCAGAAAATGCACACAGAATTTGTTCACCCAGTTCGGTCTAACAACCTACATCTGGGGGCATACCAAGCCAGGAAGGAAGTCCACTATTAGCAGTATCAAATTACAGACTCAACAAACCAGTTGACAATCTACTAACTTAATCACTACCCAATGACCCTTCTACGTAAGTTCTCCCTAGATAAGAGACTCCATCTCACTTCCAATCATCGCAGTGATGTCTAGCAGTCAACATCTCAGCCACTGCATCAACAGCTTAATTTCCAACAACTCTTCAATCCCAGAAAAGTAGAAGACACACTTCCATGACAATACCTAGACATGACACACATGACTAAGAACAATACTTAGAGTTGCTTAACAGCTTCCTCCAAGAACAATACATCTCTTACCTACAGGCTTTGAGATAAACACGATGACCATCCCACAAACCGGGTGGTTCATCAACCAACACAGCCCTTATAATCTACATGATGGCTGGCTTCTAAAACTAGGTTACAATGCTTCTATTTATAACCTTTTTCCCAACTGGATTTGGGCCTTCAAATCACAACATCTCTTCTGCTACAAATCTGCAAAAGATTCTGCTACTAAATAGATCTTCAATTAAATCTTCAATCAAATCTTCAATCAAATCTTCATAATTAAATCTAATTATTCTCCATATCTTTTTGCATGAAAATAGCAACAAACTAATCTTCAACACAACTGAAAAAGATTGCTTCAGAATAAATAAACTCTTTGAAAATATCAGATTTGATATTAAACCAGATATGATTTGAATCTAAAACAGATTTTATCTTCAAATATTTTCATATCTTTCAGCCCTTAAAACAACAACAAGATCTGCTCCAAATATGATTGCACCAGAATATATCTTCACCAAGATATTCGCCTGCAATCTCTCCACCAGATCTCTCAAAACAAACTAATATACGCAGCCCTAACAAAACACATCAGACTGATGTTCTAATGTTCTGTCAACTGATGTCATGACCTCAAGTTTAACATCAGCACACAAAACTGCAACCCTGCAGCAACTAATGTTGGGAACCAATGTTAAGACATTAGACATGTGACATCAACATTGACACAACATTGTTTTACCAAAATTCCAGCCAACTACAAGAACTAACAATTGATATTGTCGAACGACAATTCAGTAGCACCGATCTCTGTGGACACGATAAATTCCCGGAAAAATACTTCCAAATCTTTTTGTTTGCTTGCTCTATATTGCAACCAACAAAATGGCGCTGTTACCGGGGAACGATGTTTTTATTGAATCACATTGCGATAGTTTCTTTGTTTTTGAGTTTTTTAGATATCGTATATATTGTCTATTTTCACTTGTTTATATTGATACTTGTATATGTTCACCATATTTGTTAATTTTACATGTTTTGCATAATTGTAAATATAGTGTATATATTTGTTTCTCTTCACGTTTGCTAAGTGTTTGGTTAGGTTTCGTCGTCGGTGAGCGCTAACCGTGTAAAGAGGCAACTTGGAGAAGTGTGTATAAATAATAGGCGTCGAGCTTACGACGTAAAACAAGCATGTTTTATCATTTTTTGTTCCGTTATTACTTTTTCATTGTATATGAGATTGTGTAGGTGTTAAGTGGAGGCCTACACCAGAACCTTGTTGTTGTACTGGTTTTTCTGCTTCTGGTGTAGCGCGCTTAGCGCAGGCCTGCGCGCTTAGCGCGCTCTGTTGTGCTGAACCAGTGAATTCTTTTAATTGTTCACTTGGTTCCCCCTTCTTCCCACTTCCACCAAGGCCTTATATATTAGTAATTATTAGTAATTTTTCTAATTCTTTTGTTGTTGTTTGGACTCAAATTTTGGCTCGATTGCTTGAAGCCGCATTCGGTGATTTTCCGATTTTGAGTGTTTCAACTTGCGAATGCGTGGTAATGATAGTGTTTAAAGTTTTGTACACGTTCAAGGTATGTGTTTATCGCTTTCTTGACTTTAGCATATTCATGATACTTAGGCTTTTTACAACTTCTATGCCATTCATTCTTTCGTATACTTGTTCTTATTGTGAATCACTTTAGTTCCCACCTTTTTGTGAGGTGACTTTCCATTGTTCTTATATGCTCGAGTACCGACAATTTTGTTTTACTGGATTTTATTATGTTGAATCTGTTGTTTGTATTTCTTATATGAATGCATGAAAAGGATCAAGGCATTTTGTTTCATTTTGAGCGTAACTACCTAAGCCAAATAGTAAATTCACCTTGTGAGTGTGTGATAGTTTGTAAACCCTTTGAGCCTTTGGTCATTATCCATGTTGTTTGAGTTTGATTCTTGTCTATGAGTGTCAAATTCATTTTTTGTGTGGATCTTGATTGTTGTTTTTTCTTGAACCCTCAACTTTGTGTTGTTGTATGGATTTTTTGCCTTGCCTAAGAAAGTAGGGAGTATTCACATGTTGATGTGGTTGAATTCAAGTTGGGGAGAGAATGATTGTGTATTCATTAGTTGGATTCTAGGAGGATTGAAAAAGAAAAGAAAAAAGCGAAAAATTTGTGAAAGAGAAAAAGAAAAAAAAAAAAAGAAAAAGAAAAATCCTTGAAAAAGGAAACAAAAGGAGTTTCAATAATTGTGCTAAATAAGTATTGTGTTTTGTGTAACACTTGGGATTTTGGAAGAATTTTGATTGAAATTTTGTGTTTGAACTTTTGTGAGTTGATGACTCCCTTAGGTTTAGGCAAGTTTTTGTTTCAATTACCTTTAGAAATTACCCCTTGTTTGTTTACCCGACCACATTACAACCTTGAAAAGTCCTTGTGATTCTTGCCTTTGTATGTTCAATATGATTTTTGGATGGATGCATAATTTAGTCTTTTGTTTGCAAGATTGTTGTGTGAGTGAAAGTACCTCATTTTATGTTTTTCATCTACCGATGAATGTTTTTGCTAGGTGTGATTCACATTGGAACTTGTGTTGTTTTAGAATGTTTGGCATGACTTTTGTATTTAGCATTTGATTCGTGATTACGTTATCGTTTTGGTTTAGTGGTAAGTATTTACTTTGTGTGTACCGTTTTCGATTGAACCATTGCATATGTTTTTGTTTGTAAAAACTTGTTGTTGCGTGATTTCTTGGATTTTACTTTTATTCCTTTTGATGTTGGCTTTGTTTGAGGACAAACAATTATGTAAGTTGGGGAGAGTTGATAAGTGCAAAATGTACCTATTTTTGTATATGATTTTTGTTGCACTTATCGTTGCTTTTTGTTAAATATCATACGAATAAACCCTGTTTTGTTTATAAATGCGTATAGTTTACATTTTAGTGTATATATTGCATTTCGTGTAAATATCATTGAGTTTAATTGATTTTATCTCATTTTGTAGGTATTCAAGTAGTGGGATTTTTCCATTGTTGTATAGAGCATTGAATAAGCTTTCCAACGCTTCGAACCGGGCGAAAAACGGAATTACGGTTCAAAAGTTATGAAGAAAACAAGCTTTGGATTTTCAAGCATACTTGGAGCGCGCTGAGCGTGCTCCTAGCCCAGGAAGCATGCTATGAGCGCGCTGAGCGCGCTCCTAGCCCACAGAAGGAGCAAATTCCAGCGAGTAGCACGCTGAGCGCGCTCCGAGCCTGCTTTTTAAGGCGGTTTAACAATTTTTGAGGGCGCGCTTAGCGCGGTCTGCGACTTTGACAGTCCATAAATAGTGGAAAAACAGTTTTTTTAGGGGATGGTTTGGGGTTTTTTGCTCCCAACTCCATCAAACTTCATTTTTCTTGTAGATTAGCTTAGAAAACATCATTGGAGCTTGCATTTGGATGATCCGGAGTCGAATCTCTCGTCGATTGGTGTTGACAAACCAAGAAATGTTTGGTTCCTCTTCTCTTTGTAATTTCTTTGTTGGGTGTTTGTATAGTTACTTTGAACATATGTATCTTTGTTGATCATAATATTATATGAAATTTGCTTTACAAATCATTATCGATGTCTTCCTTGATCTTTTTGCATTTATGTTTGGATTTGTGTTGTGTTAAAGATAAACATCACGAATCTTGATTAGGGATGGATATCTATTGTCTAGATGCTAGAGATAGATTTAGATGATAATCTTTTGGGTGTCAGAACTTAATGTCTTCCGTGTTTCGAGACGTCGTGCGCGAGAGTGACGACGAGAGTAATACGGTTGTCTTTCAGCTCAGTGTGCCAGAGATGGACACTGTTGTGAGTGATGCTGGATGATTTTGACGAGTATTGCAGGTGGAGTATAATTCGTCAGTAAGTTTATGTTTGTGACGAGTGGATTATATGTATGCTTGATAAGTTTGTCTTGTTGAAAAATGAATTGTTTTTATATTTTTATTTACTTTTCTGTTTTTACGCTTTAAACCATTTTAAAACCAAACTCATTAACATTGATGAAATTCTGGTATCAGATATGCGATGTCAAGTGTGATGTCACAACATCAATATCTGTTGTATGAACAAGGCAATAATAGTAATCAGAAAATGCACACAGAATTTGTTCACCCAGTTCGGTCTAACAACCTACATCTGGGGGCATACCAAGCCAGGAAGGAAGTCCACTATTAGCAGTATCAAATTACAGACTCAACAAACCAGTTGACAATCTACTAACTTAATCACTACCCAATGACCCTTCTACGTAAGTTCTCCCTAGATAAGAGACTCCATCTCACTTCCAATCATCGCAGTGATGTCTAGCAGTCAACATCTCAGCCACTACATCAACAGCTTGATTTCCAACAACTCTTCAATCCCAGAAAAGTAGAAGACACACTTCCATGACAATACCTAGACATGACACACATGACTAAGAACAATACTTAGAGTTGCTTAACAGCTTCCTCCAAGAACAATACATCTCTTACCTACAGGCTTTGAGATAAACACGATGACCATCCCACAAACCGGGTGGTTCATCAACCAACACAGCCCTTATAATCTACATGATGGCTGGCTTCTAAAACTAGGTTACAATGCTTCTATTTATAACCTTTTTCCCAACTGGATTTGGGCCTTCAAATCACAACATCTCTTCTGCTACAAATCTGCAAAAGATTCTGCTACTAAATAGATCTTCAATTAAATCTTCAATCAAATCTTCAATCAAATCTTCATAATTAAATCTAATTATTCTCCATATCTTTTTGCATGAAAATAGCAACAAACTAATCTTCAACACAACTGAAAAAGATTGCTTCAGAATAAATAAACTCTTTGAAAATATCAGATTTGATATTAAACCAGATATGATTTGAATCTAAAACAGATTTTATCTTCAAATATTTTCATATCTTTCAGCCCTTAAAACAACAACAAGATCTGCTCTAAATATGATTGCACCAGAATATATCTTCACCAAGATATTCGCCTGCAATCTCTCCACCAGATCTCTCAAAACAAACTAATATACGCAGCCCTAACAAAACACATCAGACTGATGTTCTAATGTTCTGTCAACTGATGTCATGACCTCAAGTTTAACATCAGCACACAAAACTGCAACCCTGCAGCAACTAATGTTGGGAACCAATGTTAAGACATTAGACATGTGACATCAACATTGACACAACATTGTTTTACCAAAATTCCAGCCAACTACAAGAACTAACAATTGATATTGTCGAACGACAATTCAGTAGCACCGATCTCTGTGGACACGATAAATTCCCGGAAAAATACTTCCAAATCTTTTTGTTTGCTTGCTCTATATTGCAACCAATAAAATGGCGCCGTTACCGGGGAACGATGTTTTTATTGAATCACATTGCGATAGTTTCTTTGTTTTTGAGTTTTTTAGATATCGTATATATTGTCTATTTTCACTTGTTTATATTGATACTTGTATATGTTCACCATATTTGTTAATTTTACATGTTTTGCATAATTGTAAATATAGTGTATATATTTGTTTCTCTTCACGTTTGCTAAGTGTTTGGTTAGGTTTCGTCGTCGGTGAGCGCTAACCGTGTAAAGAGGCAACTTGGAGAAGTGTGTATAAATAATAGGCGTCGAGCTTACGACGTAAAACAAGCATGTTTTATCATTTTTTGTTCCGTTATTACTTTTTCATTGTATATGAGATTGTGTAGGTGTTAAGTGGAGGCCTACACCAGAACCTTGTTGCTGTACTGGTTTTTCTGCTTCTGGTGTAGCGCGCTTAGCGCGCTCTGTTGTGCTGAACCAGTGAATTCTTTTAATTGTTCACTTGGTTCCCCCTTCTTCCCACTTCCACCAAGGCCTTATATATTAGTAATTATTAGTAATTTTTCTAATTCTTTTGTTGTTGTTTGGACTCAAATTTTGGCTCGATTGCTTGAAGCCGCATTCGGTGGTTTTCCGATTTTGAGTGTTTCAACTTGCGAATGCGTGGTAATGATAGTGTTTAAAGTTTTGTACACGTTCAAGGTATGTGTTTATCGCTTTCGTGACTTTAGCATATTCATGATACTTAGGCTTTTTACAACTTCTATGTCATTCATTCTTTCGTATACTTGTTCTTATTGTGAATCACTTTAGTTCCCACCTTTTTGTGAGGTGACTTTCCATTGTTCTTATATGCTCGAGTACCGACAATTTTGTTTTACTGGATTTTATTATGTTGAATCTGTTGTTTGTATTGCTTATATGTATGCATGAAAAGGATCAAGGCATTTTGTTTCATTTTGAGCGTAACTACCTAAGCCAAATAGTCAATTCACCTTGTGAGTGTGTGATCGTTTGTAAACCCTTTGAGCCTTTGGTCATTATCCATGTTGTTTGAGTTTGATTCTTGTCTATGAGTGTCAAATTCATTTTTTGTGTGGATCTTGATTGTTGTTTTTTCTTGAACCCTCAACTTTGTGTTGTTGTATGGATTTTTTGCCTTGCCTTAGAAAGTAGGGAGTATTCACATGTTGATGTGGTTGAATTCAAGTTGGGGAGAGAATGATTGTGTATTCATTAGTTGGATTCTAGGAGGATTGAAAAAGAAAAGAAAAAAGCGAAAAATTTGTGAAAGAGAAAAAGAAAAAAAAAAAAAGAAAAAGAAAAATCCTTGAAAAAGGAAACAAAAGGAGTTTCAATAATTGTGCTAAATAAGTATTGTGTTTTGTGTAACACTTGGGATTTTGGAAGAATTTTGATTGAAATTTTGTGTTTGAACTTTTGTGAGTTGATGACTCCCTTAGGTTTAGGCAAGTTTTTGTTTCAATTACCTTTAGAAATTACCCCTTGTTTGTTTACCCGACCACATTACAACCTTGAAAAGTCCTTGTGATTCTTGCCTTTGTATGTTCAATATGATTTTTGGATGGATGCATAATTTAGTCTTTTGTTTGCAAGATTGTTGTGTGAGTGAAAGTACCTCATTTTATGTTTTTCATCTACCGATGAATGTTTTTGCTAGGTGTGATTCACATTGGAACTTGTGTTGTTTTAGAATGTTTGGCATGACTTTTGTATTTAGCATTTGATTCGTGATTACGTTATCGTTTTGGTTTAGTGGTAAGTATTTACTTTGTGTGTACCGTTTTCGATTGAACCATTGCATATGTTTTTGTTTGTAAAAACTTGTTGTTGCGTGATTTCTTGGATTTTACTTTTATTCCTTTTGATGTTGGCTTTGTTTGAGGACAAACAATTATGTAAGTTGGGGAGAGTTGATAAGTGCAAAATGTACCTATTTTTGTATATGATTTTTGTTGCACTTATCGTTGCTTTTTGTTAAATATCATACGAATAAACCCTGTTTTGTTTATAAATGCGTATAGTTTACATTTTAGTGTATATATTGCATTTCGTGTAAATATCATTGAGTTTAATTGATTTTATCTCATTTTGTAGGTATTCAAGTAGTGGGATTTTGCCATTGTTGTATAGAGCATTGAATAAGCTTTCCAACGCTTCGAACCGGGCGAAAAACGGAATTACGGTTCAAAAGTTATGAAGAAAACAAGCTTTGGATTTTCAAGCATACTTGGAGCGCGCTGAGCGTGCTCCTAGCCCAGGAAGCATGCTATGAGCGCGCTGAGCGCGCTCCTAGCCCACAGAAGGAGCAAATTCCAGCGAGTAGCACGCTGAGCGCGCTCCGAGCCTGCTTTTTAAGGCGGTTTAACAATTTTTGAGGGCGCGCTTAGCGCGGTCTGCGACTTTGACAGTCCATAAATAGTGGAAAAACAGTTTTTTTAGGGGATGGTTTGGGGTTTTTTGCTCCCAACTCCATCAAACTTCATTTTTCTTGTAGATTAGCTTAGAAAACATCATTGGAGCTTGCATTTGGATGATCCGGAGTCGAATCTCTCGTCGATTGGTGTTGACAAACCAAGAAATGTTTGGTTCCTCTTCTCTTTGTAATTTCTTTGTTGGGTGTTTGTATAGTTACTTTGAACATATGTATCTTTGTTGATCATAATATTATATGAAATTTGCTTTACAAATCATTATCGATGTCTTCCTTGATCTTTTTGCATTTATGTTTGGATTTGTGTTGTGTTAAAGATAAACATCACGAATCTTGATTAGGGATGGATATCTATTGTCTAGATGCTAGAGATAGATTTAGATGATAATCTTTTGGGTGTCAGAACTTAATGTCTTCCGTGTTTCGAGGCGTCGTGCGCGAGAGTGACGACGAGAGTAATACGGTTGTCTTTCAGCTCAGTGTGCCAGAGATGGACACTGTTGTGAGTGATGCTGGATGATTTTGACGAGTATTGCAGGTGTAGTATAATTCGTCGGTAAGTTTATGTTTGTGACGAGTGGATTATATGTATGCTTGATAAGTTAGTCTTGTTGAAAAATGAATTGTTTTTATATTTTTATTTACTTTTCTGTTTTTACGCTTTAAACCATTTTAAAACCAAACTCATTAACATTGATGAAATTCTGGTATCAGATATGCGATGTCAAGTGTGATGTCACAACATCAATATCTGTTGTATGAACAAGGCAATAATAGTAATCAGAAAATGCACACAGAATTTGTTCACCCAGTTCGGTCTAACAACCTGCATCTGGGGGCATACCAAGCCAGAAAGGAAGTCCACTATTAGCAGTATCAAATTACAGACTCAACAAACCAGTTGACAATCTACTAACTTAATCACTACCCAATGACCCTTCTACGTAAGTTCTCCCTAGATAAGAGACTCCATCTCACTTCCAATCATCGCAGTGATGTCTAGCAGTCAACATCTCAGCCACTGCATCAACAGCTTGATTTCCAACAACTCTTCAATCCCAGAAAAGTAGAAGACACACTTCCATGACAATACCTAGACATGACACACATGACTAAGAACAATACTTAGAGTTGCTTAACAGCTCCCTCCAAGAACAATACATCTCTTACCTACAGGCTTTGAGATAAACACGATGACCATCCCACAAACCGGGTGGTTCATCAACCAACACAGCCCTTATAATCTACATGATGGCTGGCTTCTAAAACTAGGTTACAATGCTTCTATTTATAACCTTTTTCCCAACTGGATTTGGGCCTTCAAATCACAACATCTCTTCTGCTACAAATCTGCAAAAGATTCTACTACTAAATAGATCTTCAATTAAATCTTCAATCAAATCTTCAATCAAATCTTCATAATTAAATCTAATTATTCTCCATATCTTTTTGCATGAAAATAGCAACAAACTAATCTTCAACACAACTGAAAAAGATTGCTTCAGAATAAATAAACTCTTTGAAAATATCAGATTTGATATTAAACCAGATATGATTTGAATCTAAAACAGATTTTATCTTCAAATATTTTCATATCTTTCAGCCCTTAAAACAACAACAAGATCTGCTCCAAATATGATTGCACCAGAATATATCTTCACCAAGATATTCGCCTGCAATCTCTCCACCAGATCTCTCAAAACAAACTAATATACGCAGCCCTAACAAAACACATCAGACTGATGTTCTAATGTTCTGTCAACTGATGTCATGACCTCAAGTTTAACATCAGCACACAAAACTACAACCCTGCAGCAACTAATGTTGGGAACCAATGTTAAGACATTAGACATGTGACATCAACATTGACACAACATTGTTTTACCAAAATTCCAGCCAACTACAAGAACTAACAATTGATATTGTCGAACGACAATTCAGTAGCACCGATCTCTGTGGACACGATAAATTCCCGGAAAAATACTTTCAAATCTTTTTGTTTGCTTGCTCTATATTGCAACCAACAAAATGGCGCCGTTACCGGGGAACGATGTTTTTATTGAATCACATTGCGATAGTTTCTTTGTTTTTGAGTTTTTTAGATATCGTATATATTGTCTATTTTCACTTGTTTATATTGATACTTGTATATGTTCACCATATTTGTTAATTTTACATGTTTTGCATAATTGTAAATATAGTGTATATATTTGTTTCTCTTCACGTTTGCTAAGTGTTTGGTTAGGTTTCGTCGTCGGTGAGCGCTAACCGTGTAAAGAGGCAACTTGGAGAAGTGTGTATAAATAATAGGCGTCGAGCTTACGACGTAAAACAAGCATGTTTTATCATTTTTTGTTCCGTTATTACTTTTTCATTGTATATGAGATTGTGTAGGTGTTAAGTGGAGGCCTACACCAGAACCTTGTTGTTGTACTGGTTTTTCTGCTTCTGGTGTAGCGCGCTTAGCGCAGGCCTGCGCGCTTAGCGCGCTCTGTTGTGCTGAACCAGTGAATTCTTTTAATTGTTCACTTGGTTCCCCCTTCTTCCCACTTCCACCAAGGCCTTATATATTAGTAATTATTAGTAATTTTTCTAATTCTTTTGTTGTTGTTTGGACTCAAATTTTGGCTCGATTGCTTGAAGCCGCATTCGGTGGTTTTCCGATTTTGAGTGTTTCAACTTGCGAATGCGTGGTAATGATAGTGTTTAAAGTTTTGTACACGTTCAAGGTATGTGTTTATCGCTTTCTTGACTTTAGCATATTCATGATACTTAGGCTTTTTACAACTTCTATGCCATTCATTCTTTCGTATACTTGTTCTTATTGTGAATCACTTTAGTTCCCACCTTTTTGTGAGGTGACTTTCCATTGTTCTTATATGCTCGAGTACCGACAATTTTGTTTTACTGGATTTTATTATGTTGAATCTGTTGTTTGTATTTCTTATATGAATGCATGAAAAGGATCAAGGCATTTTGTTTCATTTTGAGCGTAACTACCTAAGCCAAATAGTAAATTCACCTTGTGAGTGTGTGATCGTTTGTAAACCCTTTGAGCCTTTGGTCATTATCCATGTTGTTTGAGTTTGATTCTTGTCTATGAGTGTCAAATTCATTTTTTGTGTGGATCTTGATTGTTGTTTTTTCTTGAACCCTCAACTTTGTGTTGTTGTATGGATTTTTTGCCTTGCCTTAGAAAGTAGGGAGTATTCACATGTTGATGTGGTTGAATTCAAGTTGGGGAGAGAATGATTGTGTATTCATTAGTTGGATTCTAGGAGGATTGAAAAAGAAAAGAAAAAAGCGAAAAATTTGTGAAAGAGAAAAAGAAAAAAAAAAAAAGAAAAAGAAAAATCCTTGAAAAAGGAAACAAAAGGAGTTTCAATAATTGTGCTAAATAAGTATTGTGTTTTGTGTAACACTTGGGATTTTGGAAGAATTTTGATTGAAATTTTGTGTTTGAACTTTTGTGAGTTGATGACTCCCTTAGGTTTAGGCAAGTTTTTGTTTCAATTACCTTTAGAAATTACCCCTTGTTTGTTTACCCGACCACATTACAACCTTGAAAAGTCCTTGTGATTCTTGCCTTTGTATGTTCAATATGATTTTTGGATGGATGCATAATTTAGTCTTTTGTTTGCAAGATTGTTGTGTGAGTGAAAGTACCTCATTTTATGTTTTTCATCTACCGATGAATGTTTTTGCTAGGTGTGATTCACATTGGAACTTGTGTTGTTTTAGAATGTTTGGCATGACTTTTGTATTTAGCATTTGATTCGTGATTACGTTATCGTTTTGGTTTAGTGGTAAGTATTTACTTTGTGTGTACCGTTTTCGATTGAACCATTGCATATGTTTTTGTTTGTAAAAACTTGTTGTTGCGTGATTTCTTGGATTTTACTTTTATTCCTTTTGATGTTGGCTTTGTTTGAGGACAAACAATTATGTAAGTTGGGGAGAGTTGATAAGTGCAAAATGTACCTATTTTTGTATATGATTTTTGTTGCACTTATCGTTGCTTTTTGTTAAATATCATACGAATAAACCCTGTTTTGTTTATAAATGCGTATAGTTTACATTTTAGTGTATATATTGCATTTCGTGTAAATATCATTGAGTTTAATTGATTTTATCTCATTTTGTAGGTATTCAAGTAGTGGGATTTTGCCATTGTTGTATAGAGCATTGAATAAGCTTTCCAACGCTTCGAACCGGGCGAAAAACGGAATTACGGTTCAAAAGTTATGAAGAAAACAAGCTTTGGATTTTCAAGCATACTTGGAGCGCGCTGAGCGTGCTCCTAGCCCAGGAAGCATGCTATGAGCGCGCTGAGCGCGCTCCTAGCCCACAGAAGGAGCAAATTCCAGCGAGTAGCACGCTGAGCGCGCTCCGAGCCTGCTTTTTAAGGCGGTTTAACAATTTTTGAGGGCGCGCTTAGCGCGGTCTGCGACTTTGACAGTCCATAAATAGTGGAAAAACAGTTTTTTTAGGGGATGGTTTGGGGTTTTTTGCTCCCAACTCCATCAAACTTCATTTTTCTTGTAGATTAGCTTAGAAAACATCATTGGAGCTTGCATTTGGATGATCCGGAGTCGAATCTCTCGTCGATTGGTGTTGACAAACCAAGAAATGTTTGGTTCCTCTTCTCTTTGTAATTTCTTTGTTGGGTGTTTGTATAGTTACTTTGAACATATGTATCTTTGTTGATCATAATATTATATGAAATTTGCTTTACAAATCATTATCGATGTCTTCCTTGATCTTTTTGCATTTATGTTTGGATTTGTGTTGTGTTAAAGATAAACATCACGAATCTTGATTAGGGATGGATATCTATTGTCTAGATGCTAGAGATAGATTTAGATGATAATCTTTTGGGTGTCAGAACTTAATGTCTTTCGTGTTTCGAGGCGTCGTGCGCGAGAGTGACGACGAGAGTAATACGGTTGTCTTTCAGCTCAGTGTGCCAGAGATGGACACTGTTGTGAGTGATGCTGGATGATTTTGAGGAGTATTGCAGGTGTAGTATAATTCGTCGGTAAGTTTATGTTTGTGACGAGTGGATTATATGTATGCTTGATAAGTTAGTCTTGTTGAAAAATGAATTGTTTTTATATTTTTATTTACTTTTCTGTTTTTACGCTTTAAACCATTTTAAAACCAAACTCATTAACATTGATGAAATTCTGGTATCAGATATGCGATGTCAAGTGTGATGTCACAACATCAATATCTGTTGTATGAACAAGGCAATAATAGTAATCAGAAAATGCACACAGAATTTGTTCACCCAGTTCGGTCTAACAACCTGCATCTGGGGGCATACCAAGCCAGAAAGGAAGTCCACTATTAGCAGTATCAAATTACAGACTCAACAAACCAGTTGACAATCTACTAACTTAATCACTACCCAATGACCCTTCTACGTAAGTTCTCCCTAGATAAGAGACTCCATCTCACTTCCAATCATCGCAGTGATGTCTAGCAGTCAACATCTCAGCCACTGCATCAACAGCTTGATTTCCAACAACTCTTCAATCCCAGAAAAGTAGAAGACACACTTCCATGACAATACCTAGACATGACACACATGACTAAGAACAATACTTAGAGTTGCTTAACAGCTCCCTCCAAGAACAATACATCTCTTACCTACAGGCTTTGAGATAAACACGATGACCATCCCACAAACCGGGTGGTTCATCAACCAACACAGCCCTTATAATCTACATGATGGCTGGCTTCTAAAACTAGGTTACAATGCTTCTATTTATAACCTTTTTCCCAACTGGATTTGGGCCTTCAAATCACAACATCTCTTCTGCTACAAATCTGCAAAAGATTCTACTACTAAATAGATCTTCAATTAAATCTTCAATCAAATCTTCAATCAAATCTTCATAATTAAATCTAATTATTCTCCATATCTTTTTGCATGAAAATAGCAACAAACTAATCTTCAACACAACTGAAAAAGATTGCTTCAGAATAAATAAACTCTTTGAAAATATCAGATTTGATATTAAACCAGATATGATTTGAATCTAAAACAGATTTTATCTTCAAATATTTTCATATCTTTCAGCCCTTAAAACAACAACAAGATCTGCTCCAAATATGATTGCACCAGAATATATCTTCACCAAGATATTCGCCTGCAATCTCTCCACCAGATCTCTCAAAACAAACTAATATACGCAGCCCTAACAAAACACATCAGACTGATGTTCTAATGTTCTGTCAACTGATGTCATGACCTCAAGTTTAACATCAGCACACAAAACTACAACCCTGCAGCAACTAATGTTGGGAACCAATGTTAAGACATTAGACATGTGACATCAACATTGACACAACATTGTTTTACCAAAATTCCAGCCAACTACAAGAACTAACAATTGATATTGTCGAACGACAATTCAGTAGCACCGATCTCTGTGGACACGATAAATTCCCGGAAAAATACTTTCAAATCTTTTTGTTTGCTTGCTCTATATTGCAACCAACAAAATGGCGCCGTTACCGGGGAACGATGTTTTTATTGAATCACATTGCGATAGTTTCTTTGTTTTTGAGTTTTTTAGATATCGTATATATTGTCTATTTTCACTTGTTTATATTGATACTTGTATATGTTCACCATATTTGTTAATTTTACATGTTTTGCATAATTGTAAATATAGTGTATATATTTGTTTCTCTTCACGTTTGCTAAGTGTTTGGTTAGGTTTCGTCGTCGGTGAGCGCTAACCGTGTAAAGAGGCAACTTGGAGAAGTGTGTATAAATAATAGGCGTCGAGCTTACGACGTAAAACAAGCATGTTTTATCATTTTTTGTTCCGTTATTACTTTTTCATTGTATATGAGATTGTGTAGGTGTTAAGTGGAGGCCTACACCAGAACCTTGTTGCTGTACTGGTTTTTCTGCTTCTGGTGTAGCGCGCTTAGCGCAGGCCTGCGCGCTTAGCGCGCTCTGTTGTGCTGAACCAGTGAATTCTTTTAATTGTTCACTTGGTTCCCCCTTCTTCCCACTTCCACCAAGGCCTTATATATTAGTAATTATTAGTAATTTTTCTAATTCTTTTGTTGTTGTTTGGACTCAAATTTTGGCTCGATTGCTTGAAGCCGCATTCGGTGGTTTTCCGATTTTGAGTGTTTCAACTTGCGAATGCGTGGTAATGATAGTGTTTAAAGTTTTGTA
The DNA here is from genome assembly GCA_022829125.1 of Lathyrus tuberosus. Taxonomy (NCBI): domain Eukaryota; kingdom Viridiplantae; phylum Streptophyta; class Magnoliopsida; order Fabales; family Fabaceae; genus Lathyrus; species Lathyrus tuberosus. Next base: position 4,603,606 of record JALAZF010000289.1, on the reverse strand, counting down.
CACGTTCAAGGTATGTGTTTATCGCTTTCTTGACTTTAGCATATTCATGATACTTAGGCTTTTTACAACTTCTATGTCATTCATTCTTTCGTATACTTGTTCTTATTGTGAATCACTTTAGTTCCCACCTTTTTGTGAGGTGACTTTCCATTGTTCTTATATGCTCGAGTACCGACAATTTTGTTTTACTGGATTTTATTATGTTGAATCTGTTGTTTGTATTGCTTATATGAATGCATGAAAAGGATCAAGGCATTTTGTTTCATTTTGAGCATAACTACCTAAGCCAAATAGTCAATTCACCTTGTGAGTGTGTGATCGTTTGTAAACCCTTTGAGCCTTTGGTCATTATCCATGTTGTTTGAGTTTGATTCTTGTCTATGAGTGTCAAATTCATTTTTTGTGTGGATCTTGATTGTTGTTTTTTCTTGAACCCTCAACTTTGTGTTGTTGTATGGATTTTTTGCCTTTCCTTAGAAAGTAGGGAGTATTCACATGTTGATGTGGTTGAATTCAAGTTGGGGAGAGAATGATTGTGTATTCATTAGTTGGATTCTAGGAGGATTGAAAAAGAAAAGAAAAAAGCGAAAAATTTGTGAAAGAGAAAAAGAAAAAAAAAAAAAGAAAAAGAAAAATCCTTGAAAAAGGAAACAAAAGGAGTTTCAATAATTGTGCTAAATAAGTATTGTGTTTTGTGTAACACTTGGGATTTTGGAAGAATTTTGATTGAAATTTTGTGTTTGAACTTTTGTGAGTTGATGACTCCCTTAGGTTTAGGCAAGTTTTTGTTTCAATTACCTTTAGAAATTACCCCTTGTTTGTTTACCCGACCACATTACAACCTTGAAAAGTCCTTGTGATTCTTGCCTTTGTATGTTCAATATGATTTTTGGATGGATGCATAATTTAGTCTTTTGTTTGCAAGATTGTTGTGTGAGTGAAAGTACCTCATTTTATGTTTTTCATCTACCGATGAATGTTTTTGCTAGGTGTGATTCACATTGGAACTTGTGTTGTTTTAGAATGTTTGGCATGACTTTTGTATTTAGCATTTGATTCGTGATTACGTTATCGTTTTGGTTTAGTGGTAAGTATTTACTTTGTGTGTACCGTTTTCGATTGAACCATTGCATATGTTTTTGTTTGTAAAAACTTGTTGTTGCGTGATTTCTTGGATTTTACTTTTATTCCTTTTGATGTTGGCTTTGTTTGAGGACAAACAATTATGTAAGTTGGGGAGAGTTGATAAGTGCAAAATGTACCTATTTTTGTATATGATTTTTGTTGCACTTATCGTTGCTTTTTGTTAAATATCATATGAATAAACCCTGTTTTGTTTATAAATGCGTATAGTTTACATTTTAGTGTATATATTGCGTTTCGTGTAAATATCATTGAGTTTAATTGATTTTATCTCATTTTGTAGGTATTCAAGTAGTGGGATTTTGCCATTGTTGTATAGAGCATTGAATAAGCTTTCCAACGCTTCGAACCGGGCGAAAAACGGAATTACGGTTCAAAAGTTATGAAGAAAACAAGCTTTGGATTTTCAAGCATACTTGGAGCGCGCTGAGCGTGCTCCTAGCCCAGGAAGCATGCTATGAGCGCGCTGAGCGCGCTCCTAGCCCACAGAAGGAGCAAATTCCAGCAAGTAGCACGCTGAGCGCGCTCCGAGCCCGCTTTTTAAGGCGGTTTAACAATTTTTGAGGGCGCGCTTAGCGCGGTCTGCGACTTTGACAGTCCATAAATAGTGGAAAAACAGTTTTTTTAGGGGATGGTTTGGGGTTTTTTGCTCCCAACTCCATCAAACTTCATTTTTCTTGTAGATTAGCTTAGAAAACATCATTGGAGCTTGCATTTGGATGATCCGGAGTCGAATCTCTCGTCGATTGGTGTTGACAAACCAAGAAATGTTTGGTTCCTCTTCTCTTTGTAATTTCTTTGTTGGGTGTTTGTATAGTTACTTTGAACATATGTATCTTTGTTGATCATAATATTATATGAAATTTGCTTTACAAATCATTATCGATGTCTTCCTTGATCTTTTTGCATTTATGTTTGGATTTGTGTTGTGTTAAAGATAAACATCACGAATCTTGATTAGGGATGGATATCTATTGTCTAGATGCTAGAGATAGATTTAGATGATAATCTTTTGGGTGTCAGAACTTAATGTCTTCCGTGTTTCGAGACGTCGTGCGCGAGAGTGACGACGAGAGTAATACGGTTGTCTTTCAGCTCAGTGTGCCAGAGATGGACACTGTTGTGAGTGATGCTGGATGATTTTGACGAGTATTGCAGGTGGAGTATAATTCGTCGGTAAGTTTATGTTTGTGACGAGTGGATTATATGTATGCTTGATAAGTTTGTCTTGTTGAAAAATGAATTGTTTTTATATTTTTATTTACTTTTCTGTTTTTACGCTTTAAACCATTTTAAAACCAAACTCATTAACATTGATGAAATTCTGGTATCAGATATGCGATGTCAAGTGTGATGTCACAACATCAATATCTGTTGTATGAACAAGGCAATAATAGTAATCAGAAAATGCACACAGAATTTGTTCACCCAGTTCGGTCTAACAACCTACATCTGGGGGCATACCAAGCCAGGAAGGAAGTCCACTATTAGCAGTATCAAATTACAGACTCAACAAACCAGTTGACAATCTACTAACTTAATCACTACCCAATGACCCTTCTACGTAAGTTCTCCCTAGATAAGAGACTCCATCTCACTTCCAATCATCGCAGTGATGTCTAGCAGTCAACATCTCAGCCACTACATCAACAGCTTGATTTCCAACAACTCTTCAATCCCAGAAAAGTAGAAGACACACTTCCATGACAATACCTAGACATGACACACATGACTAAGAACAATACTTAGAGTTGCTTAACAGCTTCCTCCAAGAACAATACATCTCTTACCTACAGGCTTTGAGATAAACACGATGACCATCCCACAAACCGGGTGGTTCATCAACCAACACAACCCTTATAATCTACATGATGGCTGGCTTCTAAAACTAGGTTACAATGCTTCTATTTATAACCTTTTTCCCAACTGGATTTGGGCCTTCAAATCACAACATCTCTTCTGCTACAAATCTGCAAAAGATTCTGCTACTAAATAGATCTTCAATTAAATCTTCAATCAAATCTTCAATCAAATCTTCATAATTAAATCTAATTATTCTCCATATCTTTTTGCATGAAAATAACAACAAACTAATCTTCAACACAACTGAAAAAGATTGCTTCAGAATAAATAAACTCTTTGAAAATATCAGATTTGATATTAAACCAGATATGATTTGAATCTAAAACAGATTTTATCTTCAAATATTTTCATATCTTTCAGCCCTTAAAACAACAACAAGATCTGCTCCAAATATGATTGCACCAGAATATATCTTCACCAAGATATTCGCCTGCAATCTCTCCACCAGATCTCTCAAAACAAACTAATATACGCAGCCCTAACAAAACACATCAGACTGATGTTCTAATGTTCTGTCAACTGATGTCATGACCTCAAGTTTAACATCAGCACACAAAACTGCAACCCTGCAGCAACTAATGTTGGGAACCAATGTTAAGACATTAGACATGTGACATCAACATTGACACAACATTGTTTTACCAAAATTCCAGCCAACTACAAGAACTAACAATTGATATTGTCGAACGACAATTCAGTAGCACCGATCTCTGTGGACACGATAAATTCTCGGAAAAATACTTCCAAATCTTTTTGTTTGCTTGCTCTATATTGCAACCAACAAAATGGCGCCGTTACCGGGGAACGATGTTTTTATTGAATCACATTGCGATAGTTTCTTTGTTTTTGAGTTTTTTAGATATCGTATATATTGTCTATTTTCACTTGTTTATATTGATACTTGTATATGTTCACCATATTTGATAATTTTACATGTTTTGCATAATTGTAAATATAGTGTATATATTTGTTTCTCTTCACGTTTGCTAAGTGTTTGGTTAGGTTTCGTCGTCGGTGAGCGCTAACCGTGTAAAGAGGCAACTTGGAGAAGTGTGTATAAATAATAGGCGTCGAGCTTACGACGTAAAACAAGCATGTTTTATCATTTTTTGTTCCGTTATTACTTTTTCATTGTATATGAGATTGTGTAGGTGTTAAGTGGAGGCCTACACCAGAACCTTGTTGCTGTACTGGTTTTTTTGCTTCTGGTGTAGCGCGCTTAGCGCAGGCCTGCGCGCTTAGCGCGCTCTGTTGTGCTGAACCAGTGAATTCTTTTAATTGTTCACTTGGTTCCCCCTTCTTCCCACTTCCACCAAGGCCTTATATATTAGTAATTATTAGTAATTTTTCTAATTCTTTTGTTGTTGTTTGGACTCAAATTTTGGCTCGATTGCTTGAAGCCGCATTCGGTGATTTTCCGATTTTGAGTGTTTCAACTTGCGAATGCGTGGTAATGATAGTGTTTAAAGTTTTGTACACGTTCAAGGTATGTGTTTATCGCTTTCTTGACTTTAGCATATTCATGATACTTAGGCTTTTTACAACTTCTATGCCATTCATTCTTTCGTATACTTGTTCTTATTGTGAATCACTTTAGTTCCCACCTTTTTGTGAGGTGACTTTCCATTGTTCATATATGCTCGGAGTACCGACAATTTTGTTTTACTGGATTTTATTATGTTGAATCTGTTGTTTGTATTGCTTATATGAATGCATGAAAAGGATCAAGGCATTTTGTTTCACTCTGAGCACAACTACCTAAGCCAAATAGTCAATTCACCTTGTGAGTGTGTGATCGTTTGTAAACCCTTTGAGCCTTTGGTCATTATCCATGTTGTTTGAGTTTGATTCTTGTCTATGAGTGTCAAATTCATTTTTTGTGTGGATCTTGATTGTTGCTTTTTCTTGAACCCTCAACTTTGTGTTGTTGTATGGATTTTTTGCCTTGCCTTAGAAAGTAGGGAGTATTCACATGATGATGTGGTTGAATTCAAGTTGGGGAGAGAATGATTGTGTATTAATTAGTTGGATTCTATGAGGATTGAAAAAGAAAAGAAAAAAGCGAAAAATTTGTGAAAGAGAAAAAGAAAAAAAAAAAGAAGAAAAAGAAAAATCCTTGAAAAAGGAAACAAAAGGAGTTTCAATAATTGTGCTAAATAAGTATTGTGTTTTGTGTAACACTTGGGATTTTGGAAGAATTTTGATTGAAATTTTGTGTTTGAACTTTTGTGAGTTGATGACTCCCTTAGGTTTAGGCAAGTTTTTGTTTCAATTACCTTTAGAAATTACCCCTTGTTTGTTTACCCGACCACATTACAACCTTGAAAAGTCCTTGTGATTCTTGCCTTTGTATGTTCAATATGATTTTTGGATGGATGCATAATTTAGTCTTTTGTTTGCAAGATTGTTGTGTGAGTGAAAGTACCTCATTTTATGTTTTTCATCTACCGATGAATGTTTTTGCTAGGTGTGATTCACATTGGAACTTGTGTTGTTTTAGAATGTTTGGCATGACTTTTGTATTTAGCATTTGATTCGTGATTACGTTATCGTTGTGGTTTAGTGGTAAGTATTTACTTTGTGTGTACCGTTTTCGATTGAACCATTGCATTTGTTTTTGTTTGTAAAAACTTGTTGTTGCGTGATTTCTTGGATTTTGCTTTTGTTCCTTTTGATGTTGGCTTTGTTTGAGGACAAACAATTATGTAAGTTGGGGAGAGTTGATAAGTGCAAAATGTACCTATTTTTGTATATGATTTTTGTTGCACTTATCGTTGCTTTTTGTTAAATATCATACGAATAAACCCTGTTTTGTTTATAAATGCGTATAGTTTACATTTTAGTGTATATATTGCGTTTCGTGTAAATATCATTGAGTTTAATTGATTTTATCTCATTTTTGTAGGTATTAAAGTAGTGGGATTTTTCCATTGTTGTATAGAGCATTGAATAAGCTTTCCAACGCTTCGAACCGGGCGAAAAACGGAATTACGGTTCAAAAGTTAAGAAGAAAACAAGCTTTGGATTTTCAAGCATACTTGGAGCGCGCTGAGCGTGCTCCTAGCCCAGGAAGCATGCTAGGAGCGCACTGAGCGCGCTCCTAGCCCACAGAAGGAGCAAATTCCAGCGAGTAGCACGCTGAGCGCGCTCCGAGCCCGCTTTTTAAGGCGGTTTAACAATTTTTGAGGGCGCGCTTAGCGCCCATAGCGCGCTTAGTGCGGTCTGCGACTTTGACAGTCCATAAATAGTGGAAAAAACAGTTTTTTTAGGGGATGGTTTGGGGTTTTTTGCTCCCAAATCCATCAAACTTCATTTTTCTTGTAGATTAGCTTCGAAAACATCATTGGAGCTTGCATTTGGATGATCCGGAGTCGAATCTCTCGTCGATTGGTGTTGACAAACCAAGAAATGTTTGGTTCCTCTTCTCTTTGTAACTTCTTTGTTGGGTGTTTGTATAGTTACTTTGAACATATGTATCTTTGTTGATCATAATATTATATGAAAATTGCTTTACAAATCATTATCGATGTCTTCCTTGATCTTTTTGCATTTATGTTTGGATTTGTGTTGTGTTAAAGATAAACATCACGATTCTTGATTAGGGATGGATATCTATTGTCTAGATGCTAGAGATAGATTTAGATGATAATCTTTTGGGTGTTAGAACTTAATGTCTTCCGTGTTTCGAGGCGTCGTGCGCGAGAGTGACGACGAGAGTAATACGGTTGTCTCTCAGCTCAGTGTGCCAGAGATGGACACTGTTGTGAGTGATGCTGGATGATTTTGACGAGTATTGTAGGTGGAGTATAATTGGTCGGTAAATTTATGTTTGTGACGAGTGGATTATATGTATGCTTGATAAGTTCGTCTTGTTGAAGAATGAATTGTTTTTACGCTTTAAACCATTTTAAAACCAAACTCATTAACATTGATATTGTCGAACGGGAATTCAGTAGCACCGATCTCTGTGGACACGATAAATTCCCGGAAAAATACTTCCAAATCTTTTTGTTTGCTTGCTCTATATTGCAACCAACAACCGTCCAGAGATCCAAGTCAATGGATATAACGAACATTAACCCAATAGGTTCCAATCTCGCAAGATCTACTATCAGGATTTCACAGATAAACGTTCAAGGATCTAATTCAACAGATATAATGTTTACTGACCATTCTTCCAGGATTTTCAATGAGTTCCATCAGTGATCGCACAAGAGTCTGACCTACACCTGGTTCTCTTTGAGATATGACTATCATTGACCATATTTCAGGATTTCCACAACGACACCAAGCCATTGTCTTCTCAAGTCTCTGATCACACTGATCACTTGAGGAATCCCAATTCACATAGAATTAGTTGTTCTGGAGATTACATTGATGCTTCTTAACAAGCAGATAACTCCAAATTTTAAGTACAAATGAACACTCAGTGTTCTTAGCAAGATATGAGCAACAACTCCTTGCTATCTTTAAATTCTACAGAGATGTGTGTTGATTTAACAGTTTGATGACATCTTGTAGATCTTCTTCATCTTCTTTGTTGAACAAGCTTCGAGCAACAACTCCTTGCTTCAGATCTTCAATATAACTCAGATGATGAAGTTAGTTGATAACTTGACTGATTTGCGATGTTGTCTTATTCATCAACAGCTTCTGTTCCAATTAATTGTTGTTGTGTTGAATGATAATCTTTAAGATTCAACAATAATGGTCGTGTGTTAATGGTGATAGCTTTAAATATTTTGTGTAACAACGATAACTGATCGTTGCGACTATCATCACATTGACACCTCTCAGAAGCGCATACTCATTTCCTTTAAATAACCAAGTAAATTATAGCCGTTGAAGAGTTGTTGGTTGTTTAAAAAGAGTCGTTATGCAATGATGAAAGTTGTACTGCCATGTCTTCTTTTTACTGTAGAAGAAGTGATGGGATAGATCTTTTTAGCACTGTGTACAGTCATTGCTAACGGTAACATTTATCTTCAAATCTTCAGAGGCTTCTGATGGTAATTAATTGAAGCATGAGTAGAGACTTTATAACAGGGGCTTCAGAAAACTTCAAGTCTTTAGTCTTCAAAACTTGTGCATTAGAAATCTGTCTTCAGAGCATCAGCACTTGTCTTGAAACCTGTTATTTTCACTGCTTCAAGTCTTCAGAATCTTTAGAACCTTATTCTCTCAGAACACTGTCTTCACAGTCTTCAGCACTTGACCTTTAGAACCATAATCTTCAGAGAACTTCAGTCTTCAGAGTCTTTCTGCACTTGGTCTTCAGAGCCTTCAGCCTTCAGAACTTCAAGTCATGAGAATCTTCAGCACCTTGGTTCTCCACAAGATTATTTCTTCAGAAGCTTCGCTATCTTCAGAATCATAACCACTTTCAGAGTATCATCCACAAGAGCATTGCAACAGCAATATCGGCATCCTTGGATCTATCTGATTATGATCAGATAAATAAGCATACTTGCTTCTTGCGACTTGTGTTACACATAGTAACTCGCATATGGTCATTTACGCACATTTTGCTGGTGTTTGTTGGATCTGATATCTTCTATGATTATGATCTGCACACAACACACATTAGAACATAAAATAGTTCTTTGACAAATACTCATTGTTATCATCAAAACATAGAGATGACTTGCAGAGACAACTCTTGCTCTTACAATCTCCCCCTTTTTTATGATGACAAAACCATATATTTTGATTGAACATTTTATACAAGGTAATCACCAAACATAACATATTCAGAGTCTGGAACAACAGCTCCCCCTGAATGTGTTAACCCCAAAATTTTATTTGTTATTGTTTAGAATCTTATCTGATCAAAAGACTCACAAAATAACAATTTGAGTTGTCAAAACATTGAATAGAGAAGAGCTACTTCCCTATCTGTCTTATGGAGACAAAAGTCTTCAGCATCTGGACTTGTTCATCAGAACCTCTATCTTCAGATCTTTAGAACTTAGTTCCTTTGGTCATCGTATCAGAGCTCATAATCTTCGGAGTCTTCTGAAACAATTTCTACTTTTCAGCAGAATCATTTTAGCTCAGAGATAGAACAATTATCTTCTAATAACTTAGCCATGCTATTTGTCAGAATTGAACTTGTCTTTTAACGTAAGAAACTCCCCCTGAGTTTCAGACTTGATGATCTTCAGATTCTTGATTTTGGTAATACCGGTTCTGATCATCATTTAAGATCTTGATTTTTCAGAGTTTGACTAGACAACATGTCTTCATCTCAGAACCATGTTTCTACCAGAACTCGTCGGAAGATCACAACTTGATTCTTGATCAATTGTAGATTTAGTCTGATGCCAAATAATTTTCTTCTGAGTTGAAATCTTGGTTTATCAAATCTTCTTCTTCTTGGATCTTTTATCCGGATCTTCAGACAGTCTTCGACTCCTGATTTGCTTAGTTCTTCTGAAAAGCATCTTGGATTGTGGATTTTGTCTTGACTGCTTTTAGGAAGATTTCTTCTTCTGATTCTTATGTTCTGAATATCATATTCTCAGACAGCTTACAGCTTCTGAACAAAGTGAAACAAGAATCACGATAACTTTGACTTTCAGAAAGTTCTCAACTTCTGAACAGTACTGGGTAAATCTGATTCTGAACACATGTTTACAAAGTGTACAACTTCCAAAATATGAACAGACATTTCACAAGAACTTTTAACAGAGTTCTTCCAATTTAACCTGTTCTAAGAATGCCTAGCGAACTTGTTCAGAGTTCCTTGGTTAACATTAAATAATCGTTAGTGGTAAACGCATTTTATGTCATTAATTTACTTGTTTGAGTTTTGCATTCTATCAAAATTATATTTCTATTTCTCCCCCTTTGACATCATCAAAAGGTTAGAGATTTTTAAGTATTTAAATGTGATTAATAGGATAATGAACAGTCTATCATAAAATATGTTAATTTTTGACTAGCTTCAAAGGATATTTCATTTATAACAAAATATAGATTATTCTTAACCCTAAGTAGTTTGGGGCAATCAAAACATAGGCTTTACAGAGTTCTAGGGGATAGTCTCGGAGGTGCCTAAGGATAGGGAGGAGGTGGAAGACGAATTTCCAGACTCATCGGTTCTTGAAGCTTGCAACTGTTTATTTTCAGCTTGTGAGATTGCCAACTGCTTGTTCTTCATAATTTCTTCAGACATCCATCCATGAAATTTAGTCCAGATATTTCCCATAGCAGTGGAATCCATGCTGGAACCTGATATATCTATAAGTTTTTGGATTCTGTTGATAGTATTATCCTTGAAGGATGATAATACTTTATTAACAACTTTTGACCTTTTCGAAGAAGGTTCTTCGCTAACAGCTTTTTTCTGCTTCTTTCCCTTTTTCTTCCATTCTGAGAGCTCTTGAAGCACATCTGTAATGTTTTCCATATCAATCCATACACCAATGTCTTCATCTTTGAATTTTCGTAGATAGTTTGCTACTTCTACTTGATCATGTGTTTCTTTGAAGTTAGAAAATCCTTTAACAGGAACTCTTATAGCCATCGTCACTTGCCTTAGTGACGTATCATCAAGATCAGCGTCTTCTTTCTTTTTCCTTAGATCCTTAAATCTAAGAATTTTTCCTGCGCCTTTTAGAAGTTTGCTCGATTCTCCTTCATTGACCAGAATGTCATCAATTATTCCTGATTCCACCAGAATATCATAGATGAGTCTTCCATACGGAACATGTCTGATTTCCGTGCCAGAACCCATTATGGAGTCCCTTATAGATTCTTTCAGAAGTTTGAAAAGAATTGCTGGAAAATGTATCTTGATTCATTTTAGAAGAAGGAATAGGACACACTTATGTGTCTCATTGAGTTGATCTGAAGGAAGATGATGAAATACATTTCCTTGCAGGATTTTGAACCACACTTGTAGGGAGTCCTTCAGATTTGAGAATATTGGATCTTCCGTATTAACCACAGTTACTTCTTTGAAAATAAAAGCCAAGACTTTTGATTCTCTTTCCTTGCTTAGTTGATCCTTGGTGATCCTTAATCTGGTATTGTCATGCATCATTAAATCAGAAAGAGTCTTTTTCGGATATAACTATTTTCCTTCCAAACACCAAAGATACAATGACAGTTGTGCACACAGTAGCATGGATCCAGAAGTCTTTGACCAGACAAGCATAGGTTGGTCCTTCTAACCTTTTGAAGTAGTTGCTCCACCCTTGATTATTCATGGAGTGAGTCACATCACATCCGTTTGCTTTCAAACTCTTGAAATTCATAATTGTTTCAGACTTGACAAAGAGTTTTTCAACTGGTGTTTTTGTGGTAATAGGGCATAATACACTTTGACAGAAGGAGGCCATTGTTGAAAGTGATATACACTAACCGAGTTTACTCAAGATTTAGATGTTGTGAAGAGTAATTTAAAGTTGATCTTATTTATAGAATAATGGGGAGAGTAAGGCTTAAGAATTTGAAAAGGTAACTATTAATCTTCCCTATGTTGGTAAGGGACGTGGGAAAAGAAAGTGGATGATTGGTTTCTTTAATGAGGGAAAATTAACCGATCATGAATCATAACTGCTCTTTTATGAGTGGTGAGAGTAACCATCGCAATTTTATGACTTAAGGAGATATTGCAGTTTCTTGAAAATCTTAAGGCTTTTCGTATGACGCATAATAGATGCATGTAATTGATTATAATGCTTAATTATTTTATTCTAAATTATGGTAAATTTATGGAAAGTAGATTTAAACAATGCATTGTGATACAATGAACATAAAATTAATCATTCCTAAAGATAAGTAGTTCACCATCAGAGTTACTTCAATAATTGATCAAGGAGATACAAGTCAAATTCAAAACAAAAAGTCAGACAAGCAAAGACCTTGAAGAACTATGACTTTAGGAAATCTAACTTCTTATTTTATACTAGGAAAGTAATAGGTTGACAGAACTCAGGAAGAATCTTCTCAGTCATTCCATTTCTCCTGCAATGACTAACTACTCCTTGAAGATCAATAACGTGGGAGATAACTCTGCAGTAGGGAACTTGATAGACTGTGTCTTCCCTGGACAAATTAATTTCTTCCTTTAGATGATTATACATGGATTGGGGTAGGTTTATTTTGATCCTAGAAACTAAGAAGAAAATGAATAATATTTCTTTGTCAGATAACCATCATGCTCCTCTTTCTCTTGGTCTTAAATTAGTTACCATTAGCTTGTACCAATCTTTAGCTATGGGAGTGAGGGTACATGGTTGAGTGGGACGGCCTTCAGTCTCAAAAATGACATGCAAATGCCTGTCGAAGCTATGACTGTTGATGTTTCTTTCCACAGTCACACCATCTTCAACACACCTAATGGCTTTAGCTATGATGGTAGGGTTGATCAAGACTGGACAACCAACAACCACAGACAAAATATCATTTTTTCCATAGTCATACTCTAGTATTCGAGCATTTGCCCAGAACTCAGTTACAAGCGCAGGAAAGACAGGTCCAACAAGCATGTTGAAGTAGTTTTCCCAGTTCTGAAATTCAATTCCAGAGAGAATACTTGTTTTGTTGAGTTGAGGCAGAAGGTTTAAATTCAGAGTGTATTCCTTCAGGAGTTCAAGATCAGTAATTTCACCTCTAATGTTGTGGGAAGTCATTTTGACAGGAGTGATTTTGTTTGAGAGAGAAATAAATTAAACTATGGGATAGTTAAAGAGTGATTCTTCTTAGAATAGAGGAAATGATATGGGAAGGACTTAGGATCAATAGCTATTTAATGAACTGGAACAGGAAGGGTTCATTATTTACGTGAATAACTATGAGTAGCTATGGAGGTCAGCTTTGATAAGACACGTTATAGACTCTATATTGAGGTTGTCATAGCAGATCATGGATACGAATAGATGTACACTTATGAGTCGTAAGGGAGTGACTGACACAAGGTAATCATAACTGCTTATTTTACTCTCAATATTCGTCTAATCATAAATGCGTGAGAATCTTATTATATTTTCAATAAATCTTACGAAACTTAATGTGTCAGTGGTTATGACGAGATTCAAAATATTGCTTACTGTTTTAAATTCAGAGAATTAGGATGACCATGAATGAGGAAAAACATACCTTAGAGATTCTGAAATCTTTTTACAGCGGTTCTATATCTGCATGCTTTCCATTCTGACTCTGAGCTTCTGATCATCATCTTTCAGCTTCTGCTTCATTCAGAGTGATCTGACATTGTAATATGTCGTTGAAGAATATCGAAGTCCTCTGAACTCGGATCTCTAATCTGAGAACTAGAATCAATCTTCTTCAGATGATCCTTTCCTTTTTCCTGTTCAGAAATATTCATCTGACTTCTGAGAGCAACCTTCAGAGATTCTGATCTTTATTATCAGAACGTCTATCTTTCATCAAACTTTCATTTCATAACATCTTCTGACTCTGTTTCTTCGAACATATGCAGAGCTTATTCAGAAACGAGTATCATCAAACATGTGTGTAACACATGACATGGTTTGCATGACAATCTTGTTCTTGCAATGTTGATCTAACTTGTTTAGATTTAGTCCATCAAAGGATTTACAACATATCTGCTTCTGAAAAGAATGTCAGCTGATTTCTTTATTCTGAACAACATCAGTGACTTAGATCCTTTTTGGCTTCGAGTAGATGACTTCTGTTTCTGTATCTTGTCAAGCATCTTTTGGTTCAAGACTTTATGCAACATGAACTTTTGAGAGAAATATCAGATAACATTCTGACCAATTACAGTTAGTTCAACTGATTTAGAATAGAACTCAATCGTCTATGTTATTTTAACCAAGACTCGGACATTGTTCTTAATCAGATTCCTGATGAATTTCTAGATTTCTTCTTTCTGAATGTTCTTCAGTTTTCTGCAAGGTTTCTTCTGCAGTCTTAATTCTGAAGTTCAAAATCATAGAACAACAATCTTTCTTCTTTACATGAAGAAATTCTTAATGAGCTCTAAATGAGAAAGTCAAGGGTGGACTAATCCGTTTCTTGAAAACATCTCAAAAGCTCATAAAGAGATAGTCTTCAGCAAACAAGATTTCTTGTTTTATGATGATTCAATCTTGAGCAAATACGTTGTTTATCCAAACGTATCTTCTAAGATAAGCATTCAATAGATACTACTACTTATATGATGAATCTATCTTGTCAGCTGATTCTTCAATCTTCTCTTAAGTTTTATAGAGGAAGATTCTGTTGTTGGCAATAAAAAAACTTCAAGAATCAGTGACTTGCTCTGGTAATCCGTTTGATTACAATTTAGTACACAGTCATCTTCTGAACTGATACTGAAATTGTAAGTGGATTGAAATCTTATCCAGAGTATTTCTACACACTATATCTGGATCTTTTTCTGACACTGTTAAGTGTTTGATATCCATTAATAGCAGAACCGGAGCTCTGATACCAATTGAAGGTGTGAGAAAGACACAAGAAAGGGGGGGGGGGGGGTTTGAATTGTGTTTTAACTCTTACTAAATTTTTGCCTCTTATCATTAACGTGCAAGAGAATATCAGAGTTGCGTTGAGAGACTCTAACTTGCGAAGCGTTATTCAGATTGTGCTATGTATGAAGCATAGGCGATAAGGCAAATCTAAATTAGCAATGCTTGAATCAGACTTGCAATGCGGAAGCTCATCAGAGTTTGGTTGCAAGGTTCTGACTTGCTATGCCTGATTCTGATAATTGATATAGAAACATAAACAATTAAACAAAGCATAAACAAGAGTAAAGAATACACGATATATCCCGGTTCACCTGAGCCATTCTCAAGCTAATCCACTCCACCCTTCCAAGGTGATTTCGCCTTGAACACAAAGACTTAATCCACTATAATCAAAACCGATTACAGATGCACGGGCAATAACCGGTGACTAACATCCTGCACAATGGCAGCTATGACTAACCCACAATGAACCGTTCAGGGATCCAAGTCAATGGATATAACGAACATTGACCCAATAGGTTCCAATCTCGCAAGATCTACTATCAGGATTTCACAGCTAAACATTCAGGGATCCGATTCAACAGATATAACGTTTACTGACCATTCTTCTAGGATTTTCAATTAGTTCCATCAGTGATCTCACAAGAGTCTGACCCACACTTGGTTCTCTTTGAGATATGACTATCATTGACCATATTTCAGGATTTCCACAGCGACACCAAGCCATTGTCTTCTCAAGTCTCCGATCACACTGATCACTTGAGGAATCCTAATTCACATAGAATTAGTTGTTCTGGACATTACATTGATGCTTCTTAACAAGCAGATAACTCCTAATTTTAAGTACAAATGAACACTTAGTGTTCTTAGCAAGATATGAGCAACAACTCCTTGCTATCTTTAAATTCTACAGAGATGTATGTTGATTTAACAGTTTGATGACATCTTGTAGATTTTCTTCATCTTCTTTGTTGAGAAAGATTCAAGCAATAACTCCTTGCTTCAGATCTTCAATATAGCTCAGATGATGAAGTTAGTTGATGACTTGACTGATTTACGATGTTGTCTTGTTCATCAACAACTTCTGTTCCAGTTGATTGTTGTTGTGTTGAATGATGATCTTTGAGCTTCAACAACAATGGTCGTGTGTTAATGGTGATAGCTTTAAATATTTTGTGTAACAACGATAACTATTCGTTGCGACTATCATCACATCAACACCTCTTAGAAGCGCATACTCCTTTACTTTAAATAGCCAAGTAAATTATAGCCATTGAAGAGCTGTTGGTTGTTTAAAAAGAGTCGTTATGCAATGATGAAAGTTGTACTGCCATATCTTCTTTTTACTATAGAAGAAGTGATGGGATAGATCTTTTTAGCACTGTGTACAGTCATTGCTAACGGTAACATTTGTCTTCAAATCTTCAGAGGCTTCTGATGGTAATTAATTGAAGCATGAGTAGAGACTTTATAACAGGGTCTTCAAAAAACTTCAAGTCTTCAGTCTTCAGAACTTGTCCATTAGGAATCTGTCTTCAGAGCATCAACACTTGTCTTAAAACCCGTTATTTTCACTGCTTCAAGTCTTCATAATCTTCAAAACCTTGTTCACTCAGAATGCTGTCTTCAGAGTCTTCAACACTTGACCTTTAGAACCATAATCTTCAGAGCACTTCAGTCTTCAGAGTCTTTCTGCACTTGGTCTTCAGAGCCTTCAGCCTTCAGAACTTCAAGTCATGATAATCTTCAGCACCTTGGTTCTCCATAAGATTATTTCTTCAGAAGCTTCGCTATCTTCAGAATCATAACCACTTTCAGAGTAGCATCCATAAGAGCATTGCAACAACAATATCAGCATCCTTAGATCTATCTGATTATGATCAGATACAGAAACATACTTGCTTCTTGCGACTTGTGTTACACATAGTAACTCGCATATGATCATTTACGCACATTTTGCTGGTGTTTGTTGATATCTTCTATGATTATGATCTGAACACAACACACATTAGAACATAAAATAGTTCTCTCACAAATACTCATTGTTATCATTAAAACATATAGATGACTTGCAGAGACAACTCTTACTCTTACACTTATCACATATCATAAGCAATCTATATGACATACTTGCCATTTGGCCAAGAAATGTAAACTACCTTTTCCTATTAGCAATTCTGCATCTTCTAATAGTTTTGATTTAGTCCATATGGGCATATGGGGCCGCATTTTTATTCCCTCTCTAGATGGTTTTCATTATTTCTTAACTGTTATGGATGATTTCACAAGATACACATGGACCTTTCTCGTGAATAATAAAACTGAAACAAGACAACACATTAAATTTTTTGTCAATTATGCTCAAACTCAGTTTTCTTGTAAAATAAAGAACATTCGTAGTGACAATGGAAATGAATTCATTATGCCCTCTTATTGCGGTGAGAATCGGATATCAAGCTATTAATTAACTTGAATCACAAATCTTTGAAATTCACCACCGAGCTTTGATTTATCCAAAGGAAAGGGAAAAGATCGGAAACCCTAATTGCAATGTAAAAACAATGCAAGAGATCTAGATTCGGGGGTTGGTTATACCTAGGGAAGGTGTTAGCATCCTAGATATCTGTAGTACTCTACAGGAAGCTCTTGTTTTATTGTGTTATGTTATTGTTTGCTTGCTAAGGGAACTGTGCTTAGGTAAAGACCTAAGGGTATATACACTAAGTATGCTCACCAAGACGTCGCATCTCGTGCCTACGTATCCTGATTAGGATGGAATCAGAGCATTCGTAGTTCACCTCAATAGGGGTGCAAAACTCTTGATAATAACCAAGGTTCCAAAGAGAAATAAGTACTCATAATCATGATACTCACATAGAGTTAAAAAACTCTTTAAGTCTAAGTTGTAAGGCAAATTGGCTCGACAAGATATCGCATCTTGTGCCTACGTATCCTGACTAGGAAAGAGGAATCAGAGCCTCCGTAGTTCGCCTAACTAGGGTTGAGGAACTCTTGATTGTGGTCAAGGTTCCAAAGGGGAATGAGTATTCATGATCATGATACTCACATAGAGTTAAAGAACTCTCTAAGTCTAAGTTGGAAGACTAGCCTAAAGTTGACTTTAAACAAAATCAAAAGGGGAAAATGAGTACACATCATAATGGTACCCACATAGAGTTCAAAATCTCTAAACCTAACTCTAAGTTGAAAAAAAAAATGGCTCTAATAAGGCCAAAGGGACATGATCCTGATAAGGTCAAGGAAGTGAAGAGGAAAAAAAATCCTAAACTATCTAAAACATGACTTAAAAGTCAAAATGGAAATCCTTTCTTTTGGAATGAAGAGCGACAACAAGGAGCACAGAGATAAATCTCAAGCATGGAAATGAAGTTATGAAAATACCAGACATAAAATAAAATCAGGAAAAAGGATATACATGATGAACATAAGATGATGAATAAGTGATGTGTCAATGCAAGAATCGAGATTAATATCAGACAAATGAGCCAAAGCTCCAAACTAAGAAAACTAACTATGAGTTATCTAGCCAGAAATTAGAAATTAAATTAATTAGTAGGTATTAAAAAAGACATGACCAAAAATAAAATCTAAATATCTACATCCTAATATAAATCCAAAGTTTGAAGGATTAATTCCTAAAATTAAATGAAAAAGTATTTTTGGAGTTTTAATATTGATTTAATAACTAGACCCAATGATAAAATTCTAAATAAAAATAAAAGATAATTCTAAAATAGAATAATAAGATATTTTCTTAAAATAAAATAAAATATATTTCTAAGATAAAATAACAAGGTATTTTTAAAATAAAATGAAAAAATTATTTCTAAACTAAAATATTAAGATATTTTCTAAAATCAAATGAAAAGATTATTTCTAAAGACAAAATAACAAGATATTTTTTAAAATAAAATGAAAAGATTATTTCTAAGATAAAATAACAATCAAATGAAAAGATTATAAAATAAAAAATATAACAGGAAACAAAACCAAGAAAAAAACAGTAAATGGACAACAAGGCCCAATAGGGCAAACACCCATCAGAGAACATGGGTCGGCTCCTGCGACCAAGTTGTTCCTCTTTCACATACTGAATTTTAGGGAAAGATTAGAAGAGGGGAACGACTGCGCAAAGAAGAACACATCCTTCGTGAAAACAAATACATCCAAGCAAGCGAACACTCACCTCTTCCACCGCTTGTGATCTTTTTCTTCCCCAAATCTTTTTCTCTTATCTCTCAAAGACTCTCTCTCGATCTTTCCTATTTGATGACATTTTTTTATCTTGAATTTGGACGCAACTCTATACCGCATATGCGTAACCTTCTATGTTTTTCTCAAGAGGTTTTGTTTGCTTCCGGTCGGCGGATCTCACTTCTTCGAAACAGGGGATAGGTATATGTTGATTTTTGTTGGTGAGAGGTTGGTTGATGTTTGATCTGTTGAAAGCATAAGAAACATGTTGTGCAGTTTGTGAATATGGGGGTTGTTGAGTGGTGAGAAGAAAATGAAAGGGTGTGGAACATTGTTGTCGATCAGAAAAAAAGAATATGATGGAGGTTTTGATTGTTCTGGGTCATGGGGTGGAGGAGTAAAGAAGAAACAAGACAGAAGGAGAAATGGAGGTCGAATAGTTTTCTGTTTCTGTGAATGAATGGAAGAGAATGGGGTTGAGTTTGTGGTTCAGGATTGTAGAGAGTTTTGTTGTTTGATTAATGTCAGAAGAGGGATGATGCTATGTGATGGTGTTCTTATGGTGAAGAGAAGTGTTTTGTAACACCTTTCTTCTACCCACCAAAACGTCACCATAGTACGGCAAAATAATCAGAGTAACATCCCAAAAAGGGCATCACATATCGTCACAATACGTCATAATAACCACATGTCCCGTCACACGGGTCTTACCATCATAAGTTAATTAAACACCATGCAGCGGAAAAATCAAGTTTAAACAAAACTTTTATAATTCAAAACTTCTCAAATAAAACTCATGAAAAACATCATGTCCACAAAACAAAAGAACGAAATTGTTCGACTCAAACGTCCCGACCCGATGTTACATATCAGAGCAAGACCCTCTAATCGACGGGGAAATAAAAAATGCTTCAAAATAAATCTTCATGCGCCAAAGGAGCTAAACCTGATCACCTGCACGTTTCCCACGTGGAGGCAACATTCAAACAGGCAGGGTGAGTAATCACGAAATCAATATATAAGATAGGCGTAAAAGATAAAACATAGTACAAAAACAACATCAAAACATCAATAACCTCAAGAATACATCAATCACAACAATCTCATGCAAACATCAGACTCATGCATGTGGTACCAATATCGTCATAATCGATGGACACTGGGCCATCACCCTCCAAAGATCCCCACCAATAGGATCGATTCTACACAAGAACCGGAGCAAGTCATAAAAACACTTCAATCCACACAATGGGATTGAAGCCACCAAATGGACCGAAGTCCTACTATGCCATGAATGCATGATGCAAAATCGTCATAATAAACATCGTCATAAAATCGTCATGGTTGCATCATCATTCATGAATTCATCATCAAATAAAACATCATAACAGCACACCAAGTCGCACACGTCAAAGTTCATCATCATAACTCACAATGCGTCATAGTTAGTTCATCACATAAATTCCTGATTTTTATCCTATTTATCGTCATTACTAGATTACTAGCGTCTTATTACATCAATATAACCCCATGTCTCAAGGAAACCACGTTACAAGCGAGATCGGGACAGAAATCACAAGAACGGAAAATTCTGCACGTGTCTCTGCCCATACGCGTATGAACCTCCCTGATACGCGTATGGCTTCAATTCACGCCACCCCATACGCGTACTGCCTCATCCCTTACGCGTATCAGCAAAGAGGATTTTTCCTCTCCATTCTCGTTCAGATCTCCTTACGCGTACTGGCTAGCCCATACACGTAAGACTCGTTTCCCCAATCCCATACGCGTATTGCCCTCATCAATACGCGTATTGCCTAACTCATCTACGCGTATGATACGCAAATCAACAGAGAGTCACGTCAGCCCTTGGAACAGGTGCGTACGCTACGCGTATCACCTTGGAAATGTCCCCATACGCGTACTGTCTTCCCTCATACGCGTATTGCCCTCATTCATACGCGTATCACCTTCTTCCATACACGTATCACCAGAGACTCCTCAAAAACTCAGAAATCGCATCTGAACACAAAGTCTCTCCTTCCAGCACCTTCAATCCATCATAAACAGTCTCAATTCAACTTCGATTCATCCCAAATCTATGTTATTCATCTTACTTCATCATCTACATCAATTATGCTTAATTACTACGTCTGAATTTAGTTATTATCAGGTTCGATTTACAGATCCGGTTATTAAAGGTTCGTCACAACATCAATAAATCGTTTAACATCCAAAACACAGAAATTTTCACCAGATTCATCATAAAAATCACATACATCAGATCACAAAAATACTCAACAGATTCATCACAGATCCACACGAATTCATTAGAAAACGAAAACACATGGTTACTTCTACCTTAAACCCATATCAAACATATTAACCCGGATTACCCCCCATACCTCAAAATTTCAGCAGAAATTATTCGTTCTCCGGGGTTCTATGGTTGATTCCTCAATCTAGCCTCCTCTCTCTTCAGATCTCTAATCTCCTTAGGGTTGCCAAAAATTCTGATCTCAAAACCCCCTAATTCTCTTTTGTTAAACCTATGGGTTTTTGGGCCTTAATCCCTGTTTACCAAATTATCCTCCACTAATCCCCCTACATTACCGTCTTACCCTTAATGACCTCCTAATTATTTTAATTAACAATAATAATAATAATAATAATCTAAAATAATATTTTAATTATTCAAATTATTTCAATACTATTATTAATAACATAATCTAATTAAATTAATAATTCTAAGGTCTCAATGTTCCCTTAACTTGAGGCTCCCACAAAATCACTTAATTCATCAACGTCACGAAGTCATCACAAAGCACCAAAACACTGCATAATCATAATAATTAAATAAATAAATATTATAATTATTTGGGGCGTTACAACTCTCCCCCACTTAAAGAATTTTCGCCCTCGAAAATTACCTGAAGGAAACAGAGTCAGATACGACTCCTTCATCTGATTTTCACGTTCCCAAGTCCAACTTTCTCCAGTTGGTCCACCCCACAACACCTTCACCAAGGCTATGTCTCTACCCCATAATTGCTTCATTTCATGACCATCAATCCGCACAAGCAACGCTTTCACAGTCAGATTATCCTTCACTTGTACATCATCCATCTGAATCACATGCGACAGATCTGAAATGTACTTCCTCAACTGAGACACATGGAACACGTCGTGTAAATTCGCGAGCGTCGGCAGTAAAGCAATTCGGTAGGCTACCTCTCCTACCCTCTGCAAAATTTGGTAAGGACCAACAAAACATGGAGTGAGCTTCCTAGACTTCAAAGCTCGACCCACCTCAGTCACTGGCGTCACCCTCAAAAACACGTGATCTCCCTCTTGGAATTCAAGTGCTTTCCTCCTCTTATCATGGTAACTCTTCTGATGACTCTACGAAACTTTCATCCTTTCTTAGATCATCTTAATCTTCTCAGTCGTTTCTTGCACAATTTCAGGTCCGAGTACAACACTCTCGCCTGACTCATACCAACACAATGGAGTCCTACACCGTCTCCCATACAAAGCTTCATAGGGTGCCATTCCAATACTAGCATGAAAAATATTATTGTACGTGAACTTAATCAACGGTAAATGGCTATCCCAAGAACCTCCGTGATCCATTACGCACGCCCTCAGCAAATCCTCCAGAAATTGGATAGCCCTTTCTGTCTGACCGTCTGTCTGTGGATGATATGCCGAACTCATCCTCAACTTAGTACCCAAAGCCTCTTGGAAACTCTTCCAGAACCTCGATGTAAATCTCGGGTCTTTATCCGACACAATACTTGAAGGTATCCCATGCAACTTCACAATCTCCACAATGTACATCTCGGCTAACTTCTGCATAGAATGATTAATCTTCATCGGCAAGAAATGAGCCGATTTAGTTAATCTATCCACAATCACCCAAATGGAATCATTTCCCTTAGCGGGTTTCGGCAATCCCACCACAAAATCCATGGAAATACTATCCCACTTCCATTATGGAATTCTCAACGGCTGCATCATACCTAAAGGCTTCTGATGCTCAATCTTCGACTTCTGACAAGCCAAACACGCATAGACAAACTCCGCAACATCCTTCTTCATACCTGGCCACCAAAACAACTTTTTCAACTCATGGTACATCTTCGTAGCACCGGGATGAATACTCATCCTACTTCGGTGTCCTTCCTCAAGTATACTCCTCTTAATATCTGGGACATCTGGGACACATACCCTGCCTCTAAACATCATCACACCATTCTCATCAATTCGCAAATCTCCTCTGTTACCTTGGTTGATCAAAGTCAACTGGTTAACTAACTTCAAGTCAGATTGTTGTCCCATTCTGATCTCTTCCAGAATACCACTAGTCAACTTCAACATGCCCAACTTCACACTGCCAGAAGTTGCTTCACACACCAAACTCAAATCTCGAAATTATTCAAGTAACTCCAACTCTTTCACCATAAGCATCGACATATGCAATGACTTTCTGCTCAATGCGTCAGCCACTACATTCGCTTTACCAGGATGGTAATTCAAATTGAAGTCATAGTCCTTCAACAATTCCAACCACCTTCTCTGCCTCATATTCAACTCTTTCTGATTAAACAAGTACTTCAAACTCTTATGATCGCTAAACACTTCGAATTTAGAGCCAAATAGATAATGTCTCCAAATTTTCAACACAAATACCACAGCTGCTAACTCCAAGTCATGGGTAAGATAATTCACTTCATGAACCCTCAACTGCCTGGAAGCATAAGCAACAACTTGGCCATTCTGCATTAATACTCCTCCAAGGCCCATCTTTGATGCATCACAGTACACTACAAATGATTCACTTGGATTAGTTAAAATCAACACTGGAGCAGTCGTCAACCTCTTCTTTAATTCCAAAAAACTCTCTTCACAAGCTACATCCCACACAAAAGCTTAACCCTTTCGAGTCAACTGAGTCAAAGGTAATGCCAACTTAGAAAAGCTTTCAATAAATTTGCAGTAATAACCCGCCAATCCCAGAAAACTTCGTATCTCAGTAGCAGACTTCGGAGTCTCCCACTGTAATACAACATCAATCTTAGAAGGATCAACAGCAATTCCACCACTGGAAATCACATGACCAAGAAAACTTACTTCCTTCAACCAGAACTCACACTTCGATAGCTTTCCATACAACTTCTTCTCCTTCAATACTTGTAACACAATCCTCAAATGCTCAGCATGCTCTTCTTCATATTTAGAGTATATCATAATATCATCAATGAAGACTACAACAAACTGGCCTAAATAGTCATGAAAGATCCGATTCATATACTCCATGAACACACCAGGTGCGTTAGACACACCAAACGACATTATAGTGTATTCATAGTGTCCATACCTCGTCCTGAAAGCCGTCTTCGGAATATCATCAGGCTTAACTCGAATCTGATGATAACCCGACCTCAAATCAATCTTGCTGAACACACAGGCACCTACTAGCTGATCCATCAAATCGTCGATTCTCGGTAGTGGGTACTTATTCTTGATAGTCACTTTATTCAACTGCCGATAATCAACATACAACCTCATACTTCCATCCTTCTTCTTCACTAACAGCATAGAAGCACCCCACGGGGAAACACTTGGTCGAACAAACCTCTTCTCAAGCACCTCTTCCAACAGTTTCTTCAATTTACTTAGCTCAGAAGCTGACATTCGGTAAGGAGCCATCGACATCGGACTCGTACCTGGTATTAAGTCCACTGCAAACTCCACTTCACGCTCTGGAGGCAAATCACTGATGTCATCAGAAAACACATCTGGGAATTCACAGACAATAGGCAACTCCCCACTTGCAGCTTCGCGATCAATTTGCAACGATGCAAACATTGCAAACACCAAGGCTTCGTCTTCTTGAAGTTCAACTACTTGCTTAGCAGACAAGAACATCAACTCTCCACCATCACCAAACTCAGGAAACTCTACCGTCTTGTTATAACAATTGATATGAACACGGTTGAACTCCAACCAGTTCATTCCAAAGATTACATCGATTTGGTGCAAGGGTAAGCACACCAAATCCATCACAAAACTCTTCTAAAAAATCGTCATCGGACATCTCAAACACACAAAAGTAGTAGTAATAGAACCATTAGCTGGGGTTTCTATTACCATGTTACTATTCATATCAGATAACTTCAAACCCAATCTATTAGCACATTCAAGCGAGATAAAAGAATGAGTAGAACCAGTGTCAATAATTGCAATCAACTCGAGATTATTAATAAAGAAAGTACCTCGTATCAGGTTGTCCTTCTCTAGCGCCTCTGCGCCACTCAAAGCAAACACTCTGCCACTGGTTTGAGCAGCAGTCGCAGCCTTCTTCGGCTTCTAACATTGAGTACTGATATGACCTTTCTCACCACAATTGAAATAGGTTGGACCATCTTCCTTGTAGTCAGTAGCTCTATGTCCCTTCTTACCACATCTGTAGCACCTCACCATATTATTGGTGCACACATCAGCATGGTGGCCTTGCTCGCCACACTTATAACACTTTCCAGAAGCGGGAGCTGCTCCCCCACTTGTCTTTTTCCTCTCTGAAGCCTTCTGTTTCCCTTTGTCAGCTGAAGTCGTATAAGGCTTATCCCTATACTGCCTCTTCTTCTCACTCATCTGCTTGTAGTGAGCAGACCCAGCTCGGATATCCTCATCGTAGATTCTGCTATAGTCAACCAAGTCCACAAACCTGCGAATCTGTTGGTATCCAATACCCTGCTTGATCTCTGGTCTCAGCCCATTCTCGAACTTGAGACACTTGGACATCTCAGCATCAGGACGGTTGTAGTGAGGACATAACTTCACCAGCATCTCAAACTTTGCAGCATACTCTGCCACAGTCATGTCTCCTTGCTTCACCTCAAGGAATTCCACCTCTCTCTTGCCACGAGCATCCTCTGGAAAATACTTGCTCAGAAACTCCTGCTTGAACACAGCCTAGGTTATCACAGTGCGAACATCTTCCAGTCTCTGACGGGTGTTATCCCACCAGTCCTCGGCCTCTTCTTCCAGCATATGCGTCCTAAATTGAACTTGCTGCGCATCAGTACACCCCATCACCCGGAAGATCTTCTCAACTGCCTTCATCCACTTGTGTGCACTTGCTGGGTCATGAATACCCACAAAAGTCGGTGGATTGTTTCTCTTGAACTCCCCCAAAGCACGAAAATCATATGGAATTCCACCATTCGGATTGAGTTGCGCCACCAAATTAGCAACTGATTCTAAAGCATCAGCAATAGCACGGTCACTTCTTCCAGCCATCCTGCACACCACAAATAAGGTTAGAAGAAATAAAACATCGACAGTGTACACACACTCGTCGGCTGATAGGGGACTGACATCACGTAAAAACCTGGCCGGACGGACCGACCTGCTCTGATACCACTAATGTAACACCCTTTTTCTACCCAACAAAATGTCACCATAGTACGGCAAAATAATCAGAGTAACATCCCAAAAAGGGCATCACATATCGTCACAATACGTCATAATAACTGTTAGTTTCTTGGATTGGCTGGAATTTTGGTAAAACAAAGTATGTTCAATATTGTTGTCAAGGTGGTGATGTTGCAACATTGAGTCTTAACACTGGGCTGTGTTAAGTGTTTAAATTGCTGAAGTTTGGATGTCTGATGTCACATGCGATGTTGTGACATTAGATCTGCAGAATTAATAACATCAGGTTTTGTGATGTTGTTAGGGTTTGCGTGTTAGCTGGAATTGTGGAGAGCAGCTGTCTCATTGGATGCGAATATCCTGGGTTAGATATTCTTAGCCGCATAGGAGATCTGGTGCAGATTTGTAGGAGATTTAAAAGGTTGAAGATTTGAAAAGATTTTAGGAGAAAATCTGTTTTAGATATTCAGTTTTAAATAACAAATCAAGTCAGATATTGTAGCAGTCCAAGCCCAATTCAGGTGGCTATATAAAGCGTACAAGACCAAAGGAAAAGGTACAGAAATACAGAGAGAAGATCAAGAGCATAGGCTGAGTGTCTTGAGTATTTGGTACGAGTTTTGTATACACCATTCTAGGTTGAATTGGTGAGTCGTTTTCTGTCCTCTCTTAGAAGTTGTGAAGTAATAGAGAGTTATTACTTGATCAAAGCTGTGAAGTAAGATCAAGGTTGCTCAAAGAGGGTGTTCCTTGAGCATTGTTTTTAGGGATTGAGTAGCGTTCTCATATCTAAGTGGTTTCTTAGGTAGAAAGTCACTAGTAGGAATTAAGTTTAGGAGATTGTCAACTGGGTTGTTGAGTCTGTAAATTAATTCTACAAGTAGTGAATTTCATCCCTGGCTTGGTAGCCCCCAGACGTAGGTAGTTAGACCGAACTGAGTGAACAATTTGGTGTGTTATTCTGCTGTTTATTTTGTCCATTGTGCAGAGTGTGTTGTTGTGACATCGCACCTTAACATCACACGACTGATACCAGAATTTCAATAACCACCTGTCCCGTCACACGGGTTTTACCATCATAAGTTAATTAAACACCACGCAGCGGAAAAATCAAGTTTAAACAAAACTTTTATAATTCAAAACTTCTCAAATAAAACTCATGAAAAACATCATGTCCACAAAACAAAAGAACGAAATCGTTCGACTCAAACGTCCCGACCCGATGTTACATATCAGAGCAAGACCCTCTAATCGACGGGGAAATAAAAAATGCTTCAAAATAAATCTTCATGCGCCAAAGGAGCTAAACCTGATCATCTGCATGTTACCCACACGGAGGCAACATTCAAACAGGCAGGGTGAGTAATCACGAAATCAATATATAATATAGGCGTAAAAGATAAAGCACAACACAACAACAACATCAAAACATCAATAACCTCAAGAATACATCAATCACAACAATCTCATGCAATGCAACATCAGACTCATGCATGTGGTACAAACATCATCATAATCGATGGACACTGGGCCATCACCCTCCAAAGATCCCCACCAATAGGATCGATTCTACACAAGAATCGGAGCACGTCATAAAAACACATCAATCCACACAATGGGATTGAAGCCACCAAATGGACCAAAGTCCTACTATGCCATGAATGCATGATGCAAAATCGTCATAATAAACATCATCATAAAATCGTCATGGTTGCATCATCATTCATGAATTCATCATAAAATAAAACATCATAACAACACACCAAGTCGCACACGTCAAAGTTCATCATCATAACTCACAATGCGTCATAGTTAGTTCATCACATAAATTCCTGAATTTTATCCTATTTATCGTCATTACTGGATTACTAGTGTCTTATTACATCAATATAACCCTATGTCTCAAGGAAACCACGTTACAAGCAAGATCGGGACAAAAATTGCAAGAATGGAAAATTCTGCACATGTCTCTGCCCATACGCGTATGAACCTCCCTGATACGCGTATGGCTTCAATTCACGCCACCCCCGTACGCGTACTGCCCCATCCCTTACGCGTATCAGCAAAGAGGATTTTTCCTCTCCATTCTCCTTCAGATCTCCTTACGCGTACTGGCTAGCCCATACACGTAAGACCCGTTTCCCCAATCCCATACGTGTACTGCCCTCATCAATACGCGTATTGCCCAACTCCTCTACGCGTATGATACGCAAATCAATAGAGAGCTGTGTCAGCCCTTGGGAACAGGTGCGTACGCTACACGTATCACCTTGGGAATGTCCCCATACGCGTACTATCTTCTCTCATACGTGTATTGCCCTCATTCATATGCGTATCACCTTCTTCCATACGCGTATCACCAGAGACTCCTCGAAACCTCAGAAATCGTATCTGAACACAAAGTCTCTCCTTCCAGCACCTTCAATCCATCAGAAACAGTCTCAATTCAATTTCAATTCATCCCAGATCTATGTTATTCATCTTACTTCATCATCTACATCAATTATGCTTAATTACTATGTCTGAATTTAGTTATTATCAGGTTCGATTTACAGATTCGGTTATTAAAGGTTCGTCACAGCATCAATAAATCGTTCAACATCCAAAACACATAAATTTTCACCAGATTCATCATAAAAATCACATACATCAGATCACGAAAATACTCAACAGATTCATCACAGATCCACATGAATTCATCAGAAAACGAAAACACATGGTTACTTCTACCTTAAACCAATATCAAACATATTAACCCGGATTACCCCTCATACCTCAAAATTTCAGCAGAAATTCTTCGTTCTCCGGGGTTCTATGTTTAATCCTCAATCTAGCCTCCTCTCTCTTCAAATCTCTAATCTCCTTAGGGTTGCCAAAAATTCTGATCTCAAAACCCCCTAATTCTCTTTTGTTAAACCTATGGGTTTTTGGGCCTTAATCCCTGTTTACCAAATTATCCTCCACTAATCCCCCTACATTACCGTCTTACCCTTAATGACCTCCTAATTATTTTAATTAACAATAATAATAATAATAATAATAATAATCTAAAATAATATTTTAATTATTCAAATTATTTCAATACTACTATTAATAACATAATCTAATTAAATTAATAATTCTAAGGCCCCATGTTCCCTTAACTCGAGGCTACCCCACAAAATCACTTAATTCATCAACGTCACGAAGTCATCACAAAGCACCAAAACAACGCATAATCATAATAATTAAATAAATAAATATTATAATTATTTGGGGCGTTACATGTTTTGTCATTGTTGAAAGAGATGGAGATGAACCTTTGACAAAGGGAACAATGGTTTTACAGGAAGTTTTCTTTCTGCTCTTGTGAGTTTTCTCTGCTGTCTCTTTTATGATCTCTCCTCTTCTCCTTTTCTTTTTAAGAACCAAAACCTTTTATATATGAGTTATTGAACTTGTCCTGTAACAATTGTATGGTCACTATCTTGTGCAGATTGGAGGAATGTTGGGAGGTGTAGGCTTAGCTTATTGTTATGCTGCAGAAGCAGGTCTTGCGTGTTAAGATCATTTGGTCAATGTTTGAATATTTTTTTTTGGAGTTGTAGGGACTATGTGCAGGTTTTTGGGTGTTTGTAGCAGGAATTGGCGGATAGTGGCGTGTTGGTATGATTATGGAATTTGTCTGACGTGGATTGTAGGTCGCAGGGTACAATTGGTTGTTTGGATGTAGCAGGATGGGGTCTGATGTTTTGGCGTAGGGGCAATGGTTTTTGCCCTTTTGTGTAGGTATGCAGCAGACTTGTTGGCTTGTGGTGTAGCCGGCATTGTTTTGTGTTGCTCAGATGCGGAATTTCGCAGTGCTTTGGACGGATAGTAGCAGGTCGTACAAGTTTCAGCAAGTAGTGCGTTGGGAGTGGGCGTATGTTGGCTTAGGATGTGCAATTGGTTTTGGAGCAAAATAATTGGTGTGTTGGGACCTTGGACAGACTACAAGAGTACTAATAAATAATAATAATAAATAATAATAAATAATGAAATAGTACAAAAAATGAAATGATAAAAATAATAATAAGGAGATGATAAAAATAATCATAATGAAATATTAATAACAACTAATAATAAATAATAATAAATAATAATGAAATAATAATAATAATAATAATAATACTAATAATAATAAATAATAATAATAATAATAATAATAAATAATAATAATAATAATAATAATAATAATAAAAATAATAATACTAATAAAAAATAATAATAAATAATAATAATAATAAATAATGAAATAATAATACTAATAATAAATAAAAAGAAGAAATAGATTTTAGATTAAATTAGTGATTTAAAGTAAAAAAACAAAATTCTAAATAATAAAAAAAACATACAATTCTAAGATTCATGAAAATAAAAGAATAGGTGACAAAAAGAAATAAACAAAAATGCATGACTATGATTAATGGGATACATGACTGAAAATGCAAAGACGACTGACTTAAAATGCTATGCACAAGGCTAGAGTATCTGAGGGTAAAATTTGGGGTATGACACCTCTTACTATGCTTCTATAGGCATTGTGCACCAAAGGAGTTGTGTTGAAACACCTCAACTAAACTCAACAGTAGAGAGGAAACATAGGCACCTTCTTAATGTCACTAGGTCTCTTTTATTCCATGCCAACCTCCCAAAAGTTTTTTGGTCTTTTTCTCTTTGTCATGCTACTTATTTAATTAATAGACTTAGCAGTCCTACCATTCAACACAACACTCCATATGAGTTTCTTTTCAAAACACCACCATCATACATAAACCTCAAAACCTTTGGTTGTCTCACTTATGCTTCTACCTTAACAAGACATAGAGATAAGTTAGACCCCCGTGCTACTAAATGTCTTTTTCTAGGTTTCTCTATGGGTCTCAAAGGATTCCTCCTCTTTGACCTCAACACAAGGTCCATTTTCACTTCAATGAATTGTGTGTTTCATGAACATATTTTCCCTTACACATCACCCTTAAGTCATACTACAAACTGTAACAGTCTCCATGATACTGATTTTACCACTAATCCTTTCATTTTTGATGTTCCTAATACTACATCCCTCTCCACCAACAATGCCAATGCACCTGACCCTGCATCTATCCAGCAACCCACACAAACCTCTCATGTTTCCCCTCCCATTTCTCCATAGTCCTCACATAGCCCTATAAATCTACCACAACCTCCTGATGCTAACAATCCCCTTCCCATCACCACATTAAGAAGATCTACTAGGCAGAAATCCACCCTTGTTTTCTTAAAAGATTTCATATGTACTGCATCTCATAATAAGACTAATATTCCTTATGATATTTCCAATTATATTTCATATCATACTCTTTCTTCTGCATATTATTCTTTTATTGCTGCCATTACTACTACTTGTGATCCATTGACATATAAAGAGGCTAGCTCCCATCCTCATTGGATCAAGGCAATGAATAATGAAATTCAAGCCTTAACACATAATCACACATGGAAATTCACAACATTGCCACTAGGTAAGAAACCTATAGGATGCAAATGGGCTTACAAATCACAATTTAATTCTGATGGTACATTAGAAAGACACAAGGCACGGTTGGTTGCCCAAGGTTTCAATCAAATTCAAGGTATAGACTTTTTTGACACTTATTCACCTGTTGCAAAGCTCACAACTGTAAGACTTATTCTAGCCCTTGCTTTTTCCTTGAATCTTTATCATCATCAACTTGATGTGCATAATGCTTTTCTCCATGGGGATTTGGATGAGGAAGTGTATATGTCTCTCCCTAAAGGCATCACACCCTCATTTCTAAATCAAGTGCGCAAGCTCCTCAAATCTATTTATGGCCTAAAGCAATCAAGTAGGCAATGGTTTGAGGAGCTATCCATTGTTTTACTCAAGAACAATTATAGTCAATGCACATCTGATAATTCTCTTTTTATTCATCAGTCCAAGGAATCTTTCACTTGCATACTCATTTATGTTGATGACATTTTACTTGTAAGTAACAATCTGGCTGTTCTCAATCACACCAAGCAGATGCTGCAACATCATTTCCACATCAAGGATCTTGGTCCTTTGAAGTACTTCTTAGGGCTAGAAGTGTCTAGGAGCAAAGCTGACATCAATGTCAACCAACGTAAATACACACTTGATCTTCTTTCTACTACTGGCTTACTTGGCTGCAAGCCTTCCTCAACACCTATGGCTCATGACACCAGATTAAACTCCACTGATGGTGCTCCTCTTGAAGATCCCACCAAATACTGTAGACTTATTGGCCAGCTGATTTACTTGCTAAACACACGACCTGACATCTCATACTCTATCCAACAACTAAGTCAACATATGCACAAGCCAATCGATGTTCATTATAACGTATCCCTTTGCGTTCTTCGCTACCTCAAATCATCACCAGGTCAAGGTTTATTCTTTCCCACAACTTTTTCCCTGCAACTCAAGGTTTTTTTTTATTCAGATTGGGCTACATGACCTGAAACACGCAAGTCTATTACCGGCTACTGCATTTATCTTGGCGATTCTTTAGTCTCATGGAAGTCTAAGAAATAGCCTACTGTCTCATGAAGCTCAACAGAAGCTGAATATCATTCCATGGCTTCTACCATTTATGAATTACGGTGGCTCAAAAATCTCCTCAATGAACTTTCCATCACCTACAAACAACCGGCTCTCCTCTACTGTGACAATGTCTCTGCTATTCATATTGCCAACAATTTATCATTCCACGATCGTACCAAGCATCTTGACCTCGACTGTCATTTCGTGTGCGAGAAGCTCCAACAAAAACTCTTTCATTTCTTACCTATCCCTTCTTTCCAGCAACTTGCAGATGTTTTTACAGCCTTTAGATCTTGCTCCCTTTCGCACCAACATTACAAAGCTTGGTCTCCATTCTATCTACCCCCAAGCTTATGGGGGGTATTGGATATATAGCCTTGTTTATTAGTTTGGCCTAGAATTTTAGTCTTGGACCGGCCCATCCATTCAATTGTATATCACTCTCATCTCATTATTATGCAGACGGTGAAATGTATTTTTCAATTTTTTCATTATGGCGCCAATTATCTTTTCATGATTTTCCTTTTCTGTTTCGAGGCATACAATTGTAATAGTATGTGATTCCAAAAACTCTTCCAAAAATAGCTTGGATTGAGGCCCGCATAAAATTTTGATAATGAGTTAAAAAAGAGGTAGTATGCGCCATTAAAAGTTTTCAAACAATAAGACAACAAAAATATATTCTTCAATTATCCTTATTTCAAGATAATGTATCGCAGAATAATCATTCATTACCTTCTCATCTCCGACGCTTGAATCCTAACAAAAATAATTCACCAACCTCTATATTAAGGATGACGAAAATATAGGCTCATAACATAGTACGAGATTGATTAAATGACAATTTTGAAGAAAATCTCAATATCTACACTACATAAGACTATTCCTTTTTAAAGGTTGTAACTTTTAATATATATATATATATATATATATATATATATATATATATATATATACATAGTTCTGGACCGGGCAAGGCTACCTGCCCTTAAGGGCCAGGCCCAATCCATCATATTTGGCGAACAGGCCCAATAGGCACAATATAGCCGTTGGGCACAATATAGTCGTTAGGCATGTCCCCTCCACGCGCAGAATGGT
Source organism: Lathyrus tuberosus (assembly GCA_022829125.1). Classification (NCBI taxonomy): domain Eukaryota; kingdom Viridiplantae; phylum Streptophyta; class Magnoliopsida; order Fabales; family Fabaceae; genus Lathyrus; species Lathyrus tuberosus. Next base: position 4,569,793 of record JALAZF010000289.1, on the reverse strand, counting down.
CCACGCGACCAACTACCTCCCCGGATATAGTGGAAACAGTTGGAAAGACCACGCGCTTCCCCCTCCATCTGGCAACACCTCATTGGTCGATCAGGCACTTTGTTCGCCAACAACCTCCCTATAAAAACCCCTCACTTGAGAGGGGCAGGTAACACACAACTCATATGCTTGACTTCTCTTACTTGCTCTCCCCTTTCTTTTGACCAAATACTTACTTTGGCATCGGAGTACCTTGCAGGTACCTCCACCCCCTTTTCTCCTCTCCTACGAGCATTAACACTTGTCCTACACGAAGGCAGCGACGATCTCTTTCTGGTCCTCCCCGATCAGTGGCGCCGTCTGTGGGAAACTTCGCTTCCCCGTCTTTTGAATCATGATCCCTCATCTTTTCACCCAAAAGACCAAAGCTTTCATCTCTCTCCAAAATCCCAGATCATCATGACTTTCGTTAAGAGTGATACCCACCAAGAACCTATGGCCGCCGCTGCCAATGTCGACAAGAATGCTTTCGTCGAGAACATCCTATCCAAAAACGCCCAGCGCAACGATGGACCAGCTTCCCCGAAGCCCGACGAACAAAGGCCTCGAGCACAAGTCGTGGAACTTTCCTTCGAACCCATTCCGGTTCCTCAAGACGCAAATCCGACCACCGCGGCGCTCATCGCCTCTTTGAACAACTCCAATCGTTTCATCCTCCAGCAGGGAGAAAAAATCAGTGCCCTCGAGCACGCCCTTCAGGAGCATCACACCTCGGAGACGCTGAACCTCTCCCCGCCTCCGCGAATTCACTCAAAGCGGAGACGTGATAGTCATTCCCCGATCAAAGAGCGTCCAAGATCAGGGAGCCCAACACCCGATCTTGCTCACCGACCTCGTCGTTCTCCTAGGAAAACCAGGCATTCCCCTGTTTCCAAAAGACACCGACATTCGGACAAGTACGAGCATAGGCGTACCCGCGGACACTCTCCTCGCCGCAGTCAAAGTCGCGACCACAGTCATTCTCCGTCACTTTCTCACAGCTCTAGCAGTGACGACGAAGCTCGAGGCCCGTTCACGAGAAACATTGTGGACACCCGGATCCCCCGCGGGTTAGAGAAACCTCCCACACTGGCTACCTACGATGGCACGTCAGATCCTCACGAGCACCTGGAGAACATCGAAGCTATGCTCCAATACCATGGTGTCTCCGGAGCCATCAGGTGCAAAATATTTCCCATCACCCTGAGGAAGGGTGCGATGACATGGTTCAAAAGATTCCCTCGAGGATCCATCTCCTCCTGGCGCGAGCTCAAAGGCCAATTCACCCGCCATTTCACAGCCTCCCGACGACACCCAAAAATGGAGGCAATGTTGGAAGCGATCATACAAGGCAGGGAAGAACCTCTGCGGGAGTACATCGAAAGATTTAATAAGGAGGCAGTGGAAGTCAGAACTTCCGATCACATGAAGAAGTACCTCCTCGAGAAAGGACTCCGACCAAAGAGCGACTTCCGCAAAGCGGTCGGGATCGAAGCTCCTCGAACGCTGACAGAACTTCTCCACATGGCCAAAGATTACATCCGCTACGAGGAGAAAGAAGCCGTATACCGTGCCCGGGACGCAAGAGATCGGGAAGCACCCCGAGCACCCAAAAAGGAGGAGTCAGAGCCATCCCGTAAGGGGAAGGAGAAGTGACGGGAGGAACGTCCCCGTGAAGGCAAAGGGCCAGCTGGCCGATTCAATGAATACACGGTGCTCACCACCTCACGTGAGCGTATTCTCACCGACTGTATCAACACCGAATTCAAACAAGGAGGTGTTAGTTTCCCTAAACCAACCACGTCCAAAGGAAACGTCGACAAAAGCAAATACTGTCGTTTCCACCGTAGCCACGGGCACGTAACGAAAGATTGCGTGCACCTCAAGGATGCCATAGATATCCTCATCAAAGAGGGTCACCTGAAGCAATACGTGAAGAAGGGAGAGTCCTCCCGACGAGACACGTCTGATCTAAAGAAATAAGCAGAATCAACCCCCTCCAGTCCTCCCCCGCAGGTCGCAATGTCCGTCAGCCGACCAGAGGACTTCTTCGTTCCTGACCACTTCGACCCAACTTCCCAGGCATTCATACACAGCACCTGGGAAGCCTTTCCTACGACCATGGTTATCTCATGTGGGGGGTACCATGAGCTCACGATAGGATCCATCAAGAGAAAGTTTGAACAGCTGATAGACAACAGCCCCGATCAGTTGTACACGATCGGTAAGGGTAAAGGGCATTCACAGTCGATCACGTTCTACAAAGAAGAACTCCCCGGAGGATCACTGAAGTCCCACATTCCTCTGCTGATCAGGGCCAAATTATCATCTACTGATGTGCGGAGAATCCTGGTCGACCAGGGCAGCTCCGTGGACATCATGTACTCCAGCATGTTTCGCGCACTGAAGCTGAATAAGTCTAATATCTCCCCGTACGTGGGATCTGATCTCCAAGGATTCAACGGAGCAACGGCCCGACCTTGGGGTTACGTGGAAATACCGGTCACGTTTGGCGAAGAGGAGGCATCCCGGACAATCAAGACGTAGTTCTTAGTCATTGATTGCCCGTCGCTCTATCAGTGCATCCTCGGCAGACCAGCTCTCGCCGAACTCGTTGCTGTCCCCTCGACGGTCCACCTCAAGCTCAAGTACTACACTGAGAAAGGACACGTCGCAACTCTACACGGTGACATTGAGGCTGCTCGCAGATGCTTCGAGGCCGCAACAAAAGGGCAGAACCAGATCGCGACAACAGTAAAATCGGAAAAGCGCACCAGAGAGGACGAGGGTCCAGCCGAAAAGGGCCAGCCAGAGAAAAAGCCCACGCTTCCCGTGCACACCATTGACCTCGACAGCAGGCTTACTGAAGAAGGAAATGAAGACCGAGACGAAGATGGAAAGATAGGAGTGACAAGCTCCCTGTCTCCTACACTGCTGCGACCAGTTCCAGATGGGGAATTCGAGATCATCACTTTCAGCAACAACCCCAGCAGGGGAGTAAGGATAGGTGCTGGTCTTCTCGAAGAGGTAAAGAAGGAATTGAAGAAATGCCTCGACGACAATGCCGACCTGTTCGTATGGAGTGCGGCGGATATGCCCGGCCTTGATCCAGAAACTGCCTGTCACCACCTCACAATTAATCCAGCTGCCCGCGCCATTGCCCAACGAAGATGGAAACAATCCGAAGAGAAGGCACAGGCTGCCGAAAAGCTTGTACAAGACCTCTTAGAGGAAAATTTTATTTTCGAGGCCAGGTATACGACCTGGCTCTCAAATATTGTACTTGTAAAGAAAAATAATGGAAAGTGGCGCATGTGCATTGACTATACCGATCTCAATCGGGCTTGCCCGAAAGACGCTTATTCACTGCCGAGCATAGATAAACTCGTAGATAATTCCACAGGTTTCAAGCTCTTGTCCTTCATGGACGCTTATTCGGGATACAACCAAATCCCAATGGCCGACGAGGATAAGAGATACACGGCATTCATGACCTCCTCAGGGAATTATTACTATAACGTAATGCCTTTTGGACTAAAGAATGCTCGAAGTATACATGGATGATATGATCGTGAAATCCCAAGAGGAATCCGACCATACCACCCACTTGCGCAAGGTGTTCGACCAAGCTCGAAAATGTAAAATGCGTTTTAATCCAGAAAAATGCACCTTCGGTGTGCGAGCAGGAAAATTCCTCGGATTTTACCTCACCGAAAGAGGAATAGAGGCAAACCCGGACAAATGCCGAGCACTCGTGGAATTCCCCACGCCGCGGTCGAAGAAGGCGATACAATCCCTCAATGGGATGCTCGCGTCCCTTGCTCGTTTCGTAAGTAAGTCCGCCCAGCACGCCCTGCCTTTTTTAAATTACTCAGGATGGAGGCAAATTTCGAGTGGACGGACGAGTGCGAGCAGGCCCTTGCCCATTTCAAACAAGCTCTGTCCGAACCACCAGTATTGTCCCGACTAGACCGCGGGGAAACAACGAAGCAGTGAGTGCAGCACTCATTCGCGAGACTACTGACGGGCAAAAGCCCATCTATTTCACCAGTAAAGCCCTACAAGGACCCGAAGTCAGATACACGCAAATATAACAGGTGGCCCTTGCTCTCATAATCGCTGCGAGGAGACTCAGATATTACTTCCTGGCGCACACAATCGTCGTCAGGACCGAGCAGCCAATTAGGCAGCTGCTAAGCCGACCATACATGGTGGGCAGGATGCTAAAATGGTCCCTTGAACTGGCCGAGTTCGATATTCACTACGAGGGAAGGAAAGCCCTCAAGGCGCAGGTCCTAGCCAACTTCGTGGCAGAAATGACTTCGGACTCGTTTCCCCCAGCAGGAACACAAGAATGGATCATTTACGTGGATGGCGCGTCAAGCCCCGCGGGCAGCGGAGTAGGGATTATACTCGAAAACAAGGAAGGGACCCTGATCGAAGTATCCCTGATCCTTTCCTTCAAAACATCCAACAATCAAGCCGAATATGAAGCCTTCCTCGCAGGGCTATGACTGGCTAAAGACGTCGGCGCGAGGAAAATTAAAATCTGCCCTGATTCCCAGCTTGTGGCATCCCAAGTACGAGGAGAGTACCAGGCAAAGAACGACCAACTAGCCGAATACTTGACCACGGTGAAAGAAAAATTGACAGAGTTCGAAGCATGGGACAGAATACCCGGGCAGACATCCTCTCCAAATTAGCCAGCACCAGAAAAAAAGGTGGAAACAAATCCATCATACAAGAAACACTGGCTAACCCGAGCATTACAAAACCCGACCTGGTAGATGTTAACGTCGTCGGAGACCCCCATTGTTGGATGACCCCGGTATACAATTACCTCACCAAAGGGGAAGTTCCCGAAGACAGTAAGGAGGCCAGCGTAACTAAACGACGAGCCTGCTCGTACGTACTAGTTGATGACAAGTTATATCGACGAGGGTTTTCCATTCCCCTATTAAAATGTGTCGACGAGGCCCAGGTCCCCGAAATCTTACAAGAAATCCATGAGGGCATCAACGCACAACACTTAGGAGGAAGATCCCTGGCTCTAAAGGCTCTGCGCGCAGGATATTACTGGCCGACCATGCAGCACGACGCCAAAGAACATGTGCAAAAATGTAACCGTTGCCAGTGCCACGGGGACATGCATTTGGCACCCCCCAACGAGTTGAAGACCCTCTCCTCGCCGTGGCCCTTCGCCTGGTAGGGGATGGACATCCTAGGCCCCTTTACAATGGGATCTTATCAAAATAAATTCCTAATCATGGTCGTCGACTATTTCACAAAATGGATTGAAGCCGAAGCGCTCGCCAAGATCACAGCCTTCAACATACTGCGTTTCTACAAAAGAAACGTCCTCGCCAGATTCGGGGTACCCCAGGCCCTAGTGACCGACAACGGAACCCAGTTCACGGACAGAAAATTTCAAGACTTCGTCGCCAAATTAGGAACGAAACAACACTTTACTTCTGTCGAGCATCCACAAACCAACGGGCAAGCAGAAGCCACGAACAAAGTGATCTTACGCGGATTAAAGCGAAGACTAGGCGAGGCCAAGAAAAGTTGGGTCGAGGAGCTCCACAGCGTCCTCTGGGCATACAGGACAACACCTCACTCCACCACCGGGGAAACCCCTTTCCGACTAGCGTATGGAACAGAGGCGGTAATACCGGTGGAGATAAGGGAGCCCTCCAGAAGGACTGAAGTTCCCCTCGACGAAGAGATGAACGATGAAGCTCTACGCGAGGAACTCGATCTGGTCGAAGAAATAAGATCAGGGGCTACCCTCCGCGAGGCCACATTGAAGCAACAAATAACAATGCGACATGACGCTAGGGTCATAAAACACGACTTCCCCGTAGGCAGTCTGGTCCTGCGCAGAAACCAGAAGGATTCTCGCGAAGGGAAACTGGCAGCGAACTAGGAAGGACCCTATAGGGTCAAGTCCAAAACGGGCACGGGAGCATATTACTTGGAAACACTGGATGAAAAACAACTTGCTCGACCATGGAATGCTGAAAAGCTCAAGCAGTACTATAGCTAAGTCCTTAACCACGAGGATATACAAGTCGCCGACACAGTCACCCCAAAACGGGGAGATCTGCGCGACCATCGTATCGTGCCCTGGTGAAGCGCGACACGCATTACAACGCCGGCCAGCTTCTGCTCATTGGACGAGCAGATCTGTGCACAACGGGGATACCTCAACCGAGCTCCGCCGTTACCGCACCATTCAGGCAGGTTACCCAGCTCGCGATGGGAACAGTCCAAGCCTATGAGATTAGTACCTCAAACGAAGTCCTAACCTCATCGTGGGCGGAACCACTTCGCCCTCCTTGGTAGGTTTTACGCCTAGCCGGGGACACACGCACACATATAAAAAGAGCAAAGTCCATGATAAAACATTCACAATCCAAGTATATTAAAGTACCGGCCATGACCAGACAATGTCATAAATACAAGGAAAAGGGGCAACGCCCATACACTGAAATACAAATTAATAAGGGCACGCAGGCCCACAAAACATGATAAAAACAAGTCCTATCCTACGACTTCACTTTCCTCTTCGGCAGGGACAACGTGGCCGTCCACCACTCTGTTGAACAAACCCATTCCATCCGTCTGGAGCTGCACGTCGGGATTAAGGGCCACCATCTGCTCTTTAGCCGCATTGAAGCCGAACTCAGCCGCTTTCATGTTATCTTCGCCAAGGATCCTGATCCTCCCGATCAAGTCGGTCCGCGATTTTAGAGATTGCTTGTCATCATTTTCATCCGGGGCAGCTAAAGTCAAGCCGTCCAACTCAATAATCCTCTCCTGCAGTCTCTTCCTCTCCTCGTCAGCCTTGAACGCAACTAACTTCAGTTGAGTCACCTCCGTCTGGAGCAGCACCTTGGCCTCCTCGTGACCTTCGAACTGTTTTAGATCGTTGAAAAACTTGTTGTTTTCTGCCTCCAGCTCGGCTATTCTATTCTGGTAAGTCACGACACTCGCCCGAGTAGCGGCTTCATCGTCGGCGAGGACAAGGGCAGCTTCAAGGACCCTGAACATGCCCGCCGCATCCTGGCATAACTGTTTTCTCCTCACCTGGGACTTGGCATTCAAAATAGTCGTGGCTTCAGAATCAGAGACTTCTAGTGAATTCCCTTCAACGAACAAGTCTCAGCGCGTGTAGCAGGCGGGTAGGACGAAATGACCGGCCCCGAACCCCCCAGGGCCAGCGGCCACAGGAGTCCCCGCAGCATCTCTTTTCCTCTTAAGAGAACCCTCCGGGGTCAACGGAGTCGAAGCTCTCTCCGGGACGGGGGTAGATCCAGCAGCAAAACTCTCCATCACTGTCTGCTTGGGCGCCCCGGCCTTGGTACCGATGGTCGCCTTCTTGTGAACCTTCGCGGCCTGCGACCTCATCAGACGCTCTCGCATGTCAGCCATCATACCTGCGAACACACGCATCAAGTCAGAATCAAAAGAATTTAAAGAAACAAAACCAAACAGTGGAGCATACCAAGCAAAGTTATAGCGTCGTCGTTGTTATCACACTCAAGGAGAGCTTTGACATTAATATATCTAGCTGCTCGGATGGGCCCATCCTCCCCGACCAACTGATTCCCATCCCAATCGACGACGAAGGCCGGACTAAAACTCTCCACGTAAGCATGGAGGATCCTGTATGACTCCTTATCCGCCGGGCAAAGCTGCTCATGCTTCACCAGGAACTGATCTGTTCGGCGTTTAAAATGGGTGTAGACCCATTCTAAAGGAAAAATGGAGACCACGCTATCCCTCTCCCGACCATCCACCATCACCCTCTCAATAGTCGAGATGCTCCTCTTCGCCTCTTCGGTCATAGGCCTCACGACCAGAAACCTGTCCTTGAAATTACGTATCGAATCAGAATACGGCCAGAACAACCTATTCTGTTGCTTAAACGATACCCAACTCTGTTTCGACCCCGCCGTGCTCCGCTGAATCTGGAAGAGGCAGAAGAAGAGATCCGTGGTCGCCCCGATGTTGAGATAACGACACACCAACTCAAAAGCCCTTATAAAAGCCAAGGCGTTCGGGTGAAGCTGGGACGGGCACAATGCCAGATGGGTGAATAGGGAGGATTGGAAGTCAGTGAAGGGGAGACGCATTTTGGCCTCCGTAAACGCAAATTCGTACATAGGAAAGCGAAGTCCCGGGTACGAGGAACAGATTCTATCGTGCTCCCCGAGACGAAAAGCTTTCCATGCCCGTGGAACGTCCTCGTTGCGTCTCTCCAGCAAGTCGAAGTCCCGTATCTCCTCCTCGGAGAAGGTTGATCGAAAGGACAAAGGCTCATGTCCAAGCCAGTCAAGGTCCCCTCCCGCGACCTTGATGTTCGAGTAATCGGCGGACACACTGGGCCCCTCTTGTGCTTCCTGTGCGTCAGGCATAACTTCATCACGGGGTTCAGCCATTTTCACCTGAAAAGAAGAGGAAGAGAAGTGAATTCGACATCCGCGATCAAATCCACCCTTCCACCACTAATCAAGTGAAAGGGCGTTAACAAATCCGAGGACAACCACGTGCTCGTATAAATTGCCTACCAATAGCTAGGAGAGGTCTCCGCGACCAGAACTCACAGGCACACGTACTAGGACGCATGTTCGTCCCAAAATCACGCCTAAACTCCGAACAGGCCTAATGCCCGACTATAAACTAAATTCTACACCTAACCAGATTCTACAAGGATCTACGCTAACAATTTCTACAAAACTCTAGAAATTCATAAAGTTCATCATGTTCTTCATAAAATTTCCCAGAATTCATGTGTTCATCGAAGAACACATGAAGTTCAACTGGAAAATATGAACTTCAACCGGAAAACCTATAAAAATATGCAGAAAGGAAGAGCGAACTTACAAGTAAAAGAAGAAGTTGACGGTGGCGAAGAGAAGCTCCGGTGAAGACTAATTGCAGAGCAAACGAGAGCAAAGAGTGAAAAACTTGTGAAATTATGAAAATGAAACCTTCCCCCACCTTTTTATAACCTTTTGATCGTGGGGAATCGTGAAGGCCATCATAGCCTATACGCCCCTAGGACTGACACAGGCCATAAATGCTCACCACGTGTCACAAAAACTCTTCGCCTGGTTCAGCGCAGAAAATACACTAACACTTGGCCCCTACGAGTAAACCTCTTCGTCAAAGTAAACACATTCGGGCAGAGATGTTCGCCAAAAAACTCCCATTTTCCCGAGGACGCTGCAAACCCTGGTCGACGTTTCGCGCTAATGGCTGACGACCACGTCTGGTCGGGTATAAAAGGAACATTCCCAGCGGGCATCCATCTCCCCGACAGTACGGTCAAAATCGCAACTGCCTAAAAGTCATTACTCTCCAACAGAGCAACGACTTGGGGGGCTCCTGTTCTGGACCGGGCAAGGCTACCTGCCCTTAAGGGCCAGGCCCAATCCATCATATTTGGCGAACAGGCCCAATAGGCACAATATAGCCGTTGGGCACAATATAGCCGTTAGGCATGTCCCCTCCACGCGCAGAATGGTCCACGCGACCAACTACCTCCCCGGATATAGCGGAAACAGTTGGAAAGACCACGCGCTTCCCCCTCCATCTGGCAACACCTCATTGGTCGATCAGGCACTTTGTTCGCCAACAACCTCCCTATAAAAACCCCTCGCTTGAGAGGGGCAGGTAACACACAACTCATATGCTTGACTTCTCTTACTTGCTCTCCCCTTTCTTTTGACAAAATACTTACTTTGGCATCAGAGTACCTTGCAGGTACCTCCACCCCCTTTTCTCCTCTCCTACGAGCATCAACACTTGTCCTACATGAAGGCCGCGACGATCTCTTTCTGGTCCTCCCCGATCATATATATATATATATATATATATATATATATATATATATATATATATATATATTCTTTTTACTAGCTAGGTCCAACTATAGAAGTTAGGCCTAAACACTCAGATTGCAAGATTTGCATCTACGTTTAGCAAATTACTCCATCTGTTTCTTTTTAAGTGTCACTTTTTATATAATTTTTTGTTTCTTTTTAATTGTCACTTACAAAGTTCAAGATAACATTAGTTGCATTTTTGTCAAAAATACCCTTAGATATTTATTACAGAGAGAGGAAAAAATGAAATAAATGTAATAAATAATAAAGGGTATTATAGGTAGAGGATTTCTTAATACACCATATGGGTTTCTTAGGCACCGCGCAAAATTTCTTTTTTGCCCCCTGATTCCGGATGTGCACATCCGAACGCACCATTCATGTAAAAACGTTGATTTGTTCCAAATGTGCAAATCCGGAATTTTTCCTAATGTGCACATCTGGAAGAAATTCTTATAACTTCGCTTCAGAGCCTGAAAAGTAAAGAATGAGGGGGGAGAAGGCTCTGGAGCGAAGTTATAAGAATTTCTTCTAGATGTGCACATTAGGAAAAATTCCAGATTTGCACATCCAGAACAAATCAACATTTTTTAAAGGAATGGTGCGTCCAGATGTGCACATCCGAAATCAGGGGGCAAAAAAGAAATTTTGTGCGGTGCCTAAAAAACCCATGTGATGTATTAAGAAATCCTCTATAGATAAATGAAACATTATTATTTGAAAAGTAACAATAATGATTATCTTTTTTAGCTTTTTTGATATATGTAAAAAAAAAAAACAACGCTTAAAAAGGAAGAGTAGTGTGTTCATTGATTAGGCTTTCAATCCATCCAAAGTTAGTTTTGATTTCATCTCAATTTTCCTATTTAATTTTCTCCCAATAAATTTTTCTTTTCTTTATACTTAGTTATACTATTATTCAAATTTATAATTTTAATGTGTTTATAGTAATTTATGTTTTGTTGGTACGGTGTGCACTAATGTTTTTTTTTTAAGTATGACAATCTTATTTAAATTATGTAAGATTTAAGAAATTCTACTTCATAAAATTCTGAGAAATTTTGCTGTGTGTTTTGAATTGTTTCTAGTTATATGCTTATATACTTCATGTTTTAAATGGTGTTGGTTGAATGATCAATGTTTTGAATGGTTGCGGTAATCTTGTTTTTGGTGGTTGGTTGGATGTACAATTGACCCTGGATTTTTATCACTTTATGTGAGACTAAATATCATCTCAATGAGTGAATTGGAAACGCCTCTCAAAATTGTAAGGACTTGTTTAAACACCGTCATTCAAAAAGCGTGATTAATTTTTGTAGGATTTTGATTTGAATTTATTTTTAAAAAGTATGTAGTTATAAATTTTAATTGGATGAAAACTAATATATTAAGTGCAGAATATGAGAATGAAGTGGTTGAATTTCTTGAATTCGCTGAAAAGATAACTTCCTCATAATAAAGGAATTTTTTATTGACTTTCCGTTTTATGCAAGAATGCTAAAAAACTTGGAAACAAAGAAATATTAAATCATCCTGTGTGATGGAATTTATCAACATTATATGATATGAGTGTGGCATGATGAACTGAAAAAAAAAACAATGTGTCACATAGAGATGAAATTGATGAAGATATGGATACTTAATTAGAATATATGATATCTAATATTGGCGAAGATTCTTTTAGGAGAGTCCATATGTGTATGATATTTTACGTAGTGACACGGAAGAGTTGTTGTATTTAAGTGTAAAAACTTACACGATTGTCATTGGTGTTAAGAATGTTTAATCTGAAGATAAAATGTGGGTGGATAGAAAAAAATTTCACTGAATTTCTTGAATTGTTGAAATACTAGAAGGTAACAGATTGTTGACCCATAATTATGAGTCAGAGTCTACGAAGATATTGAGTCCAAAAATTTTTACTATATTAAAATAGATGAATGTCATAATAATTGTATATTATATAAGAAATCATATGAAAATTTAAATGAGTGTTTGAAGTGTGGAGAGTCACACTACTAGTTGAATGATAGTGGTGTTGTCGGTTGTTGATGACGACGATGATGATGGTGATGGTGATGGTGATGGTGATGGTGACAGAGAGGATCCTCCTATCAAAATGATGTGGTACTCAGAGATGGATTAAAAAAATTTGCTAGATGAGGCAATATTATACATGTTACAATAAATATTTTACAAAAACTATCAAATAAATTCATAAGATTCAAATAATGTCAACTTTAATATTTAACGTAAACAAAGTGATACTAAATGAGATTTAAGAAGTATTATTTAATTTAAATTTAAATTAAATACATTTTAACTGTTATTAATGTTAAATTCCATAGTATATTAACTATACTTTTTCTAATATATTTTAAAAATGTAAAGTAATCATTTAAACAGAAACATGGAGAGTGGAGAAAATTTCTTGCATTTCTTTCATATGAGTTTTTATTTAGTTGAAGGAAATAAACTATTTTATGTAGAATATTAGCTAAAATATTAGTATATTAACCAACACAAAAATTTAATAGTGGGGCAGCTGCCACTAATTTTTATGTTGTACATTTGTGGCCGATAATTTGAAGGTTCAAGAGATTTTTTATTAATGTAAATGATGCAAAGAATATTAAATGACACGCAGATGAACCAAAATGTTATTGAAAAATTTGTCATGTAGGTGATTCTTTGCAATTGAAGAAAATTAATTTGTTGTATTCGAATTTTAGCCATAAGTCAAAAAACCTTAAAAGTACACTTACCACCGATAGAATGAACCTGTTTGGTAATCTGAGTAATAACCATACTTCATGGCTTGTTCTCCTCATAATTTACATTATATCTTTATGGTTATGCATGGAGTGCAAATATATGATGTCATCTAAGTAAAGTCGTCTTAAGTTTTTGGAAACCCTGTGTAAGTTATTCACAATTTAACAAGGGCAAAACAAATGGAAGCCCTATTTAATCACAATTTAATATGCAAAATATTTTATGAGACCCCATTTAACTAAAATTTAACTCTAAAAATTTTGAGGCCCTGTGCAATATGTCTCCTTGCATACCCTCAAAGATGGCCCTGCATCTAAGATGATTTCAGGTGTAAAACAACTAGGAAATTACATAGATGTTTATCTAAGTCCATTGATTTAATATTTTAAGAGTTTTTTCGGAGAAAAGTGTTGGTGTTAATGATGCATATTCAAGTGAAATTTTTTAGATGTGTGCAATATATTTTTGCACAATCGATAACTTTTCTGCATACGATAATTTGTCTAGGTACGTCGTTAAGGGACGTATAACATGTTCTATATGTGAAGCTGATATATGCTCCCGCCAACTAAATAATGGAAAAAACATTGTTTACCATGGGCATTGAAAATTTCTAAGACCCAATCATCTATATTGTAGATTACGAAATACTTTTAATGGAGAACATAAGTTTGATATCACTCCAAAGCCCTTAACCGAGGAGGAAATTTATAAACGACAACAACACATCAATGTTTTATTTTAAAAGAATTAAAAAGAGCCCGTGGAGAAAAATATATGAGAAAAGTGGTCAGTGTTATTTGATCTTCCAGATTGGTCTAATCTTAATGTAAGGCATTATTTTTATGTTATGTATGTGGAGAAAAATATGTGTGATAGTTTGATTGGAACACTTCTCAACATTCAAGGCAAGACAAAAGATGGTAAAAATGCTTGTCTGGATATGATGGAGATGGGTATACGACAAGTGTTAGCCCTAAAAGAAATAAGTTGTGAGATATTGGATCGAACTCTAGTATGATCGAAGGCAGCTTCTTGGTTCGACAATTCGACAGATGTTTAGCATGCAGTCGAAGGTCGTTCACATGTTGTTGTCGAAGTAGTGTATGGTGTAGTCGAAGTAGGGTCAAGCATGCAGTTGTCGAAAATGCTAGATTTGTTAGCATAACGAATTGGGCTTGTTTTTTATGTCCAATTGTTTAAGTTAGCTTGTACCCTAAGTTAGCTTGTAATGGGTAATTGTTAAAAATCTCATTAGTTTAGTATGTTAGGTATTATTATAAATAGCATATTAGTCTCGCATCATAAGTATGGCAAATCCTAATTAGGGTGAGAGGGTTATTTGTTATTCTTGAGTACTTGTAATCTGATTTAAAGAGAAAGTAAAGAATAACAGTTATAACCAATCCTTGTTGTTCTTCTTCTTTTACCATCTTTTCTACCCTTGTGTGTTTCTTGATCATAAAGAAACAGTTTATAATTTGTTTCCAAGGTATCAGATTTCACAACATAAGTAAAAAAAAAACATATTTGTTCCTAGAATGTCATACTCTGTGTAGAAAAGAAAAAGATGTTGCGAGTGTTTGCAGGGTATCAAAGTTCCCTAAGGGTACTCGTCAAATGTCAAGAAACTTTTATAAATGAAATACCTCAAATTAATTTGCGTAAAATATCATGATTGTCATGTCTTGATGCCACAACTTCTACTAGTAGCTATCTGTGGCATCTTGACAAAAAAATGTAATGGAAAATATAAGTAGATTGTGCTTATTGTTCAATGATATATTTAATAAAGTCATTGCTTTGGAAAATTTAGATGAGTTGAACATGAGTGTACAATTATCTTGTGTCAATTGGATATGTATTTACCTCCATTCTTTTTTAACAGTATAGTTCACTTAATTGTTCATCTAGTCATATATATTAGATTTTATGGCCCAGTTTATCTGAGGTGGATGTATCTAGTAAGGAGATACATGAAGATATTTAAAGGGTATAATAAGAATCATCATCATCCGGAAGATTCGATCGTTGAAAGTTACATCATAGAAAAAGCTATTTAGTTTTGTTTAAACTATTTATCAAAGCCAGACTGTATAGGAATTTCCAAGTCTTGTCATGATAAAAGATATGAAGGTAGATACACTCAAGGTTTAAATATTAAGTCAATGGTATGAGATGTAGTTCTTCAAGCTTATTTGTATATATTGAATAACATTTATGAAATTCAACCTTATTTATCCGCTCACCAAAGACTTATCAAGGACAAATTCCTCTGAATGAGTGAAAAATGGTTGTTGATAGAGCATAATAGGATTATCATAAATTGGTTTAATGAAAGAGTTTCTAAATATGGGAGTGCAAACGAGATAATTAAATGGATGTCATATATGCCTAAATTTAATGTGATATTTCGGAGTTTCTATGGAATTAGTAAATTTCCACTCTATACAAAATCAAAGCACGATCGTAGTACCATGCAAAATAATGGGGTTATGGTTGAGGTTGAACCCATGTACTTCTCTAGTTCCAAAGATAACAATTATGTAATGGCATCTAGACTTTACTTTGGGGTCACTGAGAAGATTTAGGAGATTGATTATGTTAATTTAAAGTACCTTTATTTAAATTCAATTAGATTGAAAGTAACACTGGTGTATAAACCAATGAGTTAAGATTCACACATATTGATTTTCGCATGGTAGTTTGAATGAACAAAACTTCCATCATGGCATCCCAAACAAAATAATTATTGTATGCCATTGACCTTTCTAACAATAGAAGATCAATTTTTCTACGAGGAAATCACATTCCTACTAGTGATGAAAACTAAGATTATTTCTTGATATTTCTGAAACTTCTTCTTTGGTAACACACATGTGTGCATCATATGAAGAAAATGATTTAGATGATATGCATGTTATTCATTTTGATCATCAAGCAAGGGTATGAAGAAAAAAAAACAAGTAAATATTTTATGTGACTTTGTAATATATATATATATATATATATATATATATATATATATATATATATATATATATATATATATATATATATATATATATTACTAAAGAAATTCGGAGGGATTCACCGGGTCAAATCCGCCATGAAATTCTGGGGGATTCATACGGAAGAAATTCTGAAGACTCTCACTTGTAGCTTCTGGGGGAACCACTGGAGGATGAGGATCTCCATTCAGCTGTTGCAACATCTGTTGTGTAACACCCCACTTTCCCATTTATGAAAAATACACAAAATTCTATGAAATAATAAGAGTTTTTACACCAAAAATAAAGTAGGATGCCACATTCATAAAACCAACATCAAACTCCTTTTATTAAATGAAATAAAACAGCGGAAAATAATTTATTTATTCATTTCACGGCCACATGCCAACAACTACGAAAAACTCCACTAATACTCGTGGTCCACCATAAATTCAAACAAATGAAAGATACGTAACGAAATTCAAAAGAAAATAACAGTCAATAAAATTCTCAAGATTCCCGTGTTACGTATCAGAGCGACTCCTACGACTCGAACAAGCAACACGCACTCCAAGCAACCTAAGTACCTGGATTATCTGTACTTCCGAAGAAGCACAGACACAACAACATGCAAAAGGGTGAGAACTACATTCAATATTAAACGGTGAATAATACATATTAGAAGGTAGTTACTCACATACATCATACAAACATACAGTCACGACCTATTGTCGCATTCAATTACCAATCAATCAACAAAGTAATAATGCAATGCGACTCGACACAGACACAATGCATGTGGTACCAACATCACCATGGTTCATTCAATCGAACCCGGATAAATCACATACACCCCTACTTGGCAATGACTTATCCCACCACACTCCTCTAGGGAGTTTGGATGAAGCACATACACTCCTCCTGAGCAATGATCCATCCCACCAACACCATGAATGCATGACAATTCAAATGCATAAGTAAAATACATGTATGACGACATTCATACATCTACACGATCCTACTGATCACATATGAAGTACACAATCACCATCGTTTGCACCATAACCAAGAAATCCTCACAAGTCACCTTAATTTGTTAAATACTAATTAATTCACTTAAATTGTTAAATTAATTATTTTCGTCACCAACTCTATGCTTCTTAACTTTTGACATCTATTCCCAACCTCTCAAACCAAAAGGAACTGATTCCGACACGAAAACGGGAAAGAAATCGCGAAACGGTAAAATTCTGCACACTCGCTGGTCATACGCGTATTGCCCTGGGCCATATGCGTATTGCCCAGCTCTCTCGCCCACTCCTACGCGTACCAAATGCATAAGGCCTCCTGCCTCGCCCTGCCATACGCGTATTGCCTGACCTCATACGCGTATGGGCAGAGAGCTATTTCCTTCACAAATTCCTTTCTCAGATCTGGATACGCGTATAGCTACTCCATACGCGTATTGCCAAGCCACCATACGCGTATCCTTACGTGTATGGGCAGAGGGTCGTGCCAAAACCTCCTTGTGGCCTTCCTGTACGCGTAATGCCTCCAATCCTGCCTAGCCTTACGCGTAACACCCTCCCCAATACGCGTAAGGCCAGATCTATTACGCAAACCTGTTTTCTCCACACCAGTCTGAGTTCTGCTACGGGATCTTCACTTTTTCACTCTAAAACAATCCTAAAACTAGTTCTCCATCAATTTCATGTTCTATTACTCATCCTACATCTTTCTCTTAACATTACTAACTAAGATTTTAGTCTAAATTCACCCTCCAAATCTAAATTAAATCCAACTCTGCAATGTCACATTAAACAACAATAATAACATCGAGATGACAGACAAAATCAGAAGTTCAGCACATAATATTCGTCACAGATTCACGCATATACATCACATAATCATATGACAACATACATTCAAACGAGTTCCTACGGGGTTAAGGACTCCCCACTACCCTCACATGATTAATTCACCAATATTAAACCCGTTCTCCCCCCTTACCTCGAATTCCTGATTAATTCCTGCGAAAATCTGATGGAGATGTTAGCCCTAGCACACCCTTGTTCTCCCTCTCCTTGGTTTTTTTCTCTTTTTCTCTCCAAAATTCTGATATGACTAAACTCCCACTAATTTTCACTAATCTTCCTTTAATTACTAAACTACCCATATTATTTCATATCAGCCCATTATCTAATTATTCACATTAGATTTTTAATTTAATAAAAACAATAATATTACTAAAAATAATAAGAATAATAATAGTAGGAATAATAACTAAAAAAAAAATAATTTCCATAATACTATTAATGGACATACTGCCACCTCATCGCTATTATATCAATATCACCCCTAAGTACTCAGACACACACCCTAAACAAGGCCAACAATTAAAATAAAACACGACGATTAAATAATTTAAATTGGGGTGTTACATGTTGCATGAACTAGTTCTGCTGCTGTTGCATCTGTTGTACAAACTGAGGCCATTAGACATTCTCACTACCACCTGGAGGATTCGAGTCAGATGTCTTAGTCACGGGTCTACCACGTTTTCTGCGTCCATCAGTCATGTCCCTAAATGTTATACAAATGGAATCAAGTTGACCAGGCTCAATACTATGAATATAACATCCGAAACGATGACGTCCACACACATATGATTCAGAAAGAAATACTTATAATATTTCACGGCTAGGTCGATGATACGACCTGCTTTGATACCAACTGTAACACCCACATATAATATATGTCTAGAATAATCCATATTATACATGTTTGTAGTTTTGGTACTGAAATATACACAAGTTCCAAGTGACACGTTATACATAATACATGCCCAAAATCCCAAAAAAAACTAAAAGTGGCATAAATATATACAAGATGTCCAAAACAACTAAGAACTAGATCATAACAATGATCTCAAAATGGAGTCTTCACAATGGAAACAATGCCATCCCAAAACAGCTAAGAAAAGTAAGGATGTCAAACAGATTTATCCTTACCCTTCTCGGAACCAGAACCACCTGAAATATAATCAACAAAATGGGGTGAGATAATAATCCCAGTGGGTTCCCTATCTTATGGATTCTCTCGGCTTTACAAAGTTCTAACCAATCCTAACCCAAGTCAAAAGAGAAGGGATAAGACTTGAGCTCACAACTACACACTATATGGAAACATGACGCTTGAGTTCAACAACTCAAACTATCACTAATCGGAAACCTGACCAAGGAATCCCTTTTTCCCATCCTCTCCTACATTTAAGAGTTCGGCACGGGTCATGGATCCTTACAAACCTTGACATACGAAATGGATTCGGATCCAAGGGACACATACTCCATTGAATCGTCACTTTTCATGGGCCGTACCCCATCACAATTCTCTTTACCCGTAGGCTCCATCCATACAAAGGGAATCAAACCTGCCAAGGCACTAGTGCATACATTCTAGAGGAGCTCTCTATATGCCTCCACTCTTGGAATGACACAACTCAAGGGATTGGTTTTGAATAAGTGATCTCACACAAATGCAATTGTATTCGATAATCACAAGGCCACATACGCCTTATTCTCAAAGTAACACAAAACCAACACATGTTCCATATAATGTCTCGCTTCTCCACTAGACAACTACTTGTCAAGGATGCACTCATAGGCATCAAATGCACAATCATTGTCATCTATCATTTCCTAGTTACATCGCTAAGTCATTCCATTGAATTGTGGTAAGTTTTCCTCACTTTTTCTTAATCCTTTTTAATCACATAATCATTATCTTAATCAGTCCATCAATCCACAAATACACATGCATATTATTCATAATAATCAATGTAAACAAGATATAGTAACAATAAACGTGCATGTGAAACAACCAAGCAATCATAAAAATAAAGTATGAAAACACTGCCAGGTTCGCAGTGCGAAGGCCAGGTAGTGTCCCTTCGTCTTGAGTTCGCTGTGCAAACTCTAGGCGAGGCATGAAAAATAATGACAGTGGCGAAAGCCCTTAGTGCTCGTTGTGCAAACTCTGGGTGAATATTCGCCTTCAGCTCGCAGTGTAAGCATGACAGTCTATCATGTCCGCTTGCAGTTCGCTAGAGCTCGCAGTGCGAACCCTGCGATTCAGAACCTCTCACTAGCAGAAACTATACAATCCAAAGGGGTTTTAAACCCCATTCCTCATAAGGCTCATATATGTCAAAACTAACACAAACGCAACATTAGAATAACATCAAAACATGATTTACCATATATTCTCAAGATTCACATAATATTTGGATTCACACACAAAAACCTAACCTTTACCATTCTCTCCAAAATCATAACTTTGGGTTTCTATCTAGAACTCACCTCTAGATGATGAAGAAGAAGTTGTTGATGATGAAGATGAGATGATTTGATGAAGTATGATAAAGTTTCCTCTTCTTCTAGGGTTTCTTCTTCTTCTCCTTTCTTTCTCTTCTTTCTCCTATTCTCTCTACTCTTCTTTCCCTTTATCTTACTATGTTTCTTTCTATCCTTTCTTTTTCCTTTATATCACTTTTCCCACAAAATAACACTAAATCCATGAAGATGTAACATGAGAAGTTAGTAAGACTAACTTGGTTTAATGTCCAAAATTAAGGGTATCCAAAATGTCTCTAAAGTACCAATTAATAAAACCTCAGAGTCGGATAATATTAATTTAAATCAAATCCGAGCTCATCGGTTACTCTAATTATCTCAACAGATAACTCTCAGAGTACACTGGAATCCAGTTGATCTCAACTAATATTATTTAGATCATTTTATTTGTTAGTTCTTGTATTGGCTGGAATTTTGGTAAAACAATGGTGTTGTTAATGATGTCATATGTCTGATGTCTTAACATGAGTTCTTAACATTGAGTTGATGTTAAGTTCAGAAGGGTTGCAGTTTTGTATGCTGATGTTAAACATGATGTCTTGACATCAGTTGACAGAACATCAGAACATCAGTCTGATGTGTTTTGTTAGGGTTGCATTTGTTTAAGTGTGTTTTGAGAAGATCTGGTGGAGAGATTGCAGGCGAATATCATGGGACAAATATATTCTGTTGCAATCTTATATTGAGCAGATATTGTTACTATTTTCATGCAAAAAGATATGGAGAATAATTAGATTTAATTGAAGATTTAATTGAAGATTTGATTGAAGATCTATTTAGTAGCAGAATCTTTTGCAGATTTGTAGAAGCTGATTTGTTGTGATTTGAAGGCCCAAATCCAGTTGGGAAATAAGTTATAAATAGAAGCATTGTAACCTAGTTTTAGCAAGCCAGCCATCATGTAAATTATAAGGGTTGCGTTGGTTGATGAACCACCCGGTTTTGTGGGATGGTCATCATGTTTATCTCTAAGCCTGTAGTTAAGAGATGTATTGTTCTTAGAGGAAGCTGTTAAGCAACTCTAAGCATTGTTCTTAGTCATGAGGGTCATGTATAGGTAATTTTATAGGAGTGTGTCTTCTATTTGTATGTGTTTGGAGAGTTGTTGGAAATCAAGTTGTTGATGCAGTGACTGAGATGTTGACTGCTAGACATCATTGCGATGATTGGAAGTGAGATGAAGTCTCTTACCTAAGGAGAACTTAGGTAGAAGGGTCATTGGGTAGGGATTAAGTGAGTAGATTGTCAACTGGTATTGTTGAGTCTGTTATTTAATACTGCTAATAGTGGACTTCCTTCCTGGCTTGGTATGCCCCCAGATGTAGGTTGTTAGACCGAATTGGGTGAACAAATTCTGTGTGCACTTTTCTTTTCAGCAACGTATTTAACTGTCTTTAATTGGCTTGTTGTTTATGTCAGACCAGATGTCTCGACATCATGTAGGACATCTGGGATCTGTTATACCAGAATTTCAATTGGTATCAAAGCAGGCATCCTGTTCATTTTTCTGGGTGAGATCCTAGGGAAGATACTTTCTGGTTCATGTGCAAGGAAGATAGCTGTGCTGAAAAGTTGTTTGAACTTGGTCAGTTCATATGTTGCTTGAATGGTCCCTTGAAGTGGAGGATGGACTATTCATGACAGGGTGTGTATTGGACCTGTTTGTTATCAGGCTTGTAGCTTTGGTGGTGAGCTGTTGTGTGGTTTGATTTATTTTCAAACCTATGTTGACCTATTGCACATGGAGTGTTGTGTTTTTGCAAAGGTTATTAAGTTGTGCCTGAAGGGTGTTGAGGAGTTGTAGTGTGTTCCACTGCATGGTATCTGATGTAACCCTGGTTGTTTCTTGTGTCTCTGGTGGTGAGACTTTAGGAAGGTATTTTCTTGGAAAGACTTTAGAGTTTGGTCTCCTCAGCAGAAGAAGAATATATTTCAAATCAGGTATTGAAGACCAATCTGTCCAGAACATTGATGATGAAAGAAGAGGGTAGAGCCAAAGCAAAAGAGTATCATTGTCAAATCTTTCATGCGGGAGTGAAGATCTTGATAAGTTATCTCTTAAGCGTATTTATGGTGACCTAATTAGGAGATCTTCCTGGTTATAGTGTCCAATGTAGTTCTGGTATATCTGAAGATGAATTCTCTTGTGAAGATACATGTTTCTGATTTTCAAAATCATGAAATGGAGGAAGTTTCATCAAGAAAGAAGCTGAGCTTGATATGTCAATCCTAATGTCTCGACATCGCGCTACACATCTGCAGTTTGTGGTAAATGCTGAGTCAAAGTCCTATTAGATTGTAGCTGTTTTGAAGGATCACTGAAGCTGTGAAGTTGAACAATTTTTGAGATGTTGTTCATAATGTCATAGCATCTCAGCTGTGCTGGTTGAAGAAAAGGTAGTAATCTTGATAGCAGAAGAGAAGGGATGATCCTTGTTTAAGCTAAAATGTCTGAGGATAATTTTATAGGGAAAATGCATCCAAGAGTCTGTGTGCAGTAGCAGTGTAAATCAGCTTGTGGTCAATTGGTGTATGCATGAGCTCTTTCAATTTTATGGCTTGAAGGATTGGAAGTAGCAGATTGTCTATGGAATGCTATCACTCTTAAGTTAGACGAGAGGTCTGAACCTTGTGCTTATAAGAAGAAGCTTCTGGAAGAGTTTGTTATGCAAGTTACTGCAGTTTTGTTGGTCTGATCTTGGAAGTTGATCAGATGTTGATATGTTCTCGTGTGTTTGTTGCAAGAGATATGTGTGGATTACTATGGTTGTAGTCTCTAAATCCTAGTAGATGTTTAATGTGATTTAGATTGATGTCGGAACTGATGTTGAAACATCACTTCAGTTCTTTGCTCAGGGTGGAGTGAAAGATCAAGACACTGACCTAACCTGGAAGGCTTTTGTGGTATGAATGGTTGTCATAATGGTTGTCATGAAGAAGATTCAGAAAATACTAGAATCTGAAGAAGGGTTAAACCACAGGGATTTAAGATCAATTGCTATTTGTGATATTCACAAGTATTTAATTGATTATCCTTGAAAGACAAGATTAAGGATGTTCTGTCAATTGTTTTAACGTCTTTTCATCAGAGGTTTGGAGAATCATGGGAGGGGTTCTACATTCGCTCACAAGTCGCCTAGGTGTTGACCTGGGATTATTGCTTAGCATCTGTTCCTAGAAAGTATTGTGAATGACTTGTCTAGATGGTGGTGCTGTTGAAGGTGAAGACAGAAGACTATGAAGACATCATAATCTTGTTGGTTACAACTTGGATCAGTTTATTTCTGATCTAAGTGGTTTGGAGCATGGTGTTTGCTCTGGTTGTGAAGGTCGAGGATAAGTGGCAGTTATCTCTGGCTTTCTACTGACGGCTCTACTAAGGGAAGTGACTTTCTTTAGTATTGTTATGGGGTAGTCTTGGACTACTTATTTTCTGAAGATTCAGATGTGGTAGGTTTGAAGTCTTTGGAGTTTCTAAGCAGGATGGAGGTTATCTATTCAAACTTGATTGCTGAATCAAGTCTATGAGAGCATGGAAATCTGTTTCTACAAAGGGAGGAGGTTCTTCTGAGTGGCAGAAGGTAGAGCTGAATTCAACAATTGGGTGACATAATGTTCTGGCATCTACCTTAACATCAGAAGTCTCAACTGGTGATGTGGCACATCAGCTTTTGATAGGGTGATCTACAAGAATGAACAATAGGATGCTTCAAAAAGATCGTTCTCATGGCAGTTTGCAGGAGCTGCAGGAAGGAGAAGATGTTACATGACCATGGCTTAGGGAGTCTAAGTGTGTTTGTTATTTCGCAATTGGAACTTGTGACTTGAAGATCTGGTTTCCTTGGTGGATCAGGATATCTTTGTGAGAGTTCTGACAAACGTGAAAAAGGTAAAAATGTGGCATTTGGCTGTTTTCATATGAGGATTCATGCTTAAGGTGATCAAACTGTGGCATTTGGCTGTTTTCATATGAGGATTCATGCTTAAGGTGATCAAACTGTGGCATTTGGTTGATCTCAGAAGTGAATTCGAAGAATCAAGATAATCAGAGTGTGGCAGCTGGTTATTATTGAGGATTGTCTTGGAACAAGTTACTCTTGGGCAGAAGGGTGATGAGTTGAAGACTCAAGGAGATTATTTTTCTTGAAGGTGGATGAGTTTATTTCTCTGGATTACTATGCTAGAGTAAGTCCAGTTGGTGGAGCATATCAAGAATCATGGTGTTGATGTTTTGGCATGTGGAAGATGTTCTAACTTGTGATAGGACATTATCTGGGATGATTACCTACATTGTATCTAAAGAGAATCTACCTAATCATACGGGAGAATGATGAAGTAGAAGGTCTGATTTGGAAGGAGAATGTAGAGAAGACTGAAGTAGATCAGGTATTGATTGCTTGAAAGTCTGAATGTGGATATGTATCGCTAAAGGCAGAAGAAAAGCCTGTGAAGGGGACATAGCCCTACTGTCAAGTCATGCTAGAGAGTAGTTGATCAGCCTGGCAAGATGTGGAGTTTTGGAGCATGTGAAGATAACAAACCAAGAGGGAATCATGTGAGTATACTAATTTGCAGTCTGAACTCTTTGCTTCAGAGAGAGTGTGCGTGTGGAGTTGGATGCTCAAGCATTTTTGTCAGAAGAGATGTTTCTGACTATGTGAATTAGAATGTGGAGATTCTGGTCTTGTTTTTAGTAGTTTGTTCTGGCAAAGCATGACTACTAATTTTGAAGACTTCACTAGTATCAACAACTACTGGTGGATGTAATGGTATAGGGATTGTGATGTGATCTGATCAGAACATTTTTTTTGAGAGTTGTTCCTTCTTCTGCTACAAGTATCTCTTGAAGAGATTAGATCTCAGTAAAACAGAGAATTTTTGGAGTCTGTGAGCAGTGTCAAACAAGTCAGGATACTTGGTTGTGTTCTCCAAAAGTGAAAGTACAGTATGTGAATGTGCTCAGCAAGTGTGCTCAAATGTTCATCTCCATCTAGAGCATTAGTTAACCATGACAGGGGGAGTACTTGTCTATGGATTCTGCAGCAAAGGTGCATATATTGTGAAGCTTGCATGCTGATCAAGCTTGTGGAGATTGGTTGCCTCTTATGAGGAGATAATGTCAGATAACATGTTATGACATTAGGCTGTTGGATGGCATGTTGGTGTGGACATGAATGGTTCTAGCCATGTGAAGCTAATTATTTGTATCATGTGCGCACATGCTTCTGAGGAGAAGTCTGAAGACAATTTTATGCAGTTTTGGAAAAACTTTGTGAGGGTCTTTGTTGATGGGAGATGTCACACTTGTCTTGATGTGTGTTATTAATTCTAAGTAAGAGGAGTTTACTTAGAGTTCAGTGGAAGGCATTGTGAGTGTGCTTCAGAACTTGTGGATGATTGTGTGAAGCATTCCTGACTGGATGGATGAAGACTGTGTCTGGATTTTCTAAATACTATGATGTACTGGTCAAGGAGCATCAGTTGTGAAATATAAGGGGAGAACAAAACAATGGTGTAGGCTGAGATTGTTTTAGCCAAAATTAGCCAAAGGGGGAGATTGTTAGTTCTTGTATTGGCTGGAGTTTTGGTAAAACAATGGTGTTGTTAATGATGTCATATGTCTGATGTCTTAACATGAGTTCTTAACATTGAGTTGATGTTAAGTTCAGAAGGGTTGTAGTTTTGTATGCTGATGTTAAACATGATGTCTTGACATCAGTTGACAGAACATCAGAACATCAGTCCGATGTGTTTTGTTAGGGCTGCATTTGTTTAAGTGTGTTTTGAGAAGATCTGGTGGAGAGATTGCAGGCGAATATCATGGGACAAATATATTCTGTTGCAATCTTATATTAAGCAGATATTGTTACTATTTTCATGCAAAAAGATATGGAGAATAATTAGATTTAATTGAAGATTTAATTGAAGGTTTAATTGAAGATTTGATTGAAGATCTATTTAGTAGCAGAATCTTTTGCAGATTTGTAGAAGCTGATTTGTTGTGATTTGAAGGCCCAAATCCAGTTGGGAAATAAGTTATAAATAGAAGCATTGTAACCTAGTTTTAGCAAGCCAGCCATCATGTAAATTATAAGGGTTGTGTTGGTTGATGAACCACCCAGTTTTGTGGGATGGTCATCATGTTTATCTCTAAGCCTGTAGGTAAGAGATGTATTGTTCTTAGAGGAAGCTGTTAAGCAACTCTAAGCATTGTTCTTAGTCATGAGGGTCATGTCTAGGTATTGTTATAGGAGTGTGTCTTCTATCTGTATGTGTTTGGAGAGTTGTTGGAAATCAAGCTGTTGATGCAGTGACTGAGATGTTTACTGCTAGACATCATTACGATGATCGGAAGTGAGATGGAGTCTCTTACCTAGGGAGAACTTAGGTAGAAGGGTCATTGGGTAGGGATTAAGTGAGTAGATTGTCAACTGGTATTGTTGAGTCTGTTATTTAATACTGCTAATAGTGGACTTCCTTCCTGGCTTGGTATGCCCCCAGATGTAGGTTGTTAGACCGAACTGGGTGAACAACTTCTGTGTGCACTTTTCTTTAACTGTCTTTAATTGCCTTGCTGTTTATGTCAGACCAGATGTCTCGACATCATGTAGGACATCTGGGATCTGTTATACCAGAATTTCATTATTTAATACGGGGTATTATATATATACACACACACACACACACACACACACACACATACACAGAGCCGTCTCATATTTTTGGAGACCCTGTATAGGTTACTCATGGTTTAGAAAGGGCAAAACAAATAGAGACCATATTTAATTAAGACTTAACTTGACAGATATTTTATAAGGCCCTATTTAGCAATATTTTAACCCTGAAAAATTTAAGGTCTTGTTCGGTAGCCCGCCTTACACACCTTCAAAGATGGCCATGTATATATATATATATATATATATATATATATATATATATATATATATATATATATATATATATATATATATATATAATAATTTGTGCTTTTTATGTATACTTATCACTTTATACATGCATGTAACTTATTTATGTTAATTGTTATTGCTGATGTTGTGTTAAGTAATAGATTTAAAGTTGTTGTTGTTGAGATTGAAAATTAAAGTTTTTATTAATTTGTATGTGTTGTTGTTGTTGTTGTTGTTGTTGTTGAGATTGAATGTTTAATGTATTTATTGATTTGTTGGCGTTGTTGTGATGGTAAAAGGTGTAATGTTGTTGTTATTGTAAGCAAAGTTAATGTTGTTGTTAGTAAAAGGTTTAATGTGTTCCATTTTGGTTTAATGTTTTTCTTTCACAAAATGTGCAATTTAGGTTATGTTTCAAAAAATATATAGGTTAAAACTAAAATTATATTAAATATTTTAAAAAATTGAAACAACGGATTTTCCCTCGGTTGGAACACTGAATCTAGGTAAAAATCCTTCCTCTAACACCTATCTGTTAGATTTGTTCATAACCTTATGATTTCTACCGATATAGAAATCAACAACAGAACTCTAAACCCTTAAACCCATACCAGAATTCAATTAGAGAATGAGGGCGGAAGCGTACCTGAATTTGTCATTGAAATCATTGAAGGTTCCGGGTATGTGATCTTCCGATTTGTAGAGGTCCTTAGGGTTCCTTGAATATTCTCTGATGGAGATGAAGAGAGGAAACCTGATAAACTTTATTTTGATTGTACTCTACAAATGGAGACCATAACCCATTTAAATAACCCTAGGGTTATTTCTTAGTTTTCAATATTCTAATTTGGCCCCTCATCAAATTAGATATTGATTTACGGTATCTACACAATAACCTAGCCTTTCATGACATTTATGCTTTTAGCCACAAACTTAATATTATATTAATTAGACCCCTTTAAGTCTTGACTAATTAAAATAATGGCACTAACACCTTAAATGTTACATTTGTGACCCAAAATTCTAACAATCTCCCAATGGTCACATATGTAAATTTACACATGTATTAGACTTTATGAGCTCAAAATTTGTCATTATATTCTTTAAGCATATCCAAAGTATCCCGTCCATTAGTCATGCCAATATACAGAATCAAGGTGATTTTCATTATACCAATCATAACTAAACCCATCAATGATCACCGATAGTGACACAACTAAATGACATAGATCCATCATGAAAAGTGTATCATGAAAATCACATGAAGTTTGTCTCTATAAGTCGATTTTCAACTAGTCCTACTTTACTTTAGTGAGATCATTCAATAACTTTATTGTACAAAATGTAAACTACCGAATATTAAACTTTATTAATTGGAAAATATCCAAAATCATAGTATGCATACATAATACCAAACACAGAACATAAAATTCATAATCGACTAACTCCCACGAAACCAAAGACTCCTTTACAGATAAAACACCCATGCGAGCAGTGTGCTCATGAAAGACCTTGGGTGGAAGACCTTTTGTAAGAGGACCTGCTATCATGGAGTTTGTCCCCAAGTGTTCTATGGAAATTTGTCCACTTTGTACCTTTTCCTTAACAACTAGGAACTTGATGTCAATATGTTTTGACTTAGTCGAGCTCCTATTATTGTTGGAATATAGGACAGTTGATTTGTTGTCACAGTATAACTTAAGTGGCATTTCAATTCCTTCCATAATTCATAACCCAGTGACAAGATTCCTCAGCCAAATCCCATGGTTGGATGCTTCATAACATGCCATAAACTCTACTCCCATGGTGGATGAAGCCGTAAGAGTTTGCTTAGCATTATGCCAAGAAATTGCACCACCAGCCAACATGTAAATATAGCCTGAAGTAGATCTTTTACTGTCTTGGCATCCAGCAAATTCTGAGTCAGAATATCCAGTGATCTCTAACTGGTCTGACCTCCTATATGTGAGCATATAGTCTTTTGTTCTCTTTAAATACCTCATAACCTTTTTGGCTGCTTTCCAATGATCCATTCCTGGATTGCTCAAATATCTTCCTAACATCCCAACTATGAACGCAATATTCGGACTCGTGCAAACTTGGGCATACATCAGACTCCCTACTGCTGATGCATAAGGAATCTTTTTCATTTCTTGAATTTATAAGTTTCCCTTTGGGCACTGACTGAGACTAAATTTGTCTCCCTTAGCAATTGGAGTATCTCCTGATTTACATTCCTGCATGCCAAACCTTTTAAGTACCTTTTCGATATAGCTCATTTGTGATAATCCTATAATACCACGAGATCGGTCTCGGTGTATCTGAATTCCTAATACAAAGGAGGCATCACCAAGATCTTTCATTTTAAAATCTCTTGATATAAATTTCTTAGTTTTGTGCATCATTCATATATCATTTGTGGTAAGCAGTATGTCATCTACATACAAGACCAAGAAAATGTACTTGCTCCCACTGAATTTGTGATACACACAATCTTCAACAACATTCACCTCAAAACCAAATGAGAAAATTACTTCGTGAAACTTGTGGTACCACTGACGAGACGCCTGCTTTAGTCCATAAATGGATTTTGTCAATTTTCAAACCATATTCTTTGAGTCTCCCGACACAAAGTTTTCTAGTTGCATCATATAGATTGTTTCATCAACGTTGCCATTGAGGAAAGTTGTCTTGACATCCATTTGATGGAGTTCCAAATCATAATGTGCAACAAGAGCCATGATTGTGCTAAAAGAGTCTTTCGATGAAACCGGACAGAAAGTCTCTTTAAAGTCAATTCCTTCCTTTTGAGTATAGCCATTAGCCACAAGGCAAGCCTTATACCTCTCCACATTACCGTTAGAATCCCTTTTGGTCTTAAAAATCCATTTGCAACCAATGGGTTTCACACCTTCTGGTAATGGGACAAGTTCCCAAACTTTATTGTCTTGCATGGACTTATACTCCTCCTTCATTGCTTCAATCCACTTTTCCGAGTTGGAATTCTGCATGGCTTGACGGAAGTTGATTGGATCATCTTCCAGCATACCATTATTTTCCTCATGTTCTTGAAGAAAGACTGTGTAATCATTCGGGATAGCATTTCTCCTTTCTCTAGTGGATCTCCACAAAGGTATTGGTTCTTGTAACACTTATTCTTGAGGATTTTGAGTTTGTTCTTCATGAATTACCAAATTATCTCGAGTTTGAGGAATTGCAACAATGCCTTGTGCAGGTTCCGTAGTTGCTTGATCAAAAGCAACTATGTGAATCGGTTCTGGAATTGTTATCGATTCTTCCTCTAAGACAAAGTATCTAACCTTATTCTTCCCCCAAACTCAATATCCTCAAAGAATGTGGTTGTTCTTGTCTCAAAAATTGAATTTAATTTGGGATCATAAAATTTGTAGCCCCTAGATCTTTCAGAATAACCAATAAAGTAGCTTCTTACTATTCGGGAGTCCAATTCCTTTTCATTTGGCCTATAAGTCCTTGCCTCAGCTGGACATCCCCACACATGAAAATGTTTGAGACTAGGCTTTCGCCCGATCCAAAGCTCATAAGGTGTTTTGGCAGCTGCTTTTGTTAGTACTTTATTTAGAATATAAGCTGCAGTCTTTAGTGTCTCTTCCCATAGTAACTCTAGCAAGGTAGAATGACAAATCATACTCCTTACCATATATTTAAGAGTCTGATTTTGTCTTTCACCAACATCGTTCATGCTAGGAGATCCTGACATGGTGTACTGTGGGACAATTCCACATTCCTCTAGGATTTGGCAAAAGGCCCTTGACGTTGTTCACGTGAACCGTCATATCTACTGTAATATTCACCGTCACGGTCGGATTTGACTTTCTTAATTCTTTTGTCAAGTTGATTCTCAACTTCAGCCTTAAATGATTTGAACACATCCAATGACTGAGACTTTTCATGTATAAGAAATATGTATGCATATCTAGAATAATCATCTATGAATGATATAAAATATTGTTGACCATTCCAAGATGGTGTCGGAAATGGTCCACAAATGTCTGTATATATCAATTCTAAGACATTTGTAGCTCTATATGCACCAAATTTCTTTGTTTTGGTCTGTTTTCCTTTAACGCATTCAACACAAACATCAAAGTTTGTGAAGTCAATGGAATCCAAAATTCCATCTGACACTAGTCGTTTAACTCTATTTTTAGAGATGTGACCTAGGCGTTTGTGTTATAATGCTCCTGAATTATTATCCTCAATTTTACGCTTAGTACCACGTGATTCCAGATTCAAGGATTCGCCATAGGTAGCTATCGTGTCAAGCAAATATAGATTATCATGACTCATAAGTGAACCAGTCCCAACAATATTTGAATTGAAAGACAACTTGAACATATTGTTTCGAAATGAACAAAAATAACCTGATTTGTCCAAATAAGAAACTGAAATCAAATTCCGTCTAAATAACGGAACCACTAAAGTGTCTTTCAAATCCAAATAAAATCCGGTACACATTAATAATCTAAAATTCCCTATAGCTTCCACCTCCACCGACTTGCCATCTCCAACATAGATGTATCTTTCAACATCATTTGGCTTCCGGTAGTTGAGACAACCCCTCATTGAAACACTGATGTTAGTAGTTGCACCAGAGTCTAACCACCAAGTGTTTCCAGGTATTAAAGCTAAATTGGCCTCAGATAAAGCCAAACCACGACTCATGCAATTGGAGCGATCCCACTTCTCATAATATTTCCTCTGTTCAGAGGTACCAAATTCCATAGGAGAAGGAGGTTTCCTCATCCTTAATGCAAGTTCAAGATCCATGCAGCCAAGAACAATTTTCATGTTCTCATTCTAATCCTTAAAATCTATCCCATTCAGGACCTGAACCTTATTTATATTAGTAGATATTGAAGCAATTGTAGCTGAAAAAAGAACAAAAAGCAAACGTTTTAAATATACTCAAATAAATAAAAACCGAATCATCAATGTTGTTCAAAGAAAGGCATAACCCATCTCAAGATATCTAGTGCACCACCAATATCAAGTCTTTGGATAGTAATATCGACTGCTAGTGGTACTCTTGTCGTAACGATCAAACATTGATAATAGAAATATGTCGAATAATAAACCCCTCTTTGGATTGATTTATTATTCACATGTAAGACCTCATAATAGTCACATGTTTACCATCACAGGCGCGTATGAAAACTGGCCAACCACCAATTGTCCTTTTGGTCAATTGATACTCGGATGGACAAACATACACACAAACCATAAAAATATTTAACATTTTTCATAAGCAATTATTATAAAATAGGTCACTTTGGCAACTTTTTCATTTCAACTACTTACCTAAAAAATGTTAAATTACTGTATAAAAATACATTCCTTAGCCAAATTCGAACAAAATTGAACCAAAGAAAAATTGAAATTAAATCCAAATAAAAAACACCAATGCATTTTATTGTAATGTTACGACATTATACTAAGTTTAATTTCAAATTATAAAATCACATATATTATTTTTAATAAATAATAAAAAAAACATATAATTCTTTTAAACCAAAAAAAAAATTTATAATGCAGTTATTAAAAAGAAAAATAGATCCTTATTTTTATCCTTATACACCGCATAGAAAGATTTGGAGAAAAAATTCAACAAAACTATGAACAGTTTCATTACGCACTGAAGATTGAACCATATCGTCAATTTTATTACCTTTACCTGCATAAGTGTTGGTTGTTAGGTACAACAACTCTATATACAACATTATCCTTTGATATGCATCTAAGTGCAATTAACATAGGAAATATTTATTTGATCAAAAATATAATATTTAATAATGATTAGAATATAAATAAAAGAAAACAGATAGATAGGGATGAATCTAGTCGTCCAACAGAATGACTATTATTTGGAGATTATATGTGGCAAAGAGTATTCTAGTCAAAACCAACAAAATGCATTATTATAATAATAACAAAAGAGTGTAAGAGCAAAAAAGTTTCGGTATAAGAGCAAATAAAATTGACGATAAATTCAACCTGACATTTAATTTCAGATTCAAGATTTTGAGCATAAAAATTTTGTAAGATTAAAATGGATCTCAATTTTAGAACCATAATAAAAAAAACCTCATAAACACAACATATATTAATTTATACAATTGGAAGATCAAAGGATCCTAAATAACCCAAAAAAATGAATCAGATATGGGTGGCTCTGATACCACTTGTTAGATTTGTTCATAACCTTATGATTTCCACCGATATAGAAATCAACAACAGAGCTCTAAACCCTTAAACCCATACCAGAATTCAATTAGAGAATGAAGGCGGAAGCGTACCTGAATTTGTCATTGAAATCATTGAAGGTTTCGGGTATTGATCTTCCTATTTGTAGAGTTTGTCATACCCCAAATTTTGACCACCAAGATTTCCCATCATTGTGAAAATCATCACCACAATATGGATGTACTTCCATGCCTCATCAATCTCCTCAAAGATGGGTGAGCATTCACTACAATCAAGACTTAGGGTTTCAAGCCCTCTCAGAGCACTTAGACAAAGGATCAATAAAGAAATGACATGATCTTAAACTTGTTTAACCTCTCAAACACCTATAAAGGATCAAGAGGACTTCCACATCAAGAATCAAGCACAAGGTTGCAACATTCCAAGTGGATCAAGTTTCAAGATCGCCAGTGTCACCAAATTAGGGTTTTGGTCGACCACGGCCTCCAGATGGAAATTTTCCTCTGGGAATGAGCCAATGCTTCAAAACATAACACAAGATTATCCAAGGGACCTCATGGACCCAATCATCATGTCAATTTAACCTCAGGGGATGCATTCATCAAAAATCAGGAATTAGGGTTTCTTGACCTAATTCACCCCTAAGTTGACTTTTGAGGCAAGATATGAGCCAAGACCTCAAGACATGATTTGAGGGCCTTAAATACACCACATTGATCCATTTACAACAATGGGTTGATCCAAGAAGCTTGATCCACAAGTTTCAATTTCATCTGGACCACAATTAGGGTTTTAAAGGAAAAGTCAACTGTATCTTTGACTTTTGACCAAGACATGCTCCCAAACCTTGGGACATGATTCAAGACACCCTAGAACACCTATGGAATCTATCCATTAGGTTTGAATTGGTTCAATAACTTGATTGCACAAAGAATCACACAGTTTAGATTTCATCTGACAAAAAGTCAACTGTGCCCAAAATCAAGTTTGACTTTTTGGAATTTTTAACAAATATGGTTCCCCTAAGTCAAAAATAATGTTAATGTATGGTATTGATCATCATTCATTAAGAAAAATCAAGAAAAGTGAGGTTTCTTGCAAAAGGGGCAACCTTGAGAAACCAAAAATTCTCTAAGTCATGGAACAAAAGTGATTTTGTACCAACTTTGCAAGGTCATAACTCCTAAACCACAAGGCCTTTTTCTCCCATTCAAAGCTCAAATGAAGGCCCATCTGGCATATTTTAAAAGTGTCAACTATAAGAGATTCTAAATCCTCATGGATTTTGAGTTATGGATTGATCAAAATCACAAAAACATGAAAATGACCACTTTTCCAACACTTAGTGAAATTTTCAATAAGTCAGAATCTGCCTTACTTTTTCCAAAATGTAGGGACATTTTTCACCTTGATCCAAGTAGAACCAGGTCCATTAGTGAACATCAAAATTGAAGTATGCCATGAGGGCTTTCCAACAAGTACCAGATGATCTCCAAATTCAATTTGAGTAGGGAGATACAACCCTTGGAACATGGCATCATGGACTGATTTTTACAAGGCAGATTTGTGCATTTTGCTCGAGTTAGCTAATTTGGACAACTTCAAGCCTTGTCATCCATTTGGACACATCAGAGGATAACATCCAAGAGAAAAGATCTGATCCACAAGCCTCCCAAGTCCAAGGAACTACATATAGCCATAAGTGCCCTAAAAAGGCTAAAAAGGTGCCAAGACTCCAATTTTGTCTCCAAGCCTTCAATGAATGCATCAAGGTGGCATGGGCTTAGACATTACTAACTGAATGAGTCAAGATTCAGCTCTGAATCAAAGGACCATAGGCATGTACCCTAACCTCAAGTCAATGGCTATAGGAGACTAAAGATTCCTTTTGTTACAATTGGCCAAGGGACTGTCCAAGTTGCCATTCACTATTAATGCCAAAACAAACTTGTTGCACTATAAATATACCTCAATTCTGATCAGTTTGAGTACACCAAAGCACTACAACACTTGCTTTCCTCAAAATCTCTCTCATTAGGCCAAAATGCCTTCTTTTGCAAGTCATCTCTTAGTTTTTGAGTTAGAGAGCAATTCCACCCCAGCTCATGATCCAAACACATCCAATGTATCATATCTAAGTTGTTCAAACACTCACCCTTGATCTGAAACACCAAAATAAAAAAGTCAACCTCCAAAACCTCAAATTTTGACTTTTCTACATTTTTCAAGCCATGTCTTGATTCAGTCACTTCCAAAACCAAACCAGGCCTCAAACACACTCCAAATATCATCCTAAAACTGTCCCAATTGGTTTCCCTCGTCTGGAACACCATTTGAGAGAGTTGCTATTTTGGTCACTTTTGCCACTTTTGCAAGAAAGAGCCTATACTTTTTCTTGAGGATTCCAGCTGGTTTTGATCATCCAAAAAGCTTCTAAGGGATCAATCAAGAGGGTCTAAAGCATTGGATTACTTCTGGCACAAAGAACTTGACAGTTAGCACAAGGAGCTTCAAGAGGTAAGTACATCACAACTTGAACTCTCTAAATCATGCATTGCTTTGAGGTCCATTGATCATGGACCTCTCATACATATCATATGTGTTGTGTTTGAACCAATTTTCCCTGCTATTGCTGCTTGTATGATGAGATAGCATAGAACATGCAAATATAGGCCTATTTTGAAACCACTATCGGGTTTTAAAATAGGGACATCTTCTGAAAAATCTAAAAGCACCATTGGGTTCCTCATGAAATTCTAGGCAGGATACACCTAAATTTTGTCCCAATCCGTGGAGAAATAAGGAAGTTAGAGCCTTCACGCAAGAGGCCAAAAATCAGGCCTTACCTTGGGCAAGGACCAGGCATGGCGCCTTGGCCAGGCCTAAAACAAGACATCCCATATATATTCATGGGGTGATTTTGATACACGGATGTATCACCACCCCAATGGTAGCGCACATGTGTGTTTGGCTGAGAGGTCGTAGGTTCAAGACCCACCCAGACCATTTTGTCATTTTGCCATATTTTGCTATTTTTCACATTTTTATGGTTTTTGTTTAATTAATTCCAAAATTAATTTCTCTCTCAATTTTAATTATTTTTTATTGGTTCTTTTTTTTTTAATTCCAAAAAATGTTAAAATATTTTATTCCACAAAAATATTATTTATTTCATATATTTAGTATTTTTGTAAAGAATTATGTTTTTATTTGTTTTTTAACACTTAAAAATATTTCTTTCTCTTGATTTTTCAACTTCAAATGGTTTTCAAATCATTCTATGATTGAAACATGATTTTTTAAACATTAATCCAAGATCACAACTTGTTTTTCACACATGTTTGATAATTTTGATCATTTTAATTGAATATTTATTCAATTAAAATACATTTTTAAAATCAAGTTAGGGTTGTGATTATTTTTCACCCTTACAAATCTTTTTCAAAACACTTTGGGCCTCTAATAGAGTGTAAGACCCAACCCCCTTTGTACAAAAATAATTTGGGTCTCAGTCGTTGTATAAGTCCCGATACGATCTTTAAAATAACGGTGCGATCGTTGTTTTTCATCTGGGCCTCTCCTTGAGCTATAAGTCCCATATTTTGTATTAAAATAAACTCTTGGGCCTCTTAATAGAGTGTAAGACTCATCCCTTGTACATAAACCTTTTTGGGCCTCAATCATTGTATAAGTCTCGATACGATCTTTAAAATAACGGTGCGGTCGTTGTTTTTTTATCTGGGCCTCCCCTTTTGTGTTGTAGGTCCCATCTTTCTTTTTTGTAAAAATACAATTTGGGCCTCTTAATAGAGTGTAAGACTCAACCCTCTTTTGTACATAAATAATTTTGGGCCTCAGTCATTGTATAAGCCCCAGTACAGTTTTCAAAAACGATGGTGCAATCACTGTCTTTCCATGGGTATCTCCTTGAGTATAAGCCCCAATCTTATTTTCAAAAACAAATTTCCCTTTTGATTTAGGTTCAAATTCATAGTTGTTATCAAAACTTTCTTTAATTTCGTGAACAAGTAACCATACAGCTGTTACAATGGAAGCTTGCTCACCTGTAAATTTTATCATCTTTCTTTTACATATTTGCACACACACACACACACACACACATACACACATATATATATATATATTTGTTTGTGCTGGAAGCTTACTCACTTGTAAGTCCCCCTACCCTCTTTTTACATATAGTATATATTTCATCTGTACATATATGCCTGTATATTATCTGCTTAGAGTTTTCCCCGACAACTAGGTCTAGAACTAGATAAAGCCAGTGGTCACTCTTTCAACACAGTCAAAACTAGTTCCCCATAGGAATTTCTAGATACAGTCTTGCCTCCTCTTGGGCTTATACAATATGGAACAAAGAGAAAGGCATTATTCCCGGTGAAAATTTTCTCAGACTGTCACTATTAGAAAATTGTCAAAGAAATTCATTTCCCCTAGAGAGGATTAATTCCCGGTGATACCTCTCTTGAATTTCTTCAAACCCAAGAACTGTTCACTAAAGGAAAGATTATTCCCGATGAAACTTTTCTTGAACTCTTCTTAAGTTTGGACCCACAGGCTTCCTAAAAGCATCCCCGCCTCCTCTTGGGCTTTGTACAAGAACCCTCTGGCTTCTTAGAAGTTCTCATGCCTTCTCTTGGGCTTAATACAAGGACCCTGAAAACCTCTTAAAGGTATAGGAGAGAACTTAGTCATCCTTTGTTAGAGCAGTCTTTCCGAAGAGTCAAAACCTTGGACAATTAAGGGTTGATTCTCATCCCTTAAAACATCAGCCTCCTCTTGGGCATCATACAAAGATAAACTCTTCCATACCAGTAGACTTGGACAGTATAGTCTCCCTCTTGGATCTCAAATACATTCTCAAGTTCCCTACAAACACATGAGAAACCCTGGTCATTTAATCAATCTCCAGTAGAGTTAAAACCCTCATGGGTTCTAAAACTCAGTCTTTCATCCTAAATTCTCCTAGCTAGGGTCATCTTATCATCAATACTATACTAGCCTATCAGACCCTCAAGGCATCTGATACCTCAACTCTTCTATAAACCCTCAGCAAGAGTTGATTCCCCGACTTAGACCTGCCTCTGGATCTCAATAATCCTCAGCAGGAGACAACCTCCTCTTAGGCTTTGTATAATGATTTTCCTCAGCTGAGTTAACCTCAAAAGCACTCTCTTGTTGAGTCAATCACCTTTTTAGCACTCTCTTGTTGAGTCAATCATCCTTTCAGCACTCTCTTGTTGAGTCAATCACCTTATAAGCACTCTCTTGTTGAGTCAACCCTTTTCAGCCTCAATCTTGGGCTTTGTTTAAGACACCCACATAAATACTCTCTAGTTGAGTCAGTCAATTATCTTTTAGCCTCAATCTTGGGATTTGTACAAGACACATATAAATTTCCCTAAACAGAGTTAATCCTTTTTCCAGCCTCAATCTTGGGCTTTGTACAAGACAAATCATACTATCCATCAGAGTCAATCTCCTTTCAGCCTCAATCTTGGGCTTTGTACAAGACAGATAAAATCTCTCACCAGTAGAGTCAGCCTCAATCTTGGGCTTTGTACAAGACACATACAAATATTCTCCAGTGGAATCAAAAAATCCTTTTTAGCCTCAATCTTGGGCTTTGTACAAGACAGACAAAATATTTCCCTGGAAAAGTCAACTTTCAGCCTCCTCTTAGGCTTTGTATAATGATATCCCCAAAAGAGTCAGTCTCTTTTTTACCTCAAACTTGGGCTTTATACAAGACAGATAGTAAACTCCCCTAGTGGAGTCAATTAACCTTTTAGCTTCAACCTTGGGCTTTGATCAAGGCACACAAAACAAATCAAATATCCCCTTAGAGGAAATCAAAAACCTCTCTGTAGGAAGACATTTCTCTGTATATCACACATCAAACAGAAAATTAAAACAAACCCTAATTCCAGATAGCTGTTGTAAGTGGCACACTTATTGATTCAAAAATCCAAGCTGTAGTCCATCTTTTATCCTGGTAAATCCCTTCTTTCATCTAATTGCTGTAAGCGGCAAGCCTCTGGATTGTTTACATCCAAGCCAATGTCCCTCTTTTAGCATGAAAGATTCCTAAGGAAAAATGGTATTGCTCTACACTGAGTTAAAATTTTCTCCTTCAGGACAAATCCCTTATAAAAGAAATTATGGCATTGTTGGATTCACATATCCCAGTTAAAGTAATTCTCCTTTATAATCAGTCACCCAACAGTTGTGATAAACAGACGAGATGTCTCCCTTTAGAGATGACAAATTCTCTCTCAGTCAAACCTTTTAGCTTCAATCTTGGGCTTTGAACAAGACACAAATACAACCTTTAGCTTCAATCTTGGGCTTCAAACAAGACACCAAAACATCTTTTCCTCCCATAGAATAGGAGGAACTATGATTGCTCTGATTTCCCTGTTTTCTTTAACGGGAATACGTAGGCATAAGATTGCGAAATCTTAGCGAGCACACCAATCAAAACTTTAGGTTCAGTACCTCACCAAAAACATCGAAAAACCCGAAAAACAACAAAAATAATCTCTCTCACAGACATCCCCACAAAGAAGAAACTTTCCCATTTACAGATAAACACCATCAAGTATAAAGCAGAACCTAATGTTAATCAACCCATGGATAACCATGTATAGGATGGGTAATTGACAACTCCCCATTGTATAACCTAACCTCGAACTCCCCGAATCTCTCAAGCATTTGTTCAGTTAAACATTTGCGTGCAATGTTAGTTTTAGATAGCTTCCATTTCCCTTTTAGCTTCACGGGATAAATAAGAAATCAGAAAGTAGCACCCACGTTCCTCCCATTGAGGTGAGGAAATCCCCATGGCGATAAGGTGGTCGCGTCACCGACAAAAACGCACGCTACAGAGTTCTTTAGGGTTCCTTGAATCTCCTCTGATGGGGATGAAGAGAGAAAACCTGATAAACCTTATTTTGATTATACTCTACAAATGGGGACCATAACCCATTTAAATAACCCTGGGGTTATTTCTTAGTTTTCAATATTCTAATTTGACCCCTCATCAAATTAGATATTGACTTACGGTATCTACACAATAACCTGACATTTCATGACATTTATGTTTTTAGCCACAAACTTAATATTATATTAATTAAACCCCTTGACTAATTAAAATAATGGCACTAACACCTTAAATGTTACATTTGTGTCTCAAAATTCTAACACTATCACCTTGGGTAATAGAACCAATAAAAGGGGAAAGTGGGGTTTTCACCTCGGTTGTAAGTCCAACCGGGGCAATAGTAGGAAACATACACATTTTTAAATTACAAAATATGTTGTTGCTTAGAATCGAACTCATGACCATTGTCATTTTTCCCTTTGGTTGACATGTCCAACCGAGAATCAAAGTAGCGCATTTTCCAATTTTTCCCCTGGGTGAGTGGTCCAAGGCTAAAAATGGTGTGCTTTCCATAAACTCTTTGTTACCTCGCCCACTCAACTGGAGTAAAAGCCTTTTTTTTAGCAATGTTAGTATCTTTCTAACAATTTACTGTTGGATTCAAGTGTGGGTTGTTTAGTCTCACGTTGACTATGAAAAAGTTAATTTTTAGATATGTAATAAAGGTGGTCAATATACCTAATGTCTTAGTATTTTGGATGGTGATATGGTGTATCTCTCTAGTGTTCATGGATCATTAATTTATTTTCCCTCTAAATACTCCACCAAACTTTTCAAGAACTGGTATCAAATCTCGAATTCGACTTAGTGGAAG
The DNA here is from genome assembly GCA_022829125.1 of Lathyrus tuberosus. Classification (NCBI taxonomy): domain Eukaryota; kingdom Viridiplantae; phylum Streptophyta; class Magnoliopsida; order Fabales; family Fabaceae; genus Lathyrus; species Lathyrus tuberosus. The sequence goes on along the minus strand of JALAZF010000289.1, from coordinate 4,528,773 downwards.
AAAAAAATGGTATCATAGCCGTGTTTTGACTTTGTGGATGGAGAAGTTGATCCTAATGTTTGGTTCAGGTATAGGATGAAGAAAACATTAGGAAAAGATTGTTTGGTTCAAGTGTAGGTGGTTAGTCTTACATCAACTGTGAATGAGTTAAATGTTATATATATATATATATATATATATATATATATATATATATATATATATATATATATATATATATATATATATATATATATATATATATATATATATATATATATTGCCTTACAATTTTAAGTGGTTAGTCCTGAATTTACGCATTTTTGCTTTTGGGACTCCCTCAAATTCCCCAATAAAATGTATCAGTATTATGGCTTGTCTTGGTGGGAAAGTGAGAATGAATCAAGGTATTGAATTATGTTCTAAGATATGGGATACTCACATTTGAGGAAGAGATTGTTAAGTTTTAAGTGTGAATTGTTAGTCTCACATCAATTATAAACGAGTTAATTGTTGAGTATATAAGAAAAATTATTCATATCCTTGATGGTTCAGATTGATGGAGATATGGTGTATTTCACTTGTGTGGTCTTGGGAATTTACTCGTTGTTTCTGCAGTCCTTCCTCTAGACTACACAACATTTACATACACCATTAAGAAAAGAGGGTTTCTTAATGCACCACCCAAGTTTCTTAGGCACCACGTGAAATTATTTTTTTACCCCTCTATTCCGGATGTGCACATCCGGACGTACCAAATCTTTAAAAAACGCAGAGATTTTCCGGATGTACATATCCGGAAATAATTCTGATGTGCACATCCGGAAGAATTTCTTATTAATTCGCGCCAGACCTTCTCCCCCCTCATTATTCACATTTTCATTTCCAAAACCTTACAAATTCTCTCAAACTCTCAATTTCTCATTCCCACAAATCCCGACTTTTTCCACTCGAGTTCTGCGCAGAGCAACTGCTACAACGATCAACACATTCCAAATCCTCCGTATCACATTTTAATCGGTAAGTTTTCAAATTTTAGAGTTTCGGAGTAATTTTCGAGTAATTGATTTAGAGTAGACATTTAGGTGTAGAAATTGTTAGGTTGTATGAATAACATAGGTTAGAGACAATGTAGGTCATTTTTACTGCTTCAAACGGATCATCAGGGCATAAAAATTCCCTTCTGGTTGGGACAGTGGCCATGGCTGGCGTTTTAAACCTTCAAAATACGTACCGGATGTACAGATCCGGAAATACCCAACGTTCAAAGTTCTACTTCCTTCCGGATGTGCACATCCGGTAACACCTAACGTTAAAATGCTGAATACTTCCGGATGTGCACATCCGGTAACACGTAACGTTAAAAATGCTGAATACTTCTGGATGTGCACATCCGGAAGACTACTTTTTTATTTCCTTTTTTAATTTTCCTTGTTTTTTTGTTTTTGTTTAATTATTTTTAATAAAAATTTAATTTATTTATTATGCTTTGCAGATTAGATGGCTGACAGAGACAATCGTACCATACATGGACGGACAGCTCAGCACGCATCTGTCCGACGTGAGCGGTTGCAGTCTACAGCCGAGGCTTCCGGCGCAGAGAGAGTTGTGGTAGCCCCTACAGCTGAGGGACATCCTACACCACATCCTACACCACAGCCATCCACATCACAGGTTCAGGCCACTCCCTCGTCAGCCGCCGATTCTACATCTCGGAGGCGTCGGGATTCTACTGCTAGTTCATCAGGGTCCCAGCCTGCACGCAGGCGTCGTCGGGAGACTCCAGCTCCATCAGCTACTCCTCCTCGTTCCCCTGTTTCTGTTCCTGTTCCAGAGGGTGATCACCCAGCACATGAGGGTGTTGACGCTGATGACGATTTCGTTGAGCTGGGCGGTTACCCCGGGGGACCGTCTGATATGTCCCTACTCGCGGGGTACTCTGAGCATACGGCCAGATTTGTCTGGCTAGGACAGGTAACCTTTCTCGGTTTATTTATAGAATTGTATTCGTTGAAAATATGTTCATTTGTAACATTGTTTTATTTGGAAATTTTTAGGATAAGGCTTCACAGAAGTTCTATAACCATGGGGGTAAGGTTATGGACACGATTGAGATGCTGCCAGAGGCTGAGTGGTTCACGTCTGCACTTGCGCAGTCTGGTCTTGGAGGCTTGTCTAGGATTGGGTATCCCCAGATCCAGTACGGTATCCTGATGGCATTTGTTGAGAGATGGCACCCTGAGACATCCTCATTCCATCTACCGTACGGCGAGATCACGATCACGCTGGACGACATCTCGTGCCTCTTACATCTACCGATCACCGGTACCCTTCTCCGTCACGGTAGGATGACGAAGGCGGACGGCATAGAGTTGCTGGTTACAGAGCTTGGTGCTAGCCCAGAGAAGGCACATGCGGAGGTGCACCAGTTGAGGGGCGCACAAGTCCGGTTCTCGTTTCTGATGGGTAGATTTACTGAGGCGCTTGCAGAGGCAGGACGGGCAGATGGTGATCTAGCTGAGGTGGCGATCCACAGGACGCGTGCCCTGAGATGCTACTACTTATTTTTGCTGGGCACGCAGGTGTTTGTGGACACCAGCGTCTATTATGTTGATATCGTCTACCTCAGGTACCTTTTGGATCAGACAGAGATCCATCGGTACAACTGGGGGGCGGCTGCGCTGGCATTCACCTATTCCAGGCTCTCTGATGGTTGCCACTGGGCAGCCAAGACTGTGGCAGGCAGTTGTACGCTATACGTGGTAACAATCTAATATTCTAAGTGATTTTTTCTTTTCTTTTCTTTCTGTATTCATTATAATGTTTGACACCCATGTTATGTTTTCCATTTCAGGCGTGGATTTTACAGCACTTTCCCTATATTACTGGTTGGGGGAGTGCCCAGGGGTACACTGAGGCTATGCCACGTGCTGCTGCATTTGTCCTGCTCAGAGGGAACCAGGCGCCGGACCCCTTCAGAGTGTATCTAGATCGGATCGCTGCTGAGGACGTTTTGTATTGCCCATATGCCGAGCACCGTGTGACGCGCCCGTTCGATGACGTTTGTTTGTTCTCAGGATGGTTGGCATGCAGTTCGACCGTTACTGCCCGATACCTGCCAGAGCGCGTCTTGCGTCAGTTCGGTTACACGCAGACGATCCCCAGGATGCCTCATGAGTCTGCTCCTCTAGGCTTGACCCGCAGGGAGATAGATGAGCTATATGCTGACTACCAGTCCCACTTGGTACCGGAGGAGGCTCGGGCGACCAGAGCGGAGACAGACTGGAGTGTTGCCGCCGGGTACATCGTGTGGTTCTACACCTTCTCACACCCATGCATGGTGCCCACTGCTGAGGGATCGCCCCCCAGACCCGCTCATCAGGAGATATTAGAGGAGCGGCAGTCTCAGCTGGACCACGCTCAGGATGTCCTACCACGCTGTCGTCAGATAAAGCAGATAGCGAGGCAGGCCATTGCGGACGGTCACCTCCCTGAGGGCTCTGGTGCCAGAGTTGCCGTGGACAGGATTATTGCGATTGCTCAGGGGGCACTTCAGTACCGCAGACATCGGTCCAGGATGGCGGGTAGGGGCAGAGGAGCAGGGGAGCCAGGACAGATCCTTCGCCATACGCAGTAGTTTTTTGTTTGATGTATTATATTTATATTATATGTATGCGCTGTATTTTGACAGAGATTTATTATATATATGGATGTCTTCAAATGTATATTAAATTGCGACGATTTATTAACATATGCGACCAAACAAAAAAACCGATTTTTAAAAAAAAAATAATGTTCTGCCTTTTTCCGGATCTGCAGATCAGGAAAGTTTCCGGATGTGCACTTCCGGAAAGAATCTACGTTTTTAAAAAAATTGGTGCGTCTGGATGTGCACATCCAGAATCAGGGGGCAAAACCGGAAATTCAGTTGGTGCCTAAAAAATAAGGGTGGTGTAATAAGAAATCCTCTAAGAAAATGATGCTCTTTCAAATCTTTATAGACATTACTAAAAAAAATTAGATTCCTTTAAGTATGGGGTCTTATGCGATCGCTTATCCTAATAGTGCTAGAGCGACTATTGTTTATCATCATCTAAATAAAAAACAAGGGTTTGTTTTTTTATCTTTAAAGGAAATCTACTTTTAAAATTACTTTTATAAGAAAATTTAAAATAGTAAAAGTATGCTTAAATTTAATTTATATAAATTAAAAGACTAATTTTGATATCCAATAATATAAAATAAATTATTGACGATTAAAACATAGTCAAAATTATATAATTTTTTAGAAATATGTATCTGAAAAATATTTTTTATGAAAAATTATTTGAAATAATTTCAAATTTAAGTGATTTTTAATAAATTTGATTGTTAATTGTAGATATAGGAATACGTTAGGTCGAGTTAGGCTTTCTCAAGCTTAAGTATGACATGATAAGTATTTTAAAGCTTAAGTCTAGTTTTTAGCCTGTCATAGGCTTATTTTTAAGTTCAAAGCTGACCTTTTCAAAAACCTAGTTTTTCCATTAGCTTATGTAATTAATCAATTTAATTAATATTTAAATAAACTAATGCAATAGTAGCATGAATTTTGTAAGATTATTTGTTTAAGAAAACTTATGAAAACAACATATGATAGTGTTCATAAGATTTTTCTTAAAAATAACTAAGATTAATTTTTCTATTTTAATTCAAAATAGAAAATTATAATATAAAATTAATAAATTTATTCATATTTATTTAAATAAGCCAATTTAATATGTTTAATTAAACCTGACATAGGTTTGTTAGTAAATCTCACCTATTTCCACTCTTACCTAATTTGCAATGATATCTATTAAAAAGAAAGACGGGGAACTAAGATTTTTCTGTTCCAAAATATATTCCCCTACTTGATATTTTCTTATATAGATATATTTTTTTTATTTTATTAATTTTTATAATAATTTTTTTAAAAATAAGTATATATTAATTTTATATTTTTACTATAATAAATATTTATATTTTAAAAATATTCTAATTATACTTCTTAGCATTATATTTCAGTTGATAAAAATAATTTGATAGATTAGTTTCAATGATGCCTGAATAATACTTGTAAAAAAACAAAAGTGTTTATCATAAAATTACGTGGAGAGATTATATATATATATATATATATATATATATATATATATATTATCATGAAAAGACGGAGATATTCATAATGTTATGGGGACATGTGCCCCCACTAATACTTCATACTCATGAATACTAATATATTTTTGTCCCTTTACGTTGAGTCATGGCAAATTTATCTGATAAATTAACACTACTTTATATAAAATACAATTGATTCAGCTTTTTAATATTTTATTACTAATTCAAAATACATGTTAATATATAATTGAGTTCAATGTTGTGTTAAGCTAACATTACTCATATTAATTCTTCAAAATTAACTAATCATATATCAACACATAGTTAAATATATTATGTAGTAAGACAATTATTAATTATAAACTTTTAAAATCACTATCTCATATCAATACTTTAATAGAGTTTGTCTATTTATTTATATTTTAACCTTATAAATTATAATATGAATGCTATCAATAAAAATGTTATATAAAAAGGTAGGGCTAAACTGTCTCAAATTTAAATTTTAAATGTCTTGTGTATTTATGATAATAAAATTATTTTATCTACAAACTAAAAGACATACTAGTAGTATTTATTTTTAAAAACAATACAGACTTTATATATAAATAATATATTATACGTGGAATATAATTTATGGGTATGTATTGTTAAGTAATTAATTTTTTTTTTTACATATTTTTAGATGCTTCTCAGAATTTTCAGAAATACAAATGTTTGTTAAAATGTTTTTTTAATTAATATAAAAAAGTAATTTAATGATTATGATTATATATATATATATATATATATATATATATATATATATATATATATATATATATATATATTTGCCCTCATATTATAAATTTTCTGGCTCCGCCCCTATTATTATAATTTTTAATACATTTCATTTCACAAATAATAATTTTGTAAAGAAAATATAATAACTATCACTTATTTTTTTATACTTGACTTGTCTCTTTAATCACATGTTTAATAAAACTATTGTGACCTAAAACTAAGTAAATAATCCCAATGTTGTATAATAAAATCAAATCTAAAGACCAACTATATTTATCCATTTATATTATGTACTCATTCTTTAGCGTCCTAGTAAAAATTAAGATTTTTAGAACTTAAATAATCGCTCCACTTCATAGCAACGAGAAGAACAACATAAATCACACCTTTGTTGCTAATAAATCACACCTTTGTTACTTATCTCTGAAATAGGGTTTTTATTTAAAATTCTTATACGCACAACAAGATTAATAGATCTTGCACTAGAGTAGAATAAAGCGTTAACATTCCAATTTAAGTTTCTCGATAAAGGTGCTTGCCACATCGTGATTGTAATTGGTGGGTATGGATGGAATATTTGGACACGAGAATTGCAATTTAACAGTCATCTGATAAGAACCATTTTTGCTCTCTATAACATATTGGACGACGATACAATCTTTACCCTTCTAAAGAGGATTGTTTCAGATTTACCAAATATTTTTTAAAGAAATGTAGAGATTGAAGGTGCTAAGAATAGTTGAAGAGTTCCATAAACACGAAGAGAAATTTTAAAAGAGAATCTATATTGATTAATTGAAAATCAATAAAATTTCAAACACGTGCTTTCTTCCAACACATTTTCAATATTTGGAGCACTGAGAAAGGTATGTTAGATAGTTTTAATCTATTTATCTCTGATCACCGACATAGCAGGACATGTCACATATTTACATTGTAAATTTTTCCTAACGAGAATATAATTTCTACCAATACTTCAAATGAAACTCTTCAGTTTAGGTGGAACATGAATGTTCATTAGTATATTATAGTTATGTAATCCATAAAAATGTAACATAAGTTAGATTCTTAATATTCAAATCGTATGCAAATTTGAATGTAAACACATTTTTATTCAACTTAAACATCATCTTGTCTTCATGGGTCAATTGAAAGATATGAGTTGCAAACATTGTATTTGGATCATTATGATTGAATAATACTAAGTCAATATTTTAAACTTTCAAATTTAGAAAAACAACACCATCTTTTGAGTGGTTTGAAAATCACCTATGGATCACCTCAATGTGAATGTTAGAATCATCTCATATAGTTCATGTATAGCCTTCTCTCAATGTAAACACATTTTTATTCGACCTAAACATCATTTTGTCTTCATGGATCAATTGAAAGATATGAGTTGCAGACATTGTATTTGGATGATTATGATTGAATAACACTAAGTCAATATTTTAAACCTTCAGATTTAGAAAAACAACACCATCTTTTGAGTGGTTTGAAACTCACTCATGGATCACTTCAATGTGAATGTTAGAATCGTCTCTAGTTCATGTGTAACCTTCTCTCAGCAATGTATGTGACTTCAAAAACCCTTCCAACAATAGCTTGGATTGCGGCCCACTTAAAATTTTGATAATAAGGTAAACAAGAGTATTCTGAGTTATTAAAATTTTTCAAACTTTGCGACAACAAAAATATATTCTTCAATTAACCTTATTGCAAGATAATGAATTCCAAAATAATCATTGATTACCTTCCCACCTCTAGTACTTAAACCCTGGCAAAAATAATTTAGCAACCTCTATATTAAGGATGACGAAAATATAGGCTTCTAACATAGTATGAGGTTGATTAAATAACAATTTTAAAGAGAATCTTGCTACCTACACTAGATAAGAATATTCATTTCTAAAAGTTGTAACTTTTGAAAAATTTATATATGTAATGTAGTATTTTTACTTAGTCCAACTATAGAAATTAGGCTTGAACACTCTTATAGCGAGATTTGCATCTACGTTTAGCAAATTAAAGAGTAATTCCCTTTGTTAGCATTGATGCTTAAATAGATTTTTGTTTCTATTTAAGTTGAGGAGATTGGCCTAATACTTTTTATAAATGAAGGTGATAATTTTATAATATGCACAGGTGATCAAGATACGTTAACCCTGTATTAATTTTTTTCTTTCATTTTTTACAAAAAAAATAAGATGCACAAGAATTAAGTATATAAAGACTTCACATGCTATATAATATCCTCACTCCATTTCATACAAAGTCTTTCCTTTTTCAAAATTCTCCTTAAATAGCTCGAATCAATATTGTTATAGATTTTCCTAATATCACACTTTAAGGCAACCTAAGCTTCCTCACAGCCAACCCTCTTTCTCGTTCTTCTAAAATTGTTAAAATATGTTGAAAGCACAATTATTGACCAGGTAAAGGAGAAAATTGTTTGTGCACGGACTGATAATGTTAGACACCTTGAAAATACAACAGCTAACAGAGTTGAGTCTGCCCATGATACTTTGAAAAATTGGTTGTGAAATAGTAAAGGCAGTTTGTGTAGAGACTGGGACTCTGTTAACCATATGATTCAAAAACAACATAATGAGATACAAATATCATTTGGTTGGAGCATCACATTTTTGAAACACATATTTAAATACAATGCTCTATATTCTCAACTGGTCGGTAATATTTCTCGGGCCGGTTTGAATTATATTTTTCACAAGGTTAAACGAGTTGATAATGTAGGCTCCGATAGCGCAAAGTTTGGATGCACAATTGTGAAAACATATGGTCTCCCATATGCTTGTGTTATTGCTAAAAAGTTGAAACTTGGTGACCCAATAAGAATGGACGAGGTTTGCACTCATTGGAAGATGTAACACCCCCAATCTATACCCCCAATTAAATAAAGCGATAAAAATTTCATCAGAGTATAATTAAACATTCATGGCATAGACGAAGGCGTCACACCAATTGAGACAAAACACAATAAATCTGCACATAAAGATATGCAACAATCAGGTAGCAAATAACAGAGGAACTTAGTTCCTACTACCCACACTTCAGATACAGAGTAAAACCGGAAAATCTGCAACTGAATCTCATATATATATATATATATATCTATATATATATATATATATATATATATATATCACATAAAGAGTTTGTCTGTCATACACATATTCATACATATACAATCCAAAAGGCATATATACATATACACATAAATCACAACGGTCTCCCCGACTACCCGGTGCTACATATCAGAGCCGACCGACAAAAGAATGAAGACCTAAGCTTCACAAAAAGACCACCAGCATCTAATCTGCAATGCCTCATAGAGCATTCAAAATAGCAGAAGGGTGAGAAACACAATCATAATATAATTTCATATAATTATATAACAACACCAAAATACACATGTAATATTCTCACCACAACTTATACCAGAATTCAAACACAAAACAACACAATGCATATCATCATATATCCATCACCAAGGCATATATAATCAAATAAATGCATTTATCAACAACATATATATATATATATATATATATATCTCAACTCATCAATTCCATTCACAATTCCACACAAAATCAATCCATTCATGATTTATGCAAATGCAAGAGACCGACACAACGACTCTATGCAAATGCAGTACCATCCATCCATCAATCTCAACACTAGTTCACTCAGGAACTATTGGAATCATCGCTTGTTACTTAGTGTAACTCCCCGCCGGGAAAACGATGTTCCCCGTCGCTTTAGGTCCTCTTGGTATAAGGCTCACAACGTTTATGGATTGCTTTCGGTCCTCTTTGTATAAGGCTCACAATCTGATCGCTTTAGGTCCTCTTTGTATAAGGCACACGATCGTCTATAATCATCGCTTTAGGTCCTCTCGGTATAAGGCTCACGATGTTATAGCGGATTCCCTCTGGAATCGATTCATCGCTCACACCCCACAAGGGCACACGACATCACAAGAATGCATATCATGATGCTTGGCATACAATGACTCATGACACTCAAATGCACACATATACACATCCATAATCATGCATATATAATCAAATACCACACATTGCATTTTCTTGCCCTTAGGCCACAAACCATCATTACAACATTTTATCACATGCATTTTCATCACACAACAGCACACAAGTCATACAATATCCATATCAATAGCACATTGCATAATACACCTCAATTACACACCATTAAAACGGTAAAAGTCGACAAAACGACACTATTCCAAATTCCCGACATAATTAAATCGGCCAACAATATCAAAACCATTTTAATAAGAAAGTACATTTTATTAGCTTTCCAACGATACCAAGAATGTTCAAAACGGATAATCGGAACACAAGTTACGGACGTAAACGGAAAAGACATCGCGAAAAAACAACATTTTGCACTCCTGCTGGCCATACACGTATTGCCCTGAGCCATACGCGTATTGCCCAAACTCATACGCGTACCATTACGCGTTTCAGAAGATGGCCGAGAAAAATGAAATTCATTACGCGTATTGCCCTCAAATGCACCTCCCATACGCGTATTGCCCAAGCCAATACACGTATGGACATGCCTGATACGCGTAACGGCTGACGAAACCCAGAATTTTTCTGCAGAATTTTTCCTGCGAAAATCACTCAAACCCACTCCAAATTTTCACCTAAACACCAGAAAATTGCCAATAGATAGCACAACAACATATATCTAACATGTATCAACAATAAGGGACATGAAAACATGATTCCCGACACAATTTAATCGGATTCTAACACTTTCAACATATTATGGGTTTTTGTTCAATATCACATTTCAATCCAAAAACAACCAAATACAAACATACATAATCATACACAAGTATAATATAATCGAGTTTCACACCCTTACCCGATTTAATCGTGTTTGAAAAGTCGGTTGATCGATTTTCTTCTTTTCCAAGTTTTTCTCTCTTTTCTTCTTTCTTTCTCTTTTCTTTCCCTTTTCCTTCTTCTCTTTTTCTTTCTCTCTAATTTTCTCTCTTTCTATTTCTATTTTCTAACTTAAGGAAAAATAAAGTGAAATGACCAAAATACCCCTACACTCAAATATCTCGCAAACGTTCCCAAAACGCGATAAAACATATTCACGACGAAAAATAATATATTATCAAATAAAAGTCAAAAATAAAATAATATAATAATAGAAATAATTAAATCGACTCGATTAAATAAAACTAACTAAAACTAGGGCGTTACAACTCTCCCCCACTTAGAAATTTTCGTCCTCGAAAATATTACCTGAGACGAACAATTCCGGATACGACTCCCACATCCGACTCTCCAACTCCCAAGTCAAATTGCCCTCAGCAGCGCCTCCCCACGCTACTTTCACAAGCGCAATATCCTTGCCTCTTAACCGTTTCAACTCGCGATCCAAAATTCTCACTGGTAATGCCTCCACCGTAAGGTTATCCCTTACCTCAACCTTGTTAGTTCTTGTTATTGGCTGAAATTTTGGTAAAACAATGGTGGTGTTAATGATGTCATATGTCTGATGTCTTAACATGAGTTACTAACATTCAGTTTGTGTTAAGTTTGTTAGGGTTGCAGTTTTGTATGCTGATGTTATAAGTGATGTCTTGACATCACTATACCAGAACATCAGAATATCAGTTTGTGATGTTTTAGGGCTGCACGTGTTTTGCTGTTAATAGAGAGATTGCAGGCGAATTTATTGGAGAAGATTTATTCTGATACAATTGATTCTGCATATCTTGTGGAGAATAGTTTGTTACTATTTTTGTGCAAATAGACATGGAGAATTGTTCATATTTGTGTAGAGAAGATCTTGCAGCTGAATTAAAAAGTGAAGATTTAAAAGATACATAATATCCTGGAAATATTATGTGGAGATGATTTAAAGGTGTGGAAGATTAAAGATAAAATCTAGTAAAGATTGAGTATTTAAAATATGAAGATTTAATTGAAGATTTGATTGAAGATCTATTTAATAGCAGAATCTTTTACAGATTGGTGGTGATTTGAAGGCCCAAATCCAGTTGGGAAAAAGTTATAAATAGAATGCTTGTAATCTAGAATTGGTACGGGTCCAAGATGTAGATCATTAGGGCTTTGTCTAAGTGAACCACTCGGGTTGTGACACTACTACACATTTGACCTATAATATCGCACATTTAATAGCGTTTTTATGTAAAATGCTATTAAATATATCATCCAATTATCTATAATAGCGCTTTTGTTACGGGCGCTATTATAAGTTGTAGTAGAATAAAAAAATATTTGGACATATAATAGCGATTTCTCCAAAAGCGCTATCTTTGATATAAAAAAAAAATTAAAAACAGTTGCCTGAGACTATGATAGCACTTTTGTTACGAGCGCTATTATAAGCTGCAATAGAATAAAAAATTATTTGGACATATAATAGCGCTTTCTCCAAAAGCGCTATCTTTGATGTAGAAAAATAATTTAAAAAAGTTGCCTGAGACTATGATAGCACTTTTGTTACGGGCGCTATTATAAGTTGTAATAGAATAAAAAATTATTTAGTCATATAATAGCGCTTTCTCCAAAAACGCTATCTTTCATATAGAAAAATAGAAAATATAAGTAATATAGTCATGCCAGCCAGATTCAAACTTGGGAGTAGCCTTAAATTTTACAATAGCGCTTTGGGGAAAGCACTATCTTAAATAATTAAATAACGTAAAATTTAATTTTGGCTGTCAATGGGAATTGAACACAGGTATTTAAGGTTACATAAAAATCTTGAATTGCTGGGCTATTTTATAAATTCATATGTTTTATAGAAACATGTATATTTATATTATGATATAAATCAATTATAAGGAAAAATTTGAATAAATCAACTCTTTATTCTCTCTTAACATCCCGCGTTCGCACTGCTTCTTCTTTTCAGAAAAAATTTCCCCAAAACCCACTCTCTACAAAACCCTTATGTCATAATTCTTATTTCATGGATTTTCTCTCATCTCATTCAAACTCTAAAACACTGTTAGTTCTTAATCCTTATTTCTTCAAAACTTCGGAATCGATCTTTCACCTCCCATCTATTTGTCTCTTTTCAAAGCTTCAGAATCACTCTTCCAAAGAAAAACACAGGTATTTCTTCAAAGCTTAATCATACTAAGAGTTGGTATTTTTGCTTTTATAATTGATATGAATGTAAGTTGTTCGATTAAATGTCTCTTAGAAACAAGATTTTAGGAAAGACCTTTTACTTTGTCATGGTTTTTAGAAACAAGATATGAATGTAATTTTCTTTTTTGTTATGGTTTTTAATTATCTTTTTCATACACATGCTTTCTTGCTTTGAGTTAGTTAGCTTTGTTCTAGCTGCTGTCGTGTCGGTTAAGCGGTTTTAGCGGAAGTGCGAGTGATTCTCTCTGCAAGTAGAATAGAGTTCTAGTTCTGGTTTTTAGTTAGTTCTTGTGAAGGGTGGTTACTTGAATTAGGTGGTTTTGTGTCATCTTTTTTAGGATCCACTCACCGTGAGTTCCAAAATTATAAAATCAATTTTGCTATATGACAAAACTCATCAGTGAAATAAGATAACTTTAGTGCATCAGCAAGTTGTACAAATTTAGGCTTCCATTACACCATCTGTAATATGCATGAATTTAGGAGTTTTTATCCAGCAAATGATGATGGCTTTTATGACAAGATTGGAGAAGGAGCAGGTGCTGGATACAATATAAATGTGCCATGGGAGAATGGTGGATGTGGTGATGCAAACTATTTTGCAGAATGGGACCACGTCTTGCTCCCTGTTGCCAAAAACATAATAATAGTTTCTGCTGGATTTATGCACCCGTTGGAGACCCTTTGAGTGGGTGTCGTATCACACCCTTTGGTTATTCTGTCCTGTTGAAAAAGCTGATGGATTTCGGTGAAGGTAGGATTACACTGGTTTTAGAAGGAGTGTATAATCTTGACTCCATTGTAAAATCAACACATGCTTGTTTGGAAGGACCAGGACTATTCTTCTGTCATATATATTTGGCATGGCAATGTTGTCTACTCAGGAAAGGACCAGGACTATTCTTCTGTCATATATATAATGTGCATCACAGTTTGTAGCACATAACTTGACTCACAATATCTTTTCATCCAAAACTAACTCTAACCTGTTTTCGCATCAGCTAGTTTTCACAGAAAATAAACCAATGTTGTTTAACAATCAAGCCCAACTAACATTCAACATGTACCACTAATTCCTAATAGGTTTTAAACAAAAGTTAATTCATAGTGATAACAGTTTAGCCTTTATGCAGACACAGTAATAGATTTCACCAATCCAAACTTAATAGCTAATTCACATTTCAGCATTCATCACAACTAACACCATACTTAGATTAGTTTCTAAATTCACATATTACGTTCCAAATTAACTAACACATTATCACCAGCTAGAATTAACTGATCCAATAACATAACAGGTTTTAAGCTTTCATTGACCTCATGACTCCAACTGGTTTATAACTATCATCATAGCCTAACCAATGCATATTGAAAAATTCAAGTTGTTGATGTCACTTTGGTTTATCCTGTGCCGATAAGATTGTAACAATGTTTATGTAATAAAAGAGTTGGTGGAATTGGGTTTGTTTGTCTGTTGGATATATTTGAGAATTTTTAAGTGGACCTGTTAATGTTGTAATAGATGGTAGGTTGTTAATTTGGTGGTTTCTTAGCATTTGTAAAGTCTGAGAAGGAAGTTTATGGGAGCCATAGTGTTAATTTGGTGGTTATGTAATACTGATTGTATTCTACACTTGTGTAGTGTTAATTTCCTCAAATATGGCAAGGGCCCTTGCATATGTAACTTAAATTGATTTTTCATTTTTTGTTACATATAGCTATGTAATTATTATTTTCCTGTAGCAATTTTCTTGGGGTATTTCTATTGATTCCATTCGATCTTATTATTGTTGGATGTTGCTGGTAAAGATTAAAGTGTGTAGAAAGGATGAAAAGGAGAATTTCGGGAACAAACCTCTCATAATATATTTTAATGAATCTTACTTAGATGGTATTCAAAACTTGGGTTGCAATGATTATAAGCAGTTTGGTGTGTGTTGATGCAATGATGAGTACACCATATCTCCTTAGAATTGGAATTTTTATCAATTATACATTGCTCTCTTCATGTGCTATATGAGAGAGGATCAATGCAATCATGAATGGTGGTATGAGAATATCATTTGTGACTTCACTTTTTTCTGTTGTGATTTTCATATATGAATTATTGTTATGATACCTTGAATATTAGAAGGACTGACTACTTAGATTTCCAATTGTTTAGAATGGCGCTGCAATGTAAGTTGTAGCTCTAAAGTACATGTATATTTCTGTTAGATATTGGGTTTTCATTTTTATGTCCGAACTTGCTTGTCAGGATGAACAGTTGATGTAGGTCTCTTTGCGGTCTCCGTTGCGGTCTTGCAAGGTGTCCTCAACCTCTGTTGATGGAGGTATATTATTCTTCCAACAGAATTTCGTTGATCTTTGAGAAATAAACTTTGAGATAATGTGTATAAAAAGATAGTACACAATGAGATAGTACAAATTGAGAAATAAACTTTGCTAGGTGTCCTCAACCTCTGTTAATGTGTATAAAAAGATTGTACACTTTGAGAAATAAACTTTCAGTTGACTCAATATCCATACGTAGATCTAGCTGTAGTAGCAAATACATAAATGTTAATAGTTGCTCATAGTGTTGACTTACAATAATACATTTCATTATAATATTAAGATGTCATCAAATCAATTTATAATTCTTTAATTCATTTGGTCTCTGAAGCAACTGTTTTATACAAAAAATTGTCCAGGTGGCTATCATCCAAATCGAGTGTTGCTACATATCCGTAGGTTACATTTGAGGAGAAGTTTCTTTCACAACAATATCAAACTTCAGGTGACTTATTATGTGTACATTGTTTCTGTTAGTGCTTTGCACATTTATCGTGCCTCTGATAAAGTTAAAGTGTCCAAGTCCAAATCAATTAAAATAACATGGACAAAAATAAAGGTCTTTTCTAATTAATATTATTTTTAATAATGACATATAGTAGAGGTCATTGATGTAATTTGTTTTTTGCAGTGTCCTTGGCAAACTAACGGTATTGACTGTGGATATTTTGTCATGCGATTTATGAAGGAGGTCATCATGGAAAATCAAAATAAAATTCCTTTGAACGTAAGTGATTTTAATATTAAATATTATTAAACATGCTTCAGTTGACTTGTTTCAACAATTACCATTGTTGTGCTTTTTTCTCATTACTATACTAATGTCATGTATGATTTGTCACACGTATATGTAGCATGTTTAATAATTATGCACTTGGTTAATCTTTTCCCGACTAGAAATCTTTGAATAATCACAGAACTAGGGAATTTGAAATTTCATATGGATGATGGATGCTTGTAAAAAAATGTGTGCATAAGAAGAGAACGGATATCATCGCCGGAAGAAGTACTGTCAGTAATGTAAACTAAAAATCTTGCAATTGTGTAATATTTTTATACATATGTAGTAAATGTAGTAGAAAGAGAAAGAAAATAGGATAAAAAACATAAAACTTTCCTTATGGTATTTGAGAGCCATGTATTATTAATCATGATATGGTTTGTGACTGCGAATTGAATTTGAGTTAGGAGACCAAATATGTATTGTAATTAAAGAGAAAAGTTTTGGAGGGTGTAAGAGATACCAAAAGTTTCTATAGTTTGATGGCATATTTTGCTTGTAACTGCTACTGAAGATTAATTAAAAGGATTCGTTTGTTTTAAACACAAATGGCTTCTGCATTAGCTTTTAGGAGAGTTGGTTCTTGACTGAGATAATGATGCCAAATAAAATGCATAATAAAGCCTGATACAATAGTAGTCCTCAAGTTAGTTATCATGCAATATTTTTCTAATTAAATTTTAACTCAATTTTGTGTTGTGTTTATATTTGAAGTACTTTCATGTACGCAAATGTGTTAGTTATTCTAAAAATAAATTAGTTGATGTCAAAGACGATTAGATTTCATATATGCTACAAGATGTTATTCGTGAGTTTCATTTGCCTTCTTCTTTAATATATATTTTTTAATTTTGTTTGAGCTTCCAGTCCAATACAAATAGAAATGACATAGGTTTATTAGTAAGAAGCTTGGTCAATTAACAAATCATGGATAGTTATAAAAAAACACATTTTATGTGTGGGTTTGAGTTTACTTGAATTCTCAATCATACAAGCTTTGATTCTCTTTTATTTAGTTTGGTGTGCTTAATAATGAGTTTTTTTTATTATTTGTAGTTGAATGTGAGGCTTGTGTTGGTTGTTTTTGACATTTAGGAGCTTCCATAGTATTCATATATACAACAACACGAAATCAAGGGGCTTAATTTATCGTATTGTTCTATGCTGCTTCTGAATTTTGAATATTGCTCGTGCAAGTTTTTAATAGCATTCATACCTACAACATCTTGTGTACTAGTAAGTTTTTGTACAATACATAATTGATTTTTTCTTTTGTGTCATAGGAAAACAAATGGGAAAATAATTCATGCCCTCAACGTTGGATAACTTATGAGCTTCTCTGGCTTGGTGTTTTTGGTGGTTCTATGTCTGCTTTTGTTATTTACAAGCCTTATACTTGTTTTAATTTGGTTGTAATGTCTTCTTATAATATATATATATATATATATATATATATATATATATATATATATATATATAATTAATTTGTAACTAAGGAATATTTTTTATTGATACAAATTAAGTTTATTTCTTATATGATATATTATTGATATTTGCATTTTTAAAAGAACATTAGTTTTATTTTTCAGTATATTAAATCACTCAAAAATATCTCACAGGTATAAAAAAAAATGAAAGGTATAAGAAAATGTAAAGAAATTAAAAAAAAAAAGTGGAAGGTATAATAACGTTTTTAATAAAGCGCTATTATAACCTAGCATTTAACATAGCACTAATATCAAAAAGCGCTATTATAATATAGCATATAACATAGCGCTTGTAGTAAAAGCGCTATTAAATGCTGGAAATAAATTAGACATACCAACAGACTATGTTAGCGCTTATAAAAGAAACGCTATTAAAAAGATACTTTAATAGCGCTTTAAAAGCCCTATTATAAGTGGTGAACTTATAATAGCAGCGACTTTAATAGCGCTTAAAAACGCTATTAAAGTATAAAAACAGCGCTATTAAATAACATTTTTGGCGTAGTGTGAGATGGTCACTGTGTTATTACTCAGAAACCTGTAGGTAATGAGTATTGTATTATTCTTGGAGGAAGCTTTGAAGCAACTCCAAGGTGTGTCATGGAAGTGTGTCTTCTATTTTTCTGTGGTTGAAGAGTTGTTGGTAATCAAGCTGTTGATGCAGTGGCGGAGATGTTGACTGCTAGACATCATTGCGATGATTGGGAGTGAGATGGAGTCTCTTATCTAGGGAGAACTTAGATAGAAGGGTCATTGGGTAGTGATTAAATTAGGTAGATTGTCAACTGGTTTGTTGAGTCTGTAATTTGATACTGCTAATAGTGGACTTCCTTCCTGGCTTGGTATGCCCCCAGATGTAGGTTATTGAACCGAACTGGGTGAACAATCCTTGTGTGTGGTTTATGCGTTTCTGTTTCTATTATTGACTTGTTCATACAACAGATAGTGATGTTGTGACATTGCACTTGACATCACATGTCTGTACCAGAATTTCAATTGGTATCAGAGCAGGCATCCTGTCTGTTTCTGGATGAGATCTTGGGAAGATACTTTCTGGTTCATGAGCAAGGAAGAGAGTTGTTTGGATAATCCCTTGGAGTGAAGGTTGGACTATTCATGATAAAGTATTGATGACACGTAGTGTGCAAGGATTTTTGAGTAGTGCCTGAAGGTTGTTGAGGAGTTGTTATGGGTTCCGCTGCATGATATCTGTTGTAACCCTGGTTGGTTCTTACATCTCTGGTGTTGAGATTCTAGGAAGATATTCTCTTGGAAAGACATTAGGGTTTGGTCTCCTCAGCAGGATGTCCTATGATGTTGTAGTTTATGCAAGACAGCTTCAACCGGTTGGTTAGAGAGACCAACGTTACTTGAGGATTATCTCATATCCTTGTTTGGGAGTGAAGTGTTCATAAGGTGAATGGATCTTCTAAAGACTGTTTGACATGGAAGGATCAGAAGAAGAATATATTTCAAGTCAGACATTGAAGACCAATCTGTTCAGTACAGTGATTCCTTCTTTATCATCTTTCTTGATGGTGAAAGAAGAGGGTAGAGCCAAAGCAAAAGAGTATCACTGTCAAATCTTTCATGCGGGAGTGAAGATCTTGATAAGTCATCTCTTAAGCTTAGTTACCTAAGGTGGAGGAAGTTTCATCAAGAAAAAAGCTGAGCTTAATATGTCAATGTCTCGACATCGCACTACACATCAGCAGTCTATGCATTTCAACTGGAGCTGGTTGAAAAAAAAGGTAGCAATATTGATAGCAGAAGAGAAGGAGATGATCCTTGTTTGAGCTAAACTGTCTAAGGACAATATTGTAGGGAAAATGCATCCAAGAGTCTGTGTGCAGTAGCAGTGTAGATCAACCTGTGGTCAATTGGTGTCTGCATTAGTTGTATGGAATGAACTCTTCCAGTTTTGTGGCTTGAAGGATTGGAAGTAGCAGATTGTCTATGGTATGGCTTTAGTTGTAGAAGGATGGCAGTTATCACTCTTAAGCTAGACAAAAGGTCTGAACCTTGTGCTTATAAGAAGAAACTTCTGGAAGAGTGTGTTATGCAAGTTACTGCAGTCTAATCTTAGAAGTTGATAAGATGAAGATGGAAGACTTTGAAGACATCATAATCTTGATGGTTACAGCTTGGATCAATTTATTTCTGAACTAAGTGGTTTGGAGCATGGTGTTTGCTCTGGTTGTGAAGGTCGAGGATAAGTGGCAGTTATCTCTGGCTTTCTACTGACGGCTCTACTAAGGGAAGTGACTCTCTTTAGTATAACTATGGGGTAGTCTTGAACTACTTATTTTCTGAAGATTCAGATGTGGCAGGTTTGAAGTCTTTGGATTTTCTGAGCAGGATGGAGGTTGTCTACTCAAACTTGATTGTTGAATCAAGTCTATGAGAGCATGGAAATCTGTTTCTGCAAAGGGAGGAGGTTCTTTTGAGTGGCAGAAGGAAGAGCTGAATTCAACAGTTGGATGTCATAATGTTCTGACATCTAGCTTAACATCAAAAGTCTCAGCTGGTGATGTGGCACATCAGCTTAAGATAGAGGTGATCTACAGTAATGAAAGTTATGGATGCTTCAAAAAGGTCTGTCTCATACAGTTTGCGGGAGCTGTGGTTTGAGAAGATATTACATAACTTAGAGATTCTAAGTGTGTCTGATAGTAAGCAAGTGGAACATGTGATTTGAATATCAATTTCAGTGGATAGATCAGGATATCTTTGGGAGAATTTTGACAAACGTGAAGAAGACAATTTGTGGCAGTTGGCTTTTTCATATGAGGATTCATGAATGAGGTGATCAAACTGTGGTATTTGGTTGATCTCAGAAGTGGATTCGAAGAATCAAGATAATCAGAGTGTGGCAGCGGGTTATTATTGAGGATTGTCTTGGAACAAGTTACTCTTGGGCAGAAGGGTGATGAGTTGAAGACTCAAGGAGATTATTCTTCTTGAAGGTGGATGAGAGTTTAATTCTCTAGTTCTTTGGATTACTATGCAATAGTAAGTCCAGTTGGTGGAGCAGATCAAGAAACATGGTGATGATATCTTGGTGTGTGGTAAATGTTCTAACTTGTGTTGGGACATTATCTGGTTGAATATCTTTGGTGAAGGATGATTTTGTTCTGGTTCTGAAGCTTGGCACATACATTATGCCTAAGGAGTGTCTACATAGCCATACGGGAGAATGATGAAGTAGAAGGTCTGCCTTGGATGGAAAATGTAGAGAAGACTGAAGTAGATCAGGTATTAATTAATTGGAAGTCTGAAGATGAAGAGTATGATAGGGAATGACTACCTTTGGAGAAAGGGACAATGGTACCAAAATGCATGTGCTCAGCAAGTGTGCTCAAATGTTCATCTTCATCTAGAGCATTAGTTAACCATGACTGGGGGAGTACTTGTCTATGGATTTTGCTGCAAAGGTACATATATTGTGAAGATTGCATGTTGATCAAGATTGTGAAGATTGGTTGAATCTTATGAGGATATAATGTCAGATAACATGTTATGACATTAGGCTGTTGGATGACATATTGGTGTGGACATGAATGGTTCTAGCCATGTGAAGCTAAGTGTTTGAATCATATGCGCACATGCTTCTGAGGAGAAGTATGAAGGACAACTTTGGTTGTGTATGGGAGAATTTATTTTTTTTCTCTGCAGATTTTGGAAGAACTTTGTGAGGGTCCTTATTGATGGGAGGTGTCACACTTGTCTTGGTGTGTGAGTTAAGTGGAAGGCATTGTCTAGTTTTTCCAAATGTTATGATCAAGGAGTTCATTGTGATCATTCCTGTGGATATTACAGAGAGAAGTTAATCAGCTTGGCAAGATGTGAGTTTTGGAGCTTGAGAAGATAACAAACCAAGAGGGAATCATGTGAGTTCTGGTATTTGGATTGTTTGAGGATTAAGCATTAAGTGAATGCGTTCAGTAGGTGTGTTGAACAGAGGGTGCGCTCTTGAAGACATGAAGACGAGTCTTATGTTTTCCATTCATTTAAGGTGTTTTTCTTGCAAAGGATCACTGGTTATCTTCGATAGGGAGAGTTGATCTTTTGTTGAAGAAGTTGTTTATCCAGATTGTAATGTCAGACAAGATGTCGTGACATTGTGTTACTGGTGAAGTTCATGGTGTACTTGACAGTTTAGACCTGGTTCTATAGATTTATGTGTCAATGGATTGAATCAGAAGTATACATTTACACCAATGTTTGTCAATTTTTGGCCATAAAGGGGGAGAGAATGTACAGTAGTAGCTGCTGAGTCTGGATTTTGTTCTGAGTATATTGGTTGGATGATTCAGAGTTTGATTTTGGATTTTCTTTTGTGCTTGCTGCGATGTTCAGAGTTTGTCCAATTGTGGCTAAAAAGGGGGAGAGTTAGCCTAGTTGTTGCCTAGTTGTCTGTTGTGGTTCTAGGCTTGAGGGGGAGTGTGTAGTTTGTGCAGCTGTCTTGCTGGTTGCAGTTTTGAGGGGGAGTTGTTGCTGCTAGTTGAGTGCTGATATGGCAGGTATCTCTAATGTTGGCTGAGATTGTTTTAGCCAAAATTAGCCAAAGGGGGAGATTGTTAGTTCTTGTTATTGGCTGGAATTTTGGTAAAACAATGGTGGTGTTAATGATGTCATGTGTCTGATGTCTTAACATGAGTTACTAACATTCAGTTTGTGTTAAGTTTGTTAGGGTTGCAGTTTTGTATGCTGATGTTATAAGTGATGTCTTGACATCACTATACCAGAACATCAGAACATCAGTTTGTGATGTTTTAGGACTGCACGTGTTTTGCTGTTAATAGAGAGATTGCAGGCGAATTTATTGGAGAAGATTTATTCTGATACAATTAATTCTGCATATCTTGTGGAGATACTATTTTTGTGCAAATAGACATGGAGAATTGTTCCTATTTGTGTGGAGAAGATCTTGCAGCTGAATTAAAAAGTGAAGATTTAAAAGATACATAATATCCTGGAAATATTATATGGAGATGATTTAAAGGTGTGGAAGATTAAAGATAAAATCTAGTAAAGATTGAGTATTTAAAATATGAAGATTTAATTGAAGATTTGATTGAAGATCTATTTAGTAGCAGAATCTTTTGCAGATTGGTGGTGATTTGAAGGCCCAAATCCAGTTGGGAAAAAGTTATAAATAGAATGCTTGTAATATAGAATTGGTACGGGTCCAAGATGTAGATCATTAGGGCTTTGTCTAAGTGAACCACTCGGGTTGTGAGATGGTCATTGTGTTATTACTCAGAAACCTATAGGTAATGAGTATTGTATTGTTCTTGGAGGAAGCTTTGAAGCAACTCCAAGGTGTGTCATGGAAGTGTGTCTTCTACTTTTCTGTGGTTTAAGAGTTGTTGGTAATCAAGCTGTTGATGCAGTGGCGGAGATGTTGACTGCTAGACATCATTGCGGTGATTGGGAGTGAGATGGAGTCTCTTATCTAGGGAGAACTTAGATAGAAGGGTCATTGGGTAGTGATTAAATTAGGTAGATTGTCAACTGGTTTGTTGAGTCTGTAATTTGATACTGCTAATAGTGGACTTCCTTCCTGGCTTGGTATGCCCCCAGATGTAGGTTATTGAACCGAACTGGGTGAACAATCCTTGTGTGTGGTTTATGCGTTTCTGTTTCTATTATTGACTTGTTCATACAATAGATAGTGATGTCGTGACATTGTACTTGACATCACTTGTCTGTACCAGAATTTCAAACCTCATCCATCGGAATCACATGCAACGGATCCGGAACATACTTTCGAAGTTGTGAAACATGGAACACATCATGCAAATTCGAAAGACTCGGCGGTAACGCCACCCGATAAGCCACAGCACCCACTCTCGCGGATATCTGGTAAGGACCAATAAACCGAGAAGTAAGCTTCTTCGACTTCAATGCACGACCAACACCCGTCACCGGTGTAACTCTCAAAAATACGTGATCGCCCTCTTGAAACTCAAGATCTTTCCTCCTTCGATCATGATAACTCTTTTGCCTACTCTGAGAAGCCTTCATTTTCTCACGAATAAGTTTCACCTATTCCATAGTCTGTTGCACCAACTCCGGTCCAACCACTGAACTCTCACCAGATTCATGCCAACACAAAGGTGTTCGACATCTCCTTCCATACAACGCTTCAAAAGGTGCCATTCCAATACTCGAATGGAAACTGTTGTTATACGTGAATTCCACCAACGCAAGATAACTATCCCAAGCACCACCTTGCTCAAGAATACAAGCTCTCAGCAAGTCTTCCAACGACTGAATAGTTCTCTTGGTCTGACCATCCGTCTGCAGATGATAAGCAGAACTCAATCTCAACTTGGAACCTAAGGCCTTTTGCAAACTTTCCCAAAATCTGGAAGTAAACCTCGGATCTCGATCTGAAATAATACTCAACGGAACACCATGCAACTTCACAATCACACTGATATAAATCTCAGCCAACCTCTCCAAAGAAAAATTGATGTCAATCGGAATGAAATGCGCCGATTTAGTCAGCCTATCCACAACTACCCAAATGGCATTATGTCCCCTCTGTGTATTCGGCAACCCTGTCACAAAATTCATAGAAATGCTGTCCCATTTCCACTCGGGAATATCCAACGGTTGCAATAATCCACTAGGCTTCTGATGTTCCACCTTAGACTTCTGACACGTCAAACACGCATAAACAAACTGAGCCACATCCCTCTTTAATCCAGACCACCAAAAGATCTTCTTTAAATCTTGATACATCTTATTAGCTCCCGGATGTATACTCAAATTACTCCAGTGTCCTTCCTCCAAAATCATCATTTTCAAGTCCGAATCATCATGAATACAAATTCTACCACGAAATCTCAAAACACCCTTATCAATCACTTTAAAGTCACCATTCACACTTTGCTCACCAATCGTCATCAAATCAACAAATTTCACATCCAACTTCTATTTCTCGCTAACAGTCAACAGAAAATCATTAGTAACCTTTAACATACCAAGCCTCACGCTATCAGACGTCAATTCACACGCCAAACTCAAATCTCTAAACGATTCCAAAAGTTCCCACTCTTTAACCATCAAAGCAGACATATGCAACGATTTCCGGCTTAACACATCGGCTACCACATTAGCTTTACCAGGATGGTAATTCAAGCCAAAGTCGTAGTCCTTCAAAAATTCCAACCATCTCCGTTGCCTCATATTCAACTCTTTCTGATCAAACAAGTATTTCAAACTTTTATGATCACTGAAGACTTCAAATATTGCACCGTAGAGATAATGCCTCCAAATTTTCAACACAAAAACCACGGCCGCTAATTTCAAATCATGAGTAGGATAATTTTTCTCATGAATCCTCAATTGCCTCGAAGCATAAGCCACAACCTTACCTTCTTGCATCAACACTCCACCTAAACCAATCAAAGACACATCACAATACACCACAAACGGTTCACTAGGATTCGGTAAAATCAAAATCGGAGTTGTAGTCAATCTTCTCTTCAGCTCATTAAAACTTTCCTCACACTGAATATCCCAAATGAACGCTTTACCCTTACAAGTCAACAGGGTCAAAGGAAGTGCTAACTTAGAAAAGCCTTCAATGAACCTCCGATAATAACCAGCTAAACCCAAAAAGCTTCTAATTTCAGTAACAAATCTAGGAGCCTCCCATTGTAGAACTGCATCTACTTTAGATGGATCCACAGTAATACCATTACCTGAAATCACATGCCCAAGAAAACTCATTTCTGACAACCAGAACTCACACTTGGACAACTTGGCAAAAAGTTTCATTTCCTTCAAAATTTGCAACACAACACGCAAATGTTCCGCATGTTCCTCCCGGGACTTAGAATAAATCAAGATATCATCAATAAAAACCACAACAAATCGATCCAAATGCTCATGGAAAATACGATTCATATACCCCATAAACACACCCGACACATTAGAAACCCCGAACGACATCACAGAATATTCGTAATGACCGTATCGTGTCCTAAAAGCCGTCTTCTGAATATCTTCCTCTTTCACTCTAATCTGATGATAACCTGGTCTCAAATCAATCTTACTAAACACACAAGCACCTACCAACTGGTCCATCAAATCATCAATTCTCGGAAGAGGATACTTATTCTTAATCGTCACCTTATTCAGCTGACGATAATCAATACACAATCGCATACTTCCATCCTTCTTTTTCACCAATAAAACTGGAGCACCCCAAGGCGACACACTTGGCCTCACAAACCTCTTTTCTAACAATTCATTCAACTGCTTCTTTAACTCAACCAACTCAGATGCCGACATACGATAAGGTGCCATAGATACAGGTCTAGTACCAGGAACTAGATCTATAGAAAACTCCACCTCTCTCTCTGGCGGCACATCTGAAATATCCTCAGGAAACACCTTTGGAAATTCACACACAACAGGAAACACATCAAGTGAAACTTGACTATCCACTGTCAACGATGCAAACAACCCAAACAACTGAGCTTCCTCCGCCAAAAGTTTCTTCAACTCTTTGGTAGATAAGAAACTCGAGTCCTCGTCTTCTTCAAGAGAAGGAAATCTTACCAGCTTATGATAACAATCAATATGAACCTGATTGAACTGCAACCAATTCATACCCAGAACCACATCTAAACCCTCCAACGGCAAACACACCAAATCCATCTCAAAATCTTTACCATAAATGGTCAAAGGACAACTTAAACAAACCAAAGAAGTAGTTACTGACCCCATTGCTGGAGTATCAATAACCATCTCTCCACCCATCGAAGACAACATAAGATTCAAACGCTTCGCGCACTCAGACGAAATAAACTAATGAGTCGCTCCAGTATCAATAATAGCAACTAAAGGCGTACTATTAATAAAACAGGTACCTCTGATCAGACGGTCTGCACTTGTAGTCTGAGTCCCTGCCAATTTAAAAACTTTACCACCAGTTAGAGCTTGCTTTGGTTTTGGACACTTCGTACTAATATGGCCAGGTTCACCACAGTTGAAACACTTCACCACATTCTTCCTCTTGCACTCAGCTGGTTCATGTCCTATACCTCCACAATTAGAACACTTCCTCATATCTTTCCTACACTCAAACTGACGATGTCCTAAGTCACCACACCTAAAACATCTCGGAGAATTAGACATTTCTCCCCCACTTGGCCTTTTCTCAAAACTACCTCTTTGTTTACCCTTATCAGCTGGTGTCACATAAGGACCACCATGGAACAGTTGCTTCCCTTTTCTTTCGTTCACACTCTTATAGTGAGTAGAACGAGCTTTGCTATCTTCCTCATAAATCCTACGACAATCCACCAAGTCCGAAAACCTTCAAATTCTCTGATAACCAATTGCTTGCTTAATCTCAGGACGCAACCCGCTCTCAAACTTCACACACTTAGGAAACTCCGCAGTCGCTTCAGCATAATGTGGATAAAACTGCACAAGCTCCACAAACTTAGCAGTATAATCAACAACAGATATATTACCTTGTTTCAACTCCAAGAACTCTATTTCCTTCTTTCCTCTTACGTCTTCAGGAAAATACTTCCTCAGAAACTCAATGCTAAACACAGCCCAAGTGACTTCTTCCTCTGCAGCTTCCAACACATGACGAGTACTAACCCACCAATCATCAGCCTCCTCCTGCAACATGTGAGTACCCAGTCTCACCTTCTGATCCTCAGTACAATCCATCACTCGGAAGATTCTTTCAATCTCCTTAAGCCAAATTTGAGCATCATCAGGATCATGTCTCCCTTTGAAGACAGGCGATTTGTTCTTCCTGAACTCATCATTCCCAGCAGCATTAGGTGCATCCTGCACAGCCCGAGCCATAGCTTGCATAGCAGCAGCCAAAGTAGCATCATTCCTACCAGCCATATTCTGTTCATTTCCTATAACAGCAACTATGGTTAAACAAACAGCTCACCCAAACACAACAACCAACAAGGACTGACACAAACTGACACGGACTGGCTCTGATACCACTTAATGTAACACCCCCAATCTATACCCCCAATTAAATAAAGCGATAAAAATTTCATCAGAGTATAATTAAACATTCATGGCATAGACGAAGGCGTCACATCAATTGAGACAAAACACAATAAACCTGCTCATAAAGATATGCGACAATCAGGTAGCAAATAACAGAGGAACTTAGTTCCTACTACCCACACTTCAGATACAGAATAAAAGCGGAAAATCTGCAACTGAATCTCATATATATATATATATATATATATATATATATATATATATATCACATAAAGAGTTTGTCTGTCATACACAGATTCATACATATACAATCCAAAAGGCATATATACATATACACATAAATCACAACGGTCTCCCTGACTACCCGGTGCTACATATCAGAGCCGACCGACAAAAGAATGAAGACCTAAGCTTCACAAAAAGACCTCCAGCATCTAATCTGCAATGCCTCATAGAGCATTCAAAATAGCAGAAGGGTGAGAAACACAATCATAATATAATTGCATACAATTATATAATAACACCAAAATACACATGTAATATTCTCACCACAACTTATACCAGAATCCAAACACAAAACAACACACTGCATATCATCATATATCCATCACCAAGGCATATATAATCAAATAAATGCATTTATCAACAATATATATATATATATATATATATATATATATATATATCAACTCATCAATTCCATTCACAATTCCACACAAAATCAATCCATTCATGATTTATGCAAATGCAAGAGACCGACACAATGACTCTATGCAAATGCGGTACCATCCATCCGTCAATCTCAACACTAGTTCACTCAGGAACTATTGGAACCATCGCTAGTTACTTAGTGTAACTCCCCGTCGGGCAAACGATGTTCCCCGTCGCTTTAGGTCCTCTAGGTATAAGGCTCACGACGTTTATGGATTGCTTTAGGTCCTCTTTGTATAAGGCTCATAATCCGATCGCTTTAGGTCCTCTTTGTATAAGGCGCACGATCGTCTATAATCATCGCTTTAGGTCCTCCCGGTATAAGGCTCACGATGTTATAGCGGATTCCCTCTGGAATCGATTCGTCACTCACACCCCACAAGGGCACACGACATCCCAAGAATGCATATCATGATGCTTGGCATACAATGACTCATGACATTCAAATGCACACATATACACATCCATAATCATGCATATATAATCAAATACCACACATTGCATTTTCTTGTCCTTAGGCCACAAACCATCATTACAACATTTTATCACATGCATTTTCATCACACAACAGCACACAAGTCATACAATATCCATATCAACAGCACATTGCATAATACACCTCAATTACACACCATTAAAACGGTAAAAGTCGACAAAACGACACTATTCCAAATTCCCGACATAATTAAATCGGCCAACAATCTCAAAACCATTTTAATAAGAAAGTACATTTTATTAGCTTTCCAACGATACCAAGAATGTTCAAAACGGATAATCGGAACACAAGTTACGGACGTAAACGGAAAAGACATCGCGAAAAAACAATATTTTGCACTCCTGCTGGCCATACGCGTATTGCCCTGAGCCATACGCGTATTGCCCAAACTCATACGCGTACCATTACGCGTTTCAGCAGATGGCCGAGAAAAATGAAATTCATTACGCGTATTGCCCTCAAATGCACCTCTCATACGCGTATTGCCCAAGCCAATACGTGTATGGACATGCCTGATACGCGTAACGGCAGACGAAACCCAAAATTTTTCCTGCGAAAATCACTCAAACCCACTCCAAATTTTCACCTAAACACCAGAAAATTATCAATAGATAGTGTCGCTCCCGAAAGATTCGCATCCAACGGTACAAACGCGAGAGTGGCGCGGAAAACATAGTCGCCAGCAATGTGTATTTATCCCGAGAGAGGGAAAGGAAACACTGCGTAAACCTGAGGGGAAAGGATAGAGCATGGTCTTGCGACCAAGAGAACTGGGTTCGGGAGTCGGTTACGCATGAGGAAGGTATTATCACCCCCACGCGTCCATCGTACTCGATGGGATCCACGCTTGCTTGTCTCGATCAAAGGGTGTCGTCAACTGGAGCTCCGCTGCTACTGGAAAG
Organism: Lathyrus tuberosus; assembly: GCA_022829125.1. Classification (NCBI taxonomy): domain Eukaryota; kingdom Viridiplantae; phylum Streptophyta; class Magnoliopsida; order Fabales; family Fabaceae; genus Lathyrus; species Lathyrus tuberosus. The sequence goes on along the minus strand of JALAZF010000289.1, from coordinate 4,498,957 downwards.
GGAAAGGAACGGAAAAAAGGAAAAAAGAAAGGAGAGAGAGAGAGCAAGAAAGAAATGTAGGGAAAATAAAAGAAGTGCTCGCATGGTCCCTACCTCACTGCCTACGTATCTCATCGGGAGCATGAGAATCAGAGCGACGTAGTTCCCCTCACTAGGGGTGGATTGTGTTTTTTAGGGAACGGCTTACGTTTTAGCTCAGGTGTTACAGCTCGCTGTATGGAGACTTAGGCGTTACCATCTTGCGAGAGAACGAGAAGAAGCACGTTCGTACGTTGGGAGTGAGTGAGATGAGAAAAGAATTCCCGAAGGAAAGACGTTATTGTTTGTTTGGAGTTTTTAGCAAGAAGTGTTTTTTTTACAGTTATTTGTAACTTGCATTGAACCAAAGTCTTAAATGCAGGAACGAATACTTCGCGCATCGTCCCCAACATGACGTACACTAGGTATCCTAGAAGAATGGGAGGAAGCCCCTCATTCCCCACTTCCCACATAGAAGGCTCAAGCGCAATACACGTTAACCTTTATTAAATATCTTTTGAAGAAGTTTTGAGATGAGAAGAGAGACGACACCAAGGAAACTCTAAAGGGAAACTAGGAGTCCTAATGTTATCATGCATGGATGTCCTATGGTTAGTGAGGCTTAGGAGAAAATACTACCTAAAACCTAATTCTAATCCTACTCCAAGCTTAATAAAAAATTAAGTTGGACTAGGTAGCTCTAAAGGGAAAGAATCCAAGATTTGAACAAGTCTTGAGATCCATGGGATGAGAAAGAGTGAAAGAGAAGAAAAGAGAAGAAGAGAGATGAGAGATGAGATATAATAAGTGGCAGCAAGCACATCATATCATAAATGTCCAACTCAAATTAACAAACAAGTATCAAAGATCAATGCAAAACAATTCAAGTAAACATGCAAAGGTAAACATGAAAGAATGCAAGCACACTTGTATGAAATGCACAATTAAGCATACATGGACTTCATATCAAAATGAAATGAGAAAGGCAAGATGAAAATGAAGACAAGTTAGAACCAAGATCATATTATCATCAACAATTCATATGTGCAAAAGTGATTCAAAACATGAAGCATTATGATCCCAAGAAGTTCACAAAAGGAAAGGTAATGATATTCATCATACAATTCAAACCAAATGCATTCAACTATGCTCAAGTAACATGAAAACCAAGTATAGAACTCAAGAGGCAGTAGCATATGCATCAACATCACATCAAAACCAAACTCAAGTCATACAAGTCCAAACATCAATCAACACTTTCAAAACATGCACCAAAGTAAACTACAAAAAGAGGACAAAGTTCCAACACTTAAGCATACTCAAACATGATTCAAACATGATCCAAAAATTGCAAAATTTAGTCTCAAAGGACCTCAACCAGGGGTAAACATCATATCAAAAGCTCATTCAAAGAATCACAAAGGAACTCAATCAATTAAGCATGGCAAATCAACTTGTGTAAAGAGATGTCAAGAGATTATCATGTATAAGTCACTTAAGCACAAATAAGCAAACATGTATTATATGACATTCAACAATTGTGAAATTTAAACTCCAATGATCTAGGTCAGAAGAAAATCACATGCTAAAAGATATCACAAAAATTCACAAGTTAAGCCATTCAAACAATTAAGCAAAGATCAAGTAAGCACCGTGATTCAATATTCAAAAGAGAGGGACCAAAATGCAATATGAAAAAGTTTTTAAAATGAAACAAAAATGTTTTTATGCACTTCAGAATGTCATCTAACAAATACAAAATGAATGAATTGAAAATCATGTATAGATGATGAGAAATAAATTCTACAAGTTGAAGTGTGCACATGTGAAACAAACTGCAAAGAAATTAAACAATTAATTAATTCATATACTAAAAATAAAATAAAATAAGAAAATAAAATTTGGAGAAATTTTATAAAACTGAACACAAGCTTCATGAATTTTTTTATGATTTTTGGATGCATTAAAATGATTTTAAAAAATAAAATGCAAAATGAAACAATTAATAAAAATAGAAATAAAGAAATAAGCTAGGAGGGTGCAAACAGCAGCAAAACACGTTGAAGAATGAAGGTGGGCTCAAACTGGGGGTGCAATTAATAAGCCCAAGACAAAAAGCCCAAAGGCGCAGTCAAAGGGGAACATATGGATCCAGTCAACATTAAGATTCAAATAGGACCACAAGATCAATCTCACGCTCACCACTTAGTCAATCCAAATAAAAAGTAGTCATGATCAACGGTTCAGATTCACATGCACACAACAATCAAGTGAACACGCACACACACAAACATTCAGAATACCATAGGAAACCACGTGAGTAGCGCATGAATTTTTTAATTCGTTGGCACAATAATGACCACATGATTCATCCAACGCATCAGAATTAGTCAACAAAATAACAATTACGCATGATGAAAGGCTATGATCAGAGGGTACATGATAGCAACCATGGGTGAGCAAACACACAAACATTAAAATAAAAAACAGAAAATAGAAAACGTGGCACAAAGTGGACCAATGGATCGAGCAAATCAACGGCTCAGACTTCATCTTCTTCGTTCAACCTTTGGCAGGCCGGAAACTGAACCAGTCGCCGGAGCTAGGGCTCCGGTCACCCTCTCCGGTGAGCTGCAACAAAAATCTCTCTAGAAATTGCATACGAGTACATCATTTTGACCAGAAAATCATGAGGATTAAGATTATCAAATCCATTTCATCAAATAATCAACATATAATGCAAATCGAACAAAATAAAGTTTGGATCCAAAACTTCAAACTCAAAATTCATCCATGATACACGTCCAAAATCAATTTAAAATAGATCAACATGCTCAGTGAAGTCCACATATTATAATGCACACAATAAAACTGAGTTCTATGAGTATGAAAAATTCACCAACCTGAACCTTGTAGAACTTGAAATCCTCCAAGAAATCCCTCCAAAAACTGCAGATCTCCTCCTTGGAACCTCTAGTTGCAAAATAAATGCAACTAGAGCTTGAAATCGTGCTAGATCTTGAGATTTGAATTTGAATCCTCTTGAATGGAACTTAGTGAAAACCTTCCTTTCAGATTAAAACAATGGATGATTCGTGCTCCTTTCAACTCACTGATCAAGAATATGCCAAGAGATTTTCAAAAACCCTCAAGAAATGAGAGATTCGAAGGAGAGAAAGTGAGAGTGAGTTTTGAAATTCTGAGCAAATGAGAGTGCATGGCCTAATTTTGGAGGCATGAGTTAGCTTATATACTCTCCATTAGTTCCCTGATTATGATTAGCAAGTGATTAATCCTTTGGTTAATGAGATTGGAGTGATTTTGCCATTTTGCATTTTGTGTTACCACCCTTAATTCTCACGTGCCAACTCATGCTTCTCATGATAAACCACTCACACTTTCCATGATGATCACAAATGAAATGAAATTGGGCCTTGAAATGTCTTGGTTGGTGAGTTTTGAATCAATTTGCAATTTTGAACCTTGTTGAATAAGTGAGAAATAAGTCATGGAATGAATTGATTCAAAGGCCAAAAATGATCCTCTTGACTTGTATTTTGATGTTGTAATGTGACATGAAGTAATTGGGAACATTACAAGTCCTTTTGAGTGAAAATGCAAATGGTGGAAAATTTGACATATAAGGAATCCATGAAACGCACCTTGCATTGTTTTGACCATAACTTGAGAACCACAAACGGTATGGAGACAAGCTAGTACTTTTTGGAAATGGGAGAGAAAGATCTTCAACTTTCATGTTGGAAGAAAATTCATTTGGAGCTTCCTTGATGATGAAAAGTAAAGATGAATGTGGTGAAAAAACTGCCAAAAATGGAAAGTTCTCATTATAGGTCATTTTCCAAATTTAGTAACTTTTGTACAAACTCTTGATTCTTGATGAATGGCATGAATCTTGACAATTGAAGACCATATGAGGATGTGAGACCTTTAAAACCATGAAAAGAACCTCAAAATTCCACAGTTGACTTTTTCCTTTCAGTTGACTTTTGCTTAGTTCACAAGCAACTGATCCTCTGAACATTCTTCACCATGAACCATCAACCAATCCTTCATCCATGCACACTTGTGAGCATATGGAAACCATAAAAACATGCTTGAATCCCCAAAGTTTTCAAGAAGCTTTCTTGAAACCAAAAAACCCTAATTTGGTCCCTCTGGTTAGGAGGGAGAGAATCACTTGCAATCCTTTGCCATGCTTGATCTTGTGATGATGTGATGAACTCCTCAAACCACCTTGAGGCTTGAGACTCCTCTGAAGCTTGTGAGAAACCCTTGTCCCTTATTCTCTTGCTCTGGATGATCCACACCTTTGAAAACCACTTGATCTCATGCCCTATGCTGAATGCCATGCTATGCAATCTATGACCTACTATGGAATGCAAAAAGAGTAAAGCATAGACCAATTATTGAGAAAACATGAAGGTAAATTTTGAGGTATTACAGATAGCACAACAACATATATCTAACATGTATCAACAATAAGGGACCTGAAAACATGATTCCCGACACAATTTAATCGGATTCTAACACTTTCAACATATTATGGGTTTTTGTTCAATATCCCATTTCAATCCAAAAACAACCAAATACAAACATACATAATCATACACAAGTATAATATAATCGAGTTTCACACCCTTACCCGATTTAATCGTGTTTGAAAAGTCGGTTGATCTATTTTCTTCTTTTCCAAGTTTTTCTCTCTTTTCTTCTTTCTTTCCCTTTTCCTTCTTCTCCTTTTCTTTCTCTCTAATTTTATCTCTTTCTATTTCTATTTTCTAATTTAAGGAAAAATAAAGTGAAATGACCAAAATACCCCTACACTCAAATATCTCGCAAACGTTCCCAAAACGCGATAAAACATATTCACGACGAAAAAGAATATATTATCAAATAAAAGTCAAAAATAAAATAATATAGTAATAGAAATAATTAAATCGACTAGATTAAATAAAACTAACTAAAACTGGGGCGTTACAGAAGAGACTTTAGTTTGATGATGATGGTGTCATGAATGGCGGTAAATCGAATATCTCTATTTTGACCGAATGGGAAGTGATACAAGAGAGATTTTTGAAAGCCAATGACAACATGAAACTCTACATCAAAGAACAATTGAGAAAGATTTTCTATCCGGAAACCACCGATATGAAATTTCCGTCTCAACCGGTAAAAACAAAAGATGCTCCGAAGAAAATGAAGCCTACACCGAATGAAAATTCGACTACACAGTTTCCTTCATATTTTTAACATGTTGACAAAGTTTTTCTCGACTCACTAACTCCAAAATCTCAACAAAAAAAAAAAGTGTTGTCAAAGGAGCTCACATTAGCAAACCACCTTCTACGCCGCCTCCACCAAAGATTTCATTCATCGACGAGATGCTGGTTTTTATGCACAAATACATCGAGCAGATTATCAATATTGTGGGAGACGATAATTGCGGTTATTAAGCAGTTTCGACTATACTCGATAAAGGAGAAGATAATCATACATTTGTCCGCCATCAACTTATTCAAGAGTTGAAGACGCATAAAGAATCATACACATAGTTGTACGGAAAGAAAGAAAAATTCGATGAAATATATGAGTCTCTTATTTCTTGCCTTAGCGATCCAGTACCGGAGGAAAATGGACGTGCTTCCCTGAATTGAGTCACCTAATAGTATGTGTGTGTGATAAAGCGTGTGTTGACCTGACACGATACAGTTTTTCGGAAACCTTTTTCCCACTGCGCAGTGCCCCACCTCAAAATCCAAATGATTGTATCATGTGTATTGGGTGGATTTCAAAATCAAATTATTTTGTTCAAGTTTACTTGAAACCCGGATGCCCTATACCATGTACATCACTGGAGTGGACGGCTCATTCAACCACAAAAGTTGAGACTTGCCCAAATCATTTTATGGAAAGGATGCAAGAATTCGGGAAATTGAACAACATTGAAAAAGAATAAAATGTACAAAAGTCCAAGGGGGTACCACCCCTAGATTTAGTTGGCGACATATGTTTCGATTCGTTTTAATTTCTTGTTTAACCGGACAAATAAGTGTATGTAATTGTGTCTCAATATAAATGAAGAGTTATATATTAACTGTTTGTTCATATTGTGTCTTAATACATTTTTTATCTTCCTCATAACAGCATTTGTTCTTTTGTAAATGAAAAAATAGGTTATGTTTTAGGGTTCTGTTTTGAAGCTGGTTCAGGAGAAGTTCCGGAGATGCATCTCTGGGATAAGGTAATAGAGTGCGGTTCTAGAGATATATCTCCGGAATCAATATGTCAGTTATTGAGTAGTCCATATTGATATATGGCTTCTATAAAATTAGATGTTCTTATGTTATACTTCACACAAACTGAAAAATGTCTCAAATATGTCACAAATAAACATCTATTGGTATGTCGCAAATGTCTCCTTCTCCAACTCTACACCTGGACGAACGTTTAAGCTCACCGATTTCACCTCCCTTAAAGATATCAAAGACGAAATCCATCATCTCCTACCTTACGGAGACAATTGAAAGATTGTGAAGCTCGAGTATCGTTCACCGTCGATTGACACCTGAGGGAAGATTGAGTTCAGGAAATTTGAGCTCAAGACTCAAGCAGATGTAAGGACTACGTGGAATACATATTTCTGTTTCGAAACAAAATTTTTGCTCGAGTTGGAAGCGACGGTATCAAGATCGGTCGAGATATTGCGAAAATGTTGAAGCCTCCACCTAGATATTGCAGTGTAATGGTTGTACTCTAATTTTTACCCCTAATATTTCGCACATCTCATTTGCATCTTTGCATCGCAAACAAGATCACAATCATTGGTCTTCCTACCCTCCTTTGTGGGTTTGCTTCTGAGGGAGATCACCAAGCATCTGTGTGTTTCTTACTTGTTTTATATTTGTCTATGTTTACTAACCTCTAACCAAAATACCAAAAATATTTTGCAATTTGCTTGTTTTTTCTTCTTCTCTGTGTGTTTAGAGTTTTGCAGGGAGATTGATGGCAAGAGCATTCATTCAAGTCTAAATTAGATGGAAGTTTGACCTAATCTTGGTCGAACTATCAAGGTTGCTTCAATTGCAAGTATTTGCATCAGTGGGCTATTTCTCAGGCTATGTGTATCCAAGGTCAGATTGTCTTGTGCTGAAACTCATCAGATTATCAAGCAGTGATTCAGGTGAAGTCTGGTTCAAAATCGAGATCAAATGGACCATCAGTTCAAACTGTGTTCATCTGTGGATTTATTTTCTCAAAGATTGATTCAGACAAATTCAAAGCAAATATGAGCTGGTTGTTGCTTATTCTTGTTTAACTCAGGTGAGTACCAGAGGATTTAATCAGGGCTATCTGGCCAAGTGTGATTATTTTTCAGTGATTTGGTACCATGAATTTTCAAATCGTAAAGTGACCAAAATCAGGGTTTGGTGCAAGTTCAAATTCATCTAAACAAGTCAAGCTTGCAGGGTATTCAAAAGTTAGGGCATTTTGGTCTATTCTCAAGTCATTTGCAAATCTTGATTATGAGGTGCAAGTTTGGTCATGAGATTCATGTCCATTCAAGCAAGCCATTTTTTTGATTAATTTCAAAGTTTGATTCAATTTTGATCAAAGGCGAATTTAATTTAAGAATATAATCAGGGCAAGGTCAAGTGGATTCAGATGGTTGTTACCTCAGTTGCAAGTTATTCAATGGTTCAGGAGTGGTTTCGTTCATTTTAATCAGATGCTTTGTGGAAATTTTCAAGTTGGTTTTGGATTAAAATAGAGGTTTCATGGCCGTTTTGTTGGAAAGTATTGGTGGAAGTGCTTATCTATCCATTATCCATCATATCCATTTCATAAACCATATCCATATATCCATTACCCCATTTTTATCCTTTTTTTTTCATTATCCATTTTTATCCAAATTTCACAATCATGTCCAAATTTCATAATCCATATCCATTCATACAAATTCAATTCATATTCATTTGTTGATATCCAATTCCATATTCAAATTCCATTTTAATCTAAACCGTGTCTATTCTTCTAGAAAAAACCAAAATTCATTTAATGTCAAAATCATGTACAAAACCAATTCCAAAAATACCAAAGTCCATTTTCAACCAATTGTCACAAAATACACTACAAGGCCCATACAAAAGTGAAGAAGAACAAGCTCTACAAGCCACATGACTTCCTCAATCCTACATGAAGTCTTCCATCTATTATGTGAAGCCAAAAGCAATTCACATCCAAAGCAAGCCATCACGTCACAAGCTTTTTGCACGAAAATACACAGCCAAATATGCTAGCATACACACAAGCAAACATCCCCTGCAAGCTATTGCCAAACATTTCCACAAAACTTCCAACTTGTGAAATCTGCCACGAAAAGCATATAATGTACAAGTTGCAAGCCTGCCTCACGTAAAAAATTTCCAGCCCAAACCAAGATACCAGTTGTCTCGCGAGCCCAAACAATTCCATACACTAGCTACAATCAGAGCCAATTCATAACATGAACATCCAGCAGAAGCAAATCCACAACGCACCTTGAGTCCAAAACGCAAGCATAACGTGAAAAAAATGGCAAATGCAATACGAAACAACATGAAAAGAAATGCCACAAAACGAGAAACAAACTGAATCACTCTCATTCTTGATTCAAAAAGCATTTTCGATTCAAAACAACAACAACAACAACGCACATTCAGAAGAGTAGAAGAAGAAGAAGATTAGAAGCTTACGAACCTTGATTTAAAGGTATATTGGATTGATTTCGCGTTTTCGAGCCGAAGTTGTTTGTTGACGATTCTTGAAATCGATTATACCGTTGCGATTAGCTCTTAATTTTGATCCGTTCCACGCTTGTTTTGAGTCCCGCCGCTCCAATTCGGTAGAGTTTCGAAATTGCTGGCATGGAGGGTGAATAGTACCCCGCGAGTTGAAGAAGGAAATGATGAATATCATTATTCTGATCCATTTTGTTTTACTTTAAAGAATGTCTTCATTGCATATTGGGTGGGCCGAGTGTGTGTGTGTTTGGGTTTTCATCTATCCACTACCATTTATTTCTATATAAACCTCCCTTCTCATTCTTTTTTTTTTTAAATAGTTTTCCTCTTTTTTTTTCTATTAATTCAAACTTTTTTTTAATGTTTCATTATGAAAAAATTTTCTATTTGATTCATGATTTTAGATCTTGTTTTTTTTTTTTTTTGTATTTTAGTTTAAAATCACTTTTTAAAATCATGTGAATCATTTTGTTCTTATTTTTATGTTCTTATTGATTTCTTGATATTTTGGTTAAATGTTGGTTGTTTTGGATCTTGAATCTTGATAAGATCTCATTAATATCAATGGACTCTGAGTGTCAATTTTTATCCACCAAGAGAGGTGATTGATATTGATGATGATTTAATCGATTTAAGATTCAAATTGGTGGTTCTTTTCATCTTGACCCCTTTCTTCTTCTTTTTCTTTTGGTCGATGAGATCTCCAAATCGATGATTGTTGATTTTCAAAGATGTTTAATCTTCATTATTTTAAATCTATGGGTGAATGGTCATTTGGATCATTCTCCGTACTTTGGAACCGTGATAGATTTCCTTTGATAAATTGATGTGAAATCTCGATTATGATTAGACTGTTCTCTTTTTCTTTTTGTGTGGCATGTTTTAGGAGAGTGATTTACATATCACTTCTCTAACATGTGTTAACACTAATATTGTTATTGACCGGCCTCCCATAGTATGATCTTCCTCATAGATTGTGCTACAATTGCTTAACATAGTGCTACATGTGTCCCGTATCGGAAAATGATCATTCGTGGCTCAAACTTATGTTTGAAAGTCCAAGTATGGTTAATTATTTGTCTTGGGTCCATTACTTATGAAAATTGTTGTTATGAGGCTTTGATTTTATCAATCATTTAATGAGTCTTCATTAACTTTGGCTTAAGTTCATTATTTAACCATCGTTGATCATTTGTTCTAACAACTAATCACTAACTCACAAACAATATTATTGTACTAATTTTATTTATGTTTCCTTCTCGCTCCCTATCTCTCTTTGACTTTTATGCTCCATTGTTATCATCTCATATCATATTATTGTTTATGCTTCCACTCTATTTTTCTTTTGTCCACTTGGACCATATCTTGTTCAAAACACTAATAAAGTATTAAACCTCTAAAAAACTTGGTGCTTTTAATTTTGTGGTTATGCTTATGGATGGACTTAGATCTTGGACCTTTTGGATTATTCTTAGACCCTTGGACTTATAATTAGGACCATTTCCCTATGCTTGGAGTACTATGGATCTTTGCCTTTATTTGGCTTGCTCATTTGTTTATGCTTCAAGACGGATGGAAATCTTATCTCGCTTGCTATGAAGTGTGCTACAATTCGGTTAGATCTTTCTTATCTCTAATTTTTTACTTTATGCTTTAGGATAGTCACTTCTTCTCCACCCCTTCTTCAATTTTCAAAATCTTCTCTCTTTTTCAAAATCTTCTAGTTTTAAAAACTTAAACCCCTTTCATAAAAAAAACCTTGACTTCGGTCAAGTGATTTTCAAATTTTGTTTTCTTAAATAAATGTCAATCAATGTTAATCATACTTTAACTAATTTCAAAAAGACATAAAAAATACAAAACCTCATTCAAACCTTTTGTGCCTTCGTGCACTTTTTCATTTAAAACTTTTTAAAAGTTTATACATGAGTCATTTTCATAGTTAAGATGTAATTCTCCTATTCCCCATAGTATTTAAGATATTGACATTTTCCACTTAGATGTTGAGTGATAGACTTGTTGATTTTAATCCAAGCGAAATCCTCCATCTTAAGATGGTGCAAATATTGTCTTATACTTGTTGGCGACTAGTCGTAGTTTTCTCCTTAGAATGACGACTTGTCTTTACATTTAAAATCAACCATAACAAACCAATTTTGTTATTTGTACCACGAACTACAGGGTTTTGATCCTATATTGCACTTTGTGGGTACGTAGGCATGAGGTGACAAGTCTCTCCAAACACAAAAATCTTAAAAAATACTTCTCTTCTCATCTCCTCAATCTCTTTTCAAACAAACATTTTCAAACCAAAAAGCGTAGATATTTCAAAGGGTTCTTATAGAGTACTATAGACGTTTTGGGTGCTAACACATTCCCTTAGCGTAACCAACCCCCTTACCAAGTCTTTGTTTACTTGTTCTTGTTCAGAACTTGTTTAGGTTTTGTTCTGGATTGGACCGATGGCTAGGCATGGCCCAATCCACTTCTGCTCCCAGAACGGCCCAATTGCCTAAGTCTAGCTGGTGTGGGGGCAGCGGTTACCTTTCTACCCCTCTACCGGGCACATATGGACAGATGAACCTCAAGGTCATTTGCCCCTCCCCGAAATTTCTTCCCGTTACGCACGGCTCCTTCATCCAGGAACAGCCATGACGCCTGTGCCCGGAACTACGCCCTTGCCCGTAGCAACAGCTAGTTTTGGGCATGTTTTCCCGTCATAACGGCTATTTTTTGGCAGTAACCTATTCTTTAGAAAACGGTTACTCTGCCTTGAAAATAGGGACAGTTGGCCACGCGCTGAGGGTATTATAAATACACTCTCACTTAAGAGGGTCACGTATCCAAAAATCATCCTAAGAAACTCATACTTTTGTACTTGCCTTTCTCTCTCCCGATTCTTACTTTAGCATCGGAGTGCCTTACAGGTACACCCCCTCATCATCTGACCCACCCAACATCACAGACGTTCTTCTTGGCCCATTTCAGGATTTGATCAGCCTTCACGATCAGTGTCGCCGTCCGTGGGAACTTGTTATCCTCCTCTTAACATCCACCTCAGATTCAAAGACAAAAACAAATTCTCTGTCCAAGATTACGATCATGGCTTCCCAAGATCACGTCCAAGATGCTCGCAATCTTTTTGTTCTCCCCGTCAACAAAACTGATGTTGACGGATCTGCATCTTTTTGCACAGATTACGAGGAAAGGTTTACGATGTACGAATACACCTTCAAGGAACTAGGGTTGAGGTTGCCCTTTACTGACTTTCAGCAGTCCATTTTTGTTCATCTGGATTTGGCTCCGTCTCAGGTACACCCTAATTCGTTGGCGTTTATCCGCGCCTTCGAGTTGACTTGTGAGTTCCTGAAGATAGGAGCTACTTTGCCTTTATTATTCACCATCTTCCATCTCCAAAGGCAGGTCTCGGAGAAGAGGTATGGATAGGTCTCGCTGAAGCAACCAAGGAAATTGTTTAAGTCTTTCTCGAAGTCCATCTGGACCTTCAAGGAGAGGTTCTACATCATCTAACTTGTGTCAGAGAAAGCTCAGAACACCACGTATACTTGGGTGGTGACCACGGACGAGGATGGCAAGGATATGTATGACGAGGATGGGAAGCTGCTGGCGGAAAAGGTGTTCAAGTTCCCTTTCCATTGGAGTGAGAGCCACTTTACCCGGGGCACTGGCCATTATCTTACCCAGCCGGACATGTTGGACGAGCTGGACATAGCCAGTTATGAGGCGTTGGTCAATTATGTTAACACCTTTAGGCCCGCGGAGTGCTGGCCGAAAAAGGGGGATCCCATCTTTGAGGAAGATGGCGGGCAGAGAGTGGAGTATCGTTATATCAATGTGAAGGAGCTTCTGGAATGAAAGAGCCATGCGGACGCACTTAAGCTACTTGGTAGTTTTATCTTTTTTAACTTGTCTGAATTATAGCTTCCTCGGTGGTTAACGCGTTTTTTATGTTTTTGCAGGCGAGATGCCTTCTGCTCACGAGAGGATGGTGAAGAATGCCCTGGCGAGGGGCAAAGCTGACGCGGCCACCTCGATGTCTCGGTTTACACAGCGTGTGCCTCCTTCTCAATCTGTCACTGGGAGCTCTTTGCCTGTCCCTTCGCCTATTCAGATATCTCCGGTGCCCCTGACCTCAAGGTTCAAGCGGACCAGAGCGAATGACTTAGTAGATCTCAGTCGAGCGGCAAAGAAGGGCAAATTCGAACTTCCTCTGTGCTTTCATGACAAGAAGTTTTTTGAGGGGATGTCCCTGGTGGTGCCTCGGGCAGAGTCTCTCATGCTCGAAGGAATGGATCGCCCGAGCAAGAGGGCAGCGTTGGCGCAAGATACTTCTATGGTGGTCCGTGTCCTGGAGATGGCGGCGGTCTATACGAAGGGAGATTTCTCCTATGAGTCTGAACTTAGAAAAGCCCAGGTGACCTTAGCATCCCTGGAGGAGACGGCGAGGAAGGCCAAAGAGGAGGCCAAGGCTGTCAACGACACGAGGAGGAAATCGGACGAGGAGGTTGTCAGGCTGAGAGGGGAGAACGAGACTCTGGTTGGCAAAAAGAAGGCTGCTGAGTAACTAGTCGAGCAGATGAGGTCTGCGGCAGCCCCGACTGAAGATGAGCCTATGGGAGTGAGGGCACTGAAGACCAGGGCCGAGCTGGTTGCTCGTCTTTTGCGGGCAGAGGACGACGTTATAGCCATTGGGGAGGAGTCATTTAATAATGTCGTGGCCCAAGTCAGGTTAGTGAACCCAGAAGTCCAGATATCCACGGAGGGTACTAACTTCCTGGGCCATGTTGAGAATGGCAAGATAGTTGTCCCAGATTTCTTCAACATCGGCGATGAGCACGCCTGGCATTTGAACGAGGAGACCCAACAATCTGAGCCCAACCCTGAGCAGCCTGAGCAGATGGAGGAGTGATATCCCTTTTTTTTTACTTTGTTGTAATGTATCTGGTGGTGCCATATTTGATGTAATTATATTTTGTTCGGTAGGGGCGTGGCCCCTTTGTTTAGTATTATGCACAATCATGGTCCTTGTGGCCATTTTAATTATATGTATGTATCTGGCCATCGTGGCCGGTTTTGTATGTTGTATATTCGTGTATGGCTTTCTTTGATTATTTTTGCTAAGTGTTATATCTCTGCTCGATACACTTGTGTGCCCGTAATAGGGATGACTTTGATTTGTTTAACGTTTTCGAGGAATTGCTCTACTTAGATGTGTTCGGCAGTGAGAGAGACTGGTCGAACGGCCTGGGGAATTTCCGGGCATGATAGCGGAGCTCAGGTCGCGTTTGAGGCCTGAGTTCGCGGTGTGAACCTCCCATCGTGAGCTGGGTGTTTTGCCTATCATGCTACTGTGACGACGGAGGGCTCGGTTGAGGAACCGTTGTCGGGCAGAGACCTTGCTCGATCTTGAGCGGGGTCCTGCCTTGGCTGGCATGCAACGCTTGTACCTGGGCGTGCATCGTAGTCGGGATGTTATGTTCGTTGCTTTGACAAAGCAAACCGACAGTTAGGGCTTTAGCTATAATATTATTTTAGCTTTTCGGCGTTCCATGGTCGAGCAAGTTCTTCCCCGTTGAGGTGCTCTAGGTAGTAGGCCCCATTCTCCGTCTTTGCTCGGACGCGATAGGGTCCTTCCTAGTTAGCGGCGAGTTTGTCTTCTCGAGAGTCCTTGTGGTTCCTTCTCAAGACAAGGCTGCCTACTTGGAATTCTCGTCGTATCACTTTGGCGTTGTTCCTGATTGCAATTTTTTGCTTTAGTGAGGCTTCGCGGAGAGCTGCTCCTGACCGGACCTCTTCGACGATGTCGAGCTCCTCCCTTAGCGCCTCGTCGTTCATTTCCTCGTCCAGGGGTGACTCAGTCCGCCTGGATGGTACGTGTATTTCGATGGGGATTACTGCCTCCATCCCGTAGGCCAGGCGAAAGGGAGTTTCCTCGGTCGAAGAATGTGGAGTTGTGATGTACGCCCATAGGACGTTGTGCAGCTCCTCTACCCAAGCTTTCTTCGTTTGGTCTAGCCTTCGCTTGAGGCCTTGTAGGATTACTCGGTTCGCTTCTTCGGCTTGCCCGTTAGTCTGGGGGTGTTTGACGGATGCGAAGTGTTGTTTCGTGCCTAATTGAGCGACGAAATCCTGGAACTTCCTGTCTGTGAACTGTGTCCCATTGTCTGTGACTATCGCTTGGGGGATACCAAAGCATGCGAGGTTGTTTTGCTTGTAGAAATGAAGTATGTTAAGGGCTGTTATTTTAGCTAGAGCCTTCGCTTCTATCCACTTTGTGAATAATCAACGCCTACTATTAAGTACTTGTTCTGGTTTGATCCTACTACGAATGGCCCTAGGATGTCCAGGCCCCACCAGGTGAATGGCCATGGGGAGGACATAACTTTGAGCTCGTTAGGCGGAGCTAGGTGCATGTCCCCGTGCCGTTGGCATTTGTCGCATTTCTTCACGTGCTCTTTAGCATCCTGCTGCATGGTTGACCAATAGTACCCTGCTCGAAGGGCTTTCTGGGCAAGGGATCTCCCCCCGAGATGTTGGGCGTTGATTCCTTCGTGAATCTCGCGTAAGACGTGGGCGACCATCTCTTCCTCGACGCATTTGAGTAATGGGTTGGATAACCCTCGCCTGTAGAGTTTATCTTTGACCAGGACGTAGGAGCAGGCCCTGTGCCTGACTGTGCTGGCTTCTTTGGGGTCGGGCGGAAGCTCGTTCATAATGAGGTAGTTGTAAACGGGGTCATCTAGTAGTTGCTATCGCTGATTACCTGTACGTCGAGGGTCAGAGATGTTTTCTCGATACTGGATTGAGGAAGCACCTCCTGGATGACAAACTTGTTTCCGCCCTTTTTCTTTGTGCTCGCCAGCTTAGACAATACGTCTGCTCTAACGTTATGTTCGCGGGGAACATTCTTTACATCTACTGCAACGAACTTCGTCATCTTCTCTTTGACTAGGGCTAAGTATTCGGATAGGTTATCGTTTTTGGCCTGGTATTCTCCCCGAACTTGGAGGGCCACGAGTTGCGAATCCATGCAGATGACGACTTCTTCTGCCCCTAGATCTTCGGTCAGGCGCAGGCCGGCGAGGAAAGCCTCATACTCTTCCTGGTTATTAGACGTGGGGAAGGATAAGGAGAGTGATACCTCGACGATGGTTCCCTCGTGGTTTTCCAAGATGATACCTGCCCCGTTCCCTGCCGAGCTGGATGCTCCGTCTACGAAGATGGTCCACTTGCATGCCCCGCAGGTGGAGGAATCTGCGAATGTCATCTCTGAGACGAAATCAGCCAAAGCCTGGGCTTTGAGGGCTTTTCTGCTTTCATACTGAATGTCAAATTCGGAGAATTCTAATGACTATTTGAGCATTCTGTCGGCCATATCTGGTCGCCCCAGCAGCTACTTTACGGGTTGATCTGTTCAGACCATAATCGTGTGAGCCAGGAAGTAGTGCCTCAGTCTTCTCGCAGTGTTGATGAGGGCCAGCGCTACCTTTTCTATCTACTGGTATCTTAGCTCTGGTCCCTGCAGTGCTTTGCTGGTAAAATATATGGGCTTCTGCCCGTCGGGTGTCTCGCGGATAAGGGCGGCGCTTACGGCCTCGGTTGCTACGACGAGATATAGGTACAGAGTTTCGCCGTTGTCTGGTCGAGAGAGGACTGGTGGTTCTGACAGTGCCTGTTTCAGATGGAGGATAGCCTGGTCGCATTCCTCCGTCCATTCAAACGTTTCCTCCTTACGGAGGAGTTTGAAGAAGGGCAGGGCATGCTGGGCAGACTTGGCCACAAAACGAGACAAAGAAGCGAGCATCTCGTTGAGGGATTGGATTGACTTCTTCGAGTTGGGTGTTGGAAATTCGGAGAATGCTCTGCACTTGCCAGGGTTGGCCTCGATTCCTCGCTCTTTTAGATAAAAGCCGAGGAACTTGCCCGCCCGGACTCCGAACGTGCACTTTTCTGGGTTGAAACACATTCGGTATTTCCTGGCCTGTTCGAAGAACTTTCTTAAATGGGTCGTGTGATCGGTCTCCTCATGAGATTTCACGATCATATCGTCCATGTAGACTTCGATTATGTCGCCTATCTCTCCCCGAAAGACCTTGTTCATCATCCTCTGGTAGGTCGCGCCGACATTCTTCAAGCCCGATTCGGTCATGAAGGTCGTGTATTTTTTATCGCCCATCACCATTGGTATTTGATTGTAGCCCGAATAGGCGTCCATGAATGATAACAGCTTAAAACTGGCAGAGTTATCAACAATTTTTATCAATATTGGGGAGGGGTAGGCATCTTTTGGGCATGCCTTATTAAGATCAGTATAATCAACACACATTCTCCATGTTCTATTTGATTTCTTTACAAGTACAATGTTGGATAGCCAAGTAGTGTACTTGGCTTCCGAAATGAGTTTTGCCTCGAGGAGGTCTTTTACAGCTTGTTCTGCAGCCTCTGTTTTCTCCAGAGACACTTTCCTCCTTCGTTGTGCTACTGCTTTGACAGCGGGGTCAATCATGAGTTGATGGCAGGAGACAGCGGGATCTAAGCCGGGCATTTCTGCGGCACTCCAGGCAAACAAGTCTGCGTTCTCTTGAAGGCAAGCCTTGAGTTATTTCCTCGCGATGTCGGGGGGGGCGGTCCCTATCTTTACTCCTCGCTGAGGATTGTCGCCGAGCAGGACGAGCTCGAAGTCGCCATCCGGGATTGGGCGCATCGGATGGGAATTGTTGCTGGTCAAGGCGGATGAGCTGCTCGAGCCACCCTGGTCCTCCTTCTGGTCATCTTCGGCGAAGCGGCTGTCAAGGTCGACAGATTCGACTCGTGGCAGTGGCTTGGGTTCTTCTGAGCTGCTCGGCAAGGCTTGCTTGTTGGACGTCTTTGGCCTGGCAGCGATGGTGTTGAGTCCCCTAATGGTCGCCTCAAAGCATCGTCGCGCAGCTTCGATGTCCCCGTGTAACGTAGCGACCATACCTTTCGAATTGTAGTACTTTATTTTGAGATAGACGTTTGATGACACTGCTACCAGGTCGGCCAAAGTTGGCCGCCCGAATATGCACTGGTAGAGAGACGGGTAGTCAATTACCAAGAACTGAACCTTGATGGATCTGGCTGTCTCCGCAGATCTGAAGGTCACGATTAACTCGGCGTACCCCCAGGGTTTCGTGAACGACCCATGGAAACCCTGCAGGTCAGAGCCCATGTAGGGAGTGAGGTGCGACTCGTCCAGCTGGAGAGTTGAGAACAGCTGTGAGTATATAATGTCGACCGAGCTGCCTTGGTCGACTAAGATCCTGCGAACATCAAAATTTGTCATCTGGGCCCTGACGAGCAGTGGGATACTTGAGTTCAGGGACCCTCCGAGGAGTTCTTCCTTGTCGAAGGAGATGGGGACTGGTCCCTTCTGGGCCTTGTCGTACGTTGTCACCTTGGTGGAGCTTGTGTTGATCAGGTGCTCGAACTTCCTCTTTACGGAGCCCACGGTAACTTTGTTGAAGCCCCCTCCGGAGATGACCATTACGGAGGGGAAAGTTTCCCATGGGCTGTGGGCTGCGAAATACGCGGGAGCGCTGAGCTCGTCTGGAACATAGAAATCCTTCGGTCGCGATATACTCATGGCGACTTGGAGGTTGGTTTCTTCCGAGGAAGGCACCTCTTCCTCTACTTTCTTTGACTCCTGGGCATCTTGCCAGGGAGCATCTTTCTTCTTCGTGAACTGCTTCAGGTGGTCGTCCCTGATCAGTATTTCTATGGCATCCTTCAAGTGGATGTAATCTTCAGTGGTGTGGTCGTGACTCTTATGGAAACGACAGTATTTTGATTTATCGGCGTTGGGCTTGGTCGGTACCTTCTTAGGGAACCAGACTCCCGCTTGTTTAAACTTTGGTTAGCACATTCGGAGAGAATCTTTTCCCTTGAGACGGTCAGGGGAGTGTAATCGTGGAACCGGCCGGAGGGTCCCTTGTGGTCCCGGGATTCCCGGGGACGATCTTCGCGCATTTTTTTCCGTCGACAGGATGTCGAGGGTTCATCGCCTTTGGAGGCCCAGGCACTCTCCTGATGGCGTGTGGCCCGGGAGGAGCTGGCCGGTTCCTTTTCCTCGTACTGAATGTACGCCTGCACCTTGAGGAGGAAGGCGTCCAGGCTCCTTGGAGGTGCAAGGCCAACGACTTTAGAAAATTCTAAGTGCGGGCGAAGTCCTCGTTTAAGCAGGAATTACTTCATGTCGTCGGTAGTGGGGACCTGCACAGCTTCTTTATTAAACCTCTCAATATATGCTCGGAGAGGCTTATCCTTCCCTTGAATTATAGCCTCAAGGAAGGCTTCAGTCTTTGGATGGCAGCGTGACGCCCTAAAGTTCCTGGAAAACATCCTGCCCAGCTGCTTCCACAAGGTGATGGACTCCTCGGCAAGTTGTTTGTACCAGGTCATTACCCTTTTCCGGAGCGTGGTCGAGAACAGACGACATTTGATGGCGCCCCGGATGCCTCGGTAGTCTAGCAGCGCATTGATGTTTTCGACGTGCTCATCTGGGTCAGTCGTTCTGTCGTAAGTGCCCAAAGATGGGGGTTTCTCCAAACCTTTGGGGAGGCGTGTAGCCAGTATCTCCTGAGACAATGGGCCGTGGGGCTCATCGTCGCTGCTGGAACTGGTCGGGGAAGGGGAGCGGATGCTTCGCTCGTGATGGCGACTTCTACGGGGTGATGGTGTGCGTGCCCAGCCCTTTGGTCTGATCGGGGGAGAATGCTGATCTCTCTGGGTTCTCATGTTGCCCGGGGAATATTGGTTTCGTGGGGAAACGTGATCGTGCTTCCGAACGGTATGGGACTTTGGTTCTTGGCGCACCCGACGCTCAACCTCCCGTCGGGGTTGTGGACTCTTGGATCGTCGTCGATCCTTTCTCGGCTGAGGGGATCTCGGACGAGCAGATTCTTCCAACGCCTCAATCTTCTCGTTTTGTTAAAGGATCAAGAGGTTGGTCTTGTTGATTGCTTTAAGGAGGGCCACCACGGCCGGGTCGGCGTTGGGTGGAGCTGGAACGGGCTGGAGGGCTAACAAGGGCTGGTCGTCAACACGGTCAATATGAGTGGGGGAGGGGATGCAGTAGCCCCGTCTCTCAGACGACGGGCGTCTCTCCCGAGGAAAGATGCAGATCCGTCAGCATCAGTTTTGTTGACGGGGAGAACAGAAAGATTGCGAGCATCTTGGACGTGGTCTTAGGAAGCCTTGATCGTACTCTTGGACACAAAATTTGTTTTGGTCTTTGAATCTGAGGTGGATGTTAAGACGTGGATAACAAGTTCCCACAGACGGCGCCACTGATCGTGAAGGCTGATCAGATCCTGAAATGGGCCAAGAAGAACGTCTGCGATGCTGGGTGCATGAGATGAGGAGGGGGTGTACCTGCAAGGCACTCCGATGCTAAAGTAAAAATCAGGATAGAGAAAGGCAAGTACAAAAGTATGAGTTTCTTAGGATGATTTTTGGATACCTGACCCTCTCAAATGAGAGGGTATTTATAATGCCCCCAGCGCGTGGCCAACGGTCCCTATTTTCAAGGCGGAGTAACCGGTTCCTGAAGAATAGGTAACTGCCAAAAACTAGTCGTTATGACGGACAGACATGCCCAAAACTAGTCGTTGCTACGGGCAAGGGCGTAGTTCCAGGCACAGGTGTCATGGTCGTTCCTGGATGAAGGAGCCGTACGTAACGGGAAGGAATTTCGGGGAGGGGCAAATGACCTTGAGATTCATCTGTCCATATGTGCCCGGTAGAGGGACAGAAAGGTAACTGTTGTCCCCGCACCAGCTGGACTTAGACAATTGGCTCGTTCTAGGAGCAGAAGTGGATTGGGTCATGCCTAGCCATCGGTCCAGTCCGGAACACGTGCGTTAAAAAATAGTGAATTTTTTCTACTTTAAAAACCATGACTTGAGGTAGGTCAGGTCATAGGTTTGTTAGTAGATCTCACCTATTTTCACACTTACCTAATTTGCAATGATATTTTATTAGAAAGAAAGATGAAGAACCAAATTTTTTCTCGTTCCAAATTATATTCATATACTTGATATTTTCTTATATTACTTTATTAATTCTTATAATATTTTTTTTAAAAATAAGTATATATTAATTTCACAAATAATAATTTTGTAAATATAATTCAATAGAAAATATAATAACTATCACTTACTTTTTTTATACGTAACTTGTCTCTTTAATTACATGTTTAATAAAACTATTGTGACCTAAAATTAAGTAAATAATTATAATTTTGTATAATAAAATCAAATCTAAAGACCAATTATATTTATTCATTTATGTTACCTATTCATTCTTTAGTGTGCGTCCTAGTAAAAAATAAGATTTTTAAAACTCAAATAATTGGTCCACTTTATAACTACGAGAAGAAAAACATAAACCACATTTTTTGTTGCTAACAAATGAGATTGTATTCAGTTACTTATCATTTGAAATAGGGTTTTTATTTAAATTTCTTATACACACAACAAAATTAATAGATCTTGCACTAGAGAAGAATAAGGCGTTAACATTCCAATTTAAATTTCTAGATAGAAGTGCTTGACACATCGTGATTGATATTGGTGGGTATGAATGGATTAGCTGGAGACGAGAATTGCAATTAGCAGTCATCCAACCAGAACCATTTTTGCTCTCTATAACATATTGGACGGCGATTCAATCTTTACTCTTCCAAAGAGGATTGCTTCACATTTACCAAATATTTTTTTTTAAAATGTGGAGATTGAAACTGCTAAGAATAGTTGAAGAGTTCAACAAACACGAAGAGAACTTTTGAAAGAGAATCTAAATTGATTAATTGAAAATCAACAAAATTTCAAACATGTGCTTTCTTCCAACATTTTTTCGAGATTTGAAGCACTGAGAAAGGTATGTTAGATAGTTTTAATCTATTTATCTCTGATCACACACATAGCAGGACATGTCACATATTTACATTGTAAATATTTCCTAGCGAGAATATAATTTCTACCAATGCTTCAAATAAAACTCTTCAGTTTAGGTGGAACATGAATGTTCATTAGTATATTGTAGTTATGTAATCCATAAAAGTGTTGCATAAGTTAGATTCTACATATTCAAACCGTATGCAGATTTGATGTACATACATTTTATTCGACTTAAGCATCATCTTGTCTTCATGGGTCACTTGAAAGATATGAATTGCTGACATTGTAGTTGGATCATTATGATTGAATAACACTAACTCAATAGATTTAGAAAAACAACACCATCTTTTGAATGGTTTGAAACTCACTAATGGATCACTTCAATGTGAATAATGTTAGAATCGTCTCCAATAGTTTATGTGTAACCTTCTATCAACAATGTATGTGACTTCAAAAACTCTTTCAACAATAGCTTTGACTGTGGCCCACTTAAAATTTTGATAATAAGGTAAACAAGAGTAGAATGAGTTATTAAAATTTTTCAAACTTTGCGAAAACAAAAACATATTCTTCAATTAACTTTATTGCAAGATAATGAGTTCTAGAATAATCATTCATTAACCTCCCACATCCCGTACTTGAACCCTGCCAAAAATAATTCATCAACTTTTATATTAAGAATGACGAAAATATAGGCTTATATCATAGTATGAGGTTGATTAAATAACAATTTTAAAGAGAATCTTTCTATCTACACTAGATAAGAATATTCATTCCTAAAAGTTGTAACTTTTGAAAACTTTATACATGTAATGTAGTATTTTTACTTAGTCCAACTTTAGAAATTAGACTTAAGCACTCTTATAGCAAGATTTGCATCTACGTTTAGCAAATTAAAGAGTAATTCCCTTTGTTAGCATTGATGCTTAAATAGATTTTTGTTTCTATTTAAGTTGAAGAGTCTGCCCTAATACTTTTTATATATGAAAGTGATAGTTTTATAATATGTATAGGTGAATTAAGATATGTTAGTCTTGGATAAAATTTTTCTCATTTTTTTTACAGAAAACTAGGATGCACAAGAATTAAGTATATAAAGACTTCAGATACTATATAATCTCCTCACTCTATTTCATACAAAGTCTTTCCTTTTTCAAAATTCTCCTTAAATAACTCGAATCAATATTGTCATAGATTTTCCTAATATCACACTTTAAGGCAACCTAAGCTACCTTACATTCAACCCTCTTTCTCTTCCTTCTAAAACTTATAAAGGGGGTCTATTAAAATAAACTTCAAAAAAAAACTTATTTTCTTGATAACAACCTAATGGAGTTATTGGAATGGTTAATAGTACTTCTTTGTAAGCAAATAATTCAAAAAAATCTATTGAGTAGACTCTTATGTAGCAAAGTATGGCCCAACTAAAAGTGGTCATTAGTTTTTCATTATATCCAAAAGCAAGTCTTTTATTCTTTCCCCCACACTCACGGCTCGAATACATAAAAGTCTAAGGAAAAAACCACTCATTGGGGCCACATAAACGAAATGCACATTGCAATTTGCAACTAGTCTAATGTAAACCTTAAATAACTTGTTTGACAAAGTTCATGCAAATTTAAAGGTAGTGATACAAAAATGTTCTAACTTTTCAACAACAATGAAATTAATATAGAAAATTGTACTAACCAACTCAAACTAATTTTAACTAAACTTAGTTTAGACAGAACTACAATGCCTTCATAATTAATTTTTCATATGCTTAGATGATAGAGCTAGCCCCAAGAAATGCTTTTGCTTTGTTTTTAATATTCTTTGCATTCTTTTCTTGTTTGCGTGTACCCTAATTTTCACACTATAGTTATCACCGTACTGGTAGTTTCTTTTTGTTGTTTAAATGTACTGGCAATGTGTGCTTTTTTAGAGAAAAAAAATCATTTAAATGTACTGGCAATAATAATAAATAATATTAATAATAAAATTAATAATAAATACGAAATTTCCACATTTCATATGTATCAAATGAATATTTTATTTGAAGTATAAAATATTTTATTTTCGAAATAACTAAAAGGTAATGACTTGTAAAACTAATTTTTCTATGAACATTAAATACCATATTTTAAAATTGAAGAGTGAAGATTGTACTAAAAAAAGTCCTAATAAAGATCTGAAGAGTGTGACGGAAAATAAAAACTGGATATTTAAATGGGGAAAAGGAAAACAATTAAACAGGTCAATTGGTATTATCAGTAAAAAAATAATTTACATTTTTGTCAAAAAATAATTATTTATTTATTTATATTGAATAAGAGGAATATATAGAGAAAATAATATCGAAAACAAAAGGCATATATCAAGCACACTTTTAATACTTTTAATAAAAATAAAAATAATAATTGCTCAATACTTTAGCCTATCAAAAAAAATATTATTACTTTAAACAACACTTTGAAAATTATATATAATATATAGACATTTAGTGTTTAAATGTGTTGCTATGTTGCTATGATATAATATCATATAGAAAGGTAAAACAATCAGGCAATAAAATTAGAAATTATATCCATGAATGTTCACCTAATATATCAGTGTGGTAACATCAACACATAGCTTAAATTTTTTTCCTGTGACCAAAAATTAATAGAGCAATAACTATAATTCATAGAAGATGAAATCGGTACAGTAAATGTTAAAAAATAAAGCCTGAAAGGGTAGGGACAATTTGATTCTCTGTTTTGTAAAATTATTAATTAATGGAATAATAAAAATAGAAGCAAAAGGTATTAGAGTGCTCAATTAAATTAAATTCTTTTATATACTAGGGGGTGTTCCATTATTAATTAACATTTTTATTTTTTTTAATTTAATTTTCTCACTCCTATTGTTTCTCTCTCTAACTTACTATGTTTTGATTCCAGCATTGACTAATGAGTATAGTTTGTCTTGTGAGGCGTTTACCATTGAAACAGATCGGTGAGCTTAGTTTGATTGATATAATGTTTTGCATAATTAGGATATTAATGAAAGTATGAAGAAAATCCATACTTTTTTTACGTGTATTCTTCATTTCAAAGATTCTGAAGATTCTGTGTATAATACTCCATTGTATGAAAATCTGATATATTTAAATGAAAAATTAATTTTGTAAATATAGTAAGATTCATAACCACCCATAAAAATCTTCTTATGGTGTTTTCACTTTAACAGTTTCCATGTACAAGTCATTCATTTCAGCATTTAAAACAGGTTCATCCAATCTTTCATGCTTCAAGTGTGTTACTATTTTTATTGTTAAGTTGACACATTTGTGTAATGTTAAGGTGAAGACTGTGTTTAAGAAATTTTGGCATATTGGATTGGTGACAATGGAGTAAAACAGAAGGGTCTGTGATTGCTTTCGGATTTTAAAAAAGTTTCTTCAGATGAATGAACAACAACAACAAAACAGCAAGTAAGATCCTCTATTGGCTTTATTGATTTCCAAAAGCTGAATATTAGTATTTTCTTTTGTATATTAACATGTTTTGAGTCTATAAATTTTGAAACAACAAAATACATTGTTTAGAGTTGGATATTATATATGAACAGATAAAATGGTAAATTAAAAGCTGATTAATATTTGCTTAGGAATGAAATGCATATGGCTTATCATGTATAGATAGATGGTGTTGGGTAGGTAGGAGATTGGTTTATTGTTGGTGGAATCACTTTTTGGTCACATACAGAAAGAACTTTAAATTTGAAATGACTATTCAACACCCATGAACTTTAAATTTGAATGTGTTTGTCTGCAGTCTCAATATAATGCACTATCATATAAAATTGGATTGTAGTTTTACACCAATACTTGAGCTACAATATTAGCATTCCCTATAATTTACACGGATCCAAGTTAAAGCAGAATTGTAATATTGTTTCTAACTAGCAGGATTTCAATAATGAACTTCGGAGAACAGCTTTTTGGTCAAGATGGGAAACAGTTTCAAATAAACAACTCATGGGTACCCATCACCCCTGAGAAACCCATTCAAAGAAGAACAGATACGATATCAGACTGGCCAGCGAACCAAATGAGAAGAACAAATTATCAAGAATATCCTCTACATGGAAACGACTGCATGAATAAGATGCTGCTGCATTACCATGGAGCGTATCAGAATCCCCGTCTGATAGGACAAACAGGCCAAATTGGAGAGTACAATAACTTTAGTGGCAATTCAGTCAGTAGAAACAGCGTTATCAATCAGATTGCAGACTCTTACACTCAGGCACAACATATTGAGAATAATGGATTGAACAATCACAGGTTGGAACTACTGCTCAAGAAGAACGCAACTGATATAGCTACTGCTAACAGGAATTTGGATACAAGCATCAACATGGCAGCAAGAAATCCACTGCTACCAAAATTTTATCCTAAGCCTAGTAGTGATGTGAGTTATTCCTGTGCAGCTTCAGACATTGTGTACAGAGAAGCAAATAGATTTCTCATTCCAAATAGGAATTCTGAATTTAGAGGCAGCAATACAGACAATTTGCTCAACAATGACATTCACTGCTCCGTCTCAAACCAAATGAAGGGCATTTTCTCTGATGTATCCTATGGTAACTTCTTTTCTTCTATAATATAAATTTAGAGATAAATTAGAGTGGTTACAATGTATTTTCTAATGTTATTTTAATTGAAATTTGGACAACTAAATCAGAAATATGTTAAATTGTTCAATTGATATAATATCTAGCCACACAAACTTGCAGGTAATATTATCATCAAATTAGTACAAAAAATTGAAAATTAACTAAATCTCTAAGAATTTTCTGTATGGCTGTTATATCAGTAATTCAAAGCACATGAATGCAGACAAAAGTTTTATCATTAGTTTAAATTGTTGCTTTACATAGTCAGGGAAAAGGTGACCTACTAGTTATCTGGTAAGCAACAGTGAGAAACTATGATAAATATTAATGATCCCAATATTTTTGTGGTTTAAACAATACCTTCCTGTATCCCATAAAAGCTTTCAGCAACAAATTGGTGAATGACAAAAACTGCTTTTACAGGTGATACTTACCCTGAGCATTATTTCAACTATGTGCCAAATGCAGAAGTTGATGCTACCACTAGTTTCACAAACTCCTTCCTATCAACACCAAAAACAATGGATCAGCTCAAGTTTGTTGAAAACCAGTTTGTGCAATTACACGAGTTGTCGTGCGATCTTGACGACAATGCAATAGCTGAAAGCACGAATCGTGAGAAAGATTATGCTCCATGCACTGAGAATGAAATCCAAGAATATTGTGATGGGCTTCTACAGCAAATTGTAGATTCTTCATCAGCAGTAATCTCTACATCAAATTGGGATCAAAAGAGTTCGGTCAGTAACATCAGTGACAAGGTAAGTAACGAGATTTTTGACCTGAACAAGACACCTGAGCAGAAAGTACCTAGGCGCAGAAAGCATAGGCCAAAGGTAATTAGAGAGGCCAAACCCAAAAGAAATACAAACCCAGCAAGTCAAAAGACAGAGATTAAGGAAAAACCACGCAGAAAAAGGAAGATTGTTGCAAAAACTGCAGCAACACCGAATTCAGGTGTTATAAAAGACATGTGTGACTCAAAGGCAGCAACTACAAAATCCTGCAGGAGAGCTCTAAATTTTGACATAGAAAATAGTACACATGAAAGCCAGAGCAGCATGGTTTTTCGGCAAGAGATCTACCATATAAATGAGAGCGCTTTTAATACCACTTCTGACTACAAGGTCAAAGAGATGCATAGTGGGGCAAATATAAAGTATGCTCCAAACTCATCTTTGATGACCAGTCAGCAGGATGACCTTGCCGTAGGACACCAACAACCCAGTAGCACGGGTGATATTCCACTTCTATTGAAAGGAAAGGAATCAAATCCTTTCTTCTTGGAGAGGCAATCAACCATAACCTTGTCAGAGATTACAGAAAATCAGATAGCAAAATTTCCAGTCATTGAGAAAGGTCCGGCACAAGGAAAATCTAGTTTATGGCAGGAAAGAAATAGTGAATGCATGCAACACTACATTAATGCAAATGCAATTGGCAACACTCTCTTTCAATCAGAAACATGTTTTGAAAACACTCAGGAGACAGGGGAACTGATTTTTGAAAATACGTTTCAGTTGCTTAACAATCACTCCAACTCCAATGAAGCAAAGGGATCCAAGAGAAAATATTCCAACAGCACTAAGAACCAATCTTACTCGTCCAGAAATCCACTTGGTGCTTCCTCGTGCCAAGAGATTTTACAAGTGGATGAGAACTTCATAGGTACAACTCTTGCCAAAGGTTTCTTAAAGAAAAATAAAAGAAAAAGAACTCAAAATAAACTCCACTCAAAAGTCCGTGGAGGATCTTCCAGCCAAATAAAGCCTAAAGGTGATTCACGGAAAGTAAAAAAAGAAGAAAAAATTGGGTTTCAATCGCATAACCAGGAAATGACAAACTGCTGTACTGAAAGCAGTAGATTTGAAGAGAAGCAAAACAAGGAAGCCCGCACTGGTGATTCCTTTGCTATCTCAGGTAATGCCTGTTTGATAAAAGAAAGGACTTTTCAGTAAACAAAATAATGATAATTATCTGTTTCTTCATTTTCAGGTGAGCGACGCCAGATACATTCCACCCTGATGGACAGCATAGTTTGCCAACTGAATAGTCTCCACCTCAATGGGAGCAACACATCAGATGTGGAAGGACAAAAGGCACTTGTCCCGTATAAGGGAGATGGTTCTATTGTACCCTACCAGGAATTTGGATTTGAAAAGAAACGTAAACCAAGGCCTAAAGTGGACCTTGATCCAGAAACAGAGAGAACCTGGAAAATGTTGATGGGGATAGAAGGAAGTGAAGACCTTGAAGGAGCTGACAAGAAAAAGGAGAAGTGGTGGGAAGAGGAAAGAAATGTATTTCGTGGACGAGCTGATTCCTTCATTGCACGGATGCATCTTGTTCAAGGTACAAAACATCAAATTAAAGGCCCAAAACTTGTTGATAATATGCCTCTGGTTCTCTTCAATTTATGATGTTTGACGCTGAACTTGTCATTACAACATCATTCATACATATACTTCAATGTGTTAGAATTATAGGTTTTGGTAGTATAGCGTACTGAATATATGATAGAATAAATGTGATACAATACCTTAACTTTTCAACTAACAATAGGTCAAGTATTAGGAACTACTAGCAAAAGCACAGGCCAACTAAATACAATAAGACTAATAAGTAATAACCCTAATATTATAACAACACAAATTTTAACAGTTTGTTTCGGAGTTAGGAGGGGATGGGTTGATAGAAAAGGGAGGATAATCTCTCACCATTCATGGGGGTTTACTTTTACCTATATGACTAAAATTAGGGAAACTCAAAATATGAATGGGGGTAGGAATTTGGAGGCTTTTGGAAAGCTTTGAAAATTTTCCCAAACCCTTTTCTACTTTAGATAATACTCTCAAAACAAAACAAAAAAATAGTCATGAGCTATTATCTCTTCTCCCCTCCAAAAACACTCTCAAACATGGTGAGGGATTATCCTCCCTTTCCCTCCCCTTCCCTAAAGCCCTACCATTTATTTCCTTCCTAACTTCCACAGAAAGGTGGGAAGATAGGCAAAGGCACACAACTAAGAATTGACAATAAAATCCTTTATATTTAATTAGCATCCCTCCGACAGCATACTTTGACATTCAAATAGGATTAACAAAAAAAAGAGAAGCCAAAGATTTATTGAAATTATTCACTTTATTGCTAAATTGTCCATTTGTCGGGATATGTTTGTAAATCAAATATACCTCTACTATGCAGGAGATAGACGTTTTTCAAAGTGGAAAGGATCTGTTGTTGATTCGGTGATTGGTGTTTTTCTCACTCAGAATGTCTCAGACCATCTTTCAAGGTAAGCTCACATAGCATTAGGTGTTTTCTACTTTTTACCACTCGGGTTGTTTTGCCAAAACTGCCAATGCTAGTAAAAGATGTTGTGCAAACCCCACTAAAGCGTTTCATTCTTCTTTTTGCAGCTCTGCCTTCATGTCTCTTGCAGCAAGGTTTCCTCTTAAGTCAAAAAGCAGCGACATTGTCACACACACATTGGTTGAAGAGCCACAACACAGCATAGAAAATCAAGCTGACTTAATAGCATCATATGAAAGAGGAAAATTAAATCCACCAACCTACTATATTGACTTTGAGATGCCACGCCATACAGGAGAGATTTTGAGAGACAGTAAAACTTCAAGGATAAATGACAGCATAATAAAGCCAAATAATCATAGCTCAGAGGAAGAATTCTTATCATCACAAGATTCTCTTGATTCCTCAGTTACTCAAGATACCAGAATTAGATCCAATTCAGAATCAGAAGTACGTAACAGTGGGTGTGAACCCAGCAAGGCTCAGTTCTTAACTTCAACAAATTCTCTAGACGTAGGAAAAACCACAATGTTTCAAGAATTTTACCATTGTGTAAACGGAGTATCACTGTTGGAAGAGAGAACCAATGGAAAGCTACAACAACAACATGTGAAACAGAGTTCAAGAGTAGGCAGAAATGATATTCACAGTTTCCACCCAGCATCTGGCCGTCCTTGCAGCTTTGGAAATCCACGAAAGCAACAACTGTCAGTAGCCACTCCAACAAACTATGAATCATATTACTCATACATACAAGGTCTGGACACTTTTCAAATGAATGGTGAGGAGTTTTCTTGGCCTGACACTGCTTCCATACACAATGAATTTCAAGACAACAGTTATATGAGATTTGGCATCAACGGAGTTGGAGATAGTGTGGAGAAACCCACTGAGATGCAGCATGGAAATGGAACATTAGGGCCTCCAGAGTTACCAACTATGAACCTTTACAGACCATTAAGCGAGCACTCAGCCTTTATAGGAAATACTTCTCAATCTAGATCTCATACAAACTATAATCAACCTTCACCTAACCATCACCTTGTGGGTCAGAAAACATTTCAATCAGAGGGCATTACATATGCAGAATCATCAAATAATTCTCACGTATTTGGCAAAGATCATGCAGGGGACGATCACAGCAATATATTAACATGTGCAGAAGAAGTTTTTGACAGTGAAAAAATTATATCCACGGAAACCAGACAAGTATGCTCTGATAATATTCAGGCTGAAAAGAAGGCAAAGAAGCAAGTTTTTCCAGGCCAAAAAGACAAAGAGGGAAAACTCAAGGTTCGAAAAGAAAGAAAAACGAAACCTGAGGCCAACAAAAAGCATGAAGATAACTGGGACAAACTCAGGAAAGAGGTAGAAGAAAATGGGACAAAGATAGAAAGAACCGCAGATACAATGGATTCACTAGACTATGAAGCAATAAGATGTGCCTCTGTTAAAGAGATATCTGATGCTATCAAAGAACGAGGAATGAACAACATGCTAGCTGAACGAATCAAGGTATGTTCAACCACTCGAGTTCGTATAACACTTAATTTTAACTAAAATACAATAATCCTGAGATATAGTACTTCTATGTTATGTCAGGAATTCCTCAATAGACTGGTTAGAGAACATGGAAGCATTGACCTTGAATGGTTAAGACATGCTCCCCCTGATAAAGTAAAGTAAGCCAAAATCTTTTATCACCATTAACCAATGCCATTCTAAGAAAGTTTCTATTTAGCAGACACTACCAGCAAATAGCAGAATATAATGCAAATTAACCATGTCCTTTCTACTGTCCATATACAATATCAAATGCAGGGACTATCTGCTAAGCATGAGAGGGTTGGGGTTAAAAAGTGTGGAATGTGTACGGCTTCTGACACTTCATCATCTTGCTTTCCCAGTAAGGCTTATTTGAAATCCACTTCCTGCTTACTAGTATGCAAATCATTAAATCCCCTTGCAATAACATGTTGCTATGCTCATGCCTTGAAGGTTGACACCAATGTTGGAAGGATAGCCGTTAGACTTGGATGGGTTCCTCTCCAACCACTTCCTGAAAAACTACAAATACACCTCCTTGAATTGTAAGTATCTTATTGACAGCCAGTAAGAAGATAAACATACCACAGATAGAAACTGCTAACTACTGTTCTGTGCAGGTATCCAGTGCTAGAGTCTATTCAAAAGTATCTTTGGCCAAGATTGTGCAAACTTGATCAAAGAACCTTGTAATATCATAACTTCCCTAAAATCTGCAAAAAATAATAATAATAACTGCTTTATTATGCTAGCTGAATCTATAACTAAGAGATATAACTGGAATGCAGGTATGAGCTACACTACCAGATGATTACATTTGGGAAGGTATGCGTAATTTCCTTCTACATTTAATATGGTATTCACAAAAAACATAGTTTTTGAACTAGCTTTGCTCCACGACCTTGAGATAAGAGGTTAAATGTAATCAATGTTCCAAATATGTAGGTTTTCTGCACAAAGAAAAAACCAAATTGCAATGCATGCCCAATGCGAGCAGAGTGCAGACATTTTGCCAGTGCTTTTGCAAGGTTAGCTACTCAGTATGTCAGTTGCATTACATATTGCAATCAACTTAATGCAAAATGCATGTGAAGCCATATATCAACCCATTCCATATTTTTCAAACAAAACAATCAGGTCACAAAAGCTTTAAAATTGCATCTGAAACTTTTAAGTCATAGCCAATTTAAAAGAACAAATTCTAACGTGTAGAAATAGACATGTCAGTTTAATGAGTCGTTACTTTCAGTGACAGTGTTCTAGTATAAAGTGCATGACAGACTTATTATATTTCTATAAGACGACTAACCCTTTCAGTACAGTGCACGGCTTGCCTTGCCAGGACCAGAAGAGAAGCAAATCGTGAGCATGCCTGTTCCCATTGCAGATGAGAGAAACCCTCCAAATTTAAACCCGGTGATCCTATCTCTCCCTGGGAACATGAGCATTGAAGTGTGTCCTCAAAGCAAGCAGTGTGAGCCAATCATTGAAGAACCAGCAACACCAGAACAGAGTACAGAGGCATTAGAAAGTGACATTGAGGACTTCTTTTGGGAGGATCCTGATGAAATTCCTACTATCAATGTCAATCTCGAAGTGTTTGCGAAGAGTTTACAGAACCACATGCAAGAACATGAAGGTGACCAGTCTAAGGCCCTTGTTGCCTGGAATCCACAGTCTGCTTCCATCCCGACACCAAAACTGAAGAATGTGAGCCGGCTAAGAACAGAACATCAAGTGTAAGTACTAGCATTACATGCAGCAGCAAACCATCTTGCCATTAAAATACAAATCCAGCTAAAGAATTAAATAGTTTTCTTTTATTTTTTTCAAATTGAGCAACCTATAAGTGTCTTAGAAAATTTAACTCAATCGGACTTTCGTTTGGACTGAGTTAATTTCAAGTTGAGCAACCAAAATGCAGAAACTAAATCATCATCCACGGGCTTACGGGTCCTGAATATAATTATATATTACCTGCATACCTATGATTTTCTAAATTGTTTAAATTAAGTATTTTTGGAAATGCAAAGCATTTGGATATTCATTCTCAAAATGTAAGTCCAAAATGATATGGTGTTGTCGGACCTCTCTGATTTCTAGGCCTAGAAAATCTATATTTTAAATGACATCACTATAGTCATTGTCATAAGTAAACTCATTATATATTCCTTGACTCTGTAGACTGTATGACTGATCTGTTTTCTTAATGGAAATCTAAATGAAACTTTCTAACATCCCCTGATTGTTGCAGATATGAACTTCCAGATTCACACCCTCTGTTGGAAAAGGTTAGTTATTCTTTTCTCTGTGCTGAAACATGCAGTTATCAGATTGGGATTTTTTTATATTTGTTTATGTACAAAAATTTACAGATGGATAAGCGGGAACCGGATGACCCAAGCCCGTATCTTCTTGCAATATGGTCACCAGGTTAGCAGATGATACTTGTAATAAACTCAAGTAATACTTAATCATTAATAATAATTATCATATGCAAAGAATAGTCACCAAAAGATACTCCTATAACAAAATCAATGCACAAGGACAAGTACATCTAAAACGGACAAATTGAAAAGAAAAAATTCAAGCATAAGCAAGATCATTACTCCGTATATGTTAGGTCAAAGATAGAATGTTCACGCTCATATTTATGAAATTTAAATACTAGGTGAGACTGCAAATTCCATTGAACCGCCACAAAGGAAGTGTGGATCGCAAGACTCAACCAGCCTGTGCAATGACAACACATGCTTTTCGTGCAATAGCATTAGAGAAGCTAATTCACAAATTGTGAGAGGAACAATTCTGGTAATGATTAATAATTTCTGGACACGGATAGGGCAATGAAAGACACTATTTCCTAACCTTATAAATTTTGTAATAACTTTCACAAATGTTATCCCGTATACAGATACCGTGTAGAACAGCAACAAGGGGAAGCTTTCCACTCAACGGAACTTACTTTCAAGTTAATGAGGTGAGTGTAAATTATGTTTTGTTACTGTTCAGTAACCTTAACAGATATACCCTTGTTTTAAATTTCAATATTCACTACCAAGGATCTATAAAAACCTTTTATTTATCATGAAGTTATTTGCGGACCACGCATCCAGCATTAAGCCCATAGATATCCCTAGAGCATGGATATGGAATTTGCCAAGGAGGACAGTATACTTTGGAACCTCTGTATCGTCAATTTTCAAAGGTAGGGGAAAAAATCCACATGCTCATCTACTAATATCTATTCTAAACCGTTTTGTCTGAGAAGTTAAGAGTACTCACAAAAAACTCTTATGTTTACTAGGCCTCTCAACCCAAGAAATTCAGCATTGCTTTTGGAGAGGTATGCAGACTGCCGTAAAATATTTGTTTTATTTCTTCTCTTATTACTCTGCAAAATTTTGATAACATATGAAAGAATAAACCATTTCAATTGGTTTTCAACATGGCACATTAGCTATCACCTACACTCACACAATGATTCGAAAAGCAATAAACTTCCAATCAAAAGATTAATCCAAATGTTTGTCTGCGCATCATTCTGGAATGACTCAATATCAGCCTAGTCGGCCAATAGTTCCCTAAAAACATCATGAGTACCATCCCTTGTTACAATAAGTGTAGTTCCCATATGCATCTAAGAAATATCGATGTTCAATCTTGTCATGCCTATTAATTCAATCATGCATGCCTATTAACATTTTGATACTTCATTTCAGGATTTCTTTGCGTTAGGGGATTTGATCAACAAAAACGTGCACCTCGCCCACTTTTTGCCAGATTCCATTTTATAGAAAGTAAATTTGCAAAGACAAAAAAGTGAAAACGAGAATAATGGGACATGTCGCTAGGAAATTTACCTGCAAAAGCTAATATTGAAGATCAAACTGTCCCAACACCAAATGGGATTGCCGCCAGAGTGACAGGAGATCAACAACTAGCCTACTTTTGTATCGTCAACTATTCTTTCGCAAATGTGAAACAAGCACACAGCATGGAATGAAAAAAGTACAATGCTTTTCTGTTTAGGATGTGAAATCCTGCAACTAGTGGTATTGACCTGTATATCATTTATATTTAAGCATAAAACAGCAATTCATTAAAAAAAACATGCTGAAATTATATTGTAATTATTGCATTATTATCAATAGAATAGTTCATTGATTATTTACATAAATTGAAGAAATGAGAAATCAAACGGAGTGGTTTACTTATGAATGTCCAATAGTTTGATCATTTTGATAAAAAGTACATAGTAAGTTGATAGGAAATATCAATAGAATAGTTCATTGATAATGAACATAAAGTGCAGAAATGAAAAATCAACCAGAGTAGCTTGATTATTTTGATAAAAATTACATAGTAAGTTGATAGGAAATATCACAAGAAGCAGAACAACAAATGTACCTCGGTACCTCCTATTGACCGAGATATTTAATATGTGAGGACTAGATCATCATAGACATAGATAAGTCAGGGTCAGTCCTTATAAATTGAGTGCCTTGGGAGAACCAAGAAGATGGTGTCTACATAACTATTTAAATATCATTCACTTTGAACTTTTTTATGCAAAATCATTAATGATTCTTTCATAATTCAGATTTTTTAGAACAATGGTTTCGACCAAATACATTCACATGTAATGAGAGCCATAGTTTGGTAGTTGGTATTCAATCTTTGTGCCAAATCTAACAGTAGTACTCTACTTCTTGCTTTTGTCAAGAAATAAGATTCTCTCCAATTAGAACACAATAACCAAGTGTAGAATGATGATCCCTAGTGCATCCAACTTAATCCAGATGGCTAGAGAAAATGTGTAAACATAATCCAATGTAAAAAGTTGAGTATAGCCTTTAGCTACAAGACAAGAGATCAATCTAACCATTTGTACTGTCCTTGATTGTGAGCACCCATTGACAACCAACTATAAATTTCCTTAGAAGAGAGGGGGTTAGAGTCAATGTCTAGTAAAATTCTAGAGTAGCTATAGCATTAATCACAGTTTGTCGCCATCCAGGAAAAGTGTTTCCTGAACAGGTTTGGGAATGGACATAGAGGAAAGAGCAAATAAAAAATACAACACGGGGAGGATATGCAATGATTATTCGGGAGATTATAAATGAAATGAGGGTTACTGGTTAACCGTATAACGGATTCCTTTGAAAGGAGATACTGATAGGTCCACAGACTGGTCAGATTTGTTCGAAGCAGGTTGAGGAATTGAAACATGAAATGAATTACAGATCTCCCCAGTGAAAATTTCCTCCAATGGAGCAGGAAGACAATGATTCGTAAGAAGGGGAGGAATCAAAACAATGGAAGACTTGAATGTATATATGAACCTTGCAAGTTAAGACCAAAGGGAATAGAAGGGGGGACTAACAATAATCAAGAGGCACACTGTAGTATCTTCAAAGAAGGTAGCATCTGCTGATACATATAAACAATGAGTTCAAGGCGAACATCACAATCCTTTCTAAACTCGAGAATAGCAAGGAAGATGCATGTGATACAGGAGCCTTAAACTCATCAAGACAGAGAGTAAGATCATAAACAAAACAAGTAAACCCAATGACACATTGAGGGACTTTGGAGAGAGGTTCATTAGGAAATATTAGAGATGAGGCACTTTGTTGTTCTGTGTTGAAGAAAGCATTATATTTATCAAATAACCAGCACCGAGGATAACGCTGCCCCAAATTTTGGAAGTACATTATGTCAACAGAGTACCTGCAGTTTAAATAATATAATTTTTTATTTTGGCGATACCATTTCGTTTAGGGGTATGTGTACAATGATTTGATGAACCGTGTTATGGGATATCATAAAATTATTGAAAAACTCCACTAAAAAAAATATTGTGTTGCCACTGTGCAAGGTGTAAATGTACAAACTGAGTTTAAACTTCATTGCAAAAATATTGATTAAACTTGTAACCTAAACCAAATAAAATTTATAAGTTTGGTTTGGTTTCCTTTTTCACGAAACCCATACCAACTTGATCCAGAACATATTTGCTTTGGTCAAATTGAGTGTGTCAAACATCATTAACAATTTTAACAAATCTAAAATAATTTAAAAAACATCTTAGCTACTTAACTAAATAAGAAAAATATTCAAAAGTAAAAACGATTATATGAGTCAGATGATCGAATGCACCTGTTCGAAAGTTAGAACTTGTTACTTGAGCCCGGGTTGAGCTTGACTTTCATCGGTTTGGTTTGGATTTGACCCTAACAAAGAAAAACCCTAAACCTACTAATTGATTAGGGTCGGGTTATTGGGGTCACTTGGTTTACCTGGACGCTTAAATTCGTGTTTAAAAAAAATATTATATTCGAGTTCATATTCGTGTCGACATCAGCATTTGTAGCTAGCCAGGGATAGACCCAAAGCCAATCTTGTGGGTGTCCTAGTCTCCACTACAAACTACTTATTTGTTTTTTTTTTAATAAGCAATTTCTACCCAACAGAATTCGAACCTGAGACCTTGAGAAGAGTACACTCTCAAGACCCAAGCGTTTCCCCACTACGCCACACACACGCACACCAAACTACTTATTTGTTAATTAGTGTATATGTAAATATGTTTTTATATTAATTTTACACACAAACTATATTTATTGTGTGTGAAGTATATATGTTCTATGTCTTAAAAATATAATATATAGAATATATCTCAATTAAGTGTACTTACAGAACAATTTTTTTAGGATATAAATACTCAATATCTTAAATTTTTGTTTTTTAAATGATGTAAATTTATTTTTAATTATAATTGTAATGCTATATTTTTATATAAGTTGTTCCCACAATAAAATATTTCTAGGTCCATCCTTGTTTGTAGCTGTACCCGTATCATATGAGCAGCAAAATACTCGTATTCATATATATTTACTCGTATTTTTAATAAAAAATTATCGTCAATTATAATGTATCATGTCATTTTAATTTTTTTAATAATATTTTAAAAAAGTTAAAAATGCTATTATTGAGTTAACAAATGAACAAACATTTATATTACCATGCGTAGAAATTTCATAGGGATGTGTTGAATAAAATTGTTACAATTTCATATGTACATAATAATGAAAATAATATATATATATATATATATATATATATATATATATATATATATATATATATATATATATATATATATATTGCAGGTATGGGGCGGGCTGGTATTAAGATACCCGTACTCACATTCATATCCGTTTATTTTAGTGGGTAATTGTCTGTGTTCGTGCATGTCCCTATTTTGCGGGTTTTTATCCTATTTGTTGTGGATAAATTTTGTGAGTACCCACTGGGGATAGATACAATTGATATCTCTACACGGTGGAGCATTTAACCTATCATCCCCTTAATTAAATCTGATATTCCACATATTTTCATGATCCTTAAAATTGTTCGTGGACAAATTTGAATAAAAAATGCAAACAAAATTTTAGATAGTTTATTCCAATTTTTTTATAACAGACCAAATTTTCGATAGTCTATTTTTAAAATATTGATATAAAATTTTTATCTGTTGTTTTAAAAAAAAATTAACATACTAGATTTTTTTATAAATCAGTATATGCCTTATTTTTCTGGATTTTTAAAAATTTGGGTAGTTAATATTCAATAAGCAAAAATTTTTTTAACATTATCGAAAATTTTGAAAAATTCTGTAGTTTATCGAAAAATTTTAAAAGTGTGGTAGTTTATCAGAAATTTCGAAATTTTCGGTAGTGTAAAAAAATTCAAAATTTTCAGAATTTTTTTTTTCAAAAATTCTGGTATTTCTTCAAATTTATTTTGGAATTCACTGATTTTTAATCGAAAATTTCAGAAAAATTTGGTATTTTTTTAAAAAATTTAATAAACGCAATCAAAAATTCCAAAAAAAATAGGAAGGATATAAAGGTAATAGCAACCACTATCTGGGTGCCAGGTTTAATATAAGGCTTGGCAGGTTAAATGCTTCTGTTAGTGACAACTCGTGATTCGTTTACATGACGAAAGAAATGGGAGACAATGAAAATAGGGATCACAGTGAATAGTAATAGTATATTATATGGGAATACTCTTTTCATCCTCGGTCTATCAAGATGCATGACATTGATTCTAGGCACATCATTCCACCTATTTACCACAATCATGGAGGATAAAGTTGCCAGAGCATCTGCCATTTGATTCTCTTCTCTGGGTATATAGTGAAACTCAACCTTATTGAAGAAAGTTGACAACCTTCTTGCATAATCCCGGTAAGGAATCAAATCAGATTGACGTGTCTCTCATTCCCCTTTAATCTGATTAATCACTAGGGCTGAATCTCCGTATACATCAAGAATCCCGTATACATCAAGAATCTTTATTCTTAAATCAATGGTTTCTTCCAAGCCCATAATACATGCTTCATACTCTGCCGCATTATTTGTGCAAGTGAACATCAACCTTGTAGTGAAAGGAATATGAGAACCATGGGGAGTAATAATTATTGCCCCAATACTATTTCCATAAGCATTAACAACTCTATCAAAAATCAAACCCCATCGGGATCCAAGCTCCGACCCTTCTTCAGGTAATGGTTTCTCACAATCTTTAACCTTCAGGTACATCACATCCTCGTCAGGAAAATCAAACCTGATAGGTTGATAATCATCAATTGGTCGGTGTGCCAAATGGTCAGCCAAAACACTTCCTTTTATTTCCTTTTGAGTTCGATACTCGATATCATATTCTGACAACAACATTTGCCAATGAGCGATCCTCCCGGTTAAAGCAGGCTTTTCAAAAATATACTTGATTGGATCCATTTTGGATATCAACCAAGTAGTAGGATTCAACATATACTGCAGAGGAGCTTGGTAGCCCATGCTAGAGCGCCACATGTCTTTTCAAGCATGGAATACTGAGACTCATAATCGGTGAACTTCTTGCTGAAATAATAAATGGAAAATTCCTTTTGACCAGATTCATCTTGTTGATCCAGAACACAACCAATAGACTCTTCCAACACAGTCAAATACATAATCAACGGTCGTCCTTCCATGGGAGGAGACAAAATCGGAGGTTCAAGCAGATACTCTTTAATACTCTCAAAAGCCTTTTGATAGTTCTCTGTCCATACACAACCCTGATCTTTGTGAAGAAGCTTGAAGATTAGCCCACAAGTGGCAGTTATATTGGATATAAATCGGGAGATATAATTCAAACGTCCTAGGATTCCTCTTACTTGTTTCTCTGTTTTGGACGCAGGCATTTCCTGAATAGCTATAACTTTACCAGGATCAACTTCAATGCCTTTCTGGCTGACAATAAAACCTAACAATTTTCCAGAATGGACACCAAAAGTGCACTTATTTGGATTCGAACAGAGCTTAAACTTTCTCAGACGTTGAAACAACTTCAATAAATATTCAATATGATCTTCTTCAGTCCTTGACTTATAAATCATATCGTCCACATAAACCTCAATTTCCTTATGCATCATATCATGGAACAGAGTGGTTATAGCTCTCTGGTACGTTGCACCAGCATTTTTCAAACCGAAAGGTATCACTCTGTAACAGAATGTTCCCCAAGGTGTAATGAATGTTGTCTTTTCCATATCTTCGGGTGCCATTTTTACCTGATTATAACCGGAAAATCCATCCATAAAAGAAAAGATATTGAACTTAGAAGTATTATCTACCAGCATATCAATGTGTGGTAGTGGAAAATCATCTTTCGGACTTGCTTTATTCAAATCTCTATAATCAACGCACATTCGGACTTTTCCGCATTTCTTTGGAACATGCACAATATTGGCCATCCATTAAGGATATTCAGAAGTTATAAGAAAATCAGCATTAATATTCTTCTGAACCTCTTCTTTAATCTTAACAGCCATGTCAGGATGTGTTCTTCTCAACTTCTGTTTCACTAGAGGACATTATGGCTTCAACGGTAATCTGTGCTCCACAATGATAATATCAAGACCTAGTATATCTTGATAGGACCAAGCAAATACATTAACATATTCTCTAAGAAGCTCTTCCATTCTCTTCTTAACATCTGGCCCGAGTAGTGTTCCAATTTTAATTTCTTTTCTATCTTCCTCTGAACCCAAATTTACCAATTCCACCGGCTCTTCATAAGGCTGACTGGCTTTTTCCTCGTGCTCAAACAACCGAGAAATTTCACCTGGAATCTCTTCAACATCCTCTTCTTCCGCTTCAAACACAAGAAATTGAAGGTGCGAGAAAGACACAAGAAATGGGGGGTTTGAATTGTGTATTTACTCTTTTGACAACTTTTCGCTTCTTGTCGTTAAAGCACTTAGGACAACATCAGAGTTCGTTGAGAGACTCTGACTGGCTAAGATACTTTTAGGCTTGCTATACGTGAAGCATGAGAACCAACAAGAGTCTGAACATAAACTACATTTCTCATAACTTGCAGTGCGGAAGCTTATCAGAGTTAAGTTGCAAGGTTCTGACTTGCTTATATAAGGTTTTGATACTCAATATAGAAACATAAATAAGAACAACAAGCATAAGAGTAAAGGACACACGATATATCCTGGTTC
Organism: Lathyrus tuberosus; assembly: GCA_022829125.1. NCBI lineage: Eukaryota > Viridiplantae > Streptophyta > Magnoliopsida > Fabales > Fabaceae > Lathyrus > Lathyrus tuberosus. The sequence goes on along the minus strand of JALAZF010000289.1, from coordinate 4,457,138 downwards.
ACCACAAAGGCTAATCCAGTCCACCCTCCTCAGGTGATTTCGCCTTGAACACAAGGTCTTAATCCACTATAATCAATCTCGATTACAGATGCACGGGCAACAGCTGGTGACTAACCACTTGCACAGCCGCACTGTGACTAACATACAATAAACCGTTCAGGGATTCAACTTAATGAATATAACGAATATTGACCTGCAGGTTCCAATCTTGCAAGATCTACTGCTAGGATTTCACAGCTAGACGTTCAGGGATTCATCGCAATGAATATAACGCTACTGACCCTATTTCAGGATTTTCCCATAATGGCATCTCGCCATTATCTTCTCGAGTCTCCGGTCACACTGACCACTCAAGGAATCCTAATTCACCAAGAATTAGTTATACAGGAGATTACAAAGATGCTTCTTAACAAGCAGATTACTCCTAAGTTTAAGTACAAAGAACACACAAGTGTTCAAGCAAGATGTGAGCAACAGCTCCTTGCTATTCTAAGAAACTACAGAGATGTATAATGATTTGACAGTTGTTGACATCTTGTAGATCTTCTTCTTCTTCGTCTTCGGGGTGAGCAAGCTTTGAGCAACAACTCCTTGCTTCAGATCTTCAATGTAGTGCTGACGAGAAGGTGGTTGATGACTTGACTGATTTGCAATGTTGTCTTCTTCATCAACAGCTTCTATACCAATTCATTGTTGTTGTGTTGAATGATGATCTTTGAGCTTCAACAACAATGGCCACGTGCAAATGGTGATAGCTTTGGATATTCTAAGTGTTACAACGAGAACTCATCGTTGTTGCTATCTTTACACAATGACTTGATCAATTCCCCATTCATGGCTGAATCGATCTATGGACTGTATCGTCTTGTGGACTTCATCGCTGTTTCGACTTTGTCATCTTTAGAAGCAAATACTCTTTCCTTTAAATAGCCCAGTAGAAATATAGTCGTTTGAAATATTGTTGGTTGTTGGAAAAGAGACGTTGCGTAATAACTAGTTGTACTGACACATCTCCTTTTTGTTGTGGGAGAAGTGACGGGATATATCTTTCTTGGGCGCCGTGTACAGTTACTCACAACGGTAACATGTGACTTCTGAACTTCAGAGGCTTCTGATGTTTAATTGATGAAGCATGAGTAGAGTCTTCTTAATCAAGATATCTGATACGTCAAGTCCTCAGTTATTTGAAGAAGTCCATTAGGAATCAGTCTTCAGAACTTCAACACTTGTCTTTGAGCACGTTATCCTTTACTTCTTCAAGTCTTCCGAAACTTCAGAACTTGTCCATTAGGAATATGTCTTCAGAGTCTTCAATACTTGATCTTCAGAACCTTAATCTTCAGAGCACATAAGTCTTCAGAGTCTTTCTGCACTTGGTCTTCAGAGCCTTCCGCCTTCAGAACTTTAAGTCATAAGAGTCTTCAGCACTTCGGTTCTTTTCTTCAGAAGCTTCGCAATCTTCAGAATCTCGACCACTTTCAGAGAGCATCCACAAGAGCATTGCATCAGCAATATTGGCATCCTTGGATCTGACTGATCACGATCAGATATAGAAGCGTTCTTGCTTCTTGCGACTTGTGTCACACATAGTAACTTCGCATATTATCAATTTCGCTCATCAGGCTGGTGCTTGTTGGATATGATAATTTCTATGAATATGATCTGCACACAACACATGTTAGAACATAAAATGGTTCTTTCACAAATACGTATTGTTATCATCAAAACATAGATTGACTTGTAGAGACAATTCTTGCTCTCATAGAAATTTCATTTGGAATTTTTTTTTTCAAGAATTCTGGTATTTCTTCAAATTTATTTCGGAATCCATTGATTTTTTATCAGAAATTTTAGAAAAATTCGGTGTTTTTTCAAAAAATTTAATAAACACAATCGAAAATCCCAAAAAAAAATGAAGGACATAAAGGTAATAGCATCTACTATATGGGGTGTCAGGTTTAATAGAAGGGATGACAGGTTAAATGCTTTTGTTAGTGCCAGCCTATTTTTTCGTTTACATGATGAGAGAATTTGTAGACAATGAAAATAGGGATCACAGTGGATAGTAATAGTATATTATATGGGGAATACTCTTTTCATCCTTGGTGGTGTCTCCCACACCTTTGAAAATCCAAAAATTTTCACTCCTATTAAAAAAAAAGTCCAGAGATGCATCTTTGTATATTCTTTGGTGTATTCGAATATGCATCTCTCAAATATCCCACGAACTCATTAATGGGGTTTGATATTCACACAAATGATTTAAGTAACAACTCAGTGATATTTCTGGAGATGCATATATGGAAATGCCCAACGAGAAAGATGATAAAACACCACATTGCTTGATATTCTTCTCCATGCTAAAACAAGTAACCATTCTAAAACCATTAAAAAAAAAGTTAACTCATTCTCAAAGAAGATGAAGTTTGAAAACGAATATGTATGGATGAAGTTTGGACTCACTATAAAAGGTTATGTTTTGATGATAATGGTGTGATGAATGATGATAAATCAAACATATCTATCACGACTGAGTGGGAAGTGGTCTAAGAGAGATTCATGAAAGATGATGATATAATGAAATTGCACATCAAAGAGTAATTGAGGAAGATTGTTTATCCATAAAAAACGAACTTGAAATCACCGTCGGAACCGGTTAAAACAAAGTGTGCCCCTAAAAAGGTCAAGCCAACACAAAGTGACAACTCTACGAGATGGTCTCCTTCATACTTTGAACATGTTGACTCACATTTTTCGGATTCTCCGACTCCAAAATTAAAAAAAAAGTGTTTTCAAGGATGATCGCATTAGCAAACTATATCGTCCATCGTCCTTACTGAAAATCAAACACACTAAAGAGATGTCGCTTTTTATGCACATATATATTAAGCGGGTTGTAAATGTTGAAGGTGGTTGTAACTGTGGTTTTTGAGTTGTTTCGGGTTTGCTCGGTAAGGGAGAGGCCAACTGCCGATTTGTTAGTCGTCGACTTATACAATAGATGAAGAAGCATATGGAATCATACACAAATCTATACGGGAACAAATCAAATTATGGTGCAATTCTCAATGCTCTAGTTCTTTGTCTTACAGGTAAGCTCGGTTTGAAAAATGAATGCACTTCCCAAAAATATGACACCTTATAGAAAGTACTTATGATAGGGTGTGTATTACTTTAACACTATATGGTTTCTCGAAAATATTCTTTTCACTAAGGAGTAAGCCACCTCAAAATCCATCAAAATGCATTATGTGTATATGTTGGCTATCAAAAACACAATATTTTGTTCAAGTTTATTTGGAACCGAGATGTCATATACTATACTAAAGGCACACTGGAGTGGACAACACATTTTACACGAGATGTTGAAACTTGGTCGGATCACTTTTTAGAAAGGATGGAAGAGTTCACCAAATTGAGCAACATTGACAGAGAAGCAAATAAGGAAAGATCGAATAATGAACCACTAATAGATTTAGGCAATGACATATGTTTTGATGCATTTTAATTGTAATCTAACAAAGTAACTTATTTTTTTGTATGTAAAACACCACATAATGTTATAAAATTGGATGATATTTTTTAGGCATTGTTTGTGTTTTGAAAACTGGCTCAGCATAATCAATTAGTTATGTTCTGCGTAGTTTTTTGGTGGATTCGGAGATGCATCTCAGGACACGCCTTTTAATTATTTAAAAAAAATAGAACATGGAACAATCCGGATGTGCATCTCCGGATAAACCCTTATTTTTTGAAAAAATATGTGGATCCAGAGATGTATCTCTGAAGTCTTTCCAGACGTTGGGGACATTTTAGTCTTTTCATGGTGGTGTGGGAGAACTCTTAAGGGTGGAAAGAGTAAATCCTATGTTATATTTGTCTTTATGCTTGGAGTTTGAAAAATAAGGCTTAATATTCTTTTGAAAATACTCATCCCACTCCATAGTGTGTGACTCAAACATCTGTTAAATTCGAAAATGTATTTCTTGTATCCGGAGATGCATCTGCACCTAAACTTACATCAATCTTCATAATTCAGCCACATACCCTATTTATATAAAAAAAACTAGTCTGGATATACATCTTCGTATATTATTTGGGGTGTATCCGAAGATGCATCTTCGTAACACCCCATGTCCTCATTTATGGTATTTTTCACCGATCTTGTTTATTTTACCACTCATTGATGTTTCCAAAGATGCATATCCGGAATTGTCAAGAGAAAATCTAGATAAAAGACAACCTTGCATGTTATTCTCCCTCGTGTGATCAAAGTGAGCTTATCTTCAAAACCCTTGAAAAAAGTGCTTTTATTCTTATTCAACTTTTCAACTCCAAAATATCATTCTTGTATTTTATCACATCAAAAGGAGCAAAAGAAACTGAAAATTAAGGTAAAGTTCATTCATTTCATACCCCATTCCTAGAATTAATGTGTTTTTTTTCCTGAAAATATGAATTTTGAGTTTGAGCATATATCTCAGGACTCAGTTCATTTGTTCTGGATATGAATCTTCGTATGAGCCCGAAAGTTAGAATTTTAAACCTGTTTTCTGTTATTGTTGGTATAATATATGGTGCACGTGGATATGTATCCTAAAGCTACCGTGAGGATGGATGTTAAACCAGACAAAGTGAAGGATGGTGTTAAACCAGATAAAGTGAATGACGATGTTAAATCAGATGTGTTAAACCGGGTACTAGAGTGGTTATTTTTGAGGTAGATATTTATGAACAATTTACCAATAAACAAGAGTTTATGGTTTGTGAACCTATGCTACAATGGGTCTGCATAGAGGCCGGGAAGTTGGGATTTGGTGTTGTAATTGGAAGGTCTGACAATGCTTTTGATAGAAGACGGGCGTTTGTAAAAATGATATGCGAAAGAAGTGGCATGTACCAACCACCGATTAGCAAGTTGAAACGTGATGACACCGGATCGAGAAAATGTAAATGTCCATTTAAATTACGTGGATACCGTAAGGAGAATGATACATGGAAATTCAATGTGGTTTCTGTTATATATAATCACGTCTTGAATGGCAAGCTAGTCGGTCATCCCATTGTATGTCACCTTATTCCAAAGGAGAAAGAGCTTATATTGGACGTGACATTAAACATGGTGGTGCCAAAAAACCTACTCACAACTTTAAAACGAAAAGACCTCAAAATGGTTCAAATATCAAACAAGTATACAATGTGTGTGCCCGAAACAATAAGGTGGTAAGAGGTCTAAGATATGAAATGCAACAATTGTTGAAGCTTTTGGAAGATAACAACTATGTTTTTAGGTACAATGTTTGTAAGGATAAAGTCATTATTTGAGATATATTTTGGACTCATCCTGATTCCATCAAGTTGTTCAACACATTTCCCATTGTGTTCATAATTGATTCAACATACAAAACAAACAAGTATAAGATTCTACTATTGGAAATGGTTGGTGTTACTTCTAGAGAGATGACTTTTTTAGTCGGTTTTGCATTTTTGGAATCTAAAAAAGAGGACAATGTTATGTAGGTTTTGGAAATGTGCAAGACTATGTTGAAGCACCAAGAAAACATTCTAAATGTAATTTTCACTGACCGTGACACCACACTGATGAATTTGGTTGCAAAGGTGTTTCCTACATCGTACGCATTACTTTGTAATTATCACATAACCAAAAATGTGAGAAGACTAAAACTTGCGGTAGGCACCAAACAAATCAAGGGTGAATATCAAAAAATGGTTAAACTTGGAGTGGTGTTAGAAAAGATAATGGATGCATGGAATAGTATAATAAATTCTTCCACGAAAAAGTTACATGTCGAATCTCTAATACATTTCAGGAAGGTGTGTCCGAGATATCCAACTTTCCTAAAATATGTTGAGAGTACAATTTTGAACTAAATGAAGGAGAAGATCGTGTGCGCCTGGACCGATCGGATTAGACACTTTGGAAATACAAAACTGATTGTGATGGCTGATTAGATCCTAAAATGGGCCAGGAAAAACGTCTGTGATGCTGGGTGCATGAGATGAGGAGGGGGTGTACCTGCAAGGCACTCCGATGCTTAAGTAAGAATCAGGAGAGAAAAAGGCAAGTACAAAAGTATGAGTTTCTTAGAATGATTTTTTAGATACCTGACCCTCTCAAATGAAAGGGTATTTATAATGCCCCCAGCGCGTGGCCAACGGTCCCTATTTTCAAGGCGGAATAACCATTTCCTGAAGAATAGGTAACTGCCAAAAACTAGTCGTTATGACGGGCAGAGATGCCCAAAACTAGCCGTTGCCACAGGCAAGGGCGTAGTTCCGGGCACAAGCGTCATGATTGTTCCTGATGATGGAGCCGTACGTAACGGGCAGGAATTCCGGGGAGGGGCAAATAACCTTGAGGTTCATCTGTCCATATGTGCCCGGTAGAGGGGCAGAAAGGTAAATGCTGCCCCGTACCAGCTGGACTTAGGCAATTGGGCCATTCTGGGCGCAGAAGTGGATTGGGCCATGCCTAGCCATTGGTCCAGTCCAGAACAAAAACCAATAGATTTGAATCCGCATGGGTTGGGTAAACCTAACAAACCCAGTAAAACTCACCCAAACCGACCCAAAAAATGGGTCGGGTCATTGGGTGAACATGGTTTTCAAAAATGAAAAACCATTCAAAATAGTTGGGTCTTGGGTAAACCCACACCCAACCCACAAAACTCATGGGTTATTAAGTGACTATTTTTTAGCTATTTTTTATAATTTGATGAGTGATGACTTTGATGTATTTAATCTTGGTTAATTCAATTACAACCCTTTGAACATCTTTTATTTTATAAGTAATGGTTTTAACTTATTTAGGATGTCACACTTTTATTATTTTGATGATAATTCTTGTAAGTATTAAGTATTTTATAAATTTTATGTATTACTGTAATGTAACTTTGGTTTTTGTAAATATCTTTATGATGAATTTTATTGTGCATTTAGACATTTGATGTTTTAAAAAATAACGGTAATAAGTTAAATTATTTATTAAGAAAAAATGTGACAAATCATTTATAATTATATAAGGAAGAAAAAAAAAGAAAAAAAAATTGGGTAACCCACTACCCAACCCAATCCAACCCACAAATTTGTGGTTTTACCCGACCCAATGATGTTGTGGGTGATTATTTTACCTCGCCCAAACGAGTGTACCCTATATGGGTTGGGTCATGGTTTTGGCTAAATTCAACCCAAACCGACCCATGTACACCCCTACGTACATGCTACACTAAAGAATTGGTTGGGAAACACTAAAGGTGATTTTTGTCGATATTAGGACGTCGTAAACCAAATGCTTTGAAACTAACATAACGAGATACAAACATCTTTTGGTCAGAGCATTACCGTGTTAGAACACTAATTCAAAGACAACATTTATTCCCATTTGGTCGACAACATATTTCAGGAGGGATTATATTTTATTTTTCACGAAGTCAAGCAAGCAGCTAAAATTGGTTCCAATAACTCAAAGTGTGCACTACAAAAAAGCGCGTAAATTGTGGCGGTTAATATAAGCAAATTGCGGCAGTTTGAACCAACATAATTTACAATTACGATGTCTTTGAAAACGCCGTAATTTTGGCTGCCGCAAGGAAAATAACGGCGGTTGAAAATTAAACGCCGTGCAAACCACCGTAGTTTACATTGTTTAAAGTGGAGGTTGTTTTTTGAAACTAATGGCGGTGACAACCGCCGTATTGTTCACAAAATAAACAAATATCTTCTCATTTTACGTCGGTTTAAACCTTCGTAATATACTAAAGATTACGTCATTTTAAACTGCCCTAATATATGTATTATATGAGCTTAAACATCACTATATAAACCGCCACATATTTCAAATTAATTTAAAAAAATTCTCTTTATTATATGCTAAAATTAATTTAAAATTTTATCACAATTTAAGAATACCATTAAAAATAAATTAAAATTTCAATAATAAATTTACATTTATGCAAAAAAAAATCATATTAAAAGGCCCAATATATATATATATATATATATATATATATATATATATAAAATCATAAAGAAAATGATAATATTTTATCTCACTTTTACTTTCATTTTCAACACTATTATATAGATTAAAAAATAGTACTACAGCTAACTAGTTTATCCTAATATTCAGAATCAAGATACACGTGTCACTATATATTAATGGCGTGAAAGTAGAATCAAGAGCCTATTGTTTTTTTTGTATAAATTCAATAGTCATAGACAAAAATAGGAGAACCAAAGACTATTGATTTTTGTATGAGGCTGCTAAACAAATGTAGATTGTAAAATAAATCTTAATCATCTCATCCCTAAATTGTAAACAGACAAATTGTTTAAATTTTTCAAAATTAGATAGAAACTTTAAAATTTTGATATATGTATCACAATCTATTTTTGAAATATTATAACATAAAATGGGAACAATATCATATGTCTAGTATACTTAAGCTATTCTAAAAAAAACAAGTTATAGAACATAAAAGTGCCATAAAAATCATATGTCCTTTGAAGGACTCTGATGATTTTCTTCCTGTGTATTGCTTGCATCTGATGATCTTGTTATGGCACAAGGTGATAAAGGTTCATTCCCTGCTTCAGAAGCCTACAAAAAAACATAACAATTATTATATTAAAACTAATCACTATAGAAATATAGAATTATTAAATGGGATATATCATCAAATGGGAAAAGTATTGAAAAGTATAAAAAATATAGAAAAAATATAACAAATGTGAGATAAGCAACAAATAAGCAACAAAACCATCAACAGTAGATTGAATCGGAACCGTAACAAACAGATAAGCAACAAAAAATATTCTCAGCAGCAGTAATGACTTTATGCAATTATTTACATAGCTTATGATGCTATAACTACCACTTAAACCATAGTTGATGTACATGAAAATTTAATGTATGAAACAAGAAGCTCACATCATTACAAATTACTGCTGTTAACATTGATAGGAATTGGAATAAAAAAATGCAGAGTCTGAAACCACACATCCCACCAATATGATGCTAACAACAGGTTATACTTTCATATCCGCGAAACCGAATCGAAAACTAATGCAACAGATACATACGGACCAGAATCGAATTTAAACCAACAACGAGCAATGACAATATCAGTGTAGTGAAATCAAATAGAAAAGGAACGCTACAACATTAATCAAACCGAAAGAGTGTATGGGGTCTAACGGTTATGATCTTGGTTTATTCCCTCGATCATATCTCTGGTGCTCATTTCAATCCGTCCGTCACCATTAGTTTTGCTATCTATCGTCATTTCCCACTCAAACAGGCATGCATACTAATCAGTTTACTTGCATTGCAAGAAAGGTTTGAAATAAAGACGAATTCATGAATGTTTGATTTTTTCAGGTGCCGATGTATATTATTGCATAATTGGTAGGATCTCTCCTTGCTAGTGGAACATTGTGCCTTCTGTTTGATCTAGATGAAAAGGCGTTTTTCAGAACAGTACCTACAAGATCTAATGCTCAATATCTTGTTTTCGAGATCCTTGCATCATTTCTATTGATGTTTGTTATATCTGCTGTTTCCACAGACAATAGAGCAGTTAGCATACTCAAATTTTCTAGCATTTATATATCGAAATGTACCTCATTATTTGTTATATAAAACTAACTATATATAATTCATCTTTTTTACTCCAACAACAGGCCATTCATCCTAAATGAGCTCATATTTTGACATTTAATCACAACATTCACCCACGTAATTAACAGCAACAGCACGCTAACATAGCAGCAGCAACATTATATCAATTAGAGTAAACTAAAGATCAAAACAGAAGCGAAATGAAATGAAACAAAAATACATGAACGAGCCTGAACCGAATAGCGATAGATTTAGTCATGCTGTAACAATCAAGTTTCACAAATAAACTATTCCACAGATAAAGTTCTATGGCTGGAAGTCAAATGTAGATTTCAAAACAAGAGAACTTCAATAGCAGCATATTATATTGCAGCATCATATCCAACAAAATATGCAACGAAAATCATCACGATATCGAAACGAATTTACACCAAATCATATTTGGAGTTTGTAAGATTTGTAAACCATGCACAAATTAATACTAATAAACAAAACTTAATACTATTCTAGAGAATTATCAGGAAGCTAAGCTGATAAGGATAGAACCATAATGCACAAATTCTGCACATAACACAATTTGTTCACTCTCAATGCTTGAATTATTTCAATAAATTTATTCATCACAGTTAAGTATAACAAACTGAATAACAGCAAAAGTACACGTGAAAACTTGCGGCTCAAAAATCATTTGGATATTTACGACAGTTATTAAAAATGTGCAGCTTTCTTAGCAAGTTAGAACATGAACGTCTAAACATGAACTGCTATATTATATCCAATAATTGCTATCCTATTTGGAGACTTATGAGTCTTTATGCTTTTTCTAATTCTAGTAAAAGATCCCATACGTGGATCTTATTAATGACATGTACACTAAAACAAACAGCAGCCAACACAACCGAGCAGCAGCTGCACAACTGTGGGATTTACTGCTGCTGCTGCAGCAGGTGCGATCGGCTTGCTCCATTCGCGATGGGTTTGTTTTGTGGAGATACACCAATGCTTATTCGGTTAGTAGTGCATATGATTCTATTGTTTTTAGTGAGTTGCGGAGTTTGGATTTGAATGAAAATATTTCTTTAGCCTTGTCTCGTATGTGGAATTCTAAAGTTCCTAATAGAATTTAAATTTTTGGTTGGAGATGGTTATCCAATTTCTAGTGGGTGGAGCAATTATCATCCACGATCAGTTGATATTCTGTCATTAACTGCTCCTTTTCATTTTCCATGTATCTATGTCTCATAGCATACCCTAGGCAATCATAACTTACCTAGGAAATAGTAAATACAAATCTTTTGTATTGATTTAGACGTTAATTTCTTCCACTCTCATCCCCTTATAAGTAGTAGGAATTCCCCTTTCGTCTCATTCCATCCTCAACCTAAAACTGTCATCTTTCTAAAACCTTACTTGAACTTTAACAATGTCTGCTCCAACCTTTACTGGAAACATAGAAATCCTAGAAGTTATACCAGAAAAATGACCAAACCTTGCTCGACTCAAAAACCACGGCATGGACATAGTTAGGAGCATGCAAATCCAATCTTGGTCTGGGTACTACTCCTTGTTGAACGGACCTATCTATCTTGTCCTTTTAAAGGAATTTTGGAAATATGCCAGAATCAGCGATGATGGCAACACTGTCTGGTATCGACTTCCAATCTCTATCAACTTGTCCTCAATCACGAAGATCACTAACCGTGTCTCATCTGGAGTCACTATTGAAGACTTTCAATATGATCTTGGTATGGTAGAGAAGTGCATGATCCTTTTTGATGGTTCAGCTCCTTTTGAACCAAACAATCCTGAGTACCTTCTTCCTTCTACCAAGACTTAGTTTAGATTCTCTCTAACTAATCTTCACCCTCGAGCAACAGCAAGATCCACTCTATCTCATGATGACAAAATCTTTGTTTTTCTTTTAACACATCACGTCAAAATTAATCTTTCCAAAATCATCTTCAATCACTTGAAGCACTCCATTGAGGTTTCAAGAAAACAGACCCAATCCTTCATTCCATACAGAAGGATTATATCTGAAATTATGCTTAGAGAAGGTTTCTGGGGATTGTTAAGCAGGACTTAACCAGAGCATGCGGTAACAGAAACAAGATGCTCTAGAGTGGACAACATTGAAGACTTTGATGATTAAAGTCTCTTTACGAGTGTCTAACAAGTTCTTGTCATAATTAGGTATAAGTTCTTGTGATTAACAGCTTTAGTTTATTGATGCCTTGTCTGCTCTATTCTTGAATTATTTTCTTCATACTCATAACTGCACTGCTCTATCATTTGTATTGAATGAAATTAACTCTGGATATTCTTTAAGAATCATTATCATATTAATCATGATTACAAATGCTTAACATACTCTAACTTTTTGATGATGTCAAAAAGGGGGAGAAATATAATATGATTTTGATATAGGTTAAAAGAATGCTAAACATTAACTCTGATATAAATTGCGTTTACCACTAACGTTTGTTTGATGTTTAACCAAGGAACTCTGAACAAGTTCACTAGGCATTCTTAAAATAGGTTAAATTGAAATAACTCTGTTAAAAGTTTATGAACTGGTTGTTCATTTTATAGAAGTTGTACACTTCGTAGATATATGTTCAGAATCATATTGACCCAGTACTGTTTAGAAGTTGTACACTTCGTGGATATATGTTCAGAATCAGATTGACCCAGTACTATTCAGAAGTTGAGAACTCTCTAAAAGTCAAAATAATCGTGATTCTTGTTTCATATTGTTCAGAAGCTGTAAGCTGTCTGACAATGTAATATTCAGAACATAAGAATCTGAAAGCAGTCAAGACAAAGTCTACATTCAGAGATGCTTTTTAGAAGAACTGAGCAAATCAGAATTCAAAGACTGTCTGAAGATCTGGATAGAAAATCCAAGAAGAAGAAGTTCTGATATACCAAGAATTGGTATCAGAATCAAGTTGTGAAATGTTCTCAAATACCCTTATTCATTGATATCAAACTCATCAACTTTAGTATTTGACTAAGAATCTAGATTACATTGGTATCAGATTCAAAATCAAGCTTTGATTGATCACAAGAATATTCCTCAATTAGATCAAGAATCAAGCAATGATGCTCCATCAAGTTCTGATAGAAACATGGTTATGAGAAGAAGACCTGTTGTCTATTCAAACTCTGAAAAGTCATGATCTTAATTGGTGATCAAAAATTGGTATATCTGAATCACAATTCTAAAGATCCCAATATCTGACTTATAGCAATCAAAGGGAGACTTCCCAGAAGATTCACATGTTAAAATATATAATCTTTATCAAGTCTAAAACTCAGGGGGAGTTTATTACGTCAAAAGACAAGTTCAATTCTGATAAATAGTGTGGGTAAGTTATTAGAAGAGAATTGTTCTATCTCTATGCTAAAATGATTCTGCTGAAAAGTAGAAATTACTTCAGAAGACTCTGAAGATTATGAGCTCTGATACGACAACCAAAGGAACTAAGTTCTAAAGATCTGAAGACAGAGGTTTTGATGTACAAGTCCAAATGCTGAAGACTATTGTCTCCTTAAGACAGATAGGGAAGTAGCCCTTCTCTATTCTATGTTCTGGCAACTCAAATCGTTATTTTGTGAGTTTTTGGATCATATAAGATTCTAGACAATCACAAAAAAAAATTTGGGGTTAACACATCCAGAGGGAGCTATTGTTCCGGACTCTGAATATGTTATGTTTGGTAATTACCTTGTATAAAATGTTCAATCAAAATACATGGTTTTGTCATCATCAAAAAGGGGGAGATTGTAAGAGCAAGTGTTATCTCTGCATGTCATCTCTATGTTTTAATGATAACAATGAGTATTTGTGAGAGAACCATTTTATGTTCTAATGTGTGTTGTGTGCAGATCATAATCATAGAAGATATCAGATCCAACAAACACCAGCAAGATGTGCGTAAATGATCATATGCGAGTTACTATGTGTAACACAAGTCGCAAGAAGCAAGTATGCTTCTGTATCTGATCATAATCAGGTAGATCCAAGGATGCCGATATTGCTGCTGCAATGCTCTTGTGGATGCTACTCTGAAAGTGGTTATGATTATGAAGATAACGAAGCTTCTGAAGAAATAATCTTATGGAGAATCGAGGTGTTATCATGACTTGAAGTTCTGAAGGCTGAAGGCTCTGAAGACCAAGTGCAGAAAGACTCTAAAGACTGAAGTGTTCTGAAGATTATGGTTCTAAAAGTCAAGTGTTGAAGACTCTGAAGATAGGGTTTTGAGTGAACAAGGTTCTGAAGATTTTGAAGACTTGAAGCAATGAAGATAACGGGTTTCAAGACAAGTGCTGAAGCTCTGAAGACAAATTCCTAATGGACAAGTTCTGAAGACGGAAAACTTGAAGTTTCTGAAGACCCAGTTATAAAGTCTCTACTTATGCTTCAATTAATTACCATCAGAAGCCTCTGAAGATTTGAAGACAAATGTTACCGTTAGCAATGACTATACACCGTGCTAAAAAGATCTATCCCATCACTTCATCTACAGTAAAAAGAAGATATAGCAGTACAACTTTCATCATTGCATAACAAATATTTTCAAACAGCCAACAGCTCTTCAATGACTATAATTTACTTGGCTATTTAAAGGAAAGGAGAATGCGCTTCTGAAGGTGTCGATGTGATGATAGTCGCAACGATTAGTTATCGTTGTTATACTAAATACTTAAAGCTATCACGATTAACACTCGACCATTGTTGTTGAAGCTCAAAGATCATCATTCAACACAACAACAATAAATTAGAACAGAAGCTGTTGATGAACAAGACAACATTGAAAATCAGTCAAGTCTTCAACCAACTTCATCATCTGAGCTATATTGAAGATCTAAAGCAAGGAGTTGTTGCTCGAAGCTTGCTCAACAAAGAAGATGAAGAAGATATACAAGATGTCATCAAACTGTCAAATCAACATACATCTTTGTAGAATATAAAGATAGCAAGGAGTTGTTGCTCATATCTTGCTAGAAGATTGTGTGTTCATTTGTACTTAAACTTAGGAGTTTATCTGCTTGTTAAGAAGCATTATTGTAATCTCAAGAACAACTAATTCTATGTGAATTAGGATTCCTCAAGTGATCAGTGTGATCGGAGACTTGAGAAGACAATGGCTTGGTGTCATTGTAGAAATCCTGAAATATGGTCAATGATAGTCATATCTCAAAAAGGACTAATTGTGGGTCAGACTCTTGTGAGATCACTGATGGAACTCATTGAAAATCCTGGAAGAATGGTCAGTAAACGTTATATCTGTTGAATCGGACCCCTAAATGTTTAGCTGTGAAATCCTGATAGTAGATCTTGCGATATTGGAACCTATTGGGTCAATGTTCGTTATATCCATTAATTTGGATCCTTGAACGGTTCATTATGGGTTAGTCACAGCTGCGGTTGTACAGGTTGTTAGTCACCAGCGTTAGCCTGTGCATCTGTAATCGAATTTGATTATAGTGGATTAAGTCCTTGTGTTAAAGGAGAAATCACCTTGGAAGGGTGGACTGGACTAGCTTGAGAGTTTCTCAAGTGAACCAGGATATATCGTGTGTTCTTTACTCTTGCTTATGCTTTGATTTATTGTTTATGTTTCTGTATCTGTTATCAGAACCTAGCAAATTAGAACCTTGCAACTCAACTCTGATAAGCTTCCGCATTGCACGTCTGATTAATACATCACTAATTCAGATTCTCCTTGTTGCTTATGCTTCTGCATAGCACAGTCTGAATGACGCATCGCAAGTCAGAGTCTCTTAACTAACTCTGATATTCTCTTAGCACATTAACGATAAGAGGCGAAAAAGTTTTTAAGAGTTAAAACACAATTCAAACCCCCCCTTTCTTATGTCTTTCTCACACCTTCATGTTGTACCATTGGACGCCTTTGATCATCTTTAGCAGTCTAAGGAAAGAAATCAAAATGGGTTAGAAGCTTGTTAATCGAAGAAAATTATAAAAGTTCAAAACGAAGAAGAATTTGTGTACCTCAGGATTCTCAGCCCCAGGGCTAGAGTTATCATTCTCAATTTGATAAGGGTTTTTCTGGTCGGGTTGTCCCTTGCCAGCAGGTTTAACATCAGTTTTGACTACCTTCAAGGTATGAGGTTTCGTTACAGGTGCTCTGGTGGGTTTTGGTTGTGGACGAGTGAATCAGTGAGCCCTTTCTTGGACCATGTTGTAATGAATCAGTTCCCTCATCATGTTGTAATGAATCAGTTCCAAACTTGGCACACTCTGTTTAGTTATGCACCATGTTGTAATGAATCAGTGAGCCCTTTCTTAGAAAGAGAGCTCTAGGGGAATCTGGATCAAACCGAATTGTCGAGAGACAAGGTTTGGTTGATAGTTTACTAGTGAGATTCCAAGTTTGGAAGGGTTAAGTCTCGAGGCTAATAATCTTGGTGTAAGGAAAGACTCTTAGACATCAAGAGACTCTCCTTCCTGTTCCTTCGACTCAGGAGGAAATCGTCTGGTAAACTATGCAGGGCCTATTTTCCTGTTACCAAAAGGGGCCATGGTAGGGGAAAAGTTGTAGCATTTTGAGAACATCATTACATAACTGGTAAAGGTCTGCTGAAGACTCATTCCCTCAACATTAGGAGTCAACAGTGCAAGTCGTGTTCCTTTGACTCTTCTATCTTTTACAAAGGCTTCGTCGACAGGGTTTTAACCAGGAAGCGATGCTTCAAAAGTGGCATTCAGCCATAGTTGGAGTAGCCAGAAAGGCCCAGAAAAGAGCAAGCTTCCTTTCATCTTGATCGTCTTCAACACCGTGACGCCTTCTCCAAGGGATTCGTACAGGTTCACCAAAATGATTTCGCTAAGGCAAAGGTCATGACCAGCGTGCAATTGGTTCTCCATGGTCAAATACCTCTTTTCCACTTGAAGAGATCTTGAACAAAAAACACAACGTGAGAGCCAGAGAGCCAAGAAGGCGACGTGCTCTTGGTCGGAAACCTCGTTGGTTTCTTTGTCATGGTAGTAGGTTATGTAGGTGGTGAAGGTTGCTTTGCTGGTATCGAAGCCTATTGAGTCGTCAGCTAAAATATTAGGGTCATAATCTACTCCAGTGGGTTTCAAGCCAGTAATGGCAACAATGTCGAATAAGGTTGGGGTGACCATTCCACAAAGGAGATGGAAATTGTTATAAGTACTATCCCAGAAGTAAAGGGAGGCGATGACCATCGAAGGACAATAACCTGGTCCTACTTTCGACAGTTGGATGAGGTCATAAATTCCCATTTTCTTCCAAACTTGGGACTTGTCCTTTTCTATTTTTTCTAGCCAAGCTAGATTGTTGGAAGGATCTTTTGACAACGGGCAGGATCTGAAAACCCTAGAACTAGTATTCATGAATTCTAAGTTTATAGGGTCCCTAGAGGCTACGATCGAAGGCGAACCCTGGCCATCTAACTTAGATTTTTCATCAATCATGACTTCCTAATCAGTCCTAAGTCTTAAGCCATTTGCTATGGGTTTATAGCGATGGTAGGCTGGAAAAAATTCCCTAATTTTAACAAGATCAACATTTAAATCAGGCAGAGGACCTAGCATGACATGGGTTTTACTAGATACAAGAATAGGGATCAATACCTGGGATTGATATATCCAGCGCTTCTCTTCTTCATTTGGAGGTTATGAAACATATTGCTGATTCCCAACCACCTTTGGACCTTAACACCTTATGAACTGGAGCAAGCTCTTTTGACTTCTTAGAATCCTGGGCTTTCGTGTTGGTTTCTTTGGAGGTTATTTGAATGGAAGCCATTGTTGCAGTAGATGTGTGAATAAAGCTTGGAGAAAAGAAGAAGTTTGGGAGATGATACGGTTTAAGAAATTCAGGAAGTGAAAAGAAAGTAAAGTGGTAACATTTTTACTTTTTATAGGTTAATTAAGACAATGGTTGCTATGCACAACTATTGCACCTCATTAATGGTAATAAGATTGTAGGACACGTGTTGCATGGAGACGATGCGATTAGACGGTGGCAGTTAAGTTTCTGACCCGCAATCTCCTAGGGTCTAGAAACGTGATGATTAAAAATATTTAGACATGGGAGTGAAGAGACATTTCAGAAAAGGTGACATGATGTCCCTGACATCACAGTTTTGCTGAGTCATGTGAACAGTTAATGACATCGAATTGACTATGGCGTCGAATTATGCTATCAAAAAATATCCTTTTCTCTATTTAGATGTCAAAAATAACATTTTTGGGGGGAAATTTGTTGGCTCTCAATTTCGACGTCTGGTTTGATTCATGTCATAAATGAAGAAAAGGAAATCTTTTACCAAGTTATGATGCATTTCTACTAGGTAAAGTTTGATGATGGATGCTCAGTCGAAGTCATCCCTAACGAAAGGAAGATGACCGGGTGGACTTAGGAAAATTTTCTAAGTATTGAATTGGTGTTTCGACGGAACGTTACGGATGGTGTTTTTGACTTGAGTTTTGAATTTGAATCAAGGAGGGAATACTGTCCTTATCCAGTTTTTAAACAAAGACACGTTGAGTATGCTGGGGAATCGAAGACATGTCGAGCGCCACTTGTATTGATTTTAGAGAAAGGCTGTTAAAAGCAGTTATTTCGATTCATTATAAATAGGCAGTCTTAGTGATAGGATTGTGTGTGTTCAAAGTTGTACAAAATCTCTAAATTACTCAAAGTACCTGTGTGCAGAGAAAAGAGTGTGTTGAGAAAATGTACGTTTGATGTAAACACCATACTTTTACATTTTTAATTCAAGTTTATCTTTTTTATTGCCCAAGTTATTTTTAATACATTTACGTGCTCTTTGATTAAGTTATGCAATTTACTTTCTTTGAAATTCTTGAAAGTTGTTAACTTTTAAATCATAAATGCTGTTGAAGTATTCGTCATTTTCCAAACTTTATTTTAATTACTAGCACATGTCCTAGGATTTAGTATGGTCGATCCTGCAAGTAACTCAATCCCTTATTGATTTGGGAGACCAACAGTTGTTTACTAATTTTCACAGTAAACAGTATTTTGATCCAATGGCTTTAGTGCCTTGCAATCTGATGCGTGGATCTAGTCTAAGGGTCCATATATTTTCTTTTCTCTTGATCAATTGGATGATGTGTTATCCATTCTATTCATGATGTTTGGATTGATGCTTGATCAACTTTCATTATTTCAAATCTACCATTTGATTGATTATTGATCATTGGAGGTAATTTGGATTGATTCATAAGTTTGTCCTAAGTGTCATGAAGGATTGATTAATGTAATGAACCAATCTCCTTGCCTTAGTGCTTGATCCTTTCTTGGTTTATACTTGTGCTACATGTTTTAGGAGTATGAACCCTATCATATTTCTAACATGTATGGTACATAAATTGTTATTGACGGGCCTCCCATAGTATGATCTTCCTTATATATTGTGCTACGATTGTTTAACATAGCACTAAATTTGTCCCGTATCAGATTATTAACTCTAACACTAACACTAACCATATAATTGTGCTAACTTTTACTTTATGCCATTTATTTTATGCACCTTTATTTTTATGTCATTTACTTTCTTTCTCCTTATATATATTGCTTTATTATTATCATTACATATCATATTGCTATTGTTTATGTTTATGCCTTTTTCCCTTTGTCCACTTGGACTTTTTTCTTCTTCTTTTAAGACATTAATAAAGGCAAAACCATTAAAAGACTTAATTGTTTCCTTAGACTATTGGATACTATCCTATGCTTGGATGATGAACTTATGGACTTAGAATTAGGTTCTCGATCCTTTTCTATGGAGTTGTGACTTGAGACCTTGGAATTCATCTGGTACCTTTGACCTTGGGTTGACTTCTTGAAGACTTGGTTTATTCTTTGCTTGTTGCTTAAATCCAAAGGATGGGAGTGTTCGATTGACTTATGTCAAAATCTTGCTATCTTAGTTAGATCTTTCATTTCCTTGCTTTTACTTTATGCATTAGGGTACCCTCTTCATCTCCTCCCCTTCTTAAATTTTCAAAATCTTCTTCCTTTTTCAAAACCTTCTTGTTTTTAAACTTGAACCACTTTCTCAATAAACCTTGACTATGTCAAGTGATTTTCAAACTCTTTTTCTTGAATATATGTTAATTCACTTTAAGCATATCAAGACCATTTCAAAAGACATAAAAAATACACAACTCATTCAAACCATTTTGCGCCCTGTGTGCACTTTTTCTTTTAAAACTCTTTTCTTAAGGATTAGACATGAGTCATTTTCACAGTTGAGATGTAATTCTCATATCCCCATAGTGATGTTTGATGTTGATTCTTTTCCACTTGAGAGAGTTAGTGGCATACTTGTTGATCTCTATCCAAGTTGGAGCCCTTCCCCATAGTGATGCAAAGGTCCATTTTCATACACTTGTGGGTGATTAGTTGAGTTTTATCCTTAAAATGACAACTTGTCTTTCCATTTTAAGATCAATCACAACAAACCTTTTTATTATTTTTACCACAAACTACAAAGTTTTCATCCTCCATTGCACTTTGTGGGAACGTAGGCACGAGGCTCAGGAAGTCTTGTCAAACACCAAACTCTTAAAAAATATTTCTCTTCTCATCTCTCCAATCTTTTACAAACAAAAGCTTTTAAGCCAAACATAGATTTTCAAGAGGTTACTATAGAGTACTATAGATTTTTTGGGTGCTAACACCTTCCCATTTCATAACCAACCCCTTTACTCTCGTCTCTGTTTTCATTAGTTTTTTTTGTTTTTAAAACTTCTGTGGGTTTTGTTCCCTCTTTTCTCCATTCCTTTGGAAAAATAAAAGTGCGGTGGCGACTCTTGTTTTATGAGTTAAGTTAATCAATAGCTTAATCTCAAATTTTCCATGCTACAAGACCTTTTAAACCTGTTCCATCAACAGTGGTTGTGTAGTATTGACCTGCGAGACCTCAGACTCATTGGGTTGATACAAAGCTCCTAATTATATGAGATCCCTTGAATGTATTACTATTTTACAATGATATTTTCAACGTCGATCTATGACTCTAAGAACCTTTTAGAACCTTTGTGCCGACAGTAGTGTAGTAGAGGCCCGCGAGGAGCCTTTCTCGGTGGGATGATACAAAGACCTCACCTAGAAGAGATTGTTTTAAGGATAATATTATATGAAGAGCCTTCCTCACGAGAGTGAATTTCTTAAGAAGGATCCATGACTCTAGGAACTTACCTACGGGGTTCCGTTAATCAAAGATACCTGTTGTCATGCCTGACTCGAGAACATGGTGAACCTGTGATCCTGAGCATTACATGGCATTGATTCGTATACCATTGCATTTTCACACATTAGCATGCATTACATATCATTAAAAAAAAGCGAAAAATCATCCATCCTTTTTGGCTTAATATCCTTTTTGGTCCCGTATCTTAACCTTAAGGTTCATTTTGGTCCTTTAACTTTAAAAAGGTCCATATTGGTCCCTAATCTCTTCAAAACGTTCTATATTAGTCTTTTTTGTTCTATTAGCGACGAAAAAATTCAAAAATCAGTCGCTAAATTCGTCGTTAATTAGATAAAAAAGACTAATATGGAACACTTTGAAAAGTTAAGGGACCAATATGGACCTTTTTAAAGTTAAGGGACCAAAATGAACCCCGAGATTAAGATACGGGACCAAAAAGGGTATTAAGCCATCCTTTTTCCATGACTAGCAAGGTGATTCCTGGCACGCGTTTAGAATAAAGAACCATGTCTCAGGAAATGGTGGATGAACTAATGAGAGGTCAAGAAGAATTGAAAGGAATGATCAATCTTTTAAAGAGCCAAATGGATTGGGTCTTGGAAACCTTGCAAGCTTTGTTGAGAAAATAGGATCACCACGTGCCCATCATTGTAGTAGAAGGGGATAATGCTCTACATACATCTAGTGTTACCCCAAGTCAAGGGGAATTCCATGTGGCAACTCCTTATTTTCCAACTCATGGCCTTCCCTTAAGATGTCATCTTCAACCTTTGACCACCAAATCGGCACATCAACATCCTTTGGTTGTTTCCCCCCAAAAGCATCAAAGGCAGGATCAGGGGCAGAATCAAGATCAGAATAGAAGGAACATAACTCACTTTAACTCGATTCCTATATCATATAGAAAACTCTACTTGCAGCTGATTCAAAATTTATTAGTAACTCCCCGGTCTATCGAGCCTATACAGACCCCCTATCCACCGTAGTACAATCCAAATATAACATGCGAATATCATGCAGGGGTAGTAGGACATGACTTGGATACATGTATGATGCTGCAATATAGAGTTGGACGGTTGGTCAACAAGAAATTTGTCTTCAAACAAGGCCACCCGAAGGTCAGTGCGAATACTATAATGGAACAGTAGGGAACTCTGTCAAAGAATGCAAGAGTTTTAGGCTCAAAGTGCAAAAGTTGATCCATAGAGGGTCACCAATCTTCAAGGGAGAAGGCCCAGATACAAATGTCCTAATTTCTGAACCATGTAGTGCGAAAGGCAAGAGACCTATGAAACCCCTCAAGATCTTGTACCGCAAGGAAAAGATCGAAGATGTGGCTAGTGAGATATCACGATTTCCCTGCAAGAACGCCGAAATAGTGTCACAAAAACTATGATACCACGATCCACACAAGTGAAAGAAAAGAAGAAGTGGGAAATAGATCTGAAAAGGTTGCATCTGGTAATGAAGTGGAAAGGAAAGAATTCATAGGCTCTCATACCGTTTCCAATGAGCATGCAGACCCCATCCTTGGGGTGGTTATAGATAAACAACCAGCAATACCCAGAGTGTCAAACCAAAAACCATGGCTAAGACCGCAGAATCAGTAGGATAAGATCCCCCTTTAGTATCGACAACATATTTCACCACAACAGCCAGGCCAATAGCTACACGCTTGACAACAACGACGCCAATACACTCAAAGGCCAAAGAGGTAGTTTGATCCTTTTCTAATGCCATACAATGATATCCTTCCATATTTGATTAGTAATGGAGTGGTAGAGCCGAAGGGACTGAACCCAGTGCCTTTTCCATACCCACCAGGATTTGACTCCAACGCCCGTTGCGGTTTCCATGCTAGTGCACCAGGACATTCATCCGAAGACTACGAAGCACTCAAGAACAGGGTTCAGGATCTGATCGAGTCTAAATTGATCTCATTTATGCCTTAAGGCCTTCATATCAACATCAATCCTTCACCTGGTCAGGCGGGTCCATCAGTCTATGCTATGGAAGAAAGTGTCGATAATAGGTCTGAAGATGATCATCATACTGACCTCAATGAGCATGACGACCTTCAACCCTAAAGAAGCCTAACCCAACAGTGAATCCGGACAAGGAAGATCATCCTCTGCACTGACAATTAATTGGCTATTTATAGCATTTCATTTGTAATTTCTTTGCATATTATATGCTAATATTATTGAAGTAATAATGCATTTTCTGAATCAATCATTTCGTATTCACTCATTTTTTTCTTCTCTTATATCAAAAACAAAAAAATATATACATCCATATTTATCCCATTGTTGTTTTAGCAAAGATTGGAGGGAGGATGGTGAAAAAGTAATACCTATAATTGTTGAATGTATGCTTTCAGATAAGATCCTGCTAAAGATGTACATGCATTGTTTCAAATTCCCAAACACTGGAGAGATAAGGAGTTAGTCCCTAGTTAATCATTTCAAGCTGAGAAGTAGGAGTTTCTGTTGGATCTTAAAACCCTTACGCTTAACCTGGGGAAGAATAGTTGTTTAGTTAACCTGACTACGCATTCAAATTGCAAGAGAAAACATCCCATCTGAGGAGATCAACCACATGGTGTTCTTTGAACACATCCAGAAGTGTCGAAGGAACCATGCGAAACCCAAAAGCTATGTTGGTTGTTATTCAATGACCAATGACTTGGCATTGATAACCTTCCAGCAAAGTCAGAAAAAAAAAGAGGAAGAAAGAAAAAGCCCGCTAGTCGAATACCCAAAGAGGAGACTTAGGCAAAAAAATCAGGGCAATCCCAGTGGACTAAAAGCTTCAAAAAGCGGTCTAGGCAAAATTAGGGATAAAAAATGGAAAAAATAAAAAGCAAAAGAGGTCAGTGAATCCTGTAGCAAAGCAAAACAAGATTCAGTGACCACCATGTCAAAAATCAAAGGGTCGCTGACATCCAAGACAAAAGAAAAAACGAGGTGAATGCCATTTTAAGAAAATCTTGAACCATTATCTTCACTCTCTTACCATTGAACTCTCTTTGAAGAACGAAGGCATGTGTCGATTTAACTAAAAGTAGGACTGGAGATCATCACGAATAAATGGGTGGATTAAAATCAAATTTTGAGCCTTATATTCATTATTTCAAATAACTGTGAACCAGACGACGTTACAACCCTCAAAAGACCTAATTGAAGCAGGGTCTATTCTGAAAGAATTCTACAACAGGGTTGAGTAAATTGACTCCTAGAGATTTTCTAATCTTCTTGTTGTTGTATCTTTCACACTAGCTAAATCAGCATTGCGTTTGGACTAATGGTCCACTAGTCACACACTATCACATCATTCCAATAATGATTTTTTCAAAACCTACATGAGCATTGCGTCAAAATTACCATTTATGAATAAACAACTTTAACTACAAGTCAATATTTGACATCAGGGAAGTTCCAACAAGGAGTAATCAGATAAAAAAGTTGATCATTCATCAAAGTTGACCAGAATCAAGAGCACCCCATAACCCTATGGATCAGAGGCATGTCATCTAATGATTTTGTTGACCAAAGAATCAGTCAGTCTAAATCAAGTCTCCAAGAATCAGTTGATTGAGGGGTAAATCATTCAAGAACATTTTGACCAGGAACGAATCATCTCAGAACTCTATCAACCAGGGGAAGATCACCTAGAGGTTCGGTTTGATTAAGGGAAAAACTCTTCAAAGCTCAGTCTATCAGAGTTAAGTCGCTTCAACACTCATACCAGGGCAAGTTACCTTAAGAGAATATTGAAGCCAATCACTCCAAAAGTCTAGTAACCAAGAGAAAATTGATTCAAGACTCATACTAGGGCGAACTACCACAAAGAGCTCATGAAGTCCAACTCCCCAAAGGGCGGTCAATCATAAGTACCATCCCAAGAATTGGATAATTAGGGGCAAGCCGTTTCAAAGTTCAGAATATTGGGACATGCCACTTAAAAGTCATGGCAACTTGCTTCAAGTTTCCTTTCAAGGTGGACTTTTCTCTAAAGACCTAGACTGGGCCAGTTGAGCCACAAAATAGAAAATCCTCTCCATGCCATTAAGCTGCTCAAGCAAAATTTTCCATACGTCAGTAATCGTTGAGTTCAAGACGAGTGTCAGGGAATCATGTTATCCACCCATCAAATAACCTTTTTCCTTCTGACAAGAAGCCTTGCTGCAAAAGAACCCTTCCATTCATAACTCACACATGGGCATATTGGAAATCTTCAAGTCATTGCATAAATCCTTCTCATGCATTAATCATGTTGCTTTTCTCTAGCGTTAAGCCATGCATACCATCTCATTCATCAATTATTTGCAATAACATGAAAGATCAAACATCAAAAACTAGTTCTCGTCTCGCAGTTCATTTTCAAAATCCAGTCTGTTTTATGTGTCCTTAAATCATATTCCAGTGTTCATAGACATGTTGAAAGTCCAATTTTGTTGGGACTTACAAAAATTGATGTTTGTTCATCGAGGTCCAACCTTTTCTTGTTGTTACGTGAGAACCCGTTGTGAGAACAAGATTTGGTTCTGCAATATTATCTCTAAGTTTTGATGATAACAAATGTATATTTGTATGAACAATTTTGTGCAACTAATGTTGTTACTTGTGAGAACCTAGCAAACAGGTTCTGCTTCTGTGAATTGGCGAAATGATTAATGAAAGATGCTTCAAAGAACTGAACTCAATTCGAAGATAAAACAAGATTCACACAACTCTGATACGAAAGGAAAATGAATTCTGAAGGTCAAAAGACAAGGTTCTGATGGAACGAAGTCCTGATACTGAAGCCTCACGATTTTCGATCAAGGCTCTGAAGTTTCGGAAGACTTAAAGCAAAAAAGGAGAACGTTCTTAAAGACCAAGTGCTGAAGTTCTGAAGACTGATTCCTAATGGACTTCTTCAATCGACGGAAGACTTGAAGCATCAGATATTCTGCTATGAAGACTCTATTCATGCTTCAATCAAATATTATCAGAAGCCTCTGAAGATTTGAAGAAAGTGGATTAAGAGAACAAGGTTCTAAAGACAAGTTCTGAAGATTCTGGAAGCGCAGAGCTGATGATTCAAAGACTTGATAATCTCAAGAACCGAGCAATGTTTTCCCTTCTTACTCACGCTCACAAAAAGCCTCTGAAGTTGAGAAGCC
The DNA here is from genome assembly GCA_022829125.1 of Lathyrus tuberosus. Classification (NCBI taxonomy): domain Eukaryota; kingdom Viridiplantae; phylum Streptophyta; class Magnoliopsida; order Fabales; family Fabaceae; genus Lathyrus; species Lathyrus tuberosus. Next base: position 4,431,084 of record JALAZF010000289.1, on the reverse strand, counting down.
AAGAAAACATGCTACACTGTACAGCTGTACCACATTGCAATGTTAATATTCTTGAAGACTGTGCAAAATACAAACGAGATAATCTGACACAGACAAGACGCGCAGCATGCAGAAGATTTTGTACCTGTCCTCACGCTTCTAGCCGTAAGCCTACCTAGCCTTCATGATTCCACCTCAACGGCTCTTTTCACTCGACTATAAAAGGAAACTCCAAGACTTGAAGAAAGATACACACGCTAACAACGAAAATACTCTCTAACTCTATTCTTTCTTAAGTCATTCTTGGTCTAAAAACTTGTTTACATTATCAGCTTGATAAGAAGCAATTCTTTGTAAACTCATTGTATTTGAACTAAAAGTTGTATTCCTTAAGAGAGTCTTAGTGACAGATCTCTTGAGAAGTCTAGGACGTGTGTCTTAGAGATTGTGCCTTAAGTAAGACCTGTGTGGTTGGATTACTTGAGAAGTCTAGAACGTGTGAGTTCTAGAGGTTGTTGTTAGTCACCAACTGTGTAGCTCGTGCAGTGTACTATTTTGTTGAATAGTGGATTAAGACCTCGTTGAGAGAGGCGAAATCACCTTGGCGGGTGGACTAGATTAACTTGAGAGATTCTCAAGTGAACTAGTATAAACATAATGTGTTTATATCTCTGTGTTTAACTAAGCTGTTGTTCTTTAGAAAAGGGTAAAAGTTTTTTACAAGAAAGTTATTTAAAAGAAGCGATTATTTTGAAAAACCAATTCAAACCCCCTTTCTTGCGTTTTTCACACCTTCAATTGGCATTAGAGCTCCGGTTCTGAGGTGATAAAAAGATTGAATTTTTATCAAGCACTTAACAGTGTTCAATATCGATCCAAGTGTGAAAAACAATGACTACACCACCACCAACAACCTCTGAAACAAATGTTATTGAAAGAGAATCTTACACTGCAAAACCTCCTATCTTTGATGGTGAAAAGTTTGATTATTGGAAAGATAGAATTGAAAGTTATTTCTTATCATTTGATCTAGATCTATGGGATCTAGTACTTGATGGCTATAGTCATCCTGTAGATTCTGTAGGTAAAAAGATTGAAAGAAGTGAGTTTACAGATGCTCAGAAGAAAACTTACAAAAATCATCACAAAGCAAGAACCATTCCGTTGAACGCAATTTCTTATACCGAGTATGAGAAAATCACAAACAAAGAAACTGCAAAGTCCATCTTTGACTCTCTTCGTATGACTCACGAAGGAAATTCTCAAGTCAAGGAGACGAAGGCTCTTGCGCTAATCCAAAAATACGAAGTCTTCAAAATGGAAGAAGACGAGTCTGTTGAAACCATGTTCTCAAGGTTTCAAATGCTTGTTGTCAGACTCAGAGTTCTGAACAAAGGCTATTCTACTGCTGATCATGTCAAGAAAATCATCAGAAGTCTTCCAGCAAAATGGAGACCAATGGTGACTGCCTTGAAACTTACAAAGGATTTGAATAATATCAGTCTTGAAGAACTTATCAGTTCTTTAAGAAGTCATGAAATAGAGCTTCAAGGAGATGAACCTCAGAAGAAAAACAAATCCATTGCACTAAAGGCAAAGCCAGAAAAGAAGAAGGCGTATCAGGAAGAATCTGAAGAAGATTCAGAAGAATATGATATATCACTCATATCAAGAAAGATAAGTCAACTTTGGAAATACAGAAGGAACAAGTTCAAAGGACCAAGTAGAAGATTCGAATCTACATCTGGTCAAAGAAGAAACTATGGAAAAGATGTTATGTGCTTTTAATGCAAAGAACCTGGACATCTCAAAAATGACTGCCCAAAGGCCAAGAAAGAAGAAAGACCTAGGAAAACCAAAAAGGGTCTCATGGCAACCTGGGATGATTCGGAATCTGAAGATGATGCTGATGAAGGTCGGGTCAACATGGCTTTCATGGCAGAAACCAGAAGTGACTTGTCAGAGGAAGAATTATCAGACTCCGACGATGAAAGAGAGGTACTTTCTTCCTTATCACGATCTGAACTTGAATTAGGATTAACTAAAATTATAAAAAGATATCAAAACCTTCAAAGCAAATTCAAAATCTTGAAAAAGAGTTTTATAGCTTCTTCAGATGATCTTACTAAAAACAAGAAAACCATTTCTGAACAAAATGAGAAAATATTTGTCTTAGAAAATTCAAACAATGTCTTGAAATGTAAATTATCTAAGTTAGAAGAAGAAATTGCTTCAAACTCAACTAACACTAGTAAAGAAGACAAATGTGATAATGCATTTAAAAAATTTCTTGCCAAAAGTGTAGATAGAAGCAAAATGGCTTCGCTAATCTATGGAGTCAGTAGAAATGCCAGTAGAGGTCTAGGATATTCAGGACCATCTCAACCCTATGATGAAACCAGAAACATCAAAATAATACCTCTATTCAAACAGTTTATTCCCTCTGGTACTGGCCTTAAGCATTCAGAACCAAAAGGCTCAAACACTGGGATTACACAAACACACACACTAAGGAAATATCCTAAACACGAACACTATGCACAAATGCCACACCATTTCACTAACATACGGAAATCTAAAGGGATCAGAACCTTTAGAAGAACTAATGTGAAAGGACCCACAAAATGGGTACCTAAAAACAAGATAATTTATGTTGCAGATATCCTTAATAGCTCCATTGAAACACCAGTCATGGTACCTGGACAGTGGGTGCTCGCGACACATGACGGGAGAAAGGCTTATGTTCCAAGATCTGAAACTTAAGCCTGGAGGCGTTCTCGGTTTCAGAGGAAATCAGAAAGGAAGAATCATTGGCTCCGGAACTATTGGAAACGGTAAACTTCCTTCCATTAAGAATGTTTTATTAGTATAAGGTCTAATGCATAATCTGCTGTCAATAAGTCAACTTAGCGACAGTGGCTATGATCTCATTTTTAATCAAACGTCTTGTAAAGCTGTAAGTCAGAAGGATGGGTCTGTCCTATTCAACGGAAAGAGGAAAAAAACACTTACAAAATTAAGTTATCTGATTTAAAACATCAAAATGTAAAATGTCTTCTTTCTGTAAACGAAGAGCAATGGGTCTGGCACAGACGTCTTGGCCACGTCAGTTTGAGAAGAATCTCTCAGCTTAACAAGCTTGGTCTTGTTAGAGGATTACCCAATCTGAAATATTCGTCAGACGCTCTTTGTGAAGCATATCAGAAAGGAAAGTTTTCAAAAACCTCTTTCAAAGCTAAAAATGTTGTCTCCACATCTAGACCGTTGGAACTTCTTCACATTGATCTGTTTGGCCCTGTAAAAACGGCCTCTCTCAATGGTAAGAAATATGGACTAGTCATCGTTGATGACTACAGCAGATGGACATGGATAAAATTCTTAAAACACAAGGATGAATCACATTATGTGTTTGCTTCCTTCTGCACTCAAGTACAAAATGAGAAAAATTGTAAAATAGTTAGAGTCAGAAGTGATAATGGTGGATAATTTGAAAATAAAAACTTTGAAGAACTTTTTGATTCACATGGAATATCTCACGATTTTTCTTGCCCTAGAACTCCACAACAAAACGGAGTTGTAGAAAGAAATAATCAAACTTTACAAGAAATGGCTCGCACCATGATCCAAGAAACTGACATAGCTAAGCACTTCTGGGCAGAAGCAATTAACACAACATGTTATATTCAAAATAGAATCTCTATAAGACCTATCTTGAATAAAACTTCATATGAATTGTGGAAGAATAAATTACCCAACATTTCTTATTTTCATCCATTTGGATGTGTCTGTTTTATGCTTAACACTAAAGAGATTCTTAGCAAGTTTGATTCCAAAGCACATAAGTGTCTGTTGTTGGGATACTCTGAACGCTCGAAAGGCTGCAGAGTTTACAACACAGAATCAAGAATTGTGGAGGAATCTATTCATGTTAGATTCAATGACAAGCCTGACTCAGAAAAGTCAGAGCTAGTTGAGAAACTTGCAGATTTGGAAATCAGATTCACCGAACCTAAGGAAAAGACAGATGAAGTTAAAGAACAACAAGATCCTACAAAAGAAACCACTGAAGTAACTCCAAATACCCCATCTCAACGAAGAAGAAGACTGTCCACATCACATCCTGAGGAACTGATTCTGGGTAACAAAGATGCTTCTATCAGAACCAGATCAGCCTTTAGACCATCAAAAGAGACACTTGTAGGACTAGTATCATTAATAGAACCAGTTACAATTGAAGAAGCCCTCATGGACAAAGACTGGATTCTGGCTATGGAAGAAGAACTCAATCAGTTCTCCAAAAATGATGTCTGGGATCTAGTTCCTAAACCTAAGAATATTCATGTAATAGGAACTAAGTGGGTATTTAGGAACAAGCTAAATGAAAAGGGAGAAGTTGTCAGAAACAAAGCACGACTTGTTGCTCAAGGATACAGTCAACAAGAAGGAATTGACTACAACGAAACATTTGCTCCAGTTGCAAGACTTGAAGCAATACGTTTGCTAAAATCCTTTTCAGTAAATCATGACATCACTCTATATCAAATGGATGTTAAGAGTGCATTCTTAAATGGTTATATATCAGAAGAAGTTTATGTCAAACAACCTCCTGGTTTTGAAAATTCAGAAAAATCAGACTTTGTTTTTAAACTTAAAAAATCACTCTATGGTTTAAAACAAGCTCCCAGAGCTTGGTATGAAAGATTAAGCAAGTTTTTACTAGAAAACAATTTCACCAGAGGAAAGGTTGACACAACTCTTTTCTGCAAGACATATAAGAATGACATTCTCATTGTTCAAATCTATGTTGATGACATTATTTTTGGTTCTGCTAACTCTTCTCTATGCCAAGAATTTTCAAAGTTAATGCAGGCCAAATTTGAAATGAGCCTCATGGGAGAACTGAAGTTCTTCCTTGGAATTCAGATTGATCAAAGATCAGAGGCCACTTACATCCATCAAACCAAGTACACAAAAGAACTTCTGAAGAAGTTCAATATGACGGAGTGCAACATTGCTAAAACACCGATGCATCCAACGCGTGTCATGGGAAAGGAAGAAACAGGAGTTAAGGTTTGTAAAAAACTCTATCGTGGTATGATAGGTTCTCTCTTATATCTAACTGCTTCTAGACCTGATATATTATTCAGTGTACATCTATGTGCTAGATTCCAATCAGATCCAAGAAAATCACATTTAACCACTGTCAAGCAAATTCTAAGGTATCTGAAAGGAACAACTAACCTTGGCCTGATGTATAAGAAAACATCAGAGTATACTCTTTCTGGTTACTGCGATGCAGATTATGCCAGAGACAGATTAGAAAGAAAAAGCACATCGGGGAACTGTCAGTTCTTAGAAAGCAATCTAATCTCATGGTCAAGCAAGAGACAATCTACAATTGCTCTCTCAACAGCTGAAGCAGAATACATATCGGCTTCTCTATGCAGTACTCAAATGCTATGGATGAAAAATCAGCTGGAAGACTATCAGATACATGAGAGTAACATTCCTATCTTCTGTGATAATACTGCTGCTATCTGCTTAAGTAAAAATCCAATTTTTCATTCTAGGGCTAAACACATTGAAATAAAACATCACTTTTTTAGGGACTATGTTCAGAAGGAAACTCTATGCTTAAAATTTATTGATACAGACCATCAGTGGGCTGATATTTTCACAAAACCCTTAGCTGAAGAAAGATTTCTAATCATTTTAAAACACCTGAATATAAAGTACTGTTCAGAATAAAACATTTTCAGAACCTCATGTGTTTAGTCAGAGAAAAGTATTTTTCAAATCATCAGAACCATTCTCTTAACGCATCTCAAGTTCTGATAATTTTGTGACATGTCATATTTTCGAAAAATTATTTTTATACGTGATTTAAATAAAATTAAGTCACTTTAACTATTCAAATTAAACGAACAACATTTCTCTCGAGATTGACTCAACTTTATCACATTTATTCACCTATTTCCTTACGTGTCTATCCACTCAAGTACTTCACAATCTCATAAATACCAGAACCCATCAATCCATTAGAGAATAGTTAACACGCGTAACCTAGATTACCTCTAATTCTTCTTGGGAACATTCCAACGGCGTTCATTCTTCCTCCTTCGTGTTCTTTAACTCTTCAAAACACTCTATCACTCTCGCTCATCACCAAAACCCTAAATCTCTACTCTTCCCCTCAATCGCTCAAAATGATGACCCCAATGCAAGAAGAAGCCGTCAAGTTCTCACAAGAACTTGAAGAATCATCAAGGAGAATGTCAGCTTCCTCAACCGAGCCATACTCAACAATATCTCTAACAAATCAAATGGTCGCTTCATCTTCATCTTATCCTTCTCAAATAAGCGAAGAACACATTACCCAAAGAGAAGCTTCTGACACTTGCAATCTTGTGAATCTAACTGTGCTCAAGGAAATGCATGTAGATTTCCAGAATCTTGCCGAAAATGGATTTAATCTGATCAAAGAAGTAGAAGCTCAAGAATGGACCACTTACTTTGATAGACTCAAAGGACCGGTTTTTGAAGCACTTGTAAAATATTTCTGGAGACAAGCTGTTTGTGACAAGATCCATGTTGTCTCCTATGTTCTGGGAAGAAAGATCGTCATCACTGAAAAATCCATTTCCGATCTTTACAACCTGGAGTTTATGAAGAACAAGAGAGTATATGGGATGAACAATAAATCTTCATTTATAGAAAAGAGGATCAACCCAATCATCTACGCCAACTATCAACTAAGTAAAAAGGAGTACAAGAGAGAAGATTTGCATGCACACTTAAAAATCTGGCACAAAATCATTCTTGGCTGCATCAATCCTAGGCCTTCATCACATGCTGCAGACTTCTTCAATGCCAACATGAAATACATGCTTCACTATCTGATCACCAAAGAGAGAATGTGCCTACCCTCTATCCTATTTTATTATCTGAGAGACATGGTAACAAAAACTAGGACAACCGGTGGATACAGAAATGATATACCAAGATACATCCCTTTTGGAAGAATGCTCTCAGACATTTTCTATGAAAGTGGTATAATCGACACTCTGGTTACAGAAGTCAAATACACAGAAGATCTGACCACAACCCTTGGAGAACCAGTAAATGCCATAACTCTTAAGCAAATGAGAATAATAAATAAACTAAAGGTAAATCCTTTCACCATCTCTGACGATTTAAGTAAACGAAGGATCACGGTGCCGGGTTATCCTACCTATCACAGGAGTTATCAACGTGAAGAATTAGCAGTATACATAGATGGAGTAAAGGCACGAGGATATGATGTCTGTGAAATCAAGCATGAAGAAGAAGAGTGGGAACAAACAGAGCAAAATAAGCAGACTGATCAATTAAATTCTGAACCAACTCTTATTGAGTCTCCTAAAAGGAAAAGAAAGCATGCTACCATCATTTCTAAGCCTCAGAAACAGAAAAGGAGTAAAAGATAAAAAATCTCCGAGAATACAATTTCAAAATCAAATCCTGATCCATCAGTCTATGTCAAATCATCTAACCTACAATCATCATCGTCTCGTTCAGAAACCCCACAAATTCCTTCATTAACAACCTCACAAGACATACCTGTCTCACCTATGGCCTATGCCTTTCATCAGAAAATAATAACTGAATCCATAACCCAGCCGTCTGATTTTCCTTCTCCTAAACTTCATAACAATCTGGAAACCATAGAAGTCACCTCTCCTAACAATCAACAACAACCACCTGAATCTGCTGCTACTGAGATTGACTTATCTCAGGAAACACCACCAGAAACCAACTCTGCCGAATCTAATCTCGCTCTGGTTGTCTACAATACTCCATCTCCAACTTCCTTTGAAGAGTGTACAAGTCAATTTCATGACAAAGCACTTGAGAAGTTTGCTAAGTTGAGAGCAGAACTTTGTACAAGCACAAAGCTCATGGAACTTGAGAGTGCTTGTCAAAGTTTTCAAAAATGGCTGGACATGGAACTTACAAGAATTGTAAGTTTCTCAAACACAACCATAACTACTGAACTAGCAAAAGCTAAGGAGAGAGCAGAAGCTGAAGCAAGAGTCAGAGTACTCAAGTTCTTAGCTGCTAAGCAGAAAGAAGCTGAAGAAAAGGCTGCTAAAGAAGCAGAAGAGCAAGCTGCTAGAAAGGCACAAGAAGCTGCAGAGGCTGAAAAGGCTAAAGAAAGTGCTATGATTGCTTCCACCTCTGATCCTGTTATCAAGCGTCTGGGAGACGCTGTTGATGAAATTAGAACTGAACAGAAGAACTTCAGAGAAAGGTTTGACAAGCAAGATACTGTCAATGAAAATCTTCAGATCACGATGAAGAAAATCTGGGACAAACTGTCCTCTGACAGCAAATAAACCTCTGTGTTTTTCACTCTTGGACTACCCTGTGTTTATCTTTTTGATTCATGACAAAAAGGGGGAGAAAGTTATATGAATGTGATAATTTTGATCCTATAGTCATTCTCCGAAAAACAATGCTGCTTACATGCTAACAGATAAATCCATCATCTCTATTAGATTGTTTTTCTGTATTTTCTTCTCTGTGCAGATAACTCAGAATTCTGATAATGAAGAAAGACTCAAAAGGTTAATGAAGTCAGGGGGAGCCCTAGCAAGAACCTTAATCTAATACTCAGGGGGAGCACTTCATAAAAAGGATAAGCTATCCTAAAAAAAAATTTCATTTTCCCTGTGTTATATATATCAAAATTGTGTCATCAAAGTATATAGTTTTGTCATCATCAAAAAGGGGGAGATTGTGAGAATAAGATTTGGTTCTGCAATATTATCTCTAAGTTTTGATGATAACAAATGTATATTTGTATGAACAATTTTGTGCAACTAATGTTGTTACTTGTGAGAACCTAGCAAATAGGTTCTGCTTCCGTGAATTGGCGAAATGATTAATGAAAGATGCTTCGAAGAACTAAACTTAATTCAAAGATAAAACAAGATTCACACAACTCTGATACGAAAGGAAAATGAATTCTGAAGGTCAAAAGACAAGGGTTCTGATGGAACGAAGTCCTGATACTGAAGCCTCACGATTTTCGATCAAGGCTCTGAAGTTTCGGAAGACTTAAAGCAAAAAAGGAGAACGTTCTTAAAGACCAAGTGCTGAAGTTCTGAAGACTGATTCCTAATGGACTTCTTCAATCGACGGAAGACTTGAAGCATCAGATATTCTGCTATGAAGAATCTATTCATGCTTCAATCAAATATTATCAGAAGCCTCTGAAGATTTGAAGAAAGTGGATTAAGAGAACAAGGTTCTAAAGACAAGTTCTGAAGATTCTGGAAGCGCAGAGCTGATGATTCAAAGACTTGATAATCTCAAGAACCGAGCAATGTTTTCCCTTCTTACTCACACTCACAAAAAGCCTCTGAAGTTGAGAAGCCAAGAAAACCTGCTACAGTGTACAGCTATACCACATTACAACGTTAATATTCTTGAAGACTGTGCGAAATACAAACGAGATAATCTGACACAGACAGGACGCGCAGCATGCAGAAGATTTTGTACCTGTCCTCACGCTTCTAGCCGTAAGCCTACCTAGCCTTCATGATTCCATCTCAATGGCTCTTTTCACTCGGCTATAAAAGGAAGCTCAAAGACTTGAAGAAAGATACACACACGAACAACGACAATACTCTCTAACTCTATTCTTTCTTAAGCCATTCTTGGTCTAAAAAATTGTTTACATTGTCAGCTTGATAAGAAGCAGTTCTCTGTAAACTCATTGTAATTGAACTAAAAGTTGTATTCCTTAAGAGAGTCTTAGTGATCAGATCTCTTGAGAAGTCTAGGACGTGTGTCTTAGAGGTTGTGCCTTAAGTAAGACCTGTGTGGTTGGATTACTTGAGAAGTCGAGAACGTGTGAGTTCTAGAGGTTGTTGTTAGTCACCAGCTATGTAGCTCGTGCAGTGTGCTATTTTGTTGAATAGTGGATTAAGACCTCGTTGAGAGAGGCGAAATCACCTTGGCGGGTGGACTAGATTAACTTGAGAGATTCTCAAGTGAACTAGTATAAACATAACGTGTTTATATCTCTATGTTTAACTAAGCTGTTGTTCTTTAGAAAAGGGCAAAAGTTTTTGACAAGAAAGTTATTTAAAAGAAGCGATTATTTTGAAAAACCAATTCAAACCCCCTTTCTTGCGTTTTTCACACCTTCACCCGTAACTTTTCTTTGTATGGTTATGTGAGAAGCCATAACCTTTCATTTGTGTCATTTTGTGAGAACCCGAAACCTTTTCTTGTGGTTAAGTGAGAAGTCGTAACCTATATTTTGTATCGTTCTATGAGAACCTGGAAACTTTTCTTGTTACGTGAGAACCCATAACTTTTCTTTGTATGGTTATGTGAGAAGCCATAACATTTCATTTGTGTCGTTCTATGAGAACCCAGAACCCTTTCTTGTGGTTATGTGAGAAGTCGTAACCTATTTTTTGTTTCGTTTTGTGAGAACCCAGAACCTTTTCTTGTTGTTACGTGGGAACCTGTAACTTTTCTTTATATGGTTATGTGAGAAGCCATAACCTTTCATTTGTGTGGTTATGTGGGAAGCCGTAACCTATCTTTTGTGTCGTTATGTGAGAAGTCGTAACCTATCTTTTGTGTCATTTTGTAAGAAGCCGGAGCCTTTTTTATGGTTATGTGAGAAGTCGTAACTTATCTTTTGTGTCGCTCTGTGAGAACCTGGAACCTTTTTTGTGTGGTTATGTGAGAAGTCGAAACCTATCTTTTGTGTCATTCTGTGAGAAGCCAGAACCTTTTTTTTGGTTATGTGAAAAGAAGTAACCTATCTTTTGTATCGTTCTGTGAAGAGCCGAACCTTTTCTTATGGTTGTGTGTGAAGCCGTAACCTGACATTTGTGTTGTTATGTGAGAACCTAGTTCACATTTCTTTACTCTGTGAGAACCTAGATTCATTTCATTTTGTTATATGAGAAACCATAACTCACCTATTATTGTTATGTGATAAGCCATAACATATCCTTTTGTGATGTGAAAACCGTAACTTACCTTAATGTTCTGTGAGAAGCCATAACCCTTTCTCAACTCTGTGAGAACCCAGAGTCATTTCATTTACAATCTACACTCTTAGTTTGATCTGTGAGAATTCAGAGTTGGCTTCTTTTTTCTCTTCTCAATTTGGCAGTTATCATTGGTTTGTTCAATGAAAAGGCAGAACTAACCATTTTTCCTCAAAGTATCCCAAGTGAGTTTCATTTCACCTCGTTTTATTTAATCCCCTGCAAACCGCATTAGTAAGTCGTCTCGACAATCTCCATAGAGTTTGTTTCATATTTCATATCCCAAACAAATAAAAAGAGTCCTGCATACGTGCATCACATATCATATCATGTCATATGCATTCAGGATCAAAATGTGGGTCTTCTTAATATTTAACTATCTCCTACCATGATCATTTGAAGAATAATCTTTTTCATATTCTCTGGTTGAATATATCTAAATAGGGGCAACTGTCACACCCCAATTTTGACCCTAAATTGTCGAATAAAAGCATTTATTATAGCATTCACATCATAAGCATATCATAGCATGCATTTCGTGTCGCATAAAGCCTAAAATGTTAACTAGAATAATTTTTCAGATTTACAGACAGAATAGTCAAATTGATTTTTAACTGTACCTAAAATCAGTGGATGAAAAGTTTCGAAAACGAGCTTTCAGATGTCAGTATCATTAATCTACGATTCACATAGTTTAACCTGACATGCTCATTCTATTTTTTCGACTACTTTTTCGGTCGCATTTTGAACTACTTATGCTGTTTAATCGGTCAAAATTTATTTCAAAATTTGATCAAAACTTGTATGTTTCCGAGAGGTTTATTTCGCGCTGTTCATTTTAATGCATTCAGTTTAATTTTTTGGGAACTTTGGCGCCCAATTGTTCTTCATTTTCAGTCGTTTTGATTTTATTCTATAGTCAAATTATTCAGAAAAATAAAATAGAATTTTCCATGTTTGCATTTTAATTTTATCATTGTGTATTTAGAAAGATGTAAATTTTATTTGATTTAATTGATTTAAATTGTTTCATATCAATTAAATCATCTAGAAGTGGAATTCTAGGTATTTTAAATTGTCTAACAATGTGTGTGTCTTTGATTTAATCTCGACTGTTAAATCAAAATTAATCAAAGGCCTATGTTTGTTATCAATGTTTATTCCTTTCATCCAATCAAAAAATATAATTAGTCATTGATAACGCCTCATTCTCATTGTTCAGCGAAAAAGGAGGAGAGTATCAAAAACATTTTTTTGATAAAAAAAGAGATCCAATCAGGGCTTTAAGGAAAGAGCATCCAATGCTCATTTAATACACACAACTTGCCACGTTTTGGGGAGGAGAACAAATTTCCTCTGCAAGCGGAAAATTATCTTCTTCATCCTTAAATACACTCCCTTTTTATTCACTTTCTGAAAATTCCTTCAACCTTATCCTCAAACCACGCTACTCCAAGAACATTTTCTTCTCCCCAACGCATCAACACCCATCATCCCACTTCACCATATGTAACGCCCCACTTTCCCATTTATGAAAAATACATAAAATTCTATGAAAATAATCAGAGTTTTTACACCAAAAATAAAGTAGGATGCCACATTCATGAAAACAACATCAAAACTCCTTTTGTTGAATGAAATAGACAGCGGAAAATAATTTATTTCACGGCCACATGCCAACAACTCAAGAAAAACTCCACATAACATCGTGGTTCACCATAAATTCATCAAAATAAAGATACATAACCAAAAACAATAACAAATAACTGAAATCCCCGTAAATCCCGTGTTACGTATCAGAGCAACTCCTACGACTCGAACAAGTAACACGTACTCCAGCAACCTAAGTACCTAGATTATCTGTACTTCCGAAGAAGCACAGACACAACAACAACAAAGGGGTGAGAATCACATTCAATATTAAACGGTGAATAAATACATGATAAGAGTAGTATTCACGTACAATCAAGCAATCAAGACCCACTGGTCACCAATCATCACTATACAACACACATCCAACAACAAAATGCAATGCGACACAACTATGGACACAATGCATGTGGCACCAACATCATGGTTCATTCAATCGAACCCGGATATATCACATACACCCCTACTTAGAAATGATCTATCCCCACCATTCTCGATATCGGAGTACAGATGAATCACATACACTCCTCCTGAGCAATGATTCATCCCACCAACACCATGAAATGTATGACACAATATGCATACAAAACACATGTACAACAACATATATATACATGTTCACGATCCTCCTGATCACACTTGAATCACACATCAACATCCAACACCAAACGATTACTTCACAGAACACCAATTAATTATTAATCAATTAATTCTCTAAAAATTATTAAATTAATTATTTTCGTCTCCAATTTTGTATTTCTCAAGGTCTGACACCTATTCCCAACCTCTCAAACCAAAAGGAACGTCTTCGGACGCGAAAACGGGAAAGAAATCGCGAAACGGTAAAATTCTGCACTAACCCTGGCCATACGCGTATTGACCTTGGCCATATGCGTATTGCCCATCCATACGCGTATTGCCCCACTTGATACGCGTATGGGCAGAGACCTGTTTTCCCTCAAAATTCCACTTCAGATCTCCTTACGCGTAATGCCACTCCGTTACGCGTATTGGCCAAGGCTCCAAACGCGTACAGTTACGCGTATGGGCAGAGGGCCGTGCCAATCCTCCTTTTGGCCCTCCCATACGCGCAATGACCATAGCCATACGCGTATTACCCTACCTGATATGCGTATGGCTAGATCTATTACGCAAATGCAATTTTCCCACCCAGTCTGGTTTTCTGCTATGGGATCCTTACTTTTCTACTCAAATTCAGTCCTAAACTTGTTTCTACATTAGTTTTAGGACCTATAATCTCATCTTACAACTTCACCTATCATTACTACATTAAAATTACAAGTTTTGGATCTAAATCGTCCTCTCAACCTGCATCAACACCAGATCTGCAATACATGTATTTACACAGCAACAACACACCATACGATTTATACATGAAATCCAACTATCATCATCAATTCCACACATATCATAAATCAAACATTCATATCATACTCAGAATGTCATCAACCAGAAAACATACGAAAATCCTACGAGGGAAAGGACCCCTCACTACCCTTTGATGTTATTATCACCTGAATTGAACCCATTCTCCCCCCTTACCTCGAATTCTTGATTAACTTCTGCAAAAATTGATGAAGATGGGTGCCCTAGCTCTCCCTTGTTCTTCCCTTCTTCTTAGCTTTTCTCATTCTCTCCCTAAAATTCTGATTATGGCTAATCCTCCCCAATTTTCACTAATTAATCTCTAATTACCAAACTGCCCTCACTAATTCTATTATCCCATTATCTACTTAATTTTATCAGATTTTATTTTACTAAATAATAATAATAACCATAATAATAATAATATGAAATATATTATTAATAAAAAAAAAAAAAAATAATTCCATATTACCAACATTACCCCCCACACACTCAGACACGTACCCTAAACAAGGCCAACAATTAAAATAAAACCAAACGATTAAATAATTAAAAACAGGGTGTTACAACTCTCCCCCACTTAAATTATTTTCGTCCTCGAAAATGTACCTGATGGAAACAGTTCTGGATACGACTCCCGCATCCTGCTCTCCAATTCCCAGGTCACACTTCCGCCAGCAGCTCCTCCCCAAGCTACTCTCACCAGAGGTATCTCCTTTCCTCTGAGTTGCTTCATCTTGCGATCCTCGATCCTTAAAGGCATCTCTCCACGATAAGATTCTCCCGGATTTGCACTTCATCCCTCTGAATAACATGAGACGAATCTGAAACATACTTCCAAAGTTGCGACACGTGAAACACATCATGTAAGTTCGAAAGTTCCGGTGGCAATGCCACTCTATAAGCGACTGTACCAATCCTCTGCAAGATCTGATACGGTCCAATAAACTTAGGATCCAACTTCTTAGATTTCAAAGCACGACCCACACCGGTCACTGGGTTAACTCTCAGGAACACGTGATCCCCTTCACTGAATTCCAAATCTTTCTTCTGATTATCATGATAACTTTTCTGCCTACTCTGAGATGCCTTCATCTTTTCAAGGATAATTTGAATCGTCTCAGTAGTCTGTTGCACAATTTTTGGTCCAAGAACCACATTCTCACCTGTTTCATACCAACACAGAGGTGTCCTACACCTCCTACCATACAAAGCTTCGAAAGGCACCATTCCAATGCTAGAATGGTGACTGTTATTGTACGTGAACTCAATCAATGGCAAATGAGTATCCCACGCACCACCTTTCTCCAACACACAGGCTCTCAGCAAATCTTCCAACGACTGGATAGTCCTTTCTGACTGACCATCGGTTTGTGGATGATAAGCCGAGCTCAACTTCAACTTAGAACCCAAGGCCTCCTGCAGACTCTTCCAAAATTCTGAAGTAAACCTCGGATCTCTATCCGACACTATGCTCGATGGAACACCATGTAACTTCACAATTATCCTGATATAAATCTCCGCCAGCTTCGACAATGGAAAACTGATGTTAATTGGTATAAAATGTGCGGACTTCGTAAGTCGATCCACCACTACCCAAATAGTATCAAAGCCCCTCGCCGTATTCGGCAAACCAGTCACAAAATCCATCGCAATACTGTCCCATTTCCATTCAGGAATCTCTAATGGTTGCATCAATCCCGAAGGCTTCTGGTGCTCTACTTTTGACTTCTGACATGTCAAACAAGCGTAGACAAACTGGGCTATGTCCCTCTTCATACCGGACGACCAAAACAACTTCTTCAAATCATGGTACATCTTTGTAGCTCCCGGATGAATACTCAAGCTACTCCGATGACTTTCTTCTAAGATTGCCTTTTTCAATTCCACATTATCTGGCACACAAATCCTGCCCCGGAATCTCAACACACCAACATTATCCACTTTAAAGTCACTATCAGGATCATCTCCTCCTGTAGGCATCAAGTCCACTAATTTCACATCCAGTTTCTGATTTTCCTTAATTACATCCAAAAAGTCATTATTCACTTTTAGCATACCCAATCTGATACTTCCCGGTGTAGTTTCACAAACCATACTCAAATCTCTGAACTGTTCAATCAATTCCATTTCCTTCATCATTAACGCAAACATATGGATTGTCTTCTGACTCATAGCATCTGCCACAACATTAGCTTTTCCCGGGTGGTAACTCAAATTGAAATCATAATCCTTTAAGAATTCTAACCACCTTCTCTGCCTCATATTCATTTCCTTCTGGTCGAATAAATATTTCAAACTCTTGTGATCACTGAATACTTTAAATCTTGATCCATACAAATAATGCCTCCAGATTTTTAACACGAACACCACTGCAGCTAATTCAAGATCATGAGTAGGATAGTTTCTCTCATGCACCCTCAACTGTCTTGAAGCATAAGCCACTACCTTGCCATCTTGCATCAACACACCGCCTAATCCCATATTAGACGCATCACAATACACTATGAAAGAATCATTTGGACTTGGTAAAATTAACACTGGTGCTGTAGTCAATTTCTTCTTCAGTTCCTCAAAACTTTCCTCACAGGCAGCATCCCAGACAAAAGCTTGATTCTTCCTGGTTAACTGAGTCAATGGCAACGCCAATTTAGAAAACCCTTCAACGAATCTTCTATAGTAACCTGCCAAACCCAAAAAGCTTCTAATCTCCGTTGTTGTCTTCGGAGCTTCCCATTGAAGTACTGCGCTTACTTTAGATGGATCCACCGCTATACCATCACCAGAAATAACATGACCCAAGAAACTCACAGTCTTCAACCAGAACTCACACTTCGAGAACTTTGCAAACAATTTATTATCTTTCAACACCTACAATGCAATTCTCAAGTGTCCTGTATGATCTTCGTCAGACTTAGAATAAATCAGTATATCATCAATAAATACCATAATAAACTGATCCAGATAAGAATGGAAAATACGATTCATATATTCCATAAATACACCCGACGCATTAGACACTCCGAAAGGCATCACTGCATATTCGTAATGTCCATAGCGAGTTCTGAAAGCAGTCTTCTGAATATCACCTTCCTTTACTCTAATCTGATGGTAACCCGACCTCAGATCAATTTTGCTGAAAACACGAGCTCCTACCAGCTGATCCATTAAGTCATCAATCCTCGGAAGTGGATACTTATTCTTAATGGTCACTTTATTCAACCAACGGCAATCAATGCACAGACGCATACTACCATCCTTCTTTTTCACCAACAACACTGGAGCTCCCCACGGCGACACACTTGGTCTAATAAACTTCTTATCGAGCAACTCTCCAACCTAAGATTTCAACTCTGCCAATTCTGATGCAGACATCCTGTACGGTGCCATAGAGATAGGTCTGGTACCCGGTACAAGATCAATAGTGAATTCAACTTCCCTTGTCGGAGGCAATTCTGTGATGTCATCTGGAAACACTTTAGGAAATTCATTAACCACTGGTAATTCATTAACTGAAGTCTTGCTTTCAACAGATAATGAGGTAAACACCGCAAACAGCTTCGCTTCATCCTCCAACAACGCCCTCAACTCCCTGCTGGATAGCGAATCTGCTAATGCTTCCTCTTCAGGAGTAAGAAACAGTAACGTCTTCCTGAAGCAATCAATATAAACCCGATTGAACTCCAACCAGTTCATTTCCAAAATAACATCGAGATTACCGAGTGGCAAACAAATCAAGTCCACTCTGAAATGTCTACCAAACATGGTCAGCGGACACTTCAAACACACCAAATAAGTAACCACAGAACCAATAGATGGAGTTTCAATCGTCATCCTTTGTTCTAGAGTAGACGACACAATTCCTAATCTCTTCACACAATCAACAGAAATGAACGAGTGTGTTGCACCCGTGTCAATGATAGTGAAATTTTGGTACAGATGTGTGATGTCTTGTGCAATGTCACAACATCGCAATCTGCTGAACAAGGAAATAATAGAAACAGTAAATGAACACAATCAATTGTTCACCCAGTTCGGTTCAACTAACCTACATCTGGGGGCATACCAAGCTAGGAAGGAAGTCCACTATTAGTAGTATCAAATTACAGACTCAACAGACCAGTTGACAATCTACCTAATTTAATCACTACCCAATGACCCTTCTACCTAAGTCCTCCCTAGGTAAGAGACTCCATCTCACTTCCAATCATCTCGATGATGTCTAGCAGTCAACTACACCGTCACTGCATCAACAGCTTGATTCCTTAAACTTTTCTATTACATAGACTTTGGAAGACACACTTCCATGACAATACCTAGACATGACCCTCATGACTAAGACCAATACTTAGAGTTGCTTAACAGCTTCCTCCAAGAACAATACATCTCTTACCTACAGGCTTCGAGATAAACACGATGACCATCCCACAAACTGGGTGGTTCATCAACCAACACGGCCCTTATAATCTACATGATGGCTGGCTTACCAAAACTAGGTTACAATGCTTCTATTTCCCAACTGGATTTGGGCCTTCAAATCATATCAAATCTTCTGTTCCAAATCTCCAACAGATTCTGCTATTAATTGGATCTTCAATCAAATCTTCAATTTAAATCTTCAATAATTAACTCTAAATATTCTCCATATCTTTATGCATTAAATTCAGCTCCACATAATATTTCCAGGATATTATGTATCTTTTAAATCTTCACTTTAAATCAGCTGCAAGATCTTCTCCACACAAATAGGAATAATTCTCCATGTCTATTTGCACAAAAATAGTAACAAACTATTCTCCACAAGATATGCAGAATTAATTGTATCAGAATAAATCTTCTCCAATAAATTCGCATCCAATCTAACTAACAGATCTCCTCAAATCAAACTAATGCGTGCAGCCCTAAAAACATCACAACCTGATGTTTTAAGTTTCTGGTATAGTGATGTCAAGACATCGCATGTGACATCACTCTTCAGCACTTTAACTCTTCAACACCTTAACATTCTGCAATACAAAAACCACAACAGATGGTTTTCTAATGTTCTGTCAACTGATGTTATGACATCGGGTTTGACATCAGCACAAAACTGCAACCCTTAAACACTTAACATAACCAGAATGTTAACTAAACATAACAAGGCTGTTAAAAACTCATGTTGAAACATCAACCATGACATCAACATTGTTTTACCAAAATTCTAGCCAACTCCAAGAATTAACAATCTCCCCCTTTGGCTAATTTTGGCTAAAACAATTTCAGCCTACATCAGACCAACTTGGACCAACTTGCAGCAGAAATGAACACTTTCACATCAGCATAGGGCAAACTCCCCCTCAAACCAAGAACCAGCTCACAGCTGTTCAAACACTCTCCCCCTCAACTGCTGCACCATATCAGAAAAGGCTTCACAACCACACCTTGGCAACCACTAGGCTAACTCTCCCCCTTTTTAGCCATAATTGGACAAACTCTGAACATAGCAGCAAGCACAAAATTTCAAAAGCAACCTCTGAGTCATCCAACCAATATACTCAGACCAGAGCAGGCAGACTAATCTCCATCTCACAATAGCTGAACAAACCTACTTCTCTCCCCCTTAATTTCTGCACTTCTGCACTATAACAACAGCAATCAGCTACATCCTCTGCAGCATATGACAATTGTACTCTTGGCTCTGATGCTCTGACATTTGTACTCTTTGATACTCTTGGCTACTTCTCCCCCTATCTAAGATAACAAATGCTCCTTAAATGAATGGAAAACATAAGACTCATCTTCATGTCTTCAAGAGTGCACTCTCACACCTGATCTTGCCAAGCTGATCAACTTCTCTCTGAAATATCCACAGGAATGATCACACTGAACTCCTTGATCATAACACAGTCATTCCCTATCATACTCTTCATCTTCAGATTTCCAAGCAATCAATACCTGATCTACTTCAGTCTTCTCTACATTCTCCATCTAAGGCTGACCTTCTACTTCATCATTCTCCCGTATGATTAGGTAGACTCCCCTTAGGCATAATGTAGGCACCAATCTTCTGAACCAGGGCATAATTTTCCTTCACCAAGGATATTCAACCAGATAATGTCCCAACATAAGTTAGAACATCTGTCGCACGCCAAGATATCATCACCATGATTCTTGATAGGTTCCACCAACTGGACTTACTATAGCATAGTAATCCAAAGAACTAGAGAAATAAACTCTCAACCACCTTCAAGAAGAGTAATCTCCTTGAGTCTTCAACTCATCACCCTTCTGCCCAAGAGTAACTTGTTCCAAGACAAACCTCAATGATAACCAGCTGTCACACTCTGATCATCTTGATTCTTCGAATCTACTACTGAGCTTAACCAAATGCCACAGTTTTGATCACCTCATTCACGAATCCTCATATGAAAACAGTCAAATGCCACATTTTGACCTTTTTCACGTTTGTCAGAACTCTCACACAGGTATCTACCAAGGAAACTTGATCTTCAAGTCACATGCTCCACTTGCTCAAAAGCAAACACACTTAGACTCCCTAAGCCATGAACATCTTCTCCTTCCTGCAGCTCCCGCACACTGCCATGAGAACGATCTTTTTGAAGCATCCTATCATTCCTGTAGATCACCCTATCATTAGCTGATGTGCCACATCACCAGCTGAGACTCCTGATGTTGAACTAGATGTCAGAACATCCAACTGTTGAATTCAGCTCAACCTTCTGCCACTCAGAAGAACCTCCTCCCTTTGCAGAAACAGATTTCCATGCTCTCATAGACTTGATTCAACAATCAAGTTTGAGTAGACAACCTCCATCCTGCTTAGAAACTCCAAAGACTTCAAACCTACCACATCTGAATCTTCAGAGAATAAGTAGTCCAAGACTACCCCATAGCTATACCAAAGAATGCCACTTCCCTTAGTAGAGCCGTCAGTAGAAAGCCAGAGATAACTGCCACTTATCCTCGACCTTCACAACTAGAGCAAACCCCATGCTCCAAACTACTTAGATCAGAAATAAACTGATCCAAGCTCTAACCATCAAGAATATGATGTCTTCATAGACTGCATCTTCAACAGCATAATTCATGTCGTCACTCACATCAGACAACTGCCAAGCTTCCAACAAGGTCTTTACAAACAGCCAGCAGATGATGCTCACTCCTTCATTCACACACTTCTGAAATAATCAGCTGATAAGGCTACCTCAGGTTGTCATCTTCAACCATAAAGCTACTCCATCATGGCCCACAAAAAAAATATCTGGACACAGCTTTGCTTAATTCTCTAGACAAATACTCAGTCTCCCGTCAAAGTATTTACCCTTAGACAGAATAAGATTACCTTCTCACACAAGGTACGACATTCTTTTCCTGCACACTTGTGGCACTAGCTGATCCCTCTTTTAGTAATCCACACCACTGATCACTAATTGGCTTGACCTGATACTTCACCAAGAGCACAACTATCTTTCTTTGGCTGAGAGAACAAAGAACTGGAATGATGTTTCAACATCAGTTCTAACAACAGTCTTCATCACATTAAACACTTCTACAATGGATTTGGAGACTACGACCATATTAATCCACACATATCTCATGTAGGGGACACATGAGAACATATCAACATCTGATCAACTTCCAAGATTAGACCAACAAAACTGCAGTAACTTGCATAACACACTCTTCCAGAAGCTTCTTCTTATAAGCACAAGGTTCAGACCTTTGTCTAACTTAAGAGTGATAACTGCCATCCTTCTGCATTTAAAGCCATACCATAGACAATCTGCTACTTCCAATCCTTCAAGCCTCAAAGCTGGAAGAGTTCACTCCATACAACTAATGCAGACACCAATTGACCCCAGGCTGATTTACACTACTATTGAACACAAACTCTAGGATGCACTTTCCCTATAATATTGTCCTCAGACAGTTTAGCTCAAGCTTACTACCTTTTATATGAACAGCATCTCACAAATTGTTCAACTTCACAACTTCAGTGATCCTTCAAAACAGCTACAGTATAACAGGTCTTTGACTCAGCATTTACCTTTAAACTGCTGATGTGTAGCGCGATGTCGAGACATTAGGATTGACATATCAAGCTTAGCTTCTTTCTTGATGAAACTGACAACATAACCAGAAAGACCCTCCTGAATAGGTCACCACAACTCAGCTTAAGAGATACCTTATCAAGATCTTCACTCCCGCATGAAAGATTTGACAGTGATACTCTTTTACCTTGGGCTCCACCCTCTTCTTTCTTCATCAAGCCTTAAAAACAATCCATTCACCTTCTGATCACTTCTTTCCCCAAAACAAAGGTATGAGATAATCCTCAAGAATCTTCGATCTCTCAAACCAACCAGTTGAAGTTGCCTTGCACCAACTACCACGTTAGAGACCAACCTACTGAGGAGACCAACCCTTAATGTCTTTCCAAGAGAATACCTTCCTAGAATCTCACCACCAGAGATACGAGAACCAACCAGGGTTACAAAAACACATGCAGCGGAACATACAACAACTCCTCAACAACCTTCAGGTGCTGCTCAAAAATCCTTGCTTGTCACCAAGGGTCAATACACTCACAATGGCAGCTCTGATAAATAGTCCATCCTTTACTTCAAGGGATCATACACCCAACCGTATGAACTGGCCAAGTCCACAACTCAGCAACTATCTTCCTTGCTCACGAACCAGAAAGTATCTTCCCTAGATCTCATCCAGAAACAGACAGGATGCCTGCTCTGATACCAATTGAAATTCTGGTACAGATGTGTGATGTCTTGTGCAATGTCACAACATCGCAATCTGCTGAACAAGGCAATAATAGAAACAGTAAATGAACACAATCAATTGTTCACCCAGTCCGGCTCAACTAACCTACATCTGGGGCATACCAAGCCAGGAAGGAAGTCCACTATTAGTAGTATCAAATTACAGACTCAACAGACCAGTTGACAATCTACCTAATTTAATCACTACCCAATGACCCTTCTACCTAAGTCCTCCCTAGGTAAGAGACTCCATCTCACTTCCAATCATCTCGATGATGTCTAGCAGTCAACTACACCGTCACTGCATCAACAGCTTGATTCCTTAAACTTTTCTATTACATAGACTTTGGAAGACACACTTCCATGACAATACCTAGACATGACCCTCATGACTAAGACCAATACTTAGAGTTGCTTAACAGCTTCCTCCAAGAACAATACATCTCTTACCCACAGGCTTCGAGATAAACACGATGACTATCCCACAAACCGGGTGGTTCATCAACCAACACAGCCCTTATAATCTACATGATGGCTGGCTTACCAAAACTAGGTTACAATGCTTCTATTTATAACCTATTTCCCAACTGGATTTGGGCCTTCAAATCATATCAAATCTTCTGTTCCAAATCTCCAACAGATTCTGCTATTAATTGGATCTTCAATCAAATCTTCAATTTAAATCTTCAATAATTAACTCTAAATATTCTCCATATCTTTATGCATTAAATTCAGCTCCACATAATATTTCCAGGATATTATGTATCTTTTAAATCTTCACTTTAAATCAGCTGCAAGATCTTCTCCACACAAATAGGAACAATTCTCCATGTCTATTTGCACAAAAATAGTAACAAACTATTCTCCACAAGATATGCAGAATTAATTGTATCAGAATAAATCTTCTCCAATAAATTCGCATCCAATCTAACTAACAGATCTCCTCAAATCAAACTAATGCGTGCAGCCCTAAAAACATCACAACCTGATGTTTTAAGTTTCTGGTATAGTGATGTCAAGACATCGCATGTGACATCACTCTTCAGCACTTTAACTCTTCAACACCTTAACATTCTGCAATACAAAAACCACAACAGATGGTTTTCTGATGTTCTGTCAACTGATGTTATGACATCGGGTTTGACATCAGCACAAAACTGCAACCCTTAAACACTTAACATAACCAGAATGTTAACTAAACATAACAAGGCTGTTAAAAACTCATGTTGAAACATCAACCATGACATCAACATTGTTTTACCAAAATTCTAGCCAACTCCAAGAATTAACAGATAGCAATTAAAGGAACATCAT
This sequence comes from Lathyrus tuberosus, assembly GCA_022829125.1. Lineage (NCBI taxonomy): Eukaryota > Viridiplantae > Streptophyta > Magnoliopsida > Fabales > Fabaceae > Lathyrus > Lathyrus tuberosus. The sequence goes on along the minus strand of JALAZF010000289.1, from coordinate 4,406,921 downwards.
TAATAAAGCAAGTACCTTTGACGGAACGCTCTTCATCAGTGGATTGAGCTCCCACCAAGGCAAACACCTTCCCACCAGTTTGAGACGCCTGAGACTTCTTCGGCTTCTCATAGTGAGTGCTGATGTGACCCTTCTCTCCACAATTATAACAAGTAGGCATAGTGGCTCTGCAATCTGCTATAACATGACCAGGCTTCCCACATTTGAAACACTTCTTCACTTTATTTGGACAGTTATTAGTGCGGTGACCCGCACCACCACATCGAAAGCACTTGAGAGTATCAGAACCTACTCCTTTCTCCCTTGGTTTCTTCCCCACATCAGTTTTCTGTTTCCCCTTATCAGCCAGGGCACTGTAAGGAGTACCTCCAAATCTCTGCTTACCCTTCTTCTCATTCACAGCCTTGTAATGAGCAATTCTGGCTCTGTTATCATTATCATAAATTCTGCTCCTGCTTACCAGCTCTGGATAGTTCCTTATCTTCTAATAAGCAATACCCAATTTCATCTCGGGACGTAGCCCGTTCTCAAACTTCAAACACTTCGAAGTCATAGCTTCTTCAGTATTGTAATGAGCACAATATTGAAGCAGCTCCTCAAACTTAGCGGCATACTCAGCAACTGTCCTATCACCCTATTTCAGCTCCAAAAATTCAACCTCTTTTGCACTACGAATGTCTTCCGGAAAATACTTTTCCAGAAACTCAGCTTGAAACACAGCCCAAGTAATCTCAGTACCTGCAGATTCCAATCTCTGACGACTATTGTCCCACCAAGCTCAGCCTCTCCTTCCAGCATATGCGTACCAAACCGTACCTTCTGAGCATCACTGCATTCCATGGTCCTGAAGATCTTCTCCACAGCCTTCAGCCATTTCTGAGCAGCCTCAGGATCCAAGATACCTCCCTCATAAGTAGGCGGCTTGTTGCTCTGGAACTGTGCTAAGTCACGAAACTGAGCACCTCCAGCCTGATTGGCGTTCTCTACAGCTGGTGCCATGGCTTGCATAGCAGCAGCAAGAGCAACATCATTCCTTCCTGCCATACTGTTCAACAATTAACATATGGTCAGAACACACAAACGACTCCTATACTAAGGACAAACTCAACTACTACACCTGGCCGGACGGGCCGACCTGCTCTGATACCAATTGTAACGCCCCACTTTCCCATTTATGAAAAATACATAAAATTCTATGAAAATAATCAGAGTTTTTACACCAAAAATAAAGTAGGATGCCACATTCATGAAAACAACATCAAAACTCCTTTTGTTGAATGAAATAGACAGCGGAAAATAATTTATTTATTTATTTCACGGCCACATGCAACCAACTCAAGGAAAACTCCACATAACATCGTGGTTCACCATAAATTCATCAAAATAAAGATACGTAACCAAAAACAATAACAAATAACAAATAACTGAAATCCCTGTAAATCCCGTGTTACGTATCAGAGCGACTCCTACGACTCGAACAAGTAACACGTACTCCAGCAACCTAAGTACCTGGATTATCTGTACTTCCGAAGAAGCACAGACACAACAACAACAAAGGGGGTGAGAATCACATTCAATATTAAACGGTGAATAAATACATGATAAGAGTAGTATTCAGGTACAATCAAGCAGTCAAGACCCACTGGTCACCAATCATCACTATACAACACACATCCAACAACAAAATGCAATGCGACACAACTATGGACACAATACATGTGGTACCAACATCATGGTTCATTCAATTGAACCCGGATAAATCACATACACCCCTACTTGGCAATGATCTATCCCCACCATTCTCCATATCGGAGTACGGATGAATCACATACACTCCTCCTGAGCAATGATTCATCCCACCAACACCATGAAATGCATGACACAATATGCATACAAAACACATGTACAACAACATATATATACATGTTCACGATCCTCCTGATCACACCTGAATCACACATCAACATCCAACACCAAACGATTACTTCACACAACACCAATTAACTATTAATCAATTAATTCTCTAAAAATTATTAAATTAATTATTTTCGTCTCCAATTTTGTATTTCTCAAGGTCTGACATCTATTCCCAACCTCTCAAACCAAAAGGAACGACTTCAGACGTGAAAACGGGAAAGAAATTGCGAAACGGTAAAATTCTGCACTAACCCTGGCCATACGCGTATTGACCTTGGCCATACGCGTATTACGCATCCCACTCACCCATCCATACGCGTATTGCCCCACTTGATACGCGTATGGGCAGAGACCTGTTTTCCCTCAAAATTCCACTTTAGATCTCCTTACGCGTAATGCCACTCCCTTACGCGTATTGCCCAAGCCTCCAAACGCGTACCGTTACGCGTATGGGCAGAGGGCCGTGCCAATCCTCCTTTTGGCCCTCCCATACGCGTAATGACCATAGCCATACGCGTATTACCCTACCTGATATGCGTATGGCCAGATCTATTACGCAAATGCAATTTTCCCACCCAGTCTGGTTTTCTGCTATGGGATCCTTACTTTTCTACTCAAATTCAGTCCTAAACTTGTTTCTACATTAGTTTTAGGACCTATAATCTCATCTTACAACTTCACCTATCATTACTACATTAGAATTACAAGTTTTGGATCTAAATCGTCGTCTCAACCTGCATCAACACCAGATCTGCAATGCATGTATTTACACAGCAGCAACACACCATACGATTTATACATGAAATCCAACTATCATCATCAATTCCACACATATCATAAATCAAACATTCATATCATACTCAGAATTTCATCAACCAGAAAACATACGAAAATCCTACGAGGGAACGGACCCCTCACTACCCTTTCATGTTATTATCACCTGAATTGAACCCATTCTCCCCCCTTACCTCGAATTCTTGATTAATTTCTGCGAAAATTGATGAAGATGGGTGCCCTAGCTCTCCCTTGTTCTTCCTTTCTCCTTAGCTTTTCTCCTTCTCTCCCTAAAATTCTGACTATGGCTAATTCTCCCCAATTTTCACTAATGAATCTCTAATTACCAAACTGCCCTCACTAATTCTATTATCCCATTATCTACTTAATTATATCAGATTTTATTTTACTAAATAATAATAATAACCATAATAATAATAATATGAAATATACTATTAATAAAAATAATAATAATAATAATTCCATATTACCAACATTACCCCCTACGCACTCAGACACGCACCCTAAACAAGGCCAACAGTTAAAATAAAACCAGACGATTAAATAATTAAAAATGGGGGGTTACACCATATACATCACACCTCTGACCCAACCTTGAAACCTCTCTTATTCCCTTCTGTTTCCACCACCTGAACAACCATGTCGACGTTGTTTCTCCGACGAACCTAAAATCACTCTTAAACCCCACCAATAAAACCTCATCCATCTCTTCAAATCACTGTTATCAACATCGCCCTTAACACTATTTCCTCCATGAACTCTTACATCCTATTGCAACCTCTCAACAAATCCTTCCAAATTCCACTGTGAAATCGTTCTTCTCCGAACACGAAAACCAGGGTGAACCAACCAACAACATTGATAACACCTTTATTTTGGTTTAAGAAATAGGCTGAGCTCACAAGTCCGACCTCTGTAAAAGTGATTCAACACCGTTCACTGCCAAACAAAGCCACAATAAACACAACATCTCAGTGCGACACAACCACAACATTGCAACTCGGTTTGGTGCGTTTGTGCCTATTGTTTGAACATAGGGAGGAAACTTGATTTGATAAGAACACCAACAACTTCAACTCATTGTCTTCGGGAATACATTTTCAACAGCACAACAAAAACCCAACGCACCAGCAACAAGGTATCAGTTGGTTTTTGTCGATCTATTTGTGTACTCTATTTTGTTGTTGATTTTGTTTTTTGTGTTTAAGCAGAGCTACATTTGATGTTTATATTGTGTGGTTGTTTTATTGATTTCAATTATAAAGGGATATTGTAAATATAATAGTACTTGTTGTTCCTCACCTCGATTACAGGCGTTTATTTTTGCATGTTGTATTGATGTTACCAATAATGTTAAGCAAATATAGTATGGATATGTTGCTGCTGTGATCGGTTCGTCATTTCAGTAACCATTCGAGTCATGTTTCCTTGACCTTGTGCTTCCTGCTCTTGTGTCCAATATCCTATTATGATTTTTTGTAATATTACTTTCATTTCGTGTGGTACTGTGGCTGTTGTTGTTCATACTTTGCTCAGTTTCTATACTGTAGCGAGTTCCTAAAACAGTGAGCATATTGATTTACTTTGTCTTAACAATGTTTGGCTTGTTACCTCAAAACTTATTCTAAAATGTTTATGATATTATTAGTTTGTTTAAGTTTTATTGAAGTTTTGAATAGATAGATAGATAGATAGATAGAGAGAGAGAGAGATGCTAGAACAAGATTTGGTTCTGCAAGATATCTCTAAGTTTTGATAATAACAAAGTAGTATTTGTGTGAGAATAATGTTGGTACTCTAACGTTTGTTTTCTGAAGAATCGACAAACAGGATCTGACTATGATTAAGAAAGCTCTGACTTTGGTAGAGATCATGTGGAACGTCACTCTTATTTGACCAAAAGTCTCTTCTGCGCCAAAGAAGCAAGTCTGCTTCTGATCTGCTCAAGTTTAGAAAGATTCTAAGATAACAATATGTTGCTGCTACAATGTTCTCTTGGATTCTGCCTCTGATTATGACTATGATTATTATCTTCTGAAGACTAAGTGCTGAAGACTCTGAAGACAAGGTTCTGCTGAACAACGTTCTGAAGACTCTAAAGACTTAAGTTTCTGAAGACTAAGTGCTAAAGATTATGAAGACAAGGTTCCGCTGAACTACGTTCTGAAGGCTCTAAAGACTTAAGTTTCTGATAAACATGGGTTCTGAAGACCGAGTGCTAAAGACTCTGAAGACAAGGTTCTGGTGAACAAGTTCTGATGACTTTGATGACTCAAGACTTTGAAGACCCAGTGATTAACTCTTCTATTCATGCTTCAATCATATTTACTCAGAAGCCTCTGATGAACAGAAGAAGATGAAATGTTTGTGAGGGAAAATAATACATACTCCCTCCGTTTTTTTATAAGTCATTTTTGAATTTTCACACATATTAAGAAATGTAATAAATGTAGTATGGAAAAGAGAAATTATGAATGATTTTACAAAATTGTCCTCTATTAATGATATTGGAAAGACAAATTTACATAATTGAAAGGAAAGAGAATAATAAATATTTAAGGGTATAGTAGGAAAAATAACATTAATGATTCATTGGTATTATAAAACGACTTATATTGTGGTACAAATTTTTTTTCCAAAGCGACTTATAAAAAAAACGGAGGTAGTAGTACATATCAAACACGTTCTTTTCCACTACCATTCCACTACCCAGATTTGATGGTACAAAGGACAACTTTTGTGTACGATTTTCATCCCTGCATAACGAAATTATTTCAAGTCGCCAACAATCTTAATGATATTCCTGATCTTCCCTCCAACAGATCTCTATCTGGCTATATAAGAACTTGATCACTTGAAGAAATCGTGAGATACTGATATATACAAGAGAGACACATGCGTGAACATTAAAGCACCACAATACAAAGCAAGAAAAATTGTTCATACTGTATAGATTTTATTTGAGCTATTCATAGTGTTTATATCAGCTTGTGTAGAAGCAATTCATTAAAAACATAAATTTGTTCAAATAGTTATTTGTATTCCTTAAGGGACCAGTTAGGAAGAGTCTCCTCCTTCATCGATGTTTCTTACTCCATCGACGATATGGTCGCATTTGTCTCTTACTTTGCTCACGATCATCTCCCATCCTTCATATTTTTATTTTGTTCTCTCTTTCTCATGCATTCTCTTGCTATGTGTTTTGTAAAATTGTTCGTTGTTGCTCTGGTTTGCTCGTTTTTTTTCTTTCTATGTATTTCATAAATATGTTTTTTGTTGCTCTGTTCTATTCATTTAAGATTATTTGCATTGTTACTTTGTTTGTTGCTTTAATTACCGTAAATTAATCCTTCGTTGTGCAAACGTTCTCTTGTATGTTTCACTTGGATGATTTTTCTCTAGGCATATATGAGATTATTTTGGCTTACTATTTTCATACAATCATACCCCTGCATATAAAGTTTGAGTAATGAAATCCACAATCTAGCATAAAATTGAATATTTTAGATTTTCTCTTATTGTGTGTTTACCTTGCTTCATATCATTTGTATCATTGTATATTTCTTTTTATTCAATAATTTTGTATGTGATTGAATCGTGATTGTTTGTATTTGTCATTTTTAATTGTGATTATTCATTAATCTTGAATTTTGATTGTTTTAATTTGTGTGTGTGATTTGATTCCCTTATTTCATCGGCTCTGTGTGAATAATAGAATTTAGTGTTCAATTATATATATTTTTTGTCATATATAAGGCAATTACAAGATTATAAATATATGTGGGTGTCATATATGTGTCACTTAAAGGATTTTTAAAGTCATTTATAATTTTCCATAGACTTGTACGAGTCTGCGAGTCGAATCTATGGGTCGAGTCTACGGACCCTTTACGAGTTTGAGTAAACTCGCGAGTCTGATAACCTTGTGTGTCACGAAACATGAAGCAAATGCAACATTAGGCAACCAAAATGCAAAGTTAATACACAAAACGTAATGCAGGAAAACAACGCCACAAAATGTTGAAAAATTAACACGCATACCATAATCATAACCAGCATGCATATATCAAAATCGAGTTAAGAAGCATACAAAATATAATATGCATATTGAGTTAACGTAACGAAACGAAAGTTAACGTAATGGAATGAAATATAATGCGGTGACATGAAAGTTAATGCTCAAATTGTAACCTAACATAATGTATTGTGTGAAACATAACGCAGAACGTGACCAAACAACACACATACATATCCCATATTACATCCTTACATCATAATAAAAATCCAGCAACTTTAAAGCATACAAATCATGTCAAATATGTAGAACGATCCGATTTTAACACGTCAAAAACAACAAATAGCAGCACACACACAAACCAAAATATTATTTACATCATTAAAGCAGCGTTACAGAAGTAAAACAAAAGTCCAGTAGCTTCACAACAAAGATATGTGAACGTAATTAATATTCTGATAAAAAAATGAAACAACATATACTCAACAAAATGTGAATACAAAAAAGAACCGAATCGTTACTAAAAGAAGAATAACGACGTGTTGATCCTACTAAATGAACTTAAAAAAAAACTCTACTCAATGCTTTGGCGTGGGTGCTCCCAGTGATAATGAGCGACAATTGTTGTTGCTGGTGTCAGAGCAGAGATATGAATTTTTATGGTGAAACACGGCGGCGTTGGATGATGTGTAAACAAAAGTGGAAAGTTGAAGCCGATGAAGGAATGAAGATTTAACGGTGGTTGTTATAGGTGGCCATACTGAAGGGAGAGCGTCGTGGTTGAAGTCATTTTGGTGGTGGTTACCAAAAATGAGGGTGGCAGTGGTGATTATTGTCACCGACTGGTTATTCCGCATTTGATGGTGGTGTGAAATGCATCAAAAGAGATGTTGTGTTATTGGTGGTGAAAATGGAGGTGGCACGATGAAGAGGTGGTTTAGCTATCGGAACTTGAAGTAAGGTGGTGGTGATGTTCGAAGAAAAGAGAAGGTTGAAGCAGATTAGAATTTGCAGGCGGAGGAAGTTTGAAGGCTAGTATGGTCACGAAGAAGAAAAAGAGCAATGTGGTTTCACATTTTAGGGAAGTGAGAAGAGGCGAAGAAGTTGTTTTGTGATGAACACTGGGGGGATTGTGTGTTAAAAATGAAGAAGGAGGGAGTACGCTATTAGATGAAGTAGTCGCCCATGATCAATTGGCCAATAGTTAGTATATATATATATATCCCAAATTTTACCCCTTAGATATCATGACATCTTTGTATTTGCATTAGGGTTCAATCATCTGTGCATAGTCAACTAATCATCACAGTTTTGCTAGTTTTGTTTTTCTATTGAAAGTTAGGGTTTTGCATAAGAAGAGGGCAAGAGCAACAAGCCAAGTTCTCATACATTTCAAGGCTTCCTAAGATACTCCTTGGCTCAATACATCCATCCCAAGTCCTCACTTGGTGATCAAGAGAGGTGGTGGAATCCATCTGGTCAAAGAAAGTCAACTGAGGCTCCAAAAGCTGAATATTTTGTCTTGAGGGCTAATCATGATGTTTTCAAGTCATATTCCATGGTCTCATGTGATTGGATCAAGAGAAATCAACGAGGAACCATAAAATTAGGAGTTGTGAAAATTAGGGTTTTAACCTAAGGGATTGCAAGGGAATCTTGGTGTGATCAGTCAATGTCTTGATTGGTTCATCAACCAATTGAGCTTACATACATTCAAAAGACCTTATTCATCAAGAAAGCAAGAGTAGTTGGCTCACATCATAAGAGTAGTTGACTTTTGATCAAGGCATGATTCCAAGTCTTGGGACATAATTCCATTTATTCATATACATCCTTGGAAGTCATCTATGATGTTTGGGAAGTTTGAGAAAGCAAGATCATCAAGGATCACACAGTTGAATTCATGAAGAAACTAGGGTTTTATCTGAAAAGTAAAACCTTTGACTTTTAGGGTTTTTGGTCCAAAGTGAGGTATTCAAGCCATATTCCATCAAGACATGTTTGATCTTTGGATTGGAGTATGAAAAATCAAGATTTAAGAGGTTTCTTGCAAAAAGGGCAAAGTTAGGCATGTGATATTTTTCTAAGCGTGGAAGAAAAAACCTAGTTTTATACTAACTTTGGAGAGTCATAACTCTCAATTCACACATCTATTTTCTGTAATCCAAAGGCCAAATTGAAGCTCTCATTATGTACTTCAAATGTGTGTTAGAGGGTCATACCCCAAAAAAGGCCTAGATTTTGAGTTATGAGGCTAGGAAGTTTAGAGAAAATCTAGGACACTTAGTGAAATTTCAAGGCAGATTTTGGCCTATGTCATGCAGCTAACTTTAACTCATTTTTTCATCATAATCCCTTTGGATTCAAGGTTTTGGGTAAACATGAATATTGTAGAGCATACTTGGGGCTTTCTAAAAAGTACAAGAACTCCCCAATCCAATGAGTGAGCTAAGAGATTCGAAGCCACAAAGTTGGAGGGTTGAAACTTGGTTTTTGAGGTTTTGCACTTGGAAAGCTTAATGCAAATCCAATCTTGGCTGCAAATCTTTGCATTTCAGATGTGATTACTTGCAAATCTTCATTTGATCAGAACATTACACGAAAATTGGAAGCTTTGTCCATCAAATTGAGGCTTTAACCATGAGATCATTCCATTTATGGCATAAAGGTTTGACTTCCACTTTAGAAAAGATGACTTTATGCATAAAGTCAGCTCCTTGAGCCTCACCATTGCTTCTTCTGCACTCAAGTAACTTTATGTATCAGAAGGAATATCTCTAAGCCTCTCAACCACCCTATAACTGATGGTACTTGGCATTAGTACTCCAAATCTTTGGAAAGGTATCCACTTGCATTTCAACTAAACTTCAACCAAACCAAACAAAACCAGTTGCATTTCTGCAATCTAATCTCTCCCACCCTTTTTCGTATAAATAGGAAATTTAAACACAATTCAAAACACAATAAAAACTCAGAGAAATAACCTCAACAAACACCTCTCCAACCCTTCTTGCATCCAAACCACCTTTGTGCCAAGAAAACACACTTTGCACAAACCTTGCCAAAATCAATTTCAGTCACAAAATCACTCAACCAATCACTCTAACACGTCACAAAACATGTGTTAGAGCTGTTCAAACCCTCACCACCATCAAAAACCTCTCAAAACCAAAAGTCAACTCTAAAACCTAAAGAAAGTTGACTTTCTGCATTTTTCAAGACCAGTCTTGGTTCCTTCCATTTCCAATCACTCTAACACTTCAAAAACCTTCCATAAATCATCCCTCAACTATTCCAAACTTGTTTTACCCACTGTAACACCATTTCCTTCAAGTTCACTTTTGGTTGTTTTGGTCACTTGTGCAAGATGGAAGCATACACCAGTCCAGCCATTTTCTTTGGTTTCCAAGCACTTAGAAAGGATCAAGGAGGTGTTTAGGAGCTGTCCAAATCATTTATATCTTGCTGGAATATCTATTTTGAAAACTGCATATTGAGCTACAAGAGGTAAGTTCACTTCAAACTACCTCATTGAATCATGATGATTTTTCATGTACATTGAGCATGATTAGTTTAGGTATGTTGTATATGACATGTTTGATTCATTAATTGTGATATAGCATGACTGTATTGGAATGTGCCATAGAAAATGCAAGAATGGACCAATTTTAGGACCCCTATCGTGTTTTGATTTAGAGATCGTTTTAGCCAAAACCAATTAGACCACTAGATTCCTTATGAAAAATCAAGAAATTTAGGTTTTTACAGTTTTCAATTTCATGGAATATTGAGAGAGTTAGACACCCTTTTGCAACTGGTCAAGCTCTAGGTCACAACCAAGTTGAACCATGGCCATGGCTCCATTCTGGCCTAGAAATTAGGTTTCATATATTATTAATTGGTTGCAATTTTATGAACGGATGTATTGTCTACCCCAGTGGCGCAACCTTTTGCCTTGCCTTGCCTTTCACATGCCTTGTCTTGGGTTCGATCCTTGCCATCAACCCTTTTGCCAACTTTCAACGCTCGTGTTATTTTTGTGAAGGATTCATGTTTATTTCCCTTTTATTTTTCTAAAGACCTTTGTTGTACAAACCCAACAACCAGCGCATCTGGTTATTTGTTTTAACCTCAACCCCAAGGGCGTGGGTTCAAACCCCATTAGGACCCTTTCCTTTATTTTTATCACTTAGTTTTTTTTAGTTTCTTTCACAAAACTCTTCAATTCATAACTTTCTCATACTTTAGGGTTTTCAATCCATTCTTTTTGCATTCTTTTACTCTTTTTACCTATTTTATTATGACTAAAAAATCCTCAAAAATATTTATTTTTAGGGCCTTTATTCATATGTAAAGATTAGGGTTTTTTAGGGTTTATTAAAGGAAATTTTTGACTTTGGGGTTGTAGCCTTTGGTTTCCTCTACATTTTAGGATTTGAACAAACTTGTATTAACATGTTTAGACCCTTGAACCATAACTTAAACTTGTGTAGATTTGTGTAGGATGATTTAGGTACACTTTTAAGTGTGTGTTTATATGTCATGAGGCTTGTGAACTTTTGTCATCCCCATTGAAGTTTTAGCTAGGTCTTTACCTACAATTAGGGTTTTTCTCCATGTTTAAAACATCTTAATGTGTACATAAACTTTCAACTTAGGTGACATTCTCCTTTTTTGTACAAAGATTAATGTCAAAACATAACACCATAGTAGGTTATCACCCACTTGGTAGACATGTTTAGGTATTTACCTTGTTCAAGTAATGAATAATCCTTGTGTGTTAACTTGACACTTGTAAGCTTTTTTAAATGCTTACTTTGAATGTCATCACATTTACCATCATCATCCATGTGTTATATTTATGTGTTTTATCAACATCATTCATGTGTGGATATCATTTGTTATCTCTTTACTTTCCAACTTTATTAAGTTATCCCTAAGTGAGACTAGCTTGTTAGCTCTTCTCCTTAACCCTCTTTGTTCCCCCTCCTTCCAAAGGAAAGTCTCTCTTTTGACTTTAATGTCACAGATAACTCATTACCTCTTGGCCTTATTAGAGCCATCATCTACCCTTGGCCTCATTAGAGCCATTTCTTTCCCTTAACCTTATTAGGATCAATCCCTTGGCCTCATTAGAGCCAATTCTCCTTGACCTAGTTTAGGTTAGGATCCTTACCTTCCCATGTAAGCACTATCATCATAGTTGCTTACTTCCCTCTTTGGCCTTATTAGAGCCATTTTACCTTGAAACTTAGAATTAGGGTAGAGTCCTTAAACTCTATGTGAGTACCATCATCATGTATACTCACTTCCCCTTTGACTTTGTCCAAAGTCAATCTCCTTAGACTAGTCTTTCAACTTAGACTTAGAGAGTTCTTTAACTCTATATGACTATCATACTCATTCCCCTTGGAACTTTGACCATAGTCAATGGTTCCTTACCCTCGTTGAGGTGAACTACAAATGCTCTGATTCCATCCTTATTAGGATACGTATGCACGAGATGCGACGTCATGGCGAGCATACTTAGTGTATATACTCTTAGGTCTTTACCTTAGCACATTATCCTTAGCAAGCAAACATAACATAACACAAATACAAACAAGAGCTTCCTGTAGAGTACTATAGATATCTAGGATGCTAACACCTTCCCTAGGTATAACCAACCCCCGAACCTTAGAACTCTTAGTTGTGTCTTTACATAGTGCACTTAGGGTTTTTCTTCAATCTTTACCCTTTCCTTTGGATAAATCAAAACTCAGTGGTGAATTTCAAAGATGTGTGATTCAAGTTAATTAATAGCTTGATATCCGATTCTCACCGCAACAGAAACGGCGACTTCACTGGGGACGGCCACGTGTTAAGAGGGTTAAGCCCACCTTGTTTGCCTTTGTGTTATTTTTATATGTTTGCTAGCTTGTATATCTGTATATATCTGTCTGTGCTTGGGTTTTTTATATGCAGGGTTGCTACTTTGAGTGGTGAGGATGTCTTATACCCGGACTGGAGTGCACCTATGATAGGAAGGTGGTACATTCAAGGAGACTTTGAGGGAGTCGATTCCCGAAAAATTCGAATTGAGAAACCACCCCTTAGTTGAGGTCCTCTTGAGAGTTAGTCATGTTGAACGAGTCTATTCGTGAAAACGTTACTACTCTCGACCTAGGATCCTATGACACTGATGACCATTAGTCACCTTTAACCCCACTCGGCCTTTTAGGATATAGTGCGATGACTATGAGGGAGTCGATTCCCAAAATGGTTGATATGCAATACTACACTCGGATGAGATTCTCTTGAGAATATTATTGACTACCGAGTCATTCGGGAAATCGATAATATCTGAAAGATAGGTTGTCGACTCTGGGAACATTTTAGACCCTGTTCTACAGACGATAAACTCATAGTACATACCTGTTGGGATGGGTAGACCATGGCTTCATGCTCATAACTTAAACCTAGGCCTTTTGTCTGCATATTTATGAATATGTGAATCTGTGCTTATCTGTGGTTGTGCACTAATGCATTCATAAGCATCCATTTCATAACAGTTTCATGGAACTTAGACTTTTCGTTTGTGAATATCATAGGGTTATCATGGACAGTAAAAGGAAGAAATATGTTAAGTATACTTTCAAGAGTCTTAAACTGGACGACCTAAGGAGGTTGGGACCCTTGCTGACAGATCCTGAAGGATTTAAGGATAAATATAGGAAGCTATTGGTTCTATTGAAGATGAAGGTTGATGAAGGGCTCCTTTCCACTTTACTTCAGTTTTATGACCCGATTTACCATTGTTTTACCTTTCCTGATTACCAGCTCTTGCCCACACTTGAAGACTATTCTCAGCTTGTCGGTCTGCCTATTCTAGACAGATCTTCATTCCCAATCTTTGAGAAAGATCCCAAGGAATAAGAGATAGCTAAGGCCACACATTTGGAGTTAGTTGATATCCGAAACAACATGACTGCCAAAGGAGGAATTTTTGGTTTGACTGCGGAATTCTTAGTTGGGAAAGCTCAGTATTATGCCAAACACCTGAGTATGGATGCATTCGAGGCCATCTTTGCCTTGCTTATCTCCAGACTCTTTCTTTTTCCACGCTTCGAGAACTTTGTAGATCTTAATGCCATCAAGATCTTCTTGAAGAGGATCCCCGTACCACCTTGCTGGCTGATGCCTATCATTCCGTTCATCTGAGGAATGCTCGCAATGGAGGATAGATCACTTATTGCACTCCTTTGTTGTATAAGTGGTTCGTTTCACATTTGTCGAAGGTGAACGCATTTTGGGACCCTAAGAAGGGTTGGTGGTCAAAGAAGATTATGGCTCTCACCCACTCTGATATTGACTGGTACAGCTGTGTTTATGATGGGGGTGATGATCACTGATAGTTTTGGAGACTTTGGGAATGTGCCTCTTCTTGGCACAAAAGGGGGAATAAGCTATAACCCAGTTTTGGCTCGCCAATAATTGGGATACCCTTTGAAGGACAATCCTCTCGGTGTTCATATGGAAGATATCTTTTTCGAAGAATGGGAAGCATGAGGAGCTAAAAGGAAAGATCTTGAGTGCTTGGGGTCATAGGCACAAGAAAGGCAAGAATGATATAGGGAAGCCTAATTGCGTATCCTTGGAGCCTTATCTCCAATGGGTTTGAAAGAGGGCTATTGAGCTGAAGATGCCTTATTCCCGACAAGAGCCAATCGCCTTAAAGGAGGAACCTATCTTGATTTTCATGTCAGAAGCAGAGGAGCTAAGGACTGCTTTGAACCAAGCTCAGCAGACAGGAAAGGCTTGGAAGCATAAGTATCAAGTAGTTGTCGAAGAGAATCTAGAGCTCCAAAAGCAGCTACAAGCGAAGAATGAAGAAGTACTCTCCTACAAGAAGAGGAAGACACAGGAAGATCCAAGCACCTCTGACCCTCAGTCGACTCCGTGGAAGTTGATCGTTGATAAGCTCATTAAGGAAAAGGCTCGGATGGAGGAAGAGATTATGAGGTTCAACACGAGGCTTTTAGGAGAATCGCCTTAGGTCCTTTTTGTTAGCTTTTATTTCACTTTTTATTTAAGACTCTTGTGAGATGTACTGACTTTTTGTAATCCATTTTATCATTAATGAGAATGAGTCTTTTTGATATCCCTTGATATTTGCAAATGACCGAGTTCCATGAAACTTTTACATTGCATCTTGCATTTTTTTACTAACCCTGTCAAGGAACTGAAAACTTGTGTTGCAGACATTGTAAGATGGATTTTGGAAAGAGAGGTACTTGGCCGTACACCTTCATGGTTCCTAATGTTGAGCAACTAAAGGAACTAGGAGAACTGATTGAAGACCCATTGGCCTTCCCTGAGAGATATGGAAGGATTCTCCCGCTGTCGAAGCGTCAAAGGGCTGAGGGACTGTTAGAGACGTTGGTTCAACTCTACCATCCCATTTATCATTGCTTCGTATTTCCTGATTACCAGTTGATGCCGACTTTGGAAGAATACTCTGCTTTGATGGGTTCCCCGTCAACAACTTCCCTCCATTCTCCGAATTAGAAGATGTACTCAGTGAGAAAGATATTGCGAGAGGAACAAGCCTAAGGTTGTCTGACGTTCGAGCCCACATGACTATCAAGGGAGAATTTTCTGGTTTGCCTGCTCAGTTCTTGTTTAAGAAGGCCCGATATTTCATTGATAGGACCACAACCTTCTGGGACGTGAAAAATAGTTCAATTTGGTCCAAGAGACTCATAGAGCTTACCCATTCAGATATCGAGTGGTACGATCTGATATATGGGGGGATCATTATGATTCATAGCTGTGGGGACTTCCCCAATGTGCCTCTTCTTGGCAGAAAGGGATGCATCAATTATAATCCTGTTCTCGCTCGCCGATAACTTGGTCACCCAATAGATGAAGAACCTGATCCTAGCAACCTGACGAGACTTTTTCTTGAAGAAGGAGAAAACCCTGAGCTTAGAGCCAAAATTGTGCGTGCTTGGCGTCGCATAAATAAACAAAGAAGGACTGCATTAGGAAACCCTGATTGTACTATCACAGAAGCTTGCTTAGAATGGCCCCGTGGAACAACGCTCGTGATGAGGATGCCTTATCCGCGTCATAAGCCACATGTAGTCTATACAAATGAAGAGTTGAAGATGAAGAAGGCATTGGAGGAGCTCCATAGAGAAGAAGGACCGTCATCAAGTGGATTAGATTCTTAGTTCCTTTTATGTTGTATTTCTGTTTGCTTATGTAATGGACTTTGGAGGTGTACCACTTATTTTGTAAAATTTGCAAGTTGACTAATGAAATGAGTTGTTTTAAGACGTATCCTCGATATCTACAATGTTTGCAAATTTTAATTTTGATTTCCTTGATTGCTCTGTTTGCATTTTCATTTGCATCATTCATTCATGTCATAACATGTGCATTCTTTCTTGTCGTGTCTCATCCCGTCATCTTGTCTTCAGAAATTGTCACACTGAATCTCCGACGTAGATACAACACTAAAGCCCAAGCTCGCCAAAGGATGTTTGAGCAGAATGTAGAGTTGGACAGGGTCGACAATGAATTGGACGATTTACGAGGAAGCGTAGGAAAGATCATGGAAGTTCTACAAGTTATCAGATCAAAGGTGGATACTCAACCACCGTGGTCTCTGAGATTGTCACTCCAACTATAGAACCTTCTACAAATGTCAATGCTACAACTATGCCACCATTTGGGCTACCTTATGGTTTTGTACCTCCGCAAGTTGCTGCAAATACTCAACAGACTGTTCCTTTGGGGCATGGGAATCCTCAAGCTATTCCAGCCTTTGCTCCACCAATAGTGCAAGCTCAAGCGCACCCTATTTTCCATAATCCACCACCGATTTATGATTTCCCCGAAGTGTCTGAAGAAGGGGACGAGCGTCATGAAATGCTGAAAGAAAGTGTGGAAACCATTCAAAGAAAGATTAGAGCAATGGAAGGCAGTAACATCTTTAGTAATGATGCTAGAGACACGTGTTTGGTATCTGGTTTAGTGATTCCACCGAAGTTCAACACTCAAAGCTTCGACCAGTATTCAGGCACGACGTGCCCAAAGTCGCACTTGATTATATACTATAGAAAAATGGCAGCATATGTGGATAATGACAAGCTAGTGATCCACTATTTTCAAGATAGCTTGAAAGGAGCCTCTGCTAAATGTATATGGGTTTAGACAAATCCATAATTCATAGTTTTCAAGATCTTTCAGATGCTTTTGTGAAACATTACAAGTATAACATGCATTTGGCCCCTGATCGTAGGCAGCTTTTAAGTATGTCTCAGAACAACTCAGAGTCCTTTAAAGAATATGCTCAACATTGGAGGGACACTGCTTCCCAAGTGGAACCTCCATTGTCCGAGAAAGAACTAGCTTACTGGTTCGTAGACACTATGAAGCCCGAGTTTTATGAAAGAATGATTAGTAGAGTTACCGCAAATTTTGCTGACATTGTGGTAGTGGGTGTGAAAGTGGAAGCCAGTTTGAAGAGTGACAATGTGATTAGTTCTTCAAGAAATTCAAGCAGTAGAAACAACAGGAAACCTCCCAGTAATTTCCATAAAAAGAAAGAAGGGGAGACAAATGCAGTCATGACAGGCAGAAAGAAGAATCAAGTTTGGAAACAGCCAGTTTATCAATAACAATCTAACCCAGGTTTTGTTCAACAACCAATATACCCTGTGCAGTATGCCCCACAACCTTATGTGGCAGCTGTGACTCCAACTTTCAATCATCAAGCTTCAAATTATTAGCCCGCTCAGCAGCGCTCGTTCAACAACAACCCAACTATCAACAAGCACCTAGTGCTCCAGCTTACCAACAACAGCAGAGGCCACCAGCTCCTCAATCAAACGCTCCCTACCAAAGATAAGGGGCAAAACCTTCATTTCCTCCTATTCCAATGACTTACATAGAGCTTTACCTTTATTTGGTCCAACAAGGTTTGATCACTACTAGGGGTGGGAATAGGCTGGGCCGAGCTAGGCTTTGCCAAGCCTGAGCCTGGCCTGCTGAAAAATTCAAAGCCTAAGCCTGGCCTGTAGCCTATCATAGGCTTTTTTTTAGGCATGAGCCTGGCCTTTTCGAAGGCTTGATTGGCCTACTAGCCTATTTAAAAGCCTACTTCATTTGAACATTTCTAAATAAGAAATTCAACTAATGTTAAATAGACTAACAAATTAAAAGATCAATGAGATTAAATGTTTGTTTTCATTGTCTCATTCAAGTTTACCTATTAGCATAAGTTTGGTGATACTATTTGTTGGAGAGAACTTATGAGAAAAACTTATGACAACAACTTATGACATTGTTTATAATATTTTTTCAACTTATTTTCACAAGTTCTTCAAGATAACTAAGTTTTATTTTCGTATTTTAATTCAAAGTACAAAATAGAATACAATAATAATAAATTTATTGAGTTTTTCTTAAAAAGGCTAGTTTGATAGGCTTAAAAGGCTTTT
Source organism: Lathyrus tuberosus (assembly GCA_022829125.1). Lineage (NCBI taxonomy): Eukaryota > Viridiplantae > Streptophyta > Magnoliopsida > Fabales > Fabaceae > Lathyrus > Lathyrus tuberosus. The sequence goes on along the minus strand of JALAZF010000289.1, from coordinate 4,388,705 downwards.
CTTACGGCCTGTGGCCTAGCCTCTTTAGCTAAATACGCTTATAAAAAAGCCTAGACTTTTTCTATTTAAGAAAAAGCTTGGCCTGGCATGAGCCTATGTAGGCTAGGCCGTAGGCCCCTATTAGTTGGCCTGGCATATTCCCACCCCTAATCACCACTAAACCCTTGGGTCCACCTACAGAAAAGTCAATACAATTTCATAACCCTAATGCCCATTGTGCATTCCACCAAGGCGCTGCCGGTCATGACCTAGAAGGATGCCTTGCACTGAAATATGTTGTGAAGGGTTTAATGGAGATGAAGATTTTGTCCTTTGGGGATAATCAGCCAAATGTGAAGAATAATCCATTGCCTACACATGGGACTGTAATTGCTATCGAAGATGGAAGTGACGAGGTGTTGATTATGGATGCGTCTAAAATTAAGACTCCTGTCAGGGTTATTCATTCAAAATTGTTTGAAGGTGGTTTGGTAAAGGTTTGCCACAATGACTGTGAAGACTGTGATGCCAGTGTCAGAGGATACAAATTGGTTCAAGATGACATTCAAGGTTTGATTAACGAAGGTTTTCTATAAGTAATCAGTAAAAAGAAGAAAGAAGAAGTTGCAGTAATTGAGCCCATATTCAATTTACCAGAATCAAGAGAGAAGGTGTCCATCTTTAATGTGCCGAAGCCAGGTACTGTGGTCCCTATTTTCAATAAACCAAAGCTAGTGTTCAACACACCAGAATCTGTTGTTGCTTCTGCTGCCAATCAACCGAGGCCGATAATCATTCGACAGCCTATTCCTTTTCATTTCAGAGATTCTAAAGTTATGCTGTGGAAATATGAAGCTACTGTGATTGACAAAGAGTATGGAAGTGTGGTTCCAAGGAAAAAGGTGGGAACTACTAGTGAGGAAGTAAGTAATATAGCTGGGGCTGGAAAGATGACACGAAGTGGTTGAATTTATACTCCCCTCTTCAAAGGGACCACACCCAAAAAAAATGTTGCTACTACGCCTGCCAAGGACAAGGAAAAGGAAGTGGTTACAAGTGATGAAGATGCTGAGTTTTTAAGGATCATCAAAAGAAGTGACTACAAGGTGGTGGATCAGCTTCACCAGACTCCCTCTAAAATCTCAATCTTGTTTCTGTTAATGAGTTCACTTGCTCAGCGAGCTGCTTTACAGAAGTTATTGGCCCAAGCCCATGTTGCTTAAGATATCACTACCGGCCAGTTTGACAATATAATTGCAAATATCACTACTTGTAACACCCTCAGCTTTAGCAAGGAGGAGTTACCTAGAGAAGGTCAAAATCACAATATTGCTTTACATGTATCCGTGAAATGTCAAGAAGACACTTTGGCAAGAGTCCTTGTGGACACTGGCTCCTCTATAAATGTTTTACCTAAGAGGACACTTGAAAAGTGGGCTTACAAAGGGACTAAAATGAAACCTACCTCCCTGATTGTCAAAGCTTTTAATGGCTCACGAAGATCTGTAATGGGTGAAGTTGAGTTACTAATCTTAATTGGCCCTCATGTTTTCAACATCACATTCCAAGTGTTGGACATTAATCCTGCCTACAGCTGGGTTACAAACCAACTCGTGGTAAAGCATATGCTTCTACAATAATGTGACCAAAGACAATCCAGGAAGTGTTCATCAACAAAGGATATCAGGTCAATGCCATGATAGAAGACGAGGAAGATGAGGATGTCAGCCATTTGGTGTTTCAGTGTGACGCCGCACTAGATAATTGGGAAACTATTGAGATCCCTGTGTTGTTCCCTACACCAGAGTAATATGTTTGTTTTTGTTGTCTGTTTTCAATTCCATAGTCGTACCAAAGGCTATCGGACTATTTTGTATGGGCCGCCACTTTCAACTTTTATTAATCAATAAAGATGTTTTGTTAAACTCTTTTGTTGTCATTTACCGTTTTTGCTTTTAAGGGAAAAATGGCAATCTTTTTCAAAAATAACAAAAAATATTCTTCTTCCATTTAATTTTGTGCATTTTAATAAAATAAGTCACTCCACCATGCAGAATAATCCACAAATCCGTTGTATTCGATGACCCTACTTTCACCATTGACTTTGACTCACCCATCTACCAAGCTGAAGATGAGGGAGAAGAAGACTATGAAGTCCCAGATGAGTTGGCAAAAATGTGTGAGTTTGAGTACACGGATCTTCATCCACACGAGGAACAAGTTGACACCATCAATCTTGCTACCGATGAGGACAAGAAGGAAGTCAAGATTGGGGCAACGCTAGGGGCAGAGATCAGACAACGGTTGGTAAAGCTTCTTGAAGAGTATGTGGATGTGTTTGCATGGTCTTATCAGGACATGCCTGGTTTAGATACAGACATAGTAGTTCATAAACTACCACTCAATCCTGAGTGCCCACCAGTGAAATAGAAACTTCGAAGAAGTAGGCCTGACATGGCTCTCAAGATCAAGGATGGCGTCAAACGACAACTTGATACAAGATTTCTGGCAGTATCAAGATACCCCGAATGGGTGGCCAACATTGTGCCCGTGATGAAAAAGAATGGTGAAGTGCGAATGTGGGTGGATTATAGGGATCTTAACAAGGTAAGTCCAACGGACGATTTCCCTCTGCCGCATATCGACACTTTCGTGGATAATATGGCCTGTTTTGCAATTTTCTCCTTTATGGATGGTTTCTCTGGTTACAACCAGATTAGAATGGATCCTGCCGACATGGACAAAACCACGTTCATCACTCCTTGGGGGACTTATTGCTACAAGGTCATGCCTTTTGGTTTGAAAAATGCAGGGGTAACATATCAAAGAGCTATGGTGACTCTTTTCCATGATATGATGCATAAAAAGATTGAGGTGTATGTTGATGATATGATTGCTAAATCCCAGAGTGAGGAGGACCATTTGGATCACCTTCTGAAACTGTTCAAAAGACTCCGGAAATATCAATTGAGGTTGAACCTTGCCAAATGTACCTTCGGTATTAGATCAGGAAAGTTGCTCGATTTTATCATTAGTCAACAAGGAATTGAGGTAGACCCTGACAAAGTGCGAGCTATCCAAGATATGCCAACTCCACAAACCGAGTCTCAAGTAAGAGGTTTTCTTGGTCATTTTAATTACATCTCCAGGTTTATCTCCAATATGACTCCCACTTGTGAGCCGATCTTCAAGCTGCTTCGAAAAGACCAAACTGTAGAGTGGAACTCCGACTCCCAGCAGGCCTTTGACAAAATCAAGAGTTATTTGCAAGAACCACCAATCTTGGTCCTACCTATTCTAGGGAAACCTCTCTTCATGTATCTGACTATATTGGAAGGATTAATGGGTTGTGTTTTTGGCCAATATGATGAATCTGGGCGAAAAGAGCATGACATTTACTACTTGAGCAAGAAGTTTACTGATTGCGAAAGTCGATATTCACTTTTGGAAAAGACTTGTTGTGCTTTAGCATGGGCCGCTAGGCGTTTGAGGCTATACCTGATATGTCATACTACTTTATTGATCTAAAAAATGGACTTAATAAAGTATATCTTTGAAAAGCCTGCTCATACTGGAAGACTTGCCCGCTGGCACATGCTCTTATCAGAGTATGATATTCAGTACGTCACTCAGAAGTCTATCAAGTGGAGTTTCTTATCAGATTACCTTATAGATCAGCCTGTGAAGACTATGAACCCCTCAAGTTTGATTTCCCAGATGAAGACATAATGTTTGTGAAAGGTTATAAAGAGCCTGGCCCTGATGAAGGTCCCGAACCTGGTTTCCGATGGAAGATTATGTTCGATGGCTCTTCTAACTATAATGGGCATGTTATAGGTGCTCAGTTGATGAACCCTGATGGTGGTTATACACCGTTTACAGCAAGACTCTGTTTTGAGTGCACGAACAACATTGCTGAATATAAAGCGTGCATTCTAGGGTTGGAAGTAGTTATTAATCTCAGAATCAAGATTTTGGAGGTCAGTGGAGATTCTACTCTGGTTATTTATCAAGTCAAAGGTGAATGGGAAACTAGAGATGAGAACTTGGTCTCGTACCGTGCTTACATTGTAGAAATGATCCAATACTTTGATGAGATCACTTTCTGTCATGTTCCGCGATCAGAAAACCACATAACTGATGCTTTAGCCATGTTAGCTTCAATGTGGAAGGTCAGATTTGTTAATGAGGCGCCACTAATTAGTATTGAGCACAAGACTGAACCAGCCTACTGCCATTTGGTTGAAGAAGAGGTGGATGGGAAACCATGGTTTCATGACATCAGAAATTATCTAAAGAACCAAGAATATCCTGCTAATGCTTTAACTTTTGACAAGAAGACTTTGAGGAGGTTGTCGTCCAAGTTTTTCCTCAGTAATGATGTGCTATACAAAAGGAATCATGACATGGTTTTGCTAAGATGTGTTGACAAACGAGAAGCAGACCTGTTAATTCAAGACATTCACGAAGGAGCATTTGGCCCTCACGCCAATGGGCATGCCATGTCTAAGAAGATCTTGAGGGCTGGATATTATTGGTTAACTATGGAGACCGATTGCATCCAATATGCCAGAAAATGCCACAAATGCCAAATTTATGCTGACAAGGTGCGTGTACCTCCAACATTGTTGAATGTGTTATCATCACCTTGATTGTTCTCTATGTGGGGCATTGACATGATTGGGGCAATTGAGCCAAAAGCTTCTAATGGTCATCGGTTCATCTTAATGGCTATTGACTACTTCACAAAGTGGGTTGAGGCTGCCTCCTACACCAACGTGACCAAGCAAGTGGTTGTCCGCTTCATCAAGAACCAAATTATCTGTCGCTATGGGATTCCAAATAGGATCATAACAGATAATGGAACAAATTTGAACAACAAAACAATGAAGGAGTTGTGTGATAGCTTCAAGATTGAACATCATAATTATTCACCTTACCGTCCCAAGATGAATGGAGTTGTCGAAGCTGCTAACAAAAATATCAAAAAGATTCTGCAGAAAATGGTCAAGACTTATAAGGATTGGCATGAGATGTTAACAATTGCCTTGCATGGGTATAGAACTTCGGTTCGGACTTCGACAGGGGCAACCCCCTTTTCTTTGGTGTATGGGATGGATGTTGTTCTTCCTATTGAAGTAGAGATACCATCTTTGAGAATTCTGATGGAGACCAAGCTTGATGAAGCGGAGTGGGTCCAAGAAAGATATGATCAGCTGAACCTCATCGATGAGAAATGTCTGACTGCGATGTGTCATGGTCATTTGTATCAGAAGAGGATGAAAAGGGCATTTGATAAGAAGGTCCGTGTTTGTGAATTCCGAGAAGGGGAACTCATACTCAAAAAGATCTTGCCGTCTTAAAGGGATGTACGTGGAAAATGGGAGCCTAATTATGAAGCCCCATTTGTGGTAAGGACTGTATTCTCAGGAGGTTCCCTAATTCTTACGACGATGGATGGTGAACAACTCTCACACCCTGTAAATGCTGACGCAGTAAGAAAATATTATGCCTAAAGAGCCCGCTAAGTCGAAAACCAGAAATGGCGACTTAGAAAAGAAAAGGGTATCCCGGTGGGTCATAACCTATGAAGGAGACACAGGCAAAAGTTAGGGATTAAATAAAAAAGAAAGAGCTCGCTAGGTTGAAAACCCGAAAGGGCTACCTAGGCAAAAATGAGCGTCCCGGTGGATTGAAAACCCGAAAGGGCGATCCAGGCAAAAGTTAGGGACAAAAGGCGTTTCACGGTGGTAGAAGGGTTGTCACCAATACCAAGGAATTCAAACAGAAGTTCAAGCTCATTCACTCTCATCAGCAGCAAGGCTTTGGAGGATTCTTAGTCATTAGGGATAGTAGTGGTCATTGAATACAATGTAAGCTTTCTCTTATTTCCATTTCCTAATTGTAATGTTCCATGGAACTTTGCCATTCGCAAGTTGTCATTCTAATAAAATCAGATTTTTGAACCATTCATTTGTTGGATATTTATCGTTTCTCTACTCTTTTCTTGTTACGCAAAACTTCATTTATTTATTAATAATGGTTTTGAAAGCAGAAAAATTTTGAAATAAAAAACAAATCTTTTGTGAAAACATAATCTACTTTGGTTCTTGGGACAATTTAGTAAAATCACATGCTCCCCCAGTGGTTCTTGTTGTGACGAAAGCACTGTTAAACCATCTAGCATGTAATTCCCCAATGAAGCAAGTTTAGCCGACAATGCCTCTTGGATTGGACACTTCAGTGATAACTGATTACCATGATATAAAGGACTTCTCCCCAATATCACCCACAGATGTTTGTTGAATATGGAAAGTCTTTACCTCCTCAGGTGAAAGAAGAACATTTCCTATTAGACCCCTGAGCGGCTGTTCTCGTCAGATTAAATGTGGCTCGTTGAAGTGGATATGTTATCTATTTCCCCTTTTCCCTAGTCTCTTCGCCTATCGTCAGAGTTAACTCTTGCATATCATTGAGCATTCGCATCATACCATATCATGTGCATTTTAGCATTTGGTGTGTTTCTTTTGGTTCTTTACCTCTTTTACCTTAACCTGTTCATAGTAAGTATCTCTTTTAAGTTCTTGGATCGTCATCCGTGTCCTGCTTGCGTCCGGTTATCACCAGCATGCGTCAAATTTGATTATTATCCATATTCCCCAGGAAGCCTAGTCATCACTAACAACCCCATTAATGTCCCATTTGTTGTTTAACACCTCTCATCAAGCCAGTCATAATTGGTATTTGTTAAGTCCAGTGTTTACTAGTATTGTTTTAATATCGATCATCATCGGTATCGTATAAGTCCAGTGTTTACTGGCGTATTTTTATCCAATCATTATTGGTTCCCAAAGTCCCGTGTTTACTGGCATTGTTTCAAATATCTATCATCATCGGTATCGTATAAGTCCGGTGATTACCGGCACATGTTTTTTATCCAATCATTATTGGTGCCCCAAGTCCAGTGTTTACTGGCATTGTTTCAAATATCGATCATCATTGGTATCGTATATGTCCAGTGATTACCGGCATGTGTTTTCATGCAATCATTATTGGTACCTCAAGTCTAGTGTTTACTGGCATTGTTTCAAATATCGATCATTATCGATATCGTATAAGTCCTGTGATTACCGACATGTGTTCTCATCCAATCATTATTGGTACCTCAAGTGCAGTGTTTACTGGCATTGTTTCAAATATCGATCATTATCTGTATCGTATAAGTCCAGTGTTCACTTGCATGTTTTTTCATCAAATCATTATTGGTATTCAAGTCCAGTGATTACTGGCATGTTTTTCTAAGTCCAATCATTATTGGCATCTTATAATCTTATCCCCAGCAGAGGTTTGGTCATTACCAATATCCCCGTGAAAGTCCAGTGGTTACTGGCATTTGTTGAGGGTCTAATCATTATCAGTATCCTAAGTCCAGTGATTACTGGTAGATTTTTCTAATCCCAATCATTATTGGCATTTTATAATTTTATCTTCACCAGAAGATTGGTCATTACCAATATCCCTTGAAATTCCATGTGGTTATCCTCATTTGGCGCATGCAGAGTTTGTGTTTGCCTTTGTCTTTTCTAGTTTTTCTTGAAGATCCCGTTTGAACTCTTCAGTATAGGAAATCCCTAGAAAATATATTTGTTGGGTGTCTATCCTTTTGTTTCAAATTGATCCCCAGTGGAGATCATATTTTCTTTCTGGTTTCATCCCCAGTAAAGAGTTTGTCTACCCTTTTTGATGTCCCCGAAGTCGTCTGGTCATATCTGAACCTGTTGTTCATCTCCCTGGATCTTTCCCCAGTGGAGAACACCTGTCTGAATTCCACCTCCAGTGAGGATCTTTGGAGTTCCCCATAATTTATTTTCTAACCCCCAGTGATTTCTTGGACATCCCAGTAAGTCTCATCTGTGGTTTGTTGACCTTCATCCCCATTAAGTCTCGTCTGTGGTTGTTTGGCCTTTGTCCCTTTTATGTCTTGTTTATTTGCATTATTGTACCATCATGCCATCATATCATCATATTAGAAGTTCATGGCTTGTCAGCACTTGCATACACTACTACGGAAAACCCATTTAACAACGGTTGTGAAAGAGATATAATGACGCGGGCGCAAACGTTGTTATGTAGAGTGTCGTTGTATATATGATGCCTATAATCATGGCCCATAAAGCATTGTAATAAATTGGAAAATGCGCTACCTATAATGACGGTTATTTTAAATACCCGTTGTTGTATGTCTTTTGATAAAAAAATGCAGCATTAGAACAAGAACAACATCAAGAACAAGAACAAGAACAGCAACAAGAACATGAACAACAGCAAGAACATCAAGAACAACAAGATCATCAAGAACAACAATAAGAATAACAACAACAACAACAACAACAACAACAACAACAATAACAACAACAACAACATCAATAACAACAACAACAACAACAATAACAAAAAGAAGAAGAAGAAGAAGAAGAAGAAGAAGAAGAAGAAGAACAAGAACAAGAACAAAAACAACAACAATAATAATAACAATAATAACAACAAGAACAAAATTAATAAAAAAGAACAACAAGAACAACAATAATAAAAAAGAACAACAATAATTAAAAAAGAACACCAATAACTAACATTGCTAACTTGAGTTCTGAAATTTGTTCTGAAATTTGGTTTAGTGGAGAAATAGAGTATCGTAATTGAAAGATGATGTTTAGAGGTAGAAGATGTCTAAGTTTTAGGTTTCACGCGGATCGCTAATAGTAGTGTCTTGGCCGTTGATAGTCACTAAATGGATGGCCAAGATTTGTTTAAGGATAGTGAATAAACTCAATATGCACGCCACCTATGATGTTGGTAATGTGACATGAAAAATGCTGGTGCTGGGACTTGAACCCACGACAAGACGCTACCTATAATGACGGTTGGATTAAATTACCTGTGGTGAAAGGTCTGTTAGCATTTTGAAAAAATAGGAAAGAAGTAAGATGATTAAAATAAATTAAAAAAAAACCTAAAAACATGAAATTTAATCTAATTAGGTAAAATAAGAATTTTGAGAATTTTTTTGGAATTTTTTGAGACTATGAAAACAGTAAAAAATATCATTAAAAATAGAAAAAAGATGAATTTGGGGTTTTGAGGGCGAAGTCGCGTAACTCTTCCAGAGTACGGGACTAATGACCGCATGATTTTTCTGCTTCAGATGCACAAAATAGATCTAAAAAAGGAGACGATTTTCCCTAAAACCGATTTTTTGAAGAGCAAGACCTAAAACTAAACTATAGGCTATAATGACAGTTTTGCAAATACCCATGGTGAAAGGTTGTGGGAATTTTGAAAAAATATGTAAAAAGCCATAAATGTTGGTGCTGGGAATTGAACCCATGACTAGGCGCTACCTATAATGACAGTTTTTTAAATACCCGTGGTGAAATGCCTCACATTTCACCATGGTTGGAATATTAACCGTCATTAAAAGCTTTTTAATAAGATTAAAAAAATGTGCACATCTATTACAACGGTGTATAGGCAGGCCGTTGTAAGCCTGGCGTTGTTGTATGCGTGTTTTGTAGTAGTGATAGTTATGTCTGTCCTTAGCATAGCATTGCATCTAAGGGCAAAATTTTCGGTATGCTATATTTAAATACCTTTCACCATGATTTCACAAGGATTATCATCACTCATGCCATCCGGTGAAGTTATTTAAATAGGGGCAACTGTTATACCCCAAATTTTACCTCTTAGATGTCTTGACATCTTTGCATTTGCATTAGGGTTCAATCATCTGTGCATAGTCAACTAACCATCATAGTTTTGCTAGTTTTGTTTTTCTATTGAAAGCTAGGGTTTTGCATAAGAAGAGGGCAAGATCAACAAGCCAAGTTCTTATACATTTCAAGGCTTCCTAAGATACTCCTTGGCTCAATACATCCATCCCAAGTGCTCACTATGTGATCAAGAGAGGTGGTGGAATCCATCTGGTCAAAGAAAGTCAACTGAGGCTCCAAAAGCTCAATCTTTGATCTTGATGGCTAATCATGAGGTTTTCAAGTTATATTCCATGGTCTCATGTGATTGGATCAAGAGAAATCAAAGAGGAACCATAAAATCAGGAGTTATGAAAATTAGGGTTTTGACTTAAGGGATTGCAAGGGAATCTTGGTGTGATCAGTCAATGTCTTGATTGGTTCATCAACCAATTGAGCTTACATACATTCAAGAGACCTTATTCATCAATAAATCAAGAGTAGTTGGCTCCCATCACAAGTGCAATGAGCCTCAAGTTCATCTGGCCCCAGATTAGGGTTTTATCAGGAAAAGTCAACCATGCCTTTGACTTTTGATCAAGGCATGATCCCAAGTCTTGGGACATGATTCCATATGTTCATATGCATCCTTGGAAGTCATCTATGATGTTTGGGAAGTTTGAGAAAGCAAGATCATCAAGGATCGCACAGTTGAATTCATGAACAAATTAGGGTTTTATCTGAAAAGTCAAACCTTTGACTTTTAGGTTGGTCCAAAGTGAGGTATTCAAGCCATATTCCATCAAGACATGTTTGATCTTTGGATTGGAGTATGAAAAATCAAGATTTAAGTGGTTTCTTGCAAAAAGGACAAAGTTAGGCATGTGAAATTTTTCTAAGCGTGGAAGAAAAAACCTAGTTTTATATTAACTTTGGAGAGTCATAACTCTCAATCCACACATCCATTTTCTGTGATCCAAAGGCGAAATTGAAGCTCTCATTATGTACTTCAAATGTGTGTTAGAGGGTCATACCCCAAAAAAGGCCTAGATTTTGAGTTATGAGGCTAGGAAGTTTAGAGAAAATTTAGGACACTTAGTGAAATTTCAAGGCAGATTTTGGCCTATATCTTGCAGCTGACTTTAAATCATTTTTTCATCATGATCCTTTGGATTAAAGGTTTTGGGTAAACATGAACATTGTAGAGCATACTGTCGCATCTGCGAAAATCAATCGGCGGGAAAGAACAGAAGAGTCGCCACCGAACGTTATTTATCCCGATGCAGGGAAAGGAAAAGATCGAAGAAAACCTCAACAAAGGGAAAGGAATGTTCATCGCAACCATAGCCTGGGTTCGGGAGTCGGTTACTGATCGCTCTATTTAGTGTGCCTAAATAGGTCTAACTGCAAGTATACAGTCGTATCGCGTAGTTTTAAAAGATTATCGATCCCACAGAGACTAGAAATCGAACACACTGTTATCTATCGTTACTATGTTTATCTAAGGCTAATCAGAATTTGGGTTTTTAGTTCAAACGGGAAATTAAAGGGAAATTAAAATTTGGGAATACTAGTTATGAATAAATTATCGGTACATAATTCGGTAAACCTACGTGGAATTAATTAAACCTAAGCGTATAAAGATTTATCACCCTATTCATCTGTAAGAAAAACCGGTTTAAAAGCCCTCACCTCACACTCCCGTGGTTATTGCTTCGGACTATACTTCTAAGTCAATACGTCTACTCTCGCTAGGCCGTACGAGGTTAAAAATACTTTTTGAAAACTAGTTAAACCTAATTAACTTTAAAGCGCTTCCGCTGTTTTTAAAACTAATGCCCGATTTCAGCTATCCGGGTAAAGCCTCACACTCCCGTGGTCTCGACTTTAACCTATGTTACCTTTTTACTCTCGTAATAAAAGTTGGGTTTTAAATTAAGAAATCGAAGCCAGAAGAAGGATTGATTATTGATTTTAGCTTAGAGAAATTTAATCCAGTTTAGTTACTTCATTACATACCGATAAGACCGGTTTAGCTAGATATAATTAGGAAATTAAACGCAAAGGCAAGGAAATAAGTAAACACAGACATAATTAAGACAAAAATAAACAATGCTTTGAATTAAATAATGGAAACCTGGTAATTAGTAATAACAGCAACATCAATCCCTCCACAAGCCGGTAGGTTCTTGCTTGGATAAAATTAAATAACAAATGATGAAGGTAATAAAACAAAAACTAAATCTAAGTTGTAATAGTTCCTCAGTGTGAGAAACTATTACTTTGTTCGGTAATGGTTGACAAGGAAATGGAAATGCAAAGGAAAAACGAAACAAAAGCTCGGGAAATAATTTGGCAGCAAGACAGTACACTTGAAAGGAAAATTTGGCTACCCTTTGTTCTTCGTAATGACTTGTATTTATAGGCTGAATTTAGGTGGAGGTTGGAGAGAATGTCGCCACTCACATTGACGGTTACATGACTTTGAACCTAGTATTCTTCGGAGAAAATGTGATCGTGTGAAAACTGCTCTCTGAAAACTCGTAGTCAAGTTTATGTTCCAATGTGTAATATTGGGCGCATGACGATCGTGAGGAAGTGTGACGGTCGTGGTGCATTTTGAAGCTGCCACGGTCGTGGCATGCCTGTGACGGTCGTGATATCAGCAATTTTTGGCTTCTGCAATTTTTCTTCTCTTTTCTGCTCTTTTCTTGCATGTTTTGGTTCTTTTCCACACTTAGCATACTTTGACTTTGAAAATGGGATTACCTACAAAAACACTTAAATAATCTCGAGAAAATCGGTATTAGACGAAAAACGGAATAAGAAACTAACATAAATTGAAGTAAAAATATGATATAAATTCGTGTTATCAAACTCTCCCACACTTGAATCTTTGCTTGTCCTTAAGCAATCAATCTATTAAAACGGACAAACTTCATCAAATGCACATACCTGGCATACCAATGGATTTGAAAAGGAGTTTCTTGTTAGTTAGACAGGTATTAGTGTAAAACACTAAGGATACAATGATGACACAAAGCAACAAGCTTGTCGTAGACCTCTCTTTTATACAATCTAGTTCTAATCATTATATTATAGTTCAACCATAAGTTTTCGTATCTATTTTACCCGGTTTCATTCTAACGCAATCACATTAAGCCCTTTGCCTTATTCAAGCACGTAGTGGAGTAACCGGTTAGTGACTTTGATCCCATTTTCTCACGGGGCCTGATACACAAGTGTGGTAACCCTTTATACATCCCATTCGTAGATTGCGGGGGATCGAACCATAGTTCGCCCTACCAAGTCCAGAATCAGGTACCTCTGAACCAATCGACGGCGAATTTTCTTTCTTTACCTGTATCTTTTCACAACTATGAGAGTTGTTGCATATTCTATTTTTTTCGGCATATAGATAAGAAAGCTTTTTTTTCTTTTCATGATCTGGGCATCAAACACTTATATTCACCGGTTCCCCACGTGGTTTGTGATTTAGACGGTGCTGACTGCTAATATAAACTACTAAGGGTTAATTTAGGACTGAACTCAAGGTATCGTATAATAAGTATCAAAACTGATATCGCATACGCAAGAGGTCTAAGGTGTCAAGACGGTATCGATCTTGTTAGCACTTTCCCAGCTTCCTAACATAGTTTAAAGCTTGGTATGTCACGACGTGCATTAATCGTAAAATTTTTTTTTTCGTTATGGCAAAATAAAATGGGGAAATCGGATTACTGACGAAAATATTCATATATTACTTTGATAAGGAAAAAGAAAGTACAAGAAAGGGAAATAAAACGGAAATAAACTAACTCTCCCACACTATATCGGACATTATCCTCAATGTTTCGATATAAAGGGGATTAACAAGAAATACTAAAAAGAAAAACAAAATAAAATCAAGGTGGACCACGTCCTCTGCCTCTAGAGCGTCCTCTTCCATGCTGCGCTACGTGATCAGGAATGCCCACGTGATGGATGTACTCATGTAGGCTCTGCACTCGCAGTGTCAATGCACCCATCTCCTCGACGACACCGTCAAGCCTCTGACCTTGGTCAACTTGCCCTTGCTGGATTTGACGCATAAGTGTCATCATTTCATTCTGTTGCTGGGTTTGTTGCCATATAGCCCTTGTTATACCCCAAATTTTGACCACTAAGGTTTCCCATCATTGTGAAAATCATCATCACAATATGGAGAAACCATCATACTTCATCAGTCTCCCCAAAGATGGGTGAGCATCCACTACAATCAAAATTAGGGTTTCAAGCCCTCTCAGAGCCTTAGACAAAGGATCAATCAAGGAATGACATGATCTTCAACTTGTCTAACCTCTCAAACATCCACAATGAATCAAAAGGACTCCCATTTCAAGGATCAAGCACAAGGCTGCTCCCTTTTAGGTGGATCAAGTCTCAAGATCGACAGTGTCACCAAATTAGGGTTTTGGTCGACCAGGGCCTCCAGATAGAAATTTTTCATCTGGGCACAAGCAAATGATCCAAAACATAACCTAATATACTTCATGGGACCTCATGGACCCAAACATCAAGTCAATTTTGCCTCAGGGGATGCATTCATCAAAAATCAGGAATTAGGGTTTCTTGACCTAATTCACCCCTAAGTTGACTTTTAGGGCAAATCATCTGCCAAGACCTCAAGAGAGGGTTTGAGGGTCTCTAATGAACTATATTGATCCATTTGGAACAATGGATTAATCCAAGAAGCTTGAGCAACAAGTCTCAATTTCATCTGCACCACAATTAGGGTTTCGCGAGGAAAGTCAACTGAAACTTTGACTTTTGACCAGGACATGCTCCCAAGCCCTAAGACATGATTCCATATACCCTATGACACCCATGGAACATGTCCATCAAGTTTGATTTAGGTCAAGGACATGATTTCATGAAGAATTGCACAGTTTGGAATTCATCTGATAAAAAGTCAACTGTGCACAAAAGTCAACTTTGACTTTTTGAGATTTTTCACCAAAATGGATTTTTAACCATAAAATGATGTTAATGTATGATTTTAATCATCATTCATCAAGAAAAATTAAAGAAAGTGGGATAACTTGTAAAAGGGGTAACCATAAAAACTTAGAAAAATTTCTAAGTTATGGAAAAAGTGACACTAATGTGCCAACTTTGGAGGACCATAACTCCTAAACCACAAGGCCATTGTTCCCCATTAAAAGCTTGATTTTTAGATCTCATTACCCTCTACAAAAGCTTCATACTGACCTATGTCCAAATTCCTCATGGATTTTGAGTTATGGAGTGATCAAAATCAAAGAAAGTCACTTTGTTCCAACACTTAGTGAAAATTTCACTAAGTCAGATTTTACCTTACTTTTTGCCAAATGTAGGGGGATTTTTCACTTGGATTCAAAAGAGATCAAAACCAAATATGTTCAAACAATTGTTGTATCATGTAAGGGCTTTCCAAAATGACCAAGAGCATTACCAAATTCAATTTGAGTCATGAGATATAACATTGGCAAGTTGCCTTGTTGAAATCTGTCAAGGCAAGGCAGATTTTGCATTTTTGCTCGATTTGCCAAAATCAGCCAAATCCAAATGCTCCTATCCACTTGGACACCTCTGAGGATTGAATCTAAAGGGGACAACCACTGAGCCAAGCCTCCAAAGTCTTTGGAACAAGAAATAGCATGTTGAACCTAGAATTGCCAAAATAGGGACAAGACTCCAATTTTGGATTGGAGCATTCAATGGAAGCATCAAGGTGGCATGGACTGAGCCATTCTCAACTAAATTCAGTCAAGACTTATCCAAGACCAAGGGAACCAGCAGCCTGTGCCCTAACCTCTAGTTAATGGCTAGAGGAGACTTGGATTTTCATTTGCCAACATTGGCCAAACCTACTCAGCAGTTGCCATTCACTATTCCTTGCAAAACAAACTTGCTCTACTATAAATAGAGCTCAATTGTGATCAGTTTGAGTACACCAAAGCCATCAAACAGATGCTTTCCTCAAAATCTCTTCTTTCACTCCAATTTTGCCTTCTAAGGCAAGTCACTATCGGGTTTTGAGTTTGAGAGCTTTTCCAATCAAACTAATCACTCACACACCTCACATACATTATATGGAAGTGATCCAAACACTCACATAACATCTGGAACACAGATTTCACAAAATCACCAGCCAATTGCTCAACTTCTTGACAGTTTTGCAGTTGAGGTACCACCTTCAGCTCCAAACCATTTCAATCCATTCCAAGCATTCATACGCACTCCATGGCATCTAGGGAAGCTATCCAAATCATTGGAACCTAGCTGTAACACCTCCAACACAAATCACGATCACCAGCTGCAAGTGGTAAGCATGAGCTCTTCTAACTCTATGATCCATGCAATTTTTGCTGCACAATAATTTGGCCATATGTTCATAATCATGCATGGAATGTTTCCCCTCAATTAATTGCATTGTTTGAATCGTGTATCAAAAATCCTAGCCTTCATGCAGAAATTAGGGTTCTTGAGGATTTTTCATGATTTCTTGTTATATGTTTAATTTAAATGAAATTAAATACCATAGACATGATCGTGAGGTTGAAACGAGTTGATTGGTATGTGGATTGCATGGTATAATCAAGTATTCAGTGAGATTGGAGAGAAAATGCAAATCTGGGCAAACCCAGAACACGCGCGTGTTCTTGGCGCCATTTTCATAAATTCAAATATTTGAATTTTGTGATTTTATTTAATTGATTCAAAAATTAATTTCTCTCTGAGTTTTAATGATTTTGAGTTGATTCTTTTTTTAATAATTCACAAAAATGTTAAAATATTTTATTTTCCCAAAAAATCCTAAAAATATTATTTATTTTGTATAATTGATATTTTTGCAAAGAATTAATGTTTTAATTGTTTTTAACATTTAAAATATTTTTTCCACCTTGATTTTGCAACTTTTAATGATTTCTAATTAATTTGTAGGTCAATACTTAATTTTTGAAGCATTAATCCAAGATCACAATTTGTTTTTCCTATGTTAAACAATTTTGATCATTTTAATTGAATTTTTATTCAATTAAAACACATTTTGAAAACAAATTAGGGTTTTGGATTAATTCAACCCTCATAAATCATTTTCAAAACACTTTGGGCCTCTAATAGAGTGTAATACCCAATCCTATTTTGACCAAATCATTTTTTGGGCCTCAGTGTATTGTATAAGTCCCGATACCGTAAAAAACAAACGGCGCGATCGTCGCCCTTTTGAAAAAAAACAATTGGGCCTCTCCTTGAGCTATAAGACCCATTCACAACTCTTGGGCCTCTAATAGAGTGTAAGACCCAATCCCCTTTTAACCAAAACCTTTTGGGCCTCACTTATTGTATAAGCCCCTTTGCGTTAAAAGAAAATCTCGGCGCGATCACCATTTTTAAACGAAAAACCAATTGAGCCTACCCTCGAGTAGTAAGACCCATTTCTTTTCTTTAAAACTTTTTGGGCCTCTTGAGAGAGTGTAAGACCCATCCCTTTGTACATAAAACATTTTTTGGGCCTCAGTCACTTGTATAAGTCCCTCAGTACAAATTCAACAGTGTGCTCACTGATAAAACCCTGGGCCTCTCCTTGAGCTGTAAGCCCCAAATCTTTCTTTTTCAAAGCACTTTCTCCTTTGATTTTGAAATATACTACTGTTTTCAATCTGTCTTTGTTGAACTACTAACCAAACAGCATGGAAGCTCTACAACCGAGTAAGTGTTTATACGCTTTCATTTACTGCTTTCATATACATATAACTGTATTGTGGGGCTGTTTCACTGTAAGTCTTCTTTCATAAACTCAAATCAACAGTGTAATAATAATATAGATATTTAGAGTTTCCCCGACAACTACGTCTAGCATTAAGCCCGTTGATCACTCTTAAATAGTCAAAACTAGATTCCCATAGGATTACCAGACACAGTCTTCCCTCTTCTTGGGGTTAAACAATATGGAGATATGAAAGGCAGCATTCTCGGTGAACCCTTTCATAGACTGTCACTTGTAGAAGTTGTCAAGGAACTCTATTCCCCAGAGATGATCTCTTCTCCGTGAATGGCATCTCTTGAGTTTCTTCCAAATTCTCGAACTTTCCTGGCTTGATCTATTCTCGGTGAATGGCATGTCTTGAATTTCTCGGGGTTTGGGGACCCACAGGCTTCTTAAAAGCACTTGTCAAGAAACTCTACTCCCCAGAGACGATCTTTTCTCCGTGAATGGCATCTCTTGAGTTTCTTCCATATTCTCGAACTTTCCTGGCTTGATCTATTCTCTGTGAATAGCCTGTCTTGAATTTCTCGGGGTTTGGGGACCCATAGGCTTCTTAAAAGCATCGGCCTCCTCTTGGGCATCGTACAAGGACCCACAGGGTTCCTAAAAGTATCCCCGCCTCCTCTTGGGCTTAGTACAAGGACCCGTCGGCTTCTTAGAAGTATTCACAGCCTCCTCTTAGGCTTCGCATAATGATCTCTTCCCCCGGGAATGATAGCCTCCTCTTGGGCTTCGTACAAGGACCCGTCGGCTTCTTAAAAGTTTCCAGCCTCCTCTTGGGCTTCGTACAAATTGTCCCGACGACCTCCTAGAGGTATAGGAACATAACTTAGTCATCTGCATAGTACAGTCCTTTCAAAGAGTCTACTACTGTTTCTCAAAGCATAGTACAAAAGATGAAACTCTAGACACGAACAGTCTAATGTCCTTGAGTCTCAAAGACATTCTCAAGCGACCCCTTCGTTAAATAGGAAGGAAACCCGTAGACTTGGACAGTCTCAATACCCTTTGGATTTCCCGTTTCCTTAATGAATAGGAAATATCCCTGATCCTCGAATCAAAAATCCCTGAGTGCCAGCATTACTCATATAAGAACTGATTTTCTCTTTAAATCAGTATACTGGACCTGTCACTCAACTGAAACAGTAACCGTAGCCTCCTCTTAGGCTTTGTATAATGATCCTTCTCCAGTGAAGTCAGCCTCTCTCTTGGGCTTTGTACAATGATCCTCCCCAGCGGAGTCAAACGAAGTTTAGCCTCTCTCTCGGGCTTTGTACGAGACACATAAGAGACTCCCTCGTTGAGTCAATCACCCCTTTCGCCTCCATCTCAGGCTTTATACGAGATACAAAAAGGTTCTTATCGTGCTAAACAAATTTTAGCCTCCATCTCGGGCTTTGTACGAGATACAAAAACACTCTCTTGTTGAGTCAAGTAGCCTCCATCTCGGGCTTTATACGAGATACCAAAAGACTCCATCGTCGAGTCAAAACCTTTTAGCCTCTCTCTCGGGCTTTGTACGAGACACATATTAGCCTCCTCTTAGGCTTTATATAAGAAAACCACTGGATCAAAGCTGTGCTTCGTTCACAGTACACAAACATCAATAACTCCTTTCCCCTTCATCTAATTTCTGTAAGCGGCAAGCCTTTGGATCATCTACATCCATGCCACTGTCCCTCTTTTAGCATGAGAAATTCCCAAGGAAAGATAGAATTGCTCTACACTGAGTTAAAGTCTTCTCCTTCAGGTTAAAATCCCCTATAAAGGAAATTATGGGATTGTCGGATTCACACATTCTGGTTAAAGTAATTCTTCTTTATAAAACAGTTGTGACATACAACCCCCCCTCTTTAGAGATGACAAATTCTCTCTAAAGTCAACTCTTTTAGCTTCACATCTTGGGCTTTGAACAAGATACAAATAGACCTTTCAGCTTCATATCTTGGGCTTCGAACAAGATACAAACTACCTTTCGCTTCACGTCTTGGGCTTTGAACAAGACACCAAAATAACCATTTCCTCCCATAGAATAGGAGGAACTACGAATGCTCTGATTTCCCTGTTTTGGTAAACGGGAATACGTAGGCATAAGATTGAAAGAAAAATCTTAGCGAGCACACTAAACAAAAACCCAAAATCCCATACTCCCATACATTCATCCTAACATCCTAACCGATAGCCTAAAACACCCATCGTCAACAAAATAACCTAGGAGAAACCCCGAATCTTTGTAGCATCTGTAAACCAACAGTTTTGACTGTTTATTCTCAGTATGCAAGCAGGGTTAATTGCAGACATCTATTTCCCTTCCTTCATCAGCTTTAATAGGATAAAAAATGAATGGAGCTGTAGTACCAGAGCAATTGTGCTTCGCAACCACATCCAAAAATCACTCGCTACAGAAAAATGGCGACTCTACAGGGGAATAAACATGTCTCTTTAGGGATCTTGTTCTCTTCTTGACCCCTAGGTAGAAACCTTGACGTCACTAGGATCTTAGGTAAAAACGCCGTTAATCTGGAATGAAACCACAGGATGGTGACTCCGCCGGGAAACCATTTTCTGTCAGGAACTTAAGATTCTTAGCTTTAAAAGTCTAGGATGATTAGGACAAATATATATACTGCTTTTCCTAATTGCTATACGTGTTTATTTTTCTGCTAATGGGAATGCGTGTGATGCCGCATGTGGAAAGATTGAGTATACACTTAAGATAAGTGTTGGCGACGAGGTCGACCATCAACCTCAGTGGAGGCTGACCAATGCAACCCATTCTCTCACCTAGACAATGGGCCGATTGTGATGTCTGAGAAGCTGAGGAGCCAAACCTTTTTGTAGTGCAGAAACTATCGGGAATAGTTGTTACGCGATACTACCCTCATTTGACGCTGGTGATCTATTCTCGGTGAATGGCACTTACTCTAAGATTGCTCTACAACTCGCTGGCGATCCGCTTGTTATTTTTCTTTCCTGGGAGGAGCTGATGATAATGAGTACAGGTACAAAAATCACCCTAGTATAAACCTTTGGGGATGGGTAGAGCCTTGACTTCATGACAACGACCCTTTGACCCCATGTTTTTCCTATGTTTTTGTGTGCTGCATTCATGCATTCATCTAAAAAACTTAAAACAAGAAAAAATTTCTCTTCTAGTCTCTCTGTTTTTCAAATTAAACTAAGACTGTGATTGCAAATATCAGAGAAAAGGATTGCGCTAATGGATTTCGGTAGAAGGAGAACCCATAGGTATACCTTCAAGGTTCCAAAGCTAGAGGATTTAAGAGGTTTGGCGAGAATGATCACAAACCAAGAGGCTTTCAGAGCCAAGTACGAAGGTCTGCTACCACTGTTAAGAGTCCATGTGATTGAGGGAATCATGGACACGCTCGTTCAATTCTACGATCTGGTTTATCATTGCTTTACATTCCCGGATTACTAGCTAGCACCAACGCTGGAGGAATATTCTCACCTGATCGATTTACATATTACTGATCAAACTCCATTTTCTGGACTGGAAGAAATTCCAAAGGATCAGACCATTGCAAGAGCAATTCATTTGGACGAGTCTGAGGTCAGGACTCACATGACCACTAAGGGTGGGATCCAAGGTTTGCCAGCCCAGTTCTTGACCAAGAAAGCCCTGTATTTTGCCAGTATAGGAAACGTGACTGCTTTTGAAAGCATCTTTGTCTTGCTCACCTACGGGTTATTTTTGTTTCCCAACATCAATAACTTCGTCGATATCAACGCCATTAAGGTTTTTCTCATTGGAAACCCTGTGCCGACTTTGCTCGCAGATGCGTATCATTCTCTACACTTGGGAAATTTGTACAGCGGAGGGGAGATCACATGCTGTGTACCTTTGCTTTACAAACGGTTTATCTCCCACTTGCCCAAGTCTGCTGCTTTTTGGGATTGTAAGAGTGCCTTACGTTGGTCGCAGAAGATCATGTCTCTTACCAACTCTGATGTAGATTGGTGTAATAGAATCTATGATGGAATCAGAATCATTTATCATTATGGAAACTTCCCCAACGTACCCCTTATAGGAAATAAGGGAGGAATTAACTATCATCCGGTGTTGGTTTGCCGTCAGTTTGGATACCCGATGAGACACGTCCCACGGAATGCTCATCTGGAAGGTCTTTTCTTCAAGGAAGGAGAAAGTGACAGAGCACTAAAGATGGAAATAGTGCACGCTTGGAAGCATGTTTGTTAGTTCTTGGATTGGCTGGAATTTTGGTAAAACAAAGTATGTTCAATGTTGATGTCAGGGTGGTGATGTTGTAACATTGAGTCTTAACACTGGGCTGTGTTAAGTATTTAAATTGCTGAAGTTGAATGTCTGATGTCACATGCGATGTTGTGACATTAGATCTGTAGAATTAATAACATCAGGTTGTGATGTTGTTAGGGTTTGCGTGTTAGCTGGAATTGTGGAGAGCAAGCTGTCTCATTGGATGCGAATATCTTGGGTTAGATATTTTCGCTGCATAGGAGATCTGGTGCAGATTTGTAGGAGATTTAAAAGGTTGAAGATTTGAAAAGATTTTAGGAGAAAATCTGTTTTGAAGATTCAGTTTTAAATAACAAATCAAGTCAGATATTGTAGCAGTCCAAGCCCAATTCAGGTGGCTATATAAAGCGCACAAGACCAAAGGAAAAGGTACAGAAATACAGAGAGAAGATCAAGAGCATAGGCTGAGTGTCTTGAGTATTTTGTACGAGTTTTGTATACAAAATTCTAGGTTGAATTGCTGAGTCATTTTCTGTCCTCTCTTATAAGTTGTGAAGCAATAGAGAGTTATTACTTGATCAAAGCTGTGAAGTAAGATCAAGGTTGCTCAAAGAGGTTGTTCCTTGAGTATTGTTTTTAGGGATTGAGTAGTGTTCTCATATCTAAGTGGTTTCTTAGGTAGAAAGTCACTAGTAGGAATTAAGTTTAGGAGATTGTCAACTGGGTTGTTGAGTCTGTAAATTAATTCTACAAGTAGTGAATTTCATCCCTGGCTTGGTAGCCCCCAGACGTAGGTAGTTAGACCGAACTGGGTGAACAATTTGGTGTGTTTTTCTGCTGTTTATTTTGTCCATTTGCAGAGTGTGTTGTTGTGACATCACACCTTAACATCACACGTCTGATACCAGAATTTCAATTGGTATCAAAGCAGGCATCCTGTCTGTCTCTGGGTGAGATCTAGGGAAGTTACTTTCTGGTGTAAAGATGGACAAAGAAGTTGGAGGATTCGTCAACAGACCCCCTATTTTGGATGGATCCAATTATGAGTATTGGAAGCCAAGGATGACTACTTTCTTAAAATCCTTGGACAGCAGGGCATGGAAGGCTATTATTAAAGAGTGGAAAGTACCTGTTGTGGTGAGAAAGATGATGCTGGCAAAGATAAAGAAGGCACCTCAAAGCCAAAGCCTGAAGAAGAATGGACCAAGGAAGAAGATGAGCTTGCCCTTGGTAATTCCAAAGCTCTAAATGCAATCTTCAATGGAGTGGATAAGAATATTTTCAGGTTAATCAATACCTGTGAAGTTGCAAAGGAAGCTTGGGATATTTTGAAGGCCACTCATGAAGGTACATCTAGAGTTAAAATGTCAAGACTTCAGATTCTAACATCAAAATTTGAAAGCCTGAAGATGAAGGAAGATGAGACCATTCATGACTTCCACATGAATATTCTGGAGCTAGCCAATGCATCCAGTGCTCTTGGTGAAAAAATGTCAGATGAAAAGCTTGTAAGGAAGATCCTTAGGTCCCTTTCTAAGAAGTATAAGATGAAGGTAACTGCCATTGAAGAATCACAAGACATCAGCAAGATGAGAGTTGATGAGCTTATTGGATCTCTTCAAACTTCTGAGCTTGGGTTGAATGAGGAAGAACCAGAAAAGAAGCCAAAGAATATAGCCTTGGTGACAAATGATCACGAAGAAAAAGGAAATAGTTCTAAATCCCCGGAGGATATATCTCAGGCCATAGTTATGTTGGGAAGACAGTTCAACAAAGTGTTCAAGAGGATGAACAATAACTCCAGGCCTAATGTCAAGAACATATCTTCTGACATCAGCAAGTCAAAAGAGAAGGATGAAGAGAAAACTGCCCAAGATAAAGGAGTTCAGTGCTTTGAGTGTGAAGGGTATGGACATGTCAAGAAAGAGTGTCCCACCTTCTTGAAAAAGCAAAAGAAGGGCATGACAGTTTCCTGGTCTGACTCTGAGAGTGAAAGTGAAGGTGAGTCAGCAAAGCATGTTAGAGCTTTGACAGGAACTGTTGCCTGTGATGATGATTCTAGTGATGGAGAAATAACTTATGAGGAGTTAGCATCTACTTATCAAGAGCTGTGTTTAAAAAGTGTTGAGATTTGTCAAGAAAACAAGTGTCACAAGCAACAGATTGTTCAGCTTGAGACAACTAAAGCTGATTTGGAAAACAAAGTCTCACTGGTCAAAGCTCATCTTGAGCATATGACCAAATCTGTTAGGATGCTGAGCTGTGGTACAGACACACTTGATAAGATTCTTCAGACAGAAAAAGTGGTTGGAGATAAATCAGGTATAGGATATGTGGCAAGCACTTCAGGAACAAAGTAGGAGGTGTCTCAACCAATGTCTCAAACAAAAAGACAGGATCTTACCCCTAAGAAGATTGTTCAGCCTCAGAATGTTGAGAAAAATAATGGTCCCCATCTGAGGAAGATGCAGCTTCGAGGAGCTAGTCAGTATATGCCTCCCCAATATCACAAGAGTATGCAAGCTGCCAGGTTCAAACAGAACATGTCCCATCAGATGTCTCAACTTCAGAGAGACTGGTATGGATATGGATATGGATACAATAATGCTGTGCCTCATCACTATGGAAGAAGGAAGCCTCATCACCATAGGAGACAGCGTCATCAGTACAGAAGAAGACAATCCAACTATCAAAGAAGGAGACAACATTATGGGTGGCAGCCACAGCATTATCATCAAAGTGGCAAAAGATTTAACCACTTTAGAGATAACAGAGTAAGATGCTTCTATTGTGGCAGGGTTGGACATATGCAATCCTCGTGCTTCAAGCTCCATGGTTATCCAAATTCAGTTCCTCAAACCAGACAGAAGGAGGTCAGATCCAAAGTTGCTAAACAATGGGTTCCTAAAGCTCATGTCACGTGTCTATTGGCTCATACCTCAGATGGACATTTTACCATGGATGCATGGTACTTTGACAGTGGATGTTCTATGCACATGACTGGATCAAAGGAGCAGTTGGTGGAGTTTAATCCTTGCCATGTAAATAAGGTTGTGTTTGGAAACGGAGAGACAAGAGTGGTTGCAGGAGTTGGAAGAGTAAAGGGTGGTGGTGGACCTGAACTTGACAATGTTCTGCTTGTCAATGGTTTAAATGCAAATTTGATCAGCATAAGCCAATTGTGTGATGAAGGTTACAAAGTTAACTACAACAAAGATGAGTGTGTGGTATCTGATGAGCATAATCAGGTTGTGATGAAAGGTATAAGATCCAAAGATAATTGCTATCAATGGATACCAGAAGAGGACAGCTTATATGGTAATGTTATGATTAATGTTGTAACATCAGATGGTAACATCAAGCATGAAAGAATACTGAAAGGGCAATCAGAATTAATGAATTCTGATATAAATCCTTTTAAAAATTTAAAAGGAAAGGTTGTATGGAGGGAGAAAGTCATTTACACTCAAAATCAAGCTCCTTGCCTTAGACTATCATTTCCTAGTGTTGCAACATCACGCGTCTTCAAAGCCCTGTTCTCACAACTATTCATCTTCTTCACCTTCAAGAATCAACCCTCACTAAATCTCACCTATCTCAAAGGATTCATGGCTTCTCCATCCAAGAAATCTGCATTTCAGAGTTCTACAAAAGGAATAGCTAGGGTTTCCACCGACGAAGGTTCAACATCCGATCCTATGAACATTGAGCCCCTCTCAACAATTCTTCCTAAATCAGGTACTTCGAGACCCACTAAACTAGATCCTAAGAGACATGCTACTGTCTTTAAGAATCTTGAAACAAAGAAAGTTGTTACTAGTGTGTTATTTGGCGACAAAACTGTGTCAAAATCATCAACTTCTCAATCTATTGAAGAGAAGTTTGATGTAGACAAAAGGATAGGTAATCTTGCCTCAAAAATCCTGGACAAAGGCATCCCTGTTAAAGGAATTTCAATTCCTCTGAATCAGATGCCAGCTGAGAAAGATAACGTGCAAGGAGGTAAGTCAAGTCTTCAACAACTTGCAATAACAGCTATTGAAGATGCTGATCAGAGTGAAGACATGCATGAAGAGACAAATGTTGAGGAGAATGTTAGGACATCTGCAGAACCCATTTCTGTTGGTAATGATAATGCTGATGTGATCAATGTAGATGATCTATCAGATGATGAAGTGATAGCAAGAGCTGTCCCAAGTATTGGAAAGAGATTAAAATCTAGGAAGGGAAAGAAGGTTGAACCCTCTCCTAAGAAGTCATCTAATGAAAAGAGGAAGAACATTGCTGTTGGACCAGCAAAAGCCTAGAGCAAAGTGGAAGTAAATCCTAGAAAGAGTAAGGTTGTGGAGCATTCAGAGTCTGACTATGATGATGTTCATGACATCACGCCTATCAGGAAAACTATTCTAAAGAGAATATCTGATAAGGTTCCTGAAGTTCCAATTGATAGCATCTCTTTCCATTATGCCAGTAGTGCATCTATGTGGAAGTTTGTTTGCCAGAGAAGACTAGCCCTGGAAAGGGAACTAGGTAAAGAAGCTTTGGAAATGGTGGAAATTATGGAATTAATCAATATTGCTGGACTGGAGAAGACTGTGACAAAACTTCCTAGATGTTACGAAGGGCTTGTGAAAGAGTTTGTTGTAAACATCCCTATCAACATTACTGATAAGAGAAGTACAGACTTTATGAAAGTCTTTGTTAGAGGAAAGTGTATTAATTTTTCTCCTAGCGTCATCAACAAATATCTAGGTAGACATGATGGAGAGTGCAGTGATCTTGAGTCTACTGATAATGATATCTGCAAGGAGATTACTGCTGGACAAGTGAAGGTTTGGCTGTTGAAAGGGAAGCTGAAGACTAGCAAACTCAGCATCAAGTATGTCGTTCTTCACAGGATTGGTGCAGCTAACTGGGTGCCAACCAACCATAAAACAACAATTGTTGTTGGTCTTGGAAAGTTTGTCTATGTTGTTGGAAGGAAAATGAAATTTGACTTTGGAAGCTATATTTTTAACCAGGTGGTAAAACATGCTGAAACCAATGCTGTCAAGTTACCTATAGCATTCCCCTCTTTGGTTTGCGGAATCATTTTAGATCAGCAACCTGAGACTTTAACAAGCTCAGACATAGCTTGCCAGAGAAAGATAGTCTTGTCCCTACACCCTAAGCTATTTACTGGACATCATGTTCCAGACATTGTTGTAACATCAACTGCTGAAGACAAGAAGAAGACTACAAAGGCTGAACTAATTGGAGAATTGAAGACCATGTGCAAAGACCTTGATGCGGTCATCAGTACCAGTCTGGTTAGAAAAGAAAAACTTGAAAAGCTGATCCAGCAGTTAGAACAAGACAATGGTGATGATGTTCCTGATAAGAATGATGAGTGTGATAATGCCAGTGCTGATAGCTCAGAGGAGGATGAAGAGGATACTGGAGTCGGATCAAGTTCAAATGAAGACTAGCTTATTTGCCTCTGCTTCTAGTAGTTTTAGTTTTATGTTTCTGTCTTAACTCTAATTTTGTGCTTGG